>CP124711.1:85352500-87752500 GCA_031232105.1 Capsicum rhomboideum
ATGGTGATTTCATTGAGTCTGATAAAGAAAGAATTGATTTTACATACATTGGTATATCTGTGGATGGAATGAGAGCTGTAGATTTCTTTAGTAGGACAAGAAGATTAGATTCTTACCCACCCAACATACTTCTGGAGATTCTTTCATTTGCAAACAGATTCTGTTGTGAGGAAATGAAATCTGCTTCTGATTGTTACATGGCGTCCTTGGTTTCTGATATTGATGAGGCGTTGGTTCTTATTGATTATGCTCTGGAGGAGAGAGCACATCTGCTTGTCGCTTCTTGCTTGCAACTGATACTAAGAGAGCTTCCAGGTTACTTGTATAATCCAAAGGTTCTGAACATATTTTGTAGATCTGAGGCTAGGGAGAGACTTGCCACAGTTGGGGAAGCTTCTTTCCTGTTATATTATTTCCTTAGCCAGGTAGCAATAGAAGATAACATGATGTCCAAAGTTACAGTTATGTTGTTGGAGAGACTGAAGGAGTGTGCTAGTGAACGATGGCAAAAGGCACTGGCTTTGCATCAACTTGGGTGTGTGTTGCTAGAAAGGAGGGATTACAAAGAAGCTCAACATTCTTTTGAGATGGCAATTAGGGCTGGTCATATTTATTCAATTGTAGGTGTTGCACGAACGAAATTCAAGCAAGGGCAACGGTTTTTGGCTTTTGAGCTAATTAATGATATTATTTCGGAGTATACACCTACAGGGTGGATGTACCAAGAGAGGTCTTTGTACAGCTTAGGCAAACAAAAGATTTTGGATGTTAACGATGCCACCAGATTGGATCCCACCCTTTCTTTTCCATACAAATACAGAGCCATTGTGATGGTAGAAGAGAGCCAGATTGAGGCTGCTATTGTGGAGATAAACAGAATTATTGGTTTTAAGGTCTCTCCAGACTGCCTTGAACTACGGGCTTGGTGTTTTATTGCACTTCAGGATTATCGATCTGCTATAAGTGATATCCGAGCATTGTTGACTCTAGAGCCAAACTATATGATGTTTCATCGGAAAATGAGGGCTGACCACCTGATTGAGCTTCTCAGTCTGCACGTTCAGCCGTGGAGTACTGCGGATTGCTGGATGCAACTCTACGATCGATGGTCATCTGTTGATGATATTGGTTCACTGGCTGTTATACACCAGATGCTCATAAATGATCCTGGGAGGAGCATTCTGCAATTCAGGCAATCTCTGCTCCTATTACGGTAGTTTCTTGAAACATATTATCTTTTGATTTTTGCTGCAAGTTTATGCTGTACGCACAATTCTTGCTACCTTCTTTAAGTCCTGACATCTGTTTCCTTCATTTTGGGGGAATGCAAGCAAAAACGGAAAAAAGGATAAGACTGATCAATGTGATGAGAGATAGACTTTTTGTGGTGATCTATAGACCATAATCTTGTTGTCACTTGTTATGCTGAAACAGCATGGTTATTGATTGTAGTGTATCACTTTTAAGTTGTGAGATCGAGCAGTGAAAATTGAAATGGATAGCTTATGAAACAACTTTATTCGAATTATCTTTATTTGGGTTTAAAATCTTTTCAAAAAAAAACAACAACTATCTTTATTTGGATTGAATCGATAAATGTGGATGACATACAAATAAATTTGGGGACTGACTGACGACATACGTCATTCTTAGACAGAAAAACCTTATCATGGGGTAACTTTCCATGCTGTTGATTTTCGTAATTATTTGATAGAAGCACATCTCATTACTTACGTTTACCTAACACACTTTACTTGCAGGTTAAATTGTCAAAAAGCTGCAATGCGCAGTTTGCGCCTGGCCCGGAATCATTCAACTTCCACATATGAAAGGCTTGTGTACGAAGGATGGATTTTATATGACACTGGACATCGTGAAGAAGCACTTGCCAAGGCTGAGGAATCCATTTCTCTCCAAAGGTCATTCGAAGCCTTTTTCCTTAAAGCATATGCTCTAGCTGATACAACTATGGATTCTGAATCTTCATTTTATGTCATCCAACTGTTGGAGGAAGCACTTAAATGTCCTTCAGATGGTCTTCGCAAGGGACAAGTGGGTCATTCTCCAAACTAGTTCTCTTGGTGATGTTTCTGTAGATGAATTTATTCATGTTATGTAGTCTTGGCAGGCATTAAATAATCTAGGAAGTATTTACGTGGATTGCAATAAGCTGGACCTCGCTGCAGACTGCTATGTCAGTGCCCTCGAGATAAAGCATACAAGAGCTCATCAAGGGTTAGCTCGTGTATATCATCTCAAAAACAATAGGAAAGCTGCTTCTGAGGAAATGACAAAGCTGATAGATAAGGCTCAGAACAAGGCATCGGCTTATGAAAAGCGGTCAGAGTATTGTGATCGTGACATGGCAAATAGTGATCTCACCATGGCTACAGTATTGGATCCTCTAAGGACTTACCCTTATAGATACAGGGCTGCAGGTATATTATCACTTTCAATAACTTTGCCACCCTTGCTTGTTACAAATGTTTTTCTTCAGGAAAAGATTGCTAAATTTCTTACTAACAATCTGACTGTAGGATGATGAATAAAACTTGTATGTGAATTTGAAGGAAAGTTCCACTGAGATTACATTTGAGGGAAATAGTTTCTTGGTTTCTATTGCTAATTGTGATATAAATTCCTGGTGTAACCTAAATAAGGTTCACAAACAGGAAGCTATATTTGTTGTTTGTGGACTGGGCTTGAACGGATGAATCTTCTTTTTGAAAATGTAAGTCACTTTTTGTAAGGGTTATTAGTGTTGATAAAGGTTGAATGACTGTGCCAACTATGTCCAAACTGCCAAGAAAAAAGTCAATGAAGAATTGAGATAAAATCACTTGAAAAAACCTTTATATAGGAGAATACTGTCACTGTTCTTCTAGGATTGCGATTACTATGACTCTTATAATTTAAATATGGTCTTCTAAATCATTTTCCATGGTCAGCGTTCTTCTCTTCCACGTGTCAGCTTCACCTAATTGCATGATTTAACATTAAATCTCCTATACTTGCTACCAGTCTAAAGTATAGTGTCTTTCACATCTTCCTCTAATACCCACAATTTCCAGTTTCTGCATCAAAAAGTTAATATCTTCCATTTTTCAATCATTTGAATTCCTTCTAAACTGCAGTTTCCACCCAGTATCTGAGCAAAGTTGTGCAATGGTGCAGTCCGTAGTTGTAATATGACTGCTGATCTGGGAGAAGTGCTTTCTGTGTCAGGTCCTTTTGCTGTTTATCAAAACCACAAGTCTCTCATCACGCACGTTACACGTGTACCCTTTATCCAAGAGTATAAAATCACCACATAAAAAACATGTCCAACTTGAGAGATCGTACATTTTCTTGCATTCTCTAATAATTCAAAGCACATAAAAGAAATATTTGACACGATGAAAGAATCTACTAATATACGTAGTTGCTTTTCTATCAATAAAGAAATTACTAAAAAGAAATACCTTAGTTTATTTTTCAAAATTGAGAATCTTCTAATTGCTTCATTATCTTCATGCATTTACATCGATATACCAGAGAGGAAGCAATATAAAAACAAATTCATAGCTAGAGATGATTGGGGCATATATTAGGAACATAACTCAAGTAGAAGTAGGAATAAAGCTATCATGCTTCTTTATTCCTAATCTTATCTCTCCTAGTATGCCCACACATCCATCTCAGCATCCTCATCTCCGCAACTTTCATCTTCTGAAAGTGGGTAAATTTAATATGTTGGAATTTTTCCTTTGCAAATGATGAAATACTATTTGATGAAATTATGATCATTTTTGCGTGAAGGTTGAGAGCTCTTGGTGCAGTCTAATCAAACAGTGATCTAGACTCTTCATGGGCGGCTTCAGTAAAGTAAATTTGTTCCTGTTGAATAAATTCAATTACATTAAGATCTCCCTGCCTGGAGATTTATTGGCTGGCTAACACAATGTGATGTTTGTGTATATATTTGATTCTGTTTTACTTCCATATTTGGAAGTAAAACGGATGAAATTGTTGTTTTACATATCCCTAAAATTCTTGTATTAACCGACATGAAACAAGGAGGACAAAAGTTCCTCCGTACTGGTCAGGTTGAGCCTCCCCAGAACTGATGCAGTTGTCAGCCGCGTGTTTAGCAATTCTAATTGCCTTGTCAGCTGTGAGTTCTGTAATTTTTGTTGCCTTGTTCATACTGAATTTCAATCTTGCATACAACAGTGCTCATGGATGGCCAGAGGGAGACTGAGGCTGTGGAGGAGCTTACAAGAGCCATTTCTTTCAAACCTGACTTGCAAATACTAAATCTTCGAGCAGCATTCCATGAGTCAATGACTGATTTCTCACGTGCTCTCAGGGATAGTGAAGCAGCCCTCTGCTTGGATCCCAATCACAAAGATACCTTAGATCTGTACAGTCGTACGCTTATTCAAGCACTAAAAAACACGTGAAATATTCTGAGAAACAACTAGTCTTGGGGAGTACATTCTGCTATTGAAGAAAAAGCAGCAACTGCTTGAGCTTTCAACTTCTAATTTTGTTCAGATATATGGCTCAAAGCTGCACAACATTCTGATGTGCATGGATTGTTGACCTAGATAAACTGGGAAATCATTGAGGAAAACTGCTAATTGGATTGGTGTACATATGATTGATGGACTGTTAAAGACACGGTACAAAGTCGTCCTTGAAGAAGCAAAGCAGATTGATGGACTGTTAAAGACACGGTAAAAAGTCGTCCTTGAAGAAGCAAAGCAGATCATTTCACCGTAAGCAAAATCAGCAGGCATATCATTCTCAGGTTTTTATCATTAATATCCTTTATACAACCTAGAAAGAGGTTAAAAATCTCAATTCACGAAAGTTCAAGACGAACTTTTCTTTCTCTCCTTCTGCTAAACAATCGAGTTACTGAAATGTGTGGAAGTTCTCTATTTTTCTTGCTATTGTGAAAATGACAATTCGAGATTCCTTGTAATTAATACCATTTATACCATGGCTAGGCCAATAGACAAACATCCCTGGAAAATATTGGCTTTGACAAGGTTATGAAGATAGTTTTCTCCAGAACTTTGATCACTGCTAAGGGGTAAGTTTCTTCCCTGGTAATAATCATCTGTAGTTGAACAGCTAATGTCAGACCCGTTCTTGTCTGGTGGAATTAAAGAAGACAAACAACCAAGTGTAGGTAGTGCTTAGTCTGCAGCAGCTACAATGAAGTTAGAATATTATATCGCCAATTAAAAGAGAGTTTGGACAACTTAAAAGATGAAATTCCATATCTGGGGGTTGCAAATATTAATACATTGCATAAATTTGGGCATCCATGAAATAGACTTACTAAAAGTCATTTCTTTCATTGTTAAACAACTCTCATTGCTTCACTGAAATGGCATATCAACAATTCACAGTATCAAGATTTTTAAAAACAAAGAATCAGATCAAGTTGTGAGCTACTTTTGGCGTTAAGGATAAATAAGGTGGGCAAAAAGAATTTGGGAAAGGGCATCAGATTGACGATATACATATATTATGTTGAATCTGTAGATAAAGTTTGAAGTTCAGCCTACCAGAGAGGAAACAATCTTGATCTTGCTCCATCAGGACCCATTGTTGTGATCTCTTTTAACTTGGAAACAAATTCTGAGTCTCGAAGGGCACATAGCTTTTACCAATGCGAACAATTTGTCTAGTTCTTCCTCTCTGTTAGATTTTAGAGTTGGATCTGCCATAAATGGCGAGGAAAACATCAAAGGAGACGAGAAATACAGGGATTCAGCAGACGGAAAAAGGGATTAGCATGGGGAAGACAACGAATCCGACGTCAACTGATGCGAAGAAAACAAAGAGTATCAATGGGGTCACACCATTGGATCCGCATTGCTCAAGGATCAAGTACAGAGGATGGAACACCACCAGTGAAGATGGTGGAAACAGAGGAATTGAGCCCACAATCCTAGGCAGATATGGTGGACAATGTGGAGATAGCAGCAAAGGAAATGCAATCGAGTATGTCACTGTCACAATCCGAGTCTACACCCTGGAAGCGACACGATACTTAGAATCACAAGTGGTCCCAAGCTAACCCATTGTACTGGCTGGACACTAAAACATATACTGAAATAAATGTGTGGAGGCTTAAAATAAATTTGAATGACTAAATAAATCTGGAATAGCTGAAATAAGAACATTTAGTCTGAAATCAAATCTGAATTGAACAAAAGTTGAACTGTCTAACTTTATCTGAAAGCCTCTAAATAAACTGACGAATTGTTGGGACAAGCCTCTGTCGCTCCCAAGCGTACATGCAAGCGTACGTGGTCGAGCAAGTAATACAGTGGCTCTTCATGAGCCGAATATCGATCCCACAGGGACTTGTGTTTAACAAGCGATCTAATTCAAGCGTTATTATTAGAGTTAATTAAGTGCGATTTGTACCCAAGAGGGTTTAGTTTGTTTTTATAACTGCAGAATAGAAATAACAACGATAAGTAAATTGGATTGTAAACAATATATGGAGAGTTCCAGGATTGAGGCATTTACTTCACATTCATGCCTAACTATGATTTCTAGCCGGTGTTAGTGTCTATCGTAATTGTTGATCTACGAGGTTGATATTCAACTTGGGAATGGTCATCCTCTAAGTATTCTACCCTAATTAATCTCATAACTACATCGTTGAGTGGTGATATGAGTATTTAATTCATATGCATTAAACTATCTTCCCGTTTCATTAACCAAGTGGGGCGTTTAAGTATATTGCTATCCTAATCGCAAATCATTCTTCAACAATCAATATATAACCATTAACGACATGATCCACACTCCTTACATTCTTCATTCCATCTCTCCACTCCTATGGTCAATTCGTTTCGAGACTAAGATTTATCCTCAAGTTCATGACACTTTAGAATTGTAAAACAAGAATGCAAGAACAATCACAAGACTTATAGACAAATAAACCAACTATAACATCATAATTAAGAAATCATGTTTGTAGTCTCAACCCTAGAATTAGGATTTTTAGCCACTCATATTCATATAAACAGTCTCCATAATAGAGTTCATAACTTTAAACTACAATAATGAAAAGTAAAAGAAGAAAAACCCTAGTGTAGAGACTTCCTTGCCTTCTCCTCCTCTCCAATTCGTGTGTCTTCCAAGAGATTTAAAAAGATGTGAATAAATGTGTCTAAGTACTCTTTTTATAGTGCTTTAGGTCGTCCATGAGGTTCCCCAAATGAATCCCATGCATTTACAACTTTGCCCCCACTTAAAACAAGTTAAAAATCAACTTTAGGTCGAATTTGGGGGTGGTGCGCCGCGTGGCTCATCGCACGCGCAAAACAGTAGCATGGTGCACTACATGGTGTGACACACACCCTATCATTCACGATTGAGGGTGCAGTGCATGTCTTCCCACACTCCATGGAGGGTGCGGCGCATGCCTTCCTCCATTGGGTGAGGGGTTGCGTCCATCCTTCTCGTGCTCTCATCCCTTCCTCCCACACGTCTTGTGGTTTGTTTGTAGGATTGATTTAGCTTCCATATCTCCTCAAATAATCCCCTAAAACATATCAATACAACCATAAGTCCATACAACACAATAGAACCAATCAAAGCACACTAGAACAAGCATAGCTCAAGCTAACGACACTAGTTTTCTCATCTAAGTTCTATTTGATCTTTTTGACTCTAGACTTGTTTCGAATGTACCTTAAACAAAATTAAAATGTACTTTAACACACAATTACACGTATAAACACTTTATTACTTAATTAGCACATAAAGTTATCCTCAAAACAAAGCTAAAAGCGCATAGATAATGACACTTTGGAGTACAAATACGCCTAAGATCACCACCCCACACTTAAAGCCTTGTTCGTCCTAGAACAACTCTTTAAATTAATCATCATCAAGAAAAACTCTAACATTATTACTACAACTAAGACACTCAAGCTAGAACTACACAGACCACATGCATAGCAAGTTCTTCATTCGACATGTCATATTACAATTTTGAAACACATGAATACTACTTCAAAACCTCCTAGCCTCAAGACTTAACTCTACCAAGTTGATAAAGTCATCCATATTACTCAAAAAAGAGATCATATAAGTCACCTATATATCATCAAACATGTGCCCTCACCATAAGAGAGTCGCCCACATTCACTCACAAATGTGCAATTTAACGCAAGAATGGGTGTACAAATCAAATTTTGCTCACTCTCACAAAGAATTCACATATAACATAAGATGAACCATAAGCTTGCCCTTATTGTAGTAGTACACTAATATAAGAATGTCAAAGCTCAAGATCAAGTAGGACTTTAAGGGTTGTAATGTAGGCTAAGGGACGGGTAGGAACTATTTGGTCAAGAATAGTGACTATCTTCCCTAAGCGATTTAATACATCACAATTTACACTAAGCTCATCTCCAACCAACCTATTTTGCTCCGCTATTATCTTCTCAACTCTCTTTTTTTTTGCCCCATCTCTTTAAGCTAGCTTACACATCTTTAGCAAGGAGAATTTTCTATCAACACATGATTCACTTTTGATCAATGTTTCTTTTCATTACATTACTCCCTACCAACAATACATAAACCTTTTTATCACACCAAAAGCTATTTACTTGGGACTTCAAATTCACTTTTTTCCTTCTTCAATTTCACACTCCTTAACATCTTAATTTTTCAACTAAAGCGCTTAGGAGTTTTGGATCAAATTATGGTCCATTGAAAGAAAAGGAATAAGCTACATATAAGGCTACCAAAGAACAGGCTAAAGGCTCAACGGGGCTAACTAAGATCATGTAAAAAGGGTAGATAAAGTGGGTATAAAACATGGCTATCAAATAAGTGCCTATATCATCTCTTAAACTTAAAATTCTTTATTTCGCTTTGCAAATACATCGGGCAAGTTCTAGACATCAATATACAACATGGAATATAACAAAATCTTACTCACACACGGAACATGTTTAAGTGAAGACGGATCCCTATAGACTCACAACCAAGCAATAGCAAGAATTCAATATTAAGCCAACATCATACAAGAGTCAAACAAATGAGCCTAAGTGTCTCACAGTAGTCATTCAATTCACTATACACGTTTCAACATTTAACACCAACTTGCATCAAGTAATCATGTGTAGCATCTAACTAGAGCATCTCTAAAATTTTAAAATAACTCCTAAAAATCAAAAAATACTGGGTTCAAAGGGCGTCCCCTCAAAAAAGAACCGAAAAGAAAAATCGAGGAATGGATGAAGTGTGCTCCTAGATAAAACTAAAGATTACTAAAAGAAAATATTTTTCTATTTTTCAAATTTTCAGCAACATAAGCAAAAAGCAAATAACTAAATAACCAAAAGACTCCTATAGCACACTCCACCCTAACCAAATCAGAAGATTTCCCACCCCACACTTAAAATCACGCTTTGTCCCTAAAGTATTAATTGAAAATAAGGACAGAAATACTCCATGAGGCCTCTAGGCCAAGCTAGTAGCATCATATTCATCAAGGAGGTTTGAGGGATCCCACACGTAGTTTTTTCCATGCTCCTTAGGTAAGATCTCGGGTACTCAGACTTCCCCTCAACCTGTTAACTCAAAACAAAAAACAAAAAACAAAAACAAAGGTGATGCTAAAGAAAACTACAAAAAAATAAAATAACTACCTTAACTTGGGTTGCCTCCCAAGTAGCGCCTGATTTACTGTCGCGGCACGACTCACATCACAACTTCATCATCCATATTCTCTCATCCTCTTCCTCCTACTTGGATCCCATCTTCTCCTTCTTTTCTGACCTCTCGAATACTCATGATTGAGATCAGCCATATTTGCTACACCTATGTTTTCAATATGTCACTCAGGTAGTGCGGGTTTCGGCTTATGGGTCGATTCAAGAAACTTTATGAGAGTGTCCGAAGAGATCATTGGTGGTTTTCACACTTTCACCCCACACTCATCCACTTCATAGCTGTGATAATGCATAGATATCTATAGTGTGAAGGTGTGTTGAGTGCTTTGTACACCCTGAAGACCACTTCTTCATCATTCAATCTCATCTTGAAAGTGTCTTCTCTCACGTCTATCAATGCTGCACCAGTCGCCAAAAATGGACGTCCCAATATGATTGGTACCTTGTCATTTGCATCATAATCAAGAATGATAAAGTCAGTAGGAATAATGAACTTACCAACCTTAATGAGAACATCCTCTATGATTCCTTCGGGGACCACTCTTGTTCTATCCACCATTTGTAACACCACTGAGGAGGACCTTGGCTTCCCCAAACCAAGAGTATTAAAAACTGAAAGGGGCATCAAGTTTATTCTTGCCCCCAAATCACTCAAAGCATGGTCAACGTCACTTTCACCAATTTGTATGGGGAGGGTGAAGCTTTCAGGGTCCTTGAGCTTCATGGGCATCTTGCTCATGACCACAGAACTACACTCTTCAGTAAGTGCTACCATCTCAATATCACCAAGCCTCCTTTTTTTGCACCATGTCTTTCAAGTACTTAGCATACTTTGGCATTCCCTGCAAAACATCTACAAGAGGAAGGTTAATGTGAAGTTCTCTGAATGTGTAAAAGAACTTCTTAAAACAAGCATCTTCTTTTGCTTTATTGAGCCTTTGAGGGAAAGGTGGTGGTAGTCTATTTCAAGGTTACTCAATAGGCTTCTTATTAGGGTACTCAGACTTCCCCTTTTGTCCACTTCTTTGGGATGAGTTTGCTTCTCTGTTTGCTCAGGTGTGATCAATTCATCTTGCAACTCATGATTTTTCTTTAGAGGTACATCAATCAAATCTCTACCACTTCTCAATGTGATTGCCATAACTTACTTAGGAGCTTGCTCTGTATCACTAGGTAGACCCCCTTGAGGTCTTGTGTTATGTTCCTGAGCTAACTGACCCATTGTATCTCCAAATTCTTTTGGGCAAGTTGCTGGTTTTTGATTCCCGCAACCATTTGCTCTTGGTTGGCTAGTATCTTTTCAAAAGTCTCTTCAATATTTCTGGCCTGAGTGTTATCATGAATTCCTTGCTGCTGCTGAAATTACTGAGGTTGAGCCTGATTATTTCCCCATGAGTAATTGGGTTGACTCTGCCAGTTGTAGTTGTAGGTATTACCATAACTTTGACTACCTCTTTGCCCATTTCCCGCAAAATTCATAGACTTTGGATTTGATGCACATAAGTTTGAAGAATGACCACTATTTCCACAAGTTTCACACCAAGCCTGAACTTAACTTGCTGAACCGTATTAACTTGTGCCTGAGGTTAAGCCACACTCAACTTGTTGAACTAGGCCATTATTTGATTCTGAAAGCTGGCCAATTGTGCGGACAATGCTGTGACACCATCTACCTCAATCAAACCTGCAGGTTTCTTCACCATGCTTTTAGACATATCACCATTCCAATCTGGATTACCTTGTATAATTCTATTGAGGAGAGTGTACAACTTATCATAAGTTTTCTCCAAAGCCTGACCATCTGTTGTAGAATCTAACAAAATTTTTGTATTGTGGTAAAGACCTTCACCAAAAGTATGAGCTAATACCTCATTGGTCTGTTGGTGATGTGGGCAATCTCTGAGAAGTGACTTGAATCTTTCCCATGCATGATAGAGATTCTCATCTGGATTTTTCTTGAAACTCAGAATCTCACTCCTTAACCTTGCAGTTTTGCCCGAAGGAAAGAATAGGATGAGAAACTTCTTTGCCAAATTATCCTAAGTTGTAATTGAGTTTGAAGAATCTTCCTTCAACCGTTTCTTCGCTTCTCCCAAAAGTGAGAATGGGAAAAGTATGAGCCTTACATAGTCTGTGGAGACTCCAGCGGGGATGAAAGTATCACTGATATCCAAAAATTTTTGTAGATGAACCTGTGGATCCTCATGTGATAAGCCTATAAATTGCTCGCTTGTGACAATTGCACCATGTTTTGATTTAGATCGAATCTGGCTCGTACGGCTGGCTTTTGAATAAGGAGCTCACATTAGTTGCGAGTGGGATTGCCACATCGCGCACTATCCTGCGAGGTGGTTATTCATCACCCATTGCTGCAGGAATAGTCTCGTCCTATTGAACTTGCAGGATTTGATAGAGAAGTTCTACTTCTCTCCTAAATTAGGGCAAGCATCACTCAAGTTAGGAATATAGTTAAACCAATTCCCTCTCCCTTGCCAGCTTACTAAATATTCAAACCTGTACCTGTAAATTCAGTAGCTAAGACCAAGTTGTTAGCACTTATCAAACAAAATAGTAAAACTGAAAATTAGAAGGTTGCTAATTTTCAAGTCCCCGGCAACGGCGCCAAAAACTTGTCTCTCCCAAGCGCACATGCAAGTGTATGTGGTCGTACAAGTAATATAGTGGCTCTTCGTGAGCCGAATATCCATCCCACAGGGACTTGTGTTTAACAAGTAATCTAATTCAAGCGTTACTATTAGGGTTAATGAAGTGTGATTTGTAACCAAGAGAGATTTAGTTTGTTATTATAACTACAAAATAGAAATAACAACGATAAGTAAATTGGATTGTAAATAATATATGGAGAGTTCTAGGATTGAGGCATTTACTTCACATTCATACCTAACTATGATTTCTAGCCGGTGTTAGTGTTTATCATGATTGTTGATCTACGGGGTTGATATTCAACTTGGGAATGGTCATCCTCTAAGTATTCTACCCTAATTAATCTCATAACTACATCGTTGAGTGGTGATATGAGTATTTAATTCATATGCATTAAACTATCTTCCCGTTTCATTAACCAAGTGGGGCATTTAGCTATATTGCTATCCTAACCGCAAATCATTCTTCAACAATCAATATATAACAATTAAAGACATGATCCATACTCCTTACATTCTTCATTCCATCTCTCTACTCCTATGGTCAATTCATTTCGAGACTAAGATTTATCCTCAAGTTCATGACGCTTTAGAATAGTAAAACAAGAATGCAAGAACAATCACTAGACTTGATAGACAAATAAACCAACTATAACATCATAATTAAGCAATCATGTTCATAGCCTCAACCCTAGAATGAGGGCTTTTAGCCACTTATATTCATACAAATTAATTTCAATTGATTTCAATTTCTACAAATTAATCCAACTCAATAATCAAAGGAAACTAATAATTACCACAAATGGGTGACACTTTGATTAATCAAGATAAGAAGTTAACTAACAATCAAGAGTTCAACCACCAATCACTCACTAATCCATAAAGGATTCACTAAGTATAAGGTAAGATTTAAGAGAATTCAATATCCAAGATAAACTAAAGTCTTCTATATTACAAAGACCACTATTTATACCTAGGAAATAAAGAAGACAACTATCTTTACAATTTTACCCATAATGAGGCAAGACCCTTGTTTAGTTGCCTCCTTTTTGTGAATTCTTGAATTCTTGAATTTAAGAGATGGCCATTTGCACACATGGTATCTTTCCTCCCTCCTCTTCACTTGGATGGACCTTCCACACATTTTATGTCTTCTTTTGGTATTCTTCAAGATCCTCTAAAGCTTCTTTTCTCATGAACATCGCTTATAGGTCTTGGATTTATTTTTCTTGACTACATGTGAATGGTTTTGAAGGGAAACCCATGCCATCCCTACTATCCATGATAGTATCATCCTCTTCTCTTGAAAAGGATTCATCCTCAAATCCAAAGGCTCACCTTGAGGCTGAGTCGTGGATTTGGATTGCTTGCATTTGAGTCCTTGTCCACAAATCCACTCCACATCATGCTTTATCTTGGGCCCATAGAATTGTTCCATGAGAATGGCATGTGTCTTAGGCACCCCAAAGTGCCCCGTAAAACTACCACTATGAGCCTCCTTGACGAATAACTCTCTCCATGAACTCATGGGCACACAAACCCACCCATTCTTGAACAAAAATCCATCAACCAATTGAAACCTATCAACCCGCTTTCCTTGATTAAGACTTTCAAAAGTCTCTTTGAAATTGGGATACATAGAATAAAATCCCTTCAAGCTTTCAAATCCCATCACCTTAAAAGCTAAAACATTGACCAACACATACCTTCTTGATAGAGCATTCGCTACCACATTCTCCTTACCTTGCTTGTAGTTGATCACATATGGAAAATTTGAGCTTGCCTCTTGTTCATTTTGGATTGCCCCTTAAAAATTTTCAAGGACTCATGATCGGTCCTTAGCACAAACTCTTTGTGCCACAAATAGTGTTGTCAATGAACCAACACCTATACAAGTGCATACAAATCCTTGTCATAAGTTGACTACCTAAGAGTAGATCCCTTTAATATTTTACTAAAGTAAGCTTATGGTTTCCCTTTTTGCATGAATTCACCACTTACACCAACACCTGAAGCATCACATTCAATCTCAATAGCTTTATCAAAGTTGGGTAGTTGAAGTAATGATGAGGAACTCAACATCAATTTCAAGGCTTAAAAAGACTTCTCTTGTTCATCATCCCATATAAAAGGTACATCTTTCTTGATCAATTTAGTTAAAAGAGAAGCAATTGAACTAAAGCCCTTCATAAATCACCAGTAAAAGCTTTTCGACCCCCATAAAAACTTCTTACCTCAGTTGCATTGGTTGGGGTCATCCAAGACTTGATGGATTCCACCTTCTCTTCATCAACCTCTATACCATGCACGCTAACCACAAAACCAAAGAACATGACCTTCTCAACACAAAATGAACATTTCTTGAGATTAGCAAAGAGCCACTCTTGTAGTAGTACATCAAACACTTATTTCAAATGGGATACATGCTCCTCAATTATCTTGCTATACATAAGTATGTCATCAAAATACCCCACCAAAAACTTATTGGTGAAAGGTTTGAGGAAATGGTTTATCAACATCATGAAAGTTCTTAGGGAATTTATCAACCCAAATGGTATCACACGCTATTCATACAACCTAAACTTTGTCTTGGAAGTCGTCTTCAACTTATCACCAGGTTTTAGGCAAATTTGATGATACCCACTTCGAAGGTCAATCTTTGAGAACACACTTGAGCCACATAACTCATCCAACATGTTGTCAAGTCTAGGACCTAGGACTTAGATGCATATACTTGAATATAATCTTGTTCACGACTCAACAAATGCACATCCTCTAAGTACCATTCTTTTTGGGAACAAGGATCACCTGTATGGAACAAGGGCTTAGGATTTCTTTGATCAACCCTTTTTCAAGAAGCTCTTCCACTTGTCTTTATAGCTCCTTGGTCTCTTTAGGATTCTATAGGCTAGATGATTGGAAATTTGTGAACTCGATACAAAATTTATTTGATGATCAATCCCTCTCAAGGGTAGTAAACCCTTGGGCATCTCTCCCAAAAATAGCTCATCATAGTCCTGTAAAAGAGAAGAAATAATACTAGGCCAAGTTCTAGTATCTTGGTTAGCGTGTAATAAAAGATTGGTGTTGACAAGGCACAATATAAAGCGTTCCTCATCCACACCCTTTCGACACTTGCTTGGGTTTGCTATCATGTATATGCTATTCTTATTTTTAGCCAAGTCACTTCCCTCCTTTGGAACATTGGTATAACACCCTGTACTTTTATAACCTCACTTGATACCTTGGGGGTCATATCTACATAGGTGTTGAGATGCCATGAGTATGTGTTTTATAGTGTCATTGGTGAAACATTTGATATCGGACTTAATATGTGCGATTAGACCTTCGTAGGAGGTGTTTTGTGATTCCTTGATGCATTTGGGTGATACCCCGTACACATTATAACCTCATTTGGTGATTTGGAGTCATGTTTACTTGATGATTAAGATCACTAAGTAAGTATTTTGTTGTGTTTTGATAAGGTATTGGACGATATGCAAGTATCGGAGAAGTGGCCGAAAAATTCAGCAAGGTGCTGAAACTTGCGCCACTACCCTGTTTCAGGGGTGTGGCGCAAGCCACCTGCATTCAGGAAATTCAGAGGAGGCTGATTTCTTGCGCCACAGCCTGCTTTGCAGCTAGTGGCGCAAGGCACAAATCTTGTGCCTTTCCGGATCCATTTTGTAACGCAATTCTACGACGCTTCTTGGATGGTTTCTTTTGGTTCTTTGGAGTTATTTGAGCATTGTTAAATCTTCAAACACTTCAATACTCTCCTACATACTCCTACATGATCAAATCATGAAATGTGAATAGTGATCCAAAATGTCCAATGAAGCCAAGGGCAACTAGAATTCCTATATTTGCGATCGAAGCAACGAATGAGACTCTCGTAAGAGAATAATGTAGTGACATTATGGAATTATGTACACATGAGATATATGGTGAATAATACATGAAATTTTATGGGTTACATGGATATGTGTTCTTGGGCCCAAAGTTAGGCCCAAAATGGAATTAAAAAGACATGGCCCAAGGGCAAATTGACCCATTCTTCCACTTTGACCACATTTAATGCCAAGGAATGGCTAAGATTGACTTGGGGTCTATATAAAGGCCCCAAGATCAGATTTTTATTATCCAAAAGCTCTCATGCCTTTGTGATATTTTCTCAAATATTTCTTTAAGCACCAAAGCTCCAAACCCTAAAGCAAAATATTCCTTTAGACTCCTTGGACAAGATCAACATATTCCAAGACTTGGTAAGTCTTTATTATCATGGATTAACATATTATATGCATGGGAGATTATGTATATTATGATAGTTGTGTTGGCAAGGTGGTGAATAGTGTATTTTTGCCTTTGGTGAAAGATGTTCTATCTTGGTGATTTGAACTTGAATTAGGACTTGTGCCTTTGATGAAAAAGCATGGTATGGACAAAATATGAACATATATAGTGTTATTTTTGGTATTAAACTTGTTGTTGTCTATAAATGGAAATTGTGGGATTTTGGCCGATATGTGTTATGGGTTGTATTAAGGTAATTTGATGGATTATTTGTGATGTGATATGGATAATAAAGTGTAAAGGAGAAGTGTTGTGGTGAAATGTATTGATTTTCATGTAGTGGTCAATGTATGGAATATTGGGGGATTTTTGGAATAATGATTTCATCAATGGTTTTGTCAAGGGGGAAATGACATGTTTAACGGCAAACATGTAACTCATTAACGTTAAATACATTTGTAAGGTAGTTGGTGGTTAATGAGAATTCCGTATTGTATTTGTGTTGTAGAGTGAGACATAAAGAAGGAGTTGGACTATTGTATGCACCTCTAGGATTATATATTCGAATTGCGAATCCAAGGTATGTAAGGTTACTTTCTCCGTATCTTTCTGCGGCAAATAGTATCCATATTGACATGTCACTAGTCCTATCCCGAAATGTGCTAAGGTATTCCATATCCGGTTATCAATTGTTATATATTTCCTACTCATTGATCATTTGTGAATCTCATGCCTCATATTCATGGTTAATGTTCCAAAAGTTCAAACAAGGTTATGTTCCAATGTTCCAATAGTGATTATACTTGTGTTTCTTGTTCATGGATTATTTTCCAATAGTTCCCATGGTGTTATGATTCTCATAATGTTATGTTGCGAAGTTATTCACATGTCTCTCACTCATTGGTTAATGATTCAAAGTTTCCAACAATGTTATATTCCAAAGCTCAAGTGATGTTATGACTATCAAAGTATCAATCTCAAAGTAAAGAACAAAGTAATGCATATGTGGTTAGTGATCAAGTACGGGTGGCAAGTCTAGGGGCGTAAGCCTAGCTCGACTCGATCCCGAGGTATGGATTTATGGGTGGCAGGTCTAGGGGCATAAGCCTAGCTCGACCCGATCCCGATGCATTGATTTATGGGTGGCAAGTCTAGGGGCATAAGCCTAGCTCGACTCGATCCCAATATGATGATATGTTATGTAAAGACCCACTGATCAGTAGGGGCCCGGGTACATTATGACATGTAATGACAAGTGAGCATTGAGTGTAAAGAAAGTAATGAAAGTAATGAAAGCAATCCAAATGGTTTCCAAAATGCAACATGGTGACTTATTCACATTGATTAGTCATTTGTATTTGAGTTCATTGAAATACTCATGTGTTGTACAGTTTCATCTGAGCCTTGCATACTTAGTACTTATTTCGTACTGACCCCTCTTGGAGAATTTTTCTTACTTGCTGCAGGCGCAGGTACTAGTAGGCCTCCATAGTAGGTTGCCAGTCGTTGCAGATCATTGGTGAGCTCCAGCTAATTCGGGGCTTCTCCGAGTCAGAGTGTATATATGTTTTGGTGTTGTACATGTTGTATAAAGCGGGGACTTGTCCCGACTTTTAGTTCATTTTGGTCAATGCTTTGTTAGAGGCTTTTGTAGACAAGTGTGGGTGTATAAATGTAAAAGGGATATGTCATACTTGACTCGGTGGCCTCAACGGCCTAGTTTCGCGTATGTATATATATATATCATGTTCCATGACTTTCATTATTGGCCTCCATAGCTGTTATGTGCTTATGGGTTTCTTATGGCATGCATATGATTGTACATAGGCAAAGGTTGGTTCTCTCGGGCCTTATCGGCTACGGGTGCCAATCATGTCTCGATTGGATTCGGGGCGTGACAAAAGTGGTATCAGAGCAGGTCGGTCTAAGGATGTCTACAAAGCAGTGTCTGAGTAGAGTCTTACTTATCGATGTGTTGTGCACCACATTTATAAGTAGGAGGCTACGGGACATTTAGGATGTGGTTTCTTTTTTTCATTCTAGATCGTTCAATAGAGCCAATGTTGTAAGTTGCATTGTATCTGATCTTGATAATTGTTTTTCTTTGGTATAGTCAAAATTCCAAACACTAGAAGAGGATAAGGTCAAAGTAAGCTGATAGATAGAATTGCTGGTGAAGGAACCAATATACCACCACCTGATCAAGTTTATCAAGGTGATACTGAGCCTGAATTTGTGTCACGAGCATCCTCCACTCCCTCTGTACCAGAAGAGTCGAGTAGGAGAAGCGTACCTGTAGAACCACCAGTCAATACTACGGACCAGGATCTTAAAAATGCAGTTCAGATGTTAACACAGTTAGTGGTAGCTCAGAGTCAAGGGTGAGCTGGTCCAATGACACATGATGATGATGCGGCTAGAGTAGCAAGTCGCAGAACGCAGGATTTCCTCAAATTGGACCCTCCTATCTTCACAGGGGCAGATCCAAAAGCAGATCCACAGGACTTCGTGGATCAAATTCAGAGGGCCTTGGAAGTTATGCATATGACGGGGGTAGAGACAGTTGAACTTGCTGCATACAGGTTGAAAGGAGAGGCAATATTGTGGTATGAGGATTGGAAGAAATCCCGTGACATTAGTGCAAATCCACCTACGTGGGAAGAGTTTAAAATGGCTTTCCTTGATCATTACTTGCCCTATGAGATCCGTGAGGCACGTGCGGATCAATTCCTAAATCTCCGCCAAGGAAATTTGAGTGTCCGAGAATATAGCTTGCAATTTAATTCCTAGGCTAGATATGCGCCAAATGTTGTGGCTACAATGACAGACAGGGTCCATAGATACGTGGACAGACTAGAGCTATATTTGGTAAGAGATTGCACTATTGCGGCCTTGAATAGGGACATGGGCATTGCTCGAATACAAGCCTTTGCCCAGAAAATGGAAGATCAAAGACAAAGACGAAGGGTACATGAATTTGATAGGGGACAGTCCAAAAGGGCTAGACCTATGGGACCACCTATGATGTCCCAAGGAGGATCTAGGCCCCACATGTTTCCTGGACCACCTAGACCGTCGTTCTCTTATTCCACAGGTGGTGCTTATTCTTAGTCTCGAGGGTTTAGATGTGGTTCAGCTGGGCAGAGTAGTGGAGTTCATGGGTCACAGTCAGCAGGTTTTCCTCTTCAGCAGTGTCAGCACTGCGGGCGTATTCATTCAGGCACATGTCGGTCAGGGACGAATGTCTGTTTTTGGTGTGGTATGCCGGGACATATAGCGAGAGATTGTCCACAGCGGAGCATGGGTGGTATAGCACGACCGACTGGGTTGTCTGTTGCGTCATTGGCATCGGTTCCTTTACTGGGCCTAGGGGTGCAGCCTATTGGCCGTGGTAGAGGTGCCAGAGGAGCAGCCAGTATTAGCGGGGTCCAGAATCGCACTTATGCGTTGGTAGACCGCCAGAATTCAGAGGCTTCCCCTGATGTCATCACAGGTACATTATTCATATTCTCACATAATGTATATGCACTAATTAACCCAGGTTCTACATTTTCCTATGTTACTCCATTGGTTGCTGCGAAATTTGCAAAGGCACCAAAATTATTAATTAAGTCAATTGAAGTGTCTACACCGATTGGTGAATATATTATTGCAAAGAGAGTATATCGTAACTGTGTGGTAACGGTGTGTGGTCATGATACGTTGGCCGATCTCATTGAATTGGACATGGTGGATTTTGATGTAATTATGGGAATGGATTGGTTGGCCTCTTGTTATGCTACGGTAGATTGTCGGGCCAAGAAGGTGCAATTTTGTTTTCCGCAAGAAAATGTTCTTAAATGGCAGGGTAATGTAGGGGCACCACGAGGGAGATTTATTTCCTATCTGAGAGCCAGGAAAATGATTGCTAAGGGTTACATATGTCATTTAGTACGGGTGAAAGATACAGAAGTGGAACCACTAACTCCACAGTCAGTTCCAGTGGTCAATGAATTTCTAGATGTATTTCCAGAGGATCTTCCAGGCTTACCCCCAGAACGGGAAGTGGAATTCGGCATTGATGTGATTCCTGGCACTCAGCCTATTTCTATCCCTCCATATAGAATGTCTCCAGCGGAACTGCGTGAATTGAAGGAGCAGTTGAAAGATTTGCTGGACAAGGGATTCATTAGGCCTAGTGTGTCCCCGTGGGGTGCACCGGTATTATTCATACGTAAGAAAGATGGCACATTGAGAATGTACATTGACTACCGACAGTTGAATAAGGTAAAGATCAAGAACAAATATCCCCTCCCTCGAATTGATGATTTGTTTGATCAGTTACAGGGTGCCAAGTGTTTTTCAAAGATTGACTTGAGGTCGGGATACCATCAAGTCAGAGTTAGAGAAGAATATATGCCCAAGACAGCTTTTCGAACACGGTATGGTCATTATGAATTTTTAGTTATGTCATTTGGCCTAACAAATGCACTAGCTGTGTTTATGGATTTGATGAATAGGGTGTTTAAGCCATTTATGGAAGTGTTCGTCACGATATTTATAGATGACATCCTAGTTTATTCAAGATCACCAGAGGACCATGCTAATCACTTACGGCAAGTGTTACGGATTCTCCGTGAGCGTAAGTTGTATGCCAAATTCTCTAAGTGTGAGTTTTGGTTGAAATCAGTTGCGTTCTTGGGCCACATTGTGTCAGATGAAGGTATACAAGTTGATACACAAAAGATTGAAGCAGTGATAAATTGGCCAAGACCTACGACACCTACAGAGATTCGTAGTTTTCTTGGACTGGCAGGTTATTATAGAAGATTTGTGGAAGGTTTTTCCTCTATTGCTGCACCATTAACAAAGCTTACGCATAAGGCAGTGAAATTTTAGTGGAATGATGCGTGCGAGAAAAGCTTCCAAAGGTTGAAGGATAAATTAACCTCCACACCAGTTTTAGTGCTTCCTGAAGGTACCGAAGGTTACGTAGTGTATTGTGATGCTTCCGGGGTTGGACTCGGATGTGTGTTGATACAACACGGTAATGTCATAGCCTATGCTTCACGACAGTTGTGACCACATGAGAAAAACTATCCCACACATGATCTTGAGTTGGCAGCGGTAGTATTTGCTTTAAAAATATGGCATCATTATTTATATGGGGTTCATGTTGACATCTATACGGATCACAAAAGCTTGCAATATCTTTTTAAGCAGAAGGAACTCAATTTGAGGCAACGAAGGTGGTTGGAGCTTTTAAAAGACTATGACATTGATATTCTTTATCACCCAGGCAAAGCAAATGTAGTAGCTGATGCATTGAGCCGTAAGGCAGTAGAAAGCACTAGTGGTCAGTTGAATGAAAAGCATGAGATAATCAAAGATTTGAATCAATTATCCAGCTTGGGAGTTCTCCTTATTGAATCCTCAGATGATAGAGTTATTGTGCAGAATGCAGCAGAATCCTTCTTGATAGCTGAAGTGAAAGAGAAGCAATTTGCGGATTCTATTTTATTGCAGCTAAAGGAAAATATGTAGCAGAATTTGACCAAGGCATTTGATATTACACCGGAAGGGGTGCTTCAATGTCAAAGGAGATTATGTGTACCGGACGCAGATGAACTGAGGACATGAATAATGACAGGGTGCATCATTCGCGTTATTCCATTCACCCGGGTGCTACTAAAATGTACCATGAATTGAAAGAAGTGTATTGGTGGGGCAACATGAAAAAGAACATTGCAGAATTTGTCGCGCAATGCCCGAATTGTGAACAAGTGAAAGTGGAACATCAAAAACCGGGAGGTTACATGCAATGTATCAATCTTCCAGTCTGGAAATGGAATATGATTAATATGGATTTCATTACGGGTTTGCCTCGTACATTGTGGAAGTTTGACTCTATATGGGTCATAGTGGACCGACTTACTAAATCAGCGCATTTTCTACCGGTCAAGACGACCTATACAGCTGAGGATTATGCGAAGTTGAATGTGAAAGAGATAGTATGATTGCATGGTATTCCACTTTCCATTATATCAGACAGAGGAGCACAGTTCACAGCGCACTTTTAGATATATTTCTAGCAGAGTTTGGGTACTTAGGTGAATTTGAGTACGGCTTTCCATCCTCAGACTGATGGACAAGCAGAACATACTATTCAGACACTTAAAGATATGCTACGAGCTTGTACGTTAGATTTTCAAGGCAGTTGGGATGACCATTTGCCTCTCATTGAATTTGCTTACAACAATAGCTATCATTCAAGTATTAAAATGGCACCTTATGAAGCCTTATATGGAAGGAAATGTAGATCACCAATCGGATGGTTCGAAGCAGGTAAAACTGCTTTACTTGGGACAGATATTGTTCACCAAGCCATGGAGAAAGTTAAAGTTATCCAACAGCGGTTACAAACGGCTCAAAGTCGTCACAAGTCATATGCCGATGTTAGAAGAAGAGGGCTTGAATTCGCCATAGGTGATTGGGTATTTTTAAAGGTGTCATCGATGAAAGGGGTAATGCGGTTTGGAAAAAAAGGGAAATTGAGTCCACGTTACATAGGCCCATATGAAATCATTAGAAGATTTGGACAAGTTGCGTATGAATTAGCACTACCTCAAGAACTTTCCTCAGTCCATTCGATATTTCAAGTTTCGATGCTTCAAAAATGCATAGGAGATCATTCTCATATTGTTCCCGTAAAAGATGTTCAAGTTACGGAGGATCTTACTTATAACGAGGTACCCATTGCTATTCTGGATCGACAAGTAAAGAGGTTGAGGAATAAAGATGTCGCATCCGTAAAAGTCCTTTGGAGAAAACAACAAAAGGAGGAGATCACATGGGAAGCGAAAGAAATGATGAAATCCAAGTATCCCCATTTATTTCAAATGGACCAAGAGGTCCACGGTGCGGAGGTGGAACAATAACAAGTAAGTATTTAAGAGCATTCTGTGTATGTGTATAGGTATATTAAAGTAAAGATGCATTTGTTGTATATAAGACAATGCTGTTAACATTCGAGGATGAATGTTTCTAAGGGGGGAAGAATGTAACACCCCGTACTTTTATAACCTCACTTGATACCTTGGGGGTCATATCTACATAGGTGTTGAGATGCCATGAGTATGTGTTTTATAGTGTCATTGGTGAAACATTTGATATCGGACTTAATATGTGCGATTAGACCTTCGTAGGAGGTGTTTTGTGATTCCTTGATGCATTTGGGTGATACCCCATACACATTATAACCTCATTTGGTGATTTGGAGTCATGTTTACTTGATGATTAAGATCACTAAGTAAGTATTTTGTTGTGTTTTGATAAGGTATTGGACGATATGCAAGTATCGGAGAAGTGGCCGAAAAATTCAGCAAGGAGCTGAAACTTGCACCACTGCCCTGTTTCAGGGGTGTGGCGCAAGCCACCTGCATTCAGGAAATTCAGAGGAGGAGTATTTCTTGCGCCACAGCCTGCTTTGCAGCTAGTGGCGCAAGGCACAAATCTTGTGCCTTTCCGGACCCATTTTGTAACGCAATTCTACGACGCTTCTTGGATGGTTTCTTTTGGTTCTTTGGAGTTATTTGAGCATTGTTAAAGCTTCAAACACTTCAATACTCTCCTACATACTCCTACATGATCAAATCATGAAATGTGAATAGTGATCCATAATGTCCAATGAAGCCAAGGGCGACTAGAATTCCTATATTTGCAATCGAAGCGACGAATGAGACTCTCGTAAGAGAATAATGTAGTGACATTATGGAATTATGTACACATGAGATATATGGTGAATAATACATGAAATTTTATGGGTTACATGGATATGTGTTCTTGGGCCCAAAGTTAGGCCCAAAATGGAATTAAAAAGACATGGCCCAAGGGCAAATTGACCCATTCTTCCACTTTGACCACATTTAATGCCAAGGAATGGATAAGATTGACTTGGGGTCTATATAAAGGCCCCAAGATCAGATTTTTATTATCCAAAAGCTCTCATGCCTTTGTGATATTTCCTCAAATATTTCTTTAAGCTCCAAAGCTCCAAACCCTAAAGCAAAATATTCCTTTGGACTCCTTGGACAAGATCAACATATTTCAAGCCTTGGTAAGTCTTTATTCTCATGGATGAATATATTATATGCATGGGAGATTATGTATATTATGATAGTTGTGTTGGCAAGGTGGTGAATAGTATATTTTTGCCTTTGGTGAAAGATGTGCTATCTTGGTAATTTGAACTTGAATTAGGACTTGTGCCTTTGATGAAAAAGCATGGTATGGACAAAATATGAACATGTATGGTGTTATATTTGGTATTAAACTTGTTGTTGTCTATAAGTGGAAATTGTGGGATTTTGGCCGATATGTGTTATGGGTTGTATTAAGGTAATTTGATGGATTATTTGTGATGTGATATGGATAATAAAGTGTAAAGGAGAAGTGTTGTGGTGAAATGTATTGATTTTCATGTAGTGGTCAATGTATGGAATATTAGGGGATTTTTGGAATAATGATTTCATCAATGGTTTTGTCAAGGGGGAAATGACATGTTTAACGGCAAACATGTAACTCATTAACGTTAAATACATTTGTAAGGTAGTTGGTGGTTAATGAGAATCCCGTATTGTATTTGTGTTGTTGAGTGAGACATAAAGATGGAGCGGGACTATTGTATGCACCTCTAGGATTATATATTCGAATTGCGAATCCAAGGTATGTAATGTTACTTTGTCTGTATCTTTCTGCGGAAAATAGTATCCATATTGACATGTCACTAGTCCTATCCCGAAATGTGCTAAGGTATTCCATATCCGGTTATCAATTGTTATATATTTCCTACTCATTGATCATTTGTGAATCCCATGCCTCATATTCATGGTTAATGTTCCAAAAGTTCAAACAAGGTTATTTTCAAATGTTCCAATAGTGATTATACTTGTGTTTCTTGTTCATGGATTATTGTCCAATAGTTCCCATGGTGTTATGATTCTCATAATGTTATGTTGCGAAGTTATTCACATGTCTCTCACTCATTGGTTAATGATTCAAAGTTTCCAACAATGTTATGTTCCAAAGCTCAAGTGATGTTATGACTATCAAAGTATCAATCTCAAAGTAAAGAACAAAGTAATGCATATGTGGTCAATGATCAAGTACGGGTGGAAAGTCTAGGGGCGTAATCCTAGCTCGACTCGATCCCGAGGTATGGATTTATGGGTGGCAAGTCTAGGGTCATAAATCTAGCTCGACCCGATCCTGATGCATTGATTTATGGGTGGCAAGTCTAGGGGCATAAGCCTAGCTCGACTCGATCTCAACATGATGATATGTTATGTGAAGACCCACTGATCAGTAGGGGCCCGGGTACATTGTGACATGTAATGACAAGTGAGCATTGAGTGTAAAGAAAGTAATGAAAGTAATGAAAGCAATCCACATGGTTTCCAAAATGCAACATGGTGACTTATTCACATTGATTAGTCATTTGTATTTGAGTTCATTGAAATACTCATGTGTTGTACAGTTTCATCTGAGCCTTGCATACTTAGTACTTATTTCGTACTGACCCCTCTTGGGGAATTTTTCTTACTTGCTGCAGGCGCAGGTACTAGTAGGCCTCCATAGTAGGTTGCCAGTCGTTGCAGATCATTGATGCCATCTAATTCGGGGCTTCTTCGAGTCAGAGTGTATATATGTTTTGGTGTTGTACATGTTGTATAAAGCGGGGACTTGTCCCGACTTTTAGTTTATTTTGGTCAATGCTTTGTTAGAGGCTTTTGTAGACAAGTGTGGGTGTATAAATGTAAAAGGGATATGTCGTACTTGACCCGGTGGCCTCAACGGCCTAGTTTCGCGTATGTATATATATATATATATCATGTTCCATGACTTTCATTGTTGGCCTCCATAGCTGTTATGTGCTTATGGGTTTTTTATGGCATGCATATGATTGTACATAGGCAAAGGTTGGTTCTCTCGGGCCTTATCGGCTACGGGTGCCAATTATGTCTCGATTGGATTCGGGGCGTGACAATTGGTGGAACTTTTACCTCTACTCTTTGCCTCTTTCTTCTTTATTCTATCTTGAAGCTCCTTCATATCTTGATAGAAGTGCAAGTACATACTTCTTCCCCTCAATCATAAAAGAATATTTGTTGGACCTCCCATGGTGCACAATATCTCTATCAAATTGACACGGCCTTCCCAACAGTACATGACAAGCCAACATGGGTAAAACATCATATACCAATTCATCATGGTACTTGCCCACACTAAACTAAATACTTGCTTGTTTGAGGACCTTCATCTCTCCACTCTCATTGAGCCATTGTAGCTTATAAGGGTTGGAATGTTTTCTTATTTTTATTTGCATATTCTCCACCAAAGAACTACTCACCATATTATTGAAACTCTCACTATCAATAAACAAAGAACACACCGTATCTTAGATTTTGCACCTAGTATGAAATAGATTCTCCCTTTATTCAAATTCCTCTTTGTATAGGGCCCCCATAATTATTCTCACAACATATGAAGGATTGACATTCACCTTTAAATCTACATCATCATGAAGCAAAGATTTCCCTCTCTCAATGAAACAAGTAAAATTTACCCTCTCATCCAACCTTTCTTCTTCACCCTCCTCTTATTCACTTTTATATCTCTCTACCTTACTCTTTTCATCACCCTCTTCTTCCTCCTCAGTTCTATACCCATCTTAAAGTGCAACAATTGTCCTCCTATGAGGACACTCACTAGAAACGTGTCCCCTACTTTGACATCTAAAACATTGAATAGTAGAAGGTCGAGGAAAATTAGTCTTAACATAGTTACCTCCTTGTGGTTTCTCACTTGATTTGGATTTGTAATCAAGCTTGACTTGAGTATATGACCACTATCATTAGGTTTCCCCTCAGAAGATGTCGCCTTCCAATTCTACTCTTGTCCCATGTGGAAGTCGAAGAACTCTTGGCCTTGTACGACTTTTGTTCTTTTAAATATGCTTCTACCTTTGAGGCATCATGGAAAGCCGCTTCAAGAGTATCATAGTTTTTAATCTTCAAAGGCTTTAAGATATCATACCTCAAATTTTCCACAAATTGAATCATCGTACATTCCATGTTTTCTTCAAGTTTAGACTTCATTTGTAAGTTTTCAATCTCATCATAATATTCTTCCACACTTTTGGTACCTTGACTCAACATAAACACCTTCTCGAGCACCTCTTGTTAGTAGTTTGGAGTCAAGTACCTCAACTCCATAAGTGTAATCAACTCTTTCCAAGTAGGTAACTCGTAGTTGTGATGGCTCTCCCTTTCCCACCTCGTGGACTCCCACTAAGTGGATGCATATCTTTTGAATTGCGTGAGAGAATACTTCACTTTCAAAGTTTCTGAGATATTATTTATGAGAAAGATACACTCACTTTGAATTTTCCATTCCAAGAACTCATCGACGTCACTACTTTCTTTGAACCTTGATAGTGTTCAAGCCCCTATCTTGATCATTCCTCTTCCCGAAACTATATTCTCTATTTCCCATCCTATCACCTTTATATCCCATCCTATCTCCTCTATTTCCTATCCTATCTCCTTTATTCCCATATTCTTGACCTTGTTTCCCTTGGTCCCACCTCAAGTCCCGAGGCCAAACTCCTTCCCTTGGTTACCCATATCCATCCCTACCTCCATGCTCCCAAAACTCTTCGTTGTTGACCTCATCATTTATGACAAAGAGGATTTTGGTATTGGTAGTCTTAGTACGGTGTTTGTGGTACATTTAGTGAAGGTGATATATAGGAACCATGCAAGGATACATTTGATGTGTTTCAGAGTTAAGTTTAGTGTGGAACTTGGTTTTCCATGAAAGGACATTCCTCTCATGGAGGGTGATAGGATTGTAGATTTGAATATGGTATAACTTGTCTCGAGCGGTTTGGAGGGTTGTTCATTTGAGGGGTAGGTTGTTGGTAGTTTTGGGTTTGATTTGGTGGAGTATAATATAGGTTAGGAGCTTGTCCCGGAGGAATTGTGGTGGATTGAATCGACTTCCTCCTCATCTCCTCATTTCCATCCTATTGAAGTGTCCTTCCTCTATTCTCACTCTCTACCATGGACAACCTTTCCTCCATACCTCCTAACCATCCATTTATTTCCATAATTTGCTTGGAGAGGTTGTTTATAACCTCCATGATGTTCTTCGAGATCTCCCTAAATGGAATTGTATTAGAAATGATACCTACAATTCTCAACAAACAAGGTTAGTAGTAAAAACCTCACGTCACTCGTATGTAAACTCTCAACTCACCTCCTATGGTGTCATCTCAAAATTGGTAGTGAACTAGCTTCTCGCAATCAATTCAAGGTCACTTATCCTTTGTGGTGGAGTGGATTTATTGAGACTCTTTAAATAAGGATGACTCAATTAAATAAAAAAGGACTTGAATCAAGAAGTTTATCTATGAATTAAGATGAGAAAAGTAGAAGAAAAGAAGCACGAAAAAAATCGGACTCAAAAAAACTAACAAAAGTAGAAAAATTACTTGTTGTTGCTTAATGTGAAGAATCAAAGCAATAATTTGATGTTTATAAACTAGTTAGCACCTAATTAAAGATGTTAATTAGTTTTTAAATAGTTGAGGAATGGAATAAAAATGAGTTTAAAAAAAGAAGTAGGGAGTTTGGACACTTGGAAAATGTTTTAGGTCCCAATAATTTTAGTACCCCAAATTTTTTCTAAGTATGGGAAATCTCTAGAAATCAAGCCTCTGGATTTGGCCCACATGCGCTAGCTGTGTGAGTGGGGAAGGCTGGGCGTATGTTGACGTGGATTTTTTTAATAACTAATTTCCACTATTGGGCCGATGAATACCTTGACCAACTTTGACTTGAATTTTTTTTGATCAAATGTACATTTTTCCTCCTTCTTCAAGATAAACTTGATGAACTCCAAAAACATTAGGAACACACACCGATTCCTAACACCCTCAAATCTACTCGTAATTAGCTCAAAATTTAGGATTAGCTTCCCCTCGACTTAGGGAACAAACCCCAATGATTATTAAGCTCCAATTCCTCCTCAATCAAGAAACCCACTTTCAAAGTTTGTAAAGTTTAAAAGCATGAAAACCTTTTAATGGCAACTTCTTTACTACAACTCCAAATCACATGGAATTCAAAATCTAGACTCAAATGACCTAGGAAACACAAATCTAGTGTAAAAACAACAAATCAATACAAAATTTGTTTGGATTATCTTTTTTGGATTTTTGAAAAGGTTAAAATTCCAAGATATAGATTTGTGGAAAAAAACATAAACCTAGTCTCTTGATACCAAAATGATAAGAATCAAAATACAAGGAAAAGAAATAAGGAAAAAGTGATATGTGGATTAATAAGAAGAAAAGAAAATTACGGGCAACAAGGGTCTAAAGGCCTCACCTTCTAATTGATTTCAATTTCTACACATTAATCCAACTCAAATAATCAAAGAAAACCAATAATATCCACAAATAGGTGACACTTTGATTAATCAAGTCAAGAAGTTAACTAAAAATTAAGAGTTTAACCACTAATCACTCACTAATCCTTAAGATATTCACTAAGTAGAAGCTAAGATTTAAGAGAATTCAATATACTAGATAAAATAAAGTCTTCCAAACTACAAAGACCACTATTTGTACCTAGGAAATAAAGAAGACAACTATCTTTTACAACTTTACCCTTAATAAGACAAAGGCCTTGTTTGGTTTCCTCCTTTTTGTGAATTCTTGAATTCTTGAATTTAAGAGATGACCATTTGCACACATGGCCTCTTTACTACCTCCTCTTCAATTGGATGGACCTTCCACATATTTTATGTCTTCCTTTGGTATCCGGCAAGATCCTCCAAAGCTTTCTTTCTCATGAACATCACTTATAGGTCTTAAAGATTTTTTGTTTGACTATGTGTTAATGGTATTGAAGGGTAATCCATGCCATCCATTATATCCATGCTAGTACCATCCTTCCCTTCTTGAAAAGGATTCGTCCTCAAATCCAAAGGTTCACCTTGAGTCCAAGTCATAAATTTGTCTTGCTTGCATTCAAGGCATTGTCCACAAATTGGCTCCACATCATGCTTCATCTTGGGATCATAGAATAGCTTCATGTGATTTTAAAGTGTCTTAAGTACCCCAAAGTGTCCCATCAAACCACCACTATGAGCCTCTTTGACGAACAACTTTCTCCATGAATTCATGGGCATACAAACTCGCCCATTCTTGAAAAATAATCAATCAACCAATTGAAACCTATCAACCTGCTTTCCTTGATTAAGACTTTCAAAAGTCTCTTTGCAATTGGGATCTATAGAATAGAATTCCTTCAAGCTTTCAAATCCCATCATCTTAGAAGCTAAAGCATTGACCAACACATACCTTCTTGATAGAGCATTTGCTACCACATTCTCTTTTCCTTGCATGTAGTTGATCATATATGGAAAGGTTTCAATAAACTCAACCAATTTAGCATGCCGCTTGTTCAACTTGGATTGCCCCTTAAGATGTTTAAAGGACTCATGATCAGTATTTGCCACAAACTCTTTGAGCCACAAGTAGTGTTGCCAATGAGCCAACACCACACAAGTGCATACAACTCATTTTCATAAGCTGAGTACCTAAGAGTAGTTGCCTTTAGATTTTCACAAAAGTAAGCTAATGATTTCCCTTCTTTCATCAATACACCACCTATACCAACACTTGAAGTAACACATTCAATCTCAAAAGCTTTATCAAAGTTGGGTAGTTGAAGTAATGGTGAGGAACTCAACATCGATTACAAGTCTTGAAAGGAATTCTATTATTCATCACCCCACACAAAAGGTACGTCTTTCTTGATCAATTCGGTTAAAGGAGAAGTAATTCAACTAAAGCCCTTCACAAATCACCTGTAAAAGCTTTCCAACCATGAAAACTTCTTATCTCAATTGCATTGGTTAGGGTTGTCCAAGACTTGATAGATTTCACCTTCTCTTCATCAAATTCTATACCATTCACACTAACCACAAAACCCAAGAGCACAACCTTCTCAACACAAAATGAACATTTCTTGAGATTCGCAAGAACCGCTCTTGTAGTAGTACATTAAACATTTGTTTCAAATGGGACACATACTCTTCAATTGTATTTCTATACACAAGTATGCCATCAAAATACACCACCACAAACTTGTTGATGAAATTTTTGAGGACATGGTTTATCAACCTTAAGAAAGTGCTTGGGGCATTTGTCAACCCAAATATTATCACAAGCCATTCATACAACCCAAACTTTGTCTGGAAAGTCGTCTTCCACTCATTACCTAGTTTCATACTAATTTGATGATACCCACTTTGAAGGTTAATTTTTGAGAACACACTTGAGCAACATAACTCATCCAATATGTTGTTAAGTCTAGGAATTGGATGCCTATACTTGACCATAATTTTGTTCATGACTCTCTAATCAATGCACATCCTCCAAGTACCATTCTTTTTGGGAAATCGGATCTTTGGTATGGCACAAGTACTTAGGCTTTCTTTGATCAACCCTTTTTCAAGAAGATCTTCTAATTATCTTTGTATCTCCTTGGCCTCTTTCAGATTACTTCTATAGGCCGGCCGATTGGGAATTTCTGAACTCGGTAAAAGATCTATTTGGTGCTCAATTCCCCTCAAGGGTGGTAATACCTTGGGCATCTCCTCCAGAAATAGCTCATCATAGTCCTTCAAAAGAGAAAAAAAAATACTAGGCAAAGTGTTAGTATCTTGGTTAGCATGCAGTAAAAGATTGGTATTGACAAGGCATAATAGAAAGCTTTCCTCATCCACACCCTTTATACACTTGCTTGGGTTTGCTATCATGCACATGTTCTTTTTATTTTTAGCCAAGTCACTTCCTTTCTTTTGAACTTTCACCTTCACTCCTTGCATCTTCAACCCTTATTCTCTCCCCAAACTCCTTTATAACTCGATAGTCCTCACTCACTTGATATGGAGTGCGAGGTGCAAGTACATACTTTTTCCCTTCAATCACAAAAAAATATTTGTTGGACCTCCCATGGTGCACAACATCTCTATCAAATTGCCACAGCCTTCCCAACAATACATGACAAGACAACACGGGTACAACATCACACACCAATTCATCATGGTACTTTCCCATACTAAACCAAATACTTTATTGTTTAGGACCTTGATCCATTATAGCTTGTAAGGGTTGGAATGGTTTCTTATTATATTTGCATATGCTTCACCAAAGAACTACTCACCATATTGGGGCAACTCCCACTATCAATAATAAAAGAACACACCTTATCTTTGATTTTGCACCTAGTATAAATAATTTCTCCCTTTGATCAAGCTCCTCTTTTGAAAGGGCCCCCATAATTCTTCTCACAACACATAAAAGATTTGCATTCACCTTCAAATCTTCATCATTATCAAGAAAAGGTTTCCTTCTCTCAATGAATCAAGCAAAATTTACCATTTCATCCAACCATTCTTCTTCATCCCCTGAAGCATCCCCTTCTTTATCACTTTTATCTCCCTCTCTCTCATCGCCTTCTTCTTCCTTTTCATTATATACCCAATTCAAAGTGCAATAATTTTCCTTCTATTAGGACTCTCTCTAGCAACGTGTCCATTTCCTTGACATCTAAAGCATTGAATGGTAGAAGGTTGAGGAAAGTAGGTTTAACATAGTTACCTCCTTGTGGTTTCTTACTTGCTTTGGATTTGTAATCAAGCTTGACTTGAGTATCTTGACCACCACCCTTAGGTTTTCCCCTAGAAGATGTCGCCTTCTAATTATCTCTACTCTTGTCCCATGTGAAAGTTGAAGAACTTTTTGCCTTGTAAGACTTTTCTTCTTTCAAATCCGCTTCTACCTTTGAGGCATCATGGAAAGCCGCTTCAAGAATATCATAGCGTTTAAGATTCAAAGGATTCAAGATATCACACCTTAAATTTTCCACGAATCAAATCACTGTACATTCTATGTTTTCTTCAAGTTTAGACTTCATTCGCAAGTTTTCAAACTCATCATAATATTCAATTGCAAGTTTTCAAACTCATCATAATATTCTTCCACACTTTTGGTACCTTGCCTCAACATAAATACCTTCTTGAGCAACTCTTGGTAGTAGTTTGGATTCAAGTACCTCAACTCCATAAGCGTAATCAACTCTTACCAAGTAGGTAACTCGTAGTTGTGATGGATCTCCCTTTCTCGCCTCTTAGACTCCCACCAAGTGGGCACATATCCTTTGAATTAATTGAGAGCATAATTTGCCTTCAAAGTTTCTGAGATATTATTTATCATAAAGATCTGCTCACTTTGAATTTTCCATTCCAAGAACTCAATGGGGTCACTACTTTCTTTAAACTTTGATGTGTGACCTTGATAGTGTTCAAGCCACTATCTTGATTATTCCTCTCCCCAAACCTATCTCATTTATTTCCCATCCTATTGCCTCTATATCCCATCCTATCTCCTCTATTCCTTGATTTTTGTCCTGTCATGCCTCAGTCACACATCAAATCCCGATGCCGGACTCCTTCCCTTGGCACCCCATATCCACCCCTACCTCTATGCTCCCAAAACTCATCATTGTTGACCTTATCATTTATTTTATCATAAAGAGGATTTTGGTATTGGTAGTCTTGGTAGGGTGTTTGTGGTGCATTTCACGGAGTTGATATATAGGAACCATGCAAGGATACATTTGATGTGTTTCGTAGTGGAGTTTAGTGTAGAACTAGGTTTACCATAAAAGGATGTTCCTCTCATGGAGGGTGATAGGATTGTGGATTTGACTATGATATAACTTGTCCTGGGTGGTTTGAAGGGTTGTTCGTTTGGAAGGTCGGTTGTTGGTTTTTTCGAGTTTGATTTTGTGGAGGATAACATAGGTCGGGAGCTTGTCCCCGAGGAATGGTTGTGGATTGTACCGACGCCCTCCTCATCTCCTCATTTCTATCCAATTTAAGTGTTCTCCCTCTATTCTCACTTTCTACATGGGACAACCTTTCTTCCTTAGTTCCTAACCATCCATTCATTTCCATCCTTATTTACATTATTTGCTTGGAGAGGTTGTTGATAACCTCCATGATGTTCTCCGAGCTCTTTCCAATTGGACTTATATTAGACATGATACCTATAAAACTCAACAAACAAGTTTAGTTGCAAAAGCCTCACATAACTCGTATATAAACTCTCAACTTACCTCCTATTGCTTCATCTCAAAATTGATAGTCAAGTAGCTTCGGTCAATCAATTCATGGTCACCTATCCTTTGTGGTGGAGTGTATTTCTTGCAACTCTTGAAAGAAGAACGACTCAATTAAAGAAAAAAGGACTTAAATGAAGAAGTTTATCTATGAATTAAGATGACAAAAGTAGAAGAAAACAAGCAAGAAAAAAAATCAGACTAAAAAAATAACTAAGTAACAAAAGTAGAAAAATTACTTGTTGTTGCTGAATTTGAAGAATCAAAGAGATGATTTGATGTTTAGAAACTAGTTAACAACTAATTAAAGATGTTAATTAGTTGTTAAATAGTTGAGGAATGGAAGAAAAATGAGTTTAAAAAAAGAAGTAGGGAGTTTGGACACTTAGAAAATATTTTGGGTCCCAATAATTTTAGGATCACAAATTTTTTCTAAGTATGGGAAACCTCCAGAAATCAAGCCTCTAGATTTGGCCCACACGTGCCAGTTGCACGAGTGGGAAGGCTGGGCGCGTGCTGATGTGGATTTTTTAAACTAATTTCCACCATTGGGCCCACGAACAGTTTGACCAACTTTGACTTGAAAGTTTTTTGATGAAATGTACATTTTTCCTCCTTCTTCAAGATCAACTTGATGAACTCCAAGAACACCAGGAACACACACCGATTCCCAACACCCTCAAATCAACTCAAAATTTATTCAAAATTTAGGATTAGTTTCCCTTTGACTTAGGGAACAAACCCCAATGATTTTTAAGCTCCAATTCCTCCTCAATTAAAAAATCCACTTTCAAAGTTTGTAAATTTTTAAAACTTGAAAACCCTTTAATGGAAACTTCTTTACTACAACTCCAAATTGCACGAAATTCAAAATCTAGACTCAAATGACACTAGGGAACACAAATCTAGTGTCAAAAATAACAAATCAAAACAAAACTTTTTTTGGACTTTTGAAAAGGTCAAAATCCCAAAATTTAGATTTGTGGAAACAAACATAAACCTAGGTTCTTGATAGCAAAATGATAGGAATCAAAATACAAGGAAAGGAAATAAAGAAAACGGGATATGTGGATTAATAAGTAAAAAAGGAAATTATGTGCAACAAAGGGCTAAACCCCTCACCTACCAATTAATTTCAATTTCTACAAATTAATTCAACTCAAATAATCAAAGGAAACTAATAATTACCACAAATGGGTGACACTTTGAAATATCAAGTAAAGAAGTTAACTAACAATTAAAAGTTCAACCACTAATCGCTCACTAATCCTTAAGGGATTCACTAAGTAGAAGGTAATATTTAAGAGAATTCAAGATCCAAGATAAAATAAAGTCTTCCAAATTACAAAGACCACTATTTATACCTAGAAAATAAAGAAGACAACTATCTTTTACAATTTTACCTTTAATGAGACAAGGGCCTTGTTTAGTTGCCTCTTTTTTGTGAATTCTTGAATTTAAGAGATGGACATTTGCACACGTGGCCTCTTTCCTCACTCCTCTTCACTTGGATGGACCTTCCACATATTGAATGTCTTCCTTTGGTATCCTTAAAACTCCTCCAAAGCTTTCTTTCTCATGAACATCGCTTGTAGGTCTTGGAGCTCTTTTGCTTGACTACGTGTGAACGACCTTTAAGGGTAATCCATTCCATTCATTCCATATATGCCATCCATGCTAGTATTAACTAGACATATGCTGAAGGGGGTTATATTGCATCTGAGGGTGCAAAAGTTGATCAAGAAGGGGTGATTATCCTATCTTGCTCATGTTTGGGATACTAGTGTTGACACTCCTTTGCTTGATTTAGTTACTGTGGTCAGTGATATTGTAACACCCCGTACCTTCCTAACCCTTCTTGACGACATTCAATAATGTGTACTTAGGCGTTGAGAGCTATAAGCATGTATTTGGTAATGTTAATGATGAGAAAATTGAAATTTGGCCTCGTACATGTGATTAGCCCTTGGTAGGAGGTATTTTGTGATTTTTGTGGAGAATTTGTGGGGTTCAAAACGAGGCTAAGAGGACCTCTAAACAAAGTATATTAAGGGTAAGAAGTAAGTTAAAGAATAGGACTTAAAGTATCTAACCAAAGCCGCAAAGAAAAGTCGAAAAAGGGAATTTTTTGAAAAACTAAGTGTGGGGCGCGCTAGAGGACGTGCCACGCCGCTCTGGGCTAAAATTTTTAGCCCAAAGGCCTCAATCTGGCATGCCCAAGGGTGTGCCAGGCTGGTTTTGCCACTTTTTCGAAAGTTGGAAAATTCTTAAGTCCCAAGGGTGTCCGTGGACGTACCGAGCCAATTTTTTCCACGTTTCTTATAAAACCATGAGTATATACATGAAATGAATGAAATATTATATTGGTATGATAAAATTACTCGAGAGAGAATTTGGCATCAAAATGACAGTTTTGCCCTTATGGTCAAAATAGGCCCTACGTGGCTAGAATCGCTTGTTTTTGGGAATGAGGTTATGGATATGAATAGTAAGAGTGGGAATATTATTGAAAAATGTATGGGATGATTTAAACATGATAAATTATTGATTTTATTGGGTTAAGTGAATTAGGCTCAATAAGAGGCCCAAAATGAGAAGAAAACATGGGTCAAAAGACCCATTCTTGCCTTGACCTTCTAGAATACTAGATTTAATGGCTAAGGATGGACTTAAAGGCTTATAAAAGGGAAAAAAAATAAGATTTTTATTCTTCACAAGTCTCATGCCTTTTTAGACCAAAAGATAAGATATTTGCTCTCAAACCCTAAGAACTCAAAGCCAACTTTTGGAGCAAGATCATCATTTTTCAAGCTTGGGTAAGTGATTATTGTTATTGATTAATGTATTATATGCATGAGAGAGTATGTAAATCATGTTGGTTATGCTTGGAAGTGTTGAACATGGTACTTTGTGTTTTTATAAAAGATTTGTGATCCATGAGATTCAAGCTTGAATTATGACTTGTGACTTTGATGAAAGAGCATGGTATGGATAAAATATAAACATGTATGGTGTGAATTTGGTAATAAACTTGTTATTTTTCTATAAGTGTAAATTATGGGATTTTGGCTGATATGTGCTATGAAGTGTATTAAGGTGAATTGATGGATTAATTGTGATATGGTGTGGATGAGAAAGTGTAAAGGAGAAGTGTTGTGGTGAAATGTTATTGATTATCATGTATTGGTCAATGTATGGAATATTTTAGGATTATTGGTATGATCATTTCATCAATGGTATTGTCAAGGGGGAAATGACATTTTAAAGGCAAAAATGTAACTCATTGACGTTATATGCATTTGTAAGGTAGTTGGTGGTTAATGTCAATTCCGTTATGTATTTGTGTTGTAGAATGAAACATAAAGAAGGAGCGGGACTATTGTATACGCATCTAAGATTGTATATTCGTATTGAGAATACAAGGTATGTAAGGTTACTCTGTCCGTATCTTTCTGCGGCAAATAGTATTCACATTGACATTACGCTTGTCCCATCCCGAAATGTGCTAAGGTATTCTATATCCGGTTATCAATGGTTATTATCATATAGTTCCTACTCATTGATCAATTTTGAACCACATGTCTCATATTTATGGTTAATGTTCCAAAATCTCAATAAGGTTATGTTCCAATGTTCCAATAGTGATTATACTCATGTTTCTTGTTCATTGATTATTGTCCAATGGTTCCAATGGTATTATGTTTCCACTAAGGCTATGCTTCCAACAATGTTTATTTACATGTCTCTCACTCATTGGTTAATGATTCAAATCTTCATATAAAGTTATGGCTATCATTGTATCAATCTCAAAGTAATGAATAAAGTAATGCAAATATGTGGTCAATGATCAAGTATGGGTGGTAGCTTTGGGGGCAAATGCCTTGCACAAGCCGATCCTGAGATTTGTTGGATCAAGGGGCAGTCCCAGAGGCATACACCTAGCTCGGACTGATCCTGACAGGGGGAAGCTCTAGGGGTAATAACCTAGCTAGAGCCGAACCTGAAATATTTGTTTATGGGTGGCAGCTTTAGAGGTAATAACCTAGCTCAAGCCGATCCCGATATATATTAGTTCATGGGTGGCAGCTCTAGGGGCACAAGCCTAGCTCGAGTCGATCCCAACATAATGATATGTTATGTTAAAACCCACTGTTCAGTCGGGGCCCGGGTATCATAGGTCACAGGCAAAGATGAATAAACATAGAAGTAAAGATACAAAGAAAGTAATGAAAGCAAAATACATGGTTCCCAAAGTTCAATATAGTGACTTATCCATATTGATCAGTTATTGTATTTGAGTGCATTGATATTTTTACATATCATACAAGTTTCATATGTCCTTACATACTCAGTACATTCTTCGTACTGACCCCTCTTGGGGGATTTACCTTACTTGTTGCAGGAGCAGGTACTAGTAGGCCTCCATAGTAGGTTGCCAGTTGGTGCAGATCATTGGTGAGCTCCAGTTAGTTCGGGGCTTCTCCAAGTCACAGTTATACATATGTTTTGGTGTTGTACATGTTGTATAAAGCGGGGACTTGTCCCGACTTTTAATTTATTTTGGTCAATGCATCTGATAGAGGCTTTTGTAGACGTTTGTGGGTGTATGGATGTAAGATGGTTTATGTCGTTTTGTCTTGATGGCCTCAACGGCCAAGTTTTGCATATGTGTATATATATATATGTCCCATGTTCCATGTTTTTTCGTTATTCGTCTTTTGTGTCCTTACGTGATGGTGGTGTTTCTTATGATATGCATATGACTAATAGAATCAAAGCTTGGTTCTCTCGGGCCATGTCGGCTACGGGTGCCAATCCATTCCGATAGGATTCGGGGCGTGACAAAAAGTGGTATCAGAGCAGGTCGTTCTAAGGGTGTCTACAAAGTTGTGTCTGAGTAGAGTCTTACTTATCGATGTGTTGTGCACCACATTTATAAGTAGGAGGCTACGGTACATTTAGGATGTTGTTTCTGTTCTTCACTTCTAGATCGTGCAATAGAGCCAGTGTTGTAAGTTGAAGTGTATCTGATCATAGTAATTGTTTTTCTTTGGTATAGTCAAAATGCCAATCACGAGAAGAGGTAGAGGTAAAGGGAAGCAGGTAGATACGCCTGCTGAAGAAGGAATGAGTAGACTACCACCTGACCAAGCTAGTTAAGTTGGAGAAAATGCTTAAATTTCATCCCAGTCTTCGTCTACTTTTCCAGCTCCAGAGGAGCCGATTGGTAGAGAAGTACCCGCAGAACCACCAACGAATGCCGTAGATCAGGATCTTAGAAATGCAATACATATGTTGACACAGTTAGTGGCAGCCCAAAGTCAAGGACGAGTTGGTCCAATGACACATGATGATGATGCGGCTAGAGTGGCGAGAACACAGGATTTCCTGAAACTAGACCTTCCTATATTCACTGGGTCAGATCCAAAAGCAGATCCACAGAACTTTGTGGATCAAATTCAGAGGGCCTTGGAAGTTATGCACTTGAAGGGGGTAGAGACTGTTAAACTTGCTGCGTACAGATTGAAAGAAGAGGCAATATTATGGTACGAGGATTGGAAGAAATTCCGTGATATTGGTGCAAATCCACCTAATTGGGAAGAATTTAAAACAGCTTTCCTTGATCATTACTTGCCCTATGATATCTGAGAGGCATGTGCGGATCAGTTTCTAAATCTCTATCAAGGAAATTTGAGTGTCAGAGAATATAGCTTGCAATTTAATTCCTTGGTTCGATATGCGCCAAATGTTGTGGCTACGATGACAGACAGAGTCCACCGATACGTTGAAAGGTTAGAGCCATATCTGGTAAGGGATTTCACCATTGCCGCCTTGAACAAAGACATGGACATAGCTAGAATAGAAGTCTTCGCCCAGAAAATCGAAGATCAAAGACAGAGACGAAGGGTACATGAATTTGACAGAGGACAGTCCAAAAAGGCTAGACCTATGGGATCATCTGCGATGTCCCAAGGAGGATCTAGGCCTCGTATGTTTCCTAGACCATCTAGACCATTGTTCTCGCATTCCACAACAGGTGTTCACTCTCAGTTTAGAGGGTTTAGAGGTGGTCCAGCTGGGCAGAGTAGTGGAGGTCACGGATCACAGGCAGCAGGTTTTCCTCTTCAGTAGTGTCAGCACTGCTGGCATATTCATGCAAGTACATGCAGAGTGGGGACAAATGCTTGTTTCTGGTGCGGCATGACAGGACACATGATGAGAGAGTGTCCCCAGAGGAGTATGGGTGGTGTAGCATGACCGGCAGGATCGGTTGTTGCGTCATCAGCATCGATTCCTTCACTGGGATGAGGTGTGCAGCCTGTTGGCCGTGGTAGGGGTGCTAGAGGAGTAGCCAGTACTAGCGTGGTCCAGAATTGCACTTATGCTTTAGTGGACCGACAGAATTCAGAGGCTTCCCCTGATGTTGTCACAGGTACATTATCCATATTCTCATATAATGTATATGCACTGATTGACCCCGGTTCTACATTTTCCTATGTTACTCCATTGGTTGCTGCAAAATTTGCAAAGGCACCAGAATTATTAATTAAATCAATTGAAGTGTCTATACCGGTCGATGAATGTATTATTGCAAAAAGAGTATATCGTGACTGTGTGGTAACTGTGCGTGGTCATGATACATTGGCCGATCTCATTGAATTAGACATAGTGGATTTTGATGTGCTCATGGGAATGGATTGGTTAGCCTCTTGTTATGCCATGGTAGATTGCCGGGCCAAGAAGGTGCAATTTTGTTTTCCGCAAGAAAATTATTTCCAGAGGATCTTCGTAGGAGGTGTTTTGTGATTTTCGTGGAGCATTTGTGGGGTTCAAAATGAGGCTAAGAGGACCTCTAAACAAAGTATATTAAGGGTAAGAAGTAAGTTAAAGAATAGGACTTGAAGTATCTAACCAAAGCCGCGAAGAAAAGTCGAAAAAGGGAATTTTTTGAAAAACTAAGTGTGGGGCGCCCTAGAGGACGTGCCACGCCGCTCTGGGCTAAAATTTTTAGCCCAAAGGCCACAAGCTGGCGTGCCCAATGGCGTGCCAGGCTGGTTTTGCCACTTTTTCAAAAGTTGGAAAATTCTTAAGTCCCAAGGGTGTCCGTGGATGTACCGAGCCAATTTTTTCCACGTTTCTTATAAAACCACGAGTATATACATGAAATGAATGAAATATTATATTGGTATGATAAAATTACTCGAGAGAGAATTTGGCATCAAAATGACAGTTTTGCCCTTATGGTCAAAATAGGCCCTACGTGGCTAGAATCGCTTGTTTTTGGGATTGAGGCTATGGATATGAATAGTGAGAGTGGGAATATTATTGAAAAATGTATGAGATGATTTAAACATGATAAATTATTGATTTTATTGGGTTAAGTGAATTGGGCTCAATAAGAGGCCCAAAATGAGAAGAAAACATGGGCCAAAAGACCCATTCTTGCCTTGACCTTCTAGAATACTAGATTTAATGGCTAAGGATGGACTTAAAGGATTATAAAAGGGACCAAAAATAAGATTTTTATTCTTCACAAGTCTCATGCCTTTTTAGACCAAAAGATAAGATATTTTCTCTCAAACCCTAAGAACTCAAAGCCAACTTCTGGAGCAAGATCATCATTTTTCAAGCTTGGGTAAGTGATTATTGTTATTGATTAATGTATTATATGCATGAGAGAGTATGTAAATCATGTTGGTTATTCTTGGAAGTGTTGAACATGGTACTTTGTGTTTTTATAAAAGATTTGTGATCCATGAGATTCAAGCTTGAATTATGACTTGTGACTTTGATGAAAGAGCATGGTATGGATAAAATATGAACATGTATGGTGTGATTTTTTTATTAAACTTGTTATTTTTCTATAAGTGTAAATTATGGAATTTTGGCCGATATGTGTTATGAAGTGTATTAAGGTGAATTGATGGATTATTTGTGATATGGTGTGGATGAGAAAGTGTAAAGGAGAGGTGTTGTGGTGAAATGTTATTGATTATAATGTATTGGTCAATGTATGGAATATTTTGGGATTATTGGTATGATCATTTCATCAATGGTATTGTCAAGGGGGAAATGACAATTTAAAGGCAAAAATGCAACTCATTGACGTTATATGCATTTGTAAGGTAGTTGGTGGTTAATGTCAATTCCGTTATGTATTTGTGTTGTAGAGTGAAACATAAAGAAGGAGTGGGACTATTGTATAGGCATCTAAGATTGTATATTCGTATTGAGAATACAAGGTATGTAAGGTTACTCTGTCCGTATCTTTCTGCGGCAAATAGTATTCACATTGACATTACGCTTGTCCCATCCCGAAATGTGCTAAGGCATTCTATATCTGGTTATCAATGGTCATTATCATATAGTTCCTACTCATTGATCAATTGTGAACCACATGTCTCATATTTATGGTTAATGTTCCAAAAGCTCAATAAGGTTATTTTCCAATAGTGATTATACTCATGTTTCTTGTTCATTGATTATTGTCCAATGGTTCCAATGGTATTATGTTTCCACTAAGGCTATGCTTCCAACAATGTTTATTTACATGTCTCTCACTCATTGGTTAATGATCCAAAGCTTCATATAAAGTTATGACTATCATATCAATCTCAAAGTAATGAATAAAGTAATGCAAATATGTGGTCAATGATCAAGTATGGGTGGTAGCTTTGGGGGCAAATGCCTAGCTCAAGCCGATCCTGAGATTTGTGGATCAGGGGGAAGTCCTAGAGGCATACGCCTAGCTTGGACCGATCCTGACAGGGGGCAGCTCTAGGGGTAATAACCTAGCTCGAGCCGAACCTGAAATGTTGGTTTATGGGTGGCAGCTCTAGAGGTAATAACCTTGCTCGAGCCAATCCCAATATATATTAGTTCATGGGTGGCATCTCTAGGGGCATAAGCCTAGCTCGAGCCGATCCCAATATATATTAGTTCATGGGTGGCATCTCTAGGGGCATAAGCCTAGCTCGAGCCGATCCCAACATAATGATATGTTATGTTAAAACCCACTGTTCAGTCGGGGCTCGGGTATCACAGGTCAGAGGCAAAGATGAATAAACATAGAAGTAAAGATACAAAGAAAGTAATGAAAGAAAAATACATGGTTCCCAAAGTTCAGTATAGTGACCTATCCATATTGATCATTTATTGTATTTGAGTGCATTGATATTTTTACATATCATACAAGTTTCATATGGCCTTACATACTCAGTACATTCTTCATACTGACCCCTCTTGGGGGATTTACCTTACTTGTTGCAGGCGCAGGTACTAGTAGGCCTCCATAATAGGTTGCCAGTTGGTGCAGATCATTGGTGAGCTCCAGTTAGTTCGGGGCTTCTTCGAGTCATAGTTGTACATATGTTTTGGTGTTGTACATGTTGTATAAAGCGGGTACTTGTCCCGACTTTTAATTTGTTTTGGTCATGCATCTGATAGAGGCTTTTGTAGACGTTTGTGGGTGTATGGATGTAAGATGGTTTATGTCGTTTTGACTTGATGGCCTCAACGGCCAAGTTTCGCATAGGTATATATATATATATATATGTCCCATGTTCCATGTTTTTCCGTTATTCGTCTTTCATGTCCTTACGTGATGGTGGTGTTGCTTATGATATGCATATGACTGAATAGAAGCAAAGCTTGGTTCTCTCGAGCCATGTCGGCTACGGGTGCCAATCCATTCTGATAGGATTCGGGGCGTGACAGATATCGCATACCATAAACATGTAGGTTCGACTGGAACCTGGTGCCACACTTGACTTTGCGAATCAACTGAAACCAGACTAAACGACGTTAGTGGACCATCAAGGCCAAACTAAATTAAAAGAAACACAACGGAGATAAACTCAAATATAACGAAAGTACAATACAATGTCAACAAGACTGCAACTGACTACCATACCCACAATAGTTGTCTACATACCTCTAGTATAAGAAATTGCTACTCACTAGTTGGGACAGGCCCCGACATACAAATTAAATATACAAGCCAAAGTTAACTCTAGACTTAGCAACTCCGTAAATAACGGAGTGTACCAACAATCAGCTGAACTCGATCATATGCAACAAGGACCACGGTCCACCTAATAACCTACATGCATAAATGCAGTGCCCCCCAAGTAATGGGGACGTCAGTATAAAAGAATGTACTAAGTATATAAGTCATAAAGTGACCATATGTAAAATAAGATCTCAATTAAAATCAGATAGAAATGTATAACTATATAGATAAGGATAGAATACCACCTTTTCTTATAAATGTGGAATCATGTACATTATATTCTTTGCTTTATTTTATTCTTCCTTGCTTTATAAACTTTGTAGCATATGATATGGTGACTAGATGATCAGTGGTAAAAGAGGATGACCCATGCTAGGTATTTTAACCCCTGGGATATGTTCCATATACAAATCGAGATCGACCCATGCTAGGTATTACAACCCCTGGGATACTACCCATAAAAATATCAATTGGGATCGGCCCATGCTAAGTATTATAATCCCTGAACTGCCACCTATAACTATATCAATTAGGATCGGCCCATGCTAGGTATTATAACCGCTGAACTTCCGCCTATAAATAAATCAATTGGGATCGACCCATGCTATGTATTATAACCCCTGAACTGCCACCCATAAATACATCAATTAGGATCAGCCCATGCTAGGATTTTACCCCTGAGCTGTCACCCATAAATACATCAATTGGGATTGGCCTATGCTAGGATTTTTACCCTAAGCTGCCACCCATATATACATAAATTTGCTTTCGAGATCGATCCATACTAGGCTCTGGGCCCCTAGGTTTCCACCCATGATTTCTTAGGTTCACGTTACCTGTTTCTTTAATCTTTGAGATTGTTCTTTTGATGTTCATAACATTATTGAGTTGATGTTCATAACATTATTGAGCTTTTATAACTATAGAAATGTGAACAATATACTTGGGGGCAGTAACAATGACGTAGGAAACAAATATGACATCAATGTGATAGTTAGGAACTTATATAATTTGATGAACTTTACCGGGCACAAGAATATACAAAATGAGTCTTGGAGACGTGTGACAATAGGGACATTAGGGCATGTAAAAATGGTCCATTAAGGTATGTAACAAGGGAGAAAGTAGTTCTATTTAGCACATGGTTCACCTAAAACACATTTAGACATTTCAAATAGGGAAAAATGTGCATTTCAAGTGGAGACATGTAACTTCTCAAAATGAAGAGGTTTAGACTGTATAATAAATACTTACTATGTGATAACAATTAAAAGGGTACACGAACATGAAAACTATTAAAGAAAGTGGGTAGATTTCAATTAGGAACAAATGCACATTCCAAGTAATGACATAAATTTGTATCATTAAACCAACAAGGACTCTACAAGGTCACATTATCCTAACACGACAAAAGTGATATCGAATCAAATCAACATATGATCATGTAAACCAAATGAAGTATATGATCAAATAGAAAATTGGAGCGTACAATAAAATGAACATTTCAAATACACCAGCAGGTAACAAGAGTAAAATTTCAAGTTTATACTCTAACCTTAGTCTTTTAACACATAAACAACCCAACCATAGCTTGAAGAGTTCAAATCGTAACCCAAACAATTATTTCAAGTTCCTCAGATTATAAATAAGTATATACAAAATTGACACACAATTAAATACCTCTTGAATTCCCAGTAGTCCTAGCACGTTGACATGAATTAAGATTAGCATCAAAAGTAAGCCTAGTTTGTGCAAATTTCACTAAATCCTCAAAACAGTAAATCTGGACTGCCCCACTGTCTAGTGTTGTAATTTAGTTTTGAATAGGTTAACAGTAGATACAAGCTTTATAGCCTTCATAAAAGTTGTAGGTATATGTCTTAGGTTTACAAATAGACTATAATCACTGCAAAATACATTTTGTATAAAAAGATATCATTGAAATACTAACAGTAGCACATAGGGGATTTCTAAATTAGAAAACTGGGCAGAACTTGTCCTCTCTTGCGTCCCCTATTTCGGATCCATAACAGTAAATCAAGATTTTTACATATGAATATAAATTTTAGATATATGTGTTAGCTTTCCAAAATATTTTTTTTTACTTAAAACGGATATCTATACAACGAGATATGCTATGTTTACTAAACACTGTACAATTTTAAAACGTATTTAAGTTACTTACATGGACCTCCCTTTTAGGCGTTAATCTACAATGAGATAAGTGGTATTAATAGCCAATAAACCAACAATCTACTTGGGCCCCCATAATCTCAGTAATTGTTAGCCATAATTACATGATAATAAATGCAATACAATGCAAAACAATTAGAACCAAAAAAATCGTAACCTTAACAATCTTACCTGCCCCTACTTCCGCTCACCCAACTGTCACAAATATAACACGACAACCTCTTACCGATAACTCATAGCCAATTCTAGTTATTCTTGATATTTATATCTCCATAACTCCCTTAACTTACTAATCCTCCATATGCCCCATAAACAACTAACAACAATGAATCAAAGTCATATTACACAACTATATGAAATAAAATGTGTTGTATGTCGTGTAGGCATACACTCCAATACCTAGTCTAGGGGGAATTTAATGCATGTGGTGTAGGCAAACTCTACAATCCTAGACTCAAAAGGCATGAAATGCAATGTATATGCACCATGCTTATGTATGTGGGCAAACAATAACCAAATCATGTCACAACAACAATCTCACCTATCCCAGCAGCTCATAATAGAAATAACTAAATCACTATGCAGGCCAACAAGACCACCATGATATCTAAAAACATGTAAATCGCTATGCGGGCCAACAAGGCAACTATAATATCTACAACAACTAGTGAGGCAAGAGTATGACAAATAATTCCACCACAGATAATGTACATATGCCTTCAAAATGGCCACCCACAAGTAGTCCGTAAATGTTCGTACCTTCATCATATACCACAACCATGATATCATAATAAATCCAACCATCACTACAATTGGATAATCAAAACAATATATACACCATCCTCTATCATGTAATTTTATTTATGTGCTATTAGTGGATACAGTCATAATAGTAATATTCTTGTTTACATGTTAACACAATAAACAGATACACACGTTTATAGCATGCTAAGAAATAATTTAACATCCCCTAATACATCAAACTGTACAATGTTCATGGCCCTTCTCATTCTTAATTCCCCACAACACCAAATAATTATTGTCATTCATATTCATCTACCTATTTTTGTGTCAACATGTATTTGGTACACTGTATCTCCTATTTCTCAACTCGACACAGAGCAAACATCACCAGATATGAGTTTATTTAACAAGAGTAACACCCATAACAATTTAGAGACATCTAGAAAAACAACTTTTCAATAGCACACTAGACCTGAAAATCAAAAATCTTATGGAATCATGCCAAAAAGAAAGAAATATCCTTAACATACCTATTATCCAAGCTGAATTAACTTGATAATTAAATGAATAGCCAAAATAATTTTCTACTATTTTCTTATTGCAACGTGACTATATAAGTATGTATTCAGCAATTGTAGCTATATATCTTATTAACCATGGATTTGAATTCTAAAAATCTACACTTAAAGAAATAAGTTTGCAGTATCTAAAACTTCAATTCATAAAGAATAAGTGGATGAGCAAGAGATTAATATATACAATATATATATATACAGGTGCGTACAGTGAAAGACACGGGTGGCTACATCACTATAATGAATTAATTAATATGTTCCACTATCCAATGTTATACATACATAGCAATTAGTAATCTTGTACCCCTTTGCCAATGTGCCACGTGTACTTGTGGTGCCACCACAATTTTAATTCATTTTATCCTATTATATATGCACTTGTATTATATATGCACTTGTGTATTGCGTAGGTTCGTAGTAAAATATATGTCACACCCCGAATCCCATTCCGGACGGACCGGCACCCGAAGCCGATATGGCCCGAGTGAACCAATCTTTGCTCATGTACACTCATATGCATGTCTCTGTGTGAACATCATTATATCTCATGCAACTATGCGGAAGTCATGGAATCATATGCTATATATATATATATATATGAAACTTGGCCGTTAGGGCCATCAAGTCAAAATGGTCATACATCTTTTGCAATTATTCTCCCACATAAGTCTAAAAAGACTCTACAGATACATAACCATAAACAACCTAGAGTCGGGACAACACCCCGCTCTATACACATATACAATACCAAAGCAAATGTACATAATGACTCGGAAAGCCCCGAATCAACTGGAGCTCACCAACAATCCGCAAGTGATCTGCAACCTACAATGGAGGTCTACTAGCACCTGTGCCTACAACAAGTAAGGTAAGCCTCCCCAAGGGAGGTCAGTACGAAGAATGTACTGAGTATGTAAGGCTATATGAAACTGTATGGTATATAAGTACTCTACTGGAATCATAACAAGTGAGTAATCATTATGGATAATTCTCCATTTTGTATATGTGAAACCTTGTACATTACATTCATTTCTTTCTTTGCTTTTATGTTCATCACCATTATTAGTCATCAACCTTATCGGTGGGCCATAATATAACCGTCATCCACCCTTAGGTGGGCTAATATAATATATGATGTAAAGGAGTCATCTACCTTATCAGTGGGCTATAATATAACCGTCATCCACCTTTAGGTGGGCTAATATAATAACTGTTATCCACCTATTGGTGGGCCATAATATAATAACATAGCATAATATTGGGATTGTTCCATCCGAGTTTATGCCCTTAGGTTTGCGATCCATACTCAATGAAACATAAAGTAACCATGTGTGCATTACTTCTTTGCATACTTCTTTCCTTTATATTTGATATGAAAGTGATACCTTGGTGATTGAAACATTATTGGGAACACATGTACACATTACTTCATTCCTTTACTTTCATGAGATTGAGACATTGGTAGTCATAACATCTTCATTCCTTTACTTGTGAGAGATTGTGAGAAATTGATACATTAGTTATAACATTGTTGGAACTTTGAAACATAAAATTATTGGGACTTTAGAACGTAACACTTTTGGAACCTTGGAACAATATTCAATGAATAAGACACATGTGGATATCAACTGTTAGCCAACCTGAGATGCGATACTTTAGAACATTTTGGAACTTTTGACATATTAGCCAATGAAAATGGGTCAACCAATGGACATGAGTCATGTGAATCACAATTGACCAATGAATAAGGAACATGTGAGTAACACTATTTAATAACCGGAAATGGGATACCTTAGAATATCTCGAAATATAATAAGTACAATGTGAACACTATATGCTACAGAAAGATACGAAAAGAGTAACCTTACATACCTTGTCTTCCCAATATGAATACACAGTACTACATGTGAATATAACAATCCAGCTTCTTTCTTACATTTTACTCTACAACACAAGTCCATTACGAAGCTCATGTCAACCATTAACCATGCTACAAGTGCATAAGACGATAAGAAATTACGTGATGGCCATATAATGTCATTTCGCCCTCTTGCATTACCATTTATTACATTACAAAACCATCAATACCATAACATTCCACACATTGACCAAGACATCATAAACCAATAGCATTTCACACCAAGTTTACCCTTTATACTTCCACATTAACACTACGTCACAATTATTCCATCAATGCATCTCAATACCGTTTGTAACAACACATGAACAACCATCCATAATTGATACCATGCAAAATACCTCCGGGATACTCCTTTAAGGTCAGTCAAAAGGTATCACAAGTTGATAATTGCATCCATGAAGGGTATAGGGGTTTCGGGGGGTCAAAGGGATGCAAAAACAATAAATTCGGGGTTCTGGGCTGACCTGCAAAGCCACCTTCGCCAGAAGGTGGCTGAACTGCATCTGCAAGTGACCTTTGGCAGTAGCCAGAGGCACCTACAAAGTCACCTGTGCCCGCAGGTGCTTCGTCTGCGAGGGCGGGTGCCCGTTTCGGCCAAAAAGGGTCTCTTTTGGGTCCTTTTATGCCATAAATGGTCCATGATCATAACTAAGCTTCTCTTAACATATTTTAGATCATATTAAATGCCAACAAACATCCATGGTTTCACAACACACATAAACATCACCAAACTATATTTTTCTTTCAATACGTCACCAATTTCATGCCGAATTTCGTAATAACAATTCCAAACATTATGTACAAGAATAAAATAATTTAAGTCTATAATAACATCTCACATGTCAATATTGAATTCTTCAAATTCACTTCCTTCAATACCACAAGTCTATTTTCAAGTTTACAAGGCAAAACCCTTCACCGATTAAGAAAACACAAATTGTTTCACACACAGTGAACTTCTCACACTTCACCAACATAACCAACATGATATACACCATATTCCATGCATATAATATATTAAACCATAAATATAAATACTTACCAAGGCTTGCAAAATGATGATCTTGTCCAAAGGAATGGTTGTCTTAGGGTTTGTGAGATGAGAGAAGGTTGTGGAAATGTCTAGAAATGAGACATGGGGGTTTTGTTTGATTAAAATCTGATTTTTTTCCACATTTTATAGTATCCTAATGGTCCTTTTAACCCAAACACTTGTTCCAATGATAAGATATATTGACTTGGTCACAAGAATGGGTCATTTCCCTTCATTTGGGCTATGCCTTTTGCATCATTTTTGGGCCTCCATTGAGCCCAATGGCTCAAGACTTCTTTATCCCACCAAAATTAAATGTATAATACCTTAAAACTCCCATGTTTAATTAATTCCATGAATTTTACGGTAGTCAACCAGTTTCAAAAATGTACGGGGTGTTACATACTTCCCCCCTTAGAAATATTCGTCCTCGAATGTTAATAACCGTATTCCATTCAACAAATGTAAGTCTAACTACATTCTTTGGTTTGAAACAAATATGGGTACTTTGCTTTCATTCTTTCTTCGGCTTTCCATGTAACCTCATCTACTTAGTGATTATCTCTATTAGCAATCCGTACCTTGTCATATGTGAGATTCTTCATAACTTGTACATCTTTACTGGAGGCAATCCGAGATAGATCTCCTAAATGAACTACTGAATGAACTGTGAAGAATTCTTGGTGTATCTCCAATTTATATGCGAATTGGCCACATCGTCGAACAATCGTATAAGGCATGCTACATAGTACTAACTTTCCATATTTACATAGTACGGTTTACTTGTCCATCTGTCTGAAGATGAAAAGCAATAATTACATTCACTTGGGTTCTTATACTCTTCTGAAAATATTTCTACAAATGTCTAAACTTGGTAAACTTGTCAAGTCAATGATTACCCATGTGGAACCAAGATCCATATTAATCATGTTCTGTTTCAAACTGGAAAAATCTCTACATAGCCTATAACCTTTCGATTTCAAACACTTTACCTTTACTTGTTGTCACCTCGGTCACTGAAGTATAAAGTTCGCAATGTTCTTTTCGTGTCATCTTATCTATACGTCGCTTCCAAACCATGGTACACATTGATTGCTCCCAAATAAATGGAATACTATGAATAATGTGTTTTTGCTATAATTCATTTCCTTAGCTCATATATATATCCGATACATAAAATCTACCTTGGCATTGAAGTACGCCCCCATTATGTGAGCTCAAACATCTTTGTTGAACTTTACTGTACATTCTTTTCAACTGAAATAAAATAGGATTTGTATATTACTTTTTCTTCACTGTAGCTACAAGCGAAGACTCTGTTGCATTTTATATTATAATTCTTTCATATGGAGTTTCAAGAAGACGAACTCACAAGCTGTCTAATTGACGTAGATCCTTAATAATACCTTACCTTTTCGTAAGTTGACCATTAATGCTTCCCAACACTTTGCAACTTAACATATCGACTACTACGTTTACTTTTCTCAGATGGTATGAGATATCAATATTTGAAGCTCTTAGTAGTCTCAACCACCTTTGTCTCAAAAGTAGGTCCTTCTGCTTAAAGCTATATTGTAACTGTTATGATTAGTGTATATATATATATCAAGGTGAACCCCATACCATTAACGACATCATACTTTTAAAGCAAATATCACGACTGCTTATTTGAGATCATGTGTTGGCTAATTATTTATTCATATGGACATAATTGTCTTAAAGCATAAGTTATGACATTACCGTATTACATCAAGACACATCCTAAGTCGACCCCTGAAGCAGCATAATATACTGCATATCCTTCTGTGCCTTCGGGAAGTACTAATATAGTTAATTTATCTTTCAACTCTTGGAAACTTTTCTCACATGCATCATTCCATTGGAACTTGATTGCCTTGTGTGTCAGTTGTGTTAAGGGTACGTGGATAGAAGGAAATCCTTCAATAATTCTCCTATAATAACCAACCAACCCAAGGGAACGATGAATCTCTGTAAGCACCGTATGCCTTAGCCAATTTTTCACTGTTTCTATCTTTTGCGTATCGTCCTTCATTCCTTCATCTTATACAATGTGACCCAAGAACACTATGGATTGTAACCAAAATTCACATTTAAAAACAACTTTGCATATCAGTTACGAAGAATCTGTAACATTTGTCGTACATAGTTAGCATGGTTCCCTAGTGATCTTGAATAAATCAAAATAGCATCTGTAAACTTTGTCACAAACATATCTAACAATGGCTTGAACATCCTATCCAACTGTCATAACAAAAAAACATTCATAATAACCCTACCGTGTTCGAAAAACTGTCTTGGGTATATCCTTTCCTCTAGGGACATTTGACACCCTATAATTGGTCAACCAACTCACCAATTCTGGGGAGGGGGTATTTATTCTTACCTAACACTTCATTCCATTGCCTATAATTAATACACATTCTCGACATGTCATCTTTCTTCGGTATAATTTACACTGGTACACCCTACAGGGATAGACTAGTATCTTTCACATTAGTATCTAGAACATTAGTATCTTTCACTCTGACTAAGTAACATATGTACCCTGTGGATATCATTTTCCTTGCCTTAAGATAGGAAATAACTTGACCTCTTGGTGCTCCAACATTACCCTTTCGTTCAAGAACATTCTTTTGTGGAAAGTGAAAATGTAACTTCTTGGCTTGGCACTTTGTCATGGCATAACAAGAAGCCAACCAATCCATACTCATTATAATTAACAAGATCCACCATTTCCAGCTCAATAAGATCAACCAAAATAGTTACTATACAATTGCGGTATATTCATTTAATTACCATATATTCACCAACTGGTGTAAAGTACTCAATGGCATAACTGGTAATTCTGGTGTTCTTTCAAATTGGGTAACAATCAATGAAGTAACATATGATAGGGTAAAACTCGGATCAATTAATGCATATACATGATATGAAAAGACGGACAATATACCTGTTACTACATTAGGAGGAGCCTCCAAATTCTGCCGATCCGCTACAGCCAAGGTACGGTTCTGAAGTCCACTAAAACTAACTGCTCCTCTAGCACCTCTACCAAGACCAGCAGGTAGTACATATGACAATGATAATGCAACAGTTGATCTCGTAGGTCGTGTCATACTATCCGTGGCCCTCTGTGGGCACCCTCTCATCTTGTGTCCCGGCATACCGCACCAAAAGCAAACATCTGTACCAAACCAACATTCACCCAAATGAAATTTTCTGCAGTGCTGACACAGCTGGCGAAAAGACCTCGATTGGCTCAGGTTTCCTTGTTCTTGATGCCCCACTGTCTGTAAACCCTGAGTCCCATCACTTTGCCCAGCTTGACCACCTCTAAACCCTTGAAATTGAAATGGAATACCTGCTGTAGGATAAGAAATTAATGGTCTAGGCAGTCTAGGGAAAATTCGAAGCCTAAATTCTCTTTGGGATGCCATGGACTGTTCCACAGATCTCGCCCTCTTTGATGGCCCTTCTTCAAATTCTTGTATCCTTCTCCTTTTCCTTTGATCCTCCATCTTTTGCATGAAGGCTTGTATTCTAGCTATATCCATATCTTTATTTAACGCAGCAATAGTACAGTCCCTCACCAAGTATGGCTCCAATCTGTCTACATACCGATGAACTCTATCGGCCATAGTAGCTACCATATTAGAAGCGTATCTTGCCAAAGAATTAAACCGAAGGCTGTACTCCCTGACGCTCATATTTCCTTGACGAAGATTTAAAAACTGATCCGCACGAACCTCACGGACCTCATATGGAAGATAGTGATCAAGAAATGCCGCTTTGAATTCCTACCAACTAGCTGGAGGTGTACTGATACCCCTGGATCGTTTCCAATCTTCGTACCATAATATATCCTCTCTTTTCAGTCTATATACTGCAAGTTCCACTGTTTCTATACCAGTCACATGCATAACATCTAGAGCCCTTTGAATTTGATCTATAAAGTCTTGCGGATCTTCATTAAGATCTGATCTGGTAAATGTGGGAGGATCTAATTTTAGGAAATCCTGTGTCCACCGACTAGCTACCCTAGCCGCACCATCATCACTTGTCGTTGGAACAACTCATCCTTGACTCTGTGCAACAACTATCTGAGTCAACATTTGCACCGTATTTTTCAAATCCTGTAACTCCTGCTTTGTAATATTAACAGGTGATTCTGGGGACTCAGTTTCTTCCCCATATTGACTAGCTGGGTCAGGTGGTGATTTACTACTTCCTTCTCTGGCAAGCATGTCTACCTTCTTATCTTTGCCCATACCTTGTCTTGTAATCGACATTTAACTATACAAAGGAAAACCAACATCAACGGTCAGATATGATTCCACCTACAACTTTGGCTCTACTTGCACGATCTAAGAAATGAAGGAAAGAAACAATTGCCTAAATGTCCCATAGCCTCCTACTTATAAATGTAGCGTGCAACACATCCATAAGTAAGACTCTACTCAGACACGGCTTTGTAGACACCCTTAGGACGACCTGCTCTGATACCACTTTTGTCACAACCCGAATCCCATTCGGGACAGACTGTCACCCGAAGCCGGTATGCCCCGAGAGAACCAATCTTTGCTCATGTAGACTCGTATGCATGTCTCTGTGTGAACATCATTATATCTCATGCAACTATGCGGAAGTCATGGAATCATATGCTATATATATATATATATATATATATGAAACTTGGCCGTTAGGGCCATCAAGTCAAAATGGTCAAACATCTCTTACAATTACTCTCCCACATAAGTCTACAAAGCCTTTCTAGATACATAACCATAACCAAACTAGAGTCAGGACAACACCCCGCTCTATACACATATACAATACCAAAGTAAATGTACATAATGACTCGAAAAGCCCCGAATCAACTGGAGCTCACCAACAATCCGCAAGTGATATTCAACCTATAATGGAGGTCTACTAGCACCTGTGCCTATAGCAAGTAAGGTAAGCCCCCCCAAGAGAGGTCAGTACGAAGAATGTACCGAGTATGTAAGGCTATATGAAACTGTATGATATATAAATACTCTACTGGAATCATAACAAGTGAGTAATCATTATGGATAATTCTCCGTTTTGTATATGTGGAACCTTGTACATTACATTCATTTCTTTCTTTGTTTTTACGTTCATCACCATTATTAGTCATCCACCTTATCGGTGGGCCATAATATAACCGTCATCCACCCTTAGGTGGGCTAATATAATATATGATGTAAAGGAGTCATCCACCTTATCAGTGGGCTATAATATAACTGTCATCCACCTTTAGGTGGGCTAATATAATAACCGTCATCCACCTATTGGTGGGACATAATATAATAACATAGCATAATATTGGGATTGTTCCATCCGAGCTTATGCCCTTAGGTTTGCGATCCATACTCAATGAAACATAAAGTAACCATGTGTGCATTACTTCTTTGCATACTTATTTCCTTTATATTTGACATGAAAGTGATACCTTGGTGATTGAAACATTATTGGGAACACCTATACACATTACTTCATTCCTTTACTTTCATGAGATTGAGACATTGGTAGTCATAACATCTTCATTCCTTTACTTGTGAGAGATTGTGAGAAATTGATACATTAGTTATAACATTGTTGGAACTTTGAAAAATAACATTATTGGGACTTTAGAACGTAACACTTTTGGAACCTTGGAACAATATTCAATGAATAAGACACATGTGGATATCAACTGTTAGCCAACCTGAGATGCGATACTTTAGAACATTTTGGAACTTTTGACTTATTAGCCAATGAACATGGGTCAACCAATGGACATGAGTCATGTGAATCACAATTGACCAATGAATAAGGAACATGTGAGTAACACTATTCAATAACCAGAAACGGGATACCTCAGAATATCTCGGAATAGAATAAGTATAATGTGAACACTATATGCTGCAAAAAGATATGGAAAGAGTAACCTTACATACCTTGTATTCCCAATATGAATACACAGTACTACATGTGAATATAACAATCTAGCTTCTTTCTTACGATTTACTCTACAACACAAGTCCATTACGAAGCTCACGTCAACCATTAACCATGTTACAAGTGCATAAGACGATAAGAAATGATGTGATGGCCATATAACGTCATTTTGCCCTATTACATTACCATTTATTACATCACCAAACCATCAATACCATAATATTCCATACATTGACCAAGACATCATAAACCAATAACATTTCACACCAAGTTTACCCTTTATACTTCCACATTAACACTACGTCAAAATTATTCCATCAAAGCATCTCAATACCGTTTGTAAAAACACATGAACAACCATACATAATTGATACCATTCAAAATACCTCCAGGATACTCCTTTAAGTTCATTCAAAAGGTATCACAAGTTGATAATTGCATCCATGAAGGGTATAGGGGTTTCGAGGGGTCAAAGGGATGCAAAAATAATAAATTCGGGGTTCTGGGCTGACCTGCGAATCCGCCTGCGCCTACAAGTGGCTGACCTGAGTGCACAGGTGACCTTTTGAAGTAGCCATAGGCACCTGCAAAGTCACCAGCGCCTGCAGGTGCTTCGTCTGCGAGGGCGGGTGCCCATTTCGGCCAAAAAGGGTCTCTTTTGGGTCCTTTTATGCCATGAATGGTCCATGATCATAACTAAGATTCTATTAACATATTTTAGATCATATTAAATGCCAACGAACATCCATGGTTTCACAACACACATAAACATCACCAAACTATATTTTTCTTTTAATACGTCACCAATTCCATGCCGAATTTCGTAATAACAATTCCAAACATTATGTACAAGAATAAAATAAGTTAAGGCTATAATAACATCTCACATGTCAATATTGAATCCTTAAAATTCACTTCCTTCAGGACCACAAGTCTATTTTCAAGTTTACAAGGCAAAACCCTTGACCGATTAAGCAAACACAAATTGTTTCACACATAGTGAACTTCTCACACTTCACCAACATGATCTACACCATCTTACATGCATATAATATATTAAACCATAAATATAAACACTTACCAAGGCTTGCAAAATGATGATCTTGTCCAAAGGAATGGTTGTCTTAGGGTTTGTGAGATGAGAGAAGGTTGTGGAAATGTCTAGAAATGAGACATGGGGGTTTTGTTTGATTAAAATCTGATTTTTTTTTCACATTTTATAGTCTCCTAGTGGTTCTTTTAACCCAAACACTTGGTCCAATGATAAGATATATTGACTTGGTCACAAGAATGGGTCATTTCCCTTCATTTGGTCCATGCCTTTTGCATCATTTTTGGGCCTCCATTGAGCCCAATGGCTCAAGACTTCTTTAGACCACCAAAATTAAATGTATAATACCTCAAAACTCCCATGTTTAATTAATTCCATGAAATTTACGGTAGTCAACCAGGTTCGAAAATGTACGGGGTGTTACAATATATATAATTTCTTTAAATATACTATAATTCATAGACTATTATTACGAATAAAGCCTATCTCATTTAATAGTAAATTTTTTTACAACATAACTAGACTTACTATCTTTGTAAAGATATTAGTAAATTATAGAACTCTTTAAAATAAGTACATACACAAATGTATCGTAGCTAAATAATTTTTACAAATATTTAAAATATTTTAGGATGGCAACAAAAATATAAATTTTTACCAAATTTTAATTTAAATAAATTATTTCCAAACACGCTCGAGATTAATAAAATTCTCAAATCTAGGCTCATAAGCCTACGACACAGGACAAAGGACAACCATAAATACCTGGGTTGTTACAAGTGAGTTCATAGATGTGGTTCCTATAGACTTACTAGGTCTTCTGCCTGATTGTGATACTAACATTGGCATCAATCTTGAGCCAGATACTTGGCCCATTTCTATTTCACCATATCGGATGGCACCGTCACCCGAATAAGGTTACTATTGAGAATAAGTATTTGATACTGCATATTGATGACTTATTTGATCAGTTTTAGGGTGATTTAGTGTTCTTTAAGGTTGATCTAAGATCAGGCTACCATCAATTGAGGATTAAAGCTACAAATATTTCTAAGACCACCTTTACGACTTGATATGGCCACTATAAGTTCTTGGTGATGTATTTTGGCTTGACTAATGACCTGACAGCATTCACGGAGTTGATGAATAGAGTGTTCATGCCCTATTTAGACTCATTTGTAATAGTGTTTATTAATGACATCTTAGCCTACTTGATGAGTAGGAAGGAGCATGAGTGACATTTGAGGGTAATGCTTTAAACTTTGAGGGATCTGTGGCTATATGCTAAATTTTCTAAGTGTGAGTTTGGATTAAGTCTGTGAGATTCTTATAACATATGGTGTCTAAAAATGGGATTATGGTGGATCTAACGAAGATTAAAGCAGTTCATGATTTGGCTAGACCTACTTTTCCTACTGAGGTTCGGAGTTTCGTTAGGTTGGAAGGATACTACAGGTATTTTGTGGAGGGTTTTTGTTTGATTGTAGCACCATTGACTAGATTAAAATAGAAGAATGTCCCTTTTCACTGGTTCAATGAGTGCGATGCCTTATTAATTTCAGCTTTAATTTTAACTCTTTTTGTTGAGGGCAAGGGATTTACTGTGTATTGCTATGCTTCTAGTTTTTATGTAGCAGAGTAGAGTTACTAGATACGATTCTAGGCAGCTGAAGGTTCACAAGAAGAACTACCCCACTCATAATTTAGAGTTGGCAGCAGTAGACGTTGCATTGAAGATCTAGAGGCACTACTTGTATGACATCCATTGGGAGACTTTACGTTATCATCATAGCCTACAACATATCTTCCATTAGAAAGACCTTAACCAGAGACAACACTATTGGTTGGAGTTTCTTAAGGATTATAATATCTCGATTCTCTATCATCCGATGGTAGATGCCTTGAGTTGGAAGGTAGTAATATTGGGAGTTTGGATTTTCTTATAACTGAGCAGTGACCTTTGGTTGTGGACATCTAATTCTTGGCTTTGGCAGAGTTTTTGTGTAATAACGGCTATTGTTCCAGTATTCAAATGGCTCCATTCGAGGCTTTATATGGTAGAAGGTATAGGTATTTGATAGGCTGGCTCACTGCTTTAAGGTTAGACCTTAGGGCACTGGCTTAGTGCATGATTCTATGGATAGGGTACAATTGAGTTAGAAGAGGCTCCGTATATCCCAAGTAGGTAAAAGAGCTATGTTGATCGTAGAGTTCAAGACTTGGAATTTATAGTTGGGGAGAAGGTATTTCTTTAGGTATCACCCTTGAAGGGCATGATGAGGTTTACAAAAAAGGGAAAGTTCAACCCTAGGTTCATTGGTCTTTTTGGGATCCTGTAATGCATTAGTGAGGTGGCTTATGAATTAGCTCTACCTGCAGCTTTTTTGAGTGTTCACCCTATCTTTCATGTATCCATGTTGAGGAGATATATTCTTTATGAGTCTCACGTACCTTAATGGGATTTGGTTTAGTTAGATCAAGGTTTAGGTTAAACCTTCGAGGAGGAGGCTATTGTTTTTTTAAATAAATAGGTCCAGAAGCCAAGGTCTAAGGAGATAGCATCGATGAAAGTTCAGTGGAGACATCATCCAATCAAAGAGGCTACTTAGGAGATGAGTTGGACATACAGACCAGATATCTCCAACTCTTTGAGTCATTAGGTACAGTCTATCTCTCTACTTTTGAGGATGAAAGTTTATTTTAGTAGTGGATGATGTAATGACCCTCTTATGTATTTTTATGTTTTCTTATATTTTCCCCATTTTAACCCTTACCATAGCTTCTATAGGGTGATTATGGTCTGCATGGATAGGTGGCGTGGTTCCCGAGGTGTCTAGTCAATAATTTTATAAGTATTTTTATTAAGGTTTAGAACTTGGGAATAGTTGACGTTAGTCAACATTCATATAATATGGTCCTTTTGAGGATTCTATCAGTTTCATTAAACCAAGAGGTAGTTTTTAGGCTAGTGGGACCTTTGGTTCGGGTCCCAAGGCATTCAGACTCATATTGGGTGCTTTGGTATGATTCTTTGAATTTAAGCCAATGGTTGACTTTGTCAACATTAGACCTCGGTTGGTAGTATTGAAGGTTCTATTAAGTCAGGAATGTATTTCTCAGTTGGATAGCATACTCAATTTGCATTCTCGAGGATCTGAACAAGTTCTGAGGGGTCGTTTGAGACTTAGGTTGTTTTGCTTGTTTGCTAGTGTTTCTATATCTTGTGTAGCCTCTTGTGTGGAGCCTTGGCTGCACCAGTGGGGTTTGAAAGGACTAGGGGTTTTTGCTTCTTTAGAGCCTCCCTTGTTTCTACAAAATCGCTCCTGTCAAGAAAGGCTAAAGCTTACAGATGGTGTACTGTGCAGTGGCCTTGTGCCAGCGAAGATTTCTCCATTGCTGAGGTATCACTCCTATAGAGTTTACCCAGCTCCTATGGATCCCCATATCATTAATGTCTTTTGTGTAGCAAAAGATCCACCGCACCTACGACGTCACTCCTGTGATGTATCCTCCACTGATGCGAAGGATCACTAAGTTTAAGAAAACTCTTCTTCTTTCTTCTTCTCTATTTTCATTCAAATCTTTGAGAGCTCGGCCCTAGGCGACCTTTAATATTTCTTAAAGATTTTTTAGCTTGTAATTCCCTTGTAATCCCTTTTTCTTTCCCTTTCTCATTCTAGCGTTAATTTTATCTTTAATCCACATTTTCTTGTTGAAATCCTTGAATTCTCTTCAAAGTTAAAGTGAACTTTTTGGGCTATTTGGAGTCTAATTTGGATTTCATCTTCACCCAACTTTTGGACACGATTTTCTTACCTTACGGGTAAGATATTTCAGGGAAAAATTCCAGTTTTGTCGATAGGCTTCGAGGATTGATTTTTGACCTAAATTCTGGCCCGACCAAGAACCTGTATTTTCAATATATATGTTGTTAGTCTCATAGTCACATATAGATTACATTATTGATAGATTGAGAGTGTGATGAGGCTCGACAGAAGGTGAAGTCTTCCATTTGACAATTTGAGGTTGTGGCTGGACCTTGAGGTAGGTTATGGTATCCTTCTTTTAAACTTAGCTTGAGTAGATAGTTTACTATATAAATTGCACTATGTGTAGGTAAATTGTTGCGTAAAAATAGGTATGACTTTTAATTAAGACTTTTTGGTATAATTTGTGGACTTAGTAGTGGTGTACTTACTTGAGATTTACATGGTGAGTTACTTGCCTAGTACTATACCTAGATTATGGCTTTTGGGGTCTGATGGCGGGGTAGGAATTCGTGGTAAAGTTGGGTTATGGTTGTAGCTCGTGTTGCACTATGATTTTAGTTATTTATCCTCTGTTGAAATTGCAAGGATTATGGCCTGACACTTGTTGAATATTGTGATTTTGATTGATCGTGGTTATATTATAGTGATCGCCCTATTATTATATGCATACATGTGCATGTACACATTCATACACATGGTACATAGCTATGGTACAGAGGAAAAGTACATTTTTTATTTTCAAAAGGAAATTGTTTCACTTTTTCACTAAGTCAAAGGTATGATTTTGGACTCTTTCACCTTTTATTTGGTCCAAGGTAAGATTCCTATCCTTTTCTATTTGTTTTAGTATGTCTGAGGTGAGTTTTCGGGAGGGTTTGAGGAAAAATTCTAGGCTATCACTATTTATTATGTCCATGGTGAGATTTTGGGAGGGTCAAAGTAAGATTCTGGGTTTCACTGTACTGACCAATGTATTTATGCATTACTGTCATGTATAGTATTATTATTGTGCTATGATATAAACAACTAGGACTTTTCTGTGTGCATGATTATTTTGTTGTAATTTACATGGTATATTTTCACTTGAGCTCGGTCGGCCTATGATGCCTATTGAGTACCCATGTTTTGTATTGACACTACACTTCTTCATCTTTTCCTGATGCAAACCCAAACCATAACCATCCTCGCTGATTCTACTCATTCCTGGAGACTTACTATTTGTACCTGAAGTGAGCTCCTAGCGTCCGGTGACTTGCCCATTTCCTTCCTATTAATATACTGTTTATATTACTAGAGTATCTTTTGGACAGTTGTGTATGGACTAGCTTTTGCTTTTCTATAGTTAGTATGTCTTGTACTGGTGACACCGAGTCCAGACATGATTGTATTTATTTTATACTTTTCCGCTACTTTAGGCCCTGCTTTGTATGCGTGTATTTATATTGCCAGCTTATCCTGTATGTCCTTCTTTTACTGTCATTTTCTTATTACTTTATGTATCTAGCTATGAGTTTTGGCTTAGTTAACTGGGGATTGTATTAGGTTCCATCATCCGATTATGGGTCGTGACAAATAATGGCTAAGATGTGTCAACTACTAGACCATAGGTTCCATCTAATGTGTAAAAGACAAAAACCAACACACTTAATTTTTTCGATTGTTCTTATGAATTTTTCCAAAGGTAATATGACTTAGTCAAGAAAGTTATGGAGGCATTGAAGCACGTTTCATAGGTTACTGTACTGGTAGCAAACATTGATAAGTCAAACAGTTTGCAACAAGAGTTGATGGTGGGACAATGGAGAGATTATTAGAGATGACTTGATTCATATTTAGTACCTTCCTTATTTGGTACTTGGGATTGCCCCTGTACCTTAAGAAATGGAGTAAGATTGAATGTCATCAACTAAGTTTAAAAATTACAGAGAAAATTATAGCTTATTCTTCTAGGCGTTTGTCCTATGCTAGCATATAACAAGTGATAACTCAGTTTTTATTTTTACTGCACAACTTTTGGGAAGTATTTCATTCCTCCTCAAATTATTATAAAGGTTGTTAATAGGATGTGCATAAAGTTTTTCTTGGAATGTTCAGAGGAAAAGAAGAGAACACAATTGGTGGCATTGGAGAAAATATGTAAACTAAGGAAATACGGTGTTCTAAATATGAAAGGATGCAGATTGTAGAATATAACGTCTGTTGGAAAATTAATTTGACATGTAATGAGAAACCAGACAACCTGTAGGTAAAGTGGATTCCTGGGGTATATATGAACAATGAGTTAGAGTTTTGGGATTATAAACACCTAGTGGATAGCAGTTGGTAGTGGAAGAAGCTCCATAAGATTAACTTAGGAATGGCTAGCTGGTATAACAAATGGAGATATTGCTTCACAACTGGTGGAAATTACTTTGTTTTCCAAGGGTACTTGAAATTACATGGGGACTCACAAACACTGGAAGTTGTTGATATAGTCTGCATTAGGGTCATTTTTCCTAATCATAGGTTAATTGTATGGTTGGTTGTCTAATAAAGATTAATGACAAAGAAAGGTTACTCAATATGGGACTACATTGTGAGGACCTACTTATGAGGTTTGTGGGGAAGTTTGGAGGGAAAATAATCTATATATATTCCATGAACGTAAATGAACTAGAGAGGCTTGGGAAGTGGTGACATAATGGACTGGGGTCAAATTTCAACAATAATGAGTGTTGCAATCTTTATGCAGGATAAATTAACAAGATTGTAGTATGCTGAAGAAAGAAATTATGGCTACAATATATGAGGTTGGTATATACCACGGCTGGATAGCAAGAAACAATAAATAGTTTAAGGAGCATATCATGAATATAAATTTTGTTCTTCAATAAATACAACATATTGTGAAGGAGAGAGTAGATATAATGAGGGGTTCCAAATGAACTAGGAAGTTTAGCTCATTAATACATAGGATATCTACGTAGATAGTTCTATTTTGGTTGTTTATTTCTTGGTTAAGGCTCAATGAACTGAAACGTTTATCCTGATTGAGTGTTTTTGTTGTGTAATCCTAGTTTTGATTGTATTGTAATAATTACAGTTTATTGCAAAAAAATGTCAAAGAATCTCTAAAAAGATTGTAATTGTACAACTAACATTTGGTCAAGACAGGGCCACGTGTAACTACCCAATTTCTTGAGTCATGATGACACCTACTTTAACCTACTAGTAGGTAAACCAAATCATAGCCCGGAACAACAAGTAACGGGCTAACCGACGGAAGATAAGAAAATAAAGAAAATAGAAAAATAGTAGAAGTACTAAACAACGAGAAGTAACAATAAATATAGATAAACATGTTGTACAATAGAGGGAGGAGGACAAAATATACAAAAAAAAGTTTCCCCCGAAACCTGGTAAGGTCGGTGTAAGAGTCACTAATACAGAAAGGGCACTAGACAGTTCAGAATATACATCATAGTCTTCAAAAATACAAATAAGACTACAAAAAGGGCAGAAGGAAGACGATCAACTCCAAACTCTAAAAGCTCACCCTATCTCCAAACAGTAGCACACCCTAAGGATAACGTCAGCGACAGTGACTCGTACTCGGATTTGCATCAGAAAAAAGATGCAGAAGTGTAGTATGAGTACCAAAACAACGGGTACTCAGTAGGCATCATAGGCTAACTGAGCTAAATTATAATAAAAGCATAAATAAAGTGCAAGGAAGTAAACTAAAGTCAGAAATAAAAGAGCAAAACCTAAAATAGAAGGTCATGCCGGGCGGATGTGATATATATGTAAAATAAGTAACTCAAAAGCGGAAATGATGTCTAACTATAAGCCTAAAAGGCACAAACAAGAAGAAATAACCCAATCGAATTCCCCATAATCATGGTGGGTACAAGCAAAGAGTAACACTAATATAAAGATAGAATAACAACATTAATAACCATAAGACGAGCCAACGTGTGTAAGCATACCTGATACTCCTTTTCGGACAAAAATCCCAAGTCTTACCAGTCCTTACCGAATTTTCAATCCCAACTAGTATCCATATAGATCATAAATACTGAACTAGAACCGTAACTAGAGAATAATATCATAGTAGTATAATGCCGGACTCGAACTGGAACTGATAAACAATAATAGAGCTGCTAAGTGCCCGACTCGAACCGAAACTGATAAATAATCTAAAAGTAGCAAACATCCAATATTATAGATTCACCTAAGTCCAATTAGTCGTAAACTTTCTAAGTTAGGCAAGCAAGTCTTAAAAGCGATACGGGTCCTAATCACAAAGCCGAAAGATGCAATAAAAGGCCAATTACTACCCCATCTGTGGTAAGAAAGCTAAAACATGGCTCATTAAATTAAATAAGTCATCCTAGAACTCAAGAATTAGCTTGAGGAAGAGTATAGAGTCATCGAGGTTAACAAAGAGTTAACCTAGGTATTCCACCAAAAAAAAAGTCGATGGGCCCCACTACCAGTCCCGAAGACCCAACCTAAGGAAAGCACCTACTGGCCTAGTCTAAGGCTTCTCAACCCCATCCCAAGGCACTAAGTATACTAAGACTAGTCCTAAGGCATAATCATATACTAATATAAGGAAAGACGGGGCCTAATTCTACCAAAAAGAGCCCCTAATCGACTAATTTAATCAATAAATATTAAAATAACAACCGATCCATAAGTACCCAGCCATAGCTAGCATGATACTACACTAATACTATAATGAAGCACAGTCTAGAAGAAAAGGAAGCATAGACTACCTGGACGCCGCCGAAAGCTCTTATAATTCTCTACTCTAGAGCTTTTCCCTTCCGAGAAGCCTCTGACCACTGCCACGCTATCAAAATAAGGTTCTACATATCAAGACGAGAATGTTGACACCCATATTATGTATAAATGCTCCGGGTCAGAATTCAAACTAAAAAATCCCATGTGGGGCCCGCTTGTGGAACCATAAAATTAAAACTGTCACGACGTCCCTCTCAGCTCAAGGATCATTTGCCATCAAAAATGAGTGTAATGCGAGCCCCGATCAGTCCTAAAATAGTTCCACAATAGATGAGGAAAATAAGAATTTAACTACTATTTTAAACGAAAATTGAATCGGATACTTACAAAATATCGACAAGGAGTGATCACTATAATGATTTCAAGCTAAACCCATCTCCAATTCAAGATTATGCCACTAAATTCGAGCTCCCACAAGTGTAAAGTGGAGGTTTTTAACTTAGAACAATGGCTGAAATTTAGAAAACTAACTATAAATACAACACCAGCAATGGCCACTTTAGCGGCTAAATGATCGCTAAAGCAGCGAGGTGGGCGCTAAAGCAACCCAGCCTCAGCTAGTCAGACACCGCTAAAGTGGTCCTGAGCTGCTAAAGTGGATACCACTAAAGCGCTCTCCAGGCTGCTAAAGCGGCTGCACCAGTAAATTTGGCACCAGCGAAATTTGCAAAGTCGTAACTGACTCTGACTGGCAGCTCAGGATTGCTTCGGAATCCCGTAGATGTAAATGAACTATGATACCCCCACCAAATTTGGTATTTTGGACATGATGGCACCATAGAAACTTCCAACCGAGGTCGTTTTGAGGAAAAATGGATCCCACAACCAATGGTCCATTTTAACCAAAAGTCCATCTAATAGCCCAAAATGAGTTAGAAAGCCTTGGGACCCAGACCAAGGGTCCTACTAGCCTAAAATTGATATTCCAGAGCTGATAAGACTATTAGAAATGGCACCCGAGGCTGTTTACCTAATGTTTTGGCTCAAGACCTATTTTTCAACTTCTAAAGCTCCAAAACAAGGAATTGACTCTAAAAGCCAAACGAACTGTTCGGTAACTGAACTGTCAGTCCCAGCAAGTCATAAATGACTTGGGGCAGCAATAAGAATGCTCTAAATGTAGAAAAAGCATAAAAACATCAAAAATAACCTGGAGGGTCATTACAATATCCACTACTTAAAGGACTTTTGTCCGCAAAAGTAAAGGATTAGGAAGTACCTGAAGGCTCGAATAGGTAGGGATGCTGGGTTCGCATATCATGCTTTGTCCCTCAAGTAGCCTCTTCGACTGGATGGTGTCTCTACTGAACCTTAACCACATGAATATCTCTGGAACACAACCATCTAACATCTCTAGCTTGGATAGATACTGGCTCCTCAATAAAGGTTAACCTCTCATCCAACTGAATCGAGTCCCACTGAAGCGTGCGAGACTCATCCAGAATATAAAGTCATAGCATAGATATATGGAAAACTTGATAGATGGCGAAGAAGGTTGGAGGCAAAGCCAACTCATAAGCTACCTCCCCAACTGTCTGAAGTATCTCAAATAGTCCAATATACATGGGGTTGAGCTTACCTTATTCCCAAATCTCGTCACACCCTTAATGGGCGACACTCAAAGAAACACCCAATCACCAACTTTGAATCTCAAGTCATGAAGCCTACGGTCAGCATAACTCTTCTGCCTGCTCTGAGTTGCCCATAGCCTATCCTGAATCACCCAAACCCTATCCAAAGACTCATGAAGAAAATCAGTACCATGGGGACTAACCTCTGAAGTCTCAAATCTCTACACATTTTAGCTGTCTCAGGGTGAGTAGAATATCTGGAGCTATGAGCCTCTCGAAGTATCAACTGAATCAAGTCTCCTACTCTCAAAACACAAATACGACCTTTAAATCTCAGAATGGCCTTAGAATTTAGGTAGCCCTCTTGGACTCTCCTCTCAACACCTTATCTCGAATGCCACATAGCTTACTATACTTAAACTGTCGGCCCTAAATTTGCTCCAACAAGGTAAACCTAGCCTCAACAATAGCAAGAATTCTCTTGGGGTTCGAAATATCTAGTCGAACTATTATGTTGGCAAATGAGTGAATGTCCAAGGCAAACAGTCACTCAGAAACTAAAATAAAGGCCCAGCTACCCATACTCACTGCCTTTCAGCTCAAGGCATCTGGTACCACATTTGCCTTGCCCAGATGGTATAGAATAGAGAGGTCATAATCCTTCAACAACTCGACCCACCTATGCTGTCTTAAATTAAGCTCCCTCTGGGTCATAATGTACTAAAGAATACGATGGTCAGTGAAAATAACATAGCAAACACCATACAAGTAATGCCTCTAAATCTTAAGCGCAAAAACTACCGCCGCCAACTCTAAGTCATGAGTAGGGTAGTTGTGCTCGTGCACCTTTAGCTGCCTCGATGTATATGCAATAACTTGGCCCCACTACATCAGAACATACCTCAAACCAACACCAAAAGCATCATAATAAATAGTAAAGCCCTCTCCCTCAACTGGCAGAGTCAGAATAAGAGATGAAAGTGAACAAGTCCTTGAGCTTTAGAAATCTCACCTCACAACCATCGGACCACTGAAATTGAACCTCCTTTCTAGTCAGTCTAGTCATAGCTGCTATAATAGTAGCAAATCTCTCGACATACCACCTGTAGTAGCCTGATAACCCAATAAAACTATGAATCTCAGTCGGAGACATTAGACTAGCCATATCACGAACAGCCTCAATCTTCATTAAGTCTACTATAATCCCATCCTTGGACACCACGTGTCCCAAGAAAGCTACAAAATCAATCTAGAACTCGCACTTAGAGAATTTGGAATAAAGTCAATCTAGAACGCGTACTTAGAGAATTTGGCATAAAGCCTATGATCTCTCAAAGTATGGAGCACAGTCCTCAAATGATGCTAGTGCTCCTCCTACTCCTCGAATAGACAACGATATCATCGATAAATAAAATCATGAAGGAGTACAAATAAGGCCTAAAAATGTGGGTCATCAAGTCCATAGATGTTGTTTGGGTATTGGTTAACCCAAAAGACATCACCAGGAACTCGTAATGGCCGCAGCTAGTCCTGAAGGCTGTCTTAGGGATGTCCTCTACCCAAATCCTCAACTGATGGTAGCCAGTGCTCAAATCAATCTTAGAAAACACTACCGAACCCTAAAGCTGGTCAAATAGATAATCGAAATGAGGCATAGGATACTTATTCTTCACTATCACCTTATTCAGCTGCCTGTAATTAATACACATACACATAGAACCATCTTTCTTCTTCAGGAATAGAGCAGGAGCACCCCCAAATGATACATTTGGCCTAATAAAACCCTTACTTAAAAGATTTTAAAGCTAATAATTTAGCTCTTTTAGCTCAGTAGGAGCTATGTGATAAGGGGCCATAAAAATAGGTCGGGTGCCCAACTCAAGATCAATAGCAAACTTAATGTCATACTCACGAGTAAGGCTAGCTAGGTCGGTAGGAAAAACATCAAGAAATTCATTGATAATAGGAACAAAGTCAAGTAAAGGAATCTTAGAGCTAATATCACGAACAAAAGCAAGGTAAGACATACAACCCCTCGATATCAGTTTCCTAGCCTAAATATAAAATACAATCTCCATTGATGTGGGACTAAAAAAACCCTGCCACACAATTGGGGGTATGCCAAGCATGCTAAGGTAACGGTCTTGGTAAAGAAATCCAAGACCGCATGATAGGGGGATAACCATTCCATTCTCAAAATCACATTGAAATCCACCATATCTAGCATAATAAGGTCAGCCTGAGTGTCAAACTCGCGAACAGTCACAACACATGATCCAAATACTCGATTCACTATTAAAGAATCACCCATGGAGGTAGCTACATGTAAAGTCATAGATAAATGCTCCAAAGACAACCCCAATCGTGCTGCATAATAAGTAGAAATATATGAATATATGGAGATCGGATCAAATAAAGGAGAAGCTGGCTGATGGCATACTGAAATCGTACCTTTGATCACAGCATCGAAAGCAACCACCTCCGACCTACCAGGAACAGAATATAAGTGACCCTATCCACCCCTTGACTAGGTGCCTTCTCGACCACTTGTCCTATCTGCCTGAGGACCTCATCTTGAACCTTGGGGACCATCCATATGATCGTGCACCACCACTATCTGGATGTAGTACTAATCTGATCGGCTGAACACTCTGTGTTAAAGGCTCATCATCCTACTCCGGAGATACTCTCTTGAGAAATAGCCCACTATACCAATATCATAACATGCCATGGGAACTTTGCTCTGTCGAGAAGGTTCAGCTGATCTAAAATAGCTACCTCAGCCTGAAGACCTTGACTATATACCCTCGAAGGCTGACCACTGCTCTACTAGCTGAAGTCACTATAACCAGGCTGACCCCAATCTAAAATCTGAAGCGGTGCTTGAACAAGCTTACTAGACTAACCCTGATATAGATAAGGCCGATGTTGGGGGTACCTACCCTAAAAACCTCTGCCTATGAACTATGGGCACTTCAGCTCACACTATTACTGCCTTACTGATGCTGTCTCTTATCACTACCCCTTTGGGCCTCGTGATGCATCTTTTCTATAGTCTAGGCATAATTAGAACTATCCACAAAAGATCTACCCATAGCAAATTGACTCTGAATAGCCATGCGAAGTGAAAGTTTCATATTACGGAGGATCTTACGTATGAAGAGGTACCCATTGTTATCCTATATCGACAAGTAAAGAGATTGAGGAATAAAGACATAGCTTCCGTGAAAGTCCTTTGGAGGAATCAACAAGTAGAAGAAATTACATGGGAAGCTGAAGAAAGAATGAAAGCAAAGTATCCGTATTTATTTATTACCAAGGAGAATGTCCAAGACGCCGACTTGAAGTAATGACAAGTAAGTACGTATGAGAATTTTAAATATGTGGCAATGTGACAAATGTGTTTAGACCTAAATTTGTTGGGACTAATTACTACTACTATTAACATTCGAGGACGAATGTTCTTAAGGGGGAGAGAATGTAACACCCCGTAAACTTCCGAATGCATGCGACTACCTTAATATTGATGGAATTATTTAAACTTGCTAAAGTTGGTGCAAGACTCATGAATGTTAATGTACCAAATTTAATCTTGTGAGTGTGGGCTCAAATTAAGGCCCAAGTGAAACAAGAAAGGCATGGCCCAAAGGGGAATTTGACCCATTCCTTGACCCATTCTTTCTTGACCAAGAAAATCCATCAATTATTGACTAATTGGTTGGCTAAATATGACCTTAAGGGGATATAAAAGGGCAAGAAAAATTAGATTTTTATCACATAAGCCACCTTGCCATTTCTTACATTTTCTAGACATTTCCAAGAGCCAAAAAGAAACCCTTTTCAAGCTTAAGGCAACCACACTTGTTTTGCCAAGATCATCACTTGGTAAGTGTTAGTAAGTATTTATTCTTGTGGTTTATTATATTATGTGCATGAAAGCTTATATGGATCATGATGGTTGTGTCAAGAAAGTGTTGATTAGTGCACTTTTGTTATGTGATACTAGAAATGTTATTTTGGTGATGTGAACTTGGAAGTGGCCTTATGGTCTTGAAAGAAGTGAGATTGATGGTTTGAACATAAACATGTATGATATGGTTATGCCCTAAGTTGATTTATCTTTATGTGTCATTTTTGGAAATTGTTGTTATGGAAAAAGTGTACGGAATTGGTGACGTAATGAAAGGAAAATCTGATTTTTATTCAAAGGAATACACAACACATTTCTAGAAATTTCCCAAAATTTCTCTCAACTCTTAAAGAACCCTAAGCCAAGTTTTGGAGCAAGATCATCATTTTTCAAGCTTAGGTAAGTGATTATTCTTATGGATTAATATATTATATGCATGGGAAACTATGTAAATCATGTTGGTTATGCTTGGAAGGGTTGAATATGGCACTTTGTGTTTTTTGTAAAAGATGTGTTATCCATGGGATTTACACTTGAAATATGCCTTGTGATTTTGATGAAAGAGCATGGTATGGATGAAATATCAACATGTATGGTGTGATTATATTATTAAACTTGTCAATTTCATATAAGTGTAAATTATGGGATTTTGGCCGATTTGTTGTTGTGAGGTGTATTGAAGTAATTTGATGGAATAATTGTGATGTTGTGGTGATGAAGAGTGGAAAGTATGAACTTGGTGTGACATGCCAATGGTTTATGATATTTTGGTCAATGTTGGAAATATTGTGGGATTATTAATATGATAATTTCATCAATGGTATTGTCAAGGGGGAAATGACAATTTTAAAGGCAAACATGTAATTCATTGACGTCATATGCATTTGTAAGGTGGTTGGTGGTTAATGTAAATTCCGTTATGTATTTGTGTTGTAGAGTGAAACATAAGGAAGGAGCGGGACTATTGTGTTCACGTATAGGATTGAGTATTCATATTGAGAATACGAGGTATGTAAGGTTACTCTTCCCATATCTTTCTGCAGCATATAGCGTATATCTTGTTATTGTACTTACTCATTTTCGAAATGTTCTAAGGTATCTCATTTCCGGTTATCATCTATTATTAATCATATATACCTTATTCTTGATCTATTTTCATTCATGTATCATATAATTATGGACATGGTTCCAAGTTCCAATAGTGTTATGTTCCAAAGCTTCCAATAATGTTACAATTCCAAAAGTATCCATCTCATGAACGTAAAGGCATAAAGTAAGCATCTATGTATTTTCCAATAATGATATAATCATCAAATGAACTTTTCCCAAGATTAAAGAAGTAAGGTTGTGAAGAGAAGTGATGTGTTCTTGGGTGGTATCCCATGGGGTTAAAATACCTCGCATGGGTCGATCCCAATATCTACGGGTGGTATCCCATGGGGTTAAAATACCTCGCATGGGTCGATCCCGCTTCTACGGGTGGTATCCCAGGGGCAAAGGAAAAGCCTAGCATGGGTCGATCCCGAAAACTGTTGATTACATACTGATCAGCTTGGGGCCTGGGCATTGTAGGAATGGAAGAATGAATTGTGCATGAAGAGGTGAACGATGAAGAGATGAATGAGCGTAAAAGTAAAAGAAACAATCCATCTAATGTACATAATTCCATACATATAGAGTGATGACTTAGCCATGTTGGTTCTTATGTATCATATAGTTTATTACGGCCTTACATACTCAGTACATTCTTCGTATTGACCCCTTTGGGGAAATTTACCTTACTTGCTGCAGGCACAGGTACTAGTAGACCTCCACAGTAGGTTGCGGATCTTTTGCCGATCTTTGGTGAGCTCCAGTTGTTTCGGGGCTTCCCGGGTCTCTTGTGTACATTTATTTTGGTACTGTAGCGTTGTGTAAAGCGGGGACTTGTCCCGAATTTAAGATGTTTATGTGTGTACTCTTGTTAGAGGCTTTTGTAGACCGATGTGGGTATATGAACGAAGAGTTGTATGTCCACCTTAGCTTGGTGGCCCTAACCGCCAAGTTTCTTATATGTATATATATAATGCTTCATGATTTCCGCTCTTAGCATCTTATGTCTTTATGTGGTAGTAATGTTTCTTATGGCATGCATATGATTGGGTATGAGTAAAGATTGGTTCTCTCGGGCCATATCGGCTTTGGGTGCCACTCACACCTCGTTGGAACTCGGGGTGTGACATCTAATTTAAACAAAAATTGAATCGGATACTTACGAAAAATTGATAAGGAGTGATCACTATAATGATTTCAAGCCAAGCCCAGCTCCTATTAAAGATTATGCGTTTTTAACTTAGAACAATGGCTGGAATTGAGAAAATGAACTATATATACAACATCAGCGATGGTCGCTTTACCGGCTAAATGATCGCTAAAGTGGTCACTGCTAAAACGGTAAGGTGGGAACTAAAGCGACTCAGCCACAACTGGTCAGCCACCACTAAAGAAGTCCTAATCTACTACAGTAGCTATTGCTAAAGTGGTCTCTAGGGCGCTAAAGCGGCTGCACCAGGAAATTTAGCACCAGCCCAATTTGCTAAGTCCTAATGGACTCTGATTAGGTGCTCGGGATTAGTTTGGAATCCCGTGAATGCAAACAAACTATGCTAGCCTACCTAATTTGATATTTTGGACTCGAAGGTACCATCAAAATTTCCATCTGAGGTCGTTTTGATGAAAAGTGGATCCCCCACCTAATGGTCTATTTTAACCAAAAATTCACTTAATAGCCCAAAACAAGTTCGAAAACCTTGGGACTAGGACCAAAGGTTTTCTTAGCCTAAAATCGACATTTTGGAGCTAATGAGACTTTCATAAATGGCATCCAAGGTTGTTTACCAAACGAACTGCCCGATAGTCGAGCTATTAGTCCCAAAAAGTCATAAATGACTTAGGGAAGCTATAGTAATGCTCTAAATTTAGAAAAAGCATGAAAACAAAGTAAATGACCTTGAGGGTTATTACACCACGCCATACTCAACTATAAACATATAACATAGCCAAAAGATACTCTATACATTTGATTGCTCTAGAGAGAGATAAAGCTTCTAAAATTAGTGATTTTAGTATGTATACAACATGTAATGGTATGTAAAGCCAATAGAATAACATGTAAAAATGTTCAGATAGTTAAATATCAAATATGACTAATCATGAGACTATAAATATCACCCATATAATCTGAAACTAAAATTATAGTTTGTGACCAACCTTAGTGATCCTCATATAATGTCATATTTATTGTTAATTTACATATGTTATACCTAGAATTTTCCTAGGTGATATGTTACTTATGTTTGTAGTACTAGTATATACAAAATCACATGATGGCCTACCAAAGACGATTTATGACAACTATGAGCCATATGTTGCCAACTTTCATACCTATTTGAAATCTCAATAGCTATGTATGTGCAGTCTATCTATAATGTACGCCAAATAAAGCCTCTTGCATGGATCTTCTTGAAGGACTATATTCCATATATTGGCTGGTCAAGGGTCCAGTGCATGATATTCCAACTGATTATTGTACCTCATATGCCACAAAGGGCAACTCTATCTCAATTCTCTGCACATAATTATAGCATTGTGTTGTATCCAAGTGGCCTTATAAATACCTACCCATTGTTGTAGAATAGGTTTTTATCATAGATTTCCTATGAAAAAATATAAGAAGTAAGTTACTATCTGTATTTTTCACATAGGTAAGTGGCAAGCTTTCTATATCTTATGAATCATACATGTATTCTAGTTTAACAAGCACTTATTTTAGCTTGATAATTATGTAACTATATGATCTACACTATTGCATCCCTGTTGTGGCTAATTACTTTCTCTTAACCACGTGATACATATATGATGTAACTTCTAAAAGTTTCAAATAAAGTGACATACTGTCATGTAAACTTTATGAATATTTGACTTGAATAGGAGTACTATGAACACATGTATACTTTGGTATCATAAGCATGCAATTAATCTATACTAGAAGACTGTTTGAGGTATTATATAAGTTGTATCAACCATTATAAGAGAAACATATAAATTCAGGTTGTGCCTTAACAATGAAGTAAGTTTTAACTTTAAATACTTCAATTCTTGATTCTGCAAATATATAACAGACTAACCTTTCCTTACTATTACGACCCGAGTTTATACCCAAGCCACGAGGCATAACTAGCTTCTCACTGTTGGTTCAATAGCACCCTTGGCATAGCATGTCTATAGAGTAATATATTAATGAAACCGAAGCAGAAACATAAACAACGATAATGGGCTCATTCTGAAAGAGGCAAATCTTTATTAAGACATAACTGAAAAATTGTCAACTACTACATAACTGTTTGTCTAGTGAAGCCTCTACTACTAAAATAAGAGTCAACCGGGACAAGTCCCCCTAACTTTACTGAAATAAAAGTCTAAACCAAACTAAAAAGAAAGCTATAATCAACTTTACACCTCTTAGATGATAGGAGAGCTCACCAATCTGCTGAATCTCAGGTGCCACTTAATGTCTAGCAACAAACCTTAAGCTCAAGTGCCTGAATCTACATCATGTAAAGATATAGTGAAAAATACCATCAGTACAATGGACTATCTTAGTATGAAAGTTATACATATATATACATATCATAAATCTGAAAAGCTGATCATGAAAACATATTGAGAGTGGCTTAAACATGAGCTTGAATTGAAACACGAGTAATGAGAAAATCATTTAACAAATCTCAACTAGCTGAAAGACTAAGGAAAATCATTATAACTAAAGTTTGCATAAAATGTATTTCATGAATACATAGATAGTAATATCATAAAGTTTACACATGTGGGGAGTTTCTTCTAATCAACAAACACCATCTGATCTCATGATGCACAACGTCTTACCCACATTGGAAGAGCTATCCCAACCTGTCAAAGTATAGGACCATGAATATACAGATTTGAACTGGGCCTCTTGGGCTAAAACCTACGGTGACAACGTAGTTATGGGGCTTGTGTTATTTAAATGCATACTCACTCAGTACTAAATAATCCTCTCAAAATATACTAGTGCTCGTATCATGTTATATAACATAGTTGAATCATAATTTGAGTGTGTGCTCAACATATCTGTAAATTTGTACTGCTATGAGCTTAAGCCCAATCTCATGTCATGAATCATGTGCTGAAATTTTGTATCTAAAACATATATCTTTTTCACATAGGGTTCATAGTTCGTAAAATATTCTTAAAATCATGAATTTCAAAATATAAATCAGGAATTTGCATAATATTCATAAGATCATAGAAACCCTTTCATGAAAATTAGGTTAATCATATGAAGAAATCAACTTTAATGATTTGGGCATAAAAACCCTAACTTTGAATATAATTCAATATAACTTTAAAATACTTGGGTGTATGGATGACAGGAATCCATCACTGAATTCTTGCGTACCTGTTGAAGATAATAACTTAGATAAAAAGAAAGCTTGACTTAACTTGATCAAAATCCTAGACACTTAATTGCTTAAAGAACTTGCTCTTGACTTGATTGGTGACAATAAAAAAGAGAATTGTCTGAAGGATCTGATATTTATACCTTTTGGAGGTCAGAACATCGTGGGATAGGGTAATAGGGTAAGGAAAAGTCAACAATGCCTTTTTAAAACATTGCTAAAGATTTCAGGATTTCGTTCCACGGACCATGGATCACTTCCATGAGTCGTAGTTTGATCCATAGATGCCTGAAAGATTTTGCTAAGATTCTAGAATATAACCATGATTGGACTTTAGGAGCCGTGGAATGGCTTCAACGGACCATTCTGTCATTAGAGTTTTCCTGGAGGAAATTTGCACAATCTCAATATCTGAATCATAGAAGGACTCCACGAACCATGGACTCTATTTCACTGCTCATGAACCTTTTTGTGGGAACCTGAGTAAAATGTCAATTTTTCAGATATTGTTCCATATATGATTGCAAGATTCATGAACTGAGATCATGGGTCGTGATTTCTTTCATGGGAACCTGGGAATATTTATTTCTCAGAACTAGATTCACGGTTGGGATCACGAATTGTAGTTCCGCTCATGGAAGCCTGAAAATCTGTGATTACAATTTAGACTCAGTTAAATACTTAATAAATATGGGTTCAAGTTCTAAGGTGTTACAATATCTCCCTCTTGGGATCATTCATCCTTGAATGACGATTGTACCTGAAATCAAGAAATGAAATAAGTTATCATAAACTAAACTTAACTAAATCATACTGAGTCTTGGAACCCTACTTGATATTACATGAGCACGAGCATAAACATGAATATATAAGACACCACGACATGATATAAGAGTTCTAAGAATCACTATAAGAATAATATTGCTCCCCTAAATGCTTTTGCTGGAAGGAGTGAAAATATAAGGGTATCTCGCTTTAATATCTTCTTTAGCTTCCCACGTAGCTCCTTCAACATTCTGATTTCTCCATAAGACTTTAACTGATGCAACCTCTTAAGTTCCCAACTTACAAACTTGAAGATCCAAAATCTGAACCAGAATCTCTTCATAAGATAGGTTGTCCATAATCCCAACATCCTCTATAGGAATAACATATGAAGGATCACCAATGCACTTCTTCAATATAAAGATGTGAAACACTAGATGCACGGATGCCAACTCTGCAGGTAACAAAAACTCTTAATCCATCTTTCCCATCCTATTAACAATCCAATAGGCACCAACAAACCAGGATTGAGTTTCTCTTTCTTACAAGAATGCATAACATCTTTCATAGGTGAAACCTTCAAGAAGACCTAATCATTAATCTCGAACTCTAAATTTCTTTGCCTCACATCAGAATATGATTTTTGCCTACTTTGTGCAATCTTCAACCTCTCTTGAATCATCATAAACTTCTCCATGACCACATGAACGATGTTTAGCCCTATCAATGCAGACTCACCAACCTCAAACCAACTAATTTGAGATCTATACCTCTTCCCATAAAAAACCTCAAATGGTGTCATCTGAATGCTAGAGTGATAACTATTATTATAAAATTACTCAATAAGAGGTAGGTGATCATCCCAATTACCTTTGAAATTAATAACATAAGCTCTCAACATGTCCTCAAGAGTCTAAATAGTATGCTCTACCTACTCATCAGTTTGCGGATGGAAACTGGTACTAAGATTCACCCTCATACCCACATTTTTTTTAAATGACTTCAAAAGGGAGTTGTAAACTATCCACCCAATCTGAAATAATGGAAAAAGGAATTCCATGTAGCTTACCTATCTCTATGATGCATATCCAAACATAATCCTCTACTATATCAATCTATTGTCAGGCAAAAAGTGGGTTGATTTAATCATCTGATCAACTATCACCCAAATTGAATCATGCTGACAATGTGTACACGACAAACCTGTGATTAAGTCCATATTAAGTATCTCCCACTTTCATGTAGGAATACTAATGTCTTGATCCAATCCATCGGGTCTCTGATGCTCAACCTTTACTTGCTGACAGTTAGGTTAATTAGCGACAAAATCTGTAATATTCCTCTTCATAGTGTTCCCCTAATAAACCTCTCTCAAATCATAGTACATCTTTGTAGAGCCTGGGGGAATGGAGTATCTAGAAGTGTTTGCCTCGATCATAATCTGCTCTCTCAAGTCTTCAATATCTGGAACACATAACTTGCCTTGATACAAAAGAATACCATCTACCCCCTTGGAAGAAAATCGACACCTTTTGGTTAAGAACTGCTTCTTTCAACTGGAGTAGTATGGGATCTCTATCTTGCTTCTCTTGTACTTCAATCACCAATGAGGACTCAGAACCATTTTGTACTATTACACTACCATTATCGAAAACCGTAAGGAGGACTCCCAAATGTACGAGTCTATGCTCTTAGTGAGTTGTCCATGAAACTCCTGATGTCTAATGGGGATGCAGATCTAGACCAATTCTTAACTATCACAATATTTTGGAAGTCAAACAGAATACCCTTACTACTAACAACATGCCCAAGAAAAGCTACAGATTTCAACCAAACCTCACATTTAGATAACTTTTCATACATCTGTCTATCCTTGAGAGTCTAAAGAATGATTCTGAGGTGATTAGCATGCTCCTCCTCACTATGCGAGTAAACCAGTATTGACACTCAATTTTGATCCTCCACCTGTCGATTGATTAGTCAAGATTTCAGAATTTCAAATAGAGCAAATATTTATTTGCAAGAGTCAAAATATTTTTTGAATGATTTTCGGGATTATTTTACCATTTAAATTGGTAAATACATAAATATATTATGTATGTGCTTTATTTATTATTTTTTGAATGTCAGCTACATTTATAAAGGAATAATCACATATTATCTTTAGAATATTTATTGGTTTGAAAATCAATTTAAACCAAAAAACAAGCTTTCAGTTAAAGTACGTATTTTATTTTGTCAATTCAGTGTCATTTATGTTTTAATTATTATGAATTTATAAAATCTATTTTATATATAATATTTTACTCTCTTAATGTCAGGAAACCCAATTGATTTATTGACAATTAATTTGCCTCAATCTTATCTCTATTTGGTTATTACTTTACCAAAAATTGTGACCATATTTAACTCAATCTGTCAGCCCCCCTTGACTCATTTTTCCTCGAACAAATTTGTAGCCCATATCACGTCGAACACAATTAATTCCCAAGCAGATCTTCAATTTCTCATGCCTAGCCCATTTCTCCCTCAGACAAAACAAATAATGCAATCTACATTTTTAATTAAGGGTGATAAAAAAATTTAAAAATTAAAAAAAAGTGATATAAATTTTAATTATTGAGCAGAGATAATAATTTTATCATTAATTTTAATAACATGTATCAATTATCAAAGTTGCTACATCAACTTGCAACATTTATTGCAACAACTTCAACTATTACTGCAACAACTATTATAATTATTATAGCAACTTACAACAACTTTTTAATTACTAATTAACAAAAAATTTAATTTAAATTGATCAAACATATCTCCAATTTTAATTTCAACTCTCTTTTATCACCTCCTCTTCAATTTTCTCAAACCCTTACATCCCTAATATTTCTCCTGCACCTCTCCATCTCCTTCGTGTAAACCCTATCGGCGCACAATATTTTTGGTTGAAAGTTCACCAACTTTCGACACCTCAGGCTCTGATTGCTCATTTCGGGCAAATTCATCAATCCGTTTGTCTTCTCACTTTTAGAGCAACGATAATCTCCTCTCATGTCTTTTTCTATCTTTTCTTTCTGAAATTTTCTTCTATTTCAAGTATGAAATTCCTTAATGATTGTTGTCCTATTTATGGAGTTGAAATTTCACAATTTCAAATTCGATTTGAATTTCAAAATTCCAAAAATTTCTTATCCAAATCTGCCAGTTTTCCCCCAATTTGTACCTTAGGTTCACCTATAAATACCCCTCTTGCCAATAATTTTAGAGATTGAGTCTTTACTTCTTTTCTTATGATTTTCATGGTATTGGAGGGCCCTTTCTTCTTACAATTGAAAAATCAAGAATTTCAACCTAAATTGGAAGTTCAAAATTTCTCCAGCGAGACTCATCATCTCCATTCGCTGCCCAAAAAGAGGTAATATCATTTCTTCTTTGCATTTTATTATGTGTGTGCTGGTTAAATGAGTCTTACTAATTCGAATTTGCATAATCAAGTTTTCTTTCCCGTTTCACCTATGAAATTCCTCTTGGTGTAATCGCTTATTCTTTTGTTTTTCTGTTTAATGTTGTTGCTTTAGTTAAGTATAGAGAAACCATGTAGTTATGTGTCTGATCATTTAATGTTTCTTTATTGCTCTCCTTTACTTCAGAAAATTCTAAGATTAAACTAGTAATCGTCTTCTTTTTCCTCATTTTTAGTCGATGTTGACATTATTAATTAGATTAGCTTAATGTTAATTACATAAATTATGTTCATTCCCTTAATATAATCCTTTCTTTTGTATATTTGCGCTTAGCTTTCAGTGTTATGCTTAAGTTTTATGTATTTTGATGTAGATTATAGGATGGATGTTTATATTAGTTGTTCAAATGTAATTTTTTTTAAAAAGATTCTGATACTATATATAATTATCAAAACTTGAGTTCAAAATGAAAATGTTGAGGTTACATTTGTAAGCATTGGTGCGAGAACTTTACTAATTATTGAAGCATTTGAATGTTGAATTTCTTTGGTGTGATATGTGGTCATAAGCATGTTCTTCTTTTAGAATAAATCAAGAATGAGCATGTTTCTTCATTTTAGAATCTGAACAAGGGTTAAATGATATATTTGGTAGTTCATGTTAAGTTAAAATGTTTTTAAAAAAATTTCTAAAGGTTCACTGTCTTTGTTTGGTATTGTTTATTCCAAGTTAATTTGATAAGCTTTTTTTCCTTATTGTGCTCTAACTTTTGGTTAAATGACTAAAGTCACAGCAACTTGATCACCTAAGATTAAGTTGGTTCAATGTTTAGATTAACTAAGTTCCTTTTAATTTATTCCTAATTTTTTCCATGTTAGAATCGATTCAAAATGTTCTTCACCTCATTTTCTTTGACAGTGTTTCTTAAAGACTTTAGGCAATCTGTTTGTCAAATTTCAACATTTTTGAAATGATTTTCTGAGAATTGGGGTTCTGTGTGAAAAAATGCTTCTTGATCAAACTCTATCTATCCAATTTCCTTTCTTTTTAAAGAAAAGATCCATTGTTTTGCTGAGTATTTTAACTTATCTTGTTCCCTCTCTTATTGTTATATGTCTAGTTGTAATAATATTTACTTTTTGTATGCTTAAAATACCAGTGTGTTTGAAAAAGATGGTCTTAAAAGAATATGGTAGCGTATATTATGTCTTGATTTGAATTCATGCTAGTATCGGTTTGTTTCCTTTAGCAGTGAATTGGTATTTACTTGGTGCATGATGTCTTTGTTTAGTTGTAAATGTTTGGTTATACAGTCTAAGATAAAATATGGTCAAGAATTCAGTTGTCTAATTTAGAATCGTAGTTAAATATCCTTATTTGATATTGAACATGGTTAATCACTTTGAGCATAACTAATATCTTTTTTAGTTTGTTACATGTGACATCCAAACGAGTCCAATTGGACTCCCCATGTCTTGGCATTTGATCTCCTTCGAGTCGGCCCCAACAACTGCAAAAGTAAAAAACAAGTCGGTTTTGAAGCCTAAATGGCATGATCAATAGGCCAAAGGGTAAAAAGAAAAACTTTGGTTTTCAAGAAAGCATCAGATCCGAGGAGGGCTTGAAATAGGCTCGATTATATTTGTTCTTGTAGACCCGTTCCGTCATTACAGTGTTGATTATTATGTGAAAATTTGGGTTAAATTTTTCCTGGGTAAAATTTTTGAAATTTCAGGCAAGGCCAGATTCGAATGAATTTCGAATGTTGTGTGGTATAGATAATTTTGGTGATTTATGGTGTAATGTTTCATGGATTTAAGATAATATTATGTTAGCCAAGAGGTTTAGTAATTCATAGAAACTTTCGAAATGGAAATAGGGCTAGTAGAACTCCAATTATAGCATTTGACATAAAGGAGTTGTGAAACGGACTAGACATGTAAATTATCCCAGGATTTTTCAACAATGCCGCTATAGCGGGCATGAGTGCTGCTGCAGCGATCCCGCTATAGTGGGATACAGACCACTGTAGCGAAAGTCCAATGTTGGTCAGGACCGTTATAGCGGATGGATGCCGCTATAACTCTACCGCTGCAGTGGGAAACAGGCTGCTATGACGGGATCAACACAATATAATGTTGGTTTTCTCTAAGGTCTGTTTGGAAAGCCACCAGTTAATTGAAATTGGTATAATTACTAAGATAATAATTATCAGTCTAGTAATTACACCAACCTGTTTGTTTGTCAAAGTGTAATTACAAGTGTACTGTTTGGTTGAACAAGTGTAATTACATGGTTACATTAAATTTTTAAAATAAAAGTTAACTATGAAAAACTAAAAATATATATTAGATAAATAAGTGTCTTTATAAATGATATTAAACAATATAAAGTGAGTGGCTTAGATATGTAAAAGTGATTTAGATGTAAAGTAAGTGGCTCAGATATGTAAAGTGATTTAGATATTGAGGTTGTGACATAGCTAAGGATATGGTTGTAAATTCAAGGTTGTAAAAATCCTACTCGGTATTTCCTCTCTCATTTGGGTGCCTTTCATCATGTATTAGCCTTTATCTTTAATTTCTATATTTTTTCTTCCAAAAATAAAATACTTTTTTTTATATTACCCTGTTCGTCTCTTTCCCTTTTATCTTACCATGTTCATCTCTTCTTCGTTGATCTTATGTTCTTAAATAGCATCAAATAGGCGTTCTTCGGCCTCTAGTCATGACGTCGTTATATCCTAGGACTTTTCAGATTAATCCATTGATACTATTAAGCGGTTAACGAAAATAACCATCTACTGAGCGTAAAACATATAAAGGAACTGACCATATAATGAGGGTAATGACGATTAAAACATACATCATAGATACATAAACATAATATGGGAGGATAATACAGAAATATAAAAATACAAGGACTTACATGACTTGAGATGGAGAGAGATTTTCCTTTCGGGAGTCCCCGAAAAACCTTGTAGCTACTACTTGAAAATAACTCTCAAACTTTTTACAATCTCACAACACTCTCTTTTTATTAAAAAAAACAAAAAAACTAAAACTCTTACTGAGAATTCTTGTTCTCTGATTTCTCTCTCTCTCTTTATCGCTCTTGTTTTTCACTCTCTCTCTATTTGTGTGTTTTTTCAGTCAGTGTTTTTGAGGTATTTATAGCAAAGATCGGACTTCAAATGCGGATTTTAAAATCTTTTTTTAGTTTTCTGAGTGCTTCGTGGACCTCTTGTAGTCGTCATTGCTTGTGTCTTTAGTTGCTTATACATCATTGCTTACGTCTTTAGCTGTTGTATGTCATTACTTACGTCTTTGGCTGCCATACGTCATTGTTTACATCTCTAGTTGTTATACATCATTGCTTACGTATAATTTTGTTTAATATCTTTAATCAAGTGTCCAGGTTATGCATTGCTACTGAGTCGAAACTCATTCCTGAATCATCGTCCTTGTTTGGGTATGTCCGTCTTGGACATCTTGAAATGCTGAATTGTATCCATAATTCTCTGAGTTGTCTGAACTTGTTTTTGGGACTTCTGATTCAGACTCTGATTTTGACACTTCTAGGACCATTTCTTTTATTTTTTCTTTTAATAACTTTTTAAGTGTATTTCCTACTATCTTTTCTATTATCTTTTTGTCGTCTTTTTTTTTTCTTGAAGAAACTCCTTTTAATAGTATACCTTTCTGTGGAGGCTTTCTTTGTCTTGAGGTACCTTCGTCTCTAAAACTTGCCTGCAGTCTCCTAACATTTTTGGGTAAAGTTTCAGTCATCAACGGATTTGATAAGTCTTTATCGGCTATCATTTGAACTGGACTAGCTACATCTAGATCCGATGTAGTGGATTTATTTGCATTCTTAAGGGAATGCAAACCCTTCTCATTTATTTTTATAGGAGATGGAGAACTCTTTTGGCTAGTCTGAGGAGTTATATTTACTGGTTGTGTTTGGCTTAACTCAAAATGAAGAATTTTTATTCGGTCTTGTAATATGGCTATTTGTTTGGTGAAATGTTCATTCTCTCCTTGTAGCTTTTCATTCTTTTGATTTATTCTCTTAAAACCTTCCGTCACTGCAGAGCAATGGTCACAAAAGATTATTTTAATCTGTACTTTTACTGATGTTGTATTGCGGGAAAATAGTTGAATTTCAAAGTTCTGGATTTATGAAAAAATTTGATCCAAAATTTCCTCTAATATAATCTAATGCTTCGTTGAAATTATTGAATTCTTTAAATAACGGTGTGGGGTATTCTTTAATGGCATCTATCACCTGTATCAATGTATGAAAAATCCCCTGACTTCTTTCCTGTATTACCACATAAAATTTAAATTTTTTGTCTTAATTCTTTTCTATAAAATATTGGCTCAAAGCATTTAGTACTGCGATAAAATAATTATTATCTCTTGGAGTCTTGTTGTAGGGTATCCATAGATTGTCTACCAGGCATTTCTGTTGTTTGTCTATTCTGGCATCTGTCTTCAATTTGAAACTCATGTTAGAAACTGAATAACAAATTAAGTTCTATTTTTCGAACCATAGTCTTTCAATTTGCTTATTGTATAACATATTTCATGGTTTAAACCGAGTAGTGCTCATTAGAGTTTGTAAAAACATGTCTTTGGGTGAGTCTTGGAATGGTGAGGCTTCCGCCTTCCCTTTTCCTGCATTCATTGTAAAAACAGATAGTGGGTTAGTGTTTAATAAGCCTACTAAGTTGGTCTGCCAAATTAATTTTTTTCTCTTTAATATATTCTAGACTAATATTGTATATTGATGCCGCATCTAGAAAGTTTAACCATCTTCTCTTCCTACTGCTCTTTTCATTTATTTTTTGATGAAATTTTACTATCGCTTCACAATCGGTTCTTACTAATATTTTTGATTTATTTAGTATGTATAGTCTAAAACTGTTTAGTCCGTATATTACCGCTAATATTTCGACATCTATACTACTCATATTTATTTTTTCTTTGTACTTTCCACTCTCATAAGCACATATTCTTAAATCCTTCTTGCTACTATATTTACTATTTCTCTCCTTTAATACCGATTCCCATCCTTCAAAACTTTCATCGGTCTCTACTATAAGATAGTCTATTTTTAATGGCATGACTAAATTGGGATATTTTTAATTATATCTTTTAGTCTTTGTATTAGTTTTATATCTTCTTTATTAAAATTTTTTGTCCTGTTATAGTTGTTTTGGGATATAAAGGTCCTGTACTTTTCCTAAATCTTTGATAAAATGTCTTGCGTAGTTAAGAATGCCCAAAAATTTTTGTAATTCTTTAGTCTTATCTAGCTTGTTTGACATTTCTATAATCTCTTTTGCAATATGAAGTTGTCACTTAATTCGTCTGTCTCCTAATACTACTCCTAAAAAATTGATATAATTTTTGAATAAGTTTATTTTCTTTCTACTAATTATTATCCCATTATCGATAAATAATTTAAAAACAGTTTACAAATGTCCTAAATATTCTTTCATGTTATTACTAAAAATTAAAATATCATCTACATAAATTAGGACAAATTTTTTGTATTCTCTGAAAATATTATCCATTTTCCTTTGAAAAATTGGTGGGGCTGTTTTTAATTCGAAATGCATAACTAACAATTCGAAGTGCCCCTCAAGAACGTGAATGCTGTTCATTCTATACTGTCTTCATGCATTTTTATCTGTCAGTATTCTGATTTACAGTCAAATTTACTAAGTACTCTTCTTCCTTGAATTCTATTTATCAATTCTGTTTTATCTGATAGTTTATAACCATCCATTATTGTATTATTATTGAGTCTTTTATAATTTATTATCATTCTAACTTTTTTTCTTACTATCTCACAATGGTTTCTTATCATGAACGCTGCGGATCTGTGTCTTGATTTAGACCTCCTTACAATCCCTAATGTTAATAATTCTTTAATTTGTATTTCGAAGTTTTCAAGATCTTGATAAGATGCTTCAATAGATGCTATTTTTATTGTGTATTCTGAATTTATAATTTCTAGTTTACAAGTGATTTGATTGGCTCTCCAATGTTTTAGGGATTTTTCTCCTATTATTTCTAACTCATCTAGCATTTGTATTATCTTTAATTATTCCTATTTTTTGAATTTTTTTTTTAAAATTATAATTTTCTGTACTTGAATCTATTGAATTACAATTCTTACTTATTTGTCTTGTATCACTAGCTCTTGTAACTCTTCTTCATCTATTTCTTGTATTTCTGATACTAACATTTCTTTTATCTTGTTATCGTAGGTGCAATCTTTGCCTTTATCACATTGTAGTAATGGGTCTTCTTTTAAATATCTAGTTTTTGTATTTTTAGTAATCTTTCCCCCAAAATAAGCTGGGGTTATTGTGATGCTTTTAGAGAGTATTACTCCATTCCTAGAAAGGAGGCAGCTCCCATCATTTTTTAATAAGAAGTCGAGTCTTAGTACAAAATCTACTTTTATTTTTAACTCTCTTATCCATATGTAATCTAACTTGTACGTTGGTTTATAATTAGTACATGTATTAATAAAACTTATAACTGCTTTGTCTACATAATTTCTGTAAAGTGTTGTAAGTTCCATCCATTTGCATGGATATTTGTGGTTTGATAAATTATTTTATTAAATATTCTGGTAGAATATTTTTATTTATTATACTCTTCGTACATCCTAAATCTTCTAAAGCTAGTGTTTCTATCTCATAATCTTATATTTTTATTTTTGCTAATACTTTTATGATACTTAATTTCTTGTCTTCATTGCATATCATGTCTTCATTGGCTTGTTCCATTAATTCTTCTTCTTTTTCTTGTGTAATTTTTTCTTTACCTCTTTTTAGCTGCGTTATTTTTTTTCCTAGACTATTTATCTTAGCTTTCAATAATCCTATTTTCGTGTCTATATCACTTTCTGTCTTATTTTCTGGTAAGTCTGCATTAACTTGTTGTAAATCATGACTTCCTATAGATCTTTCTATACAAAACATACATTCTTCTAAGTAACAATTTTTACATTTTGCCCTTCTTTTTTTATTTGGGTACCATTTGCATATAAAACATTAGTTATTGTCTAATCCTTTATTTCTCTCGAAAACATGAACACATTCATCTATTATATTAATTAAAGTATTATTTATAAGTTTTGTTGAATTTAAGTTTAAACTTTCTATGCCTATTTCATTTATTAAATCTTCTTCTTCAGAGTCTGATGAGTCTCTCTGTTCTTTGACGTCTAAACTTACAATATAATATATGCTTTTGTTGTCTGACATGTTTCGTCTACATTTACTAACGTTTCTTGGAAGTCTTCTATTAATTGGGAATTTCTAGTCTTGCTGTTATTTTTTTTAGGACTTGCTAAATGTTCTATGCTGCCACAAGTGAAACATTCTAAGGTGTTTTTATAACTTCTATTGTTTTTATATTTTCTTACATGTCTGTTTTTATCTAAGTATGACTTTTTAGCTAAGAATTTTCTCAAATAATATCTCTTGTTTCTATCCTATTTTGTCTATTTTGAAATGGTTTTTTATATTTCTTGTGCTTTCTTCCTTTTTGATAATCAGTATCATAATTTTGTGTGGTATATATATTCTTGCAGAAATTTGTCTCACTTTATTTTAATTGATTTTGTATCTGTATATTTGTTCATTTTTCTTGTAGTATTTTCATTATGTTTTGGATCTTATGTCCTATAGATCATTTTGCATTTGGGTTCTGTATTACACCTTCTCTTTTTTTTTTCATATTTCTTCCACTTTTTTTCTAAGGCTCCTGGTAACTTATTAAAAAGCTTACTTTCTAAATTCTGATCAAACACATTTTCACTAATTGTACAATAATAGAAATAGTCATTTAGAAAAAGTTTTATATGATACCAACTACTGATATTTAATTGTTCTAATTTTATTAAAGAGTTTCTTTGTAAAACTAAGAAACCACTATTTGGGTCTTCCCCTGTTATTAAACTATGTATTTTATTTGTAAAGTTATAGGGGTTAGGTCCCATGGCTAATAACGTTTGAAATTCCTGTGGAAATTCTGATTTGTAGGCTTCCCATAAATCCTTGGCTGATTCTCCTAAAAAGGTTTGCATGTATCTGTACATTGTCTCTGCATCAGTTTCTTGGTATGTTTTAATATAATCTGATACTACTATACCTTTTCATATGTCTATTACTGAGTTCCATGACTGTGGATCATGGGCTACTATGTTTAAAATGTTTTCTTTACTTCCTTCTTCTTGGAGTCTAATAGGTTCTTCTATTGATATTCTTTTTCCTATTGGTTTTATATTCTTTGTTTGTATTTCTAGATTTATTCTAAACACTCTATGTCTTGGTACATTTCTTGTGTTAATATCTATTATATGCATTGGGATCGTATCTATGTCTTGGTACATTTCCTGTGTTAGTATCTATTAATTAATGAACATATGTTCTTAACTAATATTATAAAAAAAATTAATTTATATTTTTTAAATTAGTATATTTTAATTAAATTAAATCACAAAAACTAAAGCTGCATGATTTTTAAGAACATCATGAAATACATGTTTGACAAAAAAAATTAATATTATAAATATAATATCATAAAATTATTAAAACATTTAACAAAAAGATAATCTATCAATTCTAACTAAAAAAATGAATGTCTTGCAATGTAAAATATCAAATCAATACAATTAAACCAAATAAATTGAAACTGAAAGTAAAACATAAGTTCCAAATTCAAAATAAAAAAATTAATATAATACTCTTATGTCAAATTTCAGCTTAATGTACATAAATATGATTCAAAAGAAAAGGAAAACGTAAGTCTATAACCATATTCAACAATGAATTCTACTTTAATTTAAAAATTAAAATACTAATAAAATTATACTAAATAAAAAAATAAATATAAAAAAATAAAAAATAGATAATACGAACAATTGCATGGAATCACAAGAAGTAAAGGTTGAGAAATGAGAAGGAAATGAAATATAAATAATATAAAATAAAAAAGATATTTTTTTAAAAAAATATTAGTATAATAAAAATAGAAAACAATTTAAAATAATAGAAATTAAAAATAAATTTAAACAAAATAAAAAGAAAAAATTAAAAGTAACCAGTTTGTAATTACACCAAGTAATTACCAACAATTCACAGCTCTCCCCCTGTGAATTGGAGAGTGTAATTATCCCCTGACAATTACACCAAATTACCTGCTAATTAAGTAATTACCTGGTCAACCAAACATGCCAAAATGTGTAATTACATCCAATTACGCCAAATCCAATTCTAGGGTGACTTTCCAAACAGGCCCTAAGTTAAAACGTGTTTTTCATTCCAAAAATTCCAAGAGTCGACCTAGGGTGAAAAAGAGTAATTTTCTACAGTTCTAAACTGAATTCTATCATCAAGGTAAGTTATTCCACCAATCTAACCTAGGTTGGACTATCTATTACAAAGTGGTATGAATGGATTTAAACCCCTTGAATTTGACTTAGGGTTGACAAAATATGTCTTTTAGACTAGAATTAGACCTATCAGTCTTAATCTATGGGGAGTTTGAGTGGAATGAAGGGTAGAAAATCCAAGAATGTGGAAATAGGCCTTGATCATGAGTTAAAATGGTGAATTTACGTTTATAATGCCTAGAATTAATGATTAAATGGTTGAATTGTTCTTTATTTATTAATTTTAGATCAAGAACAAGCTGAAGCAGCACAAAAAGGCAAGGCAACCACGGTATAGTGCATTTTAGGGCTTGAGTCGAGGTAGGTATGGTTGAATTAGAGTTTAGAATTAGTTTTATTGTATATGTGCTCATTAACTAGATGTTTGTTTATTTAGTTTCAAGTCATGCTTGTAAATGATGCTAAATGGTTGACATTATAATGCAAGTGTTGGTTATTAATAAATCTTACTAGAGAATTTGTACTTGTGACTAGTATATGGTGATTGTTATGAATTGATTGATGCTTGATAACTTGACTTTAACCAACTTCTTAACACGTTTAAGCTTAAATTATCTCTTATTTTGCATTGATTCGATGCAATTCTCATGTTATATAACTCTTTTGTGCAGGTAACAAGTGAATAAAAGGTTGAGCTATCCACACGAGTCAATTAGGATGCGAGAAGTGTAGAAAAGGAGCTTAAAACCAACATTTAGGAAGCTGCGAGGCCACCTGCACACGCAGGAGCTTGAGCTGCGTACGCAGGTGGCAAGTCTGGTTGAGCCAGTGAAGTCTGCGCTGAAGAGCCGGTGCGCACAGAACATCCACCTGCGCTGGCACCTGCGCCAGCATGTGACCAGTGTGGTGGTAATTTCGTAATTTTCTGGGAACGTAAATTTAGGGCTTTAAAAGGGATTTTTCAGCTTTAGAATGACATCTTTGGCACTTTTGTAAGCTGGAGAACATGGAGTGGAACCTTAAGAGTGAAATTAGTTATTTTCTTTTGCTTGGTATTAAATTTGGATCTCAAATCTTGCGATAATTTTGGGATTCAATGGAACAATGGGAGGAGAACTTGGGTAATTTTCCTCTTTCTATTTCTATGAGTAGCTAAATTCTTTGCTTGGGGTTATGCTTGAGTAAGATGTGATAATTGTATGGGTGTTGTTTATTTGTCTTCCTAGTTAGATAATTGTTGCAGGTTTTATTCCTATTCTATGTGTTTGATCTAAAATTGGAGGTTGCAAACTCTAATTAACCCTAAAACTCTTATCATCCTTGACAAAGAGGATGAGGGTGAGGAATAGGAGTCAACAATAACTTGATATTTATCACTTAATAGTGTCTCTTAGACATAAGGACACTAATTGAGGTATTAGATTGATTATATAGATATACTTGTGAGGTGTTCGGAAGAACCCACTTGTGATATCTTGGTGTTTGATTGACAAATCAACACTAAGTACCCATAATCCAGCCTACCCATAACTCTTAGCTAAATCTAGAAAAATAGTCAATCACTCGTGCATCCTTTCACTCTTACAATAGCATAACCTCAAGTCTCGTATTACACTTGATTTCAACCCTATTTCTCTACTCTTTGAATTGTGCATTTCAAACTACAATTACTTTGATAATTACCAATTAATGAACTAAATTTCCCCCATTTACTTTTATGCATTATTTTTATAGCATCACGTGTTAGCACTAGTCGCTTTTGACACTTAGAGGTGAAAGCTATCGCATTCATTCCGCGTGGATTCGAACCCGACTCTACGTTGGGTAATTATATTGCTAACGACCGCGTACACTCATTTCTAGGGTGTATTTGAGCGTTATCAAAAATGGCCCCATTGTCGGGGAATGAAATGTAGCGTTCATTTTTTTAGTGTTTTAAGTTACTTGTGTATGCCGTGGTGTAAGTTCACTTTATTTGTTGTTTTTGTTCTCCACAGGTGATAACCAAAGTCTTCACGATTCAATGAGTCAACACGATAGCCATACTGCTTTATTTGACGGACATTTAGAGGATGAAGACCATTTGGGAGATGCCGGGAGAGCTAGTTCCATCCGCATCCCGTCCGCAGAGGGTAACAAAGTGTTTCATGTTACTAGTGTGATGCTCCAATCTCCTTCAAATGAAGGGATTGTATGGTCAAGCACATGAAGATGCAAATCTTCACTTGACGAATTTCATTGATTTATGCATGCCGTTTGATATCGCCCACATATCACAAGAGTCCATCCGATTGAGACTCTTCCCTTTTTCATTGACGGGCGAAGCCGTATTGTGGTTGAGGCAATTGCCTGCAGGTTCAATCACTACATGGGTGGAATTGATGAAAGCATTCTTGGATAGGTTCTTTCCACCATCCCAGATTTCACAATTGAGAGATGAGATTATTAACTTCCGCTAATTGAATGGCGAACCATTACATGAGGTTTGGAAAAGGTTTAACAAGATATTGATGCAATGTCCAACTCACGAGGTTTCGGATAAGATGCTCCTCCAAATATTTTATCGAGCATTAAATCAATTGAACAAAATAGTTGCGGACAATGCAACCGGGGGATCTTTGGTGAAACAAACTTATGGTGTTGCATCGGCATTATTGGACCAAGTCACTAAACAAAGTCGAGGTTGGCATATAAGAGATTTCGAGGTGGACGTGGGGGCTCCCTCCTCATCTTTTATGAGCCAAGAGAAAGGAAAGAAGGATGAGGAGAGAGATGAGAGTATGGCTAAAATGATGACACAACTAGAACTCCTCACCAAGCATGTAATGGGGTCAACACCAAAGGCGGTTAATGCCGTTGCTTCCAAGGGTGCTAAGACCTATGATAATGATGAAGCGGATACTCTTGATGAAGAAATCCGATTTATGTCAAATCAAATGGGGGGTTACCGCCCCACCTATCAAAGAAAAGGCGAGAATCAAGGTTGGACGGATAAAGATCGTGATTGGAAAGATCGTGAGTGGAAGGATCGTGATAGAGAACGAGAATGGAGGGATAAGGATAGGGACCGTGATTGGAGAAACAAAGATCAGGAGTATGAAAGGTATGTTCCTCCACATGATCGGCCTAATGGTAAAGGAACAACTTCTATTGATCCGAAGAAGTATAAGAATGAAGATATGCTTTCTCATATTCTATTGAGTGTTGAAGGAAGCGATAAGATGTTAAGAGAAATGAAGCTCAATCAAACCGTCACCTCACACTCGACCTCGATAAAGAAACTTGAAACCCAAATGGGTCAACTTTCCTCCCAGATGAACCAAAGACAAAGAGGAGGCCTTCCTAGTGGTACGGTTGTAAACCCAAAAAATGATGCTCACATCATGGCAATAGTCACTAGAAGTGGGAGAACTCTAGCAAACGATGTTGTAAATTTTGATAATGACCTTAGTAATAAGGGTATTGGAGGACAAATAAGTGAAAAGAGAAAGCAGCGTGATAATTCAAAAGATAAAACTCCGATGTCAAAAGAGCAAAGTGTTGAGAAGCTGGAAGAAGGGGAGGAGTAGAGTGAAAATGACGTAGATCCACAAGTGGTTGATGGCGGTAATTCAAAACCGAATGAAAATCCAATTGTCTCAAAGCCACAAGTCAAAATCCCTCGTTCATTCCCACAAAGGCTTAAGAAGAAGGAAGATGATTCAAAGTTCAAGAAGTTCCTTTCTAAATTTAGCAACCTTTCAGTAAATATACCATTGTTGGAAGCCCTACAAGAGATGCCCGGGTATGCTAAGTTTATGAAGGACTCGGTAACAAAGAAGCGCATCATGGACTTCGAAACATTTGAAGTTACACATAATTGTAGTGCTATCATGTCTAGCACAATGGTTGTGAAGAAGGATGACCCGGGGGCATTCACCATCCTATGTACTACTGGAGTGTACCAATTCGGGAAAGCCTTATGTGATCTTGGGGCAAGTATTAATTTGATGCCATTAGCCGTATTTCGAAAGTTAGGCTTGGAAGCTCCAAAGACAACAACAATGAGGCTATTAATGGCCGACCTCTCTATAAAAAAACCCGTGGGTGTCTTGTATGATGTATTTGTGAAGGTGGACCATTTCATCTTTCCGGCCGATTTTGTGATCTTGGATTGTGAAATTGACCATGAGGTCCCCATTATTCTTGGTAGGCCATTCTTGGCTACCGGACGGGCTCTAGTTTATGTTGAATGCGGTGAAATGAAATTTTGAGTAAACAATGAAGAGGTGTCATTTAGCATTTGCAAGTCCATGAAGCAACCTATGGATTTGCAAGTTGTCTCCGTAATTAATGTAATTGATGATGAAGTGGCTAATACTATGGAGATTGACTTTGTTAGTGAACCTTTGGTGGGAGTCTTTTGGAATCTTGAAAACAAGAGGATTGAAGGATATGATGAAGTAGTTGCATCTTTGAAAGGCCTTAGGTCTTACACAAAAAATCCTTGCAAGTTGGACCTTGACTTGAAAAATCAAGAAACTCCTCCCGTAAAACATTCGATTGAAGATCCACCACAAATTGATCTCAAACCATTGCCACCTCATCTTCGTTATGTTTTCTTGGGAGAAGGTGAGACTCTACCTATTATTATTGCGGTAGACTTGTCATCTTGGCAAATCGAGGTATTGAAATCGGTGGTGATACAGTATATTAGGGCTCTTGGATGGACCATAGCCTACATTATTGGAATTCCAACCGGTATATGTACCCACAAGATCAAGCTTGAGCCTGAGTTTGTAGCAAGTGTAGAACACCAAAGAAGATTAAACCCTCCGATGCAAGAAGTTGTGAAGACAGAAATTATCAAGTGGCTTGATGCGGGTGTAGTCTATCCTATTTTGGATAGCACATGGGTAAGTACCATTCAATGTGTTCCCAAGAAAGGTGGCATTACTGTGGTCCCAAACAAAAATAATGATCTTATACCCGTCCGTCCGGTCACAGGTGGAGAGTGTGTATTGATTATAGGAAATTGAATTCATGGACCGAGAAGGATCATTTCCCCATGCCCTTCATGGACCAAATGCTTGATAGGCTAGCAGAAAGGGATTGGTATTACGTCCTCGACGGATACTCGGGCTACAATTAAATTTCAATAGCCCCCGAAGAAAAAAAAATGACCTTCACTTGTCCTTATGGAACTTTTACTTTTAGGCGCATGCCCTTCGGGCTATGCAATGCACCAGCTACCTTTAAATGGTGTATGTTTTCTATCTTTTCAGACATGGTGGAGGATTCTATGGAGGTATTTATGGACGATTTCTCGATTGTTGGTGATACATTTGAGGATTGCCTTGAAAACTTGGAAAATGTGATTGAAAGATGTGTGGCAAATAATCTTGTGTTGAATTAGGAGAATTAGGAGAAATGCCACTTTATGGTAAAGGAAGGGATTGTTCTCGGACATAAAATATCGGACCAAGGAATCCAAGTCGATCAAGCTAAGGTGGAAGTCTTTGCTAAGCTACCACCTCCAATATCTATAAAAAGGGTCCGGAGTTTCCTTGGCCATGTGGGTTTTTATAGGAGGTTCATTAAAGATTTCTCTAAAATTGCCCATCCGATGTGCAAACTCCTTGAGAAGGAGGTAAAGTTTGAATTTAATGGAGAGTGTTTGAGGGCGTTTAATTGCCTTAAGGAGAAGCTTGTCTCAGCCCCTATTATCGTGGTCCTCAATTGGTCACAACCATTCGAACTCATGTGTGATGTTAGTGGACTTGTATTGGGAGTCGTTCTTGGACAACGAAAAGAGAAACTTTTTCATCCTATCTACTATGCTAGTAAGTCGTTAAATGATGAACAAAAGAACTACATTGTTACAGAGCAAGAATTACTAGCTGTGGTTTATGGGTTTGAGAAATTTCGAGCTTACTTGTTAGGCACAAATGTTATAGTGCACACCGATCATGCTGCTTTCCAGTATTTAATGTCCAAGAAAGAAGCAAAATCTCGATTGATAAGGTAGATTCTACTACTTTAGGAATTTGACTTTGAAGTGAAGGATAGAAAGGGTTGTGAAAACCAAGCAGCAGACCACCATCACGTCTCTAGACAAATGAAGAAAATTGGGGTGATCTTGAACTTGATGATACATTTCCTGATGAGCTTGTCATGAGATTGAAAGGGAGCACACCACCATGGTATGCCGACTTTGCAAACTATATAGTGAGTGGACTGCTCCCCCATGAGTTAAGCTTCTATCAAAGAAAAAGATTCCTCCATGACGTGAAGAGGTACTTTTGGGATGAACCCTATCTCTTTAGGGAATGTGCGGATGGAGTTATACGTCAATGTGTTATGGAAGAAGAGATGAAATCCATTCTTGAAGCTTGCCATTCGTCTCCATTTGGTGGCCATCACGGTGGTGTGAGAACCGCCGCTAAAGTTCTTCAGTGTGGGTATTATTGGCCTACCATCCACCGTAATGCTTATGAATGGGTAAAAAATTATACACAATGTCAAATGCATGGTGGTATCTCGAAAAGGCATGAGATGCCTTTGAGGCCTAACCTCGAGGTGGAGTTATTCGATGTGTGGGGCATTGATTTTATGGGCACTTTTGTGAGCTCATATGGTAATAAGTATATATTGGTGGCCTTTGATTACATGTCCAAATGGGTGGAGGCCATTGAATTTCCGACCAACGAGAGTAAAAGTGTCACATTTTTCTTAAAACAACACATTTTCACGAGGTTCGGGACTCCCCGATCCATCATTAGTGACGGTGGCTCTCATTTTTGTAATCGGATATTCGATGCTTTGCTTGATAAGTACAGGGTGATGCATAAGGTGGCTACCCTGTATCATCCTCAAATGAGTGGCCAGGTGGAGGTGTCCAATAGGGAGATAAAGTCGATCTTGGAGAAAACTATAAATGCCAGACACACGAATTGGGCAAGACAACTTGATGATACTCTTTGGGCATATAGGACCGCATTCAAGACTCCTATTGGCATGTCACCCTATCAGTTGGTGTTTGGAAAGGCTTGTCATCTCCCTGTTGAATTGAAGTAAAAACCATTATGGGCCTTGCATAAATTGAATATGAATTGGGTGGATGCCTCCAAGTCAAGACTAGACCAAATTCATGAGTTAGAGGAGTTCCAACTTAAGGCATATGAGAGATCGGCATTATACAAGGAGAAAATAAAGAAATGGAACGATGCTAAGATCTTGAAAAGAGAGTTTCATGCAGGAGATGAAGTGCTACTCTTCAATTCGAGGTTAAAACTCTTCACTGGTAAGCTAAAATCCAAGTGGTCGAGCCTTTTTGCAGTGGTTAGTGTCTATCCTAGTGGAGCTATCGAGCTGGAGGACCACGAGAAGAGGAGGTTCACGGTAATTGGTCAAAGGCTAAAATATTTGTATGAGGGTGGACCCGAAGCTGCCAAAAGGTTGAGCTGCTCCGTTTTAAGGATGCTTGATGATGTGGAACAACATCGTGCCACGAAGATAACCAAGGCGCTTCTTAGGAGGCGACCCAAGGTTGATTATTGTCATTTTCTAACTATTTGATTGCTAATTCTTGGTTATTTTGGTGAATGTAGGTGAAAAATTCTAAGTATGGGAGATAGGACGCATTGTTTTGGCCTAAATCGGACACCTGCTAGCGCATATGCCCACATGCCCACATATGTCAGGGCGCATGTGGTTGACCAACTCTGGTGGCCTGGAACTTCACTGCCTCCTGCCTATTTGCTCACCTGCGTACGTAGCTCAGGAATCTGTGTGCACAGGCTGGCCAACACAGGAGATCTGTGCTTCACCAGGTATTCTGCCCAACTTTTAAACGCCCACCTGTGTGCGCATCTCCCCACATGCGTGCGCATGGTGAGGTGCAAGTAAGGTTTGAGGCTTCAACCTTTTTAATTAAATTATTGGGTCGACCCGACCCAGGTTGACCCATTTCATTTTTTTTTTTTAAGAAAAAACACTACCCTAACTCATATCCTTATAATTTCAAACCTACATCACATACCAAAACCAAAAAACTGACTCACACTCTCTCTAGTCTCAAATTTTCTCTTTTTCACACTACCCTAGGGTGTATGTGCTTTTTCACACTTCATATATTTCACAACTACTTTCAAAGTAGATATTCATACTTCACTAAATACAAATCCAAAGTTCTTAATCTTCAAATTCTCTTGTCATTACTTTGCATCTTCTCTTAGTTTGGTAAGTTCACTTGTTCAAATTTCTTATAAAAAGCTCTTGGGCTAAAATGGTGAATAATGTTCTATGCTAGATTATTGTGAGGAGTTGATTAATATGAACTTCCTTTGGTGTAATATTGATGTTTGGTGGATTATTTGAATTGGGTATGATGATTTATATTCCAATTGGGAAATTCTTGAGTACCCAAGTTTATGCACCCCTTGTGTTTGATTAAATTCCCACGTGAGCGTTTCTTTATGTTTTCTTTTGTGGGTGATCTAAGAGAACTAGTCAAGGTTTCTTGAGCTTATTTTGAACACCATTACATAAATAAGTGATTATTTATAATGTTTGTAGTTGAGAAGTATGAATAGAATGCTTTTCAAGTGCCATGCTCCTTATTTTATTTGTCCACTTTATGATGCACACCATGTGTTTGTTGAAATTCGCATGAGGAGTTTGTGACTTGATTGCTTCAAATGGTTGATAAATGTAATTATGGGGCATCATTTGACAATTCATTAAAGTCATTGATGATGGGACATAACCGGTGATTCATGTTAGTGATATGTAGTGACAAAAATGCATAATTTGCCCTATGATAGATTGGGTGATGCCATTCTTAAGGGCAAATCGTCATTTTTGTTCATGTGAGGGTCATGGGTTGATTGTGAAATTCAAGGTGAAGTAAGTATTATTTGATGTTTTGTTATACTTATTTACTCCTATGTGGTTTCATATAACATTTCGCCTTGCATTCACCTCATTTAGCATAGTTTTATTTTTCTTTTATGAAATATACAACAAAAATTCGAAAACACATTTTACTTTTTTTTTTTCCCCTTTTTTTGATTTGTTTGGTTCTTTTGTGTTCTTTTTAGGGATGAATCAACAGAATTCGATGCCGAGGGGTGCAAATAAGGATCACACCAAAGAAAAAGACAAGGGTATAGCTACTACTTGTAAGAAAAAGGCACCGATACCACAAGAAATTCCTAGTATCCCCGATGTTCAAAGCGCACTTGATATTTCAAGGGGATTAGCCAAGTATGTCGACAAAATCTGATTTGAAGTCAAGGGAATGCGCGAATTATGTGATGAATGGGTTTACACTCGGGGTTTCAATCCCCAAAAAGTGTTTAGCGTGAAAGGTGTTTATGATCACTTCCCGAATATCATAAGGCAAGTCAGCAAGTATGGTTGGGAAGTTTTCACAGATATGGATCCCGAGTCTCCTCCAGAGGTTTATTATCCTAATCTTTTCAGAGAATTCTATGCCTCTTATGTCATGCGGTACAACCAATGCAAGTACAAACCACCGGTGGCGGACCAACCTTGTCTGCCCAGCGTACTTGTTAGAGGAGTGGAGGTGCCTTGCTCCACCTCTGCGATAAACAAGCTCTACTTTGGTTGTGAGTGCGCACCCGAGATCAAATGCAAGAAGTGGGTGTTAGGTGGACATGCCCATTTTCCCTGGCTTGCCCGTATAATTGCAAAAAGGCCTTCCTCTTTGGGCGAATGGAGTGGAACAAATCAAATGGCGAGACCTTTCTATTCAAGACAAACATTGGCTTGGCTTTGTGGGAAATCGATTGCTTTCCTATACCAACGATCAAGACGTCACCATCGAAAGGGCTATCATTGTTGGGTGCATCATGGATAACGTGGATGCTAATTCGGGAGAGATTATTTCCAAAGTGATCAAGCTCAGATCAAAACAAGTGGGCACTTTATTACATTTTCGTGCTCTAATCTATGCATTATGTGCTATTCACAAGGTTCCTCTATTCTCCAAAATTGACAAGAAAATCAAATGCACGAGAGTTATTGATATTCGGACTAGTCAAGATGATGACAATCCGGTGGGAATTAAAATAAAGATTGGTGAGGTCTCCGATTCGTCCTTGGGAGAGGTACCTACTATTGAGGGCACTAGTACCTCCCCTATAACTTCACATGCATCTGATGCTCCATCGATCTATAGTGAGCCTACTCTGATTATTGATCCCCCTTAGGCACCGCCGCCTTCATGCACTACTCAATCTACCCAGCGTCTACAGTCTTCTACTATGACATTTGCTAAGGTTGCCGCCATGACCTTGGCAAACGACAGTTCCATATCTCAGTTAGTGGATGATATCCCCCATTTTATTCAGGTAGATATTGAGAGGAGTCTTGGGCCTCTACGTGCTCAAATGTTAGACTATGAGTGGAGATTATCCGCGGTTGAGGCCAGAGGGGATAGTGAGGCAGTTGCTACTTTGAGGACTGACCTTGTTTGTCTACGCTCGTAGTTTCAGTTGATCCAGCCATACTTCACTCTTGATGATGCCCAAGTTACCATTCCAGAGGATAAGACTGGCCCAATCCTACCATTTGTTGACTTATTTAGATATTCTCCTGTAGAGTAAGAGACAGGGATTGATTTTAGCACAGGGCTTTCTGACGCCCGACAGGTAGAGCTGGCCAAGCAAAAATCCATTGAGGAGTAACATGCGAGGATGGTTGGTGCTGGTTCTAGCTCTCAGCCTCTTGAGGAGGTATATATTCCTTCAGCTGCAGTCACAAGAGCTCAGTTTGAGGAGTATCCTATTATTACAGCTGCAGTGCAGTTACAGTCATCACAGGATATGGATCCGCGCGCCTAGTGCTCTTTAGGGAGTCTTCACCCTCCTCTCTTCTCATTCTATATTATTGCATTTGGGATAATGGAGTGTTCTTTAGTTGGGGGTTGGGGCATTTTATGGTCTGTAATCTTATTTCATTTCATGTTATTATTCGGATATTGCCCTTTTCGGGCCTTATTTGACTTGTTGATTTGGATATTGGCCTTACCGGGCCTTCTTTGACTTGTTGATTCGGATATTGCCCTTGTCGAGCTATTTTTGACTTGTTGATTCGGATATTTCCCTTGCCGGGCCGTCTTTACAATTTTGATTCGAATATTACCCTTGGCTGGCCCATATTATGCGCTTGTTAATAATTAATCCCCAGATGTCATTGTTCTAATATTGATTCTTGTTTGGATGATGTCTATTTTAAACATGCGTATCTCTCTTGTTGCCTTGTGTCTATACGTGTCAAATAAACTCCAAGGGTTTTCTTCGAAACTCGGTTCTTTCCCAAGGAGCATTTTCTTTCTTTTTATTTTGTTTTCTTTGTCGAACCGAGTGGTACTCCCCCATGATAGATAGATTGGGTGATATTCTTAGGGGAAATGCCCATTTTCTTAAATTAGAGTCAAGTGGTGGTTGAAAAAGTTCAAAAAGTACCTTCCAAAATTTGTTGTGGCAAACAAAATGATTTGCGAAAAGTAAAATAGTCTTTGAAAATGGTTTTTGAAAAGGAAAGAGCAAAGTGATTTCAAGCTTTCTCTTGGGTTGTGACCTCCTAATTCAGTTTTTGGCTCCTTCTTCACAAAAGAAGAGTCTCTGACTCAGAGTAGTTTGTCAAGTCCATTTGCTCAAATTGGTTAGAAGACTAGCTTTCTATTTTAAGAAATAAAGTGCCTGGTGTGGTAAGGTTTTTGATCAATACTTGTGCACACATGATAGTTTAGAACTTGCCCCACGTGTATTCAAGGAGAAATCCGGGACCAAGCTGGGTTTGGAGAATGACCCCAGGCCAATCTTGAATCGTCCCTTGACCTAAATCCCACCTTGACATTTGTCCCTAGTTAAACCATTTGAGCCTCTTCCTATTTTCATTTTCTTCTTGGAGATAACCAAATTATGATACCCTGCTTTTGCCTTTTCCAAATCCTTCTTTTGTCACCCAACCTCCGTAAACACATCACATGATTCTAATGTGGGCTAATGTAGGCAAATGCCTAAGTGTGGAGAGACATGCTTGTGAGAATAATTGAGTTGGACTCAAAACTTAAGTTTGGGGGGAAAGGAGAGGTGTAAGATTGTTAAGAGAGGTGTATGCTTGGTTATTTCATTAGTACTTCATAAGAACAAGAAAGGTGCTTGTAATCGAAAGTATGGAGCCTAGCCCTTAGAATGATTCGAGAAAAGTGAAAAAGCTTGAAAAAAGAAAAGAGGGGTATGAATAGCTAAGGAGTAAAAAGTCTCTTGAAAGAATCGGAAAAGCAGATGAAGAGGGAAGCTCATTCGAATGGCTAGGAAAAGGAGGTTAGAAATCAAAAGTAGCAAAGGCAAAACAAGCAGGGGCGAATAATGTGGAAAACTTGAACAAAGTGAGCCTAAGAAGTGATAAAACGATTGTGTTTAGAGGGATCTTCTAGTTACTTGATCCATAAATCTTTTCCCTCACCCTAACCTTCAGCAATTTCCGCAAGTCCTTGATAACTTTAAACCTTGTAGGTCCTCATTAGTGGCGAATAACACAAAGGTCAAGCCTATGGTTCTACTTGTTGTACTTGAATTTCTTTGTGAGAGTGAGTGAAAGTTCCTTCGATCTTTATGCTCCTTATGAATTACATTATTTTGTGTGGGTGGAGCAACCTTTTGCAAATGAGAGGCATTGATACCTTGAAGTGAAGGGTGATTACTTTCAATTAGGGAAAATGGGCAAGACAAATAGCAAATTTAAGATGAGGCAATCGTTGAAAATCTTGTGTCACACCTAGAGAAGCATCTTGATTTGAAAGTTGTTTACGTGTTGATTTCTTACACCCTTGTTTGATGAAAATTGGCTCTTGAAAAGGAAAGCGTGATTTACTTGTTTGTCATCACTTGTTGGAGGATCCGATTGAACTTTATAGTCTTAATTGTCTAGCGTAATCCCTTGTGGTTGTTTTATAGTTAAGATCACTCTTTTCTTTTCACTTTGAACATTCTCGATTACTTGAGGACAAGCAATAGTTTAAGTTTTTTTTTGGGGGGGGGGGGTTGATAAGTTGACATTTTACCAACTTCTTAACACGTTTAAGCTTACATTATCTCTTATTTTGCATTGATTCGATGCAATTAACATATTATAAAACTCTTTTGTGCAAGTAATAAGTGAATAGGAGGTTGAGCTATCCATACGAGTCAATTGGGATGCGAGAAATGTAGAAAAGGAGCTTAAAACTAACATTTAGGAAGATGTGAAGCCACCTGCGCATGCAGGTGGTAAGTCTAGTTAAGCCAGTGAAGTCTGCGCTGAAGTGCCTACGCGTATAGGCCATCCACCAGCGCTGGCACCTGCGCCAGCATGTGACCAGTACAGTGGCAATTTCATAATTTTTTGGGAACGTAAAATTGGGGCTTTAAAAGGGATTTTTCAGCTTTAGAATGGCATCTTTGGCACTTTTGTAAGCTGGAGAACATAGAGTGGAACCTTAAGAGTGAAATTAGTTATTTTCTTTTGCTTGGTATTAAATTTGGATCTCAAATCTTGCGATAATTTTGGGATTCAATGGAACAATAGGAGGAAAACTTGGGTAATTTTCCTCTTTCTCTTTCTATGAGTAGCTAATTTCTTTGCTTGGGTTTATACTTGAGTAAGTTGTGATAATTGTATGGGTGGTTTTTATTTGTCTTCCTAGTTAGATAGTTGTTGTGGGTTTTATTCCTATTCTATATGTTCGATCCCTAAAACTCTTATCATCCTTGACAAAGGGGATGAGTGTGAGGAATTATTAGAGTGAAGAATAACTTGATATTTATCACTTAATAGTGTCTCTTATACATAAGGACACTAAATGAGGTATTAGATTGATTATATAGATATACTTGTGAGGTGTTCGAAAGAACCGACTTGTGATATCTTGGTGTTTGATTGACAAATCAACACTAAGTTCCCATAATCCAGCCTACCCATAACTCTTAGCTAAATCTAGAAAGATAGTCAATCACCCGTGCATCCTTTTACTCTTACAATAGTATAACCCCAAGTCCCATATTACACTTGATTTCAACCTATTTCTCTAATCTTTGAATTGTCATTTCAAACTACAATTACTTTGATAATTACCAATTAATGATGTAAATTTCCCCCATTTACTTTTATGCATTATTTTTATAGCATCACGTGTTAGCACTAGTCACTTTTGACACTTAGAGGTGAAAGCTATCATATTCATTCCTCGTGGATTCGACCCCGATTCCAAGTTGGGTAATTATATTACTAACGACTATGTACACTCATTTCTAGGGTGTATTTGAGCATTATCAATGCTAAGTACATAGCCTGTGATTGAATTGGTGGATTAAGGGGGTACAAGGGGTTGGGACGTTGAAAAAGAGTGGCAAAACACTTGGCTTGGGATAGGGTGGCATGGTACTTGGTTATCTTATGTAATTGGTATATGGACTGAGTTCTTTTTCTGCAGGCCATGGCTAGTGGGAAACCATAAGTCCCATAGAATATGTGCACATTATGGTGCTGGAGAGTTTGTCGGTTCTTTGAGTGGATCAGTTTATTGTTTAATGATATCTTATGGTTCTTTGAGTGGACCGATTTGTGGTTTAATGTTATTTTCTGGTTCCGTGGGTAGATCAAACCTTAACGTAGTTATTTGATAATGACTCTAATTGATAAAAAATGGTAAAGTTAAATTGGGGCATAGTTTTCTCTTGTATGTTATTATTGACGTGACATTATGATGCTTAGTTGAGGTGATTACTACCTAAGTGTCATGATTGATTGTAATTGTCTTTTGGGGTAAAGTGAGTTGATTCCATGATTTTATTTGTTATGTCTGTTACTTGTTTATTGATATTTGGTTAAGTGTTCATATCCTTTAAATTGAGTTGGCCTATGATACCTACCAGTACATAGTGGTTTGTACTGATACTAGTGTAACACCCCGTACCTTCCTAACCCTACTTGACGACATTCAATAATGTTTACTTAGGTGACGAGAGCTATACGTATGTGTTTGGTAATGTTATGAACGAGAAAATTGAAATTTGGCCTCATGTATGTGATTAGACTTTTGTGGGAGGTGTTTTGTAATTTTTGTGGAGCAGTTATGGGGTTCAAAACAAGGCTAAGAAGACCTATAAACAAAGTATATTAAGGTTAAGAAGTAAGTTAAAGAATAGAACTTGAAGTATCTAACCAAACCCGCAAAGAAAAGTCGAAAAACAAATTTTTTCAAAAAAAATAAGGTAGGGGCACAATGGGGAGCGTGCCACGCCGCTTTGGGCCAAATTTTTGTGCCCATAGGCAGTAAGTTGGCGCGCCCAAGGGTGTGTCACACTGGTTTTTTCACTTTTTCGATTTCTAAGTCCAAAGGGTACCCGGGGTCATACCGAGCCGATTTTTGCCCCGTTTCTTCTACAACCATGAGTATATACATGAAATGAGTCAAGTATTATATTGGTAAGATAAAATTTCTCGAGAATGAATTTGGCATCAAAATGACAATTTTACCCTTTTGGTCAAAATAGGCCATATGTGGCTAGAACCACTTGTTTTTGGGATTGAGGCTACAGATATGAATAGCGTGAGTAGGAATATTGTTGTAACACGTATGATATGATTTACACACGAGGAATTATTGATTTTATTGGTTTAAGTGAATTGGGCCCAAAAAGGACCCAAAAATGAAAAGAACACATGGCCCAAAATGGGTCAATGACCCATTCTTTCAAGACCTTATAGAAGGATAAAGTGAGGGCTTATATAAAGGGCCAAAAGCAGATTTTTTTAACGCACAAAATGCTCATGCCAAGTTTAGAAATTTCCCAAAATCATTTCTCTCAACTCCAAACCCTAAGCTTTCTTTTGGAGCAAGATCATCCTATTCCAAGCCTTGGTAAGTATTTATTCTCATGAATTAATATATTATATGCATGAAAGAGTATGTAGATCATGTTGGTTGTGCTTGGAAATGTTGGACATGGTACTTGGTGTTTTTGTATGAGATTTGTGATCCATGGGATTCAAGCTTGAATTAGGACTTGTGCCTTTGATGAAAGAGCATGGTATGGATAAAATATGAACATGTATGGTGTTATTTTGGTTGTTAAGCTTTTTATTTTTCTATAAGTTTCAATTATGAGATTTTGGCTGATATGTGATATGAGATGTATTAAGGTCATTTGATGGATTATTTGTGATGTGGCATGGATAAGAAAGTGTAAAGGAGAAGTGTTGTGGTGAAATGTATTGATTATCATGTGTTGGTAAATGTTGGGAATATTGTGGAATTTTTGGAATAATAATTTCTTCAATGGTTTTGTCAAGGGAAAATGGCATGTTTAACGGCGAACATGTAACTCATTGATGTTATATGCATTTGTAAAGTAGTGGTGGTTAATGTTGGCTCCGTTATGTATTTGTGTTGTAGCGTGAAACATAAGGAAGGAGCGGGACTATTGTATGCGCGTTTAAGATTGTGTATTGGTATTGAGAATACCAGGTATGTAAGGTCACTCTGTCCGTATCTTTCTGCGGCAATTAGTATTCACATTGACATTACGTTTGTACCATTCCGAAATGTGTAAAGGTAACTTATTTCTGATTTCCCATGGTTGTTATCACTATTTACTACTCTTTGAGCAATTGGGAATTATATGTCTCATAATCGTTGGTCAATGCTCCAAAAGCCCAAAAAGGTTATGTTCCAAAGTGCCAATAGTGGTTATACACATACCTCTTGTTCATTGACTTGTGTCTAATGGTTTCAATAACGTTATCTATTATTAAGTCACATATTCTTCATTCATTAGTCATGGTTGTGCATGAGTTGCATAATTATGGACATGCTACAAAGGTCCCAATAATGTTGTGTTCTTAAGCTTCTAATAATGATGTGGCTATGTATATATACGTTAATCTCTCATAACTGATTGTATCAATCTCTCATAAGTGGATGACTCAATCTCTCGAAAGTAAAAGAATTAAGTAATGCTTAATTGGTTATTGTTGAGTACAGGGGGCAATCCAGAGGGGTGAACACCCTGGTCGGAACAAACCTGTCTTATTGGAATGGATCGCAATCTAAGGGGCATAATCCTGGCTGGAACGATCCCAAAATTATGCTATGGTGGATCGCAATCTAAGGGGCATAAGCCTGACTGGAACGATCCCAATAGTATGTTATTTTCCCACTGATCAGTTGAGGCCCGAGTACGTTATGATATGAGAGAGGAGGAATAAACCATAAAGAGAAGAACTTAATTTATGTAAGCTACATGGTTCCACATATGCAAATCGACGGGCTATTCACATGGATTATCCTCTTACATTTTGATTCTATTGATGTATTTATGACAGTTTCTTATGGCCTTACATACTCAGTACATTCTCCGTACAAACCCCTCTTGGGGGCTTACCTTATTTGCTGCAGGCGCAGGTACTAGTAGACCTCCACTGTAGGTTGCAGATCTTTTGCAGACTTTTGGTAAGCTCCAGTTGGTTCGAGGCTTTCTGAGTTACTGTGTACATGTATTTTGGTATTGTATATGAGTATAGAGCGGGGCGTTGTCCCAACTCTAGGGTTGTCATAGCAATGTATCTGTAGAGGCTTTTGTAGACTTATGTGGGAACAGAATGTAAGATATGTATACTCATTTTGGTTTGATGGCCCTAATGGCCAAGTCTCTTATGTACTATATAATGTTCCATGATTTCTTACGAGTTGGTGATGATCCTTACAAAATGCATACGATTAGGCATAAGCAAAGATTGATTCTCTCAGGCCATATCGGCTTCGGGTGCCAGTCCGGCCCGAATGGGATTTTGGGTCGTGACAACTAGCTACCCTGTACTCTTCTTTTTGTTGAGTGCAGAGCATATTCCAGTAACTTTTACGAGACCTCAGTTGTAGGTGACATTACATTTCTGATACAGGGGTGAACACTTTATCTCTTGGATGCCATGGATCACTCAGACTTGGTTTTGTCCTTATTTTTGGGCATTGACTCTTTATTGTATATTTGTTTGTTTTTCAGTGTTGTACCCATATACTTGTTTAGTTAGAATTTTGGTATGATGACGTTCAGTTTCTGGGGAATGTTTAGACATTGTTGTTATTTTTCGCACTAGTATTGAATGTCGAAGTATTAACTTTTATTAATGAAATATTGGTTAGCTTTTTAAATTGGACAAGTAAATGATATTGATTTTCGGTTAGATGGTTCTACCACCAGAGGGTTAGTGTTGGTGCCACTCATGGCAGGTTGGGTCGTAACAAAGTTGGTATCAGATCCCTAGGTTCGTTGATCTCATCATACTAGAATGAGTTTAGTAGAGTCTTATAGAATTGTATAGAGACGTCTGTACTTTTCTTTGAGAGTCTACGGGACGTAGGAAAAACTTTACTTTCTTCTTTCTTTCATGCTATGACTTGATTCCAATGGGTATTTGGACATCTAAATTGGTATCTAACCTTCTTCATTGTATTTCTCATAGATGGTGAGAACAAGATCTAATGGATCCAGAGTGGAGGTTCCTGAGCTAGCTGCTCCAGTTTCTGAGGCCGTAGTTAGGGGATGAGGACGAGTGAGAGAAAGGGGAAGGAGAGAAGGTAGGACAATACCTGTTAGGGGTAGGGCCTAAATAGTAGACAACAAAGCTAGATAGAGGTCAGAGTCACCTTCTCTGCTTGATCATAATCATGAAGAGGCAGTGAATGATGAGGTACCAGTTCATGGGAATGCATCACTAGTTCGGGGAGGTGGAACCCCTGTTTAGATATCCTCAGAGTTGATACAACGAGTCTTAGGTTTCTTGAGTGGGCTAGCCTATATAGGGGCTATGCCTATTGTTCCTATTTACCAATAGCCGGGGATACAACATGTTGCTATAGTGTCCCCAGGATGGATGAGCTTTCAGAGATAGATGTTTTTCCCTATTTGATATAGGTCCGGTAATGACCGAAAGTGAATATGAGTTGTTGTGTAAGTTCTTTAAAATAAAGCCTCCAGTCTTCCTTGGTACTGAAATAAAAGTGGATGTGCCGGAGTGGTTATCAGGTATAACTAGAAATGATGCGGGCAACTTTAGTGGTTCATACTCTAAAGGCTACAGTTCCTAGGATTACCTTGCCCGTCCTATTCAATCATCCTTGCCAGTTTCAATAGAAGGTCTGTTAGGGACCATTATAGAGTCTTCAAGTGCAGGTAATCAGGTGGCTTCTTAGTCTTCTTCTTATCGACCTTCCTTAGATTGCGTATGCTATGCGTATGATGGATTAGACACTTAAAAAGTAATTTTCCAAGTGTCAGACAGTCAGGATTCCTGGGTCAGCAGTAGAACTCTCGAGCCTTCCTGTTAGTAGAGGGGGTGGAAGAAATTCTAGGGATCGCTCACTAGGTGGGTGTGGTAGTTATTAGGTAGGTCGAGGTGGTAATAGGGGAGGTGGCATTACTGGTAGAGGTGGTGCATAGCCGACTAAGGTAGGTGCCCAGATTGATGAAAGGGCATATTGTTATGACTTCTCGAGCAAAGTTAAGGCTGAAGCATAGAATGTGGTTATCACAAGTACCATTCTTGTGTTTGATCGGATGTCTTCAGTTTTATCTTATCTAGGTTCTACCTTTTTATATTTATTTGTTAGATTTTTTTTGGGTTTTAATATAATCTGTGACATGCTTTATGCACCTGTTTATGTGTCTATTCTGATTGGGAATTTTGTTATAGTAAGCCATGTTTATTGTGCTTATACAATAGTGTTTATGGGTTTTCAGACATGGGCTAACCTGGTGATATTGGATATGCTAGATTTTGAGATTTTCTTGTTATGACTTGGTTGTCTTCTCATAATGCCATTTTAAATTGTAATGACAAGATTGTAACATTATCTATGCTAGGAATAGATAGGCTAGAGTGGGAGGGTGACTATAAACTGCTCCCGTGAAACTCATTTCTTTTATTCGTGCCAAGAAGTTAGTAGGTAAGGGGTGTTCAACTTTCTTAGTTCATCTTTAGGAGTGCTAAAGTCCCATCTCTTGAGTCAGTTCCTATAGTGTGTGAGTTTCAGGAAGTGTTTCCTACTGATTTGCCGAGTATACCTCTAGATCGGGATATTATTTTCTATATTGACTTAGAGATAGGCACTCATCCTATTTCTATTTAGTATAGAATGGCTCCGATCGAGTTAAGACAACTTAAGGCTCAATTACAAGAGTTTCCTGATAAAGGTTATATTTGTTCTAGTTAGATTAGTTGTAGGGTACTTCAGCATTCTCTAAGATAGATTTAAGGTAGGTGGTACCCTCAATAAAAAATCCATCCTGAATATATTCCTAACACAATATTTCAGACTCATTACCGGCATTATGAGTTCTTTGTGATGTCATTTGGGTTGACTAAAGCATCGGTAGCCTTTATGAGTTTGATGAATTGTGCTTTTAAGTCCTTCCTGGAATCATTTGTTATAGTGTTATTGATTATATTTTAGTGTACTCTAAGAGTATGGAAGAGCATGATGGGCATTTGCATATTGTTTTAGATGTATTGAAGGAGAAGAGACTTTATGCAAAATTCTCCAAGTGTGAATTATGGATGTCTTCTATGTCTTTCTTAGGGCATGTTGTTCTTGAGAAAGGGAAGATCCTCAAAAGATCGAGGTGGTTAAGAATAGAGCTAGGCCTACTATAGTGATAGAAGTTTGTAGCTTTGTGAGCTTGGCTATATATTACTATAGGTTTGTTAAAAGCTTTACTTTGATGAGATTGACTAAGAAGGAGGTGCCTTTTGTTTGGTTTGATAAATGTGAAGAGCGCTTCCAAAATCTCAAGTCTCTTCTGACCATAAATCCTATTCTTTCCTTGCCTGTTGAAGGTAAAGATTTTATAGTACTTTGTAATGCTTCACGTTATGGTTTGGGTTCTGTGTTAATGTAGGATAAGAATATGATTCCCTATGCTTCAAAGCAATTGGAAGTTCATGAGAGGAGCTATCCAACTCATGACTTAGAGCTAGAAGCTGTGGTCTTTTCCCTAAAAATATAGAGGCACTACTTATATAGGGTGAAGTGTGAGATATTCATGGATCATCATAGTTTGCAGCATGTGTTCACTCAGAAAGACTTGAATCTAAGATAGTGACAGTAGATGGAGTTGTTAAAAGATTATGATTTCATCATCCAGTACCATTAGGGAAAAGACAATGTGGTAGCGGATGCATTGAGTAGGAAATCTGTAAGTATAAAAAGCTTGGCTTAATTGAATGTGACAAAGAGTATGTTAGAATTTCAAACTCTAGTGAAGTGTTTATGCAATTTGGGGTGTTAGAAAAAATAATCGTGTTGGCTAGTGTTGAAGAAAAGTTAACATTGCTTGATCAAATCAAGGCCAGACAGTTTGAAGATGTGAAGTTGAATAAGCTTCGGAATAAGGTGGTGCATGGTGAGGCCCAAGAGGCCACTTTTGATGCTGGTGATGTTTTAAGAGTGAAGAGGCATGCGTTTGTTCCCCGTGTTGATGATTTAATCCCTACTCTATTTACGAAAGCCCGTGGCTCAAGGTATTCTATACATTCTGGTGCAACCAAGATGTATCGTGATTTGAGGCAACTTTATTGGTGGCCCGAATGAAGAAAAACATAGTAGATTATGTGGCGAAGTATCAGAATTGTCAGCAGGTAAAGTATGAACATTAGAAGCTTGTAGGTCTACTTCAGAAAATACCACTTTTCGAGTGGAAATGGGAGAGGATTGCCATGGACTTTATGGTAGATATTTCTAAGACCTTAGGGAATTATGACTCTATTTTGATTATTGTTGATAGGCTAACCAGGTCCGCACATTTCATTCCAGTCAAGATGGTATATAATGCAGAGAGGTTAGCCAATATCTATGTTAAGGATATCTTGCGGCTGCATGGAGTCCTAGTCTCCATCATATCTGATAGAGGTATGCAATTTACCTCATAATTTTGGTACATGTTGCATGAAGAGTTGGGCACTAAGTTAGATCTCAGTACTGCCTTCTATCCTTAGACTAACGGGCAGTCTGAGAGGATGATTTAGGTTTTGAAAGACATACTTCGGGTATATGTGGCTAACTTTGTGGTCATTGGGATCAATTCCTTCTGTTGTGCCAATTTTCATACAATAATATTTATCACTCCAGTATCGATATGGCTCCATTTGAGGCTCTATATGAGAAGAGATACAGATCTCACATAGGCTAGTTTAAGGTGGGTTATGTGAAGTCTTTAGGCACTGGTTTTTTTACGGGAGTCACAAGACAAGGTGAGGTTCATTTAGGGGAAGTTATTCGCAGCTCAAAGTCAAAAAAAGAGCATGCAGATCAAAAAGTGAGGGACATGTTTTTGAAGAAAGGTGAACATGTATTACTTAAGGTTTCATATATGAAGGAAGTGATGCAGTTTCGCAAGCAGGGAAAGCTTATACCCAAGTACATTGGTCCATTTGATGTTCTTGAGAAGGTGGGTCCAATAGCTTATAGACTTACATTGCCTCCGAGTTTGGCAAGAGTCCATCTGATATTCCATGTTTCTATGCTCAAAAAATACAATGGGGATGCCAATTATATTATTCATTGGGATTCAATGTTACTAGATAAGAATCTCTCCTACGAGGAGGAATCAATTGCTATACTTGATAGGGATGTATGAAAGTTGAGAAAGAAAGATATCAAGTCCATAAAAGTCCAGTGGATAAACCATCCTGTCGAGGAGGCCACGTAGGAGACTGAAGCAGCTATGCCTAGCAAATACCCACACTCATTTAATGTTTTAGGTATTTTCCTTACTAGATTTTCTTTTTTTCCTCATTTTTTCCATTTGAAGACGAATGGTGGGTAAATTGACATCTAATGTAATGACCCATTTTGTCGTTACAGTGTTGATTAGCATGCAAAAATTTGAGATAAGTTTTCCCTGGATAAAAATTTGAAATTTCAGGCTAGACTAGATTCAAATGAATTTAGGTGTTGTGTGGTCTAGATAATTCTGGTGATTGATCGTTTAACGTTTCATGGATTTAAGATGATATTGAGTTATCCAAGAGGTTTAGTAATCCATACAAACTTTCAAAATGGAAATCAGGTCAGTAGAACTCCGATTATAGTGTTTAACATAAAAGGGCTTATTTTCGTTATGTCAAATTCCAGGGAGTGTATAATGAAATGGACCAGACCTGGAAATTAACCTGAGATTTTGCCTCAATGCCTCTATAGCAGGCATGAGGGCCACTGCAGTGATCCTGCTATAGCAAGATATGGACCGCTGCATCGGAAGTCCAATGTTGGTCAGGATCGCTATAGCGGCCGAATCCCGCTGCAGCTCTGTCGCTGCAGTGAGAAATGGGCTGCTACGGTGGGTTCAACACAATATAATATCAGTTTATCTAAGTTAAAGTGTCTTATTAATTCCAAAAATTCCAAGAGTCAACCTAGGGCGAAAGGGGCGATTTTATGCTGTTCCAAACTGAATTCTATCATCAAGGTAAGTTATTCTACCAATCTAACATGATTTTCACTCCTTTAGTCCCTAGAATCACTAGATTATCTTCACGGTGGAGATAGTGAATTTGACCTATGTTGGACTATCTGGTATAATACTGTATGAATGGATTTAAACTCCTTGAACTTGACTTAGGGTTGCTAAGTTATGTCTTTTAGACTAAAATTAGACCTGTCAATCTTAATATATGGGGAATTTGAGTGGAATGAAGGGTATAAAACCTTAGAATGAGGAAATAGGCTATGATCATGAGTTAAAACTATGAATTAAAGTTTACAATTCCTAAAATTGATAATTAAATGGTTGAATTGTTCTTTATTTGTTAATTTTATACTGAGAACAAGACGAAGCAGAAACAAAAGGCAAGGCTATCATTGTATATCACATTTAAGGGCTTGAGTCGAGATAGGTTATGGTTGAATTAAAGTTTGGACTCAGTTTGATTGTAGATGTACTCATTAACTGAATATTTGTTTACTTGGTTTTAAGCCATGCTTGTAAATGATGCTAAATGGTTGACTATAAAAGGCAAGTGTTGGTTATTAATGAATCTTACTAGAGAATCTGTACTTGTGACTAGTATATGGTGATTGTTGTGAATTAATTGATGCTAAATGCATAGGTTGTAATTGAATTGGTAGATTAAGGGGGTACGAGGGTGGAGACGTTGAAATAAGGGTGGCATGGTACTTGGTTGTCTTATGTAATTGGTACATGGACTGAGCTTATCCCCTTTAGGTTATGGCTAGTGGGCAACCATAAATCCCATAGCATGAGTGTACATTATGGTGCTGGAGAGTTTCATGGTTACTTGAGTGATTTGGTTTATTGTTAAATGGTATTTTTATGGTTCCTTGAGTAGATCGATTTATAGTTTAAAGTTATTTTCTGCTTCCTTATATAGATCGAACCTTGAGGTATTTATTTGATAATTAATCTAATTGATAAGAAATGGTAAAGCTGAATTAGGGTATGGTTTTCTCTTGTATGTTATTATTGACGTGGCATTATGATGCTTAGTTGAGGTGATTACTACCTATGTGACATGATTGATTGTAATTGTCATTTTAGGTAAAGTGAGTTGATTCTACGATTTCACTTGTTACATCTGTTACCTGCTTACTAATATTTGGTTAAGTTTTCATACCCTTTAAATTGAGTTGGCTTATGATACCTACAAATACATAGTGATTTGTACTAATACTACCTTGTACTATTTTTTTGTAGAGTTCAGAGCATATTCCTGTGGCTGTACGAGACCTCAGTTGTCGGTGGCAACACGTTTCTGATCCAAGGTTTAACACTTCATCTCCAGGCTTCCATGGATCAATCAAAATTCATGCTGTCCTTATTTTCGGGCATTGACTCATTATTTTAGATTAGTTTGTTTTTTGGGGGTTGTACCCATAGATTTGTTTAGTTAGAATTCTAGTATGCTGACTTTTAGTTTCTGGGGGATGTTTAGATATTGTTGTTATTTTCTGCACTAGTATTGAATGTCGAAGTATTAACTTTTATTAATGAAATGATGATTTGCTTTTAAATTGGATAAGTGAATGATATTGATTTTGTGTTAGATGGTTCTCCCACCGGAGGGTTAGTGTGGGTGACACTCATAATGGATTGGGTCGTGACAGTTCTCCTTCTGTATATTATCTCACATTAATGTATTGACTAACTTTTTATTTGATTAATATTTTACTCTTAATCTAGATGAATCCTTGGAGAAAAGTTTTACTTTGAATCTATTCATCTACTTTGATATTTCAAAATAATTCGATTTGTTAGGCAAACTTAAGCTTTGAGACTAACTTGGGAATATTTCATTTTCTTTCTTAGTTTGTGAGTAGTTTAAATCCATGTTTAAGTGATTGTGTTAATTATTTAGCTCAAGAACTTAACTCAGATGAAATATCTAAAGTTAAATTATATTGAAACTTAAACATTTAGTTTATTTCTGTATTTTGAAATAAAATGAATGGACTGGTCTTAATAAATTCTATTCATTCTCAATAAGGTTTTCAAATAACCTTGAGATTTTTCTTAAAACACTTAAAGGAATTTACAAAGTTTTCCAAATATGTTTAAATCCATCGGGAACCAGACATTGTGGATTTTTGAAAGTGCCTAACACCTTTTTTTGAATTTAACTTGAACCCTTACCTAGATGCCATTTTTTTCTATAAGTTTTTTTTTTCCTAATTACCCTTTTTAAATGGTTTTCTTAAGTTTCTAAAAATTAAATGGCGCTCTAATATTTTTCAAATAAAATCACAGAATAATTTTTTGCCACAAAGTTATGAAAAGGTTTTGAAATTTAAGTTTCAAAATCGATCGTAGAAACCATAATATCTTCTACGAATACAATCACAAACATGTCGAGGTAAGGCTTGAACACTCTCTTCATCAGATCTATAAAGGTTACAAGAGCATTGATTAGTACAATACACATGTGACACTCCATCTTAGGATAAGAACTCCCACATTAGCAAAACACGAGAGAGATGTTAGATATATAAATAAAAAAGGCTTACATCCTAGAGACGTGTTTTAAAGCTGTGGTAGTCTTGATCCAGAGAACATAATATTCCTAGAAGGCTGGGCCATTACAAATGGTATCACTCACTCATGTGTCAGCCTTGTCGATGTGGTATAGAGTTCAAACTAAGTTTAGGCAAATCCCGGTAAGGCGGGGAAAACCTCAGTCCTGAGTCTAGGCAAATGCATGTGGTAGGGTAAACCAAAGTGAGGTCGCTGAGTCCATAAGATGGGGTGTATATGACACCCCAACTTATGATAAGAAGTTCCATATAGGTAAAACATAGGAGAGATGTTAGATATATAATTAAACAAGCCTTAAACCCTAGAGATGCATTTTAAAGCCATAAAGGTCAAGGCCTATGAGTAGCCAATATCCCTAGATGGCTGGGTCGTTATAGTTATTGTCTTCAACAGGTACACAAGAATTCAGTGATGAATTTCTTTCATCCTCATGCCCCAGTATTTTGACGTTATATTGAATTATGAACAAATTAAGGGTTTTTATGCTCAAATTATTAAAGTTGATTTCTTCAAATGATTAACCTGAATTTCATGAAAGGTTTCTATGATCCTATGAATATTATGCAAATTCCTAATTTATGTTTTGAAATTCATGATTTTAAGAATGTTTTACGAACTATGAACCCTACATGGAAATATATATATATATATATATATATATATATATATGTATATTCAAGATAAAATATTTCAGCACATGATTTATGACATGAGATTGTGCTTAGGCTCATAACAGTATATTTTTATAGACATGTTGAGCATAGAATCAAATTATGATTCAACTATGCTACATGATATGATATGAGAACTAGTATGTTTTGGGAGAATTATTTAGTACCGAATGGGTATGCATTCATACACCCAAAATTACACCTCTAAATGAAGTATAAAACGTTTGTTGTTCAAATATAGAAGCCAATAAGGTTGGGATCAAATTTCATAGGGAATATGGAAAGAAATAAGCTCAATGTGGTTATTCCAATTGGTAGCCAATTATTTCTGCCAAGGGGGGGGGGAGGGATTTGATGTAAAATAGTGTTGTATTGTAATGACCCTCCAGGTTATTTCTTTATTTTCATGCATTTCTCATGTTTCAAGCTTTCCAATTTCTGTACATTTTTCATGTTTTGAGCTTTCCAATAGCTGCCCTAACTCATTTATGACTTGTTGGGATCGGTGGTTTGGTTCCCGGGCAGTTTCTTTAGGTTTTAAACCCATTTTCCTATTTTGGAGCTTTTGAAGATGGGAAATTGGTCTTCAGCAAAAAATTCTCATAAACAACCTCAGATGGAAATTCTGATAGTTTTATTAGCTCCAAAACATATATTTTAGCCTAGGGACCTTTGGTTTGAGTCCTGAGGCTTCCGGGCTCGATTTGGGTTATTGAGTGGAATTTGGTTAAACCAAAGGGGTGGGTGTGGGCCTATTTTTAATCAAAATGAACTCTGTTGGGAATTTTCTTGATTCTGTTGAGTCCAAAATGCTATTTCCAATAGGGTAGCACATTGTTTTTGCATTCACAGAGTTCCAGATGAATCTTGAGCACTCAATCGAAGTTTTAGACATAGCTAAAATTTTTGGTGCAATACCACCTAGAGGGCCGCTTATACGACCATTGTTGGCTTATGTGGTGGCTGCTTTAGTAGTCATTATTGGTTTAAGAGGGTTCCACTTAAGCAGTCAGTGGTGGTTTAAGGGATAGCCGCTTAAGTAGTCATTTGGTCGATTAGGTGGTATCTGCTGGCACTTTATAAACTCCATCTTCCCGAGTTTCATTTATTTTTTTTAAGTACTATTTTACCATTCTTGAAATTTAGAGCTTGGAACTTGTTGGGATTTCATCCCATTGAACTAAGGTACATTAATATATCATTCCTTATGTAACACCTCGTACCTTACGACCCTACTTGCTTGGTGATCTAGGGTGTCTTTATATGTCGTATTTGACCCATGTTTACCATAGTTTTGAGAGCAATAAGTGTATATTTTGTATTGGTTTTGATGGACTATTGATATAGTACTAACGTCCGCAAAGAAAAGTCGAAGAAAGGAAGAAAATCACATTTTAAGTGTGGGGCGCGCCCAGGGGCGTGCCAGGCCATTTCTGGCCGAAAATTCTTGGTACAGGCAGCGCTGGGGCGCGCCAGGAAGCGTGCCAGGCCGCCTATGCCAGAAATTTTTCTGGCATAGGCAGCATTGGGGCGCGCCAGGCGGCGTGCCGGGTTGCTTTTCGCCAAAATATTTCTCTGACTATTATTCTATAATTAAGACTTTTGAGTTATGGTATCATTACTCCATCTTAGTAGGACTACTCTCGAGCGAGTTTGGCATCCAAGTTGGGGTTAATTCGTCTTCACAAGTATTTTATCAAATTATGTTAAATTAAGCCATGAGTGGCAAAATCGCATATTCTTGAGGATTGAGGCTACGAATGTGAATCTTGCGATTTGAATATTATCTTAACATTATGGAATTATTTAAACATGAGATAATGTGAGTATTACATATTGAAATCGGTGGTCTAAGTTAATATGTGTTAATGGGCTCAATTTGAGGCCCAAAATGGAATAAAATGCATGGCCCAAAAGGGCAAATGACCCATTCTTCCACTTTGACCAAGGGAACATGACATTTAATGCCAAGAAGTGGCTAAGTATGACTTGAGGGGATATATAAGGTGGTAAAAATCAGATTTTATTTCCACAAAGCACACATGCCATTCTAGTCATTTCTACAAGATATTTCTTCAAGCCCTCAAACCCTAAGCCATCTCTTTGGACAAGATCACTCATTTGCAAGTTTGGGTAAGTGATTATTCTTATGAATTAATATATAATATGCATGGGAGAGTATGTAGATCATGATGTTTATGTCTAAAAGTGTAAGTAATGCACTTTTGCTTTTTGCTAAAAGCTGTACCATCTTTGTGATTTAAACTTGAAAGGAGACATGGGGTTTTGATGACAGTGCATGGTATGGATGAAATATCAACATGTATGGTGTGGTTATGTTCCGTAAATTTTTATTTTTCTATGAGTATAAATTGTGGGATTGTTGTCGATATGTTGTTATGAAGTGTATTGAGGTGACTTGATGGCGTAATTGTAATGTTGTGTTGATGGAAAAGTGTAAAGTATGAACTTGGTGTGACATGCTATTGGTTTATGATGTATTGGTCAATGTATGGAATGTTGTGGTATTGTTGGTATGATTACTTCATAAATGGTATTGTCAAGGGGGAAATGACATTTTAAGGCAATCATGTAACTCATTGTCGTCATATGCATTTGTAAGGTAGTTGGTGGTTAATGTAAACTCCGTTATATACTTGTGTTGTAGAGTGAAATGTAAGGAAGGAGCTGGACTATTTTATTCACATTTAGGATTGTGTATTCATTTTAGGAAGATAAGGTATGTAAGGTTCCTCTATCCGTATCCTTCTGCAGCACTTAGTGTTCGCATTGTCATTGTACTTGTTCCATTCCGAAATGTTCTAAGGTATTTCATTTCAGGTTGTCATCCATTGTTAGTCAGATGTTCCTCATTCATTGATCAAATGTTGCTCATGTGTTACATAATGTGTGGACATGTTCCAAAGTTCCAATAGTGTTATGTTCATTATGAATATCATTGTATCAATCTCTCAAAAGTAAAGAAATGAAGTAATGCATAGTTGTTGGTTACAAGAGTACGAGTGGTAGCTTTAGAGGCATAAGACTAGCTCGAGCCGATCCCGAGATTATTGGATCAGGGGGTAGTCCTAGAGGCATAATCCTAGCTCGAACTGAACCTGACAGGTGGTAGCGCTAGAGGTAAGATTCTAGCTCGAGCCCAACCTGATATATTGGTTTATAGGTGGCAGCTCTAAAGGTAATAACCTAGCTCGAGCCGAGCCCAATGTATTGATTTATGGGTGGTAGCTCTAGAGGCATAATCCTAGCTCGAGCCGATCCTAACATAACATTATGTTATGTTAAGACCCACTGATCAGTTGGGGCCTGGGTACGATATAGTACAAGTGATGATGAATGATCATAGAAGCAAAGAAATGAATGAAAGCAATGTACATGGTTCCACATATACAGAGTGATGGTTTATCCATATTGACATTCTCTTATTTCATTGAAGTACTTATATCATACAGTTTCATATGAGCCTTACATACTCAGTACATTCTTCCTACTGACGTCCCTTGGGGGACTTACCTTACTTCCTGCAGGTGCAGGTGCTAGTAGACCTCCACAGTAGGTTGCCGGTCATTTGTAGAACTTTGGTGAGCTCCAGTTGGTTCAGGGCTTTTTGAGTCACAGTTGTACATTTGTTTTGGTATTGTAAATGTTGTATAAAATGGGGACTTGTCCCGACTTTAGGTTGGTTATGTGTATGCATCTGTTAGAGGCTTTGTAGACGTATGTTGGAATATGAATGTAAGAGATGTATGTCCATTTTGGATTGATGGCCCTGACGTCCAAGTTTCGCATATGTATATATCACATGTTTCCATGACTTCTGCTAGTAGCATCTTGTATCTATACGTGGTGGTGATGTTTCTTGAATGACATGCATATGAGTAGACATAGATAAAGATTGGTTCTCTCGGGCCTTATCGACTTCGGGTGCTAGTCCGCCCCGTTGGAATTCAGGGCGTGACAAAAGTGGTATCAGAGCAGGTCGTCTTAAGGGTGTCTACAAAGTCGTGTCTGAGTAGAGTATTTCTGATGGATGTGTTGTGCACCACATTTATAAGTAGCAGGCTACGGTACATTTAGGAGTTGTTTCTTTTCTTTATTTCTAGATTGTGCAATAGAGATAATGTGGTACGTGGAATCGTATCTAATCATTGGAATTGATTCTCCTTGTTATAGTAATATGCCGATGACAAGGTGAGGTAGAGGCAAAGTTCAGCAGGTAGATATGCTTGCCGGTGAAGGAATGAGTAAATCACCACCTGAGCAAGCTAGTCAAGGTGGAGCTAACACTGAAATTGCATCGTGGTCTTCTTCTACTTTTCCAGCTCCAGAAGAGCCAAGAGGTAGAGAAGTACCCGCAGAACCTCCAATGAATGCCACTGACCAGGATTTAAGAAATGCAGTGCATATCTTGACTCAGATAGTTGCTGCACAAAGTCAAGGATGAGCTGGTCCAATGACAAATGAGGATGATGCGGCTAGAGTGGCGAGTCGCAGGACACAGGACTTTCTGAAATTAGACCCTCCTATATTCACTGGGTCAGATCCAAAAGCAGATCCACAGGACTTCGTGGATCTAATCCAGAGGGCTCTAGATGTTATGCACGGGACTGGTGTTGAAACAGTTGAACTTGTGCCCTATAGATTGAAAGGTGAAGCTATATTGTGGTATGAAGACTGGAAAAGATCAAGGGGTATTGATGCACTTCCAGCTGGTTGGGAAGAATTTAAAATGGCATTCCTTGATCATTACCACCCATATGAGATCCGGGAGACACGTGCAGACCAGTTTCTAAATCTACGTCAGGGGAACATGAGTATTAGAGAATATAGTCTTCAGTTTAATTCCTTGGCCCGATATGCTCCGAATGTAGTGGACACAATGACAGATAGAGTCCATCAATATGTGGACAAATTAGATCCATATTTGGTAAGGGACTGCACCATTGCTGCCTTGAACAAAGATATGGACATAGCCAGAATACAGGCCTTCGCGCAGAAAATGGAGGATCAGAGACAGAGAAGAAGGGTACATGAATCTGAAAGAGGACAGTCCAAAAGAGCTAGACCTATGGGAAAGTCTATGGCGTCTCAAAGAGAATCTAGGCCTCGGATGTTTCCTAGACTGCCTAGACCATCATTCTCCTATTCCACAGCAGGCATTCACTCTCACTTTTGAGGGTTTAGAGAAGGTCAATCTGGGCAGAGTAGTGGAATTCACGAATCGTAGGTAGCAGGATTTTCTCATCAGCAGTGTCAGCATTGCGGGCGTACTTATTCAGGTACATGCTGGTTAGGGATGAATGCTTGCTTTTGGTGCGGTATGACGGGTCACATGATAAAAAAGTATCACCAGAGGAGCATGGGTGGTATAGCACGACCTACGGGATCAGCCATTGTGTCTTCATCATCAGTTCCTTCTTTAAGCCGAGATGTACAGTCTGTTGGTCGTGATAGAGGTGCTAGAGGAGCAGCCAGTACTAGTGGAGTCCAGAATAGTACTTATACTTTAGTGGACCGACAGAACTCGGAGGCTTCTCCTGATGTTATCACAGGTACATTATCCATATTTTCATATAATGTATACACATTGATTGATCCGGGTTCTACATTGTCATATGTTACTCTATTGATTGCTGTAAAATTTAAAAGAACGCCAGAATTATTAATTAAGTCAATTGAAGTATCTACACCAGTCGGTGAATATATTGTTGCAAAAAGAGTATATCGTAATTGTGTGGTAACTGTGTGTAGTCATGATACACTGGTTGATCTTATTGAACTGGACATGGTGAATTTTGATGTCATAATGGGTATGGATTGGTTGGCTTCTTGTTATGCCACGATAGATTGCCGAGCTAAGAAAGTATATTTTCATTTTCCACAAACGAATGTTCTTGAATGGAAGGGTGATGTAGGGGCACCGAGAGGAAAATTTATTTCCTATATGAAAGCAAGGGAAATGGTAGCCAAGGGGTACATCTATCACTTAGTATGAGTGAAAGATACTGATGTGGAACCACTAACTCCTCAATCGGTTCCAGTGGTTAATGAATTCCTTGATGTATTTCCTGAGGATCTTCCCGGATTGCCTCCAGAACGGGAAGTGGAGTTTGGCATTGATGTAATTCCAGGCACTCTGCCTATCTCTATTCCTCCGTAGAGAATGACTCCAGCAGAATTACATGAATTGAAGGAGTAATTGAAAGACTTGCTGGACAAGGGCTTCATCAGACCTAGTATGTCCCCGTAGGGTGCACTGGTATTATTTGTATGGAAGAAAGATGGCACATTGAGAATGTGCATTGACTATCGGCAATTGAATAAGGTAACGATCAAGAACAAATATCCCCTCCCTAGAATTGATGATTTGTTTGATCAGTTACAGGGCGCCAAGTGTTTTACAAAGATTGACTTAAGGCCAGGTTATCATCAAGTCAGAGTAAAAGAAAAAGACATACCCAAGACAGCCTTCCGAACACGGTATGGCCATTATGAATTTTAGTTATGTCATTAACAAATGCACCAACTGTTTTTATGGATTTGATGAATAGGGTGTTTAAGCCATTTCTAGACGTATTCGTGACGGTGTTTATAGATGACATCCTGGTTTATTCAAAATCATAAGAGGACCATGTTAATCACTTACGACAGGTGTTGCAAATTCTCCGTGAGCATAAGTTGTATGCAAAGTTCTCTAAATGTTAATTTTGGTTGAAATTTGTCGCATTCTTGGGTCACATTATGTCAGATGAAGGGATACGGGTTGATACGCAAAATATTGATGCGGTGAAAATTGGCCAAGGCCTACGACGCCTATGGAAATTCGTTGTTTTCTAAGGTTGGCAGGCTATTATAAAAGGTTTGTTGAAGGGTTAACTTCTATTTCTACACCTTTAACGAAGTTAACACACAAGGTAATGAAGTTTCAATGGAATGAGGCATGTGAGAAAATTTTCCAAGAGCTGAAAGATAAATTGACTTCTACACTGGTATTGGTACTTCCGAAAGGCATCGAAGGTTATGCAGTATATTGTGATGCTTCCGAAGTTGGCCTAGGGTGTGTATTGATGCAACACGGTAATGTCATAGCGTATACTTTATGACAGTTTTGGCCACACGAGAGAAATTATCCCACACATGATCTTGAGTTAGCAGTGGTGGTTTTTGGTTTTAAAGATATGGCGTCATTATTTATATGGAGTTCATGTTGATATCTATACTGATCACAAAAGTTTGCAATATATCTTTAAGCAGAAAGAACTCAACCTGAGGCAATGAAGGTGGTTAGAGATCTTAAAAGACTATGATATCGATATCTTAAACCACCCAGGGAAGGTAAATGTGGTAGCTGATGCGTTAAGCCGCAAAGCAGTAGGAAGCATTAGTGGCCAGTTGACAGAAAATCAAGATATAATCAAAGATCTACATCAACTAGCCAGCTTGGGAGTTCGCCTTCTTGAATCCTCAGATAAAGGGGTTATTGTACAAAATGCGGCAGAATCTTTATTACTAGCTAAAGTGAAAGAGAAGCAGTTTGCAGATCCTATGTTATTGCAGCTGAAAGAAAATGTACAACAGGTTCTTACTAAGACCTTTGATCTTACACAAGAAGGGGTACTTCAATGCCAAGGTAGATTATACGTATCGAATGTAGAAGAGCTGAGGAAACGAATTATGACAGAGGCGCATCATTCACGATATTCTATTCATCCGGGAGCTACCAAAATGTACCATGACTTGAAAGAAATGTATTGGTGGGGAAATATGAAAAGGAACATTGCAAAATTTGTAGCTCAATGCCCAAATTGTCAACAAGTGAAAGTAGAGCATCAGAAACCAGGAGGTTACATGAAATGTATCAATATTCCAGTCTGGAAATGGGATATGATTAACATGGATTTCATCACAGTTTTGCCTTGTACACTGTGGAAATTTGATTCTATATGGGTCATAGCTGACATGCTTAACAAATCAGCACATTTTCTACCAATCAAGACCACCTATACAACTGAGGATTATGCAAGATTGTATGTTAAAGAAGTAGTGAGATTACATGGAATTTCGGTCTCCATTATATCAGACAGAGGAGCACAATTTACCGCAGATTTTTGGAGATCTTTTCAGAAGAGATTGGGTACACAAGTGAATTTGAGTACGGCTTTCCATACTCAGACAGATGGACAAGCAGAACGTACTATCCAAACACTTGAAGATATGCTACGAGCGTGAACATTAGATTTCAAGGCAGTTGGGATGATCATTTGCCTCTCATTGAATTTGATTACAACAATAGCTATCATTCAAGTATTAAAATGGCACCTTATGAAGCTTTATACGGAAGAAAATGTAGATCACCAATCGGATAGTTTGAAGTGGGTGAAACTGCTTTACTTGGACCAGATCTTGTTCATCAGGCTATGGAGAAAGTTAAAGTGATCTAACAGCGGCTACAAATGTCCCAAAGTCGACACAAGTCCTATGCTGATGTTAGAAGAAGAGGTCTCGAATTCTCCATAGGTGATTGGGTATTTTTGAGGTGTCACCGATGAAAGGGGTAATGCGATTTGGAAAGAAAGGGAAGTTGAGTCCCCGTTATATAGGGCCATATGAAATTGTCCGAAAATTTGGGAAAGTTGCATATGAATTGGTACTATCCCAAGAACTCTCCACAGTTCATCCAGTATTTCATGTTTCGATGCTTTGAAAGTGCATAGGAGATCCATCTCGTTTTGCTCCCATTGAAGATGTACAAGTTACGGAGGATCTCACCTATGAAGAGATACCTATTGCTATTATTGATAGACAAGTGAAGAGGTTAAGGAATAAAGACATAGCTTCCATAAAGTTACTTTGGAGGAATCAACAAGTAGAAGAGATTACATGGGAAGCGGAAGAAATGATGAAGTCAAAGTACCGGTATTTATTTCGCACGGAAGAAAAAGTTCAAAGTGCGAAAGAAGAGCAATAACTAGTAAGTATCTATCAGCATGATGTGTATATGTATATATATGCTAAGATAGAGATGCATTTGTTGTACTTGAAAAGATGTTAACATTCGAGGACGAATGTTTCTAAGGGGGAAGAATGTAACACCCCGTACCTTACAACCCTACTTGCTTGGTGATCTAGGGCATCTTTATATGTCATATTTGACCCATATTTAACTTAGTTTTGAGAGAAATAAGTGCATATTTTGTATTGGTTTTGATGGACTATTGATATAGTACTAACGTCCGCATAGAAAAGTCGAAGAAAGGAAGAAAATCACATTTTAAGTGTGGGGCGCGCCCAGGGGCGTGCCAGGCCACTTCTGGCCAAATTTTTTTGGCACAAGCAGCACTGGGGCGCGCCAAGCAGTGTGCTAGGCCACCTATGCTAGAAATTGTTCTGGCATAGGCAGCATTGGGGCACGCCAGGCAGCGTGCCGGGTTGCTTTTCGCCAAAGTTTTCCTCCGACTATTATTCTATAATTAAGACTTTTGAGTTATGGTATCATTACTCCATCTTACTAGGACAACTCTTGGGCGAGTTTGGCATCCAAGTTGGGGTTAATTCGTCGTCACAAGTATTTTATCAAATTATGTTAAATTAAGCCATGAGTGGCAAAAATTGTGTATTCTTGAGGATTGAGGCTACGAATGTGAATCTCGCGAGTTGAATATTATCTTGACATTATGGAATTATTTAAACATGAGATAATGGTAGTATTACACATTGAAATTGGTGGGCTAAGTTAATACGTGTTAATGGGCTCAATTTGAGGCCCAAAATGGAATAAAATGCATGGCCCAAAAGGGCAAATGACCCATTCTTCCACTTTGACCAAGGGAACATGGAATTTAATGCCAAGAAGTGGCTAAGTATGACTTGAGGGGATATATAAGGTGGTAAAAATCAGATTTTATTTCCACAAAGCACACATGCCATTCTAGACATTTCTACAAGATATTTCTTCAAGCCCTCAAACCCTAAGCCATCTCTTTGGACAAGATCACTCATTTGCAAGTTTGGGTAAGTGATTATTCTTATGGATTAATATATTATATGAATTGGAGAGTATGTATATCATTATGGGTATGTCTAAAAGTGTAAGTAATGCACTTTTGCTTTTTGCTAAAAGCTGTGCCATCTTTGTGATTTAAACTTGAAAAGAGACATGGGGTTTTGATGACAGTGCATGGTATGGAAGAAATATAAACATGTAAGGTGTGGTTATGTTCCTTAATTTTTTATTTTTCTATGAGTATAAATTGTGGGATTGTTTTCGATATGTTGTTATGAAGTGTATTGAGGTGACTTGATGGCGTAATTATGATGTTGTGTTGATGGAGAAGTGCAAAGTATGAACTTGGTGTGACATGCTATTGGTTTATGATGTATTGGTCAATGTATGGAATGTTGTGGTACTGTTGGTATGATTACTTCATAAATGGTATTGTCAAGGGGGAAATGACATTTTAAGGCAATCATGTAACTCATTGTCGTCATATGCATTTGTAAGGTAGCTGGTGGTTAATGTAAACTTCGTTATGTACTTGTGTTATAGAGTGAAACGTAAGGAAGGAGCTGGACTATTGTATTCACATTTAGGATTGTGTATTTATTTTGGGAAGATAAGGTATGTAAGGCTCCTCTTTCCGTATCCTTCTGCAGCATATAGTGTTCGCATTGTCATTGTACTTGTTCCATTCCGAAATGTTCTATGGTATTTCATTTTCATCCATTGTTAGTCTCATGTTCCTCATTCATTGATCAAATGTTGCTCATGTGTTACATAATGTGCAGACATGTTCCAAAGTTCCAATAGTGTTATGTTCCAAAGCTCCAAATATTATGAATATCATTGTATCAATCTCTCAAAAGTAAAGAAATGAAGTAATGCATAGTTGTTGGTTACAAGAGTACGGGTGGTAACTTTAGAGGCATAAGCCTAGCTCGAGCCGATCCCAAGATTATTGGATCAGGGGGTAGTCCTAGAGGCATAAGCCTAGCTCGGACCGAACCTGACAGGTGGTAGCTCTAGAGGTAAGAACCTAGCTCGAGCCAAACCTGATATATTGGTTTATGTGTGGGAGCTCTAGAGGTACTAATCTAGCTCGAGCCGAGCCCGATGTATTGATTTATGGGTGGTAGCTCTAGAGGCATAAGCCTAGCTCGAGCCAATCCCTACATAACATTATGTTATGTTAAGACCCACTGATCAGTTGGGGCCTGGGTACGATATAGTACAAGTGATGATGAATGATCATGGAAGCAAAGAAATGAATGAAAGCAATGTACATGGTTCCACATATACAGAGTGATGGTTTATCTATATTGACTATTCTCTTATTTCATTGAAGTACTTATATCATACAGTTTCATATGAGCCTTACATACTCAGTACATTCTTCGTTCTGACGTCCCTTGGGGGACTTACCTTACTTCCTGCAGGTGCAAGTGCTAGTAGAGCTCCACAGTAGGTTGCCGGTCATTTGCAAAACTTTGGTGAGCTCCAGTTGATTTGGGGCTTTTTGAGTCACAGTTGTACATTTGTTTTGGTATTGTAAATGTTGTATAAAATGGGGACTTGTCCCGACTTTAGGTTGGTTATGTGTATGCATCTGTTAGAGGCTTTGTAGACGTATGTGGGAATATGAATGTAAGAGATGTATGCCCATTTTGGATTGATGGCCCTGACAGCCATGTTTCGCATATGTATATATCACATGTTTCCATGACTTCCGCTAGTAGCATCTTGTATCTATACGTGGTGGTGATGTTTCTTGAATGACATGCATATGAGTAGACATAGATAAAGATTGGTTCTCTCGGGCCTTATCAGCTTCGGGTGCCAGTCGCCCCATTGGAATTCGGGGTGTGACACCTTGGTCCTTTCCCGTTAATTCCCGCATCTTATTTTGCCCCAAAATCCATTTAATTCTTGATTTTGGCATTTGTTTTTCTTGATCATTGTGGTCTATTTTAAGCCCGATTGGAACTCCATTTGTGCTCAAATTTCAAGCATGTATTCCTTGTCTATCGAGAGACCTTTTTGCTAGTTCAATTTTTGAATTTCGTTAGCGGGTTCCACGGGCCTAATTTGTCCCAATTTTCATCCAAGAGTGTATTATTGTAATATGGGTATTATTTTACTCGTAATGGCCTATAGGTCATATTTTTGATAGTACAAGGCTTTTTGGAGATCGCATAGAGGGAATGAGTAACTCATGGTTGGTTCGAGGCTGGTGTTCGGCATCCAGGTAGGCTATAGTCCACTTTTTTCTATAAGATGGTATTTATTATACATTGCATGAATTAGGGGTTTATGAATTAGGTTTATGACTGATTTATCCTTCTTCCCTCATTTTTTCCCTCCTTAGTGGACTTAAAGTAGGACCTAGCCGTGACCTTAGCTTTAGGTGCTTACCCTGGTGTTAGGATTAGATAAGAAATGCTATAAGTCTGCTATAGTGTTACTACTAGGTGAGGAACCCTTACTGTAAATTGGAAATAGTTTTTTATGTTAGGGTTGGCCCCACTATAGTTGCTTCCAATTCATTATCGTGGCACTCTAAATGGGGAATTGCTTCTATTAGTTGATTGTTGTCTTGGATGCCCTTTACTCTTTTCCCCAGTTTGTATATTTATATATGGTTTACCACATTGTTGGGACCGAGGCCTTAGTTATGACTCAATTGAAGTTCAAGGTTAGTATACTTTTCTCTGAAGGCTAGCGTTACTTGTTTATCCATAGTTGTATGGTTACATTCTTGTTTTGATACTGGCAATGGCTTGCATTCCTTCACACAACACATTCATGCATTATGGTACGATTCTAAGGGAAAACATGGATTTACACTGCAGTCCTAAAAATTAGGTTTACTCGTATCCTTCTAACTCACAAACTGTTTTAAAACATTGATTTTCACTATGATTTTCAAAAGGGTTTTACACTCATTTTTCCAATATTAAAATGCCTTTTTAAAAATAGAGTTCGTACCACCTTTATTGTTAGATGATGGATTTAAGATTACGGTGTATTATTTTTGCTCTAGTTTGAGTCCTAAGCACTGGCTATATTTACTCCCTATTGTAGGTTTTATATACCTTTTTTTATGGAGGCATTTAGGCTTGATTTTCTATCACTTTCTCTAACATGGACTATGACCTATTCTGGTCCATTGTTTTAGTCTTAGCTTGATCTTGGGCATCTGTCATGCACATGCTTATCAGTGTATATTATATGAAAGTCCTGGTTCAGGACCAGGTAGCATATCTGCATATCCCAAGTCCCCTCTTGGACCCTCTGTCCATGAGCCATAGTGTCGGAGGAGGGTGGTTGCCATGGGTCCTTTCTTTACAGGCTACTGAGTTATAGGAGGTGTATACACTTGTGCTGGATGTGGTACTTAGTGCATCATGCATCACCTAGTGTTTTTCCATGGCATTCATTCATTCATATGAATTGCCTGGCACTAGTATATTTGTTGTTTGGTGCTTTCTAGCTTATGGGGGTCTGATTAGGTTATGCTTGCTGGTTGGCACCCACAATTCTTTTGTGCCGGTTCGGTTTTTTTCTACTTTGTATGTACCTTCTGAACTTATGGTGGCCTAGGTAGGTTATTATTGATTCACCTTATTTCTCTTTATATTTTTCACATTATTGCATAGCTCATGACATGTTAGTTACTGGGAGTGTACCAGGGACTGAGGTGCGCTTTATGGGATATTTTTTTTTTTTTAGCATTTATGGCTTTAGTTTTGGTTAACTCTACCACTTTATTACCTTAGTAGGCAGTCAAGTATGTAATTGTTGTTGTTTTTTTAAGTTTCATTCTTGCTATATTAGACATTTAGGCTAGCTTTATAAAGTGTATCCTTTCTTTTGGGTGGATAGTTAGTATTTCACTTTTTTCCAGTAGTTGTCTCCCTTTATGTTACTTGTAGTATCGTATGCTCATTCTATCACATTATTTATACTTTCTTTTCGAGTTACTTAGTATATGTATTTCACTACCCTCAAGTAGGTATTTCTATTTTATGCTATTTATACTTGCATTATCTTTAGAGCTCAGTTGAGCGATGCCTATTGAGTACCTCGTGTTTGGTACTCATACTACACTTCTGCATCTTGTAGATCCTACTATGTGTTCCCGCTGTTGTCGTCTGCATCGTGTAGAGCTAGCTTGTATTAGAGACTCAGAATTAGCTCCTAGCATTCGGAGTTACTCCTTCTCCTTCTATTTTGGGATCGTTCTTTATTTTGTTCTTTAGAGACATTTCTCTACTCATTTATATGTACTGTATCTATATAGCACCCTTGTTATAGCTAGTTTCTCCTGTATCGACTGATACCAAGTTTTGGGTATGTACTTGTATATCTTGCTCCTTCATCCATTTTATGTATCTACTTTATAGTCCCTGTTATACGCTTTTTCCTTGGGCCCAGTTGTTTATAATTTGTTCTCCTATTCTGTTGGCCCATTACTTGTTGGTTCGAGCTATGGGATTTTGCTTACCTAAAAGTGGGTTTAGTAGGTGCCATCATGACATGAGATTTTGAGTTGTGACAGTTTGATAGCAGAGCATAGATTCACCGGTATCATTGGTACAAGAGCAAATGTATTATAGAGTTTTGTGGATCGGTGTGATAACATTTGTATCCTATCTTCGGGAGGCTATATGTCATTTTTAAGAAACTCTATTTCTTGGTCAGTTTTGCCTCTATCAACTACTGAATTCTTCTTTTGGATTCCACACTTCATCAGACGGATCTTGTGAGATGATTGAAACATAAAGACACGAATCTTGCACCTGTTGCTGGGGTCTCAAGTTAGATTGGGGAGCTATTACTAGAGTCATAGCTTCAGATGGTAGATATACACCAACAACCTGTGGGTCTGGGGTCAACTCAGGCTCTGATAGGGTTTGTAACCACCTCAGTTCTTCAGGATAACATGTTATTGATTTCGAGCCTTTTTGATGATTTATCACTAGCAGGGGTGGTGTCTGGTACATCAAGCAATTCTCAGGATAGAGTTGTGTTTGTAGGTCTTCAGCAGGATTCCTTGTCGTGTTTTATAGTATAAGATATGGTTTCTCAATTAGGCCAGGCCCACTTCAATGATTTTTTCTACAGAGCATGAGATGGTGCAAAGGTTTATCAGATGATTAAGTTTACCACTCCATTTGGTATCAGAGTATTAGGTTGCAGCTGGGTCTACGTACCCCCAAAGTGTTGATCACGTGAGGACTATAGAGCAGGCATGTCTTGATACATATGGAGGTAGTGGTAAGAGGCCCCGCCAGTCATACAATTTTAGTGGTATTCCATCCTGAGGTAGGGATCCTTCCAGTAGAGGTCACCGCCACACCCAAATCAGAAGGCTCGTACAGGTAGTGTCTCAGATTGTGCTTAGGTTTTAGACAAGTCATGATGGTCATGTTGGTCAGAGTGTTAGTCAAATATCTCAGGGTTGTTATTCTCTGTCGTCAGGCTGCAGGGTTTGATTTGAGTTAGCCGATGTTCTTCATTAGATCAGGGCTTCTAAGGTTTGTTAAAATTGTAGGGAGAATTATCATTTCAGTAGGGAGTGTCCCCAAGATGGGATTATTGAGTAGTCAGCGTAGACAAATTAGTTTTTTTAGGGATGTTGCACCTTCGATTAGAGGTGGTACCCAGGGTATTATAGGTAGTCATACGAATGCTCATTACAAGTTCAAATGTGATTAATTATGCACTTCTTCAGGTAGGCCAGGGTCTGAGACTTTAGATGCAGCCATTATAGATGTGATTTTGCTTTGCTATCCTTTAGCATATTTGTTGTTTTGAGTTAGGGTTTTCATACACATAAATGTCTACTTACTTTGTTGTGTATTATATAGTAATCGTGAGATCTTTATCTAGGTTATGAGTATATTACTACCCCCGTAGATGATTTCTTTTTAGAAATGGATCAATTATGTGATTGCCTTGGGGTTTAGCGGCCTAGTAATTCTCTTGATTTTTTACTTAGTGTCTTATGATATGATTCCAAAATTGGACTAATCGTCTTCCTTTCATGCCACTTGTATTGTATGGCATTACTATTGTTATTATTTAATTTTTGTTGATCCCTATTTGATAGACATCTAGACTAGCATTATCTAGTTAGTATCTCTTTTCATGCGATTCTTGTCCGCTTGTCTTAGATGAAAACTTTGGTTGATTGGAATTCTTCTGTTAGTAAGGTGAGAGGTCATTTGTTGAGAGGGTTGTTGTGAAGGAATGTTTAGCCTTTTATGGTTATGTTGTAGTTCTAGCATTGACTATCCTTTTCTATAGTCAGTTCCTAATGTTTGTATATTGAGGTTTGTTCTTTCGATTTGTCTACTTCATCCCCTGATAGTGGTTTTGATCTTAGGTATTGATGTTGAGTCATGTACTCAGTTATTTCTGTGATTATTTTCATGGTTCAGTTGAGTTAAAATGAGCGATTTTGGTAGCTTCTCATTATAGGATTTATTCAGCCTAGTGTAACTTCGTGGGATGCTTCCGTTTGGTGTACAAAAAAAGATGGCAGTATGTACTTATGTATCATGTGTCGGCAACCAAAGTAGGGGTCTATTGGGGGTGATTATTTGTTGACATGTATTGGGTATCTATTCGACCAAATTCAACGTACGACGTGTTTTCTAAGTTGCTCGAGATTTGGATATCTTTAGGACTCTTTACAGTCGCCATAAGTTCTTAGTTATGGCTTGGTGTATTTCCCACAACATGTGTGGATTTGATTGCTCGTGTGTTTAGCCCACAGTTTAACCTATTCATGATAGTGTTAATCAACAACACCTTAGTTTTAACCCTTGCAAGACAATTGGGTATATGCTTAGTTTTTGAAGGTGAGATTGGCTTGGGTATGTTACATTCTTGAGGACTTATTTACTCCAGTTGTGATTTTGACACTTTCGAATGACGGCCTAAAGAGTTGTGATAGATTTTGTGTTTGGACACTTGTTCTTCAGCGGAATTGATTTGAGGTAATTGAGGTCGAGTGGTTTGGCTCTGGTGATAAACTTATATCTATGGATTGCATAACTTGTTTTGTCGACAGGATGATTGGCCTACCGAATACTTATTGGTTCAGTTTTCTTCTGTTCAAAGAGATTAACTTAGATGGATGTGTGAGGGATGACCCATTTGCACATGGTGTTGGTTTCTACTACTACTGACCTTAGTTACGTCAGGCTTTTTAGAAGTCTACTTAGCAAGAGATGTGTATTCAAGTTGAGTTTAAAGTGGATTTTCACCCTTTGATCGACATTCTATTAGAGTGGATTGTTTAGGTTCTGGAGGCTGTGCTTCATCCTTATGTTATTGGTATAGAGGGTCATTGGGACCAGTTCTTGGCCTTGGAAGAATTTACATCGAAACAACCATTACCATTTTGATTATTTTGGGCGGATCCTTTGAGATATTATTCATATGCTAGGTCGTACAGATTTCTAGTGGGTTGGTTTTATCTTTTCAAGGTTGGCAGAGGTGTGATTATATAGACATGATTCAGATGATGTTGGTTATATTGTGTGTAGCTCAGGACAGGTAGGAGACTTATGATGACCAGAGTATGTTGGATATAAAGTTTGAGGCTAATGATCCAATTCATGAGTTAGCTTGCATCAATGTGGCATTGGTATATCTCGGATGTGCCTGGCATATTTTTAATTGAGTTTGGTATAGTTGGATGGGAGTTGGCATTCTAGAAGGACTCAGTGGTTTATTTTGAGCAGAGGAGTAAGGATGTTGAAATCGAGGGGATTCCTCTAGCTTAGGTTATGTGAAGGCATTATTCAAAAGGGTGTATAGGGAGCCTTGCGAGGCATGCAGACCCTTTACCTTCATCTTTTCAAACTCTAGGACTCTTTTTTTTCCTTGACTTTTAAGGACGAAAGTCCTTTTAGTAGTGGATGTTGTAATGATCCTACAGGTCATTTTCTTCATTTTTACGCATTTTTCATATTTTGATCTTTCCAATAGTTACCCTAACTCATTTATGACTTGCTGGGATCGGTGGTTTGGTTCTCGAGCAGTTCCTTTGGGATTTCATTTCCCTATTTTGGAGCTTTTAAAGTTGAGATATTGGTCTTCGGCAAAAACTTCTCATAAGCAACCTCAGATGGAAATTATGACAGTTTTGTTAGCTCCAGAACATAGATTTAAGCCTGGGGGGCCTTTGGTTTGGGTCCCGAGGTTTGTGGGCTCGATTTAGGCTATAGGGTGGAATTTAATTAAAATGGAAAGAGTAGGTGTGTAATGACCCTCCAGGTTATTTTCTACTTTTTAATATTTTTTTAGCGTTTAGAGATTTCTCTTAGCTTTCCCAAGTCATTTATGACTTGCTGGAGCTGACAGTTTAGTTACAAGGCAGTTTGTTTGGTTTTTAGAGCCAATTCCCTATTTTGAAGTCTTTACTGTTCAAATTTGGCTACCGGTCCTAAACTTCAGGTAAAAAAACTTGTATGCCAATTCTGACAGTTTCATCAGCTCCAAACATAGATTTTAAGCTAAGGGGACCCTTGGTCTGGGTCCCGAGGCTTCCAAATTTGTTTTGGGCTATTGGGTGGAAAGTGATGAAAATGGTCATTTGGGTGTGGGACCCACTTTTCATCGAAACAACCCCAGATGGAGATTTCGATTACACTGTTGTGTCCGAAATGTCAAATTTGATAGGGTAGCATAGTTCATTTGTGTTCACGGGATTTTGAATGAATCCCAAGGGTCCAATGGAAACTTGGCAAAATATTGCCAAGCGTTGATGCTGCTTCAGATGGTGCGACGACCGCTCAAGCGAAAATCACTTTAATGGCTGGGCACTGGTCCCACGAGTCTGGTTAAGCGGAGGCCCTACCACTTTAGCAGGGTATGCTTAATCATAACCTGTCCAATTCAGCGGAGGTTAGCCTAGGTCTTCGGATCGCTTTAGCGGTGGATTGCAGCTTAAGTGGCGACCGCTTTAGTGGTACCTGCAGTGTTTTAGTGGGCATTAAAAGCCCTACAGAGATAGAGAGGGGGGGGGGGGGCGATTCTTAGGAGATCAAGGGTGGTTGGATAGTTCGTCAAAGCCATTTTCCTCGTCTTAATCTTTGTAAGTTTCGTCTAATATCTCGATAAATTCTTCGTTTTAGGTTTAAATCCCTAATTCATTTATGGGTTGATTTTGGATGTTTAGGAGCTTGGAATTTACCCATTCCTGAGGGTAAATGATCCTTCAGCCTTGAGGGACTTTTTGACGGATTCAAATTAATGATTTCATAAGCGGGCCCCACATGGGATTTTTAGCTCAATTTTGGATCCGAAGCATTTTTATGCAATATGGGTATCGTTATTCTCGTATTAATTATTAGATTCTTATTTTGATAGTGTGGCATCATGTGGAGGCTTCTCGAAAGGGAAAAGACCCATTTTAGCGGACTTTATCGAGCATTCTTTGGCGTCTAGGTAGGCTAGGCTAACCTTACTTATAGATTGAGATTTATTATGGTATTAGTATGATATTGTGCTAGTTCTGGGTTGGAATTTATGGTTTGGTTACTTAGCTAGTGAAGTTAATTTATTTGGCCGATTTGTGAGCCGTTTCGGGAGTAGAATCAACCCATTTACCCTTCCTTTAAGTCAAATGATGATTTTAGGCTTTATTTAGACTTATATAATAACTTGTAGTGGAATTTTGGAGACTTAGTGACTTTTGGGTAGTAATCTCCTTAGTATGGACTTTCAAGTTTAGAAGCGGGTCCCATCGACCCTCTTTTAGGTTGTGCAAATCTCTTTTAGCTCCTTGTAGATTTAGGAGGCCTTCGTTCACAGCATTATAGTTAATCTTGGACCTTAGGCTATATAGTATTCACCTAGTTTGGGGCTAGGCTAGTTATTATGACTTTACTCTATTATACCGGTTCAAGTCCGGCCTTCTACTATTTAATTATGGTGTTAAAAACCGATTCGAGTTTGACATCTATGATATGGTTATGGTGTTAAATACCGATTCGAGTCTGGCATCTATGATATGGTTATGGTGTTAAAGACCAGTTCAAGTCAGGCACTTTATGGTTCATTTATGATATTGCGAATCTGATTCGAGTTCGGTATTGCATAGTACGAATGGTTTCATGAATATGGCATTATTGGTCGGTTAGATCATGCTTAAGGTCTATATATCTCCTCTTGATTGTATCCATCGGTCTTATGGGGGCTCATTTGTGTTAGTCTTCTCTTGTTTGCACCTTCTAGGCTTATAGGGGCCTAGTTAGGTTATAATTAGTTTACTTTAATTATGGTATCACGTGTTTAATTATTTCTTTTCCTGTGTTGGTGCACGATCTTAGGTTTACCCCTTTCTCCTTAACATAGCTTACATCCTCGCATTTTATTATGCTTTATTATGATTCAGTTCAGTCGGCCGATCATGCCTACTGAGTACCCGTTATTTTGGTACTCATACAACACTTCTGCATCTTTTTCTGATGTAGATCTGAGTACTAGCTACCATTGCTGATACTCCTTCCAGCTTGCTACGGTATCCGAAGATAGGGTGAGCTTTCAGAGCCGGAGCTGATACCCTCTCCTTCCTTGATTTTAGACAGTCTTTACATTCGATACTACCTATATATTGGTACTACTAGTACTCTAATTCTTTTGATTAGTCGCTCTTGTACTGGCCTTACCAGGTCATGGGATGTTTCTTTTTTTCTTTCTCTTTTATGTTTGGTATTTTAGGATCGTATTCATATTAAAGAACTGGATTAAAATTGCTCATTGCTATCACGATGAAGAAGGGTCGCTATCGCTAATGTTAGTCAACATCAAAGCCTCAAAATTGCGAGGTCAAATGCCGCGATCGTGATAAATGGAAAAATAAATCATTGTGATCGTGAAGGTCCATGCTCGCGATGGCAATGAAGAAAACTTCCAGGCATCAGGGGCAATTCTGGAACTTCACAATTTCAATCTCAAGCATACAAAACTCGATCCCTAGCTATTCCAGGACTATCTTTGGCTATTTTTTCCAAACTTGGAAGCTAGGGTTCTTCAACCAACATCCTTGGAGTGAAGATTTGAAAGCTTTGTAGTGATAAATTTGTAAATCCTTTTTCAACTCCTTGTTTGGTTGAGATTATATTTTGGTGTAGTTGTTAATTTGGTTTTGAATATTGATTCGGAAACATACAATATTTGGGTTTTGATTTTATCTGTTGCTTTTGTATTAATTGAATCTCTTTGATTTATGTATGGGTTTTGCTTGTTTAAATTAATCTTATACTTTAATTGATTTTTGAAGGGAGTAGCTAACCCGAGGACTCACCCATTTACTTCGATTAAGCTTGAAAGAGTTAATTGAGGTTGGAAAAGGTTAATCTAGCACAATTTGGGGGATTTAAACCTTATCTAATGGATTTGAGCTAGAGATGGTAAATTCCTAGTGTAGCCTAAAATTTATTTTGTGATTAATGTTTCTTATCTTGATACGAGAGAACAAGTGAGGACTAAACCCTTAATGGTCGAGAGACATTAGTGGGTAATTTTGAATCCAAGGCTAATTTGCTAAATCCGTGATTTATTGTGAGTACTTCATTTAAATACATTGGATCGTTGATAGAATTAATTCCCTGTTATCAATCCCCTTATTTTCCATTATTTGTGAAAGCCATTGATCAATTTGTTCATATTCTAGCATTCTTTCATTTTTATATATAGAAAACCCCACAAAACACTTGCATAAAATGTTTGGATTTGAGTGAGTTACTTTTATTCCTAATTTTCTCAATCACTAGTCACATTATTCCTTGTGGGATCGACCCCATCTCTGTAGTTGGGTAAATATATTGCTAATGATCACATATATCCTTTTACGGGTGTAGTTGAGCGTTATCAAAAACGGAGTCGTTATCGGGAGCAATTTGGCTTATTGAATTAGTTTGGAATTTTAGCTTACTTGCTTTGAGTCAAACTTGTGAATATGTGTTTGTAATTTTCTTCTGTTTCTTATGTTACTTAGATTTTTATTTTTTTATACTTGTTACTATAACATCATGGAATGAAAATGAGTTGGTGGTTGCAAATCTTATGTTGATGACCCATGCCCGTATTGTGGAGGACCCCATTTTTGGCAAGATTATGAAAATACCCTCGGAAGAGAGGTGTGCAGACTATCTCGATCCTATATGGAGTATGATTGTTACTTGTGAGGTGGTCAAGGTGGACATTGGAGTGATTGTCCCAATTATTGTGCTCCCTCCCCTAGTTATGCTAATTAAAGTGCTAGTTGTTCTTTTGAGTTTGATAGGAATCATGATGTGGCCAGGGAAGAGTAACGTGCCAGACACAAAGGTATTGAAGAAATGCTTTAAGCTCTCTTGGACCGGGTGACTAAAGTGGGTGAGAATATGCATCTCATGCACCAATCAATGTCAAAATTTGGAAAGGAATGTAAAAAGAGGAAGACCCTTGTGAAGATGCCAATCTCTCATGTCCCATGGATTTTCCTAATCTTCAAATTGAAGTTGTCAAAGAAGAGATTTCAAGCTATGTGGTTGAGCCAACAATGTGTGATGACCATAATAAAAATTGCCAAAGTAAAGAAGTTGCTCAAATTGAAGAAGACTAATAAAATTGTGAGAAAGAAATCTCAGATTCTATAAGGGAACAAGTTGAGGAGAAGTTGAAAAGTACAATGGAGAAGAGTGAAAAATGTGGGAAAGCCTTGGCCAAATGGTGGGACCTAATCCAACATGCTGATGATGAAGTTGTCCAAAACATTGATTTTTCTATGTGTGGATTTTTTCAAGCTTTGTTTGAGTCCCAACATGAAGAAGAACTTGACAAAGATGAAATTGTTAGTCAAGAGTGGCTATTGAACTAAGCTCAACAACTTGAAGTAAATGAGGAACAACAAAATAAAATTTTCCTAATTACGGATGAATCCCTCAAAATACATGTTGAGCGATGTCAAGTGGTGATTCAAATTGAAATGGCTACCCAAAAATTAGAAACCGAATTGAATGCAAAAATTAAGGCATATGCTGTTCAATTTCAAATGGTCATGAAAAATTGTGATAAGATGATTTCCAATGAAGATATGGTTAAGATTGATGTTGAAGAATTCATGGTGATTTACCAACCAATCGAGCCAAAAATAATGCAAGATGCCGAAATTGATGAAATGATACTAGAGTTTCAAGAAAAAGCCAATCAAATCATTCTTGAGACTAGTTCATTTTGGGGTGAGAATGTTAAGAAAGATGCAAATTCAAAAATAGAGATGCTTAAACCTCATTCCAACCATTTTTCAACGTTATGCTTAGTGGATATGATGGAATGTGAAATCATCGGGCAAATAAAGAATTTTGGAGATGAGGGACAAAGTTCCTACATTTTGGAGTTTGTCATACCAAGAGGGCAAAATGACATTCCTCACTTGAAGGCCAAGTAGTGCAAAATGCGATGTTTAACAAGTGGCCTATTGATTTTCTCACCATTTCCCAATGAGCCTAAATGAAATTTTGCTATGAAGTTGGGTAGGATAGTCAAGTCTTCCAAATGGAGAGATAGAGTTGGACTCATTGCATCCTTACCTTTGCCCTATCAGCCTCAACGAGATTTTGGTGTAAAGTTGGGTCAAAGATTCAAGTCTTCAAAGTGGAGGGATAAATGGTAAGGTGAGTTGCATTATGCCACAACATTAAATCAAGAGCTTGATGAGAGGCAACCCATCATTTTAAAAATTTTGATTTACTTTTGAAAATTTAATTTTTAGAATTGCTTAGGATTTTATTTTTGACTAATTCACAAAGTTTTAGACTCTTATGGAGATGATTTTCATAGGTTTGGATGAAAAAATTTGAGTTGGAATGAAGTTCAGGGTTGTACTACATTGAAATGGGACTTAAAATATTTTTTGGGAGTGTGTGGATTGCCAAAGTTGATGGAAGATCACAAAAGTGGTAGGGCATATCGCCAAAGTTGCCAGAAACTCTTAGTCATTAGTTAATCATCGCTATCACGTGGAATTCACTCATGATCGTGAAGAGTTAAAATTATGTAACCTTCGCAAAATTATGTAACCTTCGCATTCGTGTGACAAAAAGTCACAATCGCAAGGGTTGATGATATTTTAACTCATCACGATCGCTTGAATTTTCCTCGCGATCGCCACCCTGTAGGCCCAGGTAAGAGAATTTGAAAGAGCACTCTTAATTATATTCCCAAAATTCTTTGTCCAATTCTTTTACTCTTTTCAAACCTGAAAAGAAAAGAATTTTTACCAATCTTAATCCTCCAACTCTTTCTCAAGATCCTTAGATTCATCCTCTCATCAATCTCAAGGTTTGAACTTCCTCTTATTTTTGTATTTCCTTATTTTTCCATCTTTTGGTAAGTGGCAGTTGAGAAGCAATATGGTTAGGGCTTGATTCTTGCTTTAAAATAGTGAATTATGTGCTTAATTGTTGTCGTTGAACTGTGAATGATGAATAATTGCTGGGTGAGCCTTGGGTTTGAATATATACTGACTTGCTGGGCAAGAGATGCTTAAAATATCTGAAAAATAAGCAAGCAAAAAAATGTGCTCACAACTTGTTTGATGAAATGCCTGAGTAAAAATTTCTCGACAAAACTGATGCCCTTTACAATTGCGAGGCCAAGAGTTGCGATCGCAATGGAACAAAAAAATGCTCTAAATTTTTTTATCTCTTGGCTATCGTGCGGAAGAATGCCTCAATCACGATGAACATAGTCAGCTAAAAAAATAAAGCCCTGGGGATCGTGAAGAAAAATGTCTCAATCACGAAGAAGGACCTGAAACTGTCCCAAAATAGTAGCTTTGACCAGCTCTTTCTGACACTTGTTCCACCCATTTCCTTGGCCTCATTGTGTTCTAATACATTGTTTTATGTACCTATACAATCTTTTGACATGTTTGCTTCATTTGTAGGTACTTTACTCTTAAAAATGGACTTGGAATTAAACATTAATGTGGAAGAGAATGTCAACCAAGTGGTAAAACATGTATACTATGATCAAAACACCTTCCTCTCACTCAAAGACTCCCAATTGTATGATCATTTATTGTCAAAAAATTTCACCTGAGAAAGTAGTGTTTTTTGGGAAAATCTTGAAAACTGATGGGCTGATTTCTATGGGAGATTGAAGGATAGCGGTTGTATGTGCTTTGCTTAAGAGATAATAAAGGAAAATTTGAAAATTATGGGGAATCCTATGCTAATACCGCTGAGACTGACTTTGATAATGATTTGGTTGTGACGGTCCGAGGTAAGCATGTCCAATTTGACCTTTCTCTAATCAATGGTTACTATAGCCTTCTTGATATGAATAATGATGTGTATAAAACAAGGACAACTGACGAGGTACCATAGTGGTATGTTAGACATTTACATGATGGCCATCTTCCTAAGTCAATAGCCTATAATACGTGGGTTAACTCCTTAGAGTTTGCTGCTGAAGACAAATCTTAGTTTTCCATCATTTGTGCCCGTATCATTCCTTCTAAAATGAGATAGTGGTCTCAACTGAGAGAGACTAGTCATTTGTACTATTATGAAGGGTTTTTAAGTTAATGTTAGGGCAGTTATTGTGCAGCAAATTCAGGAGGCGGTTTAAAAGAGGTCTACGAGTTTGTTTTTCCCTTCCTTGATCACATGGTTATGCAATAAGGTTGAGGTTAAAAAAAAGGATGAGGACTATATGAAGGGTCCTGAAATGTTGATATATCTTTTAAAGAAAAAAGGAGTCAGGAATGTGCTTAGAAAAATGAAGATTGATGTGGCGTCACCAATATTTGGAACTTTCATCGAGGCTAGTAAGAGTCTTGATCCAGCTAGAGCTTCAGTGTCCAGTGAGCTACTTCATACTAGACCACCTACACTCTGACATATCTCTAGCTAGGTGCAAGGTATGGATGTACATAATTGGCAGCTTGTAGCTGGCTTTTCCTCAGGCCTAAGAGAGAGATCCTTCTCTCATCCAATGCCTAATGCACCGACCATGACCATATTAGCTAGTGAACTGCAATATTTCAAAGAAAGGTTTTCTAAAATTAAAAGGAGGCAACAAAAGAAGAAGAAGCATGAGAGAAAAAAAACAAGTTTCTCACCAAGATAATGTCTACACTTTGGAAGTTTTATGGTACTAAAGATGATGATGATGAGGTTGAGGATTAGTTACAGCAATAAACAAATTAATTATAGCAATACAACAAACCATAAATGGATAAACCTGAATCAAGTAATCCAGTTTACAAAAATACAAATACACCAAGAATACTAAGAAAAGTAGAATTACTTAGAAAAATTCTAGATATACAACATGAACTTAACTATAGAAAGGAAAGATTAGAATATAACATATTTGCAGGAGTTAATCACCAATCAATCATAGCACAAAGAAAAACGATAACTGATTTAGAATTAGAATTACAGGTTTTAGAACATAAATACGCATATGAATAAAGAAGAATATCCAGTGGAAGAAAAAACATTTATAGGAACAGAAGGTATACAAATAATCATAGTACACTCAAACCTAGGACGCAGATATAGAAAAATAGGAACTAACCTACATCTAATGCCAAACCAAAACTCAACAAAACTGGAAGATAGTTTAATAGAAATGGTAAGATTACAAAAAGAAAATGGTGAAATAGATCAAAAACTAGAAATTGAAAAAATACGTATGGAAGCAAAAAAGGAAGTAGAACAATTAAAACTTAAACAAGTAAAAGAAGAACCACAACAAGAACTACCCCAAGAAATAAATCCGAGTATCTCACAAATAGATTTCGAACCATCTACAAAAATAAAGGAATTAGAAAAAGAATTAGCTTTACTTAAACAAATATATGCAAAGAAAGTTAGGGAAAGAGAGGAACGCCAAAAACTATATAAGGAAAAACAACTAGAAAAAGAAAAACAATTAGCAGAAGAATTGGAAAAGATTAAGGAAAAAATACAAATTGAAGACACCAATCCAGATATAACAGAAGAATTCACAACCTTAAGTATAGATAATATAAACATAATAGAAGAGGATGAGCAATCCGAAGACCAGGAAATTAGTGAAACTTATACAGAAATTATGGACCAAATTACAAACACAGAATTAAAAATAAATACAACAGATACTAAGCCAAAAATAAATACCATAAAAGATGAAGCTAGTACCAGCAAAACAACATATGAGAAAAGAAGATATAATAATCCGAGGACAACAGGACCAACCTATTGGACAGTTACAGACGATAATAGGTATGAAGCAATATGGAATAGTAGACTCAATACAAAGTGGACACCTAATAAAACCCCAGAACAATCTCAATTTTTAGATTTAGATTGCGTAATAGATACTAATAAGACAATACAATTATGGATAGGACACCTTGCAAAACAATTAGTTGATAACAAAATATCCGTAGCAGATACACCAGGATATATAGAAAGAACATTAGTAGGATCAGCAAAATTATGGTTACATAACATATCAGAAGATAGTAGGGCAACCCTAAGGAACAACAAAAATAAAGATGGAGTAATCACAACATCAAATATAGCAATTCTAGACAAATATGAATATGGAATAAGAAATGAATTCGGAAGTATGACCACTGAACTAGCAGAACAAGAGAAAGATAAAAATTTAAATAGACAACTAATGAATAAATTATCAATATGTAATATGTGTTATACCGACAAATATACATGTGCTTTTAGAGAATATTATTATAAAGGAATATATACACATGAAGAAGCAATAGAAGTTAGAAAATTATATTTTACAAAACTACCGGAACCATTTAGTACAAAAATAATAGCAGATTGGGAATCAGCAAGTTTAACAGATACCTTAGGAGCAAGAATAAAATATTTACAAACATGGTTTATAGGACTATGTGATGCTTACAAAGATAAACGAAAATTAGATAAAATATTAGACAAAAATATGGCGTGTTGTACACAAAAAACAGCACCACAGTTTGGATGTAAACAATCCAACAAACATAGATATAAGAAACGATTTAAGAAATATAAAAGTTTTAAATCTAAATACAAATATAAACAACCAAGGAAAAGATATTATGTAAAAAATTATAAAAAGAAAAGACCATATAAACCAAAGAAAAAATTATCCGAATGTACATGTTATAATTGTGGCAAACTAGGACATCTAGCTAAAGATTGTAAAATACCTAAAGACATAAAGAAAAAACAAATAACAGAAATACAGATAAAAGATGATAAGTATACCAAACTACCATATATAGATTATGATATGGAAAGTGAAGATAGTATATACGAATTAGACGAATTAGACAATATCACAGATCTTGACGAAGGTATAATAGAACCAATAGACAATGAAGATATAGACATGGAAGGAGATAACTATGAAGATACCTATGACTGAGACTGAAGTAATTGAAAAAGAAAACCATCAAGATGAAGAAACTTCAAGCCAGAAAGTAATATTTGATACAAATATATTTAACCAAATTACAAAACAAGAAATATCACTAAAAATAGATAATGTTTTAGATGTACCTATTATAAAAAATTGGTTTAGGAAACCAAAAGAAGAATATTATGTTATAAGTCAAAAGGAACATACAGTAGATTGTAAATATGCAAAAGCAAGAGCAATGGTACCAATACTTAACAAAAAGGAACTTAATAAAGAAATACAAGCCTTAAAAACAAAAAGCGAAATAACCCACGTCCATCTAGGAGCAATTGAAATATTAATAAAAGCATGTTTTAGAGAAGGAATAGATACACCAATAGAACTCTATTTAGCAGATGATAGGATAAAATTCCCTATAGAAAAAAGTATTATGAGTGCAGTCAAAGGAAATCTAATATATCAAAAATTTAAATTTATAGTAAACCCAAATTACTCAGTAGCAAGAAAAGATAAAAATATTGAAAAATCCTTAGTATTATACTGGAGAATGTCAGGAATAGAACTAACACCAGGAAGTAAAATATTCACAGCAAGATGTAAAAATCTGTATATCTTAACAACAAAACATACGGTAAAAGCAGTTAGTAAAATAGATAAGATAAAAATAGAAACACCATTTGACAATATAGTAACAGCAATTGATAACAATGAGTATAGTTATGATGAATTGGATATAAATCAAGAATTAGAAATAGTAAATGAAAGAATAGGAACGTCAAAAAGAGTAATAGATACCCCAACAACGTCATCTAGAATGAGTACACCCAGGAGATTAGAACACGAAATACCTATGGAAATACAACCATACCATTATTATATAACAGGAATACTAGGCCAAAGAAAATATCTAATACTTATAGATACAGGAGAACAAGACAATTATATTACCAGAGAACTAATATTAGAAAGTGATATTACAATACAAGAACAAGGATGCCTAGATTTACCTAAAGAACTACGGCAAACAAAAGAAATAACAACATAAGAATTAATTATAGGAGGAATACCCATCAGTATACAATTTACAATAACACAAATAAATACAAATATCATTTTAGGATTAGCTTGGCTAGAACAAGTTAGACCTTATAAGATAGAAGACAAACAATTAATAATTCAGTATCAAAAGAAGAATATTATAATTACCAGAACCATAGTATAACTAAAATGACAAAAGTATACGTCTTAGCAAAAATAATAGTAGAAGGATATAATAGTAGATATTATACACCAATGATAGATACAGGATCAGAAGCTAACCTTTGTAGGTATAATTGTTTACCAGAAACAAAATGAGAAAAACTAAAAGACCCAACAGTATTTACAAGATTTAATGATGAAGGAAGTATGATTACCTATGTAGCAAAAAATATAAAAATTCAAATATGGGATAAAATATTAATTATACAAACAATGTACAACTATGAATTTACAACTAGAGACATGATAATAGGAATGCCTTTTATAGATAAACTATATCCTCATATATTAACCAAAAAATATTGGTGGTTTACAACACCATGTAAACACAAAGTAGCAGCTAAAAGAGTAACAAATAAACCCAGGAAACCAATTCCATGGATTAAAGGAAGTGAAAATATAGTACAGAAATTAGAAAATAACCCCAACACAGAAAAACAAGTAGAAATAATAACCTTTTATATTGATACATTACAACCGATACATAATAAACTAGAACTACTATATAGTGAAAATCCCCTTAAAGGATGGGACAAACATAAAACTACAGTTACAATAGAATTAATTGATCCAAACAGTATAATCACCCAGAAACCACTTAAATATAAATTTAATGATTTAAAAGACTTTACACTTCATATTAATGAATTACTCAACAATGACTACATACAAGAAAGTAATAGCAAACATACTAGTCCTGCATTTATTGTTAATAAACACAGTGAACAAAAACGAGGAAAAAGTAGGATGGTTATAGATTATTGCAATTTAAATGCCAAAACTAAAACATACAACTATCCAATACCAAACAAAATATTAAAAATAAGACAAATCCAAGGATATAATTACTTTAGCAAATTTGACTGTAAATCAGGATTTTACCACCTTAAGTTAGAAGAAGACTCTAAAAAACTAACAACATTTATAGTACCACAAGGATTTTATGAATGGAACGTACTACCTTTCGGATACAAAAATGCACCTGAAAGATACCAACACTTTATGGATACATATTTCACACAACTAGAAAATTGTGTTGTATACATAGATGATATACTATTATACTCTAAAACAGAAGAAGAACATATACAACTGTTAAACAAATTTATCAATATTATAGAAACTACAGGAATAAGTCTAAGCAAAAGTAAAGCAGAAATAATGAAAAACCAAATAGAATTCTTAGGAATACAGATAGATAGAGATGGAATAAAAATGCAAACACACATAGTACAAAAAATAATTAATTCAGAAGAATTATTAGATACAAAAAAGAAATTACAATCCTTCTTAGGATTAGTAAATCAAGTACGCGAGTATATACCAAAGTTAGCAGAACATTTAAAACCATTACAAAAGAAATTAAAAAAGGATGTTGAATATCACTTTGATAGTACAGATAAAACACATATACAACGGATAAAAGAACTATGTAAACAATTACCTAAGCTATATTTCCCCGATGTAACAAAATAATTTATATACATAGTAGAAACAGACTCAAGCGATCATAGCTATGGAGGAGTATTGAAATATAGATATTTAAATGAAACCATAGAACATCATTGCAGATATTATTCAGGATCTTATACGGAACCACAGATTAAATGGGAGATAAACAGAAAAGAACTATTTGCTTTATACAAATGCTTATTATCATTTGAACCATATATTGTGTATAACAAATTTATTGTCAGAACAGATAATACCCAAGTAAAATGGTGGTTAACAAGAAAAATACAAGACTCCGTTACGATAAAAGAAATACGACGACTTGTATTGAATATACAAAATTTTACTTTTACAATTGAAGTAATTAGCACTAACAAAAATACTGTTGCAGACTACCTATCAAGACAAGGCAACACAGACAGAACCAGAAAAAGATAATACAATGGAAACTATGCTTAAAGCCATTACTACACTTTGTACCAAAGTGGAAAGTATAGAGCTAGAAGTGCAAAAGCTTATGATTAATGAAGTTAATCTGAAATCTAAAGCTATAGCAAGCCAGCAGCATGGCTCAAAAACTGCTGAACTACGTCAATCGGAAGACGGTAAAAATCCAGATCTAGAAGGAAACGTTGAGAAACTCCCTAAAACTCATAACAAACCAGTTAATGCAGCTGCAGGTACAAGTGTTAATGCCAGTACCAGTGCAGGAGCAAGCAGCTCAGGAACAACCAAACAACCTACAAAAAGATAAAATACCAATTTAAATAGTCAATTTATAAAACCTTTTGTCCAAAAAATACAATCTATAAATATCCCCAGTCCACAAATATCCACATATGCATCAAGCCTCAGTCACCATAAAAAACTATATGATTACCTCTCCAGAGCATATATTCAAAATATCCACAGGATCCAGACATATTTAAATCTGAACCCAAGGTCTACCTCAACCACTGACCCTGAAAAAGACTACATTACCCAGAAACTACAAGGCTACAACAAACTGATTGCCCAACCAGATACCAATGCAAATTTAATAAAAACATGTTACGACTACGGACTATTGGCCACAGTATATACAAAGGACGGACATGAGATACAAAAAATACCCAGAACACCAATGTTCAAAATGCAACGGTGGAAACACAATCAATATACCAGACGTCCAATTGGAATAAGAAGACAAATGTGAGACAGCTAGCAGCAGATTAAGATAAAAAGAAAAAGCTATGTACTATTATAGTTAATTTACCTTTTTATATGTTTTAGTCGTAAAGTAGGAATAGTTAGATTCCTTCCTTACGCGTTTTCTTTATTAGATAGGATATAAAGGAGCATAATGCCCTTTACTATTCATGCGTGTTTTGTAAAAAAGTCGTAAAGTGCACAGTAACTAGTGCTGTACACTAACGCGTTTTCTTTTTGCATTATTGAGGCTGCTTTTAAGAATAGTAGCAGACCTCCTTATGTATATATATATATGGGAAAAGGCAAGAGAAAGGATCATCGAGAAATCGAAAACCCCTCTCATGTGCTGAGATCCACAAGATAAATAAATAAAGAAAATTTTTATTAACTACTCGCTTTCAATAAGCTATGGATGAATCCAACATACATACCTCAATATCACATACCACGGAGGAGATAACAACTACGGTACGATCATATTTAATTATGTGTAACTAAATCTTATATTCCTGCTAATCTCTAGAATATTATTACTAGAGCCCCCTTATTCTCTTTATGCTTTGATGTTATGCAGTGGGGAAACTGTACTATTTTTTAAGTTGGGTGTGTCTTGTGTTGACACTTATGCCCTTGTCGGGCTTGGATTTGTATTTTGTTCTATTTTGATACATTTGTGCCCTTTTTGGGCTTGACTATTCTCTTATGTTTTATTATGTGCCCTCACTGAGCTTGACCTTGTTTTATTATGCCCTTTTCAGGCTTTTTTTGATTGTATGGATATTTTGTGCCCTTATCGAGCTTGATCTTTGTGGCTACAGATATTTTGCGCCCTTGTCGGGGTTTCTTTTTGTTGATGATTTTGTTGGATTAGTCTTTTTTATTTGTTTTTCATTTTTAGCCTAACTTCTTATAGTCTTTTTTTTTGTAGTGGTTTTGATTGACAATTCCCGATGATGGATTAAGTGACAACTTTCTTAAGGGAAATAGTCATTTCATTGGGTGTTGGTGTCATTTGTGTAGGGAAAGTCTGAGTATCCATAGTCAATGTGAATTGGGGTTGTGATTGTTGTTATGGTGAATTCTAAGTAACTATTGCATTATCACCCTTTTTGGAGTCAAAATGTGGGATTGTGGCTTCTTTGGTATTAATTGAGTTAGTCTTACATCGTGAACTATTGAAATGAACATACCCCTCTAAAAATTTTGTAAAAACAAGTGCATGGAAGTGAAATATGTTTGTGACAACTCTTTAACTCTTTTTGTGACTCCTTACTCATTAGGCTGTGATAATTTAGATTGGAAAAATGGCTCCTTTTGTTCTTGTTTAGTAAACGAAATTGATCCATCTTGAATAGTTTGCATGCCATATGTGGTGAGTTCTTATTAAATAATTCTTATGCTTACTTGTGTCATCTAGAACTTGCCTGGTTGGTCTTACAATGCTAGTCTTGATTGTGTTTAGTTGGAGAAATGATCTTAGGCCTTCTTTGTGATTTTTGGAAACCTCTTTAGTCTTAAAAGCCCACCCGTGCATAAATCTTATCACTTGTTACTCCATTTGAGCTTCATGTCTTTGGAATCTACATTTCAAGCCTTGAAACTTTTTGTAACATTCCCTCTTTTGAACTCTACCCTCCTTAAACTTGAAAATTCCAACTTGAGGCTAACAACCTAAGTTGGGGTGGTGGTGTAAAAACACTTGGAAGAGGTGATCATACATTGTGGTTATGTAAGTGAATGCCATAAGAATAAGTCATTGATTGAACAAAAAGAGAGAATAAGTAAATAAAAAGAGAAAATAAATGAAAAAGAGAAAGTTTTCAATAAGTGGGTAAACTAGATTGAAAAGGAAAGGTGATTTGTTTTGCATGGAAATGAAGAGGAAAATGATTAAAGTTTGAATTGTAAAGTGTTGTGTAGAGTTCAAGGAGGTTGTAGTCACTTTTATCCTAAATGCTTATCCTACCCTTCCCTAAGCCTACATTACAAGCTAGAAAAAGTCTTTCGAGATCTCCAACTAAGTGCTTTTGGGTTAGTGGCGATTGAAAATAAGGTCAAGCCTATGGTATGGTACTTGTTTGCATTGGAAATTATTTGTTGAGTGTGAGTGTTTGTTCATTTGTCCCTTGTATAAGGGTTGTAAATATTGTGAGTTTTGGGACTTTCTTTCTTATGAGGGAATTTGAACTAGGATGGATTGGTGAAGTTGATAAATTCCAAAAATGAGTCAAGAGAGCATGTTTTGTTGACTAGTGGTTTTGAGTCACTTCTTGATAATTTGTTGTTGTTACTTGATTATTCTTGAGACTCCATTGTATTCTTGAAATTGTGTTTGAAATTGAGGGAGTTCATTGGGTAAGACTCACATGTTGTTGACTAATTATTAGTACTAACCAAAGTCATAGTCATTGTGCCTATTTTGAAATATGAAGTGAAAAAGTTTATGATGGTTTTTGAGCTTAAATTGACTGACGTCATTGAGTTTGATCTTGTTTTTCTTGAGGACAAGCAAAGTCTTTAAGTTGGGGTTGTTGATAAGTGGTGATTTTGCCACTTATTTGAGTCTTTTTTGCTTATGATTTTGCTTCATTACTCCATAATATGAGGCTATTTATTGTTTGAAGGTGTTGAATCCGGTAATTTGAGGTTTATAGGGAGCTCTGATGAAAAGAAGTAAAATTGAGGCAAAATGGATCTGAAGCAAAGAGTTGAAGAACTAGAGAAAAATTGCTCATTGCTATTGTGATGAAGAAGGGTTACGATTTCTAAGGTTAGTCAAAGTCAAAGCCTCACGATCGTCAGATCAAATGTTGTGATCATGACAAACGAAAAAGTAAAGCATCGCGATCGTAATGGTCTAGGCTCACGATAATAATGAAGAAAATTGCCAAGCGTCAGGGGAAAATCTGGAACTTCATAATTTCATTCCCAAAAATACAATACTCAATCCACAGCTCTTCCAAGATTATTTTTGGCTATTTTCTCAAGCTTGGAAGTGAGGGTTCTTAAGCCAACACCCTTGGAGTGAAGATTTGGAATCTTTGTAGTGATAAATCTCTAAATCCTTTCTTCAACTGCTTGTTTTATAGAGATTATATTTGGGTGTAGTTGTTAATATTTGTTTTGAATATTGATTTATAAACATACAATCATTCGGTTTTGATTTTATCTTTTTCTTTTGTATTAATTAATTACTCTTTTGACCCAATTTTTGGCCCAGAGTGTATTATTGCAATATGGGTATTGTTTACTCGTAATTACTAGTATATTATGTTTTTAATAGCACAATAGATTTTTAGAGATCGTGTAGAGGGGACAAGCAGCTCATGGTCGGTCTGAGGTTGCTGTTCGGTATTTAAGTAGGCTACGGTCTACTTTTTTCTTTGAGATGGTGTTTATTGTATATTGCATGAATTAGGGGTTTATGAATTAGGCTTATGGATGATTTACATTCTTCCCTTATTTCTGCCCTCCTACTATAAACCACCTTTTTAAAAATAGAGATCATACTACTTTTACTGTTATATGATGGACTTGAGATTACAGTGCATTATATTCATTCTGGTTTGAGTTCTGAGCACTGACTATATTTACTCCCTATTGTCGATTTTCTATTCCCTTTTCTCTGGAGGCATTTAGGCCTGATTTTTTTATCACTTTCTCCCATATGTACTCCGGCCTACTCCAGCCTATTGTTTTAGTCCCGGCTTGATCTCAGGCACCTATCATGCATATGCTTATCAGTGGTTATTATATGGAAGACCTAGTTTGGGACTAGACAATGCATACGAATATCGTAAGTCTCCCTTGGGGCGCTCCATCTGTGATCCACAGTGCTGGAAGAGCTACTGTACTGGAGGAGGTGTATACATTTGTGTTGGATATGGTACTTAGTTCATCTCACATCACCAAGTTTTTTTCCATGGCACTCATTCATATATGCATGCCTGTTGCTAGTATGTTTGCCGTTTGGTGCCTTCTGGGCTTATAGGGGACTGGTTAGGTTATGCATGCTGGTTGGCACCCACTGTTCTTATGGGGTCTAGTTGGGATTTTGTCTATGTTGTATGTACCTTATGGGTTTATTGGGGCCTAGGTAGGTGATTATTGATTCTACTTATTGCTCTTTATCTTCTTCACATTAATGCATACCTCATGTTAGATTAGTTATTGGGAGTGTACCACCGACTGATGTAAACTTTATGGACTCTTCCTTTTAGCATTTATGACTCTAGTGCTGGTTAACTCTGCTACTTTATTAGCTTATTAGACAATCGGGTATGTTATTATTGCTATTCCTTTAAGTTCGATTCTTTCTATATTAGATGCTTAGGCCAGCTTCATCAGGTGTACCCTTTCTTTTAGGTCCGTAGTTAGTGTTTCACTTCTTTGTAGTAGTTATCTCTATTTATGTTACTTGTATTACCGTATGCTTATTCTATCAAATTATTTGTACCTTTCTTTCTGGTTACTTAGTATATGTATATCACTACCCTCAGGTAGGCATTTCCATTTCATGTTATTTATACTTGTATTATCTTTAGAGCTTAGTCAACCGATGCCTACTGTGTACTTCGTGTTTGATAATCATACTACACTTATGCATCTTGTAGATCCTAGTACAAGTTCTCACCACTGTCGTGTGTATCATGCAGAGATAGCTTTGATTGGGGACTTGGGGTTAGCTCCTGGCACCCAGAGTTATTCCTTCTCCCTTTATTTCTAGATCATTCTTTATTTTCTTCTTTAGAGATGGTTCTGTACTCATTTATATATATTGTATCTATATAACACCGCTGTTATGGGTAGTAGCTCATGTACCGACTGATACCAGGTTTTGGGATTGTACTTGTATATCTTTCTCCATCCAGTTTATGTATATACTTTATTGGCCCCTTTATATGGTTTTTCCTTTACTTGGGACCAGTTGTTTATAATTTTTTCTCCTATTTTATTAGCCCCGTTTATGATTGTAATTCAATAATGAGAAATGACAAGGCTTGTGTTCCCTATGATATCATAACATGAATGAGTCCTTACTGGTAGTAGTTCATTCAAATTCCATGCATGCAAAACTATTGCTCATTTAACTTTATCTAAGTATTTCTCAACCTACTCAAATAAATGTCACTCGAATCCTATCATCTAGGTGTGAATACGATAAGCCTTACTATAATTACCTCAGGTTGGTTAACCTAGTTATAACCTTAACCATTAGATGAGGGTTGAAAGTCTCAAATCCCTGTTACTAGTTCCTGTTGCCATCCTTAACTTCTTTTGTCAAGTAAGTTTGACCTTTAGGCGAGTTCTAATGTTTGCAACCATTAGAATATAATCAAGACAAAGAAACTAGTAATACATGCATGAACATCATTTAGAACTACACCTTTTGTATCCCTAAGAGTGTTAATTTACCATGGTTCCCACAACCCTAGTTGTTGGGTTCAGATATTCATGGCCTTGCAAACAAAACCACTATAAGAATTCATCATCATAGCAATCCCTTACAAGAATGAATCAAGAAACGATGAGTTTGTATTGCTAATAATCAAAAAATTATCAAGAACTAGATAAACAAGAGTGTTGTCGCCTGTTTTTCTTCAAAAATATGAAGTCAAAATAAAATAAAACCTAACAATTGTATTTATAGTTTGAATAGAAATCAAATCCTAAATGGGCTGGGAAGCTGGGCCACGTTGCACCTCACAGAGGGTCTCACTGTTCGTCGTTTTAGTGACGGTTTATTAAGCTATCCATCATTTTGCTCTAATGATTTCCAAGCTTACGTTCTAATCCCATGGTAGGTGTGATAGTCCATCAGGCAATTGATGGCCCATTGTTTAACTCGTTGACTTGGTGACTTCAATTTACTTTCTGTGCCTCATTCCACGATAAGGATGATGGACCAACGAGAGGTTGATGACACGTCACATGAATCGTCAACTTGATAACTTTAATTCACTTCTCATGCTTCGATTTCACGTCTGATTAGATGGCTCATCATGCATGTGACAGCTCGTCCCTTATGTTACAACCTGGAACTCAATATTTTTCAGCATACTTTTCAACTTCAATATACTAGGCCTATTTCCCTGAACATGTAAATAAAACAATCAAATCCAACAAAAATCACTTAAGAACTATAATATTTCATAGTAAAAAAGAATCAAATGTGCTATTGAATTCCAGCACGTCAACACCCCCAACATAGAATTCTTGCTTTTCCTCAAGGAACTAAAATAAGAAAAATTATGAAAATGTTAACTACACACAACTCAACATGCATATAAACACCTACGCATTAGAAAATCAAAAAGTCTTTAGTAGTTCCATTGAGCATTTATCAGGAAGGCATCTGTAAATGGGTACCCATCCATGTTTTTAAAATAAGTATGCAACTATTCAAAGAAATACAAGCTAACATTATGGGATCAAAGACTAACATCATGCTACCAACTGATAATTCAGCAAACACCTAGTGTCACTATACTTTTCAACCAGTGATTGACTAATACTACCCTTTACCATCACACAAGGAAGGTCCCTTGCATAAAATAATGATTAAACGAGTACCGTACCATAAAACTTTCGCACTCACAAAGAAATTCAGATGATGTGAGCATAATACCATGTGCTTGCCCTTATTTTCTATTCTTACTGTCATTGGATAACTAGATTAGGATCACTATAGGGTTTTTATCGACTTGTAATGCAAGCTTCGGGATGGGTATGGTGTATTTGGACACAGTGACTAAACCCTCTTTGCACACTACATTGTTAGGTTGTTTTTTTTCTCAGCCCCGCCTTTTCTTTTCACCTTTTTTGCTCTTTCGGTCCCAGGGTGTGGTTAATTATTTACCAACTACTTCTTCTTTTTGTTCTGTATTTTCCATTCCTTTTTTTCTTTTTTCTCTCTCTTTTTTATATGAATATACCACACCCTTTTTTTATTGACTATTTGCACCACCTTTTTTGCTCTTACTCTCAACTTGTTCTCCAAAACCTTACCACCCCTAACTTAGGCATTTTACATAAGTTTTAAATCCTAATGTAGAAGGAGGGAAATGGTATCAAATAAGGGTTCACTTACAGAATAAAGGGTACCAGGTCTTTTGGATAATCAAAGAAAAAGGTTTTCCAACTCAAAATTAGGGAACTAGGAATGATGTCAACATAAGGTAGGTATTTCTAAAGTTAAACTTATTTCAAACAAAGATGGCCTATGATCCTCTCCTATCCTAGTTTCTCCTCAAGTAGTCTAGCAAGACCAACTGAGTAAGTTCTAGATCATACCAATAACTTATAACACAATAGATACCTTACACACAATCAACATATGGTTCTATTACTAATCTCCAATCAATCAGTCAGTGCACTAGTTCAAACCAAAACCATCAGTACCAATATATGAATCATGTCAAAAACTAATCCACACATGTTAACAAGCAAAACCATGGTTCACAACAGAAAATTTGGAGCAGTTTGAATTTTACAAAACATAGATGCCGAGTCAGTTGCTACATTTGACAGCCTAAGCCTTCCTAACTTTCTTACACCTATTTACAACTAAATTTTTTTTAACTACACATGTTAGCTCAATAGAAATAAACCACCCTTGGGAAAAGAAGCACAATAAGAAAAAACCTTTGGTGGAGACACACAGACAGTCCCACCGACACCGAAAAAGCATATAACATCCTTATTGCAAATATAAATCGTATATATAAATCAAGGAAAGTGGTAACTTACCTGTAATGCACTAAGAGCGATTGTCTAGTGAGTCAGTGGTGGGGGTTTCAGCTGCAAACCCATGGACATCCTCACTAGTCGTTGGTAGTAGAGTAATCAAAGTCGAAGACTCATAAATAAGGTCATTTCTTCTAGTCTTGCCTGCACCCTTGGTGTTGCACTCGATGAAGCTCCACCAGCTCTATCCCTTTAGGCCTCCTCTAACTTTAGCTGCTCATTCATAGAGGCTTGCTGAGCTGACTCTAACTCATTTTTTCTATTTTTTTTCTCTATGCAGCACCGACCTCATCACCATTACCCTCTTATGCTCTCTTCCTAGCAACCTTAGAAGGCTGCTCTAGCAAACTAAGCAATAAACCTTCCTCACTTCTGGCATCCTGCTAATAGTATCATCAACTACTGACATAAATTATGAGCATAACTCAGTAATATCAGCTCAAGACTATGACAACTCTGCAACCATCTTGCTCACATCAGGTGCGGTAATAGATTTCTATCTCTCATTCACTCATGCATCCGTATTATCTATCCAACCATGTAACATTAAGTATGGAGTATATGCAATCAAAATGTCCCGCTCTACAAATGGACCCAACTTCTGTACAAAAAAACCATCTGGCATTCTGCCCTCTCAACCTTTTGAACCCATTTTGAAAAATCCTCTTGAGTAAGTACATATACATAGGCAGTAGCTGGAGTAGAACTAATGGTAGGGGTTACAGCGATGGCTATGACAGCTGATGTGGTAGGGGTGGAAGAATTGGCCCGAGCTACGATAGGAGTTAAACTATACCGGTCCTTGTGGCTAGTACTCTTGAGGTGATATCACTTTCCTTCCCTGTGGGCAAGGAGGTATAATCATTTTGAACATCTAACACTGGTAGGGACTTAATACTTCAAACTTCCCTATTTTCCCAGTGAGTAGATCCTTGTAAAGAGTTAGATGTCCTCAAAACAATTGGTTTTGGCTCATCCCAACACTTTGTGATATCTTAAATCTTGGTAGACTTAGTCAAATGATCTATCCTGGCCAAGATCAGGACATTGACATCACTACACAATTGATTGATCAAGTAAGGAAAGGGTAGAGATGTGCTGGGCTTCATTGCCCACTGTCAAATCTTCTCCGCAATAATCCTCCCAAAGTTTAACTTGAACCTCGACATGAGGCTAGAAACCAACACCACTCTCTCCTTATTAAGTTAATTATCCCTTATTGTAAACATGAGACAGAGTTGTACTACCAAAACATAGCCATTAGGCTAAGGTAAGCTTCACAATCTTTGGCTTCTCACTTGTCAACCACTCGGGCATTGTGTCAGTTAACACATGTGCTAACTATTTTACCTACGTTTACTTGTCCGTATTCTTGTGTTCATTGTCATTAGTGTTATCGAGTGTCACATATTTTTTTCCATACAAGAACCTATTGATAGTTTGCTCTAAAATGTCAATATTGGCTCGACAGACTATGACACTATTTAGAGATGGCAAATCCTTAATTTTCTGGCCCTTTTTGCAGCTGGTCTCCAATGGTAGTTGCATAGTTTACATAAAACTCGTGAATAATGTTGGTGTGGTATTCCTCTAGAGATTGGCTGACCCTATTAGATGATAGAAGTGGTAGATCTTCTCAATGTTTGGATACTCGTCTAGCTCAATGGGACTGATTCTGACCTACTCTGCTATGCTACATTTGAGGTGGCGCATTATTGTGGTTTTAAGGCCATCATGGACTAAATTTTTAGCTCCCTCAATTATCTATCGGAGGTTATCTCTAAATTTTAGGTTCTTTCTTTTTAAAGTAGTTCCCCTAACAGTCTCATGATTTACCTCGAGGCTGGTAATACCCATAACACTACTGTCTTCTTGCATACGAGCCCTCCGTACTAGACTTATTGGAAGATTCCTCTCCCTTTTAAGATTGGGGAGAGGTGGCTTGCTGTCATGTGCTATGTCTTGTAGATATACATGAGATTTCTAAACCATCTTAACTTCATGCTCAGAGTTTATGGATTTGTCTTGGAGTTAGCTGTTTTGAGTGGCCCATTTGGGACGTTTACGAGCACGACCCCTTGTTGGTGCACTTTAGGATCCATGACTACCTGTCGAGAAGTACCATTAGTATACCAAGTAAGAATTAAAAAACAATAAATCAAAACAAAAACATATTTATTGTTTTAATTTTTTTATATTTTATAAGGACTAATTGATCGTCAAAAGAATGAAGCTTTGTGGGAGGAATCATTAGGTTTTGATAGTGGAGAAATCTTGGTCTGAAGGATTAACTGACAGACCATTATAAGAGTGATGGCTCATGTGACCAACCATCAAAATAGAGTAGTAACACTTAGTGGTTGCTGATCTAATGATGGATGAGCCACTAGACTATGAACCAAATGCCAGTCCGTGAACTCATCCATCACTTTGAGGTAGTAAAATATTTAGTGTGTGATGCTCATTTTGGGCCATCCCATGATTTATGGGTCATCCTACGATTTGTCTGCTTAAAGTTCAAGATTTGAACTTTTCATCCCATAATCAAGGCTACAAGCCTAAGTCAAGCATAAGTCTCATTGAACGATGAAACACTCACATTTCAAGCCATGTACATCCATTCATGAGGACATTTTTATCTAATACAATCATTAAAAATTCACAAATTCAATTCTCATGTCAAGTTTCATCTCAAAGGGTTACTCAAACTTCACCCCAATATTCATCAACTAGGGCATTATTGGGAGTTGGCAGGAAAAAAAGTTTTGAATTCCGTTCCTGATATTTTAAATCATAATGCCCTCCAACTCAATAGGTGGGAGTACCCATGGAAAATAATGCTTCACTCATACCAACTCCCCTAAATTACCAAAAAGATACACTCTATTTCAAGTAAAGCACACCTAATTTGTGAAGTCAAGCAATGACACATAATTCTACTCTAACCTAGGGGAAATAAATCAAATTTGTGACCTAGGGTTCCTAATGTGAATAACATTAAATCACAAGGGAGACCAATATTATACCCTCATGGTTTAATCAACCCAAAAAGTGAAAGCATAAGTGTTTACCATTTAAGAGAACTACGCAATAGAGGAGAGAACAAATAGGTCGTGGCTTTAGTGGGGTGTAGCCAACAATGTTTGGGTAGTAGTGAGATTTTTAGATGGTTGATGTTGCCCAAATTACACATCCAAGAAAGTATAAAGCGGTCACTTTTCAAATATAGAAACCAACTGAGGTTGGTGTCGATCCCACGAGGAATAGGTCAAAATCCAAGCAACAATATCTATTTGAGTTATTTGGCAAATAAATGAATAAGTAAAAAATGAGGGTTTTTACAAGTAAACTAGTAATCGTTTGCTGAGATTGTAATCAAGATGAGAAAAGTACTAGGATTGTGTTCCCCAATAACTTCATAAATCCATAGGTTCACCGTACATAGTGTTCTTTTCAGGTATCCAGCAAGCATAATCGATAGGCTAAGTATCGTCTAACCGACTATGTTACACTCCTAGTAGATGACTATCCTCAAGTATAAAGGTTAATGCGTCATAAGTTTTGCTATGTTGTCCCCTATCAATGATCCCAATACAATATTTCCCGTATCACAGCTTAAGGATGATTAAACGAAGATAAGTTTGAGTCTTGTTGTTGAATTGCTAGTCCTATCCTACTACCCTTGCTACAATCAAGGGTAGAGACAGGATGAGCCCCAACATGTGCACTCATCAGAAAGCAATCAACTCAGAAGAAACAACAATACTTGCCCTAATACCCTTCGAGAAACACCTTGTACCTCGAACTCTACTTTGTTAATCCGCTATGGTTCCCACAACCCTAGCTATGGGGTTTAGTTACTCATAATTATGTGAACAAAATAAGCATTAATGAATGAAAACATCAATTGCAGCATCCAAAATAAATAAACTCCAAAATCTCAACTTTTATTAAAATCATAAGAACCAATATTCATAAAATCCCAAGAAAGTGCCTTGGAATCCCACAAAATAGTGTTATAGAATAATAGTAATGTCTAATACATAAAAATAACCCTAAAAGAGTATTTATAGACTTAAAAAATCCTATCCTAAACAAAACAGGAAACTGATGTCGGCCTCCTCGGACGAGAAGAACATATGATCGTGCTTGGCCTATCATCTGATCATTTTTTTAAAACTCCTGCACTTCTTCAAATCTGATCTTCCTCCCATGATCACAAGGTACAATCATACAACCAACATACGATCATGGGATCCATCGTCTGATCATGCCACACTTGACTCCTACAGGTTGAACTTCTCTCATGTGTCACGATCTCAAGGTACGATCATGACATCATACCATGATCGTACAATCCAATCATATGATAGGCTCCTAAGTATGGCATCTCTGAATCAACTTACGATAACCTACCCACAATCGTGGTTTGAAAGTAGAATCGTACTATGGCTCATCTGATGCCTCTTTTTGTCCTATTTTCACATTATTCTTCTCTGAGTCCTTAAGGCCTGCAAACACTCAACAAACACATTAAATCTACAAAATGTACCCTTAAACTTGAAAATATCCCTTGTTTTAAGTGTTTCAAGTGTCGTAAATCTCTGGCACATCAACACCATCATCTTAGAATGTTTGTATGTCCTCGGGCAAAAACAATCCTAAACCATCTAAGAAACTTAACCTAGAGTACCATTGAGGTCACTATGGCAGTCAACTTTTTTCTAGACATGCATGGAAACCTCAACGTATATATTAACACCCTCCGTTCTTATTAAAAATAACCAATGCAGTGTATATGGAAGTACATTGTAACTAGGAATCCCAACACATTGACCAATACACTACCTAATCAAGCAACAACTAGACTACAACCCTTATGCCCTCACAAAAAGAAATCCCAAATCTCTTAAAATATGCAATGAAATCTAACACCGTGCTTGAATCAAATCTCTCACTCTCACAAAGAAGTCTGGTTGTGTGTGTTTGATATCACAGGCTTGCCCTTATTTTCTAAGCTTGGGCTTTGGGATTGTCGGGTTAGGATCACTATAGGTCTTTCTAGGCTTGTAATGTAGGCTCGGGGAGAGGTGTGATACATTTGGGTGCAATGACTTATTCCTCCTTGGCGCTACACTATTGTTGGCTCCACTTTTACTATTCTTCTTTATTTTCCTCCCTTTTTTTCATTTGTACCATTTTCTTGTAGGACGTCGGGTGCGGATTTATTCTCAAATAATTTACTCTATGTTTTTCTTTCTCTTCTTTTCTTTTTTTTTTCTTTTCTCTTTTTTCCTTACCGCACCCACGTATTTTTTCTTTCTTTTTACTACTTCAACTTCATACCTATTGTTTTGCTCACCCCTACACAATAGTCACCCTCAAATTAGGTGATATGCCTGAGTTGAGGTACACAATGTCCAAGGAGGGACCAGGGCCAAAGAAGATGGTTAGTTTCAAGAAACCGGCTAAAGCTCCAAGTTCGGGTTCAAGGGATACAACATTATTTGGTAGGTCATTTAGGCTAAGGTGGGCTAAATCAAACACGACCTATGATCCTTTCCTAACCTTTAATCCTACAGCTTTTAAAGAGACTAACCGGGGAAGTTCTAGATCGCGTACACACACCGACTAGGTAATGCATCTCACTCATGGCTCAGGGCTTTTATATAAGATTCTACCTATTCAGTTTATGCAAGGTCAGTCAGGTTGTCCCATTTACAATCCTAATGGCATATCTACATCCTAACATCGGTTTTAGTACAGTCTATGCACACGCTATATCACAAAAATATATTTTTGAAGGGGTATCATTTAAATCTAATTCAAAATAGGTAAGCATGCTTGATAAATCCAGACTGTACCAAGTTCTCTTTTAATACTCTAAGTTAGACTAGAATGACTAAAAATAACACAATAACACCTAAAAACATAAAAACACCTAGACATGTCGGTTCTAACTATGATAGCACAGTTGAGGGAAAAGAAACATGGTAACAAAAACCCTCGGCTGTGGTATATCCCCACCCCCAACTTTGAAATCATGCAATGTACCATTGCATGAAATCACATAAAGAAAATAAAAACTGGGGTAAAAGTCATACCTCAGTAGCTCTCTCCTTCCTTCTTCACTTCTTTCCAGATCTCTCTCTTCTCGTACCCTGACAAGAAATATCCTCCCTCAACCTCTTCCTAGGCGCAAGACCTCCGTCCTTCTCCTCATCATTATCTAGCTCAATCTGCAGAATAGGAAGAGTGTAGAATGGGGTGACAAGTGAGGTATTATCCACCTGAACAGATACCGTGGAAGGCATAGGTGGTAGTGGAGGTTGAGGTGCCAAATCAACTCTATCAGCTAAGGCCTGGATTGCTTCTCTCAACTCGGTCAACTCTGTCTGAATAGAAACCATATCAGGTGGTTGGAGTGCGTCAATTTGGGTCATGAGCCGACCCTCTATACTGTCCATCCGTGTCTGCAGCAATCGTACAGCCGCCCAAATCTCATCATCAACATAGGGCTTTACCCCTACTTCTAAGTTTCAGATTCGGGCATCATGTAAGACTTGGTTCCTGAGAATCTCCTCCAATTGAGTGGTTGAAATCAATTTGTAGCCTACCGAAACCAATGTCCTAGGCTGAAAACCTATTGGTACAAAAAAATATGAAGTACCCGCATTGGAAGTTGATGGTATATCACCACTCGGGGCATCCTGACCTAACTTTGGGATCCCCAAACCTCGAATCAGGGCTACTGGGTTAGGCATGTCTTTTATCATGGTCAGGTCCGCAGTCTTAGAGGGCTAAAGAAATCAGTCCACTAGAGGAATTTGTGGCACCTCAGTATTTTGGATCAGCTGAGTAACCAAATATGGGAACAGAAGAGTGGAGTTGCTCTCTATGGTCAGTCTCTAATCTCTTGTCTGATAATATACAGAATGTTCAGCTCCAACCCTGATACAAATGCTACTACCAGAAAGGCATTAGTCACACCCAACGTATTATCATTTACTGTGGGTGTTATTCGGTGCCTCACAATAGACTACCATGACTTGGAGGCAAACTTGAGACTCTTCTTTGTAATATATGATCCATTTACCTAAGAGGAATTTACGCCAGCCACAACAATATATCCCGCTAGCTAAGTGAAGTGCATCATCTTGTCCTCAGCAGATAATTATTTAACCATCTTTATTTCTGACATCTGGTAATCATACTCTAGAGTCTCTGCAGGTGGTGTAAAATCCTCTCCTAACAAGACCCTAGAAATAGCCTCAACAAAAATATCAACTTTCTATTCTCGCATCATTATCATATCCAAGCGGGGATGCTTTTTCATATCTTTTCCCTTGCCAAGGGATTCATATTTTTTAGGGTCGAAGCATAGTTCACATAGAACTCCATCACGAGCTCTCTAATATAAAGGCGGAGTGGAATTGTCATCTACCCCAACTGGTACCCCTGAAAAACCTACACCACCTTCGGCATCCTCTGTAAAGACTCATTCAATATGTGCGGTTCCTCTTGGATACTCTTCTGTTAGTTTCCATTATCCTTGAGAGACACCTAGTCCACATAGTACTGGCGAGAGTTTGAAATAAGCCAACGTCGTGGATCGAGCCCCCTCTGACTAGCTTCTACCGGAGGGTCATTATTTGAAGGTGCCTAGTTTGTCTCCTCAGATTGGGACTCATCATCATCATCCTCACTCCTGCCTTGTTGGGTGTCTTTAGTTACTTCTTTAGACTGGAAAATATTGATTGGAGTGGCTGCTACAACAATAGCCTTGGAGGTTGTAGCCTCCTTGGATTTTTTCTAGTTCTTGGTTTCCCTGGTGGTGACTTGGTCATCGAAGGAGCTAATGTCATATTCCTCCTCTGACGCTCTCACACTTAACCCACTCTCTGAGGTACTTGATGGGGCCCTCTCCTTTGAAATTTGTTCTCAGAGAGCCTTGGACTTGGGTGTCATGGTCTTTGTATTTACAAAACATGTTAGATCATAGTTTAGTACATATACAGGTTCAGTTTTATAAATAGACGACCCAACCTACAATCATGTCTTGAAGGTACGATCGTGCCTTCTGATAGTAAGTTGGTCCAGTAAAATTTGATCTGCAGTATATCTATCAGACGATCAAAACCCATGATCGTTCAATGATGGTACGATAGTACCATCAAATCATTGGTTGGATCCCTGAAACTAGTAAATTTATGTCACATCAGATGATCACATACCACCATCGTATATTGATGTTACAACTGTGGGATGTGTTCGTCTGATGAACTCTTGAAGATCATCAACCAGTATCCTACAACGATCTAACCTACGATCTTAGGTAGAACTCACGATCATGGTTTGTGTCGTAGGACTTCAAACACTACCAGATTTGACCACTTAACATTTGGACCCATTATTGACCCTTTTTTACCCCACTTTTAACTAAAATTTTAAAATACGTAAAAATTGTTGGGTACTCAGACTTCCCCTGTGTTTTTGAAACCATATACACCCATTTCCATTCCTCCTCACTTTAATCTAAGCAACTCATCAACAAAATCAAAGTAAAGTACCCACAAATTTTAGGTTAACATGCGATGTAAACTTATTGTGTGAAGTGGAGTGATGGAAAATGGATGAAACGATGAAATCCGACTTGAAATTAAAGGTAACCGTCCTTTTTAACCTTTGAAATATGTAGGGTTTGTTATTTTTAAGTAAGAAAATGCTTTGAAAACCTGGAAAGAGGCATGGGGATGGTTTCAAGATGTATATATAGCTTTAGGTTTTAAGTTTGAGTCGGGTCGGGTCATGATTTTAAACACTATTGGGCCTTTCAAACAAAGGGATTGTACGATCGTGGTTGGATTCCACGATGTACATTTCTTTTGTTCTTTAATGAAAATATAAAACTTAACTAAGAACATACGACTCTGAAGTATAATCTTGGGTTGTACTTACGGTCATGACTAACGGTCATATGTTCGATGCCCAATTTTTATGGTTTGCAGGAGTAACATTAGACGATTAAGACCACCATCATACATCGTGATATTCAATCATGGGATGACTCCTTAATTTGTCATCTTACAGAACTCCCATCTGACGACTGCCCATGATCGTATGTTCAAGTTACGACCGTACAATCCCTTTCATGGGTTCAGTTTGGAGTTTCAGTTCAGCACTAATTTTCTTCTATTGTTTCCTGCACCAAAACACACGTCACCCTATAAAATTTAAAGTACAAAACATAGGTTGTCTCCCATGAAGCGCTTGATTTAACGTCGCGACACAACTTGGCTATGTCGGTTACTCAGACTTCACCAACAATCCAATGGATTGCCTCCCATGGAGCACCTAATTTAACGTCGCAACATGACTCAGGTTGGCTTCATTACTCAAGCCTCATTTAAGTCCACATCACAAATCATTCGGGCCTTCTTTCTTTCACCCACATAGTGTATCACCCTTTGGCCATTGATTTTAAATTTCTTTCCATTCTTGTTCTCCAATTCAATTACACTATAGGGGAAAACCGTGACCACTCTATATGATCCATTCCATTTTGATCTTAATTTGCTAGGAAAAAGCTTCAGCCTCGAATCAAACAATAGTACCATGTCGCCTACCACAAATTCTCTTCTCTCAATCTTGCGATCATGATACAATTTTATCTTCTCCTTGTACAAGGCAGAGCTTTCATACGTACGGAGACGAAACTCATCCATCTCATTCATCTGCTCCAGTCTCAACTTCATTGCATCTTGCCATTCTAGATTCAACCGCTTCAATGCCCATAATGCCTTATGTTCAAGTTTGACAGACATTTGCCAAGCTTTTCCATAAATAAGCTGATATGGATATGCACCAATTGGTGTCTTGAATGTGGTCCAGTATGCCCATAGTGCATCATCCAATTTCCCTGCCCAATCAGTCCTATTGGCATTTACAGTCTTCGTCAAAATAGACTTGATTTCACGATTTGAGACCTCAACTTACCCGCTTGTCTGAGGATGGTAAGGTGTTAAAACCTTGTGTTTTACACCATATTTCTCAAGCAGGGATTTGGACAATCGATTGTAAAAATGGAATCCTCCATCAATAATGATAATCCTAGGTGTTCCAAAATCTGAGAATATGTTCTTTTCAGGAAATTTGTGACACTCTTACCTTTATTATTGGGAAGCGTAATTGCCTCCACCCACTTTGATACATAGTCAACAAATACAAAGATATACTTCATACCATGAGAAATCACGAATAGACCCATAAAATCAATTCCCCATACATAAAATAATTTGAGCTCAAAGATCACAGTCATTGGGAGTTCATGCCATTTTGAGATATTTCCTTGCCTTTGGCATTGGTCACATGCCCTAGCCTAATCATGAGCATCCTTATGAATGGTAGGTCAATAGTAACACATTTCAAGATATTGTGTGTAGTCCGCGCACCTCCATGATGACCCCCAACTGGAGACGAATGACATGCTTCCAATATACTCATCATCTTGACCTCAGGAATACACCTTCAAATCACACCATCTGCACACACCCTAAACAAATAAGGATCATACCAAAAGAATTTTCTCACCTCATGCATGAACTTCTTTTGCTGGTGATACGTCATATCTTCTGGAACTAGATCACTTGCCAAAAAGTTGGAAAAATCTGCAAACCACGGGATTAAGTCATATGATGCTGCCAGCACTTGGTTGTTAGAAAAAGTATCATCAATTTCAAGATCATACCTCAGTTTTAGCATGGACTCCTCTTTAAGGAATAATAAATAGTCAGTAACCTGATTCTCTGTCCCTTTTAAATCCTTCACCTCAAAATCAAACTCTTGCAATAGAAGCACCCATTTAATCAACCTTGGCTTGGCATCCTTCTTTGTCATAAGATATCTCAGAGTTGCATGATCAGTATGCACAATCACCTTAGTACCAATCAAGTAAGAACAAAATTTCTCGAATGCAAAGACCACCTCAAGAAGCTCTTGCTCAGTCACAGAATAATTCTTCTGGGCTAGATTAAGTGTTTTGCTAGCATATTAAATAGGATGTAAAATCTTCTCTTGCCTTTGGACAAGGACTGCACCCAAGGCCACCCCACTAGCATCACACATAACCTCAAATAGTAAGGTCCAATCTGGATACACAATGATGGGATCTGAAATCAACTTCTCCTTTAAACACTCGAATACCTTTAGGCATGCCTTATCAAACACAAACTTCATCTCTTTCTCTAAGAGCTTGCATAATGGATTTGCAATCTTAGAAAAATCCTTAATGAACATTCTATAAAATCCCGTATGGCCTAAAAAACTATGAATGCCTTTCATAGAAATTGGTGGTGGTAACTTTAAAATTACCTCAATATTCTCCTTATCAACTTCAATTCCCTTTTCCAAAATTCGGTGTCCCAGCACTATGCCTTCTTTTACCATAAAATGACACTTCTCCCAATTCAACACTAAATTGCATTCTTCACATCTTTTCAGAACATTAGCAAGGTGTGCCAGGCAGTCCTCAAATGAGCCACGTACCACAGAGAAATCATCCATAAATACCTCAATAGTATCTTCCACCATGTTAAAAAATATCGACATCATGCAACGCTGAAAAGTGGTCGGTGCATTACATAGACCAAACAACATCCTTTTGAATGCAAACGTCCTGTAAGGACAAGTGAAAGCGATTTTATATTAGTCTTTGGGGGTGATGGAAATCTGATTGTACCCTAAATAACCATCAAGAAAACAATACCATCCTCTACCAATAAGATTTTCTAACATTTGGTCCATAAAGGGCATAGGAAAATGATCCTTCTCAGTACAAGAATTTAACTTTTGGTAATCTATGCAAACTCTCCATCTAGTTACCGATCTCGTTGGGATTAACTCATTTTTATCATTTGGAACCACAATGATTCCACCCTTCTTCGGTACATACTGAATAGGACTCACCTACTTGTTATCCGTAATAGGGTAAACCACACCTGCATCAAACCACTTGATGATTTATTTCTTCACAACCTCTTGCATTGGTGGGTTGAGACGATGTTGCTGCTCAATGCTAGATATACAATCCGGCTCGAGCTGGTTTTATGTATGAAAATTTTGGGTGAAATCCCAATGATATCAGCAATGGACCATCCAATGACCCACTTAAAACTCTGTAACATAGAAACTAAGGCCTCAACTTACCAATCTAACAAGTCTGCTACAATGATAATAGACAAAGTATTATTGACCCCTAAGAATACATAGCAGAGATGGAAAGCAAGAGCCTTAAGCTTAAAATTAGGCGACTCCTCAATAAAAAGATGAGTCGGTTGGGTCACTCTGTTCTTCAGATCAAGATCAAGCTTCTTTGGTGCATAAGTGTAGGAACCCCTACCAATAAGTGCTTTTACCATCTTATCGTATTCATCTATACCATCACTCTAAAAATTCATGATAACTACCACAAGTGTCTCAACTCCCAGTCACTCTTCAAATGGAACCACAAGTGCCTCCTCATCCATAGTATCAATGACTGATACAACACACATCTCTTTCCACTACTTCATGCATTTGCAGACATTGAAAGTAACATGCTCATCATTCAATCAAAACTTCATCTGCCCAAATTCCAAATCAACTGAAGCATGAATAATTGAAGGATTGGTCTTCCCAAGATGATGGGAACCTCATAATCTACCTCACAGTCTAGAATCACAAAATCAGTCAGAAAAATTAAAGATGCCACATTTACCAACACATCATACAAAATTCCAATCAATTTTTTTCATAGTTCTATCCTCCATGAGAAGTCTCAAAGAAGTCGGATTACGCGACCCCAATCCCAACTACTTGAAAACTACTAGAGGCATCAAGTTAATGCTAGCACCTAAGTCATACAAAGCCTTTGCATAATTATACGACATGATAGTACAAGGAATGGTGAATGCTCCGCGGTCTTCCTTTTTCTCAACAAGGGAACGGGAAGTGATTGCACTACAATGATGCAAGTTATCAGCAGGCTCAAAACTGAAAATCCTCTTCTTCATCACCAAATCTTTCATAAATTTTGTGTAACCTAGCATTTTCTCCAAAGCCTCAGCAAGAGGGATATTCACCGATAATACCTTCAATACTGAAATTAATTTTGATATTTTCCCTCATCGGCTTTCTTCTTCAACCTTTATGGAAAGGGGGAAGGAGGTCATGGAATAGGCTTTACTACTTGAGAAGCCTCTTTCACCTTCCTTTTATTAAACTTAACCTCTTTTTCAGCAACTCGAGGTTCTTGAGCTGCCTTGTTCTCAACGACAAAGTTTTTAGTTTCATTCTCATTCTCATCATCAAGTATTATGGGGTCATCATCAAGTGCTATAAGTATAGGTGGATCAATAATAGTCTTACCACTTCGAGTAGTTATAGAAAAACAGTGACCATCATTTTTTGGATTTTGGATGGTGTTACTTGGAGAAGTGCTTGGTTGATGCTGATTCAATGAGGTAGACATCTGCCTAAATTGTTGCTCTAGTTTTTTGATGGCGGTCGCATGAGACTCCACCTTTTGGATTATCCCTGAAATGTCTACCCTAATCTTTTTAAGGTAATTTTCTTGACTTTTCGACCCCTTAACAAGTTTTGCAAGCATGACTTCCATTCTTGAATTTTTGGACTCAGCATCACGGTTCCCCGGTGGAACATACAAACCACTCTTGTCCTTGTAATCATCCTTTCACCTCTAATCACCATCATGATCCCTGTCTCTATCTCCATACCCGAACTTGTTATAGCTATCTTTGTAATAGTTCTAACCTTGATTCCCTTGCCTCGAGCTCCAATTGTCTTGATTAGACCCTTGGCTCGTAAACCTGTCACTTCTCTATCCAAGTACTTAGCCTCCTCTTCAAAATAAAATTCTTTATACCTAGGTGCTTTTCCATGTGCAACCACCTTATTAAATATTTCCACACCTCTGGCTACAATCTGTCAGGCTAGCAAGCCAATTTCCATTCTCAGTTTTGCCACATCTTGAGCCACAAATTTATCCAAAGCCCTTTGTTTTGTCGAATCTCCAATAGAATATGTACCTGAAGGCCTGTCTTTACCTGCGGGCCTGTCTATTTCTAGAGTATGCCAACCTTGGTTTATTTTAGTGATTTGATCTAGAATCTTTGATACGTGCTCCCAGAGTAAACTCATACATGTACCTTCAGTGATGGTGTCTGCGACAACCTTAGTATTTGTATTTAAATCTCTGTAGAAGATTTTAAGTAGATTTCTACCACTCATCCTATGGTTTGGAATATTTTGTAACTTCTTCTTGAACCTCAACCATGTTTCATAAAGTGCCTCTGAATGTAGCTGTCTGAAGCTATAGATCTCATTTTTTAATTGGAGCATCCTAGAAGGCGGAAAGAATCATTCCAAAAATTGATTTCTCAACTCTTGCTAATTGGTAATAAAACCTCATGGTAATTTAGCCAACCATAAAGTCACTTCCCCCATAAGAGAGAACGAAAATAGCCTCAATCAAATTGCCTTTTGACTCACTCCAGACAGATTGTACGAAGTGTAGATTCACACAAAATTCATCACATGCATGTTTGCATCATCAGTAGGGAGGCCAACAAACACCCTTTTTAAGTTCAAGAGGTGAATCATAGCACTCATAATATCAAACTTAGTTTCTTTAGGCAGTTCGGGTGGGATAATGGCACCAGTCTCCACCAGCTCCAAATAGGCTAAATCTTCTTCTAGCTCCTCATAGATTAGGGGATACTGAAGTCATGGTTGTTGCACTCTAAGTCTTCTCTATCTTTTCTCAAGTACAGTAAGACGATGTGCTGCCTCTTACATGCTCTATGGTCCTGGTCTGCTTGTCTAGCAGCTGTTTGTCTCATATTCTCATTAGCCATAAACCTAGCAGTTATTTGTTTCGCAGTCTCCTGACCAGACGAATTAAGTGGTGGCTGATTATGAGTGTCACCAACTACTGTGGGATCTTGAACTCCGTCATTATTCACCATTCTTCAATTATTCCTTAGAGTGCTTTCTATTTCTTGGTCAAGTGGAATTAGGGGATTACCTTGACTCCGAGTGTTAGGCATACACCGGCGTGGGCCCTCAGAAAATCAAAAAAGTAACTGAAGTAACCAAAACCAATTAACTCTAACAAGAAAAATCAATCAACTCTGTAACCGTATTCCCAAGCAATGGTGCCAAAATTTGATGTTGCTCAAATTACACCACCAAGAAAGTATAAAGCAGTCGTTGTTCAAACATAGAACCCAACTGAGGTTGGAGAATATCCCACGAGGAATAGGTCAAAATCCAATCAACAATGTCTATTTGAGTTATATGGAAAATAAATGAATAAGAAAAAAAGAGGGTTTTTTGTAAGTAAACTAGTAATTGTTTGCTGAGGTTGTAATCTAGATGAGAAAAGCACTAGGATTGTGTTCCCCAATAACTTCATAACTCCATAGGTTCTCCGTACTTGGTGTTCTTTTCAGATATCCAGCAAGTAGAATCGATAGTCTAAGTATCTTCTAACCGACTATGTTACATCCCTTGTAGATGACTATCTTCAAGCACAAAGGCTAATGCGTCATGAGTGTTGCTATGTTGTCCCCTATCAATTATCCCAATACAGCCTTTCCTGTATCACGGCTCAAGGCTGATTAAATGAATATAACTCTGAGTCTTGTTATTGAATCGCTAGTCCTATCCTACTACCCTTGCTATATTCCAGGGTAGAGATAGGATGAGTACCAACGCGTGCACTCATCATAAAGAAATCAATTCAGAAGAAACAACAATACTTGCCCTAATACCCTTCAAGAAACACCTTGTACCTCGAACTCTACTTCGTTAATCCACTATGGTTCCCACAACCCTAGCTATGGGGTTTAGTTACTCATAATTGTGTGAACAAAATAAGCATTCATGAATGAAAACATCAATAGCAACATACTAGAATAAATAAACTCTGAAATCTCAACTTTTATTAAAACCTTAAAAACCAATAATCATAAAATCCAAAGAAAGTGCCCCAGAATCCCACAAAATAGTGTTATAGAATAATAATAATGTCTAATGCATAAAATAACCCTAAATGAGTACTTATAGACTTAACAATTCCTATCCTAAACAAAATAGGAAACTGATGTCGGGCTCCTCGGATGAGAAGACCATACGATCATGGGTTGAACCCATGATCATGCTTGGCCTGTTATCTGATCATTCTTCTAAAACTCCTGCACTTCTTCAAATGTTATCTTCCTCCCACGATCATAAGGTACGATCGTACAACCAACATACGATTATCGGATCCATTGTCTGATTATGCCATACTTGACTCCTGCAGGTTAAACTTCTCTCATGTGTCATAATCTCAAGGTAAGATCGTGACATCATACCACGATCATATAATCCAATCATCTGATAGGATCATGAGTATTGTATCCCTGAATCAACTTACAATAGCCTACCCACGATCGTAGCATAGCTCATCTAATGCCTCTTTTTGTCTAGTTTTCATATTATTCTTATTTGGGTCCTTAAGTCCTGTAAACGCTCAACAAACACATTAAATCCATAAAATGTACCCTTAAACTTGCAAATATCCCTTGTTTTAAGCATCTCAAGTGTCGTAAATCTCCAAAACATCAATGGTGAGAGCAACGGTTATCAAAAATAAGAAGTGTACGAGTGTGTTTACGTGAGTAATGAAAAGAAGAAGTGGGAACTTTTGATTTTAAGAGTTTTGACTTTTGATTTTCCCTTATAATTTGTGAAATTTTCTTATATTAAATCCAAAGAGGCAAAATCATATGTCAATTAAGGTTATACCAAACAGAGGACATGCGAGTTTGGAATGGGTCGAGTGTAGGGTTTAATTTATAACCTTAACCACTACTGATCTGACAGTATGTGATTCTCACAATGGTAGGTTCCATGGACCATTTACTTGGAAATGTTAAGGTAAAATTCACATGGACCGTCATATAGGCGAAGGTGCATCATCCCATTGGTGAATCTAAGACAGGAGAACTATTTAGTTCCATATTTCCACAGTTAAAGTGATAGGCCATTGAGTGATGTACGTACCATCAGATCAAATTATCACGCCCCGAATTCCAATGAGGCGGACTGACACCCAAAGCCGTTGAGGCCCGAGAGAACCAATCTTTGCTCATGTACATTCATATGTATGTCTCCGTATGAATATCATTCTACCTCATATAACTATGAAATACCAATAACGGAAGTCATGGAAACATATGTTATATATGAAACTTGGCCGTTAGGGCCATCAAGTCAAAATAAATATACAGTTTTTACATTCATTTGCCTACATCTATCTACAAAGCCTCTACAGATACATGTACATAACCAACCTACAGTCGAGACAATTCCCCACTTTATACAACTTTACAATACCAAAACAAATGTACACATGTGACTCGAAAAACCCCGAACCAACTAGAGCTCACCAGTGATCGGCAAATGATCCACAATCTACTGTGGGGGTCAATGAGCACTTGTGACTGCAGCAAGTAAGGTAAGTCCCCCAAGGGACGTCAGTACGAAGAATGTACTGAGTATGTAAGGCTATAAGAAACTGTATCAATACATAAGAACCTCAATGGAATCAAATATAAGAGAATAGCCAATATGGATAAACAATCAGTCCGTATGTTTAGAACTATGTATATTACTTTCATTACTTCCTTTTCTTCTTTGCTTTTATGCTTATTCATCATCACCTGTGTCACAATGTACCTGGGCCCCAACTGATTAGTGGGTCTTAACTTAACATAACATTATGTTGGGATCGGCTCGAGCTAGGCTTATGCCTCTAGAGCTACCACCCATAAATCAATATACAGGGCTCGGCTTGAGATACGTTCTTACCTCTAGAGCTGCCACCCATAAACAAATATATCAGGTTCGGCTCGAGCTAGGTTCTTACCTCTAGAACTACCCCTTGTTAGGTTTGGCCCGAGCTAGGCTTATGCCTCTAGGACTACCCCCTGATCCAATAATCTCGGGATCGGCTCAAGCTAGGCTTATGCCTCTAGAGCTACCACCCGTACTCTTGTAACAGACAACTACGCATTACTTCATTTCTTTACTTTTGAGAGATTGATACAATGATAGTCGTAACAATAGCGGAGCTTTGGAACATAACATTATTGGAACTTTGGAACATGCCCACAATTATGTAACGCATGATTAACATTTGATCAATGAATGAGCAACATATGACTAATAATGGATGACAACCTGAAATGAAATACCTTAGAACATTTCGGAATGGAACAAGTACAATGACAATGAGAATACTATGTGCTGCAGAAGGATACAGAAAGAGTAACCTTACATACCTTGTCTTCTCACTATGAATACACAATCCTATACGTGAATACAATAGTCCAGCTCCTTCATTATGTTTCACTCTACAACACAAGTACATAACGGAGCCTACGTTAACAATAAACTACCTTACGAGTGTATAAAACGACAATGAGTTACATGTTTGCCTTAAAATATCATTTCCCCCTTTACAATACCATTCACGACATTGTCATACCAATAATGCCCCAACATGCCATACATTTATCAATACATCACAAACCAATAGCATTTCACACCAAGTTCATCCCTTACGCTTCCTCATTAACACAACGTCACAATTACTCCATCAAGTCACCTCAATACACTTCATAACAACATATCGACAACAATCCCACAATTTACACTCATAGAAAAATAACAAGTTAAGAAACATAACCACACCCTACATGTTGATATTTCATCCATACCATGCACTTTCATCAAAACCTCAAGTCTCCTTTTAAGTTTAAATCACATAGATGACACATCTTTTAACAAAAAGCAAAAGTGCACTACTTACACATTTAGACCTAAATATCATGATCTACATACTCTCCCATTCATATAATATATTAAAACATAAGATTAAACACTTACCCAAGCTTGAAAAATGATGATCTTGTCCAAAGAGATGACTTAGGGTTTGGAAGATATGAGAAATATCTTTTAGAAAATGACTAGAAAGGAATGTGTGGTTTTTGGAATAAAAAACTGATTTTTGCCTTTATATAACCCCTCAAGTCATCCTTAGCCACTTCTTGGCATTAAATGCCATGTTTACTTGGTCAAATTTGAAGAATGGGTCATTTGCTCTTTGGGCCATACCTTTTGGCTTCATTTTGGGCCTTAAATTGAGCCAAATTACACATGTTAGCTTAGCCCACCAAATTCAATGTATGATCCACCATATATCGCATGTTTAAATATCTCATAAATGTCATGACAATATTCAAGTCACGAGATTCATGTTCGTAGCCTCAATCTCAAAAATAAGAAATTCTAGCCACTCATGGCTTAATTGAACGTAATTTGATAAAATACTTGTGACGAAGAATTAACCCCAAATCAGATGCCAAACTCGCTCAAGAGTAGTGCTACTACGATGGAATAAGGATACCATAACCCAAGAGTCCTCTTTATAGACTAATAATCATTGAAGAAATTTGTCAAAAAGCACCCCAGCACGCTCTCGGGCGCCCTAGGGACTTAGAAAAATTTTAGCTCTGGAAAAGGTGTGTAGGGTCGGCCTGGCACACTGCCTGATGTGGCCCCTTGCTACCTGTACCATAAAAAAGTTAGGCCAAAGTGGCCTGGCACGCCACCTGGATCGCCCCATACTAAATTTTTGATTTCAACTTTTCTTTGCGGATTTGGTTGGATCTTTCAAGTCCCAACCTTTTGCTTGCCTCTTATCTTTAAGATCCTTTGCTTGGATGTCCCTTAAACCTCACTTTTTACCCCAAAAATGCCCCATAAAGTCACAAACACCTCCTACGAAGGTCTAATCACATTTACTAGCACAATATCAAATGTTCCATCAATAACAATACAAAATACGTACTTGTTGCTCTCGAACCTAGAGTAAACATGGTTCAAAGTTGTCAAGTAGGGTCAAAAATGTACGGGGTGTTACATTTTTCCCCTCTTAGAAACATTCATGTTATCGTCTCATGTACAACAAATGCATCTCTATATTAGCATATATATACATATACACATAATGCTCATAGATACTTACTTGTTATTACTCCACTTCCACACGTTGAACTTTTTCTTCCATTTGAAACAGATAAGGGTACTTGGACTTCATTGTTTCTTCAGCTTCCCATGTGATCTCCTCAACTTGTTGATTTCTCCAAAGGACTTTTACTGACGCTACGTCTTTATTTCTTAACTTCTTCACTTGTCTATACAGAATAGCAATCAGTATCTCTTCATAGGTGAGATCCTCCGTAACTTGTACATCTTCAATGGGAGCAATACGAGATGGATCTTCTATGCACTTTCGAAGCATCGAAACATGAAATACTGAATGAACTGTGGAGAGTTCTTGGGGTAGTGCCAATTCATAAGCAACTTGCCCAAATCTTCAGACAATTTCATATGGCCCTATATATCAGGGACTCAACTTTCTTTTCTTCCCAAATCGCATTACCCCTTTCATCGGTGACACCTTCAAGAATACCCAATCACCTATGGCGAATTCTAGCCCTCTTCTTCTAACATCAGCATAGGACTTGTGTCGACTTTGGACCGTTTGTAGCCGCTGTTGGATCACTTTAAATTTCTCCATAGCTTGATGAACAAGCTCTGGCCCAAGTAAAGCAGTTTCACCTGCTTCAAACCATCCGATTGGTGATCTACACTTCCTTTCGTATAAAGCTTCATAAGGTGCCATTTTAATACTTGAATGATAGCTATTGTTGTAAACAAATTCAATAAGAGGCAAATGGTCATCCCAACTGCCTTGAAAATCTAACGTGCAAGCTAGTAGCATATCTTCAAGTGTTTGGATAGTACGTTCTGCTTGTCCATCTATCTGAGGATGAAAAGTCGTACTCAAATTCACTTGTGTACCGGAACTCTTCTGAAAAAATCTCCAAAACTGTGCAGTAAATTGAGCTCCCCTATCTGATGTAATAGAGATCAAAATTCCATGTAATCGCACAATCTCTTTGAGATACAATCTTGCATAATTTTCAACTATATAGGTGGTCTTGACTGGTAGGAAATGCACTGACTCGGTAATCCTATCAACTATGACCTATATAGAGTCAAATTTCTGTAGTGTACGAGGCAAACCCTTGATGAAATCCATGTTAATCATATCCCATTTCTAGACTGGAAGATTGATACATTGCATATAACCTCCTGGTTTCTGATGCTCTACCTTTGCTTGTTGATAATTCGGGCATTAAGCTACAAATTCTGCAATGTTCTTCTTCAAGTTTCCCCACCAATACATTTCCTTCAAATCATGGTACATTTTGGTATCTCCCGGATAAATAGAATATCGTGAATGATGCACCTCTGTCATAATTCGTCTTCTCAGCTCAGCTACATCCAGTACACATAATCTACCTTGGCATTGAAGTACTCCTTCTTGCGTAAGATCAAATGCCTTTGTCAGACCCTGTTGTACATTTTCTTTCAGCTGCAATAAAATAGGATCCGCATCCTGTTTCTCTTTCACCTCAGCTACTAAGGAAGATTCTGCCGCATTTTCCACAATAACCCCTTCATCCGGAGATTCAAGAAGATGTACTCCCAAGCTAGCTAGTTGATGTAGATCCTTGACTATATCTTGCTTTTCCATCAACTGATCATTAGTGCATCCTATTGCTTTAGGACTCAATGCATCATCTGCCATATTTTCTTTTCCTGGATGATATAAAATATCAATATCATAGTCTTTTAAGAGCTCTAGCCACCTTCGTTACCTCAAATTGAGCTCCTTCTGCTTAAAGATATATTGCAAACTTTTGAGATCAGTGTAGATTTCAACATGAACTCCATACAAATAATGGTGTCATATCTTTAAAGCGAATACCACCGCTGCTAACTCAAGGTCATGTGTGGGATAGTTTCTCTCGTGTGGCCGCAACTGTCGTGAGGCATATACTATTACATTACCGTGCTGCATCAATACACATCCGAGGCCAACTCCGGATGCATCACAATATACTGCATACCCTTCTATGCCTTCCAGAAGTACCAATAGCGGTGTAGAAGTCAATTTATCTTTCATCTCTTGGAAACTTTTCTCACATGCATCATTCTACTGAAAGTTGACTTCCTTGTCTGTAAGCTTCGTTAAAGGTGCAGCAATGGATGAAAACCCTTCAACAAACCTTCTATAATAGTCGGCCAATCCCAGAAAACTATGAATTTCTGTGGGCGTCGTAGGCCTTGGACAATTTTTCACCGCTTCGATCTTTTGTGTATCCACCCTGATGCCTTCATCTGACACAATATGACACAAGAATGCTATGGATTTTAACCAAAATTCACATTTATAGAACTTGGCATACAACTTACAATCCCGGAGAATCTGTAACACCTGCCGTAAGTGATTCGCGTGGTCCTCTTGTGATTTGGAATAAACCAGAATATCGTCTATAAATACCATCACGAACACATCCAGGAATGGATTAAACACCCTATTCATCAAATCCATGAAAACAGCTGGTGCATTTTTTAGTCCAAATGACATAACTAAAAATTCATAATAGTCATACCGTGTTCGAAAAACTGTCCTGGGTATATCTTGTTCTCTAACTCTGACTTGATGGTAACCCGATCTCAAGTCATTCTTTGAAAAACATTTGGCACCCTGTAACTGATCAAACAAATCATCAATTCTGGAGAGGGGATATTTTTTCTTGATCGTTACCTTATTCAATTGCCGATAGTCAATACACATTCTCAATGTGCCATCTTTCTTCCATACAAATAATATCGGTGCACCCCACGGGGACATACTAGGCCTGATGAAGCCCTTGTCCAACAAGTCTTTCATTTTCTCCTTCAATTCACGCAATTCTGTTGGAGCCATTCTATACGGAGGAATAGAGATAGGCTGAGTGTCTGGCAATACCAAACTCTACTTCTCGTTTTGGGGGTAAACCTAGAAGATCATCAAGAAATACATCGAGGAATTCATTAACCACTGAAATCGATTGAGGAATTGGTGGTTCCACATCAGTATCTTACACTCGGACTAAATGAAATATATACCCCTTGACTATCATTTTCTTTGCTTTAAGATAGGAAATGAATTTTGCTCTCGGTGCCCCCACATTACCCTGCCATTCAAGAACATTTTCTAGTGGAAAATGAAAATGTACCTTCTTGGCCCGACAATTTACCGTGGCATAACAAGAAGACAACCAATCCATTCCCATTATCACCTAAAAATCCACCATGTCTAGTTTAATGAGATCGGCCAGTGTATCATGACCACACACAGTCACTACACAATTATGATATACTCTTTTTGCAACAATAAATTCACCAACTGGTGTAGATACTTCAATGACTTAACTAAGGATTCTGGTGTTCTTTCAAATTTAGCAGCAATCAATGGAGTAACATATGATAAAGTAGATCCCGAATTAATCAATGCATATACAGGATGTGAAAATATAGACAATATACCTGTAACTACAGCGGGAGAAGCCTCCGAATTCTGTCGGTCCACTAGAGCATAAGTACAATTATGGACCCTACTAGTACTGGATGCTCCTCTGGCACCTCTACCACGACCAACAGACTACACACCTCGGCCTAAAGACGGAATTGATGATGATGACGTAACGGCTGATCCCATAGGTTGTGCTATACCACTCATGCTCCTTTGGGGACACTCTTTCATTATGTGCCTCGACATACCGCACCAAAAGCAAGCATTCGTCCCTAATCGGCATGTACCTGAATGAGTACGCCCACAGTGCTGACACTGCTGATGAGAAAATCCTGCTGCCTGTGATCCATGAATTCCACTACTCTACCCAGATTGACCGCCTCTAAACCCTCAGAATTGAGAGTGAGTGCCTGCTATGGAATAGGAGAATGATGGTCTAGGCAGTCTAGGAAACATCCGAGGCCTAGAGTCTCCTTGGGACGCCATAGACTGTCCTATAGGTCTAGCTCTTTTGGACTGTCCTCTTTCAAATTCATGTACCCTCCTTCTCTGTCTCTAATCCTCCATTTTCTGTGCGAAGGCCTATATTCTAGCTATGTCCATATCTTTGTTCAAGGCAGCAATAGTGCAGTCCCTTACCAAATATGGCTCTAATATGTCCACATATCGATGGAATCTATCTGTCATTGTGGCCATTACATTCGGAGCATATCGAGCCAAGGAATTAAACTGAAGACTATATTCTCTAACACTCATATTTCTTTGACGTAGATTTAGAAACAGGTCTGCACGTTCCTCCTGGATCTCATATGGGAGGTAATGATTAAGGAATGCCCTTTTAAATTCTTCCCAACCAGCTGGAAGTGCATCAATACCCCTCGATCTTTTCCATTCTTCATACCACAATATAGCTTCACCTTTCAATCTATTGGCTGCAAGTTCAACTGTTTCAACCCAGTCACGTGCATACGATCTAGAGCCCTATGAATTTGATCCACGAAGTCCTGTGGATCTGCTTTTGGATCTGACCCAGTGAATATAGGAGGGTCTAATTTCAGAAAGTCCTGTGTCCTGCAACTCGACACTCTAGCCGCATCATCCTCATTTGTCATTGGACCAGCTCGTCCTTGACTTTGTACAACAACTATCTGAGTCAACATATGCACTGTATTTCTTAAATCCTGGTCAGTGGCATTCATTGGCGGTTCTACGGGTACTTCTCTACCTCTTGGCTCTTCCGGAGCTAGAAAAGTTGAAGAAGACCGCGATGCAATTTCAATGTTAGCTCCACCTTGACTAGCTTGGTCAAGTGGTGATTTACTCATTCCTTCACCGGCAAGAATATCTACCTTGTTACCTTTGCCTCTACCTCTTCTTGTCATCGGCATTTTACTATAAACAAGAAAACCAATTCCAATGGTCAGATATGATTCTATTTACAACATTGGCTCTATGTCACGATCTAGAAATGAAGAAAATAAACAACTCCTAAATGTCCCGTAGCCCCCTACTTATAAATGTGGTGTACAACACATCCATATGCAAGACTCTACTCAGACACGCCTTTGTAGACACCCTTCAGATGACCTCTCTGATACCACTTTTGTCACGCCCCGAATTCCAACGAGGCGGACTGGCACCCAAAGTCGTTGAGGCCCGAGAGAACCAATCTTTGCTCATGTACATTCATATGCATGTCCCCATATGAATATCATTCTACCTCATATAACTATGAAATACCAATGACGGAAGTCATGGAAACATTTGCTATATATGAAACTTGGCCGTTAGGGCTGTCAAGTCAAAATAGATATACAACTCTTACATTCATTTGCCCACATACGTCTACAAAGCCTCTACAGATACATGTACATAACCAACCTAAAGTCGAGACAATTCCCCACTTTATACAACTTTACAATACCAAAACAAATGTACATATGTGACTCGAAAAGCCCCGAACCAACTGGAGCTCACCAGTGATCGACAAATGATCCGCAATCTACTGTGGGGGTCAATAAGCACTTGTGACTGCAGCAAGTAAGGTAATTCCCCCAAGGGACTTCAGTACGAAGAATGTACAGAGTATGTAAGGCTATAAGAAAATGCATCAATACATAAGAACCTCAATGGAATCAAATATAAGAGAATAGCCAATATGGATAAACAATCAGTTCGTATGTTTGGAACTATGTACATTGCTTTCATTATTTCCTTTTCTTCTTTGCTTTTATGCTTATTCATCATCACCTATGTCACAATGTACCTGGGCCCCAACTGATCAGTGGGTCTTAACATAATATAACATTATGTTGGGATCGGATCGAGCTAGGCTTATGCCTTTAGAGCTACCACCCATAAATCAATATACAGGGCTTGGCTTGAGATAGGTTCTTACCTCTAGAGCTGCCACCCATAAACAAATATATCAGGTTCGGCTCGATCTAGGTTCTTACCTCTAGAGCTACCCCTTGTCAGGTTTGGTCCGAGCTAGGCTTATGCCTCTAGGACTACCCCCTGATCCAATAATCTCTGGATCGGCTTGAGCTAGGATTATGCCTCTAGAGCTACCACCCGTAATCTTGTAACCGACAACTATGCATTACTTCATTTCTTTAATTTTGAGAGATTGATACAATTATAGTCGTAACAATAGTGGAGCTTTGGAACATAACATTATTGGAACTTTGGAACATGTCCACAATTATGTAACACATGAGTAACATTTGATCAATGAATGAGGAACATGTGACTAACAATGGATGACAACCTGAAATGAAATACCTTGGAACATTTCGGAATGGAACAAGTACAATGACAATGCGAACACTATGTGCTGCAGAAGGATGCAGAAAGAGTAACCTTACATTCCTTGGCTTCTCACTATGAATACACAATCCAATACGTGAATACAATAGTCCAGCTCCTTCCTTACATTTCACTCTACAACACAAGTACATAACGGAGCTCACGTTAGCAATCAACTACCTTACGAGTGCATAAAACGACAATGAGCTACATGTTTGCCTTAAAATGTCATTTCCCCCTTTACAATACCATTCACGGCATTGTCATACCAATAATACCCCAACATACCATACATTGACCAAAACATCACAAACCAATAGTATTTCACACCAAGTTCATCCCTTACACTTCCTCATTAACACAACGTCACAATTACTCCATCAAGTCACCTCAATAAAATTCATATCAACATATCGACAACAATCCACAATTTACACTCATAGAAAAATAACAAGTTAAGAAACATAACCACACCATACATGTTTATATTTCATCCACACCATGCACTTTCATCAAAAATGCGATAAGGGGTGGTAACTTTATGATGCTTTACTCCATAATTGGCTAACAATATGTTGAATAGTCGATTACAGAAATGCGAGCACCCATCACTGATTATAGCATATGGAGTACCAAACCTTGAGAAAATATTCCTTCAAGAATGCAGTCACATTCTTTCCTTCATTATTGAGAAGCTTGATGGATTCTAACCATTTTGACACATAATCAACCACTACCAATATATACTTCTGGTTATATGAACTAACAAAATCCCCATGAAGTTTATTCCCCACATATCAAATAATTCTACTTTAAGAATTGAAGTCATAGGTAACTCACGCCTATGAGATGTAGACCCTTGTCTCTGACATTGGTCACATGCCTTCACAAAATTAAAGGCATCATGATGAATGATGGTAAAGTAGTACCCATATTGCAATACTTTCTACTTTGTATGTGCATTACTATAATGAACCATAACAGAGGATGAGTGACATGCCTCAAATATGATCATCATCTTTACTTCTAAAGCATGTCCTACTAGTCAAAATGATAACCCTCAAGCTCCACCTATACCAACTAATGTACCAAAGGGTTCCAATTCACCTACTGTCCAACCACCATGTATTGATGTCACTAATGCCAAATTTTAGATGCTATTCAGATGATTGCGTAAGCAATTCCAGCATAAGTCAACTATCATGGAGCAACCCCTCCCAGTTTGTTAGGTGACTTAGACACTTCCACGATCTATGAATTCTTAGGATGAATCCTCTTGAGTTCACAGGGTCAAATCTTGATGAGGATCTAGAAAAACTTATTGATGAGATTCAAAAGATTTTTTGGGTGATACATATTTATGACACTGAGGGGGTTGAGCTTGACTCATACCAAATTAAGGATGCTACAAGAATGTGGTATGATCAATAGAAAAAATTAGAGGTAAAGATGTTCAACCTCCAGAATGGGGTGTTTTTTAGGATGCATTCTTGGGGTGTTTCTTTCCCCGATAATTGAGAGAGGCTAAACTCAAGAGTTTATAAATCTAGAGTAGGGTTCTATGAGTGTAAAGGAGTATAGTGTTAAGTTCACCCAGTTGTCTCGCTACACTCCAAATATGGTGTCTAATATGATGAATAGTATGAGCATATTCCTATCCAAATTTTCTTGGCTATCAATTAAGGAGGGTAGGGCGATAATGTTGATTCAATACATGGACATAGTCTGGGTTATGATACATATACAACTGGTTAAGAAAGATAGGTTGAGAGAGGGAGAAGTTTCAAAGTAAGAGGGACAAGTCAGCAAATTATGAGTCCAGTCAACAAAGGACCCAAAATGGGAACTGGTCATCCTCCTAGTAGAGGTCACCTGCACCAACTCAATAATCAACCAGCACACCAATATCTAGGCCAAGAAATAATAAGAAGGTTAGAATATTAGGATCTCTATCCTAGGGTAATGTTACAAGAGGGTTTACAGCTTACCCTATTACAATAAGTATGGCAAAAATCATCCAGGTGAATGTCTTTATAGTAGAGATGATTGCTATATATATGTTCAGGTAGGTCATATATTATAGGATTGCCCCTTTTTGAGGTAGCATAATGGGGGTAACAAAAACTAGTCCACTACATCATTTGCTCCAGCAGGATGAAATGCTCAGAAAGGAAACACTTTAGGTGCAGGAGGTAGTCAGAACCTCTTCTATGCCTTGTCTTCTTGTCAGGATTAGGAGAGTTCCCCAGATGTTATTAACATTATGTTAAAAAATTTCTCTCCAGACATTTATGTTTTTCTACACCTTGGAGGCTCTTTGTCTTTTGTAACCCCTTATATTACTATAAAGTTGGATTCAGTCCTGAACAAATCTTAGAACCCTTTTCTATTTCAACTCCAGTTGGAGAGTCAGTTGTAGCTGGAAGAATCTATTGAAGTTGCATTATTTCAGTCCATCAAAAAATACCACAGCTAATCTAGTAGACTTATTTAGCATAGAATTCAATATTATTCTAGGCATGAACTGGTTATATTCTTGCTATGTCTTAGTTGATTTTACAACCAGAGTTGTATGTCTTAGAGAGGAAGGGTAGTCCTACTGTGCCCAAAGGTCATTTCATCTTATACCATAATGCTAGAAAAATAATCTCAAAAGGGTGTATTTATAATTAAGTACGGGTAAAGGATTCTAATGCTGAGACCTTATCTCTTCAGTCAATTCTTGTAGTCAATAAGTTTCCAGAAGTCTTCTCTGATAATCTTCCATGAATTCCAAGCCTTAGACCACTGAAACATCATGAGTTTCTTAGGATTAGCCGGTTAATATAGGAGTTTATATAGTGATTTTCATCTATTATAGCCCCATTGACTAGGTTGACTCAGAAAAAGGTAATGTTTCAGTGGTCTAAGGCTTGTACAAAGAGTTTCCAAAAGTTGAAAACTCGATTGACTTCTGCTCCAGTATTGACTTTGGCAGAGGGTACGGATAATTTTATGGTATAATTGTGATACTTCTAGAGTTTGTCTTGATTGTGTTTAGATGCAGAATTGTAAGGTCATTGCAAATTCTGCTAGACAACTTAAAACTCATAAGAAGAACTACCCCACTTAAGATCTTGAATTAGCACTGATGATGTTCCCTTGAAAATTTGGTGGCATTATCTCTATGGCATGTATGTTGATGTTTACACAGATCATAAGAGCCTGTAGTATGTCTTCAGTCAAAAAGAATTAAATCTTTGGTATAGGAGATAGCTTGAAATTCTCAACTATTATGATATCAATGTGTTATACCATTAAGGTAAGCAAATGTTGTTGTTGATGCTCTTAACAGGTTGTCCATGGGAAGTGTTGCTCATGTAGAGGAAGTTAAGAAAGAGCTTGCATGATGTTCATAGACCCGTGTATTTGGGAGTCCATCATGCAAATTCCAATGATCGTGGTGTGATGGTGTAGAATGGTTTTGAGTCCTCATTAGTGATTGAAGTGAAAGAGAAGCAAGATAGTGATCCCTTATTTCTCCAGTTAAAAGATGCAACCAGCAAGCAGAAAGTTGAGGTTTTTTCCAGGGGGAGAGGGTATTCTTTGGTAGCAAGGGAGATTGTGTGTTTTGGATGTAGAGGGTTGAGAGAGTGGATTCGAACAATTCTTGTAGTTCTATATACTCTATTCATCTAGGTTCCAACAAGATGTACGTTGATTTAAGAGAAGTCATTTAGAGGAGTGGTATGAAGAAGTACATTGCAGATTTTCTAGCTAAGTGCCCTAATTGTCAACAAGTGAAGGTTGAATATCAAAGACCTAAAGGAAAAGCTCAGGATATAAACATTCCTACATGCAAATGTGAGATGATAAACATAGATTTCTTAACATGCCTACCTCATACACATCGTCAACATGATTTGATTTGGGTGATTAAAGATAGAGTAACTAAGTCAGCTCACTTCTTGCTAGTCAATAGTACAGACTTAGCAGATGATTATGCTAGATTGTACATTCAGGAGTTAGTCAAACTTTATAGAGTTCCCTTGTCTATCATTTTTTATAGGGGTGCTTAGTTCACTGCTCACTTCTGGAAGTCATTTCAAAGGGGTATAGACACCCGTGTAGACCACTCTACAACTTTTCATCCATGAAACAAAGGGTAGATCACACCATTCATATTCTCGAGGATATGTTGAAGGTTTTTGTGATCAACTTTAAAGGCAATTGGTATGATCACCTACATCTCATTGAATTTGCTTATAATAACGGTAACTATTCTAACATTCAGGTGGCCCCATTTAAGGTGCATTATAGGCGAAGATGTAGATCTCCTTTTTGCTAGTCTGAGGTGGGTGAGACTGCATTAATAGGGATGGATTTAATCCATCAAGCCATGGAAAAAGTTACATTGATTAGAGAGTGGTTGCATACTACACAGAGCTGGCATAAATCTTATTCGGGTGTGAGGCGAAGAGACTTAGAGTGTAAGGTTGATGATTGTTTTTTCTATAAAGTCTCACCTATAAAAGTGTTGATGCAATTTGGTGCGAAAGGGAAACTTAGTCCCAGATACATTGGTCCCAACTGGATAGTGAGTAGGATTGGAAGGTAGCATGAGTTAGAGTTGTATATGGAGTTGGCAACTGTGCATCCTATGTTTCTTGTATCTGTGCTAAAGAAATGTGTTGTTGATCCATTGCTTGTAGTTCCTTTAGAAATTATTATGGTGAAGGACAAACTGTCATATGAAGAGGTACCTATTTAGATATTAGATATCCAGATCCATAAGTTGAGAACTAAAGAGATAGCATCAATCAAGGTTTTGTGGAGAAATCAGTTAGTTGAGGAGGCTACTTAGGAAGCCGAAGAAGATATGAAGGCCAAATTCCCTCACCTATTCACTTTTTTGATGGAAGCGCTTGAGGTAATGGCTTGATTCTATAGTGACTCTTAGTAACTTCCATATCGTGACTTGTCACCTTGCAGTCCCTTGTGCATGACCGTTCCATGAATGATTAGTTAGGTTCCATGGACTTAGTATGAACCGGTCATAACTATGTTAGTAGGAAAGTTCTAGAAATTGGACATATAGTAAAAGTAGTTCCATTACTTTTTCAGTTAAGTTGTAGCCTTAATTTGAGGGTGAATGACCCCAAGTGGGTGATATTGTAGCACCTCAGTTTTCCTAGGCTACCACTAATAGAATCAAGGTCTGTGACATAGTCCATGGTTCATGATATTGATCATGGAATCAAACCATAGAAATAACAACTTTTTCTAGGAACTTATAGGTAGGGCGATGACCCGTGAAACAACCCACATTTCGTTAACCCAAACCGTCAATCTGGTCCAGTGATATTGAAAAAAATTCTCCAAAAAGTGACAGTTCAATTGATGGATTGTGAGATGGTTGACAGCCCATCAAATTGAACCGTGGAAATAATCCAGCAACCAGAAGAAAATACCTACAAATTCAAGAGCTCGGACCACGGTCAGAGGGATCAGCCATACAACAAATTTTTTGAATTTGGTAGACATTCTTAAAAGGGTTTTTTTTTACTTTCTTTGTCCCAATACTCTATCCCACAACTTTTAAACTCCAAAAGTGATATTTTTAGAAGTAATCAATCTTTTCCCATTTTTCTATCAAACCCCAAAAGCAAGAGCAAATCATTAAGAATTTAGACTAAGGGTTCCTACTCCAATCATTCAAATTCAAGCATTCATTCAAGAATCTTCATCTAGTTAGGTATGTAAGATTTCAATGAGGGTATCCTTTCAATCTCATGCTAATGATTAAAGAAAATGTTATGTTATAATATCATTATTTTCAATTTTAGGATTTTCACCCAAAATATGCAGATTGTCATAATTTAGTTTCTGTTGATTTTATTGGTTCTTGATATTGTAACGTTGTAGAAAAGCATGATTCCTACAAGACCTTTTTAAGCATGATGATTTGAAGTACGATTTCAATAAATTTAGTCTTTATAAAGTTCAAAGCTTTAGCACAGATTTTCATATGAATGATTTTAGCAATGTCTCACAGCTACTTTTAGATAGATAGAAATTGAATTATTTATGAGAATATGATTAAATAAATAGTTTTAGGAGGACTGTTTAGCACCAAGAGGACATGGATTTAGCCAACCTAAGTTCTATTGTAACACCCCGTACGTTTTGGAGTATAGCTGACTACCGTAACATTTATGGAAATATGAAAACATGAGATATTTGATGAATTATGTATTAAATTGTGGGCATTTAAAAGTCTTGTAAAATTGGGCCTTAAATGAAGCCCAAAAACCATAGAAAGACATGGCCCAAGTGGGAATTTGACCCATTCTTGCCTAAGTCATCCATTGACCAAGTAAACCCACCAAGTGTGTGGATAAGGATCATTCTAAATGGACTATATAATCCAACAAATCATATTTTTATTCCATAACAACACACATGCCCTTTTTAGCATTTTCCACATTTCTCTCTGTAAATACAAACCCTAAGCTCTCATCTCTTTGGGACAAGATCACTCTTTGGTAAGTATTTATTCTCATGGTTTAGTATATAATATTTTTAATATGGTGTATAAATCATGTTGGTTGTGTTGGCAAAGTGTTGGACAGTGTGCTATGCGTAAAACTGTCTATTTTTGCAATCAGAGAATGGTTTTGTCTTGTGAACTTGAATATGGACTTGTGATCTTGAAGGAAGTGAACTTGATGGATTAAATATTGACATGTGAGATATTATTATAGGCATACTTTGTTTTATCCTTGAATATAATGTTTGGAATTGCTATTGTGAAATTGGTTATGGTTTTGGTGACATATTGACCGTAAAGTGTAGTTTTGGGTGTTGTTATGTGTGTTGTGAAACCATGGCTGAATTTTGGTATTCAAGATGATCAAAAATATTTCAAAATAAGTTTGGTTATGATCATGGACCATTCATTGCATTAAAAGACCAAAAAGAAACCATTTCGAACAAAAACGGGCATCCGCCCCTGCAGACGAGGACACCTGCAGGTACAGGTGGCTTCGCAGGTCATCCCCAAGTGTGGTTTTGTCTGTTTTCGCACCCTCTTGGTCCCCGAAGGCCCCTATACCCATTTTGGATGTAATTATCAACTTGCGATGTTGTTGTAATGACTTTAAAGTGTTGTATGGAGGTTTGTTGAACTATATTAAGTATGTATGGTTGTTCATATGTTGTTATGAAAGAGTAATTGTGACATAATGATAAGGAGAAAAGAGTAAGGGGTAAGTATGGTGTGAAATGCTATCGATGTATGATCTCTTGGTCAATGTGCGTAATGTTATGGTGTTGTTGATATGATAATGCATTGGATTGCATTGTAAGGGATGACATGACATTATACGGCATTCATATAGTTCATTGTTGTCTTGTACGCCTATATAGTATCTAGTTGCTAATGTAAGCTCCGATATGTACTTGTATTGTAGAGTAAGACGTAAAGAAGAAGCTGGACTATTGTGTTTATACATAGTCTTGTGTATTCATACTTTGAATTTAAGGTATGTAAGGTTACTCTGTCCCTATATTTTTGCAGCAAATAATATTCACATTGACATTACGCTTGTCCCATCCTGAAATGTGCTAAGGTACCCTATATCCGGTTATCAATGGCTATTATTACATGTTTCCTACTCATTGATCAATTGTGAATCTCATGTCTCATATTCATGAATAATGTTCCAAAATCCCAATAAGGTTACGTTCCAAAGTTCCAATAGTGGTTATATTCATGTATCTTGTTCATTGATTATCGTCCAATGGTTCCAATGGTGTTATGTTTCCAATAAGGCTATGTTTCCAACAATGTTTATTCATATGTATCTCACTCATTAGTTAATGATCCAAAGCTTCAAGGAAAGTATAACTATCATGGTATCAATCTCAAAGTAATGAATAAAGTAATGCTTATATGTGGTCAATGATCAAGTATGGGGGTAGGTTTGGGGGCGAAATTCCTAGCTCAAGCCGATCTCGAGATTGTTGGATCAGGGGGCAGTCCTAGAGGCATAAGCCTAGCTCTGACCGATCCTGACAGGGGGTAGCTCTAGAGGTAAAAACCTAGCTCGAGCCGAACCTGATAAGTTGATTGATGGGTGGCAGCTCTAGAGGTAATAACCTAGGTCGATCCGATCCCGATATATATTGATTCATAGGGTGGAAGCTCTAGGGGCAGAAGCCTAGCTCGAGCCGATCCCAACATAATGTTATGTTATATTAAAATCCACTGTTCAGTCGGGGCCCGGGTATCACAGGTTACAGGCAAAGATGAATAATCATATAATCAAAGAAACAAAGAATGTAAAGAAAGCAATATACATGGTTTCCAAAGTTCAGTGTAGTGACTTATCCATATTGTTTATGCACTTGAATTTGATTTCATTGGCATACTCACATATCATATAGTTTCATTTGAACCTTACATACTCAGTACATTCTTCATACTGACCCCTCTTGTGGGATTTACTTTACTTGCTGCAGGCGCAGGTACTAGTAGGCCTCCACAGTAGGTTGCCAGTTGTTGCAGATTATTGGTGAGCTCCAGTTAGTTCGGGGCTTCTCCGAGTCACAGTTGTACATATGTTTTAGTGTTGTACATGTTGTATAAAGCGGGGACTTGTCTCAACTTTTAGTTCATTTAGGTCAATGCACTTGTTAGAGGCTTTTGTAGACGTATGTGGGTATATAAATGTAAGAGGTATATGTTGTTCTTGACTTGATGGCCTCGACGGCCAAGTTTCACATATGTATATATCAATCACATGTTTCATGATTCCCGTCATTAGCATTATGTGTTCGTACATGGTAGTGATGTTCTTATGGCGTGCATATGAATGAACATAGGTAAAGCTTGGTTTTCTCGGGCCTTATCGGCTACGGGTGCCAATCACGTCCCGATGGGATTTGGGGTGTGACAAAAGTAGTATCAGAGCAGGTCGTTCTAAGGGTGTCTACGAAGCCGTGTCTGAGTAGAGTCTGACTTATCGATGTGTTGTGCACCACATTTATAAGTAGGAGGCTAGGGATATTTAGGATGTTGTTTATTTTCTTCACTTCTAGATCGTGCAATAGAGCCAGTGTTGTAAGTTGAATTGTATCTGATCCATGTAATTGTTTTTCTCTGGTATTGTAACAATGCCAATGACAAGAAGAGGTAGAGGTAAAGGCAAGCAGGTAGACATGCCTGCGGAAGAAGGAACGAGTAGATTACCACCTGACCAAGCTAGTCAAGGTGGAGTAAATGCTAAAATTTCATCGCGGTCTTCTTCTACTTTTCCAGCTCCGGAAGAGCCAATCGGTAGAGAAGTACCCGCAGAACCACCAATGAACACCACAGATCAGGACCTTAGGAATGCAATACATATGTTGACATAGTTAGTGGCAGCACCAAGTCAAGGACGAACTGGTCCAATGACAAATGAAGATGATGCGGCTAGAGTGGCGAGTCGCAGAACACAAGATTTCTTAAAACTGGACCCTCCTATATTCACAGGGTCGGATCCGAAAGCAAAACCATAGGACTTCGTGGATCAGATTCAGAGGGATCTGGAAGTTATACACGTGACTGGGGTAGAAACAGTTGAACTTGCTGCGTATAGATTAAAAGGGGAGGCGATATTGTGGTACGAGGATTGGAAGGAAACTCGTGATATTGGTGCAAATCCATAAATTGGGAAGAATTCAAAGTGGCTATTCTTGACCATTACCTTCCCTATGAGATCCGTGAGGCTTGTGCGGATCAATTTATAAACCTCCGTCAAGGAAATTTGAGCATCAGAGAATATAGTGTACAATTCAATTCCTTGGCATGGTATGCTCCAAATGTGGTGGCTACAATGACAGATAGAGTCCATCGATACGTGGACAGACTAGAACCATATTTGGCAAGGGATTGCACCATTGCTTCCTTGAACAAGGACATGGACATAGCTAGAATACAAGCCTTCGCCCAGAAAATGGAAGATCAAAGACAGAGAAAGGGCACATGAATTTGACAGGGGACAATCAAAAGGGCTAGACCTATGGAACCGTCTATGATGTCTCAAGGAGGATCTAGGCCTCGTATGTTTCCTAGACCACCTAGACCATCGTTCTCATATTATACATCAGGTGCTCACTCTCAATTTTGAGGGTCTAGAGGTGGTCAATCTGGACAGAGTAGTGGGGTTCACGGATCACAGGCAGCAGGTTTTCCTCATCAACAGTGTCAGCACTGCGGACGTATTCATACAGGTTCATGCAGAGTGGGGACAAATGCTTGTTTCTGGTGTGGTATGATGGGACACATGATGAAAGAGTGTCCCTAGAGGAGCATGGGTGGTATGGCACCACCGGCAAGATCGGCCATTGTGTCATCAGCATCGGTTTCTTTATTGGGCCGAGGTGTGCAGTCTGTTGTCCCTGGTAGGGGTGCCAGAGGAGCAGCCAGTACTAGTGGGATTCAGAATCGTACTTATGCTCTGGTAGACAGGCAGAATTTAGAGGCATCGCCCGATGTCGTCACAGGTACACTATCCATATGTTCATATAATGTATATGCACTGATTGATCCAGGTTTTATATTGTCCTATGTTACTCCATTGATTGCTGCGAAATTTGCAAAGGCACCAGAATTATTAATTAAGTCAATTGAAGTGTCTACACCGGTTGGTGGATGTATTGTTGCAAAAAGAGTATATCGTAATTGTGTGGTAACGGTGTGTGGTCATGATACACTGGCCGATCTCATTGAACTTGACAAGGTGGATTTTGATGTGATAATGGGAATGGATTGGTTAGCTTCTTGTTACGCCACGGTTGATTGCCGGGCCGAGAAGGTATATTTTCCTTTTCCACAAATGGATGTTTTTGAATGGAAGGGTGATGTAGGGGCACCTAAAGGAAGATTTATTTCTTATCAAAAAGCCAGGAAAATGATTGCTAAGGGTTACATATGTCATATGGTACGGGTGAAAGATACTGAAGTGGAACCACTAACTCCTCAGTCAGTTCCAGTGGTTAGTGAATTTCTGGATGTATTTCCAGAACACCTTTAGGGCTTCCCCCAGAAAGGGAAGTAGAATTTGGCATTGATGTGATTCCAGGCACTCAGCCTATTTCTATTCCTTCATATAGAATGTCTCCAGTAGAATTGCGTGAATTGAAGGAGCAATTGAAAGATTTGCTGGACAAAGGCTTCATCAGGCCTAGTATATCCCCGTGGGGTACACCGATATTATTTGTATGAAAGAAAGATGGCATGTTGAGAATTTCCATCGACTATTGGTAATTGAATAAGGTAACGATCAAGAACAAATATCCCCTCCCTCGAATTGATGATTTGTTTGATCAGTTACAGGGTGCCCAGTGTTTCTCAAAGATTGACTTAAGGTCGGGTTACCATCAAGTCAGAGTTAGAGAAGAAGATGTATCCAAGATAGCTTTTCTAACACGGTATGACCATTATGAATTTTTAGTTATGTCATTTGGACTAACAAATGCACCAGCTGCGTTCATAGATCTGACGAATAGGGTGTTTAAGCCATTTTTGGATGTGTTCTTCACAGTATTTATAGATGACATCCTGGTTTATTCAAGATCACCAGAGGACCATGCTAATCACTTACGGTAGGTATTGCAAATACTCCGTGAACGTAAGTTGTATGCAAAGTTCTCCAAGTGTGAGTTTTGGTTAAAATCAGGTGCATTCTTGGGTCACATTGTGTCAGATGAAGGGATACAGGTTGATACACATAAGATTGAAGCAGTGAAAAATTGGCCAAGACCTACGACACCCACAGAAATTCATAGTTTTCTTGGACTGGCAGGTTATTATCGAAGATTTGTGGAAGGTTTTTCCTCTATTGCTGCACCATTAACAAAGCTTACACATAAGGCAGTTAAATTTTAGTTGAATGATGTGTGTGATAAAAGCTTCCAAAGGTTGAAAGATAAATTAACCTCCACACCAGTTTTAGTGCTTCCTGAAGGTACCAAAGGTTATGTAGTGTATTGTGATGCTTCCAGGGTTGGCCTCGGATGTGTATTGATGCAGCACGGTAATGTCATAGCATATGCTTCACGATAGTTACGGCCACATGAGAGAAACTATCCCACACATGATCTTGAATTAGCAGCAGTGGTTTTTGCTTTAAAGATATGGTGTCATTATTTGTATGGAGTTCATGTTGATATCTATACTGATCACAAAAGTTAACCATGTATCTTTAATCAGAAAGAACTCAATTTGAGGCAACAGAGGTGGTTAGAACTCTTAAAAGACTATGATATTGACATTCTTTATCATCCAGGAAAAGCAAATATAGTAGCGGATGCTTTGAGCCGCAAGGTAATAGAAAGCACTAGTGGCCAATTGACAGAAAAGAAAGAGATAATCAAGGACCTACATCAATTAGACAGCTTGGGGGTTCGTCTTCTTAAATCCTCAGATGAAGAGGTTATTGTACAAAATGCAGCTGAATCTTTGTTGATAACTGAAGTGAAAGAGAAGCAGTATGCAGATCCTATGTTATTGCAGTTAAAAGAAAATGTACAAAAGAACTTGACAAAAGCATTTGATCTTACACAACAAAGGGTACTTCAATGCCAAGGCAGATTATGTGTACCAGATGTGGATGAGTTGAGGAAACGACTTATGACAGAGGCGCATCATTCGCGCTATTCTATTCATCCGGGTGCTACTAAAATGTACCATGATTTGAAAGAATTGTATTGGTGGGGAAATATGAAAAAGAACATTGCAGAATTTGTCGCTCAATGCCCTAATTGTCAACAAGTAAAGGTAGAGCATCAGAAACCAGGAGGTTACATGCAATGTATCAATCTTCCAGTCTGGAAATGGGATATGATTAACATGGATTTTATCACAGGTTTGCCTAGCACACTGCGTAAATTTGATTCTATATGGGTTATAGTGGACAGGCTTACTAAGTCAGTGCACTTCCTACTAGTCAGGATCACCTATACAGCTGAGGATTATACAAAATTATATGTTAAAAAGATAGTGAGGTTACATGGTATTCCACTTTCCATTATATCAGACAGAGGACCACAGTTTACAGTGCACTTTTAGAGATCTTTTCAGTAGAATTTGGGTACACAGATGAATCTGAGTACGGTTTTCCATCCTCAGACTGATGGACAAGCAGAATGTACTATTCAAACACTTGAATATATGCTACGAGCTTGCACGTTAGATTTTCAGGACAGTTGGGATGACCATTTGCCTCTTATTGAATTTGCTTACAACAATATCTATCACTCAATTATTAAAATGGAACCTTATGAAGCTTTGTATGAAAGGAAATGTAGATCACCAATTAGATGGTTTGAAGCGGGTGAAACTGCTTTACTTTGGCCAGATCTTGTTCATCAGGTGATGGAGAAAGTTAAAGTGATTCAACAATGATTACAAACGTCCAAGATTCGACACAATTCATATGCGGATGTTAGAAGAAGAGGGCTTGGATTCGCCATAGGTGATTGGGTATTTCTGAAGGTGTCACCGATGAAAGGGGTAATGCAATTCAAAAAGAAAGGAAAATTGAGCCCACGTTATATAGGCCCATATGAAATTATTAGAATATTTGGACAGGTTGCTTATGAGTTGGCACTACCCCAAGAACTCTCCACAGTTCATCCGGTATTTCATATGTCAATGCTTTGAAAGTGCATAGGGGATCCATCTCGTTTCACTCCTATTGATGATGTACAGGTTACAGAGGATCTTACCTATGAGGGGTTACAGAGGATCTTACCTATGAGGAGATACCTATTTCCATTCTGGATAGACAAGTGAAGAGGTTGAGAAATAAATACATAGCTTCCGTAAAAGTACTTTGGAGAAATCAGCAAATAGAATAGGTCACATGGGAAGCTGAAGAAATGATGAAATCCAAGTACCCTCATTTGTTCCAAAAGGAAGAATGAAAAGTAAGTATTTATAAGCTTTGAATATATCTCCAAATGATGACATGAAGAATGCTCCTAAACTTGTAATTGGTTACTTTGAAATGATAACACTAACATTCGAGGACGAATGTTTCTAAGGGGGCAAGAATGTAACACCCCGTACGTTTCAGAGTCTAGATGACTACCGTAAAATTTATGGAAATATGAAAACATGAGAGATTTGATGAATTATGTATTAGATTGTGGGCATTTAAAAGTCTTGTACAATTGGGCCTTAAATGAAGCCCAAAAACCATAGAAAGACATGGCCCAAGTGGGAATTTGACCCATTCTTGCCTAAGTCATCCATTGAACAAGTAAAACCACCAAGTTTGTGGATAAGTATAATTCTAAATTGACTATATAAGCCAACAAATAAGATTTTTATTCCATAACAACACACATGCCCTTTTTAGCATTTTCCACATTTTTCTCTCAAAATACAAACCCTAAGCTATCATCTCTTTGGGACAAGATCACTCTTTGGTAAGTATTTATTCTCATGGTTAAGTATATAATATGTTTAATATGGTTTATAAATCATGTTGGTTGTGTTGTCAAAGTGTTGGACAGTGTGCTATGCGTAAAACTGTCTATTTTTGCAATCGGAGAATAATTTTGTCTTGTGAACTTGAATATGGACTTGTGATCTTGAAGGAAGTGAACTTGATGGATTAAGTATTTAAATGTGAGATATTATTATAGTCTTACTTTGTTTTATCCTTGAGTATAATGTTTGGAATTGCTATTGTGAAATTGATTATGGTTTTGGTGACATATTGACCGTAAAGTTTTGGGTGTTGTTATGTGTGTTGTGAAACCATGGATGAATGTTGGTATTCAAGATGATCAAAAATATGTCAAAATAAGTTTGGTTATGATCATGGACCATTCATTGTATTAAAAGACCAAAAAGAAACCATTTCGGACCAAAACGGGCATCTGCCACCAGCCACCTGCGGGAGCATCTCAGCCACCTGCAGTCGCAGGTGGCTTCGCAGGTCATCCCCAGGTGCGGTTTTGTCTATTTTCGCATCGTCTTGGTCCCCGAAGGCCCCTATACCCATTTTGGATGTAATTATCAACTTGCGATGTCGTTGTAATGACTTTAAAGTGTCATATGGAGGTGCGTTGAACTATATTAAGTATGGATGGTTGTTCATATGTTATTATGAAGGAGTAATTGTGACAGAATGATAAGGAGAAAAGCATAAGGGGTAAGTATGGTGTGAAATGCTATCGATGTATGATATCTTGGTCAATGTGCGTAATGTTATGGTGTTGTTGATATGATAATGCATTGGATTGCATTGTAAGGGATGACATGACATTATACGGCATTCATATAGTTCATTGTCATCTTGTACGCCTGTATAGTAACTAGTTGCTAATGTAAGCTCCGATATGTACTTGTATTGTAGAGTAAGACGTGAAGAAGAAGCTGGACTATTGTGTTCATACATAGTCTTGTGTGTTCATACTTGGAAGTGAAGGTATGTAAGGTTACTCTGTCCGTATCTTTCTGCGGCAAATAGTATTCATATTGACATTACGCTTGTCCCATCCTGAAATGTGCTAAGGTACCCTATATCCGGTTATCAATGGCTATTATTACATGTTTCCTACTCATTGATCAATTGTGAATCTCATGTCTCATATTCATGAATAATGTTCCAAAAGCCCAATAAGGTTACGTTCCAAAGTTCCAATAGTGGTTATATTCATGTATCTTGTTCATTGATTATTGTCCAATGGTTCCAATGGTGTTATGTTTCCAATAAGGCTATGTTTCCAACAATGTTTATTCATATATCTCTCACTCATTAGTTAATGATCCAAAGCTTCAAGGAAAGTATAACTATCATTGTATCAATCTCAAAGTAATGAATAAAGTAATGCTTATATGTGGTCAATGATCAAGTATGGGTGGTAGCTTTGGGGGCGAAATGCCTAGCTCAAGCCGATCCCGAGATTGTTGGATCAGGGGGCAGTTCTAGAGGCATAAGCCTAGCTCTGACCGATGCTGACAGGGGGTAGCTCTAGAGGTAAAAACCTAGCTCGAGCCGAACCTGATAAGTTGATTGATGGGTGGCAGCTCTAGAGGTAATAACCTAGCTCGAGCCGATCCCGATATATATTGATTCATAGGGTGGAAGCTCTAGGGGCATAATCCTAGCTCGAGCTGATCCCAACATAACGTTATAATATGTTAAAACCTACTGTTCAGTCGGGGCCCAGGTATCACAGGTCACAGGCAAAGATGAATAATTAGAATCAAAGAAACAAAGAAAGTAAAGAAAGCAATATACATGGTTTCCAAAGTTCAGTATAGTGACTTATCCATATTGGTTATGCATTTGAATTTGATTTCATTGGCATACTCACATATCATATAGTTTCATTTGAACCTTACATACTCAGTACATTCTTCGTACTGACCCCTCTTGGGGGATTTACCTTACTTGCTGTAGGCGCAGGTACTAGTAGGCCTCCACAGTAGGTTGCCAGTTGTTGAAGATCATTGGTGAGATCCAGTTAGTTCGGGGCTTCTCCGAGTCATAGTTGTACATATGTTTTAGTGTTGTACATGTTGTATAAAATGGGGACTTTTCCCGACTTTTAGTTCATTTTGGTCAATGCATTTGTTAGAGGCTTTTGTAGACGTATGTGGGTGTATAAATGTAAGAGGTATATGTTGTTCTTGACTTGATGGCCTCGACGGCCAAGTTTCACATATGTATATATCTATCACATGTTTCATGATTCCTGTCATTAGCACTATGTGTTCGTACATGGTAGTGATGTTCTTATGGCATGCATATGAATGAACATAGGTAAAGCTTGGTTCTCTCGGGCCTTATTGGCTACGGGTGCCAATCACGTCCTAATGGGATTTGGGGTGTGACATCTATAACTACGTGCTACCATAGGATTTATGATTGCACCGCAAAATGGGTGATCTCTGTTAGCTAATAAGGCTAATTAATGGATCCATAGAGAGATAGATAGGCTCTACCCTCTGGTAAAGTTCATAGTAGCCCTCCCATTTGGGTTGGATATTGGACTTGATGAGCTCATATGATGTATCTGGTTGTAAGAAACTCCACACCAAAAGACTGCATTATTTCATAATTTCACTTAATATGATCATTCATAATGTCAGAAATACAATGATTGTCAGACACACATTTTTAGATATGTTTTAGCTTTGGTTCAACAGTTTATAGATTTACATTATCAAATTTTGAAATATCATTTTTCAAGGATTCTTATCTTATTTTATCAGTTATGTCTCTTTCTTATATAACTTGATTTATGCTTATTGATCTTATTCAATTTAAAAGTTTGTTAGATATGAAATTTTTTAAAATATTTAGCTTTAATATTACATACCAGTATATTCTCATATACTGACCACACACTTTTCCTTATGCCACATCTTTTTATTAATGTAGATTCTTGCACTTGTTCCAAAGCTTGTGGGTAGATAGTTGTAGTTTCCAATTCAGTAGTTGGTGAGTCTTCTTCATTCAGGGATATGGAGTAGTTTGCTTTCTCCGTTTTTATTTTAGACACTTCATTTGTTAAATGGTATTTGGTGCATTGTCTCGATGAAATTATTTCTTTATGTCATTAGAGGTTTATTTCAGACATTAGCTATTCTGAATTTTGATGGATTTTCAATTGTCCATTCTTTTATGTTATAAAGGGTTATTTCCCATTTAGCTATGTTCAGTTTGTCCATCAATTTTGACATTTATATTGTTCTTTAGATATGTTATGCCAAGGTTTGCAGGGGATCACTTGTGATCCCAAGTGTCGATCACACCTAGAATATAGACTCAGGTCGTGATTTTTTAGAAGTGTTCCCCGATCACCTTCCCGAAGTTCCTCCCAATAGGAAGATAGAATTTAAGATAGACATTTTCACTAATATGTAGCCGATCTCTATTCTACCATATAGAACGTCTCCCACTGAATTGAAAGAGTTCAAAGATCTTTTAGATAAGGGATTTATCAAACCTAGTGCTCCCCCATGGGGTATCACAGTTCTTTTTGTGCACAAGAAAAATGGTTCCCTTAAAATATGTATCGATTACCGCTATATGAATAAGGTCACCATCAAGAATAAGTATCATATTTACCAATAACCCGTTAGACCAACGTCAGGGAGCCACTTGCTTTTCAAAGTTTAGGGAGTGTGATATTCTAAAGACATCTTCCTGTACTCGGTATGGCCATTATGACTTATCATGTCTTCTCATGATCCGAGTATACACCCTAGGTGTGACAGGTACTTAGGATCACAAGTGATCCCAACAAGACCCTCGGTATTGACATACTGCTAATGAATTAACTGACAATTTATATAATGGAAAAAGGTCAAATACACCCCTGAACATTTATAAATGGTATGCAAATACCCTTTGTTATACTTTTAGGCTGTCAATGTCCTTACCATCATATTTTTGGGTCATGTTTAACAACTTTCAACAACGGTATCTAAATACCCTTTGTTATAATTTTAGCTTGTTAATGCCCTTACCGTTATACTTTTGGGTCATATATACCCTTAAGTTACCTGGAGAGACACATAACATCACCTTAGTGCATATACCCGATTTCCTTTTATTTTATCTAAAATTTTAAAAACCACTCATATCATATTATTTTACCCACATTAGACCCGGATAAAAATTGAACCTGCGATTCTTTCTACCTAAAGACCCTAACCCTTCGTTCCTCATCTCACTCACCCTCTAACCCAAGAAAGGTGTAACTGCTGATGCTTTACACAACTAATTGTTCCTCTGAGTATCTTTATGTTGCAGTTTAACTTATTCATTGCACTGAATTGGCGAAATCAACATCTTCTTGTTTATTAAGGTCATGATAAACCATTTTTTGTAGATTGTATAACAGGTGAAAAGTAGAATGGAAATCATATTTCTAAAAATTAATCAAATTATAACTTTCAATTTTCAATTTGGTGTTTAAGAACATCAACTATTCTCAACTTTTGGCTGGCACTATTAACATGAATTTATTCCATGAGCCTTGTCATCATCGAGGACAAGTATTATCAATTGAGACATCAAAAGTTTCTAACTTTCTATTTCAGTTAACTTTATTATTCCCAATCTCCAGTATTAAAGAGGATGCTCAGTACTAAGAAATTGAGGGTGAGTGAGATGAAGAATGAAGAGTGAGGGTCATTTGGTAGAAAGAATTGCGAGTTAAATTTTTATCCGTGTCTAATACGGGCAAAATAATATGATATGGGTGGGTTTTTAAATTACAGGTAAAATAAATGAAAATTAGGTAAATGCACTAAGATAAGGTTACATGTCTCTCCAAGTAACTTAAGGTATATATGGCCTAAAAGTATGACAGTAAGGGCATTGACAATCTATAAGTATAATGAAGGGTATTTGCATGCCATTTTTGATAGTTTGGGGGTATATATGGCCCAAAAGTATAACGGTAAAGGCATTGACAACCTAAAAATATAATGAAGGGTATTTTTATGTGATTTTTGAAAGTTTATGGGTATATTTGTCCTATTTCCATTTATATAATGCAAGCGGAAGCTGAAACATAGCTAACTAGAGAATAGTACTTCAAATTTATAATAGAATGAGATAACTGAATTTCCATGTAAAACTAAACTACTAATGTCTGAATATAGCCCCTACAGACTGAATAATGTAAATTGTCGGGACATGCCCGCAGCTACACAAAAAATAAAATAACTCTCTGAAATAAATCTTCACCTCTAAGCTACTCCATGAAGTCCCCAAATAAAGAGGACTCACAAACTATTGATTGGAAATGATGTATTCTATCTATCCATGATTCTAGAACCATCATCTTAATCTACATCAATAATAAGATGCAACACAGAGAAAAGTATGCGATTAGTACATAGGAATGTACTGAGTTTTCAAGGTAAAGCTCAATAAAACATATCTGATAGTAAAAAGTTTATAAGGACTGCTAAAGTTCATAAATCATGAATAAATGAATAGATAGAAGAACATCATAAAGTTAGTATATGAAGATCATGTGGGTCAACTTTCAAAAGCTATAAATGTAAATCTGTTTCTAAGGCTGTAAGCTGAAAACATGTCTAACGCTACAACTATTAAAAGATCATACTATCAATTTCAACTGTAAGGTAATGTAAATCTTTAAGTGTGGAGTTACTTACAAAAGATATACATCACATAAAATCTTTAAGTGGGGAGTTTCTTACACACGATATACATCACGTGAGCTCATGATGTCCAACGTATAATTTTAATTGGAAGGGCTTCACTATACCTTGCCAGGGTATAGAACCTTTCTATCTAATGTGGATCCACTATTGAACCTCTTGGGCTAAATGGAGTTGACTGTCTAGCGGTATGCTCAAATCCTACGGTGGAACATAGTTATGAGACTTGGGTTTTTGGAACCTACAATATATCGATGCTAAATAATCCTCCAAAAATAAGTCTATATATCATATGCTCATAAATAATGTAATAATCTGTCTATATAACAGTAAGGTATGAGTATAGGCTAAAATTCATCTTTGAAATACTCTATACTAAATCTAAAAACTTTATATACAAATTTCTCTGTAAATTCATGCTTGAAATCATCAAGGTTGAATAAAACTATAGTGATCATGCTAACTATTTCAATATGCATTAAAACCAAGTAAATCAACAAGAACTAAAAGTTATGAAGAAATTGCATAGTTTTGAGTAAAATCCCTAACTTGAATCATCAAGGTTTTCTTAATACTTTCTAAAAAACAAACTTGACATTAGGGTGGAAGGATACCTTATTGAAGCCTTACATACCTGAGAGAGAGAAGAGTTTTTTGAACTATGAGCTTGGATTGAAGGTTTGAGTTATGAACTCTACGTCTTGCTTGAAGGAAAATTATTGTAGCTTCTTTGTGACTTCAAAGAAGTTTATGCATAGGTTATGAGGATAATTAGATAGACTCATATGATATTCCTCCCAACAAGACACTGAAACAACGTAGTTTAGTGTTAGAAAGTAAGGAAAAAATGAAATTAGCCCTGATAAAATATTTTAAATTTTCTTAAAACAGTGATCCACGAGTCACTACAAACTCATGGACTGATGCCATGGATCATGGTTTGGCTCATGGTTCCCTACAAGATTTTTGCTAAAATCACTTTCATGTGTCATGGAGTCATGTGGAGACTCGTAGTTCTGAAGGAAACTATTAACTCTCTGTCCAAGCTTCTACGTGTCAAAGTACAGTTTGTGATTCCAATCCACGAATTGTACTTTGTGTCATGGCAACCTGGAAGTTGGAATCATCTAGAAAATTGTTTCACGAGTTGTTCCATGACTCGTGGTTTCGTGAGCTTTGGACCTATTCGTGGTTCACTAAAAACTGAGGTGGGTTTCCACGGGAGGTTCCATGGGTCCTGTACCTAGTTCACGACTCATGAACCCTTTTATGAGAACTTGAAACTTATATGTTTCAATCAAAATTTCTTGGCTAAGTGCTGAATTTGTGTATGCTTGAAACTCGAGGTGTTGCAATATCACCCCCTTGGGATTATTCATTTTCAAATAAAGACTAAATCTGGACTAGATAGAAAGGGATTTACTATCTATCTGATGTCTAAAACTGATTTACTTGGATATATGGGACTAATCTATACTATGAGTATAAAACTCATCTAAAGCATGAATGGCCTAAACTTACTCATAAACTGTGAAGTGATGATAATGATATTAAATTTGTAGGACTCACTGTGAAAAGGAAAATTATTACCTCAAATTTTTTCACTGGTAGGAGTGAATAGTTACGGGCACTTGGCTTTTATATCTTCTTTGACTTCCCAAGTTGCTTCCTCAAATAATTAATTTCTCCACAAAACCTTGACTGATGTAATCACTTTGGTTCTCAACTTGTAGATCTATCGATCTAGTATCTGAACTAGTACCTCTTCATAAGATATGTTGTCCTTCACCTCAACAGTTTCCAAAGGAATAATAAATGATGGATCACCAACATACTTCTTAAACATAGACACGTGGAACGCCGGATGCATTGCTAGTAACTCCATAGGTAGCTCCAACTCATAGGATACCTTTCTAATCCTACTCAAAATATGATAATGACTAATGTATCTGGGACTAATCTTCCCCTTATTACCATATCACATTGCCCCTTTCATACGTGAAACCTTCAAGAAAATCCAATCATCAACCTCAAATTCTAAGTCTTTTTGCCTCACATAAGAATGAGATATATGTCGGCTTTGAGTAGTTTTCAACCGTTCTCTAATCAGAGTAACTTCCTCCATGGATTGATGGACCAAGTCTGGCCTAATCAAATCAGCCTCACGCACCTCAAACCAACCAATAAAAGACCTACATCTCTACCCATAAAGTGCCTCAAATGGAGCCATCTAGATACTAGAATGATAACTGTTATTATAAGCAAATTCAATAAGAGGTCGATGATCATCCCTATTACTTTTGACATGGATTGCACAAGACCTCAACATATCCTCAAGATTCTGAATGGTGTACTCTTCCTACCCATCGGTTTGTGGATGAAAAGTTGTACTTAGATCTACATAGGTTCCTAAACTAGACATCCAAAAGTGAGTAGTGAACTAAGAACCCCTATAAGAAATGATAGACAAAAGGAACTCCATGAAGTCTGACTAAATCTCGAATGTACAATCTGGCATAATCCTCTATTGAATCTGTAGCCTTAATAGGCACAAAGTGATCTGACTTAGTCATTCTATCTATAGTCACTCAAATCAAATTATGCTACCGACGCGTATGAGGTAGGCCTATTATGAAATCTGAGTTAATCATCTGTCATTTACATATAGGAATGCTTATTTATTGAGCCTTACCAGCAGGACTTTGATGTTCAACATTCACCTGTTGACAGTTGTCTCACTTTACTACAAAGTCTATAATGTACTTTTTCATACTACTCCAAAAAACTTCTCTCAAATCACGATACAAAATGATGGAACTGGGATGAATAGAGTATCTAGAACTATGAGCCTATGTAAAAATCCACTCTCTAAACCCATATTTATCAGAAACACATAACCTACCATGATACCGAAGAATACCATTCTCCCCATAAGATATAACTTCAAATATTTGCTTGTAGATTGCATCCTTCAACTGAAGTAATCTAGGATCACTATCTTGCTTCTCCTTTACTTCAATCACCAAAGATGACATGGAACCATTTTGCACTGTCACACCAAAATCATCAAAATCCATGACACGGACTCCTAAATGTGCGAGTTTATGCACATCCTTCGTAAGCTTTTTCTTCCCTTCTTGTACATGAACAAAACCCCTCATAGACAACCTGCTAAGAGCATTAGAAACATTATTTTCCTTACCCAGATGATATAACACACTCATGTCATACTCCTTGTGAAGCTCAAGCCAACTTCTCTATCAAAGATTCAAATCTTTCGGATGTAAGAAGTATTACATGATCTAGTGATTGGCGAAAACATTAATTTGCACACCATAAAGGTAATGACACCAAAATTTTCAAAGTAAACACTACTACGTCTAGCTTAAGGTCATGAATGGGGTAGTTCTTCTCATGAACCTTAAGTTGTCTAGAAGCATATGTAATGACCATACCATTCTTCATCAAAACAAAACCAAAGCCAACTCTAGAAGCATCACTATAAACCACAAAACCATTTGTACCCTCCGACAAAGTTAGAACAAGCGTAGAAGTCAATAGATGCTTCAACTCCTCTAAGATCTTCTCACAAACCTCAGACTATAGGAACTTGAACTTTTTCTATGTCAACTTGGTCAACGGGTAAAAAATAGATAAGAATCCCTCAACAAACCTCTAATAGTAATCGGTTAAACCCAAAAAGCTCTTAATTTCTATTAGAGTAGTGGGCCTAGGACAGCTCTTCACCTCCTCGATCTTTTGAGAATCAACCTGGATATAACATGCCCAAGAAATACAACTGATCTTAACCAAAATTTTCACTTAAAGAACTTAGTAAATAACTGTCTATCCCTGAGGGTCTTAAGGACAATTCTAAAAAGATTAACATGCTCTTTCTTACTACTAGATTAGATTATGATATCATCTATGAAAGTGATAATGAAAATGCCGAGGTACTATTTAAACACTCTGTTCATGAGGCCCATAAAAGTTGTAGGAGCATTGGTTAGTTTGAATGACAAACAAGAAACTCATAGTGACCATACCGAGTTTGGAAAGATATCTTTGTAATGTCACACTCTCTGACCCTTAACTGTTGGTACATGGATCTGAGATCAATCTTAAAGAAATAAGTGGCACCTTAAAGATAGTTGAATAGGTCATCAATTCTGGGAATGAGATACTTACTCTTATTTCTGACCTTGTTTAACCAAAAGTAGTTAATACATATTTCGAGGGAACTATCTTTCTTATGCACGAAGAGGACTGGGACACCTCATGGGGAAATATTGGGTCTAATGAATCCCTTATCTAGAAGGTCCTTTAACTGTTCTTTTAACTCTTTTAACTCAGTTGTATCCATTCTATATGGTGGAATAGAGATGGGCTGCATATTCCAAATAACTTCTATCCTATAGTCCATCTCCCTTCTATAAGGTACTCTTAGAAGATCACCAAGGAAGATTTCTTGAAACTCATTAACTATAGGAACTAACTAAAAATATGGGGTCTCAAATTTTTTTAATGAAAGAGTTTGCTTAGGCCTATTTTATTCAAACTAAATAATTACACGAGGAATTACAATGCCCAAAATAAAAAATGGAAACAACAAAACAATGAGAAAAAGTGAACCACAATAGAAAAAAGCAAAAAATCTAAGAAAAAGAAAGCCAAGTGTCTTCTCGAAGCTCCTCTCTACTTTGTGTTTAATAGTAGATACCTCGGAAGAGCTCATGAATCAGGTCAAATCAAATATGTTGAAGCTTCATCAACAAACAAAGGGTGATTTAGGTCTCTCAGACCAGTAATTTCCAACCTGCAACTAGTTATATGCTAGGTCGATTCCATTTGAGCAACCTCAAGCTCTCACATAGGTGCTATGTAATTAAAATCCTAGATCAGAGTATTCTCAATAGATTTACCTAGATCTACAATTGGAAAAATTTCACTATAAGGTAAACAAAAATCAACAATCTTGTTATCTTCAAAGCTTTTACTTATGTGTAGATTTGGCAATTCCTTTAATTTCCCCCGTTTAATTGATTAAAACCCCAGAGAAGTTGATACCACCATCAAAATAAGAGTAAGTATTGGAGCAATCAGACTATGCTATAGGTAATAATCACCATCTGTTACGTATTGCAATTTCAATATTCATGTAGATCTTTGGTCTTGTTTTGCATTCCCCCTTGTTCGACTCTATGATGTTGTGAGTCTTTGTATTCTCTCTATGTATAATCAATCTGGTTGCCTAGCTCTTAACACTGTAGCTCTGATATTGGGTATTTGACTTTTATCCATGATAAGAATTTCTTTTCCTTCTGCTGGCACCGCCTGAATATTGTTAAATTCTAATGGACCTGCAAAATTAAAAACATGGTTAGTTAAAACATCTGCTGCTCTGTTGCCTTCTCTCATAATATGATTGGTGATTGATGATTTGATCTTTACCTTCTCTCAATTGATTAACTTGATGACCTCCCTATGATTTCTTGAAAGACACTCCCACTTTCCTTCCAATACATTTACCATGGTTAAGGAGTCTGTATAATAAGAGAAAAAAGGTCATGATTTCTGCAATACACCACTCCTTCTTTGATAACTAAAGCTTCAGCTTTTATATTATTCATCTCATCAACATGCATTGCTCTTGTATTGACAAAATCCCCTAGTTCATCTCTAATACAAAAAGCTATAAAGCTTGGACCAGGATTTCCTCTAGAAGCCCCATTCTAGTTGCAAATATACCAACTTGTAGGGGGCATATTCCATTTAACTCTGATGGTTGTGATTTTAGGTATATAATCTTTACAGAACTTGACCATTTGTATCTAACAAGTGAGGATATTATATACCCAAGGGTACATCACTCTAGCTAGCATATGAAAATTTAGTTGATATCATGAATTACCCTTTCTGTAGACATAGTTGGCCCATAAACCATAGTGTTTCTCCATTTCCAATCCTTAAAATAATAGTAGGAGTTGCTTGATACATAGGTTTTAGCTTAGAAGAGCATTTGGTTTCCCACTACCTAGACACTGCAAGATTGACCTATTGAAAAGGGCCTAGAACTCCTGTAGTAGCACAAAAATAATTCTAGATAACCATAAGAAATTGACCAGTTAAGAATAAGTTATCTAAGGTTTCCTGTTGGAGACTAGCACAACACTTACACCTTGAAACAATATCTAGACCACATTTAGCAATAATATCATCTACAAGAAGTTTATTTTTTCATAACCTACAAAGGAAGAAAGAAATGTTAAATGGAAGTCCCTTAATATACATCTTAGCATAAAAACTACTTTCCTGTTCCTTCTGTCTGAGTATTTCCCAAGCACTCTTGACTGAGAACTTTCTAATACTTGTAGATCTCTAACATGAGATATCCCATTTAGCATTGATCGGATAAGTTCTAAGTCATGACAGATAAAATCTTCTAAGTCATGTGGGAGATTCTACTACAATGTTCCTGTTTCCAATTTCCATCTTTTATGAAACAACGAAGATCTTCAAATCTCTCATCATAATTGAATTCATTAGGTAGGACCTGGTATAAAGGACCAAGACCTGTCTAGTTCTTAAACCATATATTTGAGGAACCAGTTTGTGGTTCCCACCAGATATCCTTCTCAATTTCATCCCTCATTTTAATATTTTCTTCCATAATTGAGACTTCCTTTCCATTGGACTAGTGCTGGAATGTATCTTTTACAATACTTGTTCAATATATAGTTAGTCCATAGAGATCTTGTAGTTTTGAACTTTCACCATAATTTTACAAAAAAGGCTTTTGAGATATCAAACAAATACCTAAATCCTAAACCTTCTTTTGATTTAGGGTAACATACATTCTTCCATGAAGCCCAATGTCTTCTCTTGCCTTCTTCCTTATTACTCTAAAAGAATCTTGAAAAAATTTGTGAAGTTCTGATATGGTGTATTTGGTAGGAGCTAGTGTTGATAACAAATAAATAAGCATATTTTGGAGAACACTATTGATCATTCTTGCTTTCCCCCCAAATGATAGCAATTTCCCTTTCTAATTTTGTAGTTTGTCCTTCACCTTTTTAATTAACTCATTGTAGTACTCCTTTTTCTTCCTAGAATGGAAAATAGGGCATCCAAAATATTTAAAAGGAAAAGAACCTTTTAAAAACCTGTCATCTACTTTACTTTCTGCATCAACCTGGTAGCCACATTCTTGAATATGTAAAAAGCACTCTTGTCCCTGTGATAAGCTGTCCAAAATCATTTTCATATTCCTGCTGAGTATTCATGATCATAGATTGTTTGTCACCTGAAGTGAAAATAATGGTATCATCTTCATATGCAAGATGATTCAACTTGGTACTCCACCTAGGCAAACCATAACCTTTTTACAAACCATTGTCATGCAGTGAATTTAAAGCCCTAGACAAGACTTCAACTAATAATATAAAGAGAGTTGGGAAAGAGGATCCCCTTGCTTAACATCTCTTGTTGAGTAGAAAAAACCATGGCTTTGTCCATTAATTAAAAAAGAATACTAATTATTTGCAAGCAGTCTCCAAATAAGATCCACAAAAACATCTTTAAAACCCATCTTTCTCAAAACCCTGGTAAGAAATATCAAAGATACTCTATCATAAGCCTTAGCTATATCTAATTTAATCACCACATTAGCAAGATTGCACCTTTTCCTAATATTAGCAACTATCTCCTGGGTAAGTAAGACATTCTCTGTAATACGCCTGCCTTTCACAAATCCAGATTGATTTGTGGAGATCAATTATGGTAGAATAGGATCCAGTCTACCATGGACAACCCTTGAGATCACCTTGTTGCTGAAGTTACTTAAACTAATTGGTCTTAGATAAGAAAAGTTTTGAAATACATCCTTCTTAGGGAGAAGAACCAAATTAGCATGGGTAAAAGATTTGGGAAGAGTGTCACCACTAAAAAAAGCTTTGATAACCTTATGCACATCTGTACCAATAATTTCCCAATAAGACTGGAAAAACAACCTGATAAACCATCTAGGCCACTAGCACTTGTCCCATCTAGAGCAAATACAACTTGTCTCACCTCTTCTAAAGAAGGAATATAACATAGATTGTTATTATCTTCATATGTAACCATTTTAGGAACATGTTCCAAAATCAGAAAATCTAAATTCTCTTCTTCTTGAGTGAATAGTTTTTTGTAAAACTTGATGGCCTCCTCTGTAATTAATAAATCTCCTTCTATTAGATTTACATGAGGGTCATAAATACTCTTTACCTTAAGCCTTTTCCTTCTACCATTACCTAGATTATAAAAGAACCTAGTAGTTTTGTCCCCATCTACATACCACTTGATTCATGCTTCTGCCTTCTAAAATTCCTCCTCATAATGAAGATATTTCTTCAACTCAACTTTAGGCTGATGTAGCAACATTCTATTGAATGGATTATGATCTTCCATAAAAGCTGCTCCTTAATCTTGACCAGTTCCTCCCTAATAAGCAATTGTTTAATAATATTCCTATATGTGTCTTTGCTCCACTTGGAAAATTCTCTTTTAATATTTTTAATCTTTTGTTTGAAAATCAAATATGGGTGCCCCTAAAAATCAGTAATCCATGATTACTGAAATATTTCTGAACTCTACATATTCTATCCAGAATCTTAAGAATTTGAAAGGCTTCACAAAACTTGAATTATGACCTCCTATACTTATGAGGAGTGGGACATGATCAGACCCAGTCCTTGAAAAATGTTTTACCTCCATGTTTTGAATAAAATCAATTAAAAGTTGTTTAGTCAGCACCCTATCTAGTCTCTCAAAAAGTTATTCCCTATCAGTTCCTCCATTCTACTAAGTAAATGGATTACCCTTAAACCCTATATCAAATAACTAAGAAGAATTAATGCACATAATAAAGTCTTCACTATCATTTGGGTTTATTGGTAATCTTCAAATCTTCTTATTTTGAGATAGCACCACATTAAAATCCTCTCCAACTAATGAAGGAATTGATATGTTGTTGGATGACTAGTATATATCATTCCACAGGTTAATTATGTATACTGAATTGCATTTGGCATGAACTAATGTAATAATGATGGGCTGATTGTCCTTCAGAATTAACTTCAGTGTAATTTGTTGAGCATATTTCCCTATCACTTTTACTTCCACAAAATCCTTGACAAAAAACAATATCTTCCCATTTATGTTTGCACCTTCATTATTCATATGAATTTTCCTTTTATATTTCTTTAACTGCTTGACATGCTGAAAAGGCTCCATCAATTCAATCAAAGTAAATTGGTGAAGCCTATGTAACATTTGTACTCTATTAAAAGCTTGTTGGGTCCTTACTGATCTAATGTTCCAGTTAATACTTTTAATCATATAGAAACACTAGCTTTTATGGCTAAACTTCTTGTAACCTTCCCATGAGGTTGTTTTAAGTCTTTTTCTTGTTGTTTCTTCCTTTTCTTACAATTATTTAAAGCTCTAGGGGAAATTTCTACCTAATTCATGACTTGATTATAGTTTTGTTCTATCACTTCCTCTGAATCAGCCATGACTTCATCATTTATACCTCTCCCTATTTGAATATTACTTGTACCTATATGAGAACAAATTTCATGGAAAGCTTTATTGGGAGACTCTTGTTTGTGCATTGTGATGTCTCGACTAAAAACCTTTTCTTCATGGGTGTCTACTACTATTTCCATGCTCTCATTATTATTAATAATTGCCATAGGTTTTGGATCTGCTTCAACCAAAGCAAGTTTTCTCTGAGGACTATCCCCCTCTTGCCCTAGATCTGTATTTACCCCATCTCTTTAACCCTTCATATACTCAATGGTATTGTTGTTAGAGGCCTACATCAGCGTCTCCTTCACAATAATATTGATGTTTGACACCTGCATTTGCTTCTCTTCTAGGATTTTAAGAATAATTTCCTCTTGACTGCTTATTGCCTCCAATTCATTCTCTTTTATGAAGTGTTCTTACTGGTCTACATGCCGCCAAGTATGATTATTTTGAAGTTGTTGATATAAATCAACTATCTCCCCTTCTTCTGCTACTTCTACTTTGTCACCCCACTTTTTAGCTGATTGTTGTTCCTGTTACCTAAAAGCCAAAGTGATCCACTTTTTGTGCTATCAGTGAATTGATTTTCCCCTTCATTGTCATGACAGGATTGCCCTGCCTGTTCATCCATATGCTGCATATTATATTCATTGGAGAGCATGTTAAACTTGTTTTGAGTACTAATCTCTATTAAAAATTCTTTAACTTCCTCTAGTTGTCATGATTATTTCCCTTATTTGTGCTGCCACATTTCTTACTGATGCTTTCTTTCCATACTTGTAGATCCCCAATAATTGAACACTGGAATAATTTTAGGTTAATGATACTCTATGTACCACCCCTTAACTATTTCTTTGGAGATAGCTTCTCATCCCTTAAACTACTACCATCACTTTCTATCCTTGGAACAAGCCTTAGCTCTGGATGCAAGACCTTGCATGTTACTGCATTATGTTCTTGAAGATTACATTCCATGCAATATTTTGGCAGGTATCATATTGTATCTTAACATTATCTGTGCCAACAACTCCTGTATTTTCATTCCTAATTTTCATACAATCAAACTTTGGTAAGGTAGAAGACAGGTCCATACCTGAAACTTGACCCTGGAGCAACTGGGTTTGGTTTTATCAATGGTGGCTAAATCTATATGCAAAGTCTTCCCCACGGCCTATGCCAAAGTGAAAAGGACTTCCTTAACAATATTAGTAGGTAGCAAGTTAGGGAAGTAAATCTACGCCATGGCTTGTGTGGTTTCTTTGTCAACCCTAAATGTTGAGTCATATCAATGAACACATCTAGAGAAAAACTCCAGAAATATGAATTCTTTGACATTAGGTTTACAAAATCCTCAATTAACACACAGTAATAAGAATATGATGATTTCGTGAAAATCCAATCCTACAATCAACCTTTATTCCATATGACTTGGAAAGCTTCTCCTTATATCTGTAATGTCGGGCCAACCATAGGAGAATTTTTCTTATGATTACATATTGCAAGTCTTGTGGAATATTCATCCTCTATACCCCCGCTTCTGTCCATCTAATTATTGGAACTCCTTCAATAAAATCCACTGATTTGAAAGGATGTGGGCAATGGAGTATTTGAGAGAAACCTTGTTGTTATTAAGGCTCTTAGCATTCATGATGCTCTTAAAATCCAACCTATTCTGCAATTGAGGCACCTCATTTTTATCACTGGAATCTTGGGAGGATGAGTTTAGGGCATTATTAATCTGGGAGGGTAGTGGGGGGAAGTGATTATGGGCTAGTGAGCTGTCAATCACCATATCTAATGGTAAAGCAGTCGACGACGGTGATTTTATGGCTATGATAGGTCAAAAGAAGACCCTAAAAAAGGAGAGAGAAGAATGCATATTTTTTTCACGTTAGTGATTTATTTTGGACTTGGGTCTCGAAGTTGGAATCCTTAACTCAAACTAGATAGTAGATATGCGCCCTTTGGAGATCATCTTCTAGCCTTAAGGTATGACATGAAATGATTCTTAGGCATGGTAGGACTACCTTTCCACTTTAAGACTGACTCGTTAGGAAACTAAAATTTTACAACTCTGATTCTATAGTCAACTGAGGCATTATAAGAACATAGCCAATCCATGCTAAAAATAACATCAAAGTCTACCATATCTAACTCTACTAGATCAGTTGTTGTATCTTTATGATGGAATAAAACAATGCAACTTTTATAAATTTATTTTGCTATAACCAGCTCTACGACTGGAGTGAAAACAAAAATGGTTCAAGGAGTTGTTCGAGACTGATTTTAAACTTTACAGTAACATAAGGAGTTATAAAGGACAGAGTAGCTCCATGATCTAACAAAGCATAAACATCAACAGAGAAAACCTTTAACATACTAGTAACAACATCTGGGGAAATCTTCTAATCCTGATGAGAAAATAAGGCATAGAAGTGGTTTTGATTATTGCTAACACCAGAAGTGGTGCCTTTCTAAGCATTCCAGCCTGCAGGAGCTAATGATGTAGTAGACTGAGTTCTGTTACCCCCATTATCCTTCTTAGCAAAAGGTCAATACCTGATCATATGACCTATCTAACCACACCTATAGCTACCCTCTCTTTCATAATAGCACTCACCAAGATGATTCCTACCACACTTGTAGAAAATAAGGTAAGATGGGTACCCTCTTACAACACTGCCTAGATATCAAGAGCCATACTCTTTTACCTTATGATCATTCCTAGGTCTGGGTACTGGTGTGTTGGCTGAAGATGGAGCTGGTCTAGATGACCTCTACTGGAAAGATAAGAGGTTTCTATTAATGGTCCTCTACTATCTGGATTCTTGATTTAATGTTCTAGCCTTCTTATTACGAAACTCCTCTCTTTTTCTACTTATCCTCCTTAACCTATGACACATTGATCATAAGTTTGGAAATGCCTATATATCCAATCAACATCATTACTTTACCCTTCTTAACTGAAAGATAGGAGAGCTGAGACATAAACATACTCATCTTGTTCCTCCTATCAGCCACCATATATGGAGCATATCAAGACAACCAAGTGAAGATTAGGTTGCACACCCTCAACTTCATAGAGCCCTGCTCTAAATTGAGAAACTCTTAGGTGTTAGCCCCTCTCAACTCTTCATGAAAGAAATGCTTGAAGAACACATATTCAAAAATAACCCATTCTAGAGGTGTAGCACCTTCACCTCAAATTTTCCACTAATTGTACCACAGGCTTGCAATATCCTTAAGATGGTAAGCGAGAAGCTCAACACTCTTAGTATCATTAATATGCATCACTTGAAATATCTTCTGAACCTCATCAATGAAATTCTAGGGATATTTATTAAGCTACGAACTTGTGAACTTGGGCAGATTTATCTTGAGAAATTTGCGGATGCTAGAATTGTTTGGAGGACCTTGAAAACCCATAGGGGCTTCTCTCTAATGGTCAACCTGAGCTGTCATTGCCTGAGCTAGCAGCTGTATTATAATATAGAACTCAAAATTTGTAACATCAGCACGGGGTGGATGAACTACATATGCATTGGGACCTCTTAGTCCAACTGACACAGGTGGCTCCTGAGGTTTATCATTCTAATAGGTAGGACATACTTCGTTCTTGGTCTGCAATGTAGAATTAGTGGCTCTTGTTAGAGGATTAATCTGAAACACATTTAAGCACAAGTTTGGGGAGGTAAATAGAGTTAAACTCTATCGCATGACTAAGATCATGAAAGAAGTGCAATATTTCCTAAATATCTTGTATCCTCCTTATTATAAGTGTGGCATGCTTTACAACCATAAAAAAGAATCTATTGAATGTGTTTTTTAGACATTCTAGGACTCTTAAACTTAATGCTCTGATACAATATTTTTCATGACCCGAGACTACACCCTAATTGTGACCAGCACTTAGGATCACAGGTGATCCCAATCAGACCTTTGGTACATGCATGTTGCTAATGAATTAACTCACAATTTATATAATGCATCCAGAAGCAGAAACATAGCTAACTAGATAATAATACTTCAATTTTATAACAAAATGAGATAACCAGACTTCTATTAAAAAACTGTGTTACTAATGTTTGAATGACAGAGTACTGAACAAAGTAAATTGTTGAGACATGGCCCCTATCTAACCATAAAATTAAACAACTGTCTAAAATAAATCTTAACCCCTAATCCACCCCATAAAGTCCCCAAATGATAAGGACTCACTAACTGCTGACTGGAAATGTTGTATTCTGTCTAGCCATGAGCCCGAGAATGAGCACCTGAATCTACATCAATAATAAGATACAGCGTAGAGAAAAGTAAGCAATCAATACATGAGAATGTATTGAGTGTGTAAGGTTAAAGCTCAACAAAACATATCTGATACTAACAAGCTTATAAGGACTGATGAAATTCATAAATAACGAATAAATGAAGTTGATTGAAGAAAATATTAAAATCAGTATATGATGATCATGTGAGAATCAACTTTTAAAATTTATAAATGTAAATCTGTTTTTAAGGTTGTGACCTGAAAACATGTCTATAGCTTCAAATTTTGAAAGATCATACTATGAATTTCAATTGTAAAGTAATGTAAATTTTTAAGTGGAGAGTTTCTTACAATCGGCATCCATCACATGAGATCATGATGTCCAATGTATAATCCCAGTTGAAAGGATTATCCTATACCTTGCAAGGGTATAGAAATTTTCTATGTAATGTGGATCCACTACTAAGCCTCCTGGGCTATATAGAGCTGACCGACTAGTGGCGTGCTTAAATCCTATGGTGGCATGCAGCTATGGGACTTGGGTTTTCTAAACCCGCATTATTTGATGCTAAATAATCCTCCCTGAACAAGTTTGTATATCATATTCTTATAAATAATAAAATTATCTATTTGTATAAGAGTAAGGTATGAAACTAGGTTCAAATTCATCTTAGAAATACTCTATACTAAATCTGCAAACTATATGTTACAAATTTCTTTCTAAATTAATGCTTGAAATCATTAAGGTTAAAGAAAACTATAGTGATCATTCTAACTATTTCAATATGTATTCAAACCAAAGTAATTCAACAAGAACTAAAAGTTATGAAGAAATTGCATAAATTTGAGTAAAATCCCTAACTTGAATCATCAAAGATTTTGTAATACTCTCTAAACCCAAACTTGATATGAGGGTGGAAGAAGACCATAATTTAATCCTTACATACCTTAGAGAGATGAGGTTTCATAACTATGATATTGGATTAAAGTTTTGAGTTATGAACCCTAAGACTTGCTTGAAAAACAGTTGTTCTAACTTCATTATTACTTGGTGGAAGTTTATGCGTAGGTTATGAGGATAATTATATCATCTCATCTAATATTACCCCCTAAAATACATTGAAATGACATATTTTAGGCTTAGAAAGTAAGGTAAAGATAGAATGCCCCTGATAAAATGTTTTAAATTTTTTGGAAATAATGACCCACAAGTCACTCCACGACTCATGGATTGATACCACAGATCATGGTTTGGATTGTGATTACCTGGAGGAGTTTTGATACAAATATGAACCCACTTTCATGAGTCATTTCATGCCTCATGGTTTTGATTCCATGAGTGGTACTGAGACTCATGGTTCTGGAGGGAAATTGTCAACTCTCTATCCAGGCTTCCACGTGTCATAGTACAGTTTCATGATTCTAATCCATGAGTCATATTGTGTGTAGTGGGAACCTTGAAGTTATACTCACCTGGAGAATGGTTTCATAAATTGTTAGATGACTTTTTGGTTTGATTCCATGGGTTGTGGACCTATTCATGGATTACTGGAAACTATGGTGGGTTTACACAATAGGTTCCATGGGTTGTGGACCTGGTTCATGACTCGTGAACCCTTCCATGAGAACCTAAAACTTTATGTTTCAGTCAAAATTTCTAGGCTAAGTGCTGAATATGTGTAGGCTTGAAACTTGAGGCGTTACAATAACTTTGACAAGGAAAGGCTTGACTTGACATGAATAGAACCCTAGATGCTTGATTGCTCAAAGAACTTTCTCTTGACTTGATTTTAGAGAATAAAAAGGAGAATTGACTTAAGGATTTGATTTTTATACCTTTTGGAGGACAGAACATTCTGGGATAGGGTAATAGGGTAAGTAAACATCAAAATACCCATTTTAAAATATTGGTTAAAATTTTAAGATTTTATTTCATGAGTTGTTCTACGGATCGTGGGTCACTTCCATGAGTCATTGTTTGATCCATAGATGCCTGGAAGATTTGCTAAAATTTTGGATTGTAACCATGGAAGGAATTCATGGGTCGTGGAATGGATTCCACGAACCCTTGTTCCATTAGTGGTTTCCTAGAGGAAATTTGCACAATCTCTGTACCTAAATCATGGAAGGGTTCCACAAACCATAGGCTCGATTTCACAACTTGTGAACCTTCTCGTGGGAACCTGAGTAAAAATGTCAACTTTCTGGATATGGTTCCATGTCTGATTCCATAATCAATGGAATAAGATCATGGGTCATGGTTTCTTCTATGGGAACCTGGAAGCATTTATTTCTTAGAACTAGCATTACAATTGGGAGCATAAACTGTGGTCTTAAATCACAAACTGTGGTTCCGCTAGTGAAAGCCTGAAAATATATAATTTTGATTTAGACTAAGCTAAGTAATGGATAAGCACGGGTTCAGGTTCTAAGGTGTTACACTTAAAGTATGAAATCTACACTACAAAAGTGATACAACTATTACAAATTGTATGCTAACATGCCACGGGTCACATTAGTAATCTATCATCTACTAGGCGAGCGATTAACTTGTTGAACCCTTTTTAAATTTATTCTTCTTTCTACTTCTATCTCTGATTAATAGATGCAAGTATTATGTATAATAAAAACATTTAGAATCTAACCAAGTGTTTCTTTGAAAATAGTCCACCACAACTAAACTGGCAACATGCCCGCACAACAACTAAACAATGGATGTGATGTATTGCCACACAGTCCTTTTCCAACCCAAAAATGTCAACAACCAATCTTCTCATGAGGTAGTCAACCCGCCCCTAAAAAGAACACACATAAAGCATCTACCAAACTCCTCAAAAAGTACAAGAAAAACTTAAACTCATAGCTTCCGACCACTGTCCCTCGAGTTCTTACAATAATTACATCTAGAACTACTTATTCAATCTCATAGACAAGTAGGGGTGGAGAGGGGTAAAATCTTGCCTCAATTTTTTGGAAATTTATCATCCTACTTTATCTCTTCAAGAAAATTTTCTTCCTTTTAGACAAGGCTCTTGGGAATAGTAGAAAGTAATTTAGAAATAACTTTACATCAAAATGGGACTATGTAGAGAAAATTTACTCTACATCTGCCCTAAGTCCTTCAAAGAGAGACCATAACACCCTCACTCCCTTAAAATATAAAGTATTAAAAATACACACAAATAACTTACCTTGACCTGATAAAGGAGAAGATAAAGCCATGAACTTCTAAGGGGGAAAGAGGTGTGCCACCAACTATGTAGAGAAAGAGAGAAATCTGTTTGGCTTGCGTAGGATATGTAAATTGTTATTCTTATCAAAATAAGGGTTATGGGCTGGTGGGTCTTTAACCTAGGATATAAGGGGGTAGAGATTTTGATATTTTCATGTTGTCATAGAGTTGATCAATGATTGTTTCAATATGTCAAAGATTTGAACAATGAGAATTGGCAGTGAGTGCATGATCGAATTGATCATGCCATGTATGAATAAGGTTTAAGTCTACTTGTCTGTTAGGATGCTTTTCAATTATGCCATTTAGGAATAAGGTTTAAGTTTACTTGTCTTTTAGGATACCTCAATTGTATACAACATTTCACTTGCACTTAACACCTCATCTCACATGTCATCATATTAAATTTTGAAAAAAACTTCTAGACATGTATCAAGTCATGCATATCATGAAATGTTAGATATGATAACTTACCTCAATATTATTTGGAATGTAAGCTTCAAGGGCGCGATACCACGTAAAAGAATTGAAAAAAAGGAGCATCAGCTAGTTGGAGATGAAGAAAAGCTTATTCATAATCATGTGAGAAGACTATAAAAAGGTAAAACCAAAATTCTCTCAAGTGGTAGATTTGTAGGAGATCTTGGGAATTGGAAGCAAAGGGTAAATAAAAACCACAACATAGGAAGTAGTAGATGAATTTAACAAAATGGACACAATAGATGATGATGATGATGCAGTCAAGAACAACTATAACATTAATAAGGAAAAAGCATACACAACAAACATAATGGAGAAGGATACAGAGAACCACTTGTGAATACAACAACATTTGATGAAACTAATTTAGCTACAAATAGTTAATGTAATAGGTGAGTGAGAAGTCTCTGCAGAATGTTCATTCACAACAAGATGAAAGATTCAAGTCCTACTCAATGATATCTTTAGAAGATATAGGATCTACACAAAGTAACAAACAAGTAAGCATAGAGATTTTAGAGGATGAGATACAACAACAATACGGATAGAAAATGTAGCTGATCATATGACCAAAGTTTAGGAGAACACAAAAAAGACGCTTTAGGGGGATTCAACAAACATTTTTTAGGAGACTCAATTATCTCCTTCTAAGTTATAAGGAAAGAGGGTAGAAAAAAATCTAGGAATAGAAAAACAAGTGGAAGGGGAAATCAATGAGTGTGTGACCTTAGAGCTTGCAGATGAGCATAATTCAGGATTTATTACAAATGAATTAGATGCTCAAATAAGTAGTGGGAAGAGTGATCAACTAATGGATGACAATGGGCAAACTGGGCAAGAAGTAGGCATGTATGATGGAGCAATTGTTCCAAGGCAAAACATAGAAGATGAAATACCTCTAACAACTGGCAGTATCTTTACTGAATATAATGAGGAAGGAATGATCAATGAAGGAAAAAGGTGGATTTCCTAATTATAAGCAGTTGGGAATGGTGAAAAAGAAATCCCTCTACAAAAGTCTTCATGATTTAATCTAACATAATGTTGGGGAAATGTCTAATAAAAGGGAACAAGGATAGATCCAGAGAAAGAATAAATGAATGAACTAAGGAACAAGAATATATGAAGACACATTTGATGAAAAAGAGAAGTTGATAGTGGATAAAATCATCAAATCAACAGATATATCTCCAAGAAGAACCAACAATGTTAGAAAGGGGAAGAAGAATGGAAACATAGAAGCACAACAAGTCAAAAAATTGATTACAAGGAGCACAACCAATGGTACAAAATCTAATAGTTCATTCTGAAGCTAAAAGCATTTATTTGGAACATTAGGTCTGCTAGGACTCAGAAAGCCTTCCTCATTCTCCAAACGTTAAACAAGCATCACAATTTTTCCATCATAGCATTAGTGGAACCATTTTAGCATCAAAGATACATCAAAAAGTATCAAAATAGTTAGGCATGGCAAAAGCAAAGCATAATTGTAATGGGAAGATTTGGTACATTGTTCAAGATAATATAGATTTTAAAGTTATTTTGTATAATCAACAGATATGTTATAAGCTTTTTATTCATGAGATTAATCTTCACTTGGTTACTACTTTAGCGTATGCTAAATCTAATGCTAGAGAAATTCTACAACTATAGGACAACATTTATCAGATGTCCAACAACTTGATTCATCCTGGCTAGTAGGCGGAGATTTTAACAATTATCAATGAAGAAAAATAGATTGGGAATAATCATGTTCTACACCCAAGACACTAAAACATTGCTTTCTATATTAATTCTATTGATTCATTTAAAGTTGGTTTTAAGGGAAGTCAAATCACTGATGCAATGAAAGGAGAGCAGAAGATTGAATCATTGAGAGATTATATAGAGTGGTAGCAAATCAATCTCTAATGGATTTCCTTGGCAATATTAAGGTGGAAAATCATGCAAGAACAAATTCGGATTATGCTCATTTGTTTATTTCTATGGGAACTGCTCAACAAGTTACTCAGAAACCTTTTAAACCTCTAAAATTTTGGCTAGAACATGATGATTTATACAATGTTATGGAAACACACTAGAAAGCTGATTTTGTAGGGAATCCTTTCCTCTTATTTAAGTACAAAAGAAAGTAGGTTAAGAAGGCTTTATCTGAACGGAGTAGAGAGAAGTATGGATAGATTTTCAAGCAACTGGTCATTATAAAAGAGATTATCTAGATAATAGACCAACTTTTTGAAGTAAATCCTTCAGCCAATAATAGAGTTGATCTACAGCAAGCACAGGCTGAACAGAAAAAGTACCTACATTATGAAGAAGAGTTCTAGAGCTAGAAGACCAAGATCACTTGGCATGTTGAAGGGGACAAAAATACTAGATTTTTTCATAATCTAGTAAATGGTAGAAGAAAGAGGCTACATATCAACAAAATTATGAATGTTGATGAGGATTTGGTGGAGGATTAGAACAAGATTGTAGAGGCTACTAAAAACTTTAACCAGACTCAGAAAAATCGATGAGGAATAATACAGTTCTACCCAAAGACACTAAACCATTGCTTTGGATATTAATTCTATTGATTCATATGAAGTTGGTTTTAAGGGAAGTCAAATCACTGGTGTAATCAAAGGATAGCAGAAGAAATAATCTTTGAGAGATTAGATATAGTGGTTGTAAATCAATCTCTAATTAATTTCCTTGGCAATATTAAGGTGGAACATCTTGCAAGAACAAATTCTGATTATGCTTCTTTGTTTATTTTTATGGGAACTGCTCAACAAGATACTCAGAAACCTTTTAAATCTCTGAAATTTTGGCTTGAACATGAGAATTTATAAAATATTATGGAAACACACTGGAAAGCTGATTTTGTAGGGAATTCTTTCCTCTTAATTAAGCATAAAAGCAAGTAGGTGAAGAAGTCTTTATCTGTCTGGAGTAGAGAGAAGTATGGATATATTTTATTCAACTGATCATTATAAAAGAGATTGTCTAGATAATAGAGCTACTTTTTGATGGAAATCCTTCAGCCAATAATAGAGTTGTTCTATAGCAAGCACAAGCTCGACTGAAAAAGTGCCTACATTATAAATAAGAGCTTTGGAAGTACAAAACCAGGATCACTTGGCATGTTGAAGGGGACAAGAATACTAGATTTTTCATAGTCTAGTATATTGTAGAAGAAATACGCTATATATAAAAAAAATGATGAATGCAGGTGATGATTTGGTGGTGGATGAGAACAAGATTGTAGAGGCTGTTATAAACTTTTACCAAACTCAGAAAAACAGATTGGGAATAATCTTTTTCTACCCCAAGAAACCAAAACATTGTTTTTTATATTAATCTATTGGTTCATATGAAGTTGGTTTTAAGGGAAGTCAAATTACTGGTGCAATGAATGGATAGCAGAAGATTGAAACTTTGAGAGATTAGTTAGAGTGGTAGCAAATCAATCTCTAATGTATTCCTTTGGCATTATTAAGGTGGAACATCTTGCAATAACAAATTCTGATTATGCTCATTTGTTTATTTCTATAGGAACTGCTCAACATGTTATTCAGAAACCATTTAAATCATTGAAAATTTTGCTAGAACATGAGCATTTCTAGAATATTATAGAAACACATTGGAAAGCTAATTTTTTAGGACATTCTTTCCTCTTATTTAAGCATAAAAGCAAGTAGGTAAAGAAGTCTATATCTTCTTGGAGTAGAGAGAAGTATGGATATATTTTATGCATCTGATCATTATAAAAGAGATTGTCTAGATAATAGAGCAACTTTTTGAAGTAAATCCTTCATCCAATAATAGAGTTGTTCTACAGCAAACACAGGCTGAACTGAAAAAGTACCTACATTATAAACAAGAATTTTGGAAGTAGAAAACCAGGATCACTTGGCATGTTGAAGGGGACAAGGATACTAGATATTTCCATAGTCTAGCATATTGTAGAAGAAAGAGGTTGCATATCAATAAAATTATTATTCCTGGTGACGATTTGGTGGAGTATTAAAAGTAAGATTGCAGAGGCTGGTATAAACTTTTACCAGACTCAAAAAAATAGATTGGAAATAATCCTGTTCCACCCCAAGATGCAAAAACATTGCTTTTTATATTAACTCTATTGATTCATATGAAGTTTGTTTTAAGGTAAGCCAAATCACTTGTGCAATGAAAGGATAGCAGAAGATTGAATCTTCGAGATATTAGTTAGAGTGGTAGCAAATCAATCTCTAATGGATTTCTTTAGCAATATTAAGGTGGAACATCTTGCAAGAACAATTTCTTATTAGGCTCATTTGTTTATTTCTATGGGAACTGCTCAACAAGATACTCAAAAACCATTTAAATCACAAAAAATATTGCTAGAACATGATGATTTCTAGAATATTATAGAAACACACTGGAAAGCTGATGTAGGACATCCTTTCCTCTTATTTAAGAATAAAAGGATGTAGGTTAAGAAGTCTTTATCCGTTTGGAGAAGAGAGAAGTATGGATATATTTTATGCAACTGATTATGATAAAAAAGATTGTCTAGATAATAGAGCAACGTTTTGAAGCAAATCCTTCAGCTAATAACATAGTTGTTCTGCAACAAAAAATATATTGGGAATAATCCTATTCTTCCCCAAGACATAAAAACATTGCTTTCTATATTAACATTGCTTTCTATATTAATTCTATTGATTAAATCACTAGTGCAATGAAAGGACAACAGAAGATTGAATCTTTGAGAGATTAGTTAGAGTGGTAGCAAATCAATCTCTAATGGATTTCATTGGCAATATTAAGGTGGAACATCTTGCAAGAAAAAATTATGATTAGGCTCATTTTTTTATTTCTATGGGAAATGCTCAACAAAATACTCAGAAACCTTTTAAATCACTGAAAATTTTGCTAAAGCATGAGGATTTCTAGAATATTATGGAAACACACTGGAAAGCTAATTTTGTAGGACATTCTTTCCTCTTATTTAAGAACAAATAATAATAGAGTTGATCAACATAAAAAAGAAGTATGGATATATTTTCAAGCAATTGATCAACATAAAAAAGATTATCTAGATAATAAAGCAAGTTTTGAAGTAAATCCTTCAACTAATAATAGAGTTGATCAAAAGCAAGCACAGGCTGAACTGAAAAAGTACCTACATCATAAAGAAGAGTTCTGGAAGTAGAAGACCAGGATCACTTGTCATGTTGAAGGGGATAACAATACTAGATTTTTTCATAGTGTAGTAGATTGTAGAAGAAAGAGGCTACATATCAACAAAATTATGAATTCTGCTGAGGATTTGGTGGAGGAAAAGAACAAAATTGTGGAGGCTGCTATAAACTTTTACTAGACTCAGAAAAATATATTGGGAATAATCTTATTCTACCCCAAGAAACAAAAACATTGCTTTCTATATTAATCTATTGATTCATATGAAATTGGTTTTAAGGGAAGTCAAATTACTGGTGCAATGAATGGATAGCAAAAGATTGAAACTTTGAGAGATTAGTTAGAGTGGTAGAAAATCAATCTCTAATGGATTTCTTTGGCATTATTAAGGTGAAACATCTTGCAATAACAAATTCTGACTATGCTCATTTGTTTATTTCTATAGGAACTTCTCAACATGTTACTCAGAAACCATTTAAATCACTGAAATTTTGGCTAGAATATGAGGATTTCTAGAATATTATAGAAACACATTGGAAAGCTGATTTTGTAGGACATCCTTTTCTCTTATTTAAGCATAAAAGCAAGTAGGTGAAGAAGTCTTTATCTGTCTGGAGTAGAGAGAAGTATGGATATATTTTATTCAACTGATCATTATAAAAGAGATTGTCTAGATAATAGAGCTACTTTTTGATGGAAATCCTTCAGCCAATAATAGAGTTGTTCTATAGCAAGCACAAGCTCGACTGAAAAAGTGCCTACATTATAAATAAGAGCTTTGGAAGTACAAAACCAGGATCACTTGGCATGTTGAAGGGGACAAGAATACTAGATTTTTCATAGTCTAGTATATTGTAGAAGAAATACGCTATATATAAAAAAAAATGATGAATGCAGGTGATGATTTGGTGGTGGATGAGAACAAGATTGTAGAGGCTGTTATAAACTTTTACCAAACTCAGAAAAACAGATTGGGAATAATCTTTTTCTACCCCAAGAAACCAAAACATTGTTTTTTATATTAATCTATTGGTTCATATGAAGTTGGTTTTAAGGGAAGTCAAATTACTGGTGCAATGAATGGATAGCAGAAGATTGAAACTTTGAGAGATTAGTTAGAGTGGTAGCAAATCAATCTCTAATGTATTCCTTTGGCATTATTAAGGTGGAACATCTTGCAATAACAAATTCTGATTATGCTCATTTGTTTATTTCTATAGGAACTGCTCAACATGTTATTCAGAAACCATTTAAATCATTGAAAATTTTGCTAGAACATGAGCATTTCTAGAATATTATAGAAACACATTGGAAAGCTAATTTTTTAGGACATTCTTTCCTCTTATTTAAGCATAAAAGCAAGTAGGTAAAGAAGTCTATATCTTCTTGGAGTAGAGAGAAGTATGGATATATTTTATGCTTCTGATCATTATAAAAGAGATTGTCTAGATAATAGAGCAACTTTTTGAAGTAAATCCTTCATCCAATAATAGAGTTGTTCTACAGCAAACACAGGCTGAACTGAAAAAGTACCTACATTATAAACAAGAATTTTGGAAGTAGAAAACCAGGATCACTTGGCATGTTGAAGGGGACAAGGATACTAGATATTTCCATAGTCTAGCATATTGTAGAAGAAAGAGGTTGCATATCAATAAAATTATTATTCCTGGTGACGATTTGGTGGAGTATTAAAAGTAAGATTGCAGAGGCTGGTATAAACTTTTACCAGACTCAAAAAAATAGATTGGAAATAATCCTGTTCCACCCCAAGATGCAAAAACATTGCTTTTTATATTAACTCTATTGATTCATATGAAGTTTGTTTTAAGGTAAGCCAAATCACTTGTGCAATGAAAGGATAGCAGAAGATTGAATCTTCGAGATATTAGTTAGAGTGGTAGCAAATCAATCTCTAATGGATTTCTTTAGCAATATTAAGGTGGAACATCTTGCAAGAACAATTTCTTATTAGGCTCATTTGTTTATTTCTATGGGAACTGCTCAACAAGATACTCAAAAACCATTTAAATCACAAAAAATATTGCTAGAACATGATGATTTCTAGAATATTATAGAAACACACTGGAAAGCTGATGTAGGACATCCTTTCCTCTTATTTAAGAATAAAAGGATGTAGGTTAAGAAGTCTTTATCCGTTTGGAGAAGAGAGAAGTATGGATATATTTTATGCAACTGATTATGATAAAAAAGATTGTCTAGATAATAGAGCAACGTTTTGAAGCAAATCCTTCAGCTAATAACATAGTTGTTCTGCAACAAAAAATATATTGGGAATAATCCTATTCTTCCCCAAGACATAAAAACATTGCTTTCTATATTAACATTGCTTTCTATATTAATTCTATTGATTAAATCACTAGTGCAATGAAAGGACAACAGAAGATTGAATCTTTGAGAGATTAGTTAGAGTGGTAGCAAATCAATCTCTAATGGATTTCATTGGCAATATTAAGGTGGAACATCTTGCAAGAAAAAATTATGATTAGGCTCATTTTTTTATTTCTATGGGAAATGCTCAACAAAATACTCAGAAACCTTTTAAATCACTGAAAATTTTGCTAAAGCATGAGGATTTCTAGAATATTATGGAAACACACTGGAAAGCTAATTTTGTAGGACATTCTTTCCTCTTATTTAAGAACAAATAATAATAGAGTTGATCAACATAAAAAAGAAGTATGGATATATTTTCAAGCAATTGATCAACATAAAAAAGATTATCTAGATAATAAAGCAAGTTTTGAAGTAAATCCTTCAACTAATAATAGAGTTGATCAAAAGCAAGCACAGGCTGAACTGAAAAAGTACCTACATCATAAAGAAGAGTTCTGGAAGTAGAAGACCAGGATCACTTGTCATGTTGAAGGGGATAACAATACTAGATTTTTTCATAGTGTAGTAGATTGTAGAAGAAAGAGGCTACATATCAACAAAATTATGAATTCTGCTGAGGATTTGGTGGAGGAAAAGAACAAAATTGTGGAGGCTGCTATAAACTTTTACTAGACTCAGAAAAATATATTGGGAATAATCTTATTCTACCCCAAGAAACAAAAACATTGCTTTCTATATTAATCTATTGATTCATATGAAATTGGTTTTAAGGGAAGTCAAATTACTGGTGCAATGAATGGATAGCAAAAGATTGAAACTTTGAGAGATTAGTTAGAGTGGTAGAAAATCAATCTCTAATGGATTTCTTTGGCATTATTAAGGTGAAACATCTTGCAATAACAAATTCTGACTATGCTCATTTGTTTATTTCTATAGGAACTTCTCAACATGTTACTCAGAAACCATTTAAATCACTGAAATTTTGGCTAGAATATGAGGATTTCTAGAATATTATAGAAACACATTGGAAAGCTGATTTTGTAGGACATCCTTTTCTCTTATTTAAGCATAAAAGCAAGTAGGTGAAGAAGTCTTTATCTGTCTGGAGTAGAGAGAAGTATGGATATATTTTATGCAACTGATCATTATAAAAGAGATTGTCTAGATAATAGAGCTACTTTTTGATGTAAATCCTTCAGCCAATAATAGAGTTGTTCTACAGCAAGCACAGGCTCGACTGAAAAAGTGCCTACATTATAAATAAGAGTTTTGGAAGTACAAAACCAGGATCACTTGGCATGTTGAAGGGGACAAGAATACTAGATTTTTTCATAGTCTAGTATATTGTAGAAGAAATACGCTATATATAAAAAAAATGATGAATGCAGGTGATGATTTGGTGGAGGATGAGAACAAGATTGTAGAGGCTGTTATAAACTGTTACCAAACTCAGAAAAATAGATTAGGAATAATCCTGTTCTATGCCAAATCACAAAAACATTGCTTTCTATATTAATTCTATTAATTCTTATGAAGGTAGTTTTAAGGGAAGTCAAATCACTAGTGCAATGAAAGGATAGCAGAAGATTGAATCTTTGAGATATTAGTTAGAGTGCCTGTAAATCAATCTCTAATGGGTTTTTTTGGCAATATTAAGGTGGAACATTTTGCAAGAACAAATTCTAACTAAGCTCATTTGTTTATTTCTATAGGAACTGCTCAACAAGATCCTCAAAAACCATTTAAATCACTGAAATCTTTTCTAGAACATGAGGATTTGTAGAATATTATTGAAACACATAGGAAAGATGATATTGTAGGACATCCTTTCATCTTATTTAAGTATAAAAGCAAGTAGGTTAAGTAGTCTTTATCTTTCTGGAGTAGAGAGAAGTATGGGTATATTTTAAGCAACTGATCATTATAAAAGAGATTGTATAGATAATAAAGTAACTTTTTGAAGTAAATCCTTCATCCAATAATAGAGTTGTTCTACAGCAAGCACAGGCTGGACTGAAAAAGTACCTACATTATAAAGAAGAGTTTTGGAGGTAGAAAACCAGGATCACTTGGCATGTTCATGGGGACAAGAATTCAAGTTTTTTTCGTAGTCTAGTAAATTGTAGAAGAAAGAGGCTATATATCAACAAAATTATGAATTTTTGTGAGGATTGGTAGAGGATTAGAACAAAATTACGGAGGCAACTATAAACTCTTACTAGACTTATAAAAAGAGATTGGGACTAATCTTGTTCTACTACAAGACACAAAAACATTGCTTTCTATATTAATTCTATTGATTCTTAGGAAGTTGGTTTTAAGGGAAGTCAAATTACTAGTGCAATGAATGGATAGCATAAGATTGAATCTTTAAGATATTAGTTAGAGTGGTAGCAAATCAATCTCTAATGGATTTGTTTGGCATTATTAAGGTGGAATATCTTGCAAGAACAAATTTTGATTATGCTCATTTGTTTATTTCTTTGGGAACTGCTCAACAAGATACTCAAAACCTTTTAAATCACTGATTTTTTGGCTAGAACATGAGGATTTTTAGAATATTATAGAAACGCATTGGAAAGCTGATTTTGTAGGAAATCCTTTCCTCTTATTTAAGCATTAAGCAAGTAGGTGAAGAAGTCCTTATCTGTCTGGAGTAGAGAGAAGTATGGATATATTTTATACAGCTGATAGCTTTATGCTCATCCAAGAGAAAGAAAGATATTCGCTTACGCAATGATGCCTCTTTTCAAACCAAAGAAAAGACAACCCATAAACCAGCCTAGGCTTGACCAAAAATTAGTAGATTCCCTTGTGGAGTAATCTTATCCATAAGGCCAAGGTTGATGAATCATAAATGGGTTGTTTGTCCCGGTGAAAGGGACACTCTCCTTTTAATCGCTCTGGCGCATATGTTGAATAGTTGTTTTATATGTTCATCTATCTTTCAGGAGCAGTCGTGTGGTTTTCCCAGAGATCGTCGTGAGTTCTTTGCCAAATTAGGTGGAGTGGGGAAGAAACTAACTATTTTCATCTTGAATCTAGCACCCTCACAAGGTACTATTCCTCATAAAAGAATTTTACGAAAGCTGGCACCCTTGGTGCGTGATAGCTACGTAACATCCATAGTTTCATCCTTTTTAAAGATACCAATGACCAAAATGGAATTAATTGTTCTATTACGGAAGCCCTCTCCTTACAGTGGCTGAACGCTTCTCTACAACTACCTTTCGCCCAACATGAGCACGAACGAAGACAGAGAATTGCGTAGATAGGAGGACATTATAAAAGAGATTGTCTAGATAATAGATCAACTTTATGAAGTAAATCCTTCAGCCAATAACAGAGTTGTTCTATAGCAAGCACAGGCTGAACTGAAAAAATACCTACATTATAAAGAAGAGTTTTGGAAGTAGAAAAGCAGGATCACTTGGCATGTTGAAGGGGACAAGGATACTTGATTTTTCTATAGTCTAGCATATTGTAGAAGAAAGAGGCTACATATCAATAAAATTACGATTCCTGGTGACGATTTGGTGGAGGATTAAAAACAAGATTGCAGAGGCTACTATAAACTTTTACCAGACTCAAAAAAATATATTGGGAATAATCCTGTTCAACCCAAGATGCAAAAACATTGCTTTTTATATTAGTTCTATTGATTCATATGAAGTTGGTTTTGATGTAAGTCAAATCACTGGTGCAATGAAAGGATAGAAGAAGATTGAATCTTTGAGATATTACTTAGAGTGGTAGCAAATCAATCTCTAATGGATTTCTTTGGCAATATTAAGGTGGAACATCTTGCAAGTACAAATTCTTATTAGGCTCATTTGTTTATTTCTATGGAAACTGCTCAACAAGATACTTAAAAAGCATTTAAATCATTGAAATTTTTGCTAGATCATGAGGATTTCTAGAATATTATAGAAACGCTCTGGATAGCTGATTTTGTAGGACATCTTTTCCTCTTATTTAAGAATAAAAGGAAGTAGGTTAAGAAGTCTTTATCCATTAGGAGAAGAGAGAAGTATGGATATATTTTATGCAACTGATTAATATAAAAGAGATTGTCTAGATAATAGAGCAACTTTTTCAAGCAAATCCTTCAGCTAATAACAAAGTTGTTCTACAACAAACACAGGCTGAATTGAAAAAGTAACTACATTATAAAGAAGATTCTTGGAAGTAGAAAACCAGGATCACTTGGCATGTTGAAGGGGACAAGGATACTATATTTTTCCATAGTCTAGCATATTGTAGAAGAAAGATAATGCATATCAACAAAATTATGAATATTGGTGTGGATTATGTGGAGGATAAGAACAAGATTGCAGAGGCTGCTATACACTTTTACCAGACTCAAAAAATAATATTGGGCATAATCCGGTTCTGCCCCAAGACATAAAAACATTGCTTTTTATATTAATTCTATTTATTCATATGAAGTAGGTTTTAAGGGAAGTCAAATCACTGGTGCAATGAAAGGACTACAAAAGATTGAATTTTTGAGATATTAGTTAGAGTGGTAGCAAACCAATCTCTAATGGATTTCTTTGGCAATATTAAGGTGGAATATCTTGCAAGAACAAATTTTGATTAGGCTCATTTGTTTATTTTTATGGGAACTGCTCAACATGATACTCAGAAACCTTTTAAATCACTGAAATTTTTGCTAAAGCTTCTAGATTTCTAGAATATTATAGAAACACACTGGAAAGCTGATTTTGTAGGACATTCTTTCCTCTTATTTAAGAACAAAAGCAAGTAAGTTAAGAAGGCTTTATCTGTCTGGAGTAGAGAGAAGTATGGATTTATTTCCAAGCAATTGATCAATATAAAAGAGATTATCTAGATAATAGAGCAACCTTTTGAAGTAAACCCTTCAGCTAATAATAGATTTGATCAACAGCAAGCACAGGCTGAACTGAAAAAGTACCTACATCATGAAGAAGAGTTCTGGAAGTAGAAGACCAGGATCACTTGGCATGTTGAAGGGGACAAGAATACTAGATTTTTTCATAGTCTAGTAAATTGTAGAAGAAAGAGGCTATATATCTACAAAATAATGAATTTTGGTGAGGATTTGGTGGAGGATGAGAACAAAATTGCGGAGGCTGCTATAAACTTTTACTAGACTCAGAAAAATAGATTGGGAATAATCTTGTTCTACCCCAAGAAACAAAAACATTGATTTCTATATTAATCTATTGATTCATATGAAGTTTGTTTTAAGAGAAGTCAAATTACTGGTGCAATGAATGGATAGCAGAAGATTGAAACTTTAAGAGATTAGTTAGAGTGGTATAAAATCAATCTCTAATGGATTTCTTTGGCATTATTAAGGTGAAGCATCTTGCACTGACAAATTCTGATTATGTTCATTTGTTTATTTCTATAGGAACTGCTCAACATGTTACTCAGAAACCATTTAAATCACTGAAATTTTGGCGGGAATATTAGGATTTCTAGAATATTATAGTAACAAATTGGAAAGCTGATTTTGTAGGACATCCTTTCCTCTTATTTAAGCATAAAAGCAAGTAGGTGAAGAAGTCTTTATCTGTCTGGAGTAGAGAGAAGTATGGATATATTTTATGCAACTGATCATTATAAAAGAGATTGTCTAGATAATAGAGCAACTTTTTGAAGTAAATCCTTCAGCCAATAATAGAGTTGTTCTACAACAAGCACAGGCCGGACTGAAAAAGTGCCTACATTATAAATAAGAGTTTTGGAAGTAGAAAACAAGGATCACTTGGCATGTTGAAGGGGACAAGAATACTAAATTTTTTCATAGTCTAGTATATTGTAGAAGAAAGATGCTATATATTTAAAAAAATTATGAATGCAGGTGATGATTTGTTGGAGGATAAGAACAAGATTGCAGAGGTTGTTATAAACTTTTACTAGACTCAGAAAAATAGATTGGGAATAATCCTGTTCTATGCCAAACCACAAAAACATTACTTTCTATATTAATTCTATTGATTCTTATGAAGGTAGTTTTAAGGGAAGTCAAATCACTGGTGCAATGAAAGGATAACAGAAGATTGAATCTTTGAGATATTAGTTAGAGTGGCTGCAAATCAATCTCTAATAGATGTTTTTGGCAATATTAAGGTGGAACATCTTGCAAGAAAAATTCTGATTTAGCTCATTCGTTTATTTCTATAGGAACTGCTCAACAAGATACTCAAAAACCATTTAAATCACTGAAATTTTTTCTAGAACATAAGGATTTCTAGAATATTATTGAAACACACAGGAAAGATGATATTGTAGGAAATCCTTTCATCTTATTTAAGTATAAAAGCAAGTAGGTTAAGTAGTCTTTATCTTTCTGGAGTAGAGAGAAGTATGGATATATTTTAAGCAACTGATCATTATAAAAGAGATTGTATAGATAATAAAGTAACTTTTTGAAGTAAATCCTTCAGCCAATAAAAGAGTTGTTCTACAGCAAGCACATGCTGGACTGAAAAAGCACCTACATTATAAAGAAAAGTTTTGGAAGTAGAAAACCAGGATCACTTGGCATGTTGAAGGGTACAAAGATACTAGATTTTTTCATAGTCTAGCATATTGTAGAAGAAAGAGGCTACATATCAATAAAATTACTATTCCTGGTGACGATTTGGTAGAGGATTAAAAACAAGATTGCAGAGGCTGCTATAAACTTTTACCAGACTCAAAAAAAGAGATTGGGAATAATCATGTTCTACCCCAAGACACAAAAACATTGCTTTCTATATTAATTCTATTTATTCTTATGAAGTTGGTTTTAAGGTAAGTCAAATTACTGGTGCAATGAATGGATAGCAGAAGATTGAATCTTTGAGATTTTAGTTCGAGTGGTCGCAAATCAATCTCTAATGGATTTCTTTGGCATTATTAAGGTGGAACATCTTGCAAGAACAAATTTTGATTATGCTCATTTGTTTATTTCTTTGGGAACTGCTCAACAAGATACTTAAAACATTTAAAATCACTGAAATTTTGTCTAGAATATGAGGATTTCTAGAATATTATGGAAACACACTAGAAAGCTGATTTTGTAGTAAATCATTTCCTCTTGTTTATGCACAAAAGCAAGTAGGTTAAGAAGGATTTATCTGTCTAGAGTAGAGAGAAGTATGGATATATTTTTAAGCAACTGATCATTATAAAAGAGATTCTCTTGATAATAGAGCAACTTTTTGAAGTAAATCCTTCAGTCAATAATAGAGTTGTTCTACAGCAAGCACAAGCTGAACTAAAAAAGTACATACCTTATGAATAAGTGTCTAGAAGTAGAAGACCAAGATCACTTGGCATGTTCAAGGGGACGCGAATACTAGATTTATTCTTAGTCTAGTAAATGGTAGAATGAAAAGGCTATATATCAATAAAATTATGAATATTGATGAGGATTTGGTGGAGGATGAGAGCAAGATTATAGAGGTTGCTATAAAATTTTACCAGACTCATAAAAATAGATTGGGAATAATCCTGTACTACCCCAAGACACTAAAACATTGCTTTCTATATTAATTTTATTGATTCATATGAAGTTGGTTTTAAGGGAAGTCAAATCACTGGTACAATTAAAGGATAGCAGAAGATTGAATCTTTGAAAGATTAGATAAAGTTGTAGCAAATCAATCTCTAATGGATTTCTTTTGCAATGTTAAGGTGGAACATATTGCAAGAATGGGTCATTTTCCATTTGGGTCATGCCTTGTTGTGTAATTTTGGGCCTCAATTGAGCCCATTACCACAAGATTAATTCAGCCCCTTAAATTTAATACATGATTAACTTACTATATTTAGTTTAAATACTTATATCAATGCTAAGGTAGTCTCAAGGATTCAGAAATGTATGGGGTGTTACACCTCCCCAGGCCCCACTTTGTTGGAATACACTAGGTATGTTTTTGTTGTTGTAATGGTATATTTGGTGTGGTACAAGCTTTATTCAAAGATGAAACTCTCCTAAAATCTATTACTTATACTAATTTGGTTTTGCTACCCAAAAATCAATCATGCAAAATTTTGCAAATCTAAAACCATTTAGTGTGAGTAATTTCATCAATAAGGTGATTTCTATGGTTATTAATAGAGGATAGATGGTATTCTGGCCAACTTTATTTCTTCTAATCAATCTCATTTTGTCAAGGAATATGCATCACTGAAAATGTCCTATTGACACAGGAAATAGTATTTGACTTCAAAAAAAAAGGTAAGCCAACCAGTGTACTTTTATAGCCAGATATGTCTAAGGCTTATGATAGAATTTCTTAGTTATACATGTCTAGAGTTTTTAGAAAGATGAGGCTCTCAGAAATTTTAATTGACATGATCTGGAGATTGATTGCAAACAACTGGTACATAATTTTGACAAATGGGTAGAGTCATGGCTTTTTTCACTCCATCAAGGGAGTGAAACAAGGAGGTCCCTTATCTCATACTTTATTCATCTTATCTGCTGAAGTTCTTTCTAGAGCTCGAAATGTATTATTTAACAATACGTAGTATATAGGGTATGGGATTCCAAAATAGAGTAACAATATTAATCATCTTGCTTATACATATGTTACAATAATATTTGTATCCTCTAACAAGTTTTATTTGGAGATGATTATGAGATTGTTACATGATTATGAGAAGGTGTATGGGAAACTAATAAACAAAAAGAAAAGTTATGTCTATATGTTCAACAAAACAACATAACTTCAATTATAGGAATAAAGTTGAATAGATTACAATTTTTGTGAAAGGAAGCTTCCATTTATAATATTTGGGTTGTCCCATCTTTCATTCTAGAAAAAATAAGGTGTATTATAATAATTTGATAAAAAGTTGAAGGATATGTTTTCGAATTGGAAAGTAAGAATGATATCATATGGCAGGAAGGTTGTATTAATAAATAGTATGTTACAAAATCAGAAACCTTTTAAATCACTGAAATTTTGGCTAGAACATGAGGATTTCTAGAATATTATGGAAACACACTGGAAAGCTAATTTTGTAGGACATCATTTCCTCTTGTTTAAGCACAAAAGCAAGTAGGTTAAGAAGGCTTTATCTGTGTAGAGTAGAGAGATGTATGGATATATTTTTTAAGCAACTGATCATTATAAAAGAGATTGAATATATAATAGAGCAAATTTTTGAAGTAAATCCTTCACCTAATAATAGAGTTGTTCTACAACAAACACATGCTGAACTGAAAAAGTACCTACATTATGAAGAAGTGTTCTAGAAGTAGAAGACCATGATCACTTGGCATGTTTAAAGGGACAAGAATACTAGATTTTTTCATAGTCTAGTCAATGGTAGAAGAAAGAGGCTACATATCAACAAAATTACGAATGTTGATGAGGATTTGGTAGAGGATGAGAACAAGATTGCAGAGGCTGCTATAAACTTTTATCAGAATCAGAAAAATAGATTGGGAATAATCCTGTTCTACCCCAAGAAACTAAAACATTGCTTTCTATATTAATTCTATTGATTTATATGAAGTTTGTTTTAAGGGAAGTCAAATCACTGGTGCAACAAAAGGATAGCAGAAGATTGAATCTTTGAGAGATTAGATAGAGTGGTAGCAAATCAATCTCTAATGGATTTTTTGGACATATTAAGGTGGAACATCTTGCAAGAATAATTTTTGCTTATGCTCATTTGTTTATTTCTATAGGAACTGCTCAACAAGACACTCAAAAACCTTTTAAATCACTGAAATTTTGGATAGAACATGAGGATTTTTAGATTATTATGGAAACACACTGGATAGCTAATTTTGTAGGACATCCTATCCTCTTGTTTAAGCTCAAAATCAAGTAGGTTAAGAAGGCTTTATCTATCTAGAGTAGAGAGAAGTATGGATATATTTTTAAGCAACTATCATTATAAAAGTGATTGTCTAGATAATAAAGCAACTTTTTGAAGTGAATCCTTCAGCTAATAATAGAGTTGTTCTACAGCAAGCACAGACTGAATTGAAAAAGAACCTACATTATGAAGAAGAGTTCTAGAAGTAGAAGACCAAGATCACTTGGCATGTTGAAGGGGACAAGAATACTATATTTTTTCATAGTCTAGTAAATGGTAGAAGAAAGAGGCTACATATAAACAAAATTAAAAATGTTGATGAGGATTTGGTGGAGGATGAGAACATGATTGTAGAGGCTGCTATAAAATTTCACCAGAAGCAGTTAACCCAGGAGGAACAAGGTCTAATTTCAGCCTACTAAAGTATGTGCTAGAATTAGTAAGTGTAGGAAAAAAAATAGAAGACTACATGTTTTACCTAACTTATAAGAGATTAAAAGTGTAGTCTTCTCATTAGAAGGTGGATTATGCCAAGTTGGTTAAGAGAAAGGATGAAGAGGAGAAGAGGATAAATAGGGAGGAGTATAAATTAGCTAGGAAGGAGTCTAAGTTAGCGGTTACGACGGCTAAGATAGAAGCTTTCGAGAGCTTACATGCGAAATTAGAAGAGAAAGGCAGGGATAAAAAGTTGTATAGGCTTGCCAAGGATAGGGAAAGGTGGGACCATGACCTTGAATAAATGAAGTGAATCAAGGTGGAGGATGGAAAAGTGTTGTTGGAAGACGTTCTCATTAGGAGGAGGTGACAGTCTTATTTTCATAGACTTTTGAATGATGAGGGGGACAAAGGTTTCGTGCTGGGGTACTTGAAGCACTCAAAAAGGTGTCACGATTATGGTTATTATAGGCATGTTAGGGTTAAGGAGGTCAAGGGTGCTATTCATAGGATCTGTACGGATAGAGCCATTAGGCTAGACTAGATTTCGATGGATTTTTGGAAAAGCACTGGCAGGGAAGGTATGGGGTGGCTGACAAGGTTGTTTAACATCATTTTTAGGATGGAGAAGATTCCTAAATCTTGGAGATGGAGTATGATGATTCCATTATATAAGAACAAGAGAGACATTCAGAGTTGCAACTACTATGGAGTGTCAAGTTGTTGAGTCATACTATGAAGGTTTAGGAAAGGGATGTAGAGTTGAGGCTAAGTAGGATCGTGACTATTTTTGAGAATTAGTTTAGTTTCACACCAGTTCACTGGCTATTCACCTTGTGAGGAGATTAGTAGAGCAGTATATGGAGAGGAAGAAGGACCTGTATATGGTTTTCATCAATCTTAAGAAGGTAATCGTCAAAATCCCTAAGGAGGTTCTGTGGAGTTGTTTAGAGGCTAGAGGTGTGCTCATGTACAATGGAGCGAAGAATGATGTGAATATGATAGGAGGAAATTTAGAGCACTTTCTTATTTTGATAGCGTTGCACCAGGGTCTGACTCTTAGTCTATTTTTATTCACCTTTATGATGTATGTATTGACACAGTGTATTCAAGGAGAGGTGCCTTGGTGTATGCTAGTTACTAATGATGTAAAGCTAATTGATGAGACTTGAAGAAGAGTTAAAGATATATTGAAGGATTGGAGACTGACCCTAGAGTTTAAAGGATTTAGGTTGAGCAGGACCAAGATGTAGTGCTTGGAGTGTAACTTTAGTAATTTGATGAATGAGGCTAACGTCGTAGTGAAGCTGGATTCCCAGGCCATTCTGAAGAGATATAGTTTTAAGTATCTTGGGTTTATGATTCAGGGGAATGGAGAGATTGACGAGGATGTCATGCACTGTATTGGTGCAGGATGGTTGAAATGGGACTCACTTTGGGAGTCTTGTGTGATAAGAATGTGCCTCCTAAGATTAAAAGCAAGTTCTACAGAGTGGTTGTCCTACATGTTATATTGTATGGAGCGGAGTGAAAGCCATTTACGAACTCTCACATCTAAAAGTTGAAAGTGTTGGAGATAAGGATGTTGAGAGGGATGTGTGGACTTACTAGGAGAGATAAGGTTAGAAATGAGATTATTTAAGAGAAGGTAGGAGTGGCTTCAGTGGAAGACAAGATGCGGAAAGTGTGGTTGGGATGGTTCAGGCATGTGATAAGGAGGTTCATGGATGCCCCAATATGTAGGTCTGAGAGGTTGTCTATGGATGGTTTTATATGGGGTAGGGATAGGCCAAAAAATATTGGAGGAAGGTGATTAGACATGACATGGAGTAGTTATAGCTTATAGAGGATATGACCCTTGATAGGAAGGTGAGGAGGACACGAATTAGGGTAGATGGTTAGTGGGTAGGAGTGCATACTTACTATTAAAATAGAGTGCATTGTTTGTAGATGTGCTTATAGTTGTAGTGTTATGCGTGTGTCTTGCTTTTTCATATTCATGGTGTTTTGGTGATGTTTTTTAATTCGGATGGATAGTTTATAGTATTATTCTGTGGGTGTCTTGTTTCTTTTATTTTCTAGTGGTGTGTTATCCCATTTTTTTTTATTTTTTATATTTGTTATACTATTATTTGTCCTGAGCCGAGGGGCTATCAAAAATAGCTTCTTTACTTCATTTGAGGTAGTGGTATGGACTGCATACACTTTACCCTCCCCATACCCCCACTTTGTAGGAATACACTAGGTATGTTTTTATTATTATGGCGTCTTAGGTGTGGTACAAGCTTTATTCAAAGGTGATACTCTCATAAAATATATTACTTAATACTAATTTGGTTTTGTTGTCCAAAAATCAATCATGCAAAATTTTACAGATCTAAGACCAATTAGTTTGAGTAATTTCATCAATAAAGTGATTTATATGGTTATTAATGGAGGATAGACGGTATTCTGTCCAACATTATTTCTTCTAATCAATCTGGTCTTGTCAAGGGAAGATGTATCGCTGAAAATGTCCTATTGACACAGGGGAAAATATCTGACTTCAAAAAAAGAGGTAAGCCAACCAATGTACTTTTAAATCCAGATATGTCAAAGGCTTGTGAATGAATTTCTTAGTTATACATGTCTAGAGTTTTTTAGAAAGATGAGGTTTTCAAAAAATTTAATTGACATGATCTGGAGATTAATTGCAAGCAACTGGTACAAAATATTGAAAAATGCGTAGAGTCATAACCTTTTTCACTCCATCAAGGGAGTGAAACAAGGAGGTCCCTTATCTCGTGCTTTATTCATCTTATCTGTTGAAGTTCTTTATAGAGCTCTAAATGTATTATTTAACAATAGGGAGTATATAAGGTATGGGATTTCAAAATAAAGTGGCAATATTAATCATCTTGCTTATACATATGGTACAATAATATTTGTACCCTCTAACAAGTCTTCTTTGGAGATAATTATGAGAATGTTACATGATTATGAGAAGATGTCTGGGCAACTTATAAACAAAAAGATGAGTTATGTCTATATGTTCAGCAAAATAACAACACGTCAATTATAGGAATAAAGTTGAATAGATTACAAGTTTTGTGAAAGTAAGCTTCCATTTAAAATATTTGGGTTGTCCCAACTTTCCTTCTAGAAAAAATAAGGTGAATTATAATGATTTGATAAAAATTTGAAGGATAAGTTTCAGAATTGGAAAGTTAGATTGATTTCATATGGCGGGAAGGTTGTATTAATAAATAGTATGTTACAAAGCACGCATGTGTGTCTATTGTTAACTATTGTTCCTACAAAATACACTATAAAAGAGATGCATAGAATTTTTTGCAAAATTTTTTTGGAGAAACAAATAAGAAGGGAGGAGTAAACATTGGGCTACTTGGCAGAACCTGTGTTTACCCAAAGAGGGAGGAAGTATAGGGTTCAGAGATTTATTTGATGTTTCAAAGGCTTTATTTGTGAAGCTTTGTTGTAAATTTAGAACAACTAGATCTCTGTTGACTAATTTCATGTGGAATAAGTATTGTAAAAAGCTTATTCCAGCTCTAGTTCAATAGAAAGGAAGATCTTAGCTATGGAAAAAGATGTTGGAGGCCAGAGACAATATAGAACAAAAGATATGGTAGGAACCCAGAAATGGTTGTTCTAGCGTTTGGTTTAATAATTGGAAAAAGCCAAGTCCTTTTACATACATTATTTCTGATAATTTTCATTTAGATGAAAGCATTGAAGAAATTAGGCTTTTCATGGAGGACGACATGCGGAATGCTCAGTTGATGCAACACAGTTTTCATAAAGTCATTAGGGATCATGTTACATCCAATCTCATCATTACTAGAAAATCTGAATTGTGGGACAGAGCTTGGTGGAAGGTAATAGGAAGTGGAAATTTTCTGTTAAGAGTGCATAGAAATTAGTGAGGCATAAGGAAAATAACAACATTATCTATAGGAACCTATGTATGAAAGGGTTTCCATACAAGATATCTTTTTCTTATGGAGGTTGTGGAGAAGGAAAATTCTAGTAGATGAGGTCCTTGCTAAATGTTGAACAACTATTGCTTCTAAGTGTATTTGTTGGGAATATCCTTCAGTAGAGGGTATTGATCATCTGTTCCTTATTGAGTCTTTTGCAAGGATATTTGGTCAATTTTCACTTCAGCAGTGGGTTTGCAGGGCCCATTTGTGTAGATGAACCAATCTATTTCCCTATGGTGGTCAGCTGATGGACCACCAAAAATTAAATCTATTCTCAAGGTTGTCATTGCCATCATATGTTGGCAAATTTTAAAGTGAAGGAACTCTATTATCTATGGAGGTAGTATGTCCAAAAATAGTTATTTATGAGATCAATTGGAATATATACATGTTAGCTAAGGGAATTTACCCTTGGTTAAAGGATATACCCACCAACTGGTCTCAGATGTTACAATATTTTGAAGAATCTTTACCAAGATTACATTGTAGATTTGTGAAGTGGAACTTCCCTCATGAAGATTGGTACAAGTGTAATAGTCATAGTGCATCCAAAGGGAATCCTGGAGAAAAGTCTATGGATTTTGTATAAGAGAAAGTAGGGGAGACTGCCTTATGTCTTGACTGCATTACATGATTAATTGGAATTTTAAGTGAGCAATAATTTATTCCCATTGATCATCAAAACAAATTCTTAGTTCCTAAAGAATGTTATTGAAGATGATAGGGATACCCCATGAAGTATATTTACGAAGATTGCTTGGATAAAAGAAGTGGCAAGAGAAGGGTTATATACCCAAATTACACCTCTAAGTTGAAGTATAAAGTGGTTGCTGTCAAATATAAAACCTAACTAGGTTGGGGTAGAATCCCACAGGGAATAAGGTAAAAGCTAAGTTTTATGTGGTTATTTCACTATTATCCAATTATTTCCATAAAGGGGGGTTTGTAAAATATGGTGTTATTTCAATGTCAATTTCAGATAAATAACAATAGTAAATGAATTAAATTATGAGAGAACTAGGTTTGTGTTCACCATGGTTTCATAATGCAAATGGGCCATTGATGATTGTAGACTTTTCTTGTGCTATGCTTGTAAAGCTATCGTTGCTTTAATTCATCTAAGTATTTCTCAACCTACTTACATGATTACCATTCAATTCCTCTCAGTCTAAGAGTGATTACAATAAGAAACAGAATAATTTCCCCAAGTTGGTAATCTTATTGCAGCATTAACCATTAGACGGGGGTTATAAATCTCAAATCCTTGTTCTTAGTTCCTTTTCCTAGCCTTAACTTTTTTTCTCAAGAAAGTATCAACATAAAGGGGTTCTAATGTTTGCAACCAGTAGAAATCAATTAAGACGAGTGAACTAACAATACAAATATAAGAACTATGCTAATCTATAATATATTTGACCCTATAGATGCTAATTGACAATGGCTCTCACAACCCTAATTATGGGTTTTAGCCACTCATATATTTAGGAACAAACAAAGTCATAGAAATCATAAGGGAAGAATAAACTTACACAAACAAAATCACAAGAACTCAATTTGTACTTAAAAAGTTGATTAAATCACCAAAACCCACAAAAGAATCGTAAGAACACTTGTCTTTTATCTCCAAAATAGAAGTTGACTAAAATAAACCCTAACAATAGCTATTTATAGTTCAAGTAAATTTGAAATCCAATTATGCTCAGACAAAATGATAGCCTTAAATCTCACGATTAAGTTGATGGACCATCATTTGAGTGAAGGCCAATTGCTTATACCGTCACCTCTATCCAGTGAGAATCCACTTGTTTTTGATAAAGTCCCACAATCAAGAGGATGTTCCATCATTAGGGTGACAATCCGTCGAGTGAATATTCGCTTGGATCTTATAAAACTTCTTGACTGTTAACGAGCTACGGTGGTCATAACGGTTCATTGATATGGTGACGGTCCGTCAAGTGGCTGTCAATGCTTCTACATTTGGCATTGTACACTGATTTAGCTTGACATTTAGGGTGATGGTCCATCGAGAGGATGATGGATCATCAACTGCACCACCACATCGTTCTTTTAAGCATAATCAACACGTTTTCTCCCCATGGCTCATTTTCCTACACATATGACATAAAACGCGATCAAATCCAACCAAAGTTACTTAAGAACTTGAAATTATTCATGATCAAAAACATCAAATGTGTCATCAAATGCCAGCACATCAATACCCTCAACTTATAACATTTGCTTGTCCTCAAGCAACAAAATAAGACTATCCTAAAACATGTTGCTTAAGCAAAATAAAGATGGGAAAACTATATTCACAAGGCTTTTGACAATACATCACACATGTTTGATCCTCTTGTTTCTTACTAATCACAAAATAAGTGCGCGAAAACCATTTATCAAACTGACACAAGAGGATCTACGAATGACATTACGATATCAATGAATAATTTTGCAAACACAGACGACAATCACTCAAACAATCAATAATTAACAATGTTACCCTAGTGCCCTCACCATAAAAAAGTCGCATACACACAATAATCATTCAAAACAATACTAGTTCAAGTACGCTCGCTCTCACAATGAATTTCAAACAATGCATGCACAATACCATAGGCTTGCTCTTATTTTTTATGCCTTAGTTTGTGGACAGATGGACTAGGATCACGATAGGACTTTACTTGGCTTATAATATAGGATCAAGGATGGGTATGGTATATTTAGAAATAGTGACTAAGCCCTCCTTGACACTACGCTACCCTTGTTCCCCTTCTGACCAATCTTTTTCCTCCTTATTCTCCTTTTTTTTTTCATTTTCTTTCTTCTACTATAGGTGTGGCTTTCTTTCAGAATCAATGCTTTTTGTATTATTATTTTTATTTTCCTTTTTCTTCTCTTCTCTTTTTATCTTTCTTTTTAGCACATGCCAAATCCGTTTTCCCTCTTTCATCACTAGTCTTTTCTTTTTATACCTTATTCTTCCTTTAATACACCTCCACAGTAGCTATCCTCAACTTAGAGAAGTCGCCTAAGTTAAGGGCACAATGTCCAAGGAGGTACTAGGGCCAAAAAAAAGGTTCCAAGAAAAATCAAGAAGGTGAATAGGCTAATGAATAAAAAGGTCAATTAGGCTCAAAATCAAGGATCAATGAAATATTTACATTATTTGTATTGTCATTTAGGTTGAGTGGACTGAAATCAAACATGGTCTATGATACTTTCATAATTAAATATCCTACGGCCTAAGCAAGATAAACTGGGAAAGTTCGTAATTGTGTATATAGAGTAAGAACAATACAAATGCATCTTACACACACTTGGAACAGGAAACACTATCAACTACTAACTATCAAGTTTATGCCCTAGACTAAGCAACAATTGACATATCCATATATCTAATGTCATGCAAAGATCCATAGCGGTTAATATATCAAAATAGAGAAACATATGCCACATAAAATTTGGAGGGGTCTCCATTTTCAAAACAAATTAATGCTACAAATTGCTCTAAGTTCACTTATTTTTCTTTTACAAATAAACAAAAAACAACATTTACACATAAAACACTAAAAACATCCTAAACATGTCAGTTCTACCAGATAGTACACCTAAAGGAAAAAAAAACATGATAAAAAACCCTCAGGTGGTGAGACAGACCCACAAGTAAATAAACCCCCTATTAATAAGGCATGCATTATCCCCAATGCATAGTAGGAAAATAAAGTTCTAGAGGTAGGACATACCTGTGTCTCCCTAGGAATGTGGGTCTGGCAGAGTAGAGTAGGCTACAAATGCAGCCTTAGAATCTCAATCATGGCGCCAGTGGCAACCGATGCACCATCGGGCTACTCGACGGAGCGAAAGACTCCACACTCATATCTACACCATCAGGCTACTCAGTGACCTCGGGTGCTGTGCTAGATGAGTCTACAATAACTCAAACCCTCATATCTACCTCACATTTATCTCTCACATCTAGAGAAATTTTATGAGTGTTCTTTAGCTTTTTGTTTTCCTTCCTCCTTGCCCCTTTTTTAGTTTTTTCCCAATCTTCTCCTTCTTCACATGCCCTATATCCCTTGGCTTTGGGAGGTCTACCTAACAAGTCAATGAAAGGTTCCTCCTCCTATAACTCCTCATTGGCAGGGGTCGGGAACATCTAGGCAGGTTTATTTTGAAACTCAATAATGTTAGCTTGGGCTTTGCTAATCTAGTGGCAAACTTAGCCAAATTGGGCAGGGTCAAAACCTTCAGACTCTTATATATCCTGTATTTCATGTCATTATTTGCCATGAAGGCTCTCATATGGTACAAAGGCAGTAGTAATATCTCTCTACAAAAGGCTATAGATGAGACACAAATATCTTTAGCTGCAGCTCATACCTCTTTGGCCTCTTAAACCATGTCATGAAGTTTGGTAAAGTGAATAAATAGGGTGAATTTTGGCCTAAGGAAGATATAGTATCTACTGACTCAGATGTCGGGGTGGTGCCAACAACACCAAATATATTAGGTATGGAGGTAGTAGCCTGATGTGATGTAAGGGATAACTTCATACCTGTAGATCCTTCTGATACCTCTATAAAAGCGGGAGGCTTTCCCTTCGTCTAACTACCAGATCCAAACACTTAAGACTTTTTCACTCACAACTCATGCTTTGTCTCATGAGACCTTTTAATATCTTTCTTCTTTAATGTTATCACCACATCTTCTATCCCGGCCAACACCGGAACATGGACTTCTTCACACAACTGAGTCACAAGGCATGGGAATGGTAATGAAGTAGTAGGCTTAAATTCTTGAATCCTCATTTCATCTACTATAATTATTCCAAAGTTCAATTTGAAATTAGACATCAAACTGGTCACCAGGACTGCTCTATCCTTGCTCAATTTATCATCCCCTCCAGTACGTACCAAGCAGAGTTCACTACTGCCAAATAATACTTTTCTATTAAGGTTAATGTTGACTTATAGATATTTTATATTGAATTTGTCAACAATAACGGCTGACCATCAGACAAAACTTATGCCAACCATGCATGTTGATTGAACCTATCATATATTTTACGATAAGAATTTGGAGTCCAAACTGGTAGTACATAAGTGGGCCCATATAAAAATATGTTGATCATCTAATTAGATATATCCACTGGAACTCCATAGACCTGAACTCTATTGATAGTTACCAAATCTACTGTTTCTGTTCCTTCTTGCAGTTGTTGTCAAGATTGGTGATATAATTCACATAAAACTCCCAAACCATAATGGGGTAATAGTTCCCTGGTGTTTTGCTCATCCACTCTAATCCATAGTGATTAAACCATAATTCAATCGTGGGGTATTCTGTAAGATCTAATAAGATAATTCTGGCTTCTTCAAGATACTCCTCTTTATGTTACCCTTGCCTGTTGTTGAATAGACCTCTTAAAAATATTTATCCGATCCCTTCACTTACCAGAAGATACTGTGACAGAACCCTAGATATTTTCTTTTAATCACAGCACCCCTCATGGGCTCACGGTCCTTATTTGGGCTCTTGGTGACAACAATACCACTCTCATCATCTGTATCAAAGCTCGATCCTTCCATACTAGGCTCATTTTTTGTAGACACCTCTTTCTCATCAGATTGGGGAGTAGTAGCTTGTTGTCTCACACTTTTTCTAAATGGTAGGTTGGGCCCTCCTCAACCTCCTAGATCTCATTCTCATATTCAACTACAAGTTGGTAGTTTTGAGTGTCCCTTATGGGTATTTTGTGAACTCTACCTCTCGTTGGATGTAGTTTGGGAGCCATAGGTACTTGTTTAGGCATAATGTCTGTACAAGAAGTAATATACAAAAGCATGAAACAAAATACAAAAACTTAAAATATTTTTTTATATACATGATGGTTAGGCATGATAGTTCATCAAGTGAGTGACGGCCCATCATGTAAACTATCGCTCTTTATTAGTGCGTAAAATTTAATTAATGGTTGGAGGTGATAGTCTATCAGGAAGTTGACGGTCCTTCATCTAATTCGTCGCTCTTATCCAATATGTAATTTCTAGTTGATGGTCAGAAGCAACGGTCCATTGGGTAGTTGATGATCCATTGTCCAAACTCTCGCACCTTATCCAATAACAAATTTCTTTGTATAAGTAGTTGATGGGTGAGTTGACAATTCGTGGACCATATGATGGTTCGTGGACTCACCTATCGTCTAGAGGAAGTTTCAATCAAGTGTATAGATACTAACAACAATCAAATTGTTTAACTTTTTACTACACCATTAAGGTTACCAACTCATATGAGGCATAAATCTCATCGTGTTGTGAAACATTTGCAATTTAGTAATTGCAGTATGAGTTGGTGGGAAACACAAATTTCACAAAAATTTCATTTCCGAAATTTGAAAATTGTGTTACCCTCTGACACATTGAGAGAACTTACTCACCATTAACACCCTAACTGAAAACACAATACAAAATAAATAATTTACATAATCCATAATAGGAAGCATACCTTGTTGAAGAACTACGGAGAAGAAAATAAAACTTTGTTTTAATAATTGATTTAGCAAAAATACAGTGAGAGAAAATGGTGATGATGGGAATTTTAATTTAGCGATGGAGTTATATAAAGTAGGGATGGGAGTTGTGGAAGAAAAACATGGGTGATAAGAGTTAGAGAAGGATAAGAAATGCAAATTGTTTTAAATAGTTCATTTTAATTCCCTAGGGTTTGGATCAGATTGGATTATTTTAATTCCCTAGGGTTTGGATCGGATTGGATTATGGGTCAAGTTTGGGTCCAAATTTGATTGGCTAGGCCGGTAATGGGTTGGTTGGTGATTAGGTAAAAGTTGGGTCGGGTTATTAAAGAAAATAAAACAACATAATTGAGCCCATTTAAGGTCGCAGGGATTGCCACATACTCGACGGTCCGTCATGCGAACCATCGTCGCTATTCATAATGTCAGCTCTTTGTTTAATAAGGGATGGTTAAGGTGACTGTGTCACGCCTCGAATTCCAACGAGGCGGACTGGCACCCAAAGCCGATAAGGCCCAAGAGAACCAATCTTCATTCATTTCCATTCATATGTATGTCATTCAAGAAACATCACCATCACGTATAGAGATATAAGATGCCAATAGCGGAAGTCATGGAAACATGTGATATATACATATAAGAAACTTGGTCGTTAGGGACACTAAGTCAAAATGGACATACATCCCTTACATTCATATTCCCACATACGTCTACAAAGCCTCTACAGATACATGTACATAACCAACCTACAGTCGGGACAAGTCCCCACTTTATACAACTTTACAATACCAAAACAAATGTACATATGTGACTCAGAAAGCCCCGAACCAACTGGAGCTCACCAATGATCGACAAATGATCCACAATCTACTGTAGTGGTCTATGAGCACTTGTACCTGCAGCAAGTAAGGTAAGTCCCCCAAGGGACCTCAGTACGACGAATGTACTGAGTATGTAAGGCTATAAGAAATTGTATCAATACATAAGAACTTCAATGGAATCCAATATAAGAGAATAGTCAATATGGATAAACCATCGTTCTGCATATGTGGAACTATGTACCTTACATTCATTATTTTCTTTGCTTTTATTATTTATTCATCATCACTTATATCATATCGTACCCGGGCCCCAACTGATCAGTGGGTCTTAACATAACGTAACGTTATGTTGGGATCGGCTCAAGCTAGGCTTATGCCTCTAGAGCTACCACCCATAAATCAATATACCGGGCTCGGCTCGAGCTAGGTTATTACCTCTAGAGCTACCACCCATAAACCAATATATCAGGTTCGGCTCGAGCTAGGTTCTTACCTCTAGAGCTACCCCCTGTCAGGATCGTCCCGAGATAGGCTTATACCTCTAGGACTGCCCCCTGATCCAATAAATTTGGGATCAGCTCGAGCTAGGCTTATGCCTCTAGAGCTACCACCCGTACTCTTGTAACCAACAAATATGCATTACTTTATTTCTTACTTTTGAGAGATTGACACAATGATAGTCATAACATTATTGGAGCTTTGGAACATAACATTATAGGGACTTTGGAACATGTCCGCAAATTATGTAACACATGAGTAACATTTGATCAATGAATGAGGAACATGTGACTAACAATGGATGACAACCTGAAATGAAATACCTTAGAACATTTCGGAATGGAACAAGTACAATGACAATGTGAACACTGTGTGCTGAAGAAGGATACGAAAAGAGTAACCTTACATACCTTATCTTCCCAATATGAATATACAATCCTATATGTGAACACAATAGTCCAGATCCTTCCTTACGTTTCACTCTACAAGACAAGTACATAACGGAGCTTACGTTAACAACCAACTACCTTACAAGTGCATAAGGCGACAACGAGTTACATGATTGCCTTATAACGTCATTTCCCCCTTTACAGTACCATTCATGGAATTATCATACCAATAATACCACAACATTCCATACATTGACCAAGACATCATAAACCAATAGCATGTCACACCAAGTTCATACTTTACACTTCTCCATCAATACAACCTCACAATTATTCCATCAAGTCATCTCAATATGTGGCATAACAACAATCCCACAACAATCCCACAAGTTATACATATAAACAAAAAACAAGTTAAGGTAATAACCACACCATACATGTTGGTATCTCATCCATGCCATTCACTTTCATCAAAACCTCAAGTCTCCTTTCAAGTTTAAATGACAAGGATGATACATCTTTTAGCAAAAAGCAAAAGTGCATTATTCAACACCTTGCCAACATAACCATCATGATATATACACCATATTAAGCATATAATAAATTAATCCATGAGAGTAGACACTTACCAAAGCTTGAAAAGTGATGATCTTGTCCAAAGTTTCCAAAGAAAATGGTTTAGGGTTTGAAAGATATGAAAAATATCTTTTAGAAAATGTCTAGAAAGGCATGTGTGGTTTTTGGAATAAAAATCTGATCTTTGGACTTTATATAACCCTCAAATCATCCGTAGCCAATCCTTGGGAATTAAATGCCATGTTTACTTGGTCAAAGTGGAAGAATGGGTCATTTGCCCTTTGGGCCATGCATTTTGGCTTCATTTTGGGCCTTAAATTGAGCCCAATTACACATGTTAGCTTAGCCCACCAAATTCAATGTATGATCCACCATATGTCTCATGTTTAAGTAATTCCATAAATGTCACTACAACATTCACTCACAAAATTCATGTTCGTAGCCTCAATCTCAAAATAAGAAATTCTAGACACTCAGGGCTTAATTGAACATAATTTGCCCAAATACTTGTGAAGAAGAAGTAACCCCAACTCGGATGCCAAACTCGGTCAAGAGTAGTCCTACTACGATGGAGTAATGATAACATAACCCAAGAGTCCTTTTTATAGACTAATAATCGTCGAAGAAATTTGGAAAAAAGTACCCCGGCACACTCCCGGGTGCCCTAGGGACTTAGAAAAATTTCCGCTCTGTAAAAGGTGTACAGGGAAGGCCTGGCACGCTGCCTGGCATGCCCCTTTTCTTCCTGTGCCACAAAAAATTCAGGGCAAAGCGGCCTGGCACTCCACCTAGAGCGCCCCACACAAAATTTCAGATTTCAACTTTTCTTTGCGGATTTAGTTGGATCTTTCAAGATCAAATCTTTTGCTTGCCTCTTATCTTGAAGATCCTTTGCTTGGATGTCCGTTAAACCTCACTTTTGACCCCACAAATTCTCCATTAAGTCACAAACACCTCCTACAAAGGTCTAATCACATTTACTAGCACAATATCAAATGTTCCATCAATAACAATACAAAATACATACTTAGTGCTCTCGAACCTAGGGTAAACATGGTTCAAGGTTGGAAAGTAGGGTCGGAAAGGTACGGGGTGTTACATTCTTCCCCCCTTAGAAACATTCGTCCTTTAATTTTAACAACATCTTTTCAATTATAACAAATGCATCTCTATATTAGCATATATATATATATATATATATATATATATATATATACACACATAATGCTGAGATACTTACTTGTTATTGCTTTGATCCCGCATCTTGAACTTTCTCTTCCATTTGTAACAGATGAAGGTACTTGTACTTCATCATTTCCTCGGCTTCCCATGTGATCTCCTCTACTTGTTGATTTCTCCAAAGTACCTTTACGGATGCTATGTCTTTATTTCTCAACCTCTTTACTTATCGATCTAGAATAGCAATGGGTATCTCTTCACAAGTGAGATCTTCCGTAACTTGTACATCTTTAATGGGAGCAATACGATATGGATCCCCTATGCACTTCTGAAGCATCGAGACATGAAACACCGGATGCACTGTGGAGAGTTCTTGTGGTAGTGCCAATTCATACGCAACTTTCCCAAATCTTCTGATAATTTCATATGGACCTATATAACGTGGACTCAACTTTCCTTTCTTCCCAAATCGCATTACCCCTTTCATCGGTGACACCTTCAAGAATACCCAATCACCTATGGCAAATTCGAACCCTCTTCTTCTAACATCAGCATATGATTTGTGTCGACTTTGGGCCATTTGTAGTCGCTGTTGGATTTCTTTAACTTTCTCCATGGCTTGGTGAACAAGATCTGGCCCAAGTAAAGCAATTTCACCCGCTTCAAACCATCCAATTGGTGATCTACACTTCCTTCCATATAAAGCTTCATAAGGTGCCATTTTAATACTTGAATGATAGCTATTGTTGTAAGCAAATTCAATAAGAGGCAAATGGTCATCCCAACTGCCTTTAAAATCTAACGTGCAAGCTTGTAGCATATCTTCAAGTGTTTGGATAGTACGTTCTGCTTGTCCATCTGTCTGAGGATGGAAAGCCGTACTCAAATTCACTTGTGTACCCAAGCTCTTCTGAAAAGATCTCCGAAAATTCATGGCAAATTGTGCTCCTCTGTCTGATATAATGGAAATTGGAATCCCATGCAATCGCACTATCTCTTTAACATAAAATCTTGCATAATCTTCAGCTGTATAGGTGGTCTGGACTGGTAGGAAATGCACTGACTTGGTAAGCCTGTCAACTATGACCCATATAGAGTCAAATTTCCATAGTGTACGAGGCAAACCTGTGATGAAATCCATGTTAATCATATCCCATTTCCAGACTGTAAGATTGATACATTGCATGTAACCTCCTGGTTTCTGATGCTCTACCTTTACTTGTTGACAATTTGGGCATTGAGCTACAAATTCTACAATGTTCTTCTTCATGTTTCCCCACCAATACATTTCCTTCAAATCATGGTACATTTTGGTAGCTCCCGTATGAATAGAATATCGTGAATGATACGCCTCTGTCATAATTTGTCTTCTCAGCTCATCTACATCCGGTACACATAATCTACCTTGGCATTGAAGTACTCTTTCTTGCGTAAGATTAAATGACTTTGTCAGACCCAGTTGTACATTTTCTTTCAGATGTAATAAAGTAGGATCCGCATCCTATTTCTCTTTCACCTCAGCTACTAAGGAAGATTCTGCTGCATTTTGTACAATGACCCCTTCATCTGGAGATTCAAGAAGACGAACTCCCAAGCTGGCTAGTTGATGTAAATATTTTACTAGGTCTTGCTTTTCCATCAATTGGCCACTAGTGCTTCCTACTGCTTTGCAGCTTAATGCATCGGCCACCACATTCGCTTTTCCTGTATGATATAGGATATGAATATCGTAGTCTTTCAATAGTTCAAGCCACCTCCGCTGCCTCAGATTTAAATCCTTCTGCTTAAAGATATATTGTGAACTTTTGTGATCAGTGTAGATGTCAACATGAACTCCATACAAATAATGACGCCATATCTTTAAAGCAAATGCCACCGCTGCTAACTCAAGATCATGCGTGGGATAGTTTCTCTCATGTGGCCACAACTGTCTTGAGGCATACGCTATGAAATTACCGTGCTGCATCAATACACACCCTAGTCCAATTCCGAACGTATCACAATAGACTGCATACCCTTCGGTGCCTTCCGTAAGTACTAATACGGGTGTGGAAGTTAATTTATCTTTCAGCTCTTGGAAACTTTTCTCACATGCATCATTCCACTGAAACTTGATTGCCTTGTATGTAAGTTTCATTAAAGGTTCAGCAATGGAAGAAAACCCTTCAACAAACCTTTGATAATAACCTGCCAACCCAAGAAAGCTGCGAACTTCCGTAGGTGTCGTAGGCCTTGGCCAATTTTTCACCCCTTCATTCTTTTGTGTATTAACCTGAATTCCTTTATCTGACACAATGTGACCCAAGAATGCTACGGATTTCAACCAAATTCACATTTAGAGAACTTGGCATACAACTTACGATCTCGAAGAATATGTAACACCTGCCATAAGTGATTCGCGTGGTCCTCTTATGATTTGGAATAAACCAGAATATCATCTATGAACACGGTCACAAATACATCCAAAAATGGTTTGAACAACATATTCATCAAATCCATAAAAACAGCTGGTGCATTTGTTAGTCCAAATAACATAACTAAGAATTCATAGTGACCATACCGTGTAAGAAAAGATGTCTTGGGTATGTATTTTTCTCTTACTCCGACTTGATAATAACCTAATCTCAAGTCTATCTTTGAAAAATATTTGGCACCCTGTAACTGATCAAACAAATCGTCAATTCTGGGGAGGGGATATTTGTTCTTGATCGTTACCTTATTCACTTGCCGATAGTCAATACACATTATCAATGTGTCATCTTTATTCTATACAAATAATACTGGTGCACCCCATGGGGACATACTAGGCCGTATAAACCCCTTGTCTAGCAAATCTTTTAATTGCTCCCAATTCTGCTGGAGCCATTCTGTACGGAGGAATAGAGATAGGCTGAGTGCCTGGAATCACATCAATGCCAAACTCTACTTCCCGTTCTGGAGGCAAACCGAGAAGATCCTCAGGAAATACATCAAGGAATTCATTGACCACTGGAACCGACTGAGGAGTTAGTGGTTCCACATCAGTATCTTTCACTCGTACTAAGTGGCATAAGTACCCCTTGGCTATCATTTTCCTTGCCTTAAGATAGCAAATAAATTTAACTCTCGGTGCCCCCACATTACCCGTCCATTCCAGCATATTCGTTTGTGGAAAATAAAAATGTACTTTCTTAGCCCAGCAATCCATCGTGGAATAACAAGAAACCAACCAATCCATACCTATTATGACATCAAAATCCACCATGTCCAGTTCAATAAGATCATCCAGTATATCATGACCACACACAGTTACCACACAATTACGATATACTCTTTTTGCAACAATATATTCACCAACGGGTGTAAAAACTTCAATTGGCTTACTTAATAATTCTGGTGTTCTTTCAAATTTTACAGCAATCAATGGAGTAACATATGACAATGTAGAACCTGGGTCAATCAATGCATATACATTATACGAAAATATGGATAATGTACCTGTGACAACATCAGGAGAAGCCTCCAAATTCTGCCGGTCCACTAGAGCATAGGTGCGATTTTGGGCTCCACAAGTACTGGCTGCTCCTCTGGCACCTCTACCACGACCAACAGAATGCACACCTCGGCCTAAAGAAGGAACCGATGATGATGATGCAATGGCTGATCCCGTAGGTCGTGCTATGCCAACCATGCTCCTCTGAGGACACTCTTTCATCTGTGCCCCAACATACCGCACCAAAAGCAAGCGTTCGTCCCTAACCAGCATGTACATGAATGAGTACGCCCGCAGTGCTGACACTGCTGATGAGAAAATCCTGCTGCCTGTGATCCGTGAATTCCACTACTCTGCCCAGATTGACTACCCCTAAACCCTCGGAATTAAGAGTGTGTGCCTGCTATGGAATAGGAGAATGATGGTCTAGGCGGTTTAGAAAACATCCGAGGTCTAGATTCTTCTTGGGACGCCATAGACGGTCCCATAGGTCTAGCTCCCCTGGCACGCCCCTGGGCACGCCCTTTTGCTTCCTGTGCCATAAAAATTTTGGCAGAAAGAGGCCTGGCACGCCCCTGGGCGCGCCCCTTTGCTAAATTTTGGATTTCGACTTTTCTTTGCGGATTTGGTTGGATCCTTCAAGTCCAAATCTTTAGCTTTCCTCTTATCTTTAATATCCTTTGCTTGGAAGTCCCCCAAACCTCACTTTTCACTCCACAAATGCTCCCAAAAGTCGCAAACCCCCCCCCCCCTACAAGGGTCTAATCACATTTACTAGCACAATATCAAATATTCCATCTAGGGTAGGAAATGTACGGGGTGTTACATGATACAAATATTTTGGGAGGGTTTATAATTAAAAACGTAACACGGATAAAACCAATTAACATATGAACAAGTTGATCAATGGCTTTCACAACAATGGAAAACAAGGAAAATGATCTGGGAAATCAATTCTATACACGATCAAAAGTATTTAAATAAAATACCCATCATTAACGATGGATTAGCAAGCTAACCTTGGAACCTCAAGTATCCGCCACATTTTTTGATCGATTAACGAATATTTCTTAACTAAATTCCATTGAATATTAGGCAAGTGTCAACAAGAATAGTTCCAATCTATGGCTACACTAGGGTTTGCTTATGTCTAGCAACAAAACCCATTAGATGGGTCATTCAACCCAAATTGTGCTAAATTAACCTTTCTCAACATCAATTAGCTCTTTCAAGCATTAATCAAAGTAGATAGGACATCCCCACTCTAATCTCCTCTTTCAAGTTCAACTAGAGTAGAAATCGATAAAGTACGAGATTAATTTAAATAGGCAAAAACCATTTATAACTCAAGAGTATTTAATCAATACAAAAGCTTGAGATAAAATTAAAAACCAAATCCAAAACATAAGAATTGCATTGTGTCCAAAAACAACATTCAAGAATTAATCTAACTACACCTAAATATTTAATACAAAGCAATGGAATGAAGAAAGGATTAAAAAATATTCACTACAAAGCTTCCAAATCTTCACTCCAAGGGTGTTTGGGTCAAGAACCCTAGCCTCCAAGCTTGAGAATATGCCAAAGATGAGCTTTCAGATATGAAAAATCCCTTTTTTAGCTCAAAAATTGTATCTCAAATATTACAAAAATTCCACCACGCTGGTCACCTGCTGGCGTAGATGCCTACACAGGTGGGCACCTGCCCCAGTAGGTCAGGGGCGTAGGTGGGCTTCCAACTCACTGTTTTGTCTATCTATGGTTTCACTTATGGGTAGGTCACCATCTGCATGGGCATATGACCAATTTTTGATCCATGAATCATTCTAAGACCCTTACCTTCATTGTTGAGCTTCTTTTCATCAAAAGTCTTTGTAAACCCAAAGTACCTGAGATGATCACTATTCAAAGGATAATTAGTCTCATATTATGAATTAACGACACAAAATCATAAGAAAAGAGATACAATTAAGTGGAAAAACCGCCACTTATCAACACCCCCAACTTAAATGTAACACCACGTACATTCCTAACCCTACTTGACAACATTAAATAATATGTACTTAGGTCTCGAGAGCTATAAGTATGCATTTGGTAATGTTATTGGCGAGATAATTGAATTTGGCTCTTGTTATGTGATTAAGCTTGCATAGATGGTGTTTTGAAATTGTCATTGTGCATTTGTGGGGTTCAAAATGAGGCTAACAAGACCTCAAAACAAAGTGTATTAAGGTTAAGAAGTAAGTTAAAGGACAGGACTTGAAGTATCTAACCGAACCCGCGAAGAAAAGTCAAAAATGAATTTTTTGGAAAATTTCAAGGAGGGGAGCGTTTGGGATCATGCAACTCCGCTCTGGGCTAAAATTTTTAGCCCAAATTCAGTAATTTAGAGCGCCCAGGGGCGTGCCACCTTGGGTTTTCCACTTTTTCGAAAGTTGGAAATTTCTAAGTCCCAAGGGTATCCGAGGACGTACCGAGCCGATTTTTGCCACGTATCTTATACAACATATATGAAATGAGTAAAATATTATATTGGCATGATAAAATTACTCGAGAACGAATTTGGGCTCAAAATGACGATTTTACCCTTTTGGGCAAAATAGGCCATACGTGGCTAGAATCGCTTGTTCTTGGGATCGAGGCTACGGATATGAATAACATGAGTGGGAATATTGTTGTAACACGTATGAGATGACTTGAATACGAGAAATTATTTATTTTACTGGGTTAAGTGAATTGGACCCAAAAAGGACCCAAAAAAAATGAAAAGAATGCATGGCCCAAAATAGGTCAAATGACCCATTCTTTCAAGACCTTCTAGACCAAGAATTTAATGATTTATAAGTGGATAAGTATGGACATAAATGATTATAAAAGGGACCAAAAATCTAATTTTTTGGTCATTTGGAAGCTCATGCCTTTTGGTCTATTTTTCAACATATTTTCTCTTAAACCCTAGAAGCTCAAAGGCAACTCTTGAAGCAAGATCATCCTATTCCAAGACTTGGTAAGTATTTATTCTCATGGATTAACATATTATATGCATGTTAGATTATGTATATCATGATAGTTATGTTGGCAAGGTGGTGAATGGTGTATTGTTGCTTTTGGTGGAAGATGTGCCATCTTTGTGAATTGAAGGTGAAAAGATACTTGATGTCTTAATGAAAGAGAATGGTATGGATAAAATATGAAAATGTATGGTGTTATTTTTTTGTTAAACATGTTATTTTCATGTAAGTGTAAATTATGGGATTTTGGCCGATTTGTTGTTGTGAGGTGTATTGAAGGAAATTGATGGCATAATTATGATGTTGTGATGATGGAGAGTGGGAAGCGTGAACTTGGAATGACATGCTATTGATTATCATATGTTGGTCAATGTTGGGAATATTGTGGGCTTTTTGGAATAATACCTTCATGAATGGTTGTGTCAAGCGGGACATGGCATGTTTAAAGGCAAACATGAGAATTATACTTATTATATGCATTATAAAGTAGTTGGTGGTTAATGTTGGCTCCATTGTGTATTTGTGTTGTAGAGTGGAACATAAGGAAGGAGCAGAACTATTGTATGCGCATTTAAGATTGTGTGTTGGTATTGAGAATACAAGGTATGTAAGGTTACTTTGTTTGTATCTTTTGGCGGTACGTCGTATTCACTTTGGCATTGTGTTAGTCCTATCCCAAAATGTGCTAAGGTATTCTATATCCGGTTAGAAATGGTTATTAGCACATATTCCCTATTCATTGATCACTTGGGAATTGTATGTCTCATATTCGTTAGTCAATGTTCCAAAAGCCCAAAAAGGTTATGTTCCAAAGTGCCAATAGTGGCTATACACATACCTCTTGTTCATTGACTTGTGTCTAATGATTTCAATAATGTTATCTATTGTTGAGTCCTGTACTCCTCATTCATGAGTTATTGTGGTTCATGGGTTACATAATTATGGACATGTTCCAAAAGTCCCAATCATGCTGTGTTCTTGAGTTTCCAAGAATGTTGTGGCTATGTACATACGTTAATCTCTCATCACTGATTGTATCACTCTCTCATAAGAGGATGAATCAATTCCTCATAAGTATCAATCTATCAAAAGTAAGAATAAAGGGGGTGTCCACGAAGGAACACAGGTTGCATGGCACGACCCACGGGACCGACCTTCGCATCGACATCATATGTGCCTCCTCTAGGTAGAGGTGCACAAGCTACTGGTCATGCCAAGGGTGCTAGAGGAGAAGCTAGTTCTAGTAACATCCAGGGCAGTACCTACGCCGTGGTGGATCGGCAGAAATTTGAGGCTTCTCCTGATGATGCAGCAGGTATATGATCTATTTTTTTTATTTCTTAACATATTTACATTGATTAATTTGGGGATTTACCCTATCCTATGTTATTCCATTGATTGTTGAAAAAACTCTACACCAAAAGGGGAAATTATTGTGGCTACATGAATGCGACACAATTGTGTGGTAACGATGTGGGGTTATAATACATTGGCTAATCTTATTGAATTGAAAATGGTGGATGTTCATGTGATAATGGGAATGGATTAGTTGGTTTCTTGTTATACCACGGTGACTTGCTAAGGTATATTTTCACTATCCATACGAATATGTTCCTGAGTGGAAGAGTAATGTGGGGGCACCAAGGAAATATTTTATTGTCTATTGTAAAGTGAAGAAATTGATAGCCAAGGGGTATGTATGCCAGTTAATCCGAGAGCGGAAGATTGATGCGAAACCACCAAGTCCTCAATAGGTTCCGATGGTCAAATGACATTCTTGATACATATGCCTGATGAATTTCCAGGCTTACCCCCAAAACAGGAAGTAGAGCTTAATATTGACGTGATTTCAGACCCTCTGCTTATCTCTCTTCCTTTATATACCATGGCCCCAGTAACGCTATAGGAATGAAACAGAGCAATTAAGAGAACGCATCTATGTGAATGTGGGAAACAAAAAAAATAAATAAAAAATAAAAAAAATAAAAAAAACTGAAATGAGACTTGAGAACGTGCATTGACTATTAGCAGTTGTGTAAAGTATCGATTAAGAACAAATATCCCCTCCTAAGAATTGACGATTGGTTGATCAGTTACAGGGTGCCAAGTGTGTTGTTCCTTTTTATCAAAAGGATTGTATTCACTCGTTCTTGCACCAAATGTCTCGGAAACAAAAGTAACTTGGGCTCGGGTTATCACCAAGTAAGAGTTAGAAACAAAGATATACCCAAGACAGACTTGCGACCACGTTCTGACTCTAATGGTTCTTAAGTTGTGTCATTGGGACTAACAAATATACCAGCTGCTGTTCTGGAGCGGATGACTAGGGTGTGCAAACTATTGTTCGATGTATTTGTAACCGTGTTCATAGTTGATATTCTGGTTTAATCAAGATCACGAGAGGACCATGTCAATTATGTACGGCAGGTGTTATAAGATGGGATCGTCAGTGGAATGCAAAGTTCTCCAAGTATGAATTTTGTATAAAATCCATAGCGTTTTAGGGTCACATTGTATAGGATGACAGAATGAAGGTCGATACGCTAAAGATAGAAACAGTGAAAAACAAAAATTGGCTAAGGCATGCGATGCTTACAAAGATTCTTCATTTCCTTGGGTTGGTTGGTGATCGAGGAGAATGACTAAAGGAGTTTCTTCTATCCCTGGACCCTTACCAGAGCTAATATACAAAGTAACTCAGTTTCAGCGGAGTGATGCATATGAGACAAGTTTCAAAGAGTTAGAAGGTAAATTAGCTTCTACACCAGTTTTATATTTCTCTAAGGCACAAAGGTTATGCAATGTATGGTGATACTTCAGAGGTTGGCCTCGGATGTGTGTTGATGCAGTATGATGATTCGCTAACAGCGTATGCCTCACGGCAGTTGTGGCCATATGAGAGAAACTATATCACACATGATCTTGAGGTAACAGGTGTGGTAGTTATTTGACAGCTATGAGATATGAAAATATGATACTACTACTTAGGGTTCATATTGAGATATGACTATTGATCATAGGAGCTTGCATATACTTTAAACAGAGGGACTCCAATTTGAGGTGAAGGAAAAGCAACATGCGAATCCTATGTTTGATTCGGCAAAAAGAACGTACCACAAGGGTCGACGAGATTTGACCTTACGCACGAGGGAAATGAAGTAGAACCGAAGCACATCATTCACAGAATTCTATTGTCATTGGGAGAGAAAAAAAAATGTACCATGGTTTGGTAAGAAGACATTGGCGAGGCAATATAAAGAAAAAGAACAAGCAAGTGTATCTCCTTGACCGAATTATCAATAGGTAATAGCAGAGCATCAGAAAACCTGGAGGTTATATGCCATGTATATGTTGTCCAGGTTAAAATAAGATATGGTTAACATGGGTTTTTTTGCAAGTTTGCCTCCTACACATAAGGGTTGCCTTATATATATTTTGGGAATGTTGATTCCACATGAGAGCTAGTTGACAGGTTTACCTACATAACACACATGTTGCCTTTCAAGACCACTTACATGGTTGACGAATATGCGAGGTTAGTTATTAAAGAGGAAGTACAACTATACGGAGTTCTGAAATGCCCAATTTACTACATAGTTTTGGAAGTTGGTACATACGTGAATTTGAGTGCAACTTTTCACCCTCACATGAACGGACAAATAGAGTAGACTATCCAAACATTTGACAGTATACTACGAGTCTGTGCGAGAGACTCAAACGGTAGTTGGGATGATCATTTACCCTTTTTTTTTGAATGTGCTTATCATGATAGCTATTGTTCAAGTATCATCATGGTATCTGCGAGGGTTTATACCGAAGAAAGTGTAAATCGTCAATTGGGTGAGTTAAACCGAGTGGAATTGTCTTATTTGGGGCTAGATTTTGTTCACTACGCTACAGAGAAGGTTAAGATGGTAAAACAGTAACTACAGGCTAACACAAGTCATATGCTGAGATTCATTAGTTTATTACATGGACAAGCTATGCGGGATGTCCCTTATGAAGGGATATATATATATATATATTGCCATATAAATAAAGAAAAAATAAGAATAGCTTTAGTAAAGAGACGGTGGAGAAATCGAATCACATAGGGAGACAAAGAAATCATAAAGTCAAAGTACCCGCGGGAGAAAGTTCAAGGTATGGAGTTAGAACAAAAACAAGGAAGTATGCATAAGTATTGTGTGTATATGCGTATATATGCTAAGAGAGAGATGCATGGGATGTACATGAGACGATGTTACTAACATTCGAGGATGAATGTTCCTAAGGGGGGAAGAATGTAACACCCCGTACGCTCCTAACCCTACTTGAAGACATTAAATAATATGTACTTAGGTCTCGAGAGCTATAAGTATGCATTTGGTAATGTTATTGGCGAGATAATTGAATTTGGCTCTTGTTACGTGATTAAGCTTGCATAGATAGTATTTTGCAATTGTCATTGTGCATTTGTGGGGTTCAAAATGAGGCTAAAAAGACCTCAAAACAAAGTGTATTAAGGTTAAGAAGTAAGTTAAAGGACAGGACTTGAAGTATCTAACCGAACCCGCGAAGAAAAGTCGAAAAATGAAATTTTTGGAAAATTTTAAGGAGGGGCGCGTTTGGGACCGTGACATGCCACTCTGGGCTAAAATTTTTAGCCCAAAGGTAGTAAGTTGGCGCGCACAAGGGCGTGCCACCTTGGGTTTTCCACTTTTTCGAAAGTTGGAAATTTCTAAGTCCCAAGGGTATCCGGGGACGTACCGAGCCGATTTTTGCCACGTCTCTTCTACAACATATATGAAATGAGTAAAATATTATATTGGCATGATAAAATTACTCGAGAACAAATTTGGGCTCAAAATGACGATTTTACCCTTTTGGGCAAAATAGGCCATACGTGGCTAGAATCTCTTGTTCTTGGGATCGAGGCTACGGATATGAATAACATGAGTGGGAATATTGTTGTAACACGTATGAGATTACTTGAATATGAGAAATTATTGATTTTACTGGGTTAAGTGAATTGGGCCCAAAAAGGACCCAAAAAAAATGAAAAGAATGCATGGCCCAAAATGGGTCAAATGACCCATTCTTTCAAGACCTTCTAGACCAAGAATTTAATATTTTATAAGTGGATAAGTATGGACATAAATGATTATAAAAGGGACCAAAAATCTAATTTTTTGGTCATTTGGAAGCTCATGCCTTTTGGTCTATTTTTCAACATATTTTCTCTTAAACCCTAGAAGCTCAAAGGCAACTCTTGAAGCAAGATCATCCTATTCCAAGACTTGGTAAGTATTTATTCTCATGGATTAACATATTATATGCATGTTAGATTATGTATATCATGATACTTATGTTGGCAAGGTGGTGAATGGTGTATTGTTGCTTTTGGTGGAAGATGTGCCATCTTTGTGAATTGAAGGTGAAAAGAGACTTGATGTATTAATGAAAGATAATGGTATGGATAAAATATGAACATGTATGGTGTTATTTTGTTGTTAAACATGTTATTTTCATGTAAGTGTAAATTATGGGATTTTGGCCGATTTGTTGTTGTGAGGTGTATTGAAGGAAATTGATGGCATAATTATGATGTTGTGATGATGGAGAGTGGGAAGTGTGAACTTGGCATGAAATGCTATTGATTATCATGTGTTGGTCAATGTTGGGAATATTGTGGGCTTTTTGTAATAATACCTTCATGAATGGTTTGTCAAGCGGGACATGGCATGTTTAAAGGCAAACATGAGAATTATACTTATTATATGCATTATAAAGTAGTTGGTGGTTAATGTTGGCTCCGCGTTGTATTTGTGTTGTAGAGTGGAACATAAGGAAGGAGCGGAACTATTGTATGCGCATTTAAGATTGTGTGTTGGTATTGAGAATACAAGGTATGTAAGGTTACTTTGTTTGTATCTTTTGGCGGTACGTCATATTCACTTTGGCATTATGCTAGTCCTATCCCGAAATGTGCTAAGGTATTCTATATCCGGTTAGAAAAGGTTATTAGCACATATTCCCTATTCATTGATCGCTTGGGAATTGTATGTCTCATATTCGTTAGTCAATGTTCCAAAAGCCCAAAAAGGTTATGTTCCAAAGTGCCAATAGTGGCTATACACATACCTCTTGTTCATTGACTTGTGTCTAATGATTTCAATAATGTTATCTATTGTTGAGTCTTGTACTCCTCATTCATGAGTTATTGTGGTTCATGGGTTACATAATTATGGACATGTTCCAAAAGTCCCAATCATGTTGTGTTCTTGAGTTTCCAAGAATGTTGTGGCTATGTACATACGTTAATCTCTCATCACTGATTGTATCACTCTCTCATAAGAGGATGAATCAATTCCTCATAAGTATCAATCTATCAAAAGTAAGAATAAAGCAATACACATTTGTTGATGGTTATGATCAAGTATGGGTGGCAGCTTTGGGGGCAAAAACTCCTAGCTCAAGCCGATCCAGAAATGATGGGATCAGGGGGCAGTCCTGGGGACATAAGCCTATCTCGGACCGATCCTGACAGGGGGCAGGTCTAGGGGCATAAGCCTAGCTCGACCCGAATCTGATATGTTGATTTATGGGTGGCAAGTCTAGGGGCATAAGCCTAGCTCGACCCGATCCCGATGTATTTATTTATGGGTGGCAGGTCTAGGGGCATAAGCCTAGCTTGACCCGATCCCAACATCACATGATGTGATGTTAAGACCCACTGATCAGTCGGTTCCCGGGTACGTTATGATATGAGCGATGAGGAATAAATCATAAAGATAAGAACTTAATTTATGTAAGTTACATTGTTCCACATATGCAAATCGATGAGTTGTTCATGTTGCCTATCCTATTACATTTTGATTCTATTGATGTATTTATGACAAGTTTCATATGGCCTTACATACTCAGTACATTCTCCGTACTGACCCCTCTTGGGGGCTTACCTTGCTGCAGGCGCAGGTACTAGTAGACCTCCACTGTAGGTCGCGGATCTTTTGCCGACTTTTGGTGAGCTCCACTTGGCTCGGGGCTTTCTGAGTTGCCATGTACATTTATTTTGGTATTGTATATGAGTATAGAGTGGGGTGTTGTCCCGACTCTAGGTTTGCATAGTCATGTATTTCAGCTAGAGGCTTTTGTAGACTTATGTGGGAACAGAATGTAAGATATGTATACTCATTTTGTTTTGTTGGCTCCTGTTTCCATATCCGTTTCCATATCCATGACTTTGGCATAGTTGCATGGGGTTTCATAAGGTCCATATGAGGAGATGCATGCGAGTGGTCATAAGCAAAGATTGGTTCTCTCGGGTCCTATCGGCTTCGGGTGCCAATCACACCTCGTTGGGACTCGGGGTGTGACATTAAAGACTTTGCTTGTCGTTAAGCAACATAAAATCAAAACCTAATGAGGCTATCAATTTAAGCTCAAAAGAAAACATCAACACTTTCACATCATATTTTTCAATTCGGCACTATGATTATGGCTTTGGTTGGTACTAACAATTAGTCAACAAGCATGTCAGTCTTACCCAAACAACTTCCTCAATTTCAAACACATTTTCAAGAATATCATAGAGTTTCAAGAAGGATCATGTCACAACAACTAATTATCAACAAGTGACTCAAAACCAATAGTCAATCAAACATGCTCTCTTGACTCATCTTTGAAACTTATCAACTTCACTAATCTATCCTAGTTCACATGCCCTCACAAGAAAGATAGTCCCAAAACTCACAATATTTACAACACTTACACAAGGGACAAACGCACAATCACTCACACTCAACAAAGAATACCATAGGCTTGCCCTTATTTTCAATCGCCACTAACTCAAAAGCATCGGTTGGAGATCTCAAAGGACTTTTTCTAGCTTAAAATGTAGGCTTGGGGAAGGGTAGGATAAGAATTTAGGAGAAAAGTGGCTACACCCTCCTTGAACTCTACAAAACATAATACAATTCAAACTTTGATCATTTGCCTCTTCATTTCCATACAACATAAGTGCCCTTCCTTTTCATTCTAGTTTACCCACTTATTGACAACTTTCTCTTTTTCTTTTCTTTTCTCATTTTCTTTTCTTTTCTCTTTTTCTTTATTCAATCTTCTTATTCAATCATTGCGTTGTTCATAAGGCACTCACTTACAAAATCATGATGCATGATCACCTCTTCCAAGTTCCACCATACCCCTAACTTAGGCTTTTAGCCTGAAGTTGGCAATTTCAAGTTCAAGGAGGATAGGGTTCAAAACAGGGAATATTTAAAAAGGTCCAAGGCATGTAATGTGTTTTCCAAAGAAAGGATATTAAACTCAAATGGGGTAACTAGTGATAAAATTTATGCACAGGTAGGCTTTTAAGGCTAGAGAGGTTTCCAAAAATAACAAAGAAGGCCTAAGATCATATCTCCAACCAAGCACAATCAAGACTAGCATTGAAAGACCAACTGGGCAAGTTTTAGATGACACAAGTAAGCACAAGAATTATTCAATAAAAACTCACCACACGTGGCACGCAAACTATTCAAGAAGGATCGATTTCATTTCCTAAACAAGAACAAAAGAAGTCATTTTCCACATTATCACCATCTAATGAGTAAAGAGTCACAAAAAGAGTCAAAGTGTTGTCACAAACATTATTAACTTCCATGCACTTGTTTTTTCACAAAATATTTCAAAAGGGTATGCTCATTCCAACATTTTACAATGCAAGACTAAATCTATAAGTACCAAACAAGTCACAATCCCACATTTTGAGTCCAACAAGGGCAATAATGCCAAGGCTACTCAAACTTCACCATAGTAATTGGTTACTAAGATTTCACCATGACAACAATCACAACCCTAATTCACAATGGGTATGGGTACTCAGACTTCCCCTGCATAAATGGCACCAACACCCAAAAACAATAATAACGATGATTTTTCCTTAAGAATGTCGTCACTCAATCCATCATTTGGGAAAAAGTGGCCCAAAACAACTGCCAAAAATAAAAACTATAAGAAGCTAATACAATAAAGAAGCTAATCTAGAAGGGAAAACAAGCGAAACGACTAATCCAACAAAATCAAAATTATACTCAAACCCAACAAGGGCGCAAAACATCCATAACCATAAAAATCAAGCCCAACAAGGGCACAAGATATCCATATCATAAAGAAAAGCCCGACAAGGGCGCAACAATCACCAACAATGCCTACAAGGGCACACAAAATGATAATAAAACCCAACAAGGGCACAAATATATCAAAATAGAACATAATCAGATTAAGGCCCGACAAGGGAACAAATATATCAAAATATATCAATAGTACATACCTAAATGAAAACTAAGATATCCCAGTCCCAACTAATAGATGTTGTATTATCCCTAATGCAAGCAAAATAAAGTAGAGAAGGAGGTAGTGGGCTACCTGAAGCACGCTAGGCACAAGGATCTACATAAGAGTCGCCTGTAATATGTATAGTTGGAATACTTGGAGCCTCCTCAGACTGGGCTCCTATTTATTACCATCAAATTTTTGCATCTAACCCTGTTCAAATCACTTCCAAAAACTCTGAAATTTTGTGGATTAGTCACAAATAAATTCCTAAGATATTCTAAGAATTAAAATTTCATAAGTAAATGCAAAATTTTTGGGAACAATGGGTTACCTCCCATCAAGCGATGTCACGGTATGATGCAAGAAACCTCCCCATTTATCTATCCATTTTGAGGATTTGAACCTTCATCCAAACTTCACATCAAGATTTCGATAAAGCTTGTAGGGCAAATGTAAGGAAGCAACGAGACCAACTCTATCTCACCACTTTGATTACTTGAATCTTTTACCGAACTTCACATCAAAATTTTTTTTAGTCTCATAGGGTGTTGGTGAGAAGATCAATAGGCCACTTGTTAGACACCACATTTTACAATTCATGGTCTTCAAGTTAGTGACGTCCTTTTTCCCTCTTGGGATAACAAACTCCAAAATATAGGGACTTTGTCCCTCATCTCCAAAATTCCTAATTTGGGTTATTATTTTGATTTCCATCACTTCTACAAAGCATAACATCAAAAAATTGTTGTAATGAGGTTTAAGCCTCTCTATTTTTGAATTTGCATTTTTATTGACATTCTCACCTCGAAATGGACTAGAGTCTTCTTCACAAAGAATTTGATTGGCTTTATTTTTCAACTCTTAGCATTATTTCATCAATTTTGGCATCTTGAATTACTTTTGGCTTGATGGGTTGGAAAATCACCATTAATTCTTCAACATAAATCTTGAACACATCTTCATTGGAACTCAACTTGAACTTATTATCCTTGACCATTTGAAGAGGAGCATCATATGCCTCAAGTTATTCTTTCACATTGGACTTCAACTCATAAATGGCAAGTTCAAGTTGGATCATTTTATGACATTGCTCAACATGTATTTGGAAGAAATCACCCTTTGTTAGGAAGATTTCCTCATGTAGTTTTCCATAGGCTTCAAGATGTTGAGCTCGATTCAAAAGCCATTCTTGGCGCACATTTCCAATTTGTCATGTGTTTCTTCATTTTGAAAGGCATATTCAGAAGGGTCTTCTTCTCCATCACTACCTACTTCATTGCCACCACTGATTGATGGATAAGAGGTACGTCCTTACCCATTTTAGGTACCCGATCCAAGTTAGTTTAAAGCATTACTTGAATGTCTTCATTACCGGCTCTTTGTGCTTCCAACTCGATGTTATTGCTCCAATCAAACTCAAAAGAACAACTAGAAAATTTATTAGAGCTTGGGGAAGGGGAATGGACATTTTCACAAGCATACTATGTATACTTTGACAACCACATTCATAAAAAGTAGACTCTACATAAGATTGAGATGGTGCACACACCTCTCTCCCGGGAGCTTTTTCACAATTTTGCCAAAAGTAGGGCCCTCCACAATAAGGACATGGGTCATTAACATAAGATTTGCAACCGCCAAACTCATTTTCATTCCATGATGCCAGAGTAACAAGTATAACAAGAAAAAAATATAACTGACACAAGAAACAAAATAAAATCACGAACACATATTCACAAGTCTTAATCAAAGCAAGTAAGCTAAAATTCCAAACTAACTCAATATGCCAAATTGTTCCCCGATAAGGGTGCCATTTTTTATAACGCTCAAATACACCCTAGAAATGAGTATCTGCGATCGTTAGCAATATACTTACCCAACTTAGACTCGGGATCGAATCCACGAGGAACAGTGTGCCTAGTGATCAAGAAAGTACAAAATAAAAGCAACTCACTAAAATCCAAACAAAAGATACAAATATTTTGGGGATTTTTATAATTAAAAAGTAACATGGATAGAACCAATTAAAATATGAACAAGTTGATCAATGGCTTTCACAATAAAGGAAAACAAGGAAAATGATACGGGGAATCAATTCTATCCACGATCCAAAGTATTTAAATAAAATACTCATCATTAACGACGGGTTAGCAAGCTAGCCTTGGAGCCTCAAGTATCCGCCACGTCTTTTGATCGATTGATGAATATTTCTTAGCTAAATTCCATCGAATATTAGCCAAGTGTCAACAAGAATAGTTCCATCTATGACTACACTAGGATTTGACTATGTCTAGCGACAAAACCCATTAGATGGGTCATTCAATCCAAATCGCGCTAAATTAACTTTTTCCAACCTCAATTAGCTCTTTCAAGCATTAATCGAAGTAGATGGGCAATCCCCACTCTAATCTCATCTTTCAAGCTCAATTAGAGTAGAAATCGATAAAGTATGAGATTAATTTAAACAAGCAAAACCCATTTATGACTCAAGAGTATTTAATCAATACAAAAACATGAGATAAAATTAAAAACCAAATCCAAAACATAAACACTGCTTGTGTCCAACAACAACATTCAAGAATAAATCTAACTACACCCAAATATTCAATACAAAGAAATGGAATGAAGAAAGGATTAGGAAATATTCACAACAAATCTTCCAAATTTTCACTCCAAGGATCAACGGGTCATGAACCCTAGCCTCCAAGGTTGAGAAATATGCCAAAGATGAGCTTTCAGATCTGAAAAATCCCTTTTTGGCTCCAAAATTGTGGTAATTATAAAAATGCCACCATGCTGGTCACCTGTTGGTGTCGTGATCCCTATTTTCATAAGGTGCAACTTCGGAACTCAAAAACTAATTAAAAATAATTTAATTGATTTAAAAAAAATTAAGAGTCGCCACCTAATTTTAGAAAAACTAGGAACCTTGTTAATTTAATTAAAGAAAATTTAGTCTGTGTAACCAATTAGATTCTAGGTAAGGGTTCAGGTTATTCCAAAGAGAAAGGTGTTAGGCAGCCTTTAGAATCCACAAAGGTAGGTCCCGACTGAACTCATTTTTTTCAATTGAGGAGGAGATAAAAAATCATTTGCATGTATATGAAAAATAAAAATATGTACAAAATAAAGTAAAACACAAATAACGAAGACGACCTAATATTTTCCTATCGCTAAACATCATGAATAAATACAATAAATAACTCAAAATGATTGCAACTCCGTGTACCTATAAAAACACTTGATAAAAGTATTAGTAATGAATAAATATAAATAAAAAAATGAATCAAAGAAATAATGAAGAAAATGTAAAATCCATCTTATATACATGGGAGGCTTTGGAAATTGATGCAAATTTCTTCATCAGCCAGTATTGAAACTTGAATGAGATGAATAAATAAGTAACTAAACTTAAAAAATAACATCCATTTTTTATAATGGTGGGGCCTCAAAAATTCGACGAAGAGATTCTTTCATTGGCCAATCGTTAATATTATAAAGAAACAAATAATGATAACTCAAGATTTTCGTAATACGAATACATCAGTACCAAAAATCCAAACATAACAACTATATGGAGTAACAAATCAAATGGAATGGAATCAAAACACTAGTAACAATAACAAGCAGAGCAAATATCTATTCCCTGTAAAGTTCAAAAGATCACCAAAAAGTTAAATAGTTTCTGAAAATACCAAATAACAAAATAACAACATTGATAACAACAAAACAAGAACATCACAAATAATAACATACAAAAACCAACTCCAATGTAATGATTTCAACATCGAAGCTGAGTAACAAAAAAACCATAAACGATCAACATTTTGAACAAATTATAGCAACCATCAACACTAGGAAAGAAAAGCTCACTCAAGAGCAACACGAGTTGCTGGAAAACATCAAAAAGAATGGTGCAAAAGGATGTTAAACATGAGCTGAAAATTAAGATCAAAATAGCTATAGAACAAACAAAACATTTAAGAAATGTATTAACTGAGAAAAATAGTCAACAAATAACAATATCAATACAATTATGGGTCGAAAAAATACCTTAATCATCAGAGTTTTAAACTTCGACCAGATCAGAAAATGCAGAGAAAAAGAAAGATCTGTTATTTACAACCATAGCTTCGCCGAAAAAACTTGAATCTGGACAGATCTGGAACTTTGGGGTTATTGTTGGTTGTTTATACCGAAGTTGCCATCGTGGCTGGTCCTTTGTTGTTTGTTGATTCTGCCGAAGCTCCGAGCACGCGGTTTGCCGAAAAAGGGAGTTGTTTAATAGGGTTTTAGGTCTGATTGTTTGTAGCTATTGTTGTTGATGTTGTGGTCCGATTTTGAGCGAGTTGTGGTAGTGGAGTCGACTGAGGAATGAAGGGATAATAAAGGGGGAAAATGGGTGGTTTGGGTGGTGGGGTTTAGGTTGAAAACAGTGGGGTAGTTTGGTTATGCTCCTATGAGCAATGGTGGTGATGGAGGGTTGTTCATCAAAAAAATTGAAAAGAAAGGGAGAAAAAGGGTGGTTGTGCATGAAACTGTGGTGGTGCAATGTTACAAGCTTAGCGGAAAATGAAAAGGCATAGGGTGGCGGTTGTTTTAGCCAAAAATAAAAAGGGAATTAAAAATATATTTTAGGGTTTAGACCCAATTTGGAAATTTCCGCCATCATTAATTGTGAAGAGAGGGTACAAGTTTTAAAGACATAATAAAATCACTCAAGAGCAAAATCGTGTGCTCAATACCATGGTTTTGAAAAAACTATGGGCTATCCAAAACCATGACTATTTGATCTTATCCAAAACTATGGATATTTAATTTATCTGTGCAAAAATATCTTCTCCGCCTTTTTTTGTATTTACGAACTTTGATAAAAAAAAATATATATTAACAAGTGTATTGAATGCTAGATAAGAATATGGTTTGAGTTCAAAACAAAAATGATGATTTAATAAAATTCAAACAATATTTGTTTATAAAAATGACTTTGTAAAAATGAGTGACAGACAATAATTAATTTAAAATAGTAAAAAAATGATAAATATCCTAAAAAGTTTTAGAAAAATGATAATTATCAATAACTTGTGTTAAAATTGAACAAACATGTAAAAAAATTGAATTTTATGCTCTTTAACAAATAAGAAGCACAAAAGTATTTATTTTGAAAATGTCGGGTCAAAATTAGGTGTCAACAACTGCCCCTTCTTCATTTGGGAATGAAAAAATTGTAGCCAATTTTGGCTGGACAAAGAAGAAAAAGAATGACATGTGCAAAGAACAATATCAAACATTTATAGAACTTAAACAATACACTCGGTTCGTTGAAAGGAATTGATTGTCTTACGATAAAAAGGGAAGCGTTATTCAAAGATAAAATATTCACGTACCTTCAATATTGCTTCAAAAATTACCTCAATGTCGATCTTGTGAGATGCTAAGGATGCAAGGTAGCGAATCAACTTGTCTCATTAAAGGGAGGACAACCCATCTTGAATTTGATATACCATTTGAGCGGGTGGCTACCCAACTTGTCTCAATGATCAGTGGACGACCTATTATGAACTTGATATGTCATTGTCTCATTGAACGACGGACGACCCATTTTGAGCTTGATGTGTCATTTGAACGGGTGACAACCGAACTTGTCTCGTTGAAATACGGATGACCCATTTTGAACTTGGTATGCCATTTGAATGGGTGGAGACCTAACTTGTCTCATTAAAAGGCGAAAGACCTATCTTGAATTTGATATCCCATTTGAGCGGGTGGCAACCTAGCTTGGCTCAATGAATGGTGGACGATCCATTTTGAACTTGATATAGCACTTTCAATGATGTGGTGACCCAACTTGTCTCGTTGAAAGGTGGATGACCCATTTTGAAATTTATCTATTATTTGAATGGGCGACAACCCAACTTGTCTCTTTGAATAGAGGATGACCAACTTGAACTTGATAGTGTCATTTGAACGAGTGACAACCCAATGTGTCTTGTTGAAAGGCAGAGGACCCCCATTTTGAACTTATCATGCCACTTTGAACGGGGTGGTAACCCAATTTGTCTCGTTGAAAGGCGGACAACCCATTTTTAACTTGATATGTCATTTGAATGATTGACAACCCAACATGTTTCGTTGAAAGGCAGACAGTGGATTTTGAACTTGATATGCTATTTGAACGGGTGGCGACCTAACTTGTCTCATTGAAAGGTGGAGGACCCATTTTGAACTTGATATGTCATTTGAACAGGTGGTAACCCAACTTGTCTCGTTGAAAGGCGGATGACCCATCTTGAACATGATATGCCATTTTAATGAGTGGCAACCCAACTTGTCTCTTTAAAAGGCAAATGACCCATCTTGAATATTATATGCCATTTGAACAGGTGGCAACCCAACTTATCTAATTGAAAGACAGACGACCCATTTTGAACATAACAAGCCACTTTGAATGGGGGTGACTGCCCAACATGTCTTGTTGAAATATGGACGACATAACATGCCACTTTGAATGGGGTGACTTCCCAATGTGTATCATAATCACTTGCACTAAACTTATGAGTAGCAAACGAAATATAAGGGAAACTAAGAATTGTGCATACCTTATGCAACATGTCACTTTGAATGCGGTGATTTTCCAACATATCTTATAATCACCTGCACTAAACTTATTAATAATAAATGCAACATATCACAATGAACAAGGTGAAAATCCAACATAACATGTCATAAATAGGAGGTGACGATCCAACAAAACATGTCACAAATATAGAAGTAACCATCAAACAAAATATGATGTGTTAATTTGATAAAAGGATGACACGAATTAAAGAATGAACCCTATTAATAAAAGGACCAATGAGTTGCTTTGACAGATCTTCAAATGTGGGTGCTTACCCCAATTTCACTTTTTTTAATAGAAAAGAGAATCAAGTCTCGACTATAGTTAGTACCAAAAATAGCATATCATAAAATTTCTCTCTTACATCTCTTCTAACTGAGATTGACTTTGAGATAATTCCTATAGATTCAAGTGGTACCTCAAATATAACTAAGTGTAGACAAGACTTGTTCATCTTGATTCAAACAAAGATTTTGAATTAGAATTATCCCTATGTTTCAAGTACCCTCACCACAAAGAATGTCCTGTTCCACACTTATTTGAAGTATTTGATTTGAGGACATTTTGAGAAGTACTCTTACACTCGAAAGAATGTTCAAAGCATACAACTGCGATACCATAGGTTTGGCCTTCATGTAAGCCTCCACTAATGTGAGAATATTTGAAATGAGATCATGTATGGCTTGCTATCAGTTGCCTTAGGGACGGGTAGGATAATGATTTAGGATAAAAGTGACTTAATCCATCCTTGAGCGTCAAACTGAACTTGTGCTTTTGATATTTGTACTGTCGTTGAAGCTTGATCTTTTTTATCGTCCCTTCCTTTTGTTTCAACTTCTTTTTGAACTTTTTGCTTGTTGGAACATTTTTCTCCTTTATTCTAATATTTTCTTTTGAAGTTTCTCCTCCTTTGTCTGGAGTGTTCTTCTTCATTTACTTTAAATTTCTCCTAGTTTTGACTTAACAGATAGCTTCTAACTCTTCATTTCTTTCTATTTAAGTCCTTTTTGTATCCTTGAATTTCATGAACTTTGTATCTTTTGTCTTTGACAACTTCAAACTTGAATCTTCTCTTGAATTTGTACATCTTCAATGCGCTCAAAAAGGTAGCGCCAAGGGGGGGATAGTGCATGTAAGCACTTAAAAGGGTATTGGCTAAGATGTAGTTGTCCAAAGAAGTGGTTTCAGGGGGACGAACTAGGGATTAATGTCATTTGGTAGGCATTGAAAGGCGCAAATGGTTCAAAGAAAGCCTAAGATCCTTTCCCAATCCAAATGTTACTTAGGATTTTTCCACAACAAATATTCGGGCCAAGTTCTAGATCAACAGTGCAATGCAATTGAATTTAGTCTAACACTTTCCACACAATTCACCTGAAACAGTGAGGTTGATTTTATTAGTACCTCGAATGAGAACCTTTTCAAGTGTTATAAAAGTACGAATGAGGGGTACCAAAAGAATCTAAGGTTCACAACAAAGACGACCATCTCAATCATATTAATTATTTGCACGCCTATAATTGTGTTGGCACCAACCGAGTCAAAGACAAGATTCTAAAAAAAATAATTTTTTTAAAATTTTTAAATAAGGGATACCGAACTTGAAGAGGGCTGCCTACGTATCTCAACCTGAAGGATGTGAATCAGGTGTGCATAGTTCGCGTAGATATATGTAAAATATATGAACAAAAATAATGCCAAGGTGTAGACAAACTAGAAGCGATGCCTCATGAGTATTGTTTCGATTGACATCTTCAGCCAGAGAACGTCTCCCAATTGCTTGTGGGATCATTCATTGCTTTGACTGTCTTTGTTGTTTTTGGAGACGACATGTTATTGTTTATGTTTGAAGGAACTTATTGTCATGTTCTCTCCTAAAATTCTTTCAGAGATTGTGGGGTTTCCCAACTATTCACTAAAACTGCATATTATCATGACCGTCCCCAACTATTAGTAGGGATGATTTCCTGCAAAGAGAAAAGATTGGAGTAAAAGTATGGAAGTAATGAAGATTATAATAAGATGAAAGAGAGTGATTGTATAGTCAAAGACTCCCCTGGTTTGTCCTCTGGATTGGATACTGGTGCCTCATGGAGTCCGAGGTCACGTGTTTGCAAACTCATCCAATCTTGAAGTGCAAACTTTGTGGAATTTTTGAGGACCTCCTCAAAAATTCTGCCCCATTTTAGAACACAAAAGAACTTTCTTTAACTTCTTGAATCTTCTTTGAGTAGAATTTTTGAGACATTCTCAAAAATTCTACCCCTGTTTCGGCTTCAACAAACTCTTGTGTTGAATATGTAACAAAATGTATTATTTTGTAGAATTTTTGAGAAAGTTTTGATACTTTCTCAAAAATTATGCCCCATTTTCCATTGTGAAGAAAGATGGAAAGCCTATGGGAAATATAACCAAACCGTTGTGGTGCCTATGTATCTCGTTGAGCCAGGAATCAGGTCAAACTTAGTTTGGAAAACTTCGGAATGAAATGGACAAATAATATTTAAACACAAATTGACATCACACCCTTCAATTTAAACACATAATGGATGATTGTCCATTTAGGCCATGGGGCTTTTGGGCACAAAGTGATCTTACTAATGGGTTTGATACCTCTTGGGTACCGGATCACTTAGGTTAGAATGTCTCATAGGATTTGATTTCGCTCTAACCTAGTTGACTTTAGTGGTTTGTTCAAATTAACTGAAAACCCGAAATGGACTTATCGGGGTAACACACCAAGTGACTGCTGACCGACTTGAATCAACTACTTCACTTGGCGGTTCAAAAAAAGTTAAGGTGTTATATGGAAGGGGCGGGTGCAGATGCCCGCATAATCACCCTTTTTTCTAATGTCTAATATTTTGTCTAATGGCTAATATTTTGCCACCGAGGCAGAAGATGCCATGAAAATGCAACAATCAATATAATATGCAAATTTAACAAATAGTGAATAAATGATTAAGTAATGTAAACAATATACAAGATACAAATAATCTATAAAATATACAAGACAATATTAAAATTGTAAAAAGCAAAAACTCCTCAATTGAAAGAATGAACTCATAATGGTTAGAAAATTTATATCCCTAGCAGAGTCGTCATTCTGTCGCAATCCCTAATTTCATAAGGCGTAACTTCTGAACTCAAAAATTAATTAAAAATAATTTAATTGATTTAAAAAAAAATTTAAGAGTCGGCACCTAATTTTAGGAAAACTCGGAAATTGGTTAATTTAATTAAAGAAAAATTAGACTGCGTAACCAATTAGATTCTAGGTAAGAGTTCAGGTTATTCCAAAGGAAAGGTATCAGGCACCCTTCAGAATCCAAAATGGTGGGTCCTGGCTGAACTCATTTTTTTCAATTGAGGAGGAGATAAAAAAATCATTTGCATATATACGAAAATTAAAAATATGTACAAAATAAAGTAAAACAAGAATAACGAAGACGACATAATATTTGCCTATCATCAAATAAAATGAATAAATACAATAAATAACTCAAAATGGTTCTCGAATTTGAATTCGAGAAGCAACTTCGTGTACCTATAAAAATACTTGGTAAAAGTATTAGTAATGAATAAATATAAATAAATAAAAAATCAAAGAAATAATGAAGAAAATGTAAAACCCATCTTATATACATAGGTGGCCTTGAAAATTGAGGCAAATTTCTTCATCAGCCAAGTATTGAAACTTGAATGAAATGAATAAATAAGTAACTAAACTTAAAAAACAACATCTGTCTTTTATAATTAGGAGTCCTCAAAAATCTGATGGAGAGATTCTTTCATTGGCCCATCATTAATATTATCAAGAAACAAATAATGATAACTCAAGATTTTCGTAATACGAACAAATCAGTACAAAAAATCCAAACATAACAATTATATGGAGTAACATATCAAATGTAATGGAATCAAAACACTAGTAACAATAACAAGCGGAGCAAATATCTATTCACTGTAAAGTTCAAAAGATCACCAAAAAGTTAAATAGTTTCTGAAAATACCAAATAACAAAACAACAACATTGATAACAATAAAACAAAAACAACAAAAACAATAATAAATAAAAACCAACTTCAATGTACTGATGTCAACATCAAAATTGAGTAACAAAAGAACCATAAATGATCAATAATTTGAACAAATTATAGCAACCATAAACTATAAGAAATCAAAGCTCACTCAAGAGCAACATGAGTTGCTAGAAAACGTCAAAAAGAATGGTGCAAAAGGGTGTTAAACATGAGCAGAAAATTTTGACCAAAATAACTATGGAACAAACAAAACATTTAAGAAATGTATTAACTGAGAAAAATAGTCAACAAACAACAATATCAATACAATGATGGGCCAAAAAAATACCTCAATCATCGGAGTTTCAAACTCCAACCAAATCAGAAAATGCAGAGAAAATGAAAGATCTACGATTTGCAATCATAGCTTCGCCGAAAAAACTTGAATCTGGACAGATTTGGAACTTTGGGGTTATTGTTGGTTGTTTCTGTCGATGTTGGCATCGTGGCTGGTCCTATGTTGTTTGTTGATTCTGCTGAAGCTCCGAGCTCGCGGTTCGCCGAAAAAGGGAGTTGTTTAATGGTGTTTTGGGTTTGATTGTTTGTAGCTATTGTTGTTGATGTTGTGGTCGTATTTTGAGCGAGTTGTGGTGGTGGAGACAACTGAGGGATGAAGGTAGTATAAAGGGGGAAAATGGGTGGTTTTGGTGGTGGAGTTTAGGTGGAAAATAGTGGGGTAGTTTGGTTATGCTCCTATGAGCAATGGTGGTGATGAACGGTTGTTCATCCAAAAAATGGAAAAGAAAAGAAACGAAGGGTGGTTGTATGTGAAAATGTGGTGGTGCAATGGTGGAAGCTCAGCGGAAAATGAAAAGGGAGAGGATGGCGGATGTTTTTTTCCAAAAGTAGAAAGGGAATAAAAAATATCTTTTAGGGTTAAGCCCCAATTTGAAAATTTCCACTAGCTTTAATTGTGAAGAGAGGGGACTAGTTTTGTAGACATAATAGAACCACTCAACAGCAAAATTGTTTGCTTAATACCATAGTTTATGAAAAACCATGGGCTATCCAAAATCATGACTATTTGATCTTATCCAAAACTATGAATATTTAACTTATCTGTGCAAAAATATCTTTTTCATATTTTTTTGGATTAACGAACTATTTTAAAAAAATATAATAATAATAATAAATGTGTTTAATACCAGATAAGAATATGATTTGAGTTTAAAACAAAAATGATGGTTTAGTAAAACTCAAATAATATTTATTTATAAAAATGACTGTGAAAAATATCAGTGATAGTCAATAATTAATTTAAAATAGTAAAAAATTTATAGAATATCGTTCTAGTTGGGGTGGGTTCTCATGGGCCGGATATTTTCTTAGCGTTTATTCACTATATTAGTAGATTAGAAGCCTTTTTCGGGTCGAATTCCGCCCTGTTTTCCCTTATGTTAGCCTATGATTATCCTTTAGGACTAGATTTAGCTCTTTTAGAGCTTTGGAATGGGATTGAGAAGCCTTGGCCTAGATTCGGGTAGGTGCATGCCTTAGGTTGGGTTTTGAGGATGAGTAGTGGGCCCCCACTACCCTTTTTTAAGATAGGATGCTTAGAATAGTGCCTCCTTCAGACCTAAATGATCACATAACTGCTTCCTTAGGCTATTATCTGGGTTTGGGTTGACTTAGACATTATTATATGATTATTTAGCTCTGTTACCCACCTGGTAGGATAGTAATTGACCTTAAACTGCACTTTCGGACTAAATAATTGGAACCCGCTTCTCCTTAAAGGATTTGGAGCCTAATATTGGAAATTTTGATTAAATGGATGTGAGATGGACTACAACCCTGGGATATCATTATTTATTTCTAATTTTTTCATTTTCGATTTGAGTCCGGCACCTGGCATATTGTATCATTTATTTAGTTCCAGTTCGAGTTCGGTATTTGTTATATTATTATTATCTATCAGTTTCGATTCGAGTCCGGCATATGTCATATTGTTATTGTTTATAGTTCCAATTTGAGTCTGACATTTATTATCATTACCATTACTGATCTGGGTTAGAAAACTTATAAATACCGATAGAATGGTGGTTATGGCTGGAAAGGGAGAAAAAAGTACGCATATCGCATATTTTGGATAATTTTACGTTCATTACTGCTACATTATGTCCTTACTTTAGTATTACCCGTTGCTTGTACCCACCTTGCTTATGGGGGCTCGGTTGGATTTATTTATCTTTGCGTGTCCCTACCATGCTTATGGGTGTCCAGTTAGGCTATAGTTAGGGTTTTATATCAACTTTTGAGTTACTTATTTTTCTATTTATCGTATTTGCCTAGCATAGCATGTTATTTCTATTTCTTCCCCTATACTATTGACTTTAGTTTACATAATCACACTTAATTTATACTTTTACTGTAATTAAGCTCAATCGGCCTATAATGTCTACTGAGTACTCGTGCTTTTGGTACTCATACTACACTTTTGCATATTTTACTTGATGCAGATCCGAGTATGAGTCACCATTATTGACGACATCCTCAAGTTGTGCTGCTGATCAAAGATTGGGTGAGCTTTTAGAGTCCAGAGCTGATCCTCGTTCTTATGTTGTTGTGATAGTCTTGTTTAGTGTATTGTGAGACTACAATGTAAATTTGACACTTTCTAGTACTCTTTTTGTCATAGTTACTCTTGCACTAACCTTACCAGGTCTTAGAGGAATTCATTTTGGTATTTTTGTCATCTACCCGCTCTTGTATAGTATGCTTTATATATATATATATATATATATATATATATATATATATATATATATATTCCTCTTCGCGTAGCTTATTATTAGAGTTGTATCTTTATCTCCTTATCTTCTAGCTATTAGCCCGTTACTTCCCATTTCGGGCTATGGTTTTGCTTACCTACTAGCCATCATAACCTGAGAAATTGGATTATGATAGAAAATTTAAGCATGGAGGTATTAACATAAAAACATAGATGGTTATAGCCTAGCTTCTTCCTCTCTTTGACAGGTTGTGTTGAACCATGAATCAAGAGATCATTGAGAAATCATTAGCTTGGCTTTGCACTAGTAAGTATTTCACTCATTACTCTTGATAATATGAATCAAGGAACACTCGTGAACAATATGTATCAAACATACAAATCAAACGAAACTGAGAACAACCACTGCTATTAATCAAGGCAAAAAAGGTGAACCTTAAGAGTTCATTTATTGCTAAAGAAAATTGCAGGAACAAAATTTAACAGCAAACATAAAGGACATTCAAGCAATCTCATCCACTTTCGAATACTATGATGAGTAAACTAAGCATCCTCTAACATTGGTCTTGCAAAACATTAGGAGGTTTAGCCTCTTGAATCAACATATGAACAAAACTGATTAGAATTGTAAGAAAAGAAACAAACAATATAATATTCAAAATTTCAAATAAACCAACATCAAACAAAACTAACTCCATTCTCACAACTAGTGTGAGATTCCAATTTCTACTACTATAATCAGAAGCTACAACATAAATTAAGAACAACAACTAAAAGAAAATACAAAAGAAAAGAGTATTTTACCTTTCTTTGGGCAGGAACTAGGACAACGATCTTAAGAACAACTTCTATGAATCTCGATAGGCTATTTAGCATCAGAATTCAGACATACTTGCTGAAAATTTTTAAAATTTCAATGGATTTGAGCAGGTTTTGCTATTAATTTCTTGGTTACATGAGATTAAAGGAATGCTCCTCCAAAATCCCCAAATTTTCCCCAAACAAAATTCGACCTCTAACCCTTATCCCTCACTAGGTATTTAAAGGGGGATTTTTTTTTTTTGGGGGGGGGGGGGGGAGGAGGGGGGAGGACAAAGGGAATTTCAGGAAAGAGTTTAGGGATTTTAAATTTGAATTGAAAATTGTACAAATTCAGATAGAAATAACGCAAATCGAATTGAAATTTTTTTAGGGAAAGAACACAATTCCCCAGCAACCAATCAAAAATCAACGAGTACGTACTAGTTTGGTATGAATTCAAGAATTTCTCACCGAATTTTAGGAAATTCGAATGTTGGAGGTGATGAGGTGTATTCTTGGAATATTTTTGAACGTTGCTGGATTTGACTAAATCAAGAGGGTGTAATGGTGTTTTTCTATGGAATCAAGTGGATTTGTAATTGTTTGATGGTTGTTGTTGCTGCATTATGATGCTAGTGTTTGTTGTTGTCGTTGCAAGAGTTGTTGCTTTTATGTACTGGGTTGATGAAGAGAGAGGATCAAGGAGAGAGAAAAGTAGAGTGGGGAGAGTTTGGGGCGTGTGTGTGCATGTATGTATATGTATAGGTGTATATGAGAGAGGAATTAATTGAGGGAATTGAAGAGATGGACCAGGTCAGTAGGTTTAGGATTTGGGCTGTGGTGTCTTGAATCAGGTGAAAATCCAAAATCCAATTGACATTTTAGCTCTTGTGAAATTAATACATATCCAAAATTGAATTAATCAGATGAAGGTTTGATGGAATTAATTTCCAAATTAATCAATGAGCTTCTAATTTCAACACTTAAAAAATGATTATTTGATAAAGATAATTATATTATTTGAAAAATCAAGAAACTAATTATTCTATCAATTTATCATTTTTTTTAAATCAATTTGAGGAAAATAGAGTATTTTAAATTTCAGTATGATTTTCACTTGAAATAGTTTCCAAATTTTTTTCTTAAGTGAAATTTATATAATTCTATATAATTAAATAAAGAATATATTTACTTCACCTAAAAATCACAAAGGTTGCTTGAAATTAATTTCAAAACAATTTTATTTTATCATAATAATTATTTTTAAAATTATTTGGGATTAAAGAAACTTGAAAACTAATTCGGAATGGGGAAGGCAAAAATTAAGTGTCAAAAATTGCCCCCTACCTTTGTTTAGGGTAGATGCAAGTAACCCTGGGCAAGGGGGATTTGACATTCCTAATTTTATCCGACTGCAAATTCGTCTCTCGGAAGCAATTAGTTTTCACACGAATTTTAGGGAATTTTGACCAAACCCTGGTATCGAGTTTCCTACATATCTCAGGTTACATGAGAATTCAGGACACTTGTAGTTCACAATGCTTGATATTTTATGCATGATTTTCACAAAATTCCAAAGCTTCTGGTTTCAAATTTTAAAGAGTCCGAAGAGTTGAGGAATGAGGAGATTGGAGGGCGTTTGGAATACAGTCAAGTTTTCAACACAGAGCCCAACCTATATATCCCAATACTCAGTGAATCAGACTGCTTTTAGTTTGACTCAATCTGTTGAAAAGGAAATCTCATTATGCTAAGATAACATTTGGCTTAAGATGAGTGACAAATTATTTGAGCTATGAAGAAAAGGCTTGTAATTATCTCAATTATGAAATATGGAGTCCTCACACCCATAAATAAGAGCCACATGGACATAATTTCCAAAGTTCTAGGTGTATGTCACCCAGATTTGAACGAAAGGAAAAGTTACCTTTGGTGTGAGTTTAGAAATACACAGAAGTGAATCTAAAACCAAAAACATCCCAAAATACCCACATGTATTCTGATGGAGGTGTGGTTTGATGGTGGTGGAATTGTCCGTATGCTTGCATCCAAAGAGTGTGATATTCCTCTTTGGACTATGTTCAGTTCACTGCTAAGAAAAAGTTTTATTTTATGCTGCATCTTTTTTGGAGTTGTCCATACTTGTTGTATTGGTTTGAGACTCTCATCCTCTCGAATTCTCTAGACAATATTTCAAACAAGATTATTAGTGATAAACATAATTCACGAAGGGATAGATAGTCTTTTACCATACCTCTGCATGAGTTGTTATTCGATCAATAGTGCCATCCTTTCCTATCCCTATTTTTGAAAATATTTTCCACAACAGCATAGACATAACAACCCTCTTGGTTGTTGAATATGATGGCCCTTTTGACAATTAAAAATTTTTCAAAATGTGGTGGCCCTCTTTGTCACCAATGACATTTTGAGTAGAACGGTCCTTTCAACCGTGTAGTCTTCTATTTGATATGATAACCCTATTAGGTACCCATAATGCTTTCTGTGTTTGATGCGACAACCCTCTCAATTACCAGTAATGATCTTTTGCATATGATCTTGGGTAAGTCTTATGCATCTTTCTCATTCACACGACTTACAGATATCCATTAAATTTTCAATCTTCAGGTAATCTTGTACATTATCTGATGTTGGATATAAGGTGGCTTAAAGATATCCCACGAATTGCCATCTTTCGGGGTAATTCTGTACATCATCCGACCTTGGATACAATATGGCCTATAGATGTCCCTTGAATTGTCAGTCTTTGGGTAATATTGTGCATAATCAATCATGGATATAGTGAGGCTTATCGAGAACCCTCAGACTGTCAATTTTTGAAAGTCTTGCACTTTATCTGGTAAAGATATAATTGTGGCTTATGGATAAGCTTTGAACTGTCAACTTTTAGGAAATATTGTCCACTATCCAGTTAGGATGTTGTTGTGGCTTATGGATGACCCTCAATTGTCGACCTTTAGGTAATATAGCATATTATCCTATCTTGTACATCAAGGCTTACAGATGACCTTTGGATTATTAACTTTTAGGACATCCAGTAAGTCATCCATCTTTGAATAGTGACTTGGAGACATCCCTTGGACCATGTGCTTCTTTAGCTCTGGTATGTGGTACATTTGATGCTGATACCTATCATTTGATGCCATACTCCACCGTCTATGTGTAATTATCATATATGAATTCCTACAATATCCTTTGATACCACCGTCTTTGTACAATAATTGGATAAAATATTGGAATATCCTCGATGCCAGACTCCACTGTCTTTGCATAATTTAATAGATATATAAAATGCGTAAATATCCTCGATGCCAAACTCCACCGTCTATGTGCAATTAATATATATATGAGCTTTAAATCATCCTTCAATACCAGACTTCACCAACTATGTATGATAAGCGGATACGAAGACTTCTACAGATGGCATAATGGCCCTCTCAGTATGTCCCTCTCGACAATGAGATGCAATGGCCCTCTTGATAATAATATGCAATGTCCCTCTCGACATGGCCCTCTTGGCAATGATATGCAATGTCCTTCTCAGCATGGACCTCTCGCTATGATATCCAATGGCTCTCTCGGCAATGATATGTAATGGCTATCTCAGCAATGATATGTACTTGCCCTCTCGGCATGGCCCTCTTGGTAATGATATGCAATGGCCCTCCTGATAATGTAGATTTGTAATGGCCCTCCCAATAGTGATATGCAATGGCCCCTCTTAGCAGTTTGAAGAAAACCTCACCTGGATCAATTTACTAGCGTGTTGAATTTTCTGCATGTACCTACTCTTAGGGTAAATGGTTAGTATCCAAAATATCACTTTTGCTAGCGACTATAGTCAATCTTTAAAAAAAGATTTAAAGGAAATATTTAGAAGACAACACGAATGACTTTGTAGTTATCAACATCCTTTTTTCAAGCTGGGATATCCCAATAAGAGGTCTTTCGTGGGACAACTACAAACACAATTTTTGAACATTATGTGGTTATTTACAATTCATGATTTGATGAGGATCTTGAGTAGGATGTCACCGCTCTCTTCTCATCGGAAGACCTCTTTGATCACTCTATTATTATGTCAACTCCTTTGCATGTACCTGGACTCAAGGTAAACGATTAGTAGACACAATGTCGCTTTCTTCTAGCAACTATAGTCAAATTTTAAGAAAACATTCACAATATAAATGACTTTATTCGCAAATATCATCCTCTTTTCGAGGTGAATAGCTAAACAAGAGGACATTTTGGGGGTAAATGAATGGTTGAACCTCGTTTCTAGGAACAACTATAAATACCACTTTTGAACGTTATATGTTAATTTTGATCCATAACGGATTGGAGAATAATGTCCTTAATCTCCTTATCAGGGGATCTCCTTTACCGCTCCATTATGCCGACTCTTTTGCATGTACCTATACTCAAGGTAAACGGTTAGTATATACAGTGTCACTTTTTCTAGCGGCCATTGTCAAATTTAGATAAAGTCTTAAATAAAATACTCATTAAATAGATCGAATGACTTTGTGTGTCATCAACATTCCTTTTATGAGGTGTTATAGACAAACAAGAGGTCTTTTGAATATATATGAATGGTTGAACCCTGCCTCCAGGGAAAGCTACAAACCATTTCCAAACATCATGTGTTCACTTTGATCCTATGATTTTTTAGGAATTCGAAAAGGATGTCATTGTTAGATCCTCATCCATCAATCCCTGTAACCAAAACAAGATTGTTAGTTCAGGAAAGCTCTGTCGCTTTCGACTCTTTCCTATTACCTTGGGGTCCTCTTTGCCAATTTTAGGTATTAAGCTTCGTTTTATTCCTTTTTGAATAAAAGGATACACTTAACAATTGGGGTCTTTTGCTTATCATTTTCGTTCTTAGGGCAACATGTATCCACAAAAAAATTGTTAGTTTTTATGAAACTGATCTGTGTTGAGCTCTTTCGTCTTTCTAATCTCTTCTTGTTATTCTCCTAGTGCTTTTCATCTTAGGATGCTTGCCTCAACTCCATGGGTCGGTATATCTAAGACAAAATTAGTTTAGTAAAACAATTTAAAGAAAAGAGTTTTTCAAATAATCTAGTTTCTTGAGTTAAACTGATTTTGAAAGAAGATGGAGAGGTGTCTCTGCTAATTTTATCATGTCATACACTAGCTCAAAGAACATCTTGCTTTTAGGATTTAACATGTCTGACATTTGCTGGAGAGCTCTAGAGATCTTTCAACATTGTAGCTGGGGAGTTCTTTGAAGTCGACTCTGATCTCTTAGTGCTGGAGGGTCTCGGAGTTGAACTCACGAATGAAGATTGGTGGAAATTTTGAGGCCCTCCTCAAAATTTCTACCCCAATTAAATACTTTTGTTACAAACCTTGAGTTGCTGAATCTGTGGGATCTTCAGACTCCCTCTCAAAATTCTCGTTGGTTGCATTTTTCGAAATGATCTTCGTTCTCTCCATTGGAGTATGATCTTCTCCTTTGGAATTTTTGAGAATCCTTCTTGAAAATTCTACCCCAGTTTGCATTTCCTGGGGTGATGTGACTGAGCTGTTGGGGAGCCTACATATCCTATTAAAGCAGGTCAGGTCATCACGTAGTTTAGTACTATGAAAATATAGAAAATTTCTTATGAGTTGACCAAACCTGACATAGGCCGCCTACGTATCCCATTCTTGTGAATTCAGGTCAAACATAGTTTGTACATAAATGGTGGGGTATTTTTAAACTATTACAAAGAATAAAATTGATTACATTCAGAAAAAGTGCAATTACAGGGAAATAAACACGAAGAAAAGACTATCTTTCAAACGTAGTATCTCTTCACTGCATCAAAGTTGATTGACAGGGGCCACTCTTGGCCTACCATTTTGGATAGGATTAGAGCTCTCTATGGATAATGCCTCATGGATGACATGACGTCTATGTCAATCAGTTGTGAACTTTCCTTTGAGTTGATCTTGATAGAAGAAACGATCAATTATCCACCTTCTGAATTAAATTCTGGATCAATTGATAGCTTGTGGGGAAGGATGTTCGTGTTTCACTTTGACATGTCATCACAATACCATTCGAACATGTTAATGATTTATTTGAGTAAAATAGTGAGTTCTTTGTTTTGTGCCTCTATTAGAAAAACACCGATTATGTTTTCCTTTCCCTCGCTGTTATCTCCAAGATTGACTATCTTAGTTACATCACTATTGGGATGTTTTTGGTATTTAAAGTATTTCAGCTCTTCTGTCAACTATTCTGGAACCATGGTCTCTTCGGCATACTCTTCTCATTCATCATTATTTATTGTGCTTTGTTCATTTAGCTCTTGACATGACAAGACATTGGTAAGTTTTAAATTACAATTACTGAAATCATAAACAAGATAAGTTAGATAATAATGAATGGTAAAGATTTTTGAAATAAAGGGGGGCTCTTTATTGGATTCAGAAAAATATTTACAAGCTCTGGCTATGACCTACACAAGTGCGGGCCCATGCCTTTTGGAAAGCATTAAAGAATAAATTAGGTAAATAAAAATTAAAGGGTGATCTCGGGCCTCATTCTAACTACCACCATTTCGAAAAAAAACTACATTTTGTCATTTTATCTACTATAGTTACTGGGGAATCATAAGTGGAGTAGAGGTTCAATTCTGCAATTGTTCTCCAGATTTAGGTTTTCTTATCCCGGATGCCTTCGAGAACTCCTCCATGCTCACTTCACAATCTTCAAAAAGGTTTTCTATTCCTTCACTAAGACTCTCACCTTCATTCCATATTTGATCGAAAAAATATTGGTATAAATGAGGCATCAAATTTGGCAGCTCTTAATCAATCTTCTACTTGGCCTTATCTTCGGATAGATTTTGCCCAATTGTGGCATAACCTAAACCAAACATGAAAGGCTTCTCTAAAGAGGTTTGATGAGGTGCGGTCATCATTATAAACTTAGGCTTCATGACTGTAACACCCCGTACATTCCCAACCCTACTTGACGACATTGAATAATGCTTACCTAGGTGTTGATATGCCATGAGTAGGTGTTTTATAGTGTCATTGGTAAAACATTTGATAACGGACTTAAAATGTGCGATTAGACCTTTGTAGGAGGTGTTTTGTGGTTTCGTGGAGCATTTGGGTGATACCCCGTACACATTCTAACCTCATTTGGTGAATTGAAGTCATGTTTACTTGATGATTAAGATCACTAAGTAAGTATTTTGTAGTGTTTTGATAAGGGATTGGACGATATGCAAACATTGGATTAGTGGCCGAAAAATTCAGCAAAGTGCTGAAACTTGCGCCACTACCCTGTTTCATGGGTGTGGAGCAAGCCACCTGAATTCATAGGAGGCTCATTTCTTGCACCACAGCCTGCTTTGCAGCTAGTGGCGCAAGGCACAAATATGGTGCCTTTTCGGACCCGTTTTGTAACGCAATTCTACGACGATTCTTGGATGGTTTCCTTTAGTTATTTGGAGTTATTTGAGCATTTTTAAAGCTTCAAACACTTCAATACACTCCTACATACTCCTACATGATCAAATCATGAAACATGAATAGTGATCCAAAATGTATAATGAAGCCAAGGGCGACTAGAATTTCTATTTTTGCGATCGAGGCGACGAATGAGAATCTCGTAAGAGAATATTGTCGTGACATTATGGAATTATGTAAACATGATATATATGGTGAATAATACATGAAATTTGATGGGTAACATGGATATGTGTTATTGGGCCCAAAGTTAGGCCCAAATTGGAATTAAAAGACTTGGCCCAAAGGGCAAAAAGACCCATTCTTCCACTTTGACCACATTAAATGCCAAAGAAATGGCTAAGTATGACTTAGGGTCTATATAAAGGCCCCAAGATCAGATTTTTAATCATTCAAATCTCTCATGCCTTTAAGATATTTTCTCCAACATTTCTTTAAGGTCCAAACCCTAAAGCAAAATATTCCTTTGGACTCTTTGGACAAGATCATCCTATTCCAAGACTTGGTAAGTATTTATTCTCATGGATTAACATATTATATGCATGGGAGATTATGTATATTATGATAGTTGTGTTGACAAGATGGTGAATAGTGTATTTTTGCTTTTGGTAAAAGATGTGCTATCTTGGTGATTTGAACTTGAATTAGGACTTGCGCCTTTGATGAAAGAGCATGGTATGGACAAAATATGAACATGTATGGTGTTATTTTTGGTATTAAACTTGTTCTTGTCTATAAGTGGAAATTGTGGGATTTTGGCCGATATGTGTTATGAGTTGTATTAAGGTAATTTGATGGATTATTTGTGATGTGGTATGGATAAGAAAGTGTAAAGGAAAAGTGTTGTGGTGAAATGTATCAATTATCATGTATTGGTCAATGTTGGGAATATTATGGAATTTTGGAATAGTAATGTTATCAATGGTTTTGTCAAGGGGAAATGGCATGTTTAAGGGCAAATATGTGATTCATTGATGTTACATGCATTTGAAGAGTAGTTGATGGTTAATGTGAATTCCGTTATATATTTATGTTGCAGAGTGACACATAAGGAAGGAGCTGGACTATTGTATACGCATCTAAGGTTGTATATTCGTATTGAGGATACAAGGTATGTAAGGTTACTTTGTCCGTCTCTTTCTGCTGTAAATAGTATCCATATTGACATGTCACTAATCTTATCCCGAAATGTGCTAAGATATTCCATATCCGATTATCAATTGTCATATTTTTCCTACTCATTGATCATTTGTGAAGCCCATGTCTCATATTCTTGGTTAATGTTCCAAAAGTCCAAATAAGGTTATGTTCCAATGTTCCGATAGTGACTATACGTATGTCTCTTGTTCATTGATTATTGTTCCAATGGTTCCCATGGTGTTATGGTTCTAATAGTGTTATGTTGCCAAGTTTCTCATGTCTCTCACTCATTGGTTAATGATCCAAAGTTCCAAATAAAGATATGTCAACCATTGTACCAATCTCAAAGTAAAGAACAAAGTAATGCATATGTGGTCAATGATCAAGTACGGGTGGCAAGTCTAGGGGCATAAGCCTAGCTCGACTCGATGATGTATTGATTTACGGGTGGCAAGTCTAGGGGCATAAGCCTAACTCAACTCGATCCCGATGTATTGATTTACGGGTGGCAAGTCTAGGGGCATAAGCCTAGCTCGAATCGATCCCGATGTATTGATTTATGGGTGGCAAGTCTAGGGGCATAAGCCTTAAGCCTAGCTCGACTCGATCCCGATGCATTGATTTATGGGTGGCAGGTCTAGGGGCATAAGCCTAGCTTGACCCGATCCCAACATGACGATAAGTCATGTAAAGACCCACTGATCAGTAGGGGACCGGGTACATTGTGACACATGTATTGACAAGTAAGCATTGAAGTAAAGAAAGTAATGAAAGCAATTCACATGGTTTCCCAAAATGCAAAATGGTGACTTATTCACATTGATTACTTATTTGTATTGAGTTCATTGATATGGTCATGTATTATATAGTTTTATTTGAGCCTTACATACTCAGTACTTATTCCGTACTGACCCCTCTTGGGGAATTTACCTTACTTGCTGCAGGCGCAGGCACTAGTAGACCTCCACAGTAGGTTGCCAATCGTTGCAGATCATTGGTGAGCTCCAGCTAATTCGGGGCTTCTCCGAGTCAAGGTGTATATATGTTTTGGTGATGTACATATTGTGTAAAGTGGGGACTTTTCTCGACTTATGGTTCATTTTGGTCAATGCTCTTGGTAGAGGCTTTTGTAGACGAATGTGGGTGTATCAGTGTAAAAGGCATATGTTGTGTTGATTGGATGGCCTCAACGGCCAAGTTTCATATGTATATATATATGTCCCATGTTTTCTGTTATTTGTCTTTCAAGTTCTCTCGTAATGGTGGTGATGTTCATGTTATGCATATGATTGAACATAGGCAAAGGTTGGTTCTCTCAGGCCTTATTGGCTACGGGTGCCAATCATGTCTCGATGGGATTCGGGGCGTGACAAAAGTGGTATCAGAGCAGGTCGTTCTAAGGGTGTCTATAAAGCCGTGTCTGAGTAGAGTCTTACTTATCGATGTGTTGTGCACCACATTTATAAGTAGGAGGCTATGGGACATTTAGGATGTTGCTTATGTTCTTCATTCTAGATCGTGCAATAGAGCTAATGTTGTAAGGTGCATTGTATCTGATCTTGGTAATTGTTTTTCTTTGGTATAGTCAAAATGCCAAACACTAGAAGAGGAAGAGGTAAAAGTAAGAGGATTGATAGAATTGCTGGTGAAGGGACCAGTATACCACCACCTGATCAAGTTAATCAAGGCGATACTGAGCCTGAATTTGTGTAACGAGCTTCCTCCACTCACTCTGTACCAGAAGAGTCGAGTAGGAGAAGCGTACCTATAGAACCACCAGTCAATACCATAGATCAGGATCTTAGAAATGCAGTTCAGATGTTGACACAGTTAGTGGCAGCCCAGAGTCAAGGACGAGCTGGTCCAATGACACATGATGATGATGCGGCTAGAGTAGCAAGTCGCAGAACACAGGATTTCCTAAAATTGGACCCTCCTATCTTCACAGGGTCAGATCCAAAAGAAGATCTACAGGACTTCGTGGATCAAATTCAGAGGGCCTTGGAAGTTATGCATGTGACAGGGGTAGAGACAGTTGAACTTGCTGCGTACAGGTTGAAAGGAGAGGCAATATTGTGGTATGAGGATTGGAAGAAATCCCGTGACATTGGTGCAAATCCACCTACATGGGAAGAGTTTAAAGTGGTTTTCCTCGATCATTATCTTCCGTATGAGGTTCGGGAAGCACGTGCAGATCAGTTCCTGAATTTACGTCAAGGGAATATGAGTGTTCGGGAATATAGTTTACAATTTAACCCCTTAGCTCGATATTCGCCAAATGTGGTGGCGACGATGACAGATAGAGTCCATCGATACATGGACAGATTAGAGCCATATTTGGTACGAGATTGCACCATTGCTGCCTTAAATCGAGATATGGATATAGCTAGAATACAGGCCTTCGCACAAAAGATGGAAGACCAAAGGCAAAGAAAGAGGATACAGAAATCTGAGGAAGGGCCAGCAAAAAGGGCAAGACCTATGGGTCAGTCTATGGTGTCCCCAGGAGAATCGGGATCTCGACTGTTACCACCTAGACCCTCATTCTCTTATTCCACAGCGGGTGCTCATTCTCAGTTCCGAAGGTCTAGGGGTGGTCTATCTGGGCAGAGTAGTGGAGTTCATGGGTCCCAGGTAGCAGGTTTCCCTCGTCAGCAGTGTCAGCACTGCGGGCGTATTCATTCAGGCACATGTCGGTCAGGGACGAATGTCTGCTTTTGGTGTGGAATACCGGGGCATATAGCGAGAGATTGTCCACAGCGGAGCATGGGTGGTACAGTACTACCGGCTGGGTCGGATGTTGGGTCCTCAGCATCGGTTCCTTTACTGGGCCGAGGGGTTCAGCCTATGGGTTGTGGTAGAGAGATGAGAGGAGCAGCTAGTTCCAGTGGGGCCCAAAATCGTACCTATGCTCTAGTGGACCTGCAGAATGAAGAGGCAACTCCTGATGATGGTACCGATGGTTAGGGATATTACCATATGTTACATGATTTATATATAACTACTCTATCGTATGTTACTCCATCAGTTACTATGAACCTAATGGGACACCGGAGTTATTAGTTAAGTCAATGGCATATTTCTATCCATCAGAAAATTTAGTATATATCGAAATGGTATAGTAGCTATTTGCACTCATACATGATTAAGTACTCTTAAAAGTGTTACTTATGAAAGGTATAATGGAATTCAGAAAGAAGGGAAAAGTGAACCTATTCAACATGCCATGTGAAATTGTTGAAAGTGTATAAGAGTTTCCTTACATATTGGTTCCATTGGAAATATACAAAGTTTGGAGGACCTCACTAGGGAATACAAGTGTGAAGGTTAATAAATAAAGACAACGAAAGTATCTGTGAGCCTTAAGTGTTTATGTGTACGTATGCTAATATAGAGATGCATGTGTTGTCATTTAAGCGACATCGTTAACATTCGTGGACGAATGTTTCTAAGGGGGGTAAAATATAACGCCCCATACATTCCTAACCCTACTTGACGACATTGAATAATGCTTACCTAGGTGTTGAGATACCATGAGTAGGTGTTTTATAGTGTCATTGGTAAAACATTTGATATCGGACTTAAAATGTGCGATTAGACCTTTGTAGGAGGTGTTTTGTGGTTTCGTGGAGCATTTGGGTGATACCCCGTACACATTCTAACCTCATTTGGTGACTTGAAGTCATGTTTACTTGATGATTAAGATCACTAAGTAAGTATTTTGTAGTGTTTTGATAAAGGATTGGACGATATGCAAACATTGGATAAGTGGCCGAAAAATTCAGCAAAGTGCTGAAACTTGCGCCACTACCCTATTTCAGGGGTGTGGCGCAAGCCGCCTGAATTAATAGGAGGATCATTTCTTGCTCCATAGCCTTCTTTGCAGCTAGTGGCGCAAGGCACAAATATGGTGCCTTTCCGGACCCGTTTTGTAACGCAATTCTACGACGATTCTTGGATGGTTTCCTTTAGTTATTTGGAGTTATTTGAGCATTGTTAAATCTTCAAACACTTCAATACACTCCTACATACTCCTAAATGATCAAATCATGAAACATGAATAGTGATCCAAAATGTATAATGAAGCCAAGGGCGACTAGAATTCCTATTTTTGCGATCGAGGCGACGAATGAGAATCTCGTAAGAGAATATTGTCGTGACATTATGGAATTGTGTAAACATGATATATATGGTGAATAATACATGAAATTTGATGGGTAACATGGATATGTGTTATTGGGCCCAAAGTTAGGCCCAAATTGGAATTAAAAGACTTGGCCCAAAGGGCAAAAAGACCCATTCTTCCACTTTGACCACATTAAATGCCAAAGAAATGGATAAGTATGACTTGGGGTATATATAAAGGACCCAAGATCAGATTTTTAATCATTCAAAGCTCTCATGCCTTTAAGATATTTTCTCCAACATTTCTTTAAGGTCCAAACCCTAAAGCAAAATATTCCTTTAGACTCCTTGGACAAGATCATCCTATTCCAAGACTTGGTAAGTATTTATTCTCATGGATTAACATATTATATGCATGGGAGATTATGTATATTATGATAGTTGTGTTGGCAAGATGGTGAATAGTGTATTTTTGCTTTTGGTAAAAGATGTGCTATCTTGGTGATTTGAACTTGAATTAGGACTTGTGCCTTTGATGAAAGAGCATGGTATGGACAAAATATGAACATGTATGGTGTTATTTTTGGTATTAAACTTGTTCTTGTCTATAAGTGGAAATTGTGGGATTTTGGCCGATATGTGTTATGAGTTGTATTAAGGTAATTTGATGGATTATTTGTGATGTGGTATGGATAAGAAAGTGTAAAGGAAAAGTGTTGTGGTGAAATGTATCAATTATCATGTATTGGTCAATGTTGGGAATATTATGGAATTTTGGAATAGTAATGTTATCAATGGTTTTGTCAAGGGGAAATGGCATGTTTAAGGGCAAATATGTGATTCATTGATGTTACATGCATTTGAAGAGTAGTTGATGGTTAATGTGAATTCCGTTATATATTTATGTTGCAGAGTGACACATAAGGAAGGAGCTGGACTATTGTATACGCATCTAAGGTTGTATATTCGTATTGAGGATACAAGGTATGTAAGGTTACTTTGTCCGTCTCTTTCTGCTGTAAATAGTATCCATATTGACATGTCACTAATCTTATCCCGAAATGTGCTAAGATATTCCATATCCGATTATCAATTGTCATATTTTTCCTACTCATTGATCATTTGTGAAGCCCATGTCTCATATTCTTGGTTAATGTTCCAAAAGTCCAAATAAGGTTATGTTCCAATGTTCCGATAGTGACTATACGTATGTCTCTTGTTCATTGATTATTGTTCCAATGGTTCCCATGGTGTTATGGTTCTAATAGTGTTATGTTGCCAAGTTTCTCATGTCTCTCACTCATTGGTTAATGATCCAAAGTTCCAAATAAAGATATGTCAACCATTGTACCAATCTCAAAGTAAAGAACAAAGTAATGCATATGTGGTCAATGATCAAGTACGGGTGGCAAGTCTAGGGGCATAAGCCTAGCTCGACTCGATGATGTATTGATTTACGGGTGGCAAGTCTAGGGGCATAAGCCTAACTCAACTCGATCCCGATGTATTGATTTACGGGTGGCAAGTCTAGGGGCATAAGCCTAGCTCGAATCGATCCCGATGTATTGATTTATGGGTGGCAAGTCTAGGGGCATAAGCCTTAAGCCTAGCTCGACTCGATCCCGATGCATTGATTTATGGGTGGCAGGTCTAGGGGCATAAGCCTAGCTTGACCCGATCCCAACATGACGATAAGTCATGTAAAGACCCACTGATCAGTAGGGGACCGGGTACATTGTGACACATGTATTGACAAGTAAGCATTGAAGTAAAGAAAGTAATGAAAGCAATTCACATGGTTTCCCAAAATGCAAAATGGTGACTTATTCACATTGATTACTTATTTGTATTGAGTTCATTGATATGGTCATGTATTATATAGTTTTATTTGAGCCTTACATACTCAGTACTTATTCCGTACTGACCCCTCTTGGGGAATTTACCTTACTTGCTGCAGGCGCAGGCACTAGTAGACCTCCACAGTAGGTTGCCAATCGTTGCAGATCATTGGTGAGCTCCAGCTAATTCGGGGCTTCTCCGAGTCAAGGTGTATATATGTTTTGGTGATGTACATATTGTGTAAAGTGGGGACTTTTCTCGACTTATGGTTCATTTTGGTCAATGCTCTTGGTAGAGGCTTTTGTAGACGAATGTGGGTGTATCAGTGTAAAAGGCATATGTTGTGTTGATTGGATGGCCTCAACGGCCAAGTTTCATATGTATATATATATGTCCCATGTTTTCTGTTATTTGTCTTTCAAGTTCTCTCGTAATGGTGGTGATGTTCATGTTATGCATATGATTGAACATAGGCAAAGGTTGGTTCTCTCAGGCCTTATTGGCTACGGGTGCCAATCATGTCTCGATGGGATTCGGGGCGTGACAAAAGTGGTATCAGAGCAGGTCGTTCTAAGGGTGTCTATAAAGCCGTGTCTGAGTAGAGTCTTACTTATCGATGTGTTGTGCACCACATTTATAAGTAGGAGGCTATGGGACATTTAGGATGTTGCTTATGTTCTTCATTCTAGATCGTGCAATAGAGCCAATGTTGTAAGGTGCATTGTATCTGATCTTGGTAATTGTTTTTCTTTGGTATAGTCAAAATGCCAAACACTAGAAGAGGAAGAGGTAAAAGTAAGAGGATTGATAGAATTGCTGGTGAAGGGACCAGTATACCACCACCTGATCAAGTTAATCAAGGCGATACTGAGCCTGAATTTGTGTAACGAGCTTCCTCCACTCACTCTGTACCAGAAGAGTCGAGTAGGAGAAGCGTACCTATAGAACCACCAGTCAATACCATAGATCAGGATCTTAGAAATGCAGTTCAGATGTTGACACAGTTAGTGGCAGCCCAGAGTCAAGGACGAGCTGGTCCAATGACACATGATGATGATGCGGCTAGAGTAGCAAGTCGCAGAACACAGGATTTCCTAAAATTGGACCCTCCTATCTTCACAGGGTCAGATCCAAAAGAAGATCTACAGGACTTCGTGGATCAAATTCAGAGGGCCTTGGAAGTTATGCATGTGACAGGGGTAGAGACAGTTGAACTTGCTGCGTACAGGTTGAAAGGAGAGGCAATATTGTGGTATGAGGATTGGAAGAAATCCCGTGACATTGGTGCAAATCCACCTACATGGGAAGAGTTTAAAGTGGTTTTCCTCGATCATTATCTTCCGTATGAGGTTCGGGAAGCACGTGCAGATCAGTTCCTGAATTTACGTCAAGGGAATATGAGTGTTCGGGAATATAGTTTACAATTTAACCCCTTAGCTCGATATTCGCCAAATGTGGTGGCGACGATGACAGATAGAGTCCATCGATACATGGACAGATTAGAGCCATATTTGGTACGAGATTGCACCATTGCTGCCTTAAATCGAGATATGGATATAGCTAGAATACAGGCCTTCGCACAAAAGATGGAAGACCAAAGGCAAAGAAAGAGGATACAGAAATCTGAGGAAGGGCCAGCAAAAAGGGCAAGACCTATGGGTCAGTCTATGGTGTCCCCAGGAGAATCGGGATCTCGACTGTTACCACCTAGACCCTCATTCTCTTATTCCACAGCGGGTGCTCATTCTCAGTTCCGAAGGTCTAGGGGTGGTCTATCTGGGCAGAGTAGTGGAGTTCATGGGTCCCAGGTAGCAGGTTTCCCTCGTCAGCAGTGTCAGCACTGCGGGCGTATTCATTCAGGCACATGTCGGTCAGGGACGAATGTCTGCTTTTGGTGTGGAATACCGGGGCATATAGCGAGAGATTGTCCACAGCGGAGCATGGGTGGTACAGTACTACCGGCTGGGTCGGATGTTGGGTCCTCAGCATCGGTTCCTTTACTGGGCCGAGGGGTTCAGCCTATGGGTTGTGGTAGAGAGATGAGAGGAGCAGCTAGTTCCAGTGGGGCCCAAAATCGTACCTATGCTCTAGTGGACCTGCAGAATGAAGAGGCAACTCCTGATGATGGTACCGATGGTTAGGGATATTACCATATGTTACATGATTTATATATAACTACTCTATCGTATGTTACTCCATCAGTTACTATGAACCTAATGGGACACCGGAGTTATTAGTTAAGTCAATGGCATATTTCTATCCATCAGAAAATTTAGTATATATCGAAATGGTATAGTAGCTATTTGCACTCATACATGATTAAGTACTCTTAAAAGTGTTACTTATGAAAGGTATAATGGAATTCAGAAAGAAGGGAAAAGTGAACCTATTCAACATGCCATGTGAAATTGTTGAAAGTGTATAAGAGTTTCCTTACATATTGGTTCCATTGGAAATATACAAAGTTTGGAGGACCTCACTAGGGAATACAAGTGTGAAGGTTAATAAATAAAGACAACGAAAGTATCTGTGAGCCTTAAGTGTTTATGTGTACGTATGCTAATATAGAGATGCATGTGTTGTCATTTAAGCGACATCGTTAACATTCGTGGACGAATGTTTCTAAGGGGGGTAAAATATAACGCCCCATACATTCCTAACCCTACTTGACGACATTGAATAATGCTTACCTAGGTGTTGAGATACCATGAGTAGGTGTTTTATAGTGTCATTGGTAAAACATTTGATATCGGACTTAAAATGTGCGATTAGACCTTTGTAGGAGGTGTTTTGTGGTTTCGTGGAGCATTTGGGTGATACCCCGTACACATTCTAACCTCATTTGGTGACTTGAAGTCATGTTTACTTGATGATTAAGATCACTAAGTAAGTATTTTGTAGTGTTTTGATAAAGGATTGGACGATATGCAAACATTGGATAAGTGGACGAAAAATTCAGCAAAGTGCTGAAACTTGCGCCACTACCCTATTTCAGGGGTGTGGCGCAAGCCGCCTGAATTAATAGGAGGATCATTTCTTGCTCCATAGCCTTCTTTGCAGCTAGTGGCGCAAGGCACAAATATGGTGCCTTTCCGGACCCGTTTTGTAACGCAATTCTACGACGATTCTTGGATGGTTTCCTTTAGTTATTTGGAGTTATTTGAGCATTGTTAAATCTTCAAACACTTCAATACACTCCTACATACTCCTAAATGATCAAATCATGAAACATGAATAGTGATCCAAAATGTATAATGAAGCCAAGGGCGACTAGAATTCCTATTTTTGCGATCGAGGCGACGAATGAGAATCTCGTAAGAGAATATTGTCGTGACATTATGGAATTGTGTAAACATGATATATATGGTGAATAATACATGAAATTTGATAGGTAACATGGATATGTGTTATTGGGCCCAAAGTTAGGCCCAAATTGGAATTAAAAGACTTGGCCCAAAGGGCAAAAAGACCCATTCTTCCACTTTGACCACATTAAATGCCAAAGAAATGGATAAGTATGACTTGGGGTATATATAAAGGACCCAAGATCAGATTTTTAATCATTCAAAGCTCTCATGCCTTTAAGATATTTTCTCCAACATTTCTTTAAGGTCCAAACCCTAAAGCAAAATATTCCTTTAGACTCCTTGGACAAGATCATCCTATTCCAAGACTTGGTAAGTATTTATTCTCATGGATTAACATATTATATGCATGGGAGATTATGTATATTATGATAGTTGTGTTGGCAAGATGGTGAATAGTGTATTTTTGCTTTTGGTAAAAGATGTGCTATCTTGGTGATTTGAACTTGAATTAGGACTTGTGCCTTTGATGAAAGAGCATGGTATGGACAAAATATGAACATGTATGGTGTTATTTTTGGTATTAAACTTGTTCTTGTCTATAAGTGGAAATTGTGGGATTTTGGCCGATATGTGTTATGAGTTGTATTAAGGTAATTTGATGGATTATTTGTGATGTGGTATGGATAAGAAAGTGTAAAGGAAAAGTGTTGTGGTGAAATGTATCAATTATCATGTATTGGTCAATGTTGGGAATATTATGGAATTTTGGAATAGTAATGTTATCAATGGTTTTGTCAAGGGGAAATGGCATGTTTAAGGGCAAATATGTGATTCATTGATGTTACATGCATTTGAAGAGTAGTTGATGGTTAATGTGAATTTTGTTATATATTTATGTTGTAGAGTGACACATAAGGAAGGAGCGGGACTATTGTATACGCATCTAAGGTTGTATATTCGTATTGAGGATACAAGGTATGTAAGGTTACTTTGTCCGTCTCTTTCTGCGGCAAATAGTATCCATATTGACATGTCACTAGTCTTATCCCAAAATGTGCTAAGATATTCCATATCTGGTTATCAATTGTCATATTTTTCCTACTCATTGATCATTTGTGAAGTCCATGTCTCATATTCATGGTTAATGTTCCAAAAGTCCAAATAAGGTTATGTTCCAATGTTCCGATAGTGACTATACGTATGTCTCTTGTTCATTGATTATTGTTCCAATAGTTCCCATGGTGTTATGGTTCTAATAGTGTTATGTTGCCAAGTTTCTCATGTCTCTCACTCATTGGTTAATGATCCAAAGTTCCAAATAAAGATATGTCAACCATTGTACCAATCTCAAAGTAAAGAACAATGTAATGCATATGTGGTCAATGATCAAGTACGGGTGGCAAGTCTAGGGGCATAAGCCTAGCTCGACTCGATCCCGATGTATTGATTTATGGGTGGCAAGTCTAGGGGCATAAGCCTAGCTCAACTCGATCCCGATGCATTGATTTATGGGTGGCAGGTCTAGGGGCATAAGCCTAGCTCGACCCGATCCCAACATAACGATAAGTCATGTAAAGACCCACTGATCAGTAGGGGCCCGGGTACATTGTGACACATGTATTGACAAGTAAGCATTGAAGTAAAGAAAACAAAGAAAGTAATGAAAGCAATTCACATGGTTTCCCAAAATGCAAAATGGTGACTTATTCACATTGATTACTTATTTGTATTGAGTTCATTGATATGGTCATGTATTATATAGTTTTATTTGAGCCTTACATACTCAGTACTTATTCCGTACTGACCCCTCTTGGGGAATTTACCTTACTTGCTGCAAGCGCAGGCACTAGTAGGCCTCCACAGTAGGTTGCCTGTCGTTGCAGATCATTGGTGAGCTCCAGCTAATTCGGGGCTTCTCCGAGTCAGGGTGTATATATGTTTTGGTGATGTACATATTGTGTAAAGTGGGGACTTGTCCCAACTTATGGTTCATTTTGGTCAATGCTCTTGTTAGAGGCTTTTGTAGACGAATGTGGGTGTATCAGTGTAAAAGGCATATGTTGTGTCGACTGGATGGCCTCAACGGCCAAATTTCATATGTATATATATATGTCCCATGTTTTCTGTTATTTGTCTTTCAAGTTCTCTCGTAATGGTGGTGATGTTCATGTTATGCATATGATTGAACATAGGCAAAGGTTGGTTCTCTCAGGCCTTATCGGCTACGGGTGCCAATCATTTCTCGATGGGATTCGGGGCGTGACAATGACTTTCTCTACTGTGTTATAACTTGCTTAGATTATGGCATTACTTGTGAGCCATTCTTCATTAGTGTCGACCATGTTTTACTGTACTCATTCATAGTCTAGCGCAATTTTCCTGAGAGTGATGACCTTCTGGTCAATTAGGTTTTGAATTTGGTGCTTCTAGTTGAGAAAATCTTCAATGGTGTGTCCTACACTTTCTAAATGTTGCATTAGCAGGTCTGAAGAATCTAGATGTTACAATCTTTAGGCCTGAAGAATCTAGATGTTGCATTAGTAGGCTTTGGTGCAATGAGCTGAATTAGTCCAACTGCTTTTAGTCTCTAAAAAATATGAATTTAGCTTTCAGTTTATGAAGTAAAAATTTGAGGATTTTTTTCCTCAAAATTTTGTCAAGAGACTTTATTTTTGTATATTGGCAGAGCCATGTGGGGGTATGTTTGTAGGTTTTGACAGAAAGGGTTTGGTATTTGAAGATTTGGTTGGAAGTTTTGGTATATTTGTGGAGGTGCATGGAAATTTGGTTGTAAGTTTCGGTATGTTGTTGTTGGTATTTGATTATTTGCAGGTGGAGTTTGGTATTCTAAGGGAGAAATTGGATCTTTAGTTTGGAACTAAAAGATAAGGTAGGGTTGTTATGGAGCTAGAAGTACAGGATCATCCAACATCGGAGTGCCAGCCTCAATGGCCAAACTGGCCGTACCCTTTGCTAGTTTCAATTCTTCTTCAAGTTCCTCCATTTTCATAGCCAATTTGGCAATCATTTCACATTGTGCCATTATCATACTATCCTTGATGATAATTTGGTCAAAGCATTTCCATTGCTACTACCAGTTATTCTTTCCTTTTTCGTAACAAAGCAATAGTCAAGAAAGGAATCTTTATTCACTTTTGATCTAATGAAGTAGGGATGTTCCACCATTTTATGTTAACACAAATCAATTTTTATTTAATCTGTTACCTGTAAAAAGTAAAAAAAACTCAAAAATAAAATACGTTAGATGTTGTTAATGGCAAATAATACAAGATGTTGGACAGGGCATAAACACATAGAAGTTGCTTTCGTCGCAGGCAAATTGATCCACGGGTGAATATTGACTCGAGATTTCAATAAACATGATTTTACTAATTGATTTTGGGTAAGTAGATTTCATCAAGAAGGTTTGACTTTGCTGAATCTTCTTCACATACATCCTTATGACTTCTTTGTTAGAATGGGAAAAACATAAACTTCTTTAAAGAAAGGGTCGGGCCAGAAGGCTGCCTACTTATCTGATGAAGAAGAAATCAGGCCCTACGTAGTTCAAAGAGGCAAGGATAAAACTTCACTTCATTGAATTCTCATTAATGTTCATTACATTAGGAAAACATGAAAACAAAAGGACAATAGAAGGGAAAAAGCCTAGCAACTAGCCCCTAGATAAGTGTGGGAATTCCCGTTTCATTCTACTTCTTCCATCTTTTGATTTTCTAGAGGTGGAATTGTGGAAATTCCAACTTGACCCTTCCAGTATCTACCAGGCACTTCAAATCCAATTTAAATGCACAACAAGTCTCTAATTTATGCCCCCAATCCATTTGTGATAGCGACAAACTTCTTTGAATTTCTTCCAAGCTTTAGACATTGCATTCAACTTACTTTCCAATGGTTCCAGGATCTTGGCATGGATAAACTTTGAAAAAATGTTATGATAGGTTTCTTCAAACACTGTGAAGTCATATCTCTAATCCTACACTCTCTTAGTAATGGACATGCCTGGATTAACATGATCGCATGCGAGGATAGTTTGTGGGCCCCATAGGTTACTTATCTGACCATTGTGGATCATGTTACAGATTCTGGCTCTTAGAGCGATGTATTCATCGATACTATGATTTGGGTGACACGGATGGTTATAGCATTTCTTGTGAACATCCCTGGGACTGTAACCAAATCCTTTTTTGGTTAAGGGTGGAAGATTCTCATGGTTCGTAGAGTCTGATTAATTTTTTAGCATGACATGATCTTGGGGATCCTAGAGGGTTCTCAGAAGTGAGCTTTAAGAGTGATCTTGTCATTTCTTGGCCTAATTCTAGCTGGCCATACAACATCCCCCTTGAACTTAGCCAGTAGTCTTCCCCTACACTTGGAAGCAGGGCCTGTTCCACGCTTTCTTTCTTACAGCCTTCAGTCGGCTCTTTAACTTTGTGTTTAGCATTCTCCCTTTTTGCTTGCGCCATCAGTCGGTTGACTTTAGAAATTTTCTTTTTAGTCCGAGCAATATTCTTAACCACTCCCTTGGTCTCTACATTTAGCACCTTCTCCACTCGATCGTACTCTATTAGTTGTCTTTTCATTTGAGTGATTCTTTCGCCATATTCTCTAATCCTTCTAACAATCATCTCTTCTGAGTCCATGGACAACCTTCCTAAAAAAGTATGAATGGATTTTAGGATGTTAATGGAGAATGGTTAAGGACTTTTCTGGGAGACTTGGGAGACCCGGAATGTTTGGTAGGACTTTTGTATAGTACGTTTATATTTTTACCTAAAGGGTTTCTAAAACTTGTTGAAAATAGGAGTGGATCAATTCTCTTTTGATTCAAAACAACACACATATGCCCATAAATTAGTTATATCACAAAAACAAATACAATAATAAGCGCATGTCCTAGTGGGTGACCCTTTTTGAGCCAAGGGTAGTCGTAGCATTATTGAAAGAGTATGTGCCGTATTAAAACATTTGGTTGGCCCCGATGATAATGACCTCAATCAAGTGACTAAAATAGATATCGAAAATGTGGAATTAAACAGTAAAATTAAAGGATAGTTGAGAAATAAGAGATGAGAAGTAAAGAAAGAAAGGTTCAATTGAAGAACAATTAAACCAAGAGAGAAAGAGAACTCAATTAAATGCACGAGAAACCAAATTGAATCCAGAATACGATAACTCGATGATCAATCAAGCGAAGAAGATAACACAAGCAATTCGGGAATCCACCCTAATCACTCGATCTAAGCTAACAATTGGAATTGAACCCAGTTACTACCCTAACCTAGAGTAACCAATTGTCAAGTCTATTCAAGACAATTCAATCATCAAAAATCTAAGTAAAGAAAATGGCTAAGGCAACTATTTATAGTCTTTGCCTTTTCACAAATAGCCTATTACAAAAATAGCCCAAAAGTAACTATTTTAGTAATTACCCACAAGGGCCCTTCTTGATTGTACAAATGACATCTTAATCGCCTATGACCTTGTGTATTTATTACTCCATGGCTTCCCCCAGGATCCAAGCTATCATCCATATGTAGAAGCCCATCCTAATGTGCCTCATGCTAACCATGCTCGTATCACCCTCTCCTTCTTCAAAAGGATTCGTCCTCGAATCCGAACCTTGCAAAAACATATGAATGACAAACAAAAAACATATTCTCCTAGCATGAGGGTTAGCACAAGGGTTATAAATCACACCAACTTGCCAAGAAGACACACATTTGAAATACAACCAATTATCCTTCATGTTGAATAAGATCCATTCATCATATAAGGTATAAAGGAATTGGTTATAAGCAATATCATAAGACAAGGAAACCACAAAGTTCTTAATGGCATCAAGAATCCCAAGAGATGATACCACATATGATTTAGAAGACGTAAGACACAATTGTTACATCTCCTCACAATAAGACCTCACCAAAAATAGTGCAATCACCCATAAGGGTTCATTCGGGTCAAAGAAGTAAAATACCCACATATCTCTACCTCTATACAAAACAAATCCCATACCATCATCGGTATCATCATAAGCAAAGAGGTAGTAGAGAAAGGTGTTAAGTTCACTATTCTCATCTAGGGCATGCTAAAAGATAAGGACACCTGTAGATATGAAGAGACATTTTAAGAACAAAACAACCCTTTCTATCAAACAACTTCCCAAAGAAAGGAAGTGCACCAACGAAGCCATGCTAAAAGAATGGTTGAGGAATCTATCAGGAGTCAAATCACTCCATATCAAATAATACTCCCAATGAGTTGGAGTCCCTCCTATCATAGTAACAAGCATTCTTCCAAGAGTCCCATTTGAAACTTCAACTTGTCCAACCCTATGAAGGTGACAAGGAGCTTTCAATATCCATGGGTTGTCCCAAAAATAAATAAACAACTTAGCACCCACTAGTTGTGGTACACACAACTTAAGCACAAGTATGTCAAACAAGGATACAAGAATATAAAAACTCCAAAAATAGGCAATGACATATTTGCCTTGGGGTTCACAAGCATGAGACCACATTTAAGAAAAGGGTCATCATATGCAAACAAGTAGTAAAGAAAGGTGTTACTTAAATGAAATTCATCCAAGGAGTGCCCACATATAAAATCACCCTTTGATCCACAAGCATTAAAGTCTTGATCAAGAATGGGGTCACACAAGAATGAAGGGGTCATTGGAGAACATATACCCCTTTCTTTTCGACCACTACCCCTCCAATAGATATACTATCATCTTCCAAGAAGAGAGTTCCGTCTTCGAAAAGTATGTCATCATACCATAGTGAATTTTCAATCACTTGGTAGCCTTCAAGAGGGGCTACAGTTTTATCATGCCAAGAAACACCACTATGCATTTCACCTTCATTAGTCATGTCAACCTCAAATAAGGGATTATCCTTAAAAATACATTTCACTTCAAAATCCTCATGAGAAGAACAAGAAATGGGATCACAATTCAAGGATTCATTATTTAGGTGCAATGACTTCACATGACTATCTACATGACCACCTATATTAATGCCAATACTAAATTGAGGTTCCTTAAGTTCATCACAAAACTCCTCATTTAGTAGGTCATCATTACACACGAGTTGATCAACACCAAATATCAATTGATAATGAACTATCATTCAAAGCACATGTATCAACACTAGGTGGACACAAATTGATCTTATTAGAAGAATCAATTTGGTCATCAATAGGATCAACTAGTGTATCCACATTCTTAACATGCACATTATCAAAACATGGCAAAGAATCACATGACAATGTACTATCATTCAAGGCACAAGTGTCATCACTAGGTGGACACAAATTGATCTTATTCGAAAAATCAATTTGGTCATCAATAGGATCAACTAGTTTATGAACACTCTCAACAAATACGTTATCACTATGTAACAAGGTTTCATCAAGATCATCACAAGGCAAAGGATCTTTAAGCTCACACATATACATGCCATCACTTACACTCAATTGGCTACTAGCCACACAAGAATCTTCAAATTTTGACAAAGTGTAAGGTTTAGTTTTGTTACCTTATAGCTCATAGGAAGGATTGCATTCACCTAGATTTTTAACATTGGATAACATTTGCTCATTTGGAAAGCTTTCTAGCACCTCATGATTCTTCATTCCTCGAGGTGCCTCACTAGGCCTGGCTCCAAGGATACCTGCACAAGAATCAAGACAACTAGAAAAGGAAGAAAAGTTAGTATAAGGTTGTGACAATCCTCTCACATCACCTCTCACAACCTCTCATTTTTCCTCTCTAGAGTTGTCACAGATCACACCCTTACTCCTCTCAATCTTTTGTCTCTCAATTTTATTGGAGTTAGGACAAGTTCCAAGAATTCCTTGGGAAGGGTTTGGAGATCCCTTCACCTCTAACTTCCACGTTGGGTTGCTAGGAGTAGCCTTTATTTCATTCATCGGATCCTCTTCAAGCACATTTCCAAAAGGAGTAGCTAGTTTTGCTTTTGACTCCTTGGTATTAAGCTTGGAGACCATTTGAGAGATTTTGTCAAGAGTTATTAGCATGGAAGCAAATAATTTGTTCATCCTCAAAGTACTAGGATCCTCAATTGGGAGTGGTTCACTTGTAACTTTTGTTTTAAGGATCCGCCTCTCTCGTTCATACACATCTTAAAACAAAGAATTTCCTCTACTTCTATGGCTCATTAATCCTCCCACCCTTCCTCCAACATCATTACTATATGGAGAACTAGTCACATTGAAATGATGATAAGAAGTACAAGTTCTTACACCATAAGAAGTAGAGAATGTTCTTCGACTATGGTCCACATGATGTCTTCTAAATGGTTCCACCCACACATCTATACCCCCTCGACTAGAATAGGAAGTAGCACAAGACGAGGAAGGTAATTCACCCCCACAACTTCCTCTTCTATCACAATCCTCCTCAAAGAGTTCATAAGACATATGGGAGAAAGAATCGCACCTGGTTTTGCCTTCATCACCATGGTGTGTAATATGAGAATCCCCATACCCTTCATTTTCACTATCAAATTCATTATAAGATACTTCTACTCCATTATGTTCAAAAAGGTCATAAGCCCCATTCATTTCACATTCATCTCCGGAGTAGTAGTTCTCACCACCATATTGCTTATGATCACAATCATAGCTTTCATAGGATTCACCATCGTACTCATGAGCTTCATTAGTTTGCTCACAAGCACTCAAAGAACCCTCATGTGGCTCATCATCACTATACTCATAGTTCATGTTTCTACTAGCATAGTCACTAATGTCATCTCCACAATAATCCGAAGCTATGGATGACATTCTCCCTTGTATCTCCTTTGGTACCCACAAAAATAGCAAACAAGTTAGGAATAAAAGCCTCACATCACTCTTTATATGAACTCTCAACTCACCTTCTATGGCTTCTTTCCCAAATTGATAGTGTTACTAGCTTGCTCAATCAATTCAAGGTTATCTATGTTTGTGGAGGAATGGATCTTTGTGACTCTTGAAAAAAAGGACGACTCAATTAAAAACTAATGGATTTGAATCAAGAAAATTAACAACAAAATAAAAAGAGAAAAGCACACAAAGAAAAATACACAAGAAAAAAAAATCGAACTCAAAGAACTTGATAATATTTAGTAGGGTAATCTACTAATTAAAATCAAGTTATGAAGCCAAAGAAAAGGAAAAATTAATAAGAAGAAATTAATTTACCAAGATTTGAACTAATAAAATTAATTGGGAAGAAATTTGGTTTAAATCCATGGAGAAAATGCTTCAAAAAGTGGAGAAAACCTGGAAAAAAAAAACTGAAAATTGAGCTGAAAATCCATGGCAAAAGGACACATGAGGAAGCTTCCAAGAATTGTATCATGTGGTCCCCCCTGTACTATCTTTTGGCCTAGTCTTTGCCTTTTTTGGTCTTTTCCTTTGTACAAACAAGTACACATTCTTCTTTTTTCCTCTTTTTGGATCAAACAACACCTTTTGAATAATTCTTCTTCAACAAGACATGAATTTCATGAAGAACACCAAGAACATGGATGAACTTCAGAAATTCATATCTCCTTCGTTTTAGCTCCTTTTGATATGGATATCAAACCTCATTACTTTTAAACCCTTAATTCCAAATCAATCAAATCAGATTTTTAGTCTCATTTTTTTTTCTTCAAGCTATGAAGAATATCACTAACAAGATGAACTCCAAAATTGACAACTCCTTCATTTTAGCTCCAAATTTAATGAAATTTGAGATTCAAGCTCCCTTGCTATAGAGAACAAACCCCGATGCTTTTCAAACTCCAATTTTGATCCAAATTTTTTAGATTTTGAAACTCACTTCAAATTATGAAGAACACCATGAAGATGATGAACTTTCAAAATTGACCCCAATGGATTTCAACTCCATTTACTCTCAAATTTCAAATTTGAGCTCTTTTTGATAGAGAGAACAAACTCCAATACACATAAACCTTCAATTACACCTAGATCTTCAAATCCATTTCACCTTCCTCAAGCTTTTTCAAGCTCAACAATGGTGAAAACTTCAATTCACCTCCAAACAAGTTGAAACATTAGATCTAGACCCAATACCACTATAGAATCACGAATCTAGTGATAAAACACAAACAAAACTCAAATCAACCAAATTGTTTTTGAAATTTTCTTTAAAACGTTTTTTCACTATTTTTTTTAATTTTCAGATTTATGAATCTGGGATTGAAATCCGTAGAAGCGAATCCCTAGCCTAAGCTCTGATACCAAGATGATAACGACCTCAATCAAGTGACTAAAATCGATATCGAAAATGCAGAATTAAACAGTAAAATTAAAGGATAGTTGAGAAATAAGAGATGAGAAGTGAAGAAAGAAAGGTTCAATTAAAGACAATTAAACCAAGGGAGAAAGAGAACTCAATCAAATGCACGAGAAATCAAATTGAATCCACAATATGGTAACTCGATGATCAATCAAACGAAAAAGATAACACAAGCAAATTGGGAATCCACCCTAATCACTCGATCTAAGCTAACAATTAGAATTGAACCCAATTACTACCCTAACCTAGAGTAACCAATTGTCAAGTCTATTCAAGACAATTCAATCATCAAAAATCTAAGTAAAGAAAATGGCCAATGCAACTATTTATAGTCCTAGCCTTTTCACAAATAGCGTATTATAAAAATAGCCCAAAAGTGACTATTTTAGTAATTACCCACAAGGGCTCTTCTTGATTGTCTAAGTGACATCTTGATCTCCCATGGCCTTGTGTATTTATTACTCCATGGCTTCCCCCAGGCTCCAAGCTATCATCCATATGTAGAAGTCCATCCTAATCTGCCCCATACTAACCATGCTCGTATCACCCGAAGTAGAGATAAATATAATAACCAAAAAAATTTCTGAAGGCGATACATTATAAGTCGTTGGGCAATTAAGGAAAGGAAATAGTGCATAAAAGAGGCCCACACATGGGAAAATAAAGCAAACCCATGCAGGAGTATTTAGGAAAACAAAAAGTACATAATAAAGCAGGCCCACACAGGGGTTTTAAGGGAAAGTTGGAAATACATAAAGAGGGGTGTGACTAATGTGCTTCTGACGTCGATCCCTCGTCCATTCGGCACCTCTTAAATACCCCTGCAATTTCTTGAAGCTCAAACAACTTCAAACCATACTTGGTTTTCATCAAAATTGACCTTTGTTTCGGTGGTAGGTTCAAGAAGCTCATGTATTTATTGGCCATCCTAAAAAAAACACAGTTTATTAGCTATCCCATTTCGGGGACAACATGTTTCTTCCAACAAATACATCATTTGCACATAGCACATAACACATAAAGGTATGATTGTCTTTTCGGGCTGGGTGCCCTTTCGACACAAGGTAGTCTTGCTAATGGGCCTGATACTCCTTGTGTACCGGGTCTCCTAGGTCAGCATGCCCAGTTTACAGGATTTTGTTTAGCTCTATCCTAATTTGACTAGAGTGATTTTCTTTGAAAAAAGACTAGAAACCCGAATGGACAACTGCGGGCTGAAACAATAACAAGTGTCGGACGATTCAGAATCGACTAATTGTTTACCATTTTGAGAATTTTGATTTTTTGAGTGAAGGAAACGATCGCAAAAGATGCGTAATTGTTTGTGCTAATGCAATCTAAAAGTGTCGTTTGGCGGAATCGATCCATGAATGCAACAATTTATAAACAAATAAACACGTTCATAGAATATTACAAATCCAAATAGTTAGTCAATTAGGAGTTAGTTTCAAATATGTGGTTAGAACCTAGTTAAATTTCCCAACAGAGTTATCATTTCTATTTTGCGGGGAAATTGTTTTCAAATTGATTAAACTTGAAAACATAATGAAATTTTCAAATTTTACTAAAATAGAGTCGCCACTTAATTTGATTAAGAAAAATTAAAAAAACCTTTAAAAAATACGTAAAAGATTTAATATAGAAAAATCTTTAAGTTTAAGAAATTCAGATAACCGATTTTTATTAATACTCCGAGAAGGTTTTTAAGGCACTCAGTGTATTTGCTAACATGCGGTTATCTGATCAATTTAAAACAAACTTGACTAACTTTGATAAAAAAGATTATTGATTGTTAAAACCACTTTAAAGGAAAAAGGGTTTGAATATTCATATAGGAAAATAGCGAATTTGGTTCCTTTATTATTTGAAGGAAACAATTGATGAAAGATCAATAAGTTGGGAAAGAAAAGCAACCTATTTTTAGAAAAAGTCGAATCGGATCCATTTGGCAAAACTTATAGCAACTCGCAAGGGAATTCTAACTAGGATAAACAATCTAAATATGTTAAAGAGTTGATACAAGTAAGAATTCATATACAAATAATAAATGGAGAAGGGATGGATAGTGGACTGCTGGCCCATTTTCATGGCTGCAACATCAATTCGAATGGGCATTGGCCCATTTCCAGTTTGTATACTGGACTATATACTAGCCCTTAAGCTGCATACATGATTGTATACCAAGCATTTACTCTTGTATTTATCTTCCACCTGTCTATCAGCTTCCGTTTCCTTGTATATGCTTCCTTTAGTACTGTTTTCATACTGTATTTCACGAGTATAGCTTGTAGACTGTTGTATTTCAGTCCTATTGGGCTTGAGTTCTTGGGTTTGGACTCGATGAGGAGATGGGCCTCTTTGGCCCATTGAAAAAGTGCAACGGAGAAGGAGTCCTTTGGACTCGAGGCAGATTTCACATGTTAAACAAGGAAGAAAAAAGATTAGAATCTATCCAACACATAAACACATAAAAAACTGATTTATCGTGAAGAACATAATGACAGAATAGAGGAAGGAAGCATAAAATAACCACCCATTAGAAGGAATGAGATACTTTAACAAAGAAGAGATTCTGGAAAAAAGCACTTAATGAAATGGAGCTAGGCAAAATGGAATACCTTCTCTATCTCAAGAGTCTCACAACTATAATTTAATAGTTTCATCCTCTCCTTGATAGTTTGCATCAAGTGCTAGTCAAGAGGTTCCTTGAGGAATCATTAACTTTCAAATCCAAAGAGAGGCATTTGATCAAACTAAACATAACCCTTAAACTCAAAAAATTAGAACTGGACATGCTCACATGACTTATATCACATGAAAACTAATTTGAAACAGAGGACATAATGATGATGAAATGCAGCCTACTGGATAAAATCAGGAAAACAACTTTGATGAAACCCACACTATAGATGAAAAATAGAAAAGAATCGAGGATAAAAATCTTGTATCATCCCTACTAATTTATAACGTCTAATCCTAAAGCTTCATAGATCAAGAGATCATTCTAAAGGAAAAGAATAGAGATAACAATCAAAAAGTAGGAGAAAATTTGACATGATGCAACTTTAAAAAGAAAGAGGCAGACTGGAGGAGACAATTCGTCGGTCCTGAACCAAACATAAATTGTTTTATTTACTTTATGAGACAAGAAACATTCCATTAACTCAAAATGAGTTTTTGCAGATTTCAAAAGGAAGGAATATTATCATATTTCTTACCCTCACAAACTCCCAATACAACATAGAGATTTTTGAGAAAAAGATAAGCCATAGGCAAGACTCTCTATATCCAAAATCCCAACTCTGCTCCTCCTAAAATCATCTTTAAACCGATATCATAAATCAGTAAGAAAATTTAAGCATGGTGGTAGTGACATAAAAACATTGATGGTTATAGCCTAGATTCTTTCTCTCTTTGATAGGTAGTGTTGAACCATGAATAAAGAGTTCATTGAGAAATTATTAGCTTGGCTTTGAACTATTATTTAGTTCACTCATTACTCTTGATATCATGAATCAAGGAACACTCATGAACTACACGTACTGAACACACAAATCAAATGAAACTGAGAACAACTACTGCTATTAATCAAGGCAAAAGGTGAACCTTTAAGAGTTCATTTGCTGATAAAGAAAATAGCAGGAACCAAATTCAACATAAAGGACATTCAAGCATTCTCACCCACTTGCTAATACTACGATGAGTAAAATAAGCATCCTCTAACAGTGGTCTTGCAAAACTTTAGGAGTTTTAGACTCTTGAATCAACATATCAACAAAACAGATTAGAATTTTAAGAAAAAGAACAAACAATATAATATTCAAAAATTTCAAATCAAACAACACCAATCCCATTCTCACAACTAGTGTGAGATTCCAATTTCTACTACTACAAACAGAAGCTACAACAAAAATTAAGAAAGAAAACTAAAAGAAAAGATAAAAGGAAAGAGGATTTTACCTTTCTTTGGGCAGGAACCGAGACAACAAGCTAAAGAACAACTTCTATGAATCTCGACAGGCTATTTGGCATCAAAATTCAGACGTTCTTGCCAGAGTTTTACCGGATTTGAGTGGGTTTCACTGTGAATTTCTTGGTTACGTGAGATTAAAGGATTGCTCATCAAAAATCCCCAAATTTAACCAAAAGAAATTCGATCTCTAACCCTTATCCCTCAGTAGGTATTTATAGGGGAAATTGGGGGTGAAATTCGGGGGAAAACAAAGGGCATTTTTAGAAAAAGTTTAGGGATTTGAAATTCAAATTAGAATTGCACTAATTGCAAAAATTCGGATAGAAATAGGGCAAATCGAATTGGAAATTTTTGGGGGAAAAGTACGAAATTCCCTAGCAACCAATCAAAAATCAACGATTATGTGCTAGTTTGGTATGAATTCACAAATTCCTTGCTGGATTTTAAGGGACTCGAATGTTGGAGATGACGAGGTGTATTCTTTAAATATTCTTGAACGCTGCTGGATTTGATGGAATCAAGAGGGTGTAACAGTGTTTTTGGATGGAATCAAGTGGATTTGCGGTCGTTCGATGGTGGTTGTTGCTGCGTTTTGATGCTACTGATTGTTGTCGTCGTTGTTAGCGGAGAAAATTGAGTGTAGAATAATAAATAAGTTTTAAAATTAAAATTGATGATTAATTTGATTAATTTAAGTTAAATTTTTTTTAATTAATGATTAAAAAGTTGTTGCAGCTTGAAGTTGCTTCAATAATTATAATAGCTGTTACAGTAATAATCGAAGTTGCTATAATAATTTTAACAGTTACTTAATATCATTAATATTAATGATAAAATTATTATTTTTATTTAATGATTAAAACTTATATTATTTTTTTTAATTTTCAATTTTTTTTTTTATCATTCTTAATTAAAAAGTCATTGTTGCTGTGTACTGGGTTGAAGGACAGAGAGAATCTTGGAGAGAGAAAAGGAGAGTCGGGAGAGTTTGGGGCACGTGTGTGCATATAGGTGTTTATGTGAGAGGAATTAATTGAGAGAATTGAAGGGCTGGGCTGGGTTAATAGGTTTAGGATTTGGGCTTTGGAGTCTTGAATGAGGGAAAATCCAAAATCCAATTGACATTTCATGTTAAATTAATGACACAGCGAAAATTGAATTAATCAGATAAAGCTTAGATGAAATTAATTTCCTAATTAATCAATGAGCTTCTAAATTCAAAAATAATTATTTGATAAACATAATTATATTATTTGAAAAATCAAAAACTAATTATGCTATCCATTTCTCATTTTTTAAATCAATTTGAGGAAAATAGAGTATTTTAAATTCTAGTAGGATTTTCACTAAAAATAGTTTCCAAATTGTTTTCTTAAGTGAAATTTATATAATTTTATATAATTAAGTATAAAATATATTTAATTCACCTAAAAATCACAAAGTTAGTTTGAAATTATTTTCGAATCAATTTTATTTTATCAAAACAATTATTTTTAAAATTGTTTGGGATTAAAGAAGCTCAAAAACTAATTCAGAATGGGGATGAAAAAAATTAGGTGTCAACACTTAGAACCACAAGCAATCCCTAGTTAACCCTTGGTACTGGAATTCTACTAAGTTAACTCTGAAATTAATGTGCGGAAGCATAAAGAAAACTGAAATAGGCAATTCATTAATAAATCGACCGTTTGAATAAACCAATATCTGAAAATGAAATAAAAATATTGTACTTTCTATGTCTGAAATCCTCTACTAATAAGAATGAGCTACTGAAACAGAGCCCCAGCTAACTCTAAAACAACCAAAATAACTGTCTAGAATGAATAACAAAATGTAACACCCTGTATTCTACTTATACTAGTTATATTTATATGAAACTTGAGGTAACTTTGTTGTACAGGTAATGGACCAAATTTAAAGAATACTGTAACGCCCATAGTTCAGTATGTATACAACCAAGTTAACCCCTTCAGAAGTATTTAAACGCGAGATAGTAAGGTGGTATCCTACCTTAAGGTTTAAAGTGACCAAGTGGATATAAGTGTTAAGTTAAAGTAAAGAGGTTAAGATTTAGAATATGGAATAAAATAACTAAGCTGCTTGCTTGACTTAATTAAGCTAGTAGGTGCATCACCTACTTTGACTTATTGACCAGCCTAAAGAACCAAGTAGGTGAATCACCTACTAAGACTCTTTTAATCAGCTTATTGGGCCAAGTACACCATCACCTACTTGAAAATTCTGTCCCAAACTAATTAGAAGACACTACAAGAAATCTGAGTTTTAGCGGCAACAAAAGTCGCTACAAAAGCCCTGAAAGTCGCCATAATAGAGTATTAGTGGCGATTATAGGTTTGTGGCAAGTACTTCCATAGCTAAAGGTTATTTGTGGCGACAATATCGACTCGCAACTAAAACATACATTTGTGGCGAAAAAGTGAACTAAAATGCCACAAATTATGGTTTCACAAAGTAGATATATCATAAGTCGCCACTATAAAATGACTTTCAGTGGCGACTTTTCTTGCCACAAAAAGATTTTTACATTTAGTGGCAACTGCTTTCGCCACTATAGTATGGACATTAGTGGCAACTTATGGTCGCCACCAAAAGTCGTATACCTTTACTGGCAGCTTATCTAGCTGCAATAAATAATTGTTTTTGCGATATAATTATGTCGCCACAAATACCTATTTTTTCAAATAATACAATATCCAAAATTTTAATTGATTTCCTGGAGATTCCTAATGTTCAAATTAATAAAGCATCCAATATTATTCGACAAACACAAAAATTCTCAAGCTGAATATTATAAATATTTCATAACTCAAAAAGTCAATTACATATACTTCACAACTTTATTGTTTAATGTCATTCTATACATATATGACCAAAAAGAGAACAAGTGTCTTCAAACTCATCCTTCATTAATGTCATTTGTGATTGTTATAGAATCTTGTCCCTGTATTAAATGTAAGAAAATCGAATTACTTTGACAATTTCATAATATAATGTTTAAAATAAAAGAGATGATTACATTAATATCGAAGTAAAAGATTGACAAAATGCATTTAAGAAAGCAATTATAGTATAACTAGAAAAAAACTTAGCCAATAGATGAAAATAATATTAGTAGTACTTATTATTTTCTTGACCAATACTTTTCTCTATTTCTACTTATTTGTCCCACTCTTGACATGATTTTTTGGGTTAAAATTTGAAGATAACACTATGAATTTATCATTAAATTAAAAGGAAAAAAGAAATTGAACTTAAACTTTGGGGAATGTTTGATTTGAGAAATAAAAATATCCTTTTCAAACTTTAGAAAATAGGAAAGAAAAATTTGATAATTCTAAGTTGTTCCTTTTTTTCTCTCGAAAAGTTCAAGACCATGCAAAGAAACAATATGACCGAGCAAAATTTTTAGCGAAAATGAAAGTATTTGTTGCAGATAATTGGAGAAAGTTACTATATTTGCTGTAGAGTATAAGAAACAAAATGAGTAAATTTTATTCACTCTATTTTCCTCTTCACAATCTTGAGCTACGCTCCCTTTTAGATTCTCCATTGTACTATGATTTATGCAATTGGTTTAGTTTGTAAATGGTGATAGATTTTTTTGTTGTTGTAAGCTTAGATTAGAGATTATTGAACTAGTCCAAAAGAACATCTTGCACTTTGACTAGAAAGTCCCTTAGGAACTAGTGAAAATGATTGAGTGTATCAAGAAGAATATGCTATAGCTAAACATTGGTCTTTCTAAACTATCATTTGATATAGAGTCACAGGTGCAGTATCACAACTTTCAACAATTACCAACTCAAGGAAAGAGACATCTTAACATAGACAAGGCATAAATCCCTAATATTAAGGTGATAACAAAAAAAAAAATTCAGCTGATATAGATATCAATGTCAAAAAGGACAGACACAACAAAGAGAAGAGACATAGATAAAATCAACAAGCAAGAGAACAAGATACAAGAAAGCACAATTAACTAGTAGTAATTACAAATCAGGCTGCAGGAGACTGAAGATTTATTATATAAGAAGACTAATTGGAAAGATAGTCAATATAGGCATCAAGGCCCCACTATAGAGTATAAACAACACACAAGATAGAACAGTATTCTTAAGGATATTCAGTATAGGCATCAAAGCCCCACCACAAAGTATAAACAAGGCATAAGTTGTTTATCCAAGAATGAGGAGAACCGTAATAGAAATTTGTCGTAGCCATAGGAAGACTGCATGTCCAGATTTAACAAGTCACAATAGGCTATATTTAACAATCCCTTACAGTCAAAATAGACCACCATTAGCAAAAGAAATAGCAATGAAGAAATGAAAAGCGAGAGGAGAGAACTTACCGGAGTCCACAAATCATTAAAGCATCGACTACCTCAGAAATGAAAACAATGACTATGAGCAGTTGGAGAGGACAGAAAGACAACAACAAGTTCAGCATACATCGTAAGAAGGCATGCACGCCTCAATTCTCTTTGTTTGTTTTGTTTTGGACCGTTCGAATCGGGTCCGGACCTTTTTGTTGGACATGCTCTCTTTGGGCCTTTTCATAAATAAAATGGACCCTATGAAATTTTTTTTATAAAAAAAGACCATGTTGAGTATTCGATTACTGGATCTCACCATGACCAGTATTTGAGTACTAGATCCTACCATGACCAAATACTCATGCATATGATCTATGCATTCCAAAAACTTTATCCAACTAGCACCAATATGAAAAAGAAGTACAAAAAGAGAAGAATGTGCACATTAAAATTGTATATTGAACTTGATAAGAAGTTAATATAACTAGCACTATTTGGAGAACTAGGAACTTAGGATATTTTGAATCTGTTTGTATCTAATTCAAACACACCTATAGTATTTGTTGCAGACAGATTTCTCAACAATACCTTAGAACTATTCCTATAATTAATTCTATGTAACTGTAAGAACGAGGTATAACACCACTATATCATCAAAGCATTATCAATAAATGACAAACTCTTCCATCGAGAACTAGGGAATTGAAGCAAAAACATATGACAATATTGCTACAATTTGAAAACTTTATGAGTAGTAGCTATTTGCTCTAAACAGCAGCCGAACAACAAATTTCAATCTTGTAGGCTACATAATAGTTGAACAAGTCATCATTGTGAATAATGGACATTACAAAATAAGTAGATCAATTGAAGAAACAATTACTATTGTAAGAGATAAGTTACTTGGACATTTGGGCTGAAATTATGACAACTTCTTAAGCACTAGCAATTGGCACAATACAAGATTTTCACTCTAAAAATAGATGAAAACAAAGAAAATAAGTATTAGCTCCGTATAACCCAAAAGATGAAAGTCAATTAGGTGTGGAAACAACAATATTGTACCTATCTCAAATAATCATAAGATCCTAATTCTTGTGTCTAACAAGCTCTACCTATATCTTATGGATCAAGATTTCAGCTCAAAAGCTTTTGCAATTGCAAGTAAAAAAAAAATGTATTAACAACTGTGAATTATGAGAAGAACAAATTTTAGAGTTTCTCTCTTTTACAAATGATTAGTGAAGCTAGATTTACGTTTTTGGATAAGACAAACATGGATTCTCCACTTGTTTCTTAGAACATAAAGGTAAGAGTTTGGATAGAGTATCAACTAAGGACAATGAAACTTAGTTTGAGAAAATATAATCCTAAATGTCAATTTTAATTCCATTGTAACTATGCACAAGCATAATTGTCAAGTTAATCTCTTTCTCAAGAGAGAATCCATCCAAACTGTATAAGAAAATCAAGTATCTTCCATTTTCTTCATTTGCTGCCTCAATTGCTAATATATAATTGATTCTCTTCGGGCCGAAACACATTATTCACACATCATTTGCAGCTTGATTTGTTGATATTCAAACTCACAAAACAAACAAATGAAGTACCATGAAACATGACTTTCTTTTTAAGCATACAATATGGTAAATACAGATGGCATATGGTGAATCTATGTGAGCATAATTACTCAATGGAAACAATCGCAATAATTCTCGAGGAAATACTTCATGGCAGAGTTTAACCATATACATTGTCAAACACGATACACCTCGTAAATGAAATTTAATATAGTATACATAAATTAAATCCAATCACTTCCCAAACCCTAGAAAATAAAATCATAAAATTTCAGAAAATATCACCATGAAAGTGCAATAAACAATCGAAATAATTACCTAACTACAACAGTGAGAAAAAAGTAGAGAAAAAATCTAACCCATATGCTCCGCATCACTCTATGAAAGAGAAGATAGGCAATAATCGTCACCCAAAACTATTTACCCATTTACTTCAACAATTGCAGGCCTTGAAGAAAATAGCAGAAATTACGTTCTTTTCTTAAAATTCACTTCTCATTGAGTCAATGAGCTACAGTTCAGGAGATTTATATTAAGACGGAGTGAAAAAAGATGAAGGAGAAGAGATAATAGAGAGTAAAAGAAAGCGTCGAGGGAATTGTGGGGAGAGGGACATCGAATTTGCTAGGAATGACCTAATAGATATTGAGGGGAATGAGATTTGGGAACTTAAATAATCACAAATGATGTTAGTTATAGTAAAATAAAATAACTTTAATATAATTAAATTATTAAAAGCAAAATAGTTAGTCTAGTTTATATTTAGGGAGCAAATTTTGAAATAATTGTAAATTTAAGTGGATACTTTTATCCAATTAAATAACTTAAAGAATTTTTAAAATTTTAGTTTTCATTATAGATATAATCGTAGGTAGTTATTTAGCTCTTTATAAATTTCTTTTAGTTTTGTTTTCTTGTCTTTTTTATAAGAAATTTTTATTTTTATACATAAGAGATCTTCATTCTTACACACAGTTTAAGAACAATTAAAAAAAATAATTTAAATACAGAAATCTTTTAATTTTAAGTCAATCTAACTATAATAAGATCTCAAGATATGTGAAATCATCCCAAATATTTATTGCATAACTCCATAACTAATTAACAGAAATTCAACATATGAACATTTGATTAAAATGAGTGTTTAAATATATGAAACATGTAGGTTCTCATTTAACACTAATAATGTACCCAACATATACCTAATCACCTCTACAACTATTAATAAATATTTTAATATACATATAAAATCATATTACAATGTCAAGTAAAAGTAATAGTAGCGACATAAGTATTGCCACAAAATATCTCTTTAGAAGCGATAGTGTTGCCACAAAAGATTTGTTGTGGCGATTTTATGTAAGTCGCCGCCAAATATGTTTTCAGCTATTATTTATTTAATATGTTATCATATATTAGTGGCGACCTAAATAAAATCACCACTAAAGTAGTATTTTCTGCAGCGACAAAAGATGTTGCCACTAAAAAAATCATCTTTTGTAGCAACCATTTCTAGTCGCCACTAAAAACCCTGCTTTTGTAGCAATTAGAAGAGTCGCCACTAAAGGTCGCCACAAAAAATGGCATTTCTTGTAGTGAGAAAAAGAGAAGAATGGGAAGCCAAGACCCAATAATTTTCAGTCCACTAAAGTCCAAGTCAAATGGCCAAGTAGGTACATCAACTACTTGATAATTTATGACCTAAAATGACCTAGAAAGTCAACCAAGATAGCTTACTTTTAAAGGGAGAAAAATTAGTTCATTTGCTTCATTACAACTTGCAAAAAGAAAAATAGATTTCTCAAGTTTTTCTCTTGCTCTCTCTTAGCTTCTACAGCAGCCCTAAAATTCTATTAGGATTTTTGGGGTTTCCTTTCTTTCAAGCTAAAGATAAGTGAATAAATTATGAGCTTAGATTAGGAAGACTATTGGAATCATGTTATTTATATTTAAAATATAGGACAACCATTTCTAAGCTTGACAGTTTCATCTTTCTTTAGACCTCTACGAGATTTTTCTTCTTTTTCGGTCTAAATTTGGAGGGTAATTCAAGTCCTTGACGGACTGCAAGTTAAGAGGATAAAATTTCAGAATTTTAGGTAAAAGAGTAAAACTGGAATTTTACTTAAGAATCATATTTCTCATACTCTAAAGATTCTAAATATTAAAACCCATTAAAAAACAAGTTCAAATCGAGCATAAAATCAAAGAAAACCAACTTTGGACTTTACCGGGTAAAATTCCCAAAATTCAAGTTTGAAATCATAGTTGGGAAAAGGATCAAATATAACCCTAAACTATGCGAAAATGTCTAGATATACCCTCCGTTTCAAGTTCAGCTCACCAGTGCCCTCGTCGTTCAAGTTTAGGCCTATATATGCCCTTGGGGATATTAGTTGCTCTGCTGGAATTTTCCAGCCCCCTTTTCATTTTTTTTTTTAAAATTTTAATTGCTACATCTCTAAATAAATGCCACATCACAAATAATCAGCCCACCCCACTCTTCTTTACACTATATAAAACCCACTCCATCAATACCCTATATAAAATGCGACCCATCAATTGTACCCAACCCCTTTTAACCCTTGATAAAACCCTAACCCAATTCTCCATAATTTTCTCTCCATCATCTCTCCCCATTTTATTTTTCTTACTCCATCGATTCCATTTCAATTTCTGATTAAGTTTTAGAAGAATGAGTCAAGATTCGAGTGTCTCAAGTAGGTCGATTGTGTGTTGTCACTATGGGATTGCAGTGAGGATTTTCACGGCTTACACTCCTATCAATGCTGGAAGACGTTTTTATAAGTGTTCTAAGCCTGAAGTACATAGACTATGTAATTTCATCAATTTTTTTATTTTTGGCCGTGGTTGATTTCAAGTTGATATTTTGTGCAGGGTTATAAATGTGGTTTTTGGAAATGGGTTGATGACCCGCTCCATCATTGTGTTGCCAATCTCATCCACAATTTAAAGAAGGAAAAGGATGATCTTCATCGTGAAAAGAAAGCATTGGAGTCGAGGATATCTGATCTTGAAAAGTAATTGACATATGATATTGAAGGAAATTGTGAAGATCAAGATGAAATTAGTGTTTCCAAGTGTGAGAATGTTTTTGCCGATAACCAAGAGGTTGTTATCGCTAAGTCTTTGGTGGATGATGGGATGAAAAATCAAAGGAAAAACTCTTTAGGATGTGGATTGTGATAGTAATTTCGTGGTGTTTCTTTGCCGCATTCATCACATCTTGGGTGATGAATTAATCATCATTTTTGAATTTTTTAATGTTTATTTTGTATTGTGTAACTCAGGAACTTTAACTATGTGATATGGTTGATGAGTTTGAAAGCCGTGTTCATATGTTGGTTTAGATATAATCTTCCAATTTTCAATATGTAATTCCTTTTCTCATTCAATTATAATGTCGTTTTGTACATATTGTTGCACCGGACAAGGCAAAAGTTAAGTTCGTAATTGTTTATTGTAGTCTAGAATAAGATTTAGTTTCTCTATATATTTGAGATAACTAGAAATAAGGAAGGGAATTATGATTATTAATAATCAACATTATGGCCCTTACCTGTTTGATAAAATTCCTAAATGAGACTTATCGCATTGATATAGAAGTGGAAGTAGTTGTGTTTATGTACTTGTAATAAACTCAGCAACAAAACTAGGTAAACTAGCAGCAACACAGCAAAAAATGGGGAAACCAGCAATAACACAACCAAACAATAGCATAAAATTGGGTAAATCAGCAACCAAACCACAAAAAATAGACATCAAGATATATGAAAGTTTCATTCAACAATACCACAAATCAAGGCAACTACAATAACAATACCATAAATGAAAAAGACAACTACAATTCAACAATAACATCACCATAAACGAAAAAGACAACTACAATAAACACAACCAAAAGGTGTCAATAATGCCAGTCATCAAGGCATATGAAAGTTTCACCTAATCGAAAAAGACAACTAAAATAAACAAAACCAAAAGGTGTCCACAATGCCATTCATCAAGGCATATGAAAGTTTGACCTAGCTTAATCAACAGGTGCTTAACCAATCCAAAAAATAATTCTGACCATATTGTTTGTCAACCAACTGTGGTTAACTACCGGAAATTTAAGCCAAAATTAAACTTAGAAATTAAATCACATCATAGAAAAGCACCATCAGGTGCAAGTACTCCTTTGCCTTTAACCCCCATCTCGGTCCTTCTCTTTTTTGATTTTATTTGTAATTGTCCAGAAGAGACTGCTTCTTTCAAGGTTGTCTTGACTGGAGAATAAGGCAGATTAGTTGGCACTTAAACACCAGTGTGATCTCCAGTGAAACTGATTTTTCTTGTACCAATTGGAACACCTCTTGTCATTAACTTCTCAGCCCAAGACTTAGATTCAGGATATATCATTGGCCTTAGGGGTGGGTCTTCTTCATTTCCAACATTGGGACCATATGGTTCAAAGTCTTGTGTTGCAGCTTGTACCTATTCAAAGTCATCTTCATCACCCACTGTTCTTGATTGTGAGCTGCTTCCAGTCATTGGACTTTTCTCTTTCCTTGATACATTTCCAGTAGACTTTTCCTATTAAGAAACATTGTCAATAATTATGTTGTTAATGAAATGAGAATTTAAAATATGTTGTAAATAATATTGTAGCTTAACTTATAACAACCTCTTTCATTGTGGTTTGGTTCACCACAATTACTACATGTCATTTGAGTGCCTTTTCTGGACTGTGACCACTCACCCTTTCTTTTTCTTGCTTCATCTGGTTCCCTATTTCTTTTCGTTTTAGGCCTGCCAACTTGTTTCACAACATCATAAGGCAACATTGCATAAGAAGCCTCAACCTTCCAAAAACTATCACCCCTTACAGGCTGTATCTTGTGTTTATAGGTTAACATATAAGCCTCCTTGCGATACCACCAATGAATTTCAGTTTCTGGAATCACCCTCTTGTGCATCAATGCTTTGATAGAATGAGGGCAGGGAATACCTAATAAATCCCAAAGAACAAATATATATATAGGACAGTGAGTTCTTTCAACTCTCAGAAGTCACAATATCAAAAACTATATCAGGAAAAAAAAATTAACAGAAGAACAACAAAACTATTACTACAATGCTTTGATAGCTAAGGGCAGGGAATACCTGATAAATCCCAAAGTCTGCAGGTGCATTTTTTGTTCGCTAAATTAACAGTGTGTCTACCTTCTCCATCAGAAACCTCATACCCCTAATCTACATCTATTTGCTATGTACCTTCAGTCATTGAATAAACTCATACAATCTGGACTAATACCAACAACCCCCCAAGTCCTTATCTTATTTTCATTTTTCACAAATAAATTCATCACTTTCACTCTTATCTCTTCTAACATCTTGATTATTGGCTTTTCTCTAGGCTCAAGGATCCATGAATTGAATGACTCAGTGAAGTTGTTATCAACCATCATGTTCTTACGTTGAGTATCAAATAAGCCCTGCACCATGCTCTTGGTGGAAATCTCACCAAATCCCTTGCAACTTCTTCTGACAATTGTCCTAACTTTTTCAATTGGTCCTTGAACTATTCATCATATGAACTCCACGCACACCACCACATAAGCTTCCTCATTTCACTACTCCTCCACTTTTTACACCAATTGCTCTCAACATGTCTCATACAGTACCTATGGTGAGCTTCAGGCAACACTTTGTCAATAGCATCCTCCAATCCCTGTAATTATGAAACAAAAATAAAAGAGAAGATCTGTAATATGAAACAAGAATATAGAAACTAAAATTTAAAAATGATAATCTTACTTTTTGCATATCTAAAATGAATGTGATTCCACCACCATCTTTAAGGTCCAAAGACCTCTTCAATAGCTCCATGAACCAGCTCCATGTCCTGCTGGTTTCTTTGTCCACTATTGCCCATGCTAGTGGAAAGAAACTGTTCATATAATCTTGTCCTAGTGCAACAAACAACATACCCTTACATATACCTTTCAAGAATGTACCATCAACTCCAATTAGTGGCCTCAATCCATATTTCCAGCCTTTATTTAGAGCATCAAATCATAAGTACATCCTCAAAAATTGCCTTTTTCCTTCTACTAAGGCATTTTTGGAGATATTTATCACAACATCACTTTCAGGATTAGACCTTCTAATCTCTTGTGCATAGGCCTCAAGTTTATTGTACTTATCCACAAAACTACCTTCCAACTTCTCAAGAATCATATGTTTAGCCCTTTTTAGCTGGGATTGAGACACATTCAATGTAAAATCATTTTCCAACTCTCCTCTCATGTATTTGACCTTATACTTGGGGTTATTTTGAAGCTTGTTTTTGAAGTATTTGGCGAAAGTGGTTGAATCAGCTCTAGGGTTAAAAAAGGCCTCTTCACAAGTGTGATTGTTGATAAAAGCCTTGAGTTTGAACCCTTCATCCCTTCCATCTTTTGAAATCAAACACCTAAAAGGGCGCCCCTCTTCACAACCATACCTAGTCCTCTTTGTATCACCCTTAATTATAGTTAAAGACCTTTTGTTATCTAATGCATAATAGTTGAGAACCTTCCTAGCTTCTTTCATATCCTTAAAGGACATACCTACATACAATTTATTGTAGTTTTCCAACCTATCACCAACTACCCTTCCCCTTTCGTTGCTAATAGCCTCCATCCCTTCATAATCATATTCCTCACCCTCAGAAACATCAAATTCAACACAAGAATCAAGACTATGTTCACAATCTGTGCCAAACTCAACATTTACAAAATCAGTTTCAGTATGGTGTGTGATATGTTGAGTAAATACTGTCAGTTCACCCTCCTCCACACAAAAAAGCTGATCACTTTAAATTGATCACACAATAGTTTAGAATAGCCCTAATGCCACTATCTCCATGTACAATATAATACTTATCGGAGGGCAAAATCACTATCAATTGTTTAACTTGAGAAAGCGCTAACCTTAAAGTAAACTCATCATATATATCTTTATGAGTCAGCAATTCAGGATCAAAACCAAGCCACGAGTGCACCAGTTTTTTAATGTAGACCAGCTCAGGTGAAATGACACAACTACCCCCATAATTGAACAGAATATCAATTTCATCAATCATCCTTCAAAAGTACATGAAAGTAATAGTAAATACACAACAACATTATAGGGACCACATCAGACCAAACACATTAAAATCTACAAAAATGAAATAAACAAAACCCTAAATGACTAGATTCATCTCGAGACCAACAAAACCAAACAAAACCGACCCTATAAAGACATAAACAAACACACCCTTGTCCCTTAAACAAGAAATTTCATGACATTTTGGTAGACACAATCTAACCCCACATATGCCCCATTAGGTTGACTTTAGTGAGTCAAAAAAGTATAATAAAATTGAAGATGAGACTTACCTCGACTAAATATATTCGTAACTAGCAATGAAATGAGATCCTCCTCCTTTAAATCGTTCAAATTCATAGAAAAGGAAACCCTAGCAGCGGCGGATCTTTTCACTAGACGATGGAGAGAGAATTATGAGTTGGATTAGGGTTTTCTCAAAGGTTAAGAAGGGTGGATCTTGGGACGGGTCTTGGGCTTGGTATAATTGATGGAGTGGGTTTTATATAGGGTAAAGAAGAGCGGGGTGGGCTGATTATTTGTGATGTCGCAATTAAAATTTTAAAAAAAAAGAAAAGGGGGTTGGAAAATTCCAGCAGAGCAACTAACGTCCCCAAGGGCATATATAGGCCTAAACTTGAACGGCGAGGGCACTGGTGAGCTGAACCTAGGAATTTTTGCATAGTTTAGGGGTATATTTGACCCTTTTCCCATCATAGTTTTAAAATTGTACTTTTGAAGATAGAATCAATGGAACATGATGAAAATATGAGTTTAAAGTGTACCCACGCAAAATTGATGAAAATTCTCTTCAAAATCACCACCAAGAACATAGCTCTCAAAGTTTAAAAATGGGAGAATGGAATAAAAGAGAAGAAAAAGGATATTTTAAACTAGCAAAGTTGAGCAATGTCACCTGAGCGATCAGACTATAGTCACTTGCCACGCAGGTGACCGCTAAGGCAACACCTCTTCCTCTTAGGTGATATCGCCAAGACGAAAGAAGTATCAGTATCGCGATAATGTTGGAAAAGTCAAGCTTTTGATATGGTTGTCATTGGTCCGACTAAGCGACACCGCTAAGGTGACCAAATGACCGCTAGAGCGGTTGCACCAAAACCAGCAAAGCTGGGATTTTAACTAAGTAAAAAATGACTCCGAAAGGACTATCGAGATTCGATAGAGAGACCATAAAAATAATTCGAAAATGCTACTAGGCTAATTTAGAAGTTCCAAACTCAATGGAACCATTAGATTTACCAAAAGAGGTTGTTATCAACAAGTTAATCCCCCAAAAGCCCCTTAGTCTATTTTAACTAGTTTTCTCGGCTAAGAGGTCAAAACTCTAAATAAAGGCTTGGAAGCCAAACCAACCATGCTAATAAATCAAAATTGATATTCCGGATCTAATAGAACTGACAAAATCACCATCCAATGCTCGGATCACAAAATGTTGACCAAAGTAAAACTAATCACTTTCAAGGCTACTCTATACTCAAACTAACACAAATCACTCCCGAATGCTTCGGGTTCTATGTCAACCCACCCCACAAATAATATAAGGCATATAGCAACTATGAGGAAGGGTAAAATAGTCAAAACATAAAAAAAGCTAAAATTCACAATAAGGGATGTTGCATTATCCACCACTAAAACACGAGTTCATCCTTGAACGAAAAGCAAATCAACAACCGGAGTTAGTAAAAAGCTAGGGATATTTACGCTGCATGTCAGACTCAACCTCCTACGTAGACTTCTCAATTAGGCGATGTCTCTACTGAACTTTTACAGAATTAATATGCTTCAACCTCAACTTCTTAGTCTGCCGGTCTAGAATGACAATGGGATCCTCTTTGTAGGATAAGTCATGATCTAATGTGATAGAATCGCACCAGATCATATATGAATTATTCAGACGGTATCACTTCAACATAGAAATAAGGAATACCGGATGAACAACGTACAGATGTGGAGGCAAATCTAGCCTATGCGCCACATTTCTAAAATTTTCAAGGATCTCAAAAGGGCCAATAAATCTCGGACTAAGCTTCCTTTACCCCTCCAAATATCATCACACCCTTCATGGGTGATACCTTCAACAAAACCCACTCTCCAACCATGAATGCAACATCATGGACCTGACAGTCGACATAATTCTTCTGCCTACTCTAGGCAGCCACAAGCCTCTACAGGATTAACCTCACTAGATCCATCGAGTCTTTCAACAAAACAGTGCCCCAAGGCGTTAACTCAAATGAATAAAACCATCTCATAGGGGATCTACACCTCCACCCATAAAATCCTTAAAAGGCGCCATCTAAATACTGGAATTGTAACTGTTGTTGTAGGCAAAACTGCTAAGGGAAAGAACTAGTCCCAGTGACCACCAAAATCCATAACACATGCTCAAAGCATGTCCTCTAACACCTGAATAGTTCACTCTGACTGGCCATCCATCTAAAGGTTAAAAGCTGAATTAGGCACTTTTTGTAGTGTTCTTCCCTGATACTTAGCTTTAGGATGCTTGCTTAGTACTATGCTTAGATTAGGGCATCTTAGGTTGAAAACTAGGTAGAGTCTCTTAATAGGATAGGTATGGAGTTGTAGAACTCTTTTTAAGGCGATTTCTTTAGAATCACTTCTTCAGTTAAGATTATTGGGCTTATAGCTCAAGGTTATGTTATCTCAAGTTTTCCAACAAATTATGGTTATATTTTGTCAGTTTACATGTATACTCATATATTTATTTTTATGGATTCTTTCTTAATTCTGAGTAAAAATAAATAGTTACAAAGAGATTGTACAACCTTTTACTAAATTCAAGGTAGAACTTTGAATCGTTATATCCAAGGTGAGATTTTGAGCGGCACGATGTAAAATTTTGGGTTTCACTGCATTGGCCCTATATTACATTGCATCATACCATTCTACATAACAATATATATATATATATATATATATTAACTATGTGTATACTATTACAATTGTGTAGTGCTATAGATTATTGGGACATTTCTGCATGCAGGGTTACTTTTAGTATAATATATATTTTATATTTGTCTCTTGAGCTCAGTCGGCATATGATGCCTACTAAGTACCCCTATTTTGTCCTCATTCTGCACTTTTATATCTTTTTCTAATATAAAGCCTAGTACTAGCCACCCATGCTAATTCTACTCGTTTAGGGAGATATGCTATTTGGATTTGCGGTGAGTTCCTGACTTTATTGAACTTATCCATTTTCTTTTGTATCTAGTGTCTATATTTTTGTACTTTTGGATAGATATATATTAGAATAGTTCAAACTCTTGTATATTAGTGGCTTTTGTACTTATTACACCGAGTTCGGGGATGGTCGTCTTTTATATTTTGTTCTCTTTTGCCACTTGTGGGCCTGTTTGTATTTATACAGTTATATAGGTGGATTGTTTATCACCATATCCTTCTTTTATTATTTCAAGCTCAATACTTGTTGCATATGGATATTGGACATCATAACCTAGTTTTGGGTCATGACTATGTGGTATCAAGGCCTTAGGTTCAACTATCTTGTAAGTACAAGAAAAAGCGCCTAGTAGAGTCCTATTGATCAGTTTGATGAAATCCATATCTTATCATTAAGAGGTTATATGACATTCTTAGGTAAATTATGTCCTTTAATTCCTTATAATGCGTCCTTGTGTCTACCGACTTTTAAGTTTAATTTATTTCATTATTTCTCAGATGTTTAGGACAAGGTCATCAGTAGGTGAGGGTGAGCCTCCTATGCCTATTTTTGGGACCAACTTGAGGTTGTAGCAGGGGTCAGCTTAGAGGTCGAGGCAAGGCCGTGACAGCTCGGGGTAAGGCTAGGGCACCGTACCAAAGCCAATGATTGAAGTAGGGTACCTACTGCATCAGGTAGAGTGTTTGGGAAGAGCTTAGGCTCTAGCAGGTTTTGTGGTCACACTAGTACTTTATGAAACTATTTTAAGTATATTAAGTTTCTTGGAGGATATATCACAGTCAAGCATTTTACCTGGTACTTTGACTGGTTCTTAGGTCCAAGATAAGGCTCAAACTTCAACCCAAGAAGCCACACATAGTATTCAGATTCCAAAGGTGCATCCTGCTACTGCAACTCCCTATTTAGAGGTTTTGGTGGTGTTGATCATTGTTCCACCTATGATGTAAATGGAGGGGCAGAAAATGTGTGATAGGTTTTGTAATATTGGGACCTCTTACTGTTGATCTACAAGAGGATGCCTATGAGTTTTTAGTGAGTTGTCAGGAGCGGTTTCTTAACCACGGGTTAGTTCAGTCACATGGAGTTAACTACACCACATTCCCAATGGTGGGACCAGCCAAGCAGTATTGGAGAACCTATCTTGAGTATCGACCAGCCTGGTTACGTCCGATGACACAGGTACAATTCTTTAATGCATTTTTGGCAAAGTACGTGCCTTGCTGTATGCCAGATTGTTTGAGCAATGAGTTTACTAATTTGCAGGAGTGTGATATGACCATTTTTAAGTACAAGACTAGATTTTTTGTGTTGGCTCAACATGCTTCTATGCTTCTCACGGTAGAGCATGAAAGGGTGTGAAGAATTGTTATGGGGCTGATTATATTGCTTCTTATGGTGATAGAGCATCTAGTAGCTGTTAGGGCTACATTTTTATAGGTTGTTTACTATGCGAGGAATATAGAGGGGATACGTCATGAGGCATATGGAGTCGGCTTTCAGATGGTTCACTGTCAAGGAGGTTTCATTAGTTCATTATCCAAAGGAAGGGGTTTTTCTAGTAGGTATCATCACTTCTAGCCTAGCAGGCCCTTTCAAGCATTAGAGATTACAGATGATGGCTATTCGGGGTATAGCGGATAGAGTATCTAGAGTCCAGTCCAAACTTTAAGGGGTTAACATTCTGGGTTTTCGGGCAATGGTGGTAATTTTGGTTTGGTAAGGCCATCAAATCAGGTTATGTCTATTAGAGGATGTAGGGGTTAACATTCTGGGTTTTTGGGCAATGGTGGTAATTTTGGTTTGGTAGGGCCATCACATCAGGTTATGTCCATTAGAGGGTGTAACAAGTATGATATGTTGGGGCATTTTGCTAGGAAATATGCCACGATCAGGTTGAGAAGGTATTAGGGTCAGTAGGTTCAGGCCTTCAGGGCTCCATTTTCCACTGGTCATAGGTGATTCACAATGTAGTAGGGCCGATCCCCAGGGTGCCATAGGCGGATCTCCACCAGGCCTTACAGGTAGTCATGTGGGTGCACGGTTCAAAGACAAATATGGAAATATTTATTCTTTTCTAGGTAGTTCAGAGGCTGAGGCTCTAGATGCAGTCATCACAGGTACTATCTCCATTTTTCATCAACCAACATCTATATTATTTGATTTGGGGTTTACCTATTTTTATGTATCTCGCTACTTTATGTCACGACCCAAAAATGAGGTCATGATGACAACTACCCTAACGCAACCTTGGTGGGTAAGGTGAAAATCCATAACAAATATAAAATACGAAAAAGGAAAGAAATGAAGCAAATACGAGACTTCTAGAATAAAATCAGGCGATAATAATCATAAATTTGAAATATCTGAATGAAATACAACCGAAATCCCAAAACCTGGTATCATAAGTATAAATAGCATCTAAGACAATATTGAAATCTGATAATACATCTCTGTCTCTGAAAAGAAGTAAAGACATTATAGATAGATGGAGGCTAGAACAAGGCTCCAGACAGGGAGCTCTTCAGTACTACAACTTAGCTCTTAGCAGCACAAATTAGCTACCACGGGTAGTACTCATACTGGGATCTACCCTGAAAGGGCATAGAAGTAGGAGTGAGTATGGTCCACTTGTACTCATTAGGTATCATAGACCGACTGAGCAAAGTAGAAAACTAAACAAGTGAAGAATACTATGAGCACACTTCCACCTACATACAAAAAAGTTCCCAATGATGGCTCAAACCGTATCTCCTAATAGTTCTACAAGTATAATATTAGTATAAGGGTATACACAAATATATATACATGGAAGAAAGCCAAATACACGATATCTAACACGCAAAAAAATGCAATTGATGCAATGCAATGTGATGGCCATGATGTAATGTCTCAATATCACCTCGTGTACACCTTCCGTGCAAAAGCTTCAAGGATAGGACACCATGGGGGATTAACAACCCATATATGTTCACAATTTCATATCTCAATCAATCTTGTTTGTACATTCTTCGGTCAAGAGTTTGATAAAGTATTTTATTTTCTTTCAAATTAGTATCTCTCTGTGGTTCCAATTCCATGTATATAGATTATGGAAATGAGGATGCATGCTCATAACCAGGAAAATTTTATGTAATGAGTCAATTCCTTGATGGTATTAAATGAGCTCAAATCTCCTTAAATTTTAATAAATCATGACATAGATCATCTTATGGTACCACAGTAATGAATAGTCATGTAAGACACCAAATTTATATCAATTCAAGACCGCACTCGAGCGTCATAATAATAATGAAGGAAAATAATGCTAAAAAATGACAAATACCAACCACCGCTCGGGTATTATAACAATTATCTTCTCTCAAGTCAAATATAATATTCATATAAGCCCCCACACGGGCAACACATTAATAATAATTTCTCAAGTCAATAATAATACTCATATAGCCCCCCACACGGGCAACACGATAAAATAACTATCTCAAAGTATAAACCTCATGATGAAATCACCAGCCCATAGCATACTTTACATAAATGGTTACCTACCAAACCCAGTCTAAAGAAAGCTAAGCCATAACCTACCTCAAAAAGTACAATCTTGAGCCTAGAACCTTCAACATGGAGTATTTACATTACGTGAATCCTTGGAATGAACCAAATCTACCAAAATGTAATCTACACGTCAAAAGGAGTCTAACAGTACCCATTTTAGCTACTTTCATTTTGGGTCCAAAAAGAGTTTGAAAATCAACCTCGAAAGAAAGTGGATAAAACCAGAATTTTTTTAAGAATCACATTTACCATACTATAAGAATTCTAAATAAGAAAATCTATTAGAAAACAAGTTCAAATCAAGCTTAAAATTGACAAAAATCAATTTTGTACTTTACCGGGTAAAACCCCCCAAATTCAAGTTTGAAATCATAGTTTTTGAAGTTGTTTTAAAGATAGAATCAATAGAAAATGATGAAAATATGAATTTAGAGTGTAACCATGCAATAATGATGAAAATTCTCTTTGAAATAGCCATGAACGGATCTCTCAATATTTGGAAATAGAAGAATGGAATAAAAGAGAAGAAAAAGAATATTTTAAACCATCGACGTCGCGTAGGTGGTAAAATGTATGCCTAAGGAGTGTTGACTGAGTGTCCAGACTAACACTAAGGCGATAGTTACTTGCCACATGCAAGTGGTTGCAAAGGCGACACCACTTTCACTAAGGCGACATCGCCAAGGTGAAAGAAACATCGCTAAGGCGATAATGCTGGAAAAGTCAAGATTTCGCTAAGGCGATCCTTGGTCCGCCTAGATAAGGAAACCAAGTGACTACTAGAACAATTTCACTAGAACCAGTAAAGATAAGATTTTAACCAAGTAGAAAATTACTCCGAACGGACTATCGAGATTCGATAGAGAGACCATAAAATAATTCAAAAATGCTACTAGGCCAATTTTGATGTTTCAGACTCAATGGAACCATACGATTTACCAAAAGTGGTTGTTATCAACAAGTTAACTCCCTAAATCCCCCTTAGGCTATTTAAACTAGTTTTCTCATCTAAGAGGTCAAAACTCAAAATAAAGGCTCGAAACCTGAACCAACCACGTTAATGATGTACCAGCTAATGACAACATATTTTACACTTTTTATTAAGAAGAATCATGAGTTTTTAAGCAACCTTTGTAGTTTCAATGCCTTTTTATGTTAAATTGCAGGAAATAGGCCTAAGGACATAAAAGAATGAAAACTGCATTGAAGATGATGCGTGACGATTTAGATAATGGCTTGTTAGGGTCTTGGCGAGCTTCCACACCAACCTTCAAGAGGATACAGAATCAATGGTCCAATGAAGTTAGGTGACGGTACAACTTGCGACCCATCAGGGCCTTGGAGAGTCGGCACTCGAACCGTCGAGTTGAAGAAGAATTGAGAATCCAACAAAGCCAGGTGATGGATCAGCTGGGAATCATCTGAGGTATGGCTAGTTTTCACCCCACTCATCATGCTAAAGTAGATTTTAAGCATATTCGAAAGTGTGTGACGGTTCAAGTTGATGAACCATCACGGTTGAGGTGAGCCGTCAAGAGAGAGGTGGCAGCCTAAGTTTTAATTTTAAATCCCATATTTCTGGAGCCTATAAATACTTAGTCTAGGGTTTAGAATATGCATCTTTTGATACTTTGAATATTTTTATGACTCTTGTCTCTAAAGAAACACAATTTGGAGTATTTCAAATGCTATTTTTGTATTTTGTAAGGAATCAAAGTCTTGATTTCATTCTTTGTAAGACTAACTCTTCTACTTATGAAATATATTGTTTTTCTCTTCTAAATTACTATGAGTGGCTATAATTAGGGTTGTAGAATCCTTAGCAGATTATCAATCCTAGGGTTCAGGTTGTTGTGAGTTCAAATAACATTTGTTAATGTATTGTTAATTCCTTCGTATTTACAGTTTTCTAATGGTTGAAAACATTAGAACAAGCCCTAGGTTTGGCTTGCTTGAACAAAGAGGTTAAAACAGAGAAAAAAGATTTAACAACGAGAATTCAAAGCTTCTAACCTCTGTCTAATGATTAATTCTCTAACAAGACTAATCTCTTGAGGCTAAAATCAAGTAATTATTTCCATCACTTTAAGTTCGAAAGAATTAAAAGGATAATAATCTAATTAGGTTGGGAAATGTTTAGGTAAGAATTTGAACTCGTTGCTTTACAGCTAACATAGAAATTGATAATGGAAACTACAGCTACACAGGATTTACTAACATGGAGTCTAAAGGAAGAAGACTGATCAACAGTGATAAACTACAATGCCCTTATTTAAGAGTATCATCTATCAAAGGGTGATGGATGTTTTTTTTAGAATATTTAAAAACTGCCGCAGGGGTATGAAAATAAGTGAAATGCTAACTAGCTTATTTTACTTCAGCCAACAAAAAGGATTCGGCAAAATGGGAGGGTCTTTTTTCAGATCGAAGTTTTGAAACCTAGATGCCATACTTCTCACTATGTGGTGGTGGTGGATTAGAGCTACCCCTGAACTCCATTCCAGTTCCACCTACACGGAGAAGAGTACTAGATTCTGTAAGAAGTTTTGAAGAAGAATTATGAATACTCATCAAGTGAAAAAGCAAAACACTAGAAGACAAAATCCCTTACGAAAATAAGGTGAGCTTATACCATCTACTAGAGAATACAGATAGAAAAAGGAAGAAGAGGATATGAACGCTAAAATAAGAAATTGATTGACAAACTTAGAAAAAGATGAAGATCTTTTACTCTTGAAAGCTGATGTAACATCAGCAAGTAGATCAAAATACAGGGTGTTGATGATCCAGAACAAAAGGAAGCGGAGTGCTAGGTTGAACCACAGTGGCAACATGTTTCAAGTGTTGGAGGGTTTTAGAAAGGAAATGTTAAGAATGAGATTAGGAAACCCTACTTTGGTTATATGTGTAATAAGGGTGGGTTGGGTTCGGATTTCCGAATTGGGTTGGGTAATTTGTTTTGTGTTTTATTGTTTTTTGGTAACTAATAAGGCCTGCTGGCCCATTGTATTTTTCTTTTTTTTCTTTGTGATAATTAATAAAATCCCAAATTTTATTTTTAGAAAACCTTTGTTGGGTTATATATTTGGCAATGACCTCTTACGCCTCTAAAAGGAGTTGTAATTTGGACGTATCAAATTTTGGCACCACTGTCAGGGAGTACAATTGTCAATTAAGTTGTGTTTATTTGACTTTTAGTCTGGTTTCCTTATTTTACTTTTGTTTGTTATTTCTATAATTTGCATGTTACTAGTTGTGCATGCCAAGTACTCAATGCTCTGGTGAACCATTATTACCCTACGACCCTGAGCTAAACAGAACTCTGAGGAGAAATATGGATGCACAACAAGAAGAAGAAGTAAGTTTTGCTGCTGCTCAAGTGAATTAACAAAATCTGAATGCACCCGACCATTTACCAAATGATGATAATTATGATTTGGGTAATGATAAGTTGGGTGATGTTGTTGATGGACAACGTGTTGGCAATATTTGTAACACCCCGTTCATTTCTGAGTCTAGCCGACTACCGTAACATTTATGGAAAAATGGAAACATGAGAGATTTGATGAATTATGTATTAAATTATGGGCATTAATAAGTCTTGTACAATTGGGCCTAAAATGAAGCCCAAAATCATAAGGAAGATATGGCCCAAAGTGGGAATTTGACCCATTCTTGCCTAGTCTTCCATTGACCAAGTAAACACACCAAGTGTGTGGATGAGGATCAATATAAAGGGACTATCTAATCCAAAGAAATCAGATTTTATTTCATTTGGACTCTCATGCCTTTTCTAGACCTTTCCACAATTTTCTTTTTGTCTCTCAAGAAATCTAAGTCATTCCTTTGGCCAAGATCATCTTTGTAAAAGGCTTGGTAAGTGTTTATTATGATGGTTTAATATGTTTTATTCATGAGATATGGTGTATATTATGTTGGTTATGTTGGTGGAGTATTGAGAAGTTCACAATATGTGAAATGTGACATGTTGCTAAATCGGAGGATGGTTTTGTCTTGTAAACTTGAATATGTACTTGTGGTCTTGAAGGAAGTGAACTTGATGGAGTAAATATTGAAATGTAAGATGTGATTATAGTCTTACCTTGTTTTATCCTTGTGAATAATGTTTGGAATTGTTATTATGAAATTGGTTATGGTTTTGGTGACGTATTGGCCTAAAGTGCAGTTTTGGGTGTTGTTATGTGTGTTGTGAGACCATGGCTGATTGTTGGTGTTACATATGATAAAATAATATGTCAAAATAAGTTTGGTTATGATCATGAACCATTCATTGCATTAAAATACGCAAAAGAGGCCATTTCGGACCAAAACGGGCATCCGCCCCCACAGACGAGGGCACCTGCGGGCACAGATGCCAATGCAGGTGCCACTGGTATCTGCCACCAGCCACCTGCGGGCGTACCTCAGTCACCTACGGGCGCAGGTGTCTTCGCAGGTCAGCCCCAGGTGCGGTTTTGTATGTTTTCGTATCGTCTTGGTCCCCGAAGGCCCCTATACCCTTTTTGGATGTAATTATCAACTTGTGATGTCATTTTAAAGACTTCAAAGTGTCGTATGGAGGTATATTGGACTGTATTAAGTATGTATGGTTGTTCATATGTTGTTATGAAGGAGTAATTGTGACGAAATGATAAAGAGAAAAGTGTAAAGGGTAAGTGTGGTGTGAAATGCTATTAATGCATGATCTCTTGGTCAATGTGCGTAATGTTATGGTGTTGTTGATATGTTAATGCATTGGATTGTGTTGTAAGGGGTGACATGACGTTATACGGCAGCCATATAGTTCATTGTCGTCTTGTACGCCTGTATAGTAACTAGTTGCTAATGTAAGCTCCGATATGTACTTGTATTGTAGAGTAAGACGTAAGGAAGAAGCTGGACAATTGTGTTCATACTTGTGTATTCGTACTTGGAAGTGAAGGTATGTAAGGTTACTTTGTCCGTATATTTCTGCAGCATATAGAATCCACATTGACGTTACACTTGTCCTATTTCGAAATGTGCTAAGGTATCCTATTCTCGGTTTCCGATGGTTATTATCACATGTTTCCTACTCATTGATCAATTGTGAATCACATGTCTCATATTCATTGATAATGTTTCGAAAGCTCAATAAGGTTGTGTTCCAAAGTTCCAATAGTGGTTATACTCATGTATCTTGTTCATTGATTATTGTCCAATAGTTCCAATAGTGTTATGTTTCCCATAAGGCTATGTTTACAATAATGTTTATTCACATGTCTCTCACTCATTGATTATTGATCCAAAGGTCAAGTAAAGTTACGACTATCACTGTATCAATCTCAAAGTAATGAATGAAGTAATGCATATGTGGTTAATGATCAAGTATGGGTGGTAGCTTTAGGGGCGAAACGCCTAGCTCAAGCCGATCCCGAGATTGTTGGATCAGGGGGCAGTCCTAGAGGCATAAGCCTAGTTCGGACCGATCCTGACAGGGGGTAGCTCTAGAGGTAATAACCTAGCTCGAGCCGAACCTGATATGTTGGTATGGGTGGCAGCTCTAGAGGTCATAACCTAGCTCGAGCCGATCCCGATCTATATTGATTTATAGGGTGGAAGCTCTAGGGGCATAAGCCTAGCTCGAGCCGATCCCAACATAGCATTATGTTATGTTAAAAATCAACTATTCAGTCGGGGCCCGGGTATCACAATTCACAGGCAAAGATAAATAATCATAGAAGCAAAGAAGCAAAGAAATTAATGAAATACACATGGTACCAAAGTACAGAATGGTGACTTATCTATATTGAGTATTCTTTGTATTTGAGTACATTGACATATCTACATATCATACAGTTTCTTATGAGCCTTACATACTCAGTACATTCTTCGTACTGACGTCCCTTGTGGGACTTACCTTACTTGTTGCAGGCGCAGGTACTAGTAGGCCTCCACAGTAGGTTGCCAGTTGTTGTGGATCATTGGTGAGCTCCAGTTAGTTCGGGCCTTCTCCGAGTCACAGTTGTACATATGTTTTGGTGTTGTACATGTTGTATAAAGCGGGGACTTGTCCCGACTTTCAGTTAGTTTTGGTAAATGTATTTGTTAGAGGCTTTTGTAGACGGGTGTGGGTGTATAAATGTCAAAGGTACATGTCGTTTTTGACTTGATGGCCTCAACAACCAAGTTTCATATATATATATATATATATATATATATATATATATATATATATCACATGTTCCATGATTCCTGTCATTAGCATTGTGTGTCCTTACATGATAGTGATGTTTCTTATGGCATGCACATGAATGAACATAGGCAAAGTTTGGTTCTCTCGGGCCTTGTCGGCTATGGGTGCCAATCCGTCCCGATGGGATTTGGGGCATGACAAAAGTGGTATCAGAGTAGGTCGTTCTAAGGGTGTCTCAAAGCCGTGTCTGAGTAGAGTCTTACTTATCGATGTGTTATGCACCACATTTATAAGTAAGAGGCTACGGGACATTTAGGATGTTGTTTCTCTTCTTCACTTCTAGATCGTGCAATAGAGACAATATGGTAAGTGGAATCATATCTAACTATTGAAATTTAGTTTCTACGATATAGTAACAATGCCGATGACAAGAAGGGGCAGAGGTAAGGGTAAGCAGGTAGATATGCCTGCTAAGGAAGGCATGAGTATATTACCACCTGACCAAGCTAGTCAAGGTGGAGCAAATAATGAGATTTCATCGCGGTCTTCCTCTACTTTTGATGTCGCCCAAAATATACCTCCGAAAAAGTACAATGCGGTCGCTGAATCAAATATAGAACCCAACTAGGTTGGGGTCGATCCCACAGGGAATAGGTTGAAGTATGAGTAAACTACCAGATGGAATAATTGGAACGTAAATAAAACTGGGGGGTTTTGCTAGTGAATAGTAATAATGACGATTGCTGGTTGTGTTGAGTTTGTAAACAATAAGAGAAATTCACTAGGACTATGATCCCCAATGATTCCTTAACTCCACCGGTTACTTGTACTTAACAAGATTGCCCCACTGCGCTGCATGCAAAATCTAACAAGTTAGGTTCATCTAACTGTCTCTCAACCTTCATTAGACGAATTTCACTCTTCTCCTCTCGGACTCCGAGTGTCGCACTACTAACCCTTGTCCTGTATTTCAGATAACCTTTCCCGCTAAGGCTCCGGTTATTAGATGAAGGTTGATAGCTTCAAATCTCTATTGTTATCTCCTTTCCCAATCTCTACCTCTCTCTTGAGTAAGTCTAGAATACAGGCAAATTCCTAACGTTTGCAACCGTTAGAAAAGCAATCACAACGAAGGAAACAACAATACATGCATACACAGCAGTACAAAGTTGCTTTGCACTTAACCGGTTTTGTTAATTCCTCATGGTTCACACAACCCTAGTTGATGGGTTTAGCTGCTCATAATTGTAAGAAAAAAAGAAAAATTCAAAGATGAAAGCATAATTATGATCTCACAAGAATGAAGGAAAACCAAAATTTCAATTATCAATCAACCTCAAATTAGGGTTTGTGAATATAAAACCAAATATATGTCTGAAGCTGTATGAAATAACTCTCAAAGTAGTAAATTGTCCAACTCCCGCACTTAGGACTACATAGGGGTATTTATAGATACAAAACTAGTCCTATCCAAAACCAAATAGGAGAACAGAGTCGGCAACTTCCACGGTATCGTGACTTGGTGTCGTGGAACCAAGCCACGCCACTTAGGTTGATGTCCTGGGAATCAGGCTCAACTTATGGTCTTTAGAAGTTGGATCACGGCAGGCTTCCACGTCACGTGGGTGTCATTCACCCCACGTGACCCCTGTCGTGGAAATCAGGCTGATTTTTCAGTCTCTGGGCTTCACTCACGATAGCCACTCACGTGGCGTGAGTGTCTTCCACGCCACGTGACTTGTGGCTTGATTGGCTCTCTTATTCAACCTCTTGTTCTTTCTTCGTCTGACACTTCATTCTCGGGCTTGATTCTTCCTCTTTTGCTCATTTTGCCTTTAAAGCCTGTTTTCCTGCAAATTAGGACAGAAACCACATCATACCAACAAAACACACCCAAGTTATTGCATATTTTCCTTGTTTTAAGCATCAAAAGTGCCATGTAACCATGACACATCAACACCCTCAACTTAGAACGTTTGCATGTCCTCAGGCAAACAAAATAAAAATACACAAACACAATGCTTAACTAAGAGAAACCTGAGGGACCTATGGCAGTCAACTTGTTGCTTTTGACACAAAACCTTTTCAACTCCTCCTATTTTCAAAGTAAAACCAAAGTGTGTATGTAAGCAGCATAGGGTCATGACACAGAAGGGATCAAGTGATGGCACTAAATTATGCACAAACAACTAAGCGGATATGCAATTTGGTATGTCTCGAACAGCTAGCAGCTAATTATACAACCCATGTGCTCTCACAATCAAAGAAGTCCCTTGCACTCTCAGTATACTAATGAATATCAACATAGGGACGAGGTCAAAACACTCACTCTCACAAAGAAGTTAAGACAATGTGCATTAAATACCATAGGCTTGCCCTTATTTTCTACGCCTTCGTTTTCGGATAGTCGGACTAGGATCACTATAGGACTTTACTCGGCTTGTAATGTAGGCTTAGGGACGGGTATGGTGCATATGGGTATAGTGACTCAACCCTCCTTGACACTGCACTATTTTTGGCTCCACTTTCCAACCTTTTTCATTTTTATTCTCCCTTCTTCTCCATACTTTTATTTTCAGATTTTGGGTGTGATTTTTCTTCTCAAACTTTAAACACATATACATTTTTTTTTCTTTTCTTCTTCACACCCAAATCTGTTTTCTTTTTTTTTTTTATTAACCCTTCTTCATGCCCAACTCAATCTACGCACCCCTATAATAGCCACCCTCAACTTAGGTGATTTGCCTGAGTTGAGGTACGCAGTGTCCAAGGAGGGACCAGGGCCAAGACAGGTTCATTGTGATTAAAATAGGAAGGTGAATAGGCTAATGAAGGAAATAGGACAATTATGGCTCAAAGTCGGGATCAAGGGATACTTCTTCCTTTGGTTTGGAACTTAGGCTAAAAGTGGACTTTATTCAAAAACGGCCTATGATCCTTTCCTAATCCCTATCCTTTAACTTAAACAAGACCAACCGGGCAAGTTCTGGATCGCACACACACAACTAACTAAGTAGTGACCTCACACACACATAGCATAGGGTTGTATTACCAACTACTACCTATCCGTTCATGCAATGCTAGCTACGGTTATTTGCCTATAATTCTAGTGCCATAACAATATCCAACAACTGTCACACACAAGCATGCTATTCACACAATTCAAAATTTCAGGAGGGGTATCCTTAACAGTCAAAACACATAAATTTTTTTTCAAAACTGGACTGCACTAAAGTTCCCTCATTTTTCTACTAATATAGCAAGAAACATAAAAACATCAACAATAACATCCTAAACATGTCGGTTCTACTATGATAGCATATTCGGGGGAAAAGAAACATGGCAACAAAAACTCCCAAGTGGTGGTACACCCCCACCCCCAACTAAACATGGTGTAATGCCCTCAATGCACTAATATCAACTAAATACAAGTGAGTGAAGACATACCTGTGGCACTCTAAGCGTCTAAAGTGGGCCCGCCAGCAGCGGGATCATCAGACTGTGCAGTAGTCACATCCAGTGGGGGATAGCCTGACTGGCAGATGCACCATACGCCCTCTGCTCTGCCTCAATCTGGCTCGCATGGTACTCTACCCGGGAGGCTTTAACAGCCCTCCTCAGATCACTCTCATACTCAGCATCACTCGTACCCCCATCCGTCGGCCTGCGGGGTCTCTTTCCTCTATCTATCGGAGGCTCCTCATCTGCAAACAAATCAACCTCAAAGGCTGGTATCACGGAGGTCGAGGAAGGCATAGGTGGTATAATAGGAGTGCTACTCGATGCCAGTCCCCGAACTTCCTCTCTCAATGCAGCAACCTCCTGGGTCAAGCCGGCCATATCAGGGCTCGGTGCAGCACTCAATCGGGAGGCCATACGTGCCTTGAAACTATCAATCAACCCATGCAAGACCCGCATAAACTGGTCTATAGCTGCATTCATTCGAGCCTCCACTCTAGTCTCCGTAGGCTCTACTGTAGATCGAACCCAAGGCTTAAGCTGGGATACCAACTTAGCCATCTGAGTCTCCGTGTGCGCCTGGTGCTCAAACATCTCAGTCTACCTGTCAATCAGCTGATGCAGAAAGTATCGTGATACTGAAACCATCCCAGCAGGAGTCGGAGGGGCACTAGTACTGGGTACTCCCTCATCAATAGGGCTAGCGCCCTCAGTCTTTACAGGTACCATAACTGGTGTAGGAACAGGCAACGGGGCACTACTCGTCTCATCCAGGGCTGCACCCGCCTACTCAGACGGCTGTGACTCTTGTGGGAGCATGGGGTATGAACCGCTCTGCTACATCAATGCAATATACGCAATGTGGGTCACCTCGATATAATGTTCTAGGGTAGGTATCCTGGCCACCCCTACCCTATTACACAATCCCTGGATCAAGCATGGAAAGGGGATACTCGTATGATCTATGAAAGCCCTCTCATGAACCTCTAGAACTATGTATCTCGAAAAAGGAATCTCATAACCAGCTAAGATGCTGGCAACTACTACAGCCCGCTCTAATGAGAGTGAGTTGTCAGCATTGGTTGGACCCAATTGATGTCGAACAACAGACCACCAGAATTTACCAGTGAAATGAAGCATGGAATTTTTGATGTCTAGCTTCCCAGTCACCCAACTAGCCTCCACACCATCTTCGGCTATGTACCCTGTAATCCATTTAAGCAAATCCAATTTCTGCTCCGCATGTCTCATCTTAACCCTATCTCTGACAGTGTCCATCCTATGATCATATTCAGCAGTCGACGCAGGAAGTGGATGGTCAGCCCCAAATAATAAGCGGTGAATGGTCTGCTCTGAAATATCCACACGAGTACTATGAACCATGATATGGGTCAAAAATGGCTGCAATATAAATTTCTGCCCAATAGGAGTGCCCAAATCCACTGACACAGCATACGAGGCATAAAACTCTCGGACTAACTCCGAGCTATATCGACCAGAAGGCTGCGCCATCCACCCCAGACCGTATCTCTCAAAAACAGGCCATATATCAGTCAAGGTCCTCAACTCATCCACCCGATACCGTGGCTCCTCCATAATGCTCCTCTGACACCCCCCTCAGTCAATTCAGCATCTATATCATAGAATGCACGCATGCCCTGCACATACCAACGCTGAATCTCAGTACTCTGCGTGGGAGTCGGAGCACTCTGGGCACCAGAACCGAAAACAGAAGCCGTAGCCTCCGCTGCAGACGTACCCTGACCCATAGCATCATCAGCCAAGCCTGACGCAGAACCATCATCCCCATCTTCAGACTGGGGGGCGGACTTAGAAGACTCAGCAGGAACACTTGGCTCAACAGGTGGTGGGGTCGGCTGACGTGCTGCCCGGGCAGCCGCTTGGGTTCGTGTCTGTAACCTCGTAGCCCGAGGAACTAAAGAGTATCGTCATGGCTAATGTCGAATTCCTCCACAGAATCGCTTGGCTCAGAATCAGTTGGTTCATCCCGCAGACGGGTCGGTAAATCCAGATTTTTGGTCCTAATTCGGGATGAGGCATCAAGGTGGTCACTTTTGGGGTTGGACTTTGGAGGCATGGTATCGTATTTTTGATCAAATTATAGGTATTTGGGTCGGGTTTGGTATGTTGGATTTGGATTTTTGAACTTATTTGGTAATAGGGTTCAGATTTTTGAATGGGGGTTGGATTTGGTGAGTTTTGGGAAAGGATTATCGGATTTTTGATGTTGGAGAAGGTGGGGATTCAGATTTTGATGTTGAGAGTAAGAGAAAATTGGAATATTAGGGTTTTAAGTTAAAGAATTTAAAAGTGGGGAAAGAAGAAAATTTTTTGGGTATATATCGGGTAAAGAAGGGAAGATCCGGATTTATTTTGGAAAAATGGGCTTGGATCGGGTCGAATTTGGATTTCTGAAACTTTTATATTTCATGACACAGTCCATGTCACGTTGGTGTGACCTACGTGGCATGACTGATGTCATGGGTGGGGTTCTGAGACTGACCTATGAACTCTGATTTTGACGATACAAGTCACGTGGCGTGGATCACATCCACGTCACGTGGAAGGCTTCCGTGGAAGAGATTCAAAACCTGGAAATTTTCCTCTAATTTTGACGATAACAGCCACGTGGCGTGGATCACCTTCATGTGACGTGAGTCATGTCGTGGATGAAATTTCACCCCTTCAGGTGAATTCTGTGATTTTTAGCTAACTATTCCTCAATAATCCGATCTCCATACAACAAATTCTTGGGTTGCCTCCCAATCAGTGACTGATTTAATGTCGCAGCACGACATGGCTAACTTGGATACTCAGACTTCACCAACTAGCCCATTGGTTGCCTCTCATGAAGTGCCTGATTTAACGTCGCGGCACGACATGGCTAACTTGACTACTCAGACTTCATCAAGTTCAAGTTCTTCAATCGTCCGTATCTCTTCCGGAACTCCTACATAATGCTTAACACGCTGTCCATTGACTTTGAATAGTATATTATCTGCTCCTTTTAGCTCAATAGCACCATGTGAGAATACCTGAAAGACAGTGAATGGGCCAGACCATTTAGATTTTAGTTTTCCAGCAAACAGGCAAAGCTTAGAATTATACAATAAAATCGAGTCGCCCAGGTGAAATTCGCGGTTCTCAATCCGACGATCATGGTACAATTTCATCGTACAATGCTGAGCTTTCATAAGCCCGAAGACAAAATTCATCCATCTTGTTCATCTGCTCAAGTCGCAATTGGGCTGCTTCACTCCAGTTCAAATTCACCCTTTTCAATGCCCACAAAGATTTATGTTCTAGTTCAATGGGCAAATGGCAAGACTTCCCAAATACCAACTGATATGGTGATGCACCAATTGGTGTTTTGAAGGCCGTCCGATATTCCCATAACGCATCATCCAGTTGTTGAGCCCAATCAGTCCTATTTGCATTAACTATTTTTGCGAGAATGGACTTAATCTCGCGATTTGACACCTCCACCTGCCCGCTTGTCTGAGGATGGTAAGGTGTTTCCACCTTATATTTGACACCATATTTTTCAAGCAGGGCTTTGAACAGATGGTTGCAAAAGTGGGATCCTCCATCACTAATAATAACTCGGGGTGTCCCAAAACGTGAGAATATGTTCTTTTTCAAGAAAGCTGTGACTCTTATCCCTTCGTTATTAGGAAGCGCTATTGCCTCCACCCACTTAGACACATAGTCAATGGCTACCGAGATGTATTTCATTCCATGCGAGCTCACAAATGGACCCATAAAGTCAACTCCCCACACATCGAACAATTCAAGCTCAAGTATAGTTGTCATGGGAAGTTCGTATCTACGTGAAATATTACCTTGCCTTTGACATCGGTCACAAGAGCGGGTATAGTCATGAGCATCTTTGTAAATACTGGGCCAGTAGTAACCACATTGCAATATTTTATGGGCGGTCTGTGCATCTCCATGAGGATCCCCAACTGGAGATTAGTGACACGCCTCCAGAATACTTATCATTTCGGACTCTGGGACACATCTTCAAATTATGCCATCATCACACACCCTAAACAAATACGGCTCATCCCTGAAGAACTTTCTTACCTCATGCATGAATCTCTTTCTCTGCTTATATGTCATATCCTCCAAAACTAGATCACTTACCAAAAAGTTGGCAAAATCAGCAAACAAAGGGATTAAGTCTTGGGATGCTGCCAGTACTTGCTCATCCAAAAAAGTATCATCAATCTCAAGATCATCCTTCAATTTAAGCATGGCCTCCTCCTCAAGGCGTAAAAGATGGTCAGCCACTTGATTTTCGGTCCCCTTATGATCCTTGACTTCAAAGTCAAATTCTTGCAACAGAAGTACCCACCGAATCAGTCTTGGCTTAGCATCCTTTTTTGACATAAGATACCAAAGAGCTGCATGATCTGTATGCACAATCACCTTTATACCAATCAAGTAAGATCTGAATTTCTCGAAAGCGAATACTATGGCCAAAAACTCCTGCTCAGTCATAGTGTAGTTCTTTTGAGCTGGATTAAGCACTTTGCTGGCGTAGTAAATTAGGTGCAATATCTTCTCACGTCTCTGGACAAGGAATGCACCCAAAGACACTCCACTAGCATTGCACATAACCTCAAAAGGCTTAGTCCAATCAGGTGACACAATAATCGGGGCTGACACCAACTTCTCCTTAAGACACTCAAATGCTTTAAGACATGCTTCATCAAACACAAATTTCACCTCTTTCTCTAAAAGTTTGCACAAGGGATGAGCAATCTTGGAGAAATCCTTGATGAATCTTCTATAAAAACCAGCATGACCTAAGAAACTTTGAATACCTTTCACAGAGATAGGTGGGGGCAGCTTCTCAATTACTTCAATTTTTGCCTTATCTACCTCAATGCCATTCTTCGAAATCTGATGCCCCAATACAATACCTTCATTGACCATAAAGTGATATTTTTCCCAATTCAGCACTAGGTTGCACTCCTCACATCTTTGTAGCACATTAGCAAGGTGTGCCAAACAGCCCTCAAACGAGTCACCCATAATAGAGAAATCATCCATAAAAACCTCGATTGTGTCTTCCACCATGTCGGAGAAAATAGACATCATACAGCATTGGAAGGTGGCCGGTGCATTACACAAATCGAAAGGCATCCTCTTGAATGCGAACGTCCCATATGGACAAGTGAAAGTGGTCTTCTCTTGGTCTTCGGGGGCAATACAAATCTGATTATACCCCGAATAGCCATCAAGAAAACAATACCATCCTCTACCAGCAAGACGGTCTAATATCTGGTCCATGAAGGGCATAGGAAAATGATCCTTTTCAGTCCACGAATTCAGCTTCCGATAGTCCATGCAAACTTTCCATCCAGTCACTAGCCTCATTAGAATCAACTCATTTTTGTCATTTAGAACCACAGTGATTCCTCCCTTTTTTGGCACACACTGAACCGGGCTCACCCACTTGCTATCCGCAATGGGGTAAACCACTCTTGCATCCAACCACTTGATAATTTCTTTCTTCACAACCTCCTGCATAGGTGGGTTCAGACGACGCTGGTGCTCAATGCTAGGTATGCACTCAGGAACAAGCTGGATCTTATGAGTGCAAATGCCGGGTGGAATACCTATGATATCCATAATGGACCAACCAATGGCCCTCTTAAATCTTCTCAAAACTAAAATCAAAGCCCCTACTTGCCAATCCATCAACTTAGCAGAAATAATCACTGGCAAGGGATTGTTGGCTCCCAAGAAAGTGTAGCGAAGGTGGGCCGGAAGAGCCTTAAGCTCTAACACTGGAGGCTCTTCAATAGATGGACGAGCTGGTAGAGTCACCCTATTCTTCAAATCAAGATCCAGTTTCTTGGGAGCATAAGTGTACGCTCCTTTACCAGCTAGTGCACCCACCATCTCATCATAGTCTTCTATACCATCATTTTCAAAATTCATGATCACGGTAGCCAGAGGCTCTACTCCCAACCTTTATTTAATGGATACAGCAACCTCACTATCATCAACATCATCTATCACTGAAATCACTCGCTTATCTCTTGGCTGCTTCATAGACCGACAGACATTGAAAGTAACCTGTTCATCATTCAATCTAAATTTCAGTTGCCCGGTTTCCATATCAACCAATGCACGACCCGTGGCAAGGAATGGTCTTAACAGTATTATGGGAACCTCAAAGTCAACTTCACAATCAAGAATCACAAAATCATCCAAAAATATGAAAGAAACAACCTTCAACAAAACATCGTACAGAATGCCAACCATTTTTTTCACAGTTCTATCAGCTATGAGAAGTCTCATAGAGGTTGGTTTTGGTGCTCCCAACCCCAATTTATTGAACACGGCTAATGGCATTAGGTTGATGCTAGCACCCAAATCGCACAGTGCTTTAGCAAAGTCGTAGGACCCAATAGTACACGAAATTGTGAAAGCTCTTGGATCCTCCTTCTTTTCAACTAAGGACCGGGAAACAACTGCACTACAATGATGAATGTTATCTGCTGGCTCAAAATTGACCGTTCTCTTCTTTGTCACCAAGTCTTTCATGAACTTGGCATAACCTGGCATCTGCTCCAATGCCTCTATAAGAGGGATGTTAACTGACAGCTCCTTCAACATGGTGATGAACTTTTGATACTTTCCTTCCTCCGCCTTCTTCTTCAACCTTTGAGGATAGGGAGGAGGAGGCCGTGGGATAGTTTTGAGCATCTTTGGTACCTCTTTCTCCTTCCTCTTCTCAGATTTTGCATTGTCTCTATCATCATGCTAATTTGGAACCATTTCACCCTTTGCATTATACGACTCTAACTCAGCTTCAACATCGATAACCACTGGATGATTAGGCACACTACTCTCGGCAGGCATAGGTGGATCTGTCGTGCACTTCCCGCTTCTAATAGTGATGGCTAGGTAATGACTATCATTTTTAGGATTCTGGACGGTATTTCTTAGAAGGGTGCTTGGCTGACATTGATTCAGTGACAATGAAATCTGCCCAAACTATTGCTCCAACTATTTAATGGCAGTTGAATAGGACTCCACTTTCTGACTTATGTCCGAAATGTCAGTCCTAATCTCTTTCAAGCAATTTTCCTGACTTTTCGCACCTTTGACCAATTTATTGAGGAGTGCCTCCATCCTTGAACTTCCAGACTCCTCATCACGCCTTCCAGGTGGTACATATATGTCATTCTTTTCCCGATTATCATCTTTCCGCCTCCAATCACTATTATCGTCCCGTTGTCGATCTCTGTATCCCAATTTGTTGTAGATGTCACCATTATAATTCCGACCTTGATTCCCTTGCCTTGAGTTCCAAGAGTATTGATTAGACCCTTGGCCCTTGGATCGAAAACCCGCCACTTCGCCTCTTCATCAGACTCACTATCATCATGTCTAGCCGATTTACTTTGTGCACCAACAGCATGCATTTTCTACGCATCTCTGGCCGATATCTGTTTAGCCAGAAGACCAATTTCTGTCCTCAACTGAGCAACCTCTTGCACTACAGATTCATCCAACGCCCTTTGAGCTGCTGCAACCCCAATATCATATATTCCAGCCGGCGTATCTGCCTCCCGAGTATGCCATCCTCGGTTGGCCTTAGTGACACGATCTAATATCTCAGAAGCTTGGTCCCATCTCAAACTCATGAATGCTCCACCAGTGATAGTATTTGATACTGCCTTTGTGTTGATATTCAAAGCTCTGTAGAAGATTTCAAGTAAGTTCCTACCACTCATCTTGTGATTAGGCACGTTCTGCAGCTTCAATCTCAGCCAAGTCTCATAGAGTGCTTCCGAGTGAAGCTGTCTGAAATTATAGATCTCGTCTTTCAACTGCAGTATCTTGGACGGTGGGAAAAATCTTTCCAAGAATTGATTTCTCAATTCCTGCCAAGTAGTGATAGAACCTCGAGGCATCTCAGTTAACCACAACGTGGATTCTCCTGTAAGAGAGAATGGGAACAACCTCAACCGTATCGCCTCTTGGTCAACCCTAGGAAGATTGTATGACGTGCAGACCCCCACAAAATTCATTACATGCATGTTTGGATCATCAGTAGGAAGACCTGCAAACACGCCCTTAAAGTTCAACAGATGGATCATGGCACTAGTGATGTCAAACTTAGTGCCCGGAGGTAACTCAGGTGGAACAATGGCACCGTTCTCGATTGGCTCAAAATAGGACACATATTCATCTTCAGGATCATCATAAACAGGCACATGTTGTCTCGGTTGTTCTCTTAATCATCTTTGTCGCTCTTCAGCATCAGCCAGACGCTGTGCTGGTTCATGCATAGCTCAATTATCTCTTTCTGCTTGTCTAAGAGCAGTTTGTCTAATATGCTCTTCTCATGTAAATCGAGAGTAGTTTGTTCTGCTGTTTCCTGACCAGCCGGATGAAGTGGCTGGTTGTGAATATCTCCCGCAGCTGCGGGATTCTGGACTCCTTCAGTATTTACCATTCTCCGATTAGCTCTTAAAGTCCTTTCGATTTCAAGATCAAGTGGAATCAGGGGATTGCCTTGACTCCTAGTATTTGGCATACACCGGCGTATGCCCTCGAGAGTATGTAAAAACACACCCAATCAACTCTAACCAGTAATGTTCAACTTCGTAACCGTATTCCCCGGCAACGACGCCAAAATTTGATGTCGGCCAAAATATACATCCTAAAAAGTACAATACGATCGCTGAATCAAATATAGAACCCAACTAGGTTGGGGTCGATCCCACAGGGAATAGGTCAAAGTATGAGTAGACTACCAGATGGAATAATTGGAATGTAAATAAAACTGGGGTTTTTTGCTAGTGACTAGTAACAATGACGATTGCTGGTTGTATTGAGTTTGTAAATAATAAGAGAAATTCACTAGGACTGTGATCCCCAATGATTCCTTAACTCCACTGGTTACTTGTGCTTAACAAGATTGTCCTGCTGCGCTGCATGCAAAATCTAACAAGTTAGGTTCATCTAACTGTCTCTCAACCTTCATTAGACGAATTTCACTCTTCTCCTCTCAACTCCGAGTGTCGCACTACTAACCCTTGTCCTGGATTTCAGATAACCTTTCCCGCTAAGGCTCCGGTTATTAGATGAAGGTTGATAGCTTCAAATCTCTGTTGTTATCTCCTTTTCCCAATCTCTACCTCTCTCTCGAGCAAGTCCAGAATACAGGCAAATTCCTAGCGTTTGCAACCGTTAGAAAAGCAATCACAACGAAGGAAACAACAATACATTCATACACAGCAGTACAAAGTTTCTTTGCACTTAACCGGTTTCATTAATTCCTCATGGTTCACACAACCCTAGTTGATGGTTTTAGCTTCTCATAATTGTAAGAACACAAGAATAATTCAAAGATGAAAGCATAATTATGATCTAACAAGAATGAAGGAAAACCAAAATTTCAATTATCAATCAACCTCAAATTAGGGTTTGTGAATACAAAACCAAATATATGTCTGAAACAGTATGAAATAACTCTCAAAGTAGTAAATTGTCCAACTCCCGCACTTAGGACTACATAGGGGTATTTATAGATACAAAACTAGTCCTATCCAAAACCAAATAGGAGAACAGAGTCGGCAACTTCCACGGTATCGTGAGTTGGTGTCGTGGAACCAAGCCACACCACGTTGGTTGCTGTTGTGGGAATCAGGCTCAACTTGTGGTCTTCAGAAGTTGGATCACGGCAGGCTTCCATGTCACGTGGGTGTCAGTCACGCCACGTGACCCCTGTCATAGAAATCAGGCTGATTTTTCAGTCTCTGGGCTTCACTCACGATAGCCACTCACGTGGCGTGAGTGTCTTCCACGCCACGTGACTTGTGGCGTGAGTGGCTCTCTTCTGCAGCCTCTTGTTCTTTCTTCGTCTGACACTTCGTTCTCAGGCTTGATTCTTTCTCTTTTGCTCATTTTGCCTTTAAAGCCTGTTTTCCTGCAAATTAGGACAGAAACCACATCATACCAATAAAACACACCCAAGTTATTGCATATTTTCCTTGTTTTAAGCATCAACAGTGCCATGTAACCATGGCACATCAACTTTTCTAGCTCCGGAATAGCCAAGGGAAGTACCCGCAGAACCACCAATGAACACCACAGATCAGGATCTTAGAAATGCAGTACATATGTTGAGACAGTTAGTGGCAGTACAAAGTCAAGGACGAACTGTTACAATGACACATGAGGATGATGGGGCTAGAGTGGCGAGTCGCAGAACATAGGATTTTCTGAAACTGGACCCTCCTATATTCACTGGGTCAGATCCGAAAGCAGATCCATAGGACTTTGTGGATCAGATTTAGAGAGCTCTCGAAGTTATGCACATGACAGGGGTAGAAATAGTTTAACTTACTGTGTATAGATTGAAAGGAGAGACAATATTGTGGTACGAGGATTGAAAGAAATCTCGTGATATTGGTGCAAATCCACCGAATTGGGAAGAATTTAAAGCGGCTTTTCTTGATCATTATCTTTCTTATGAGATCCGTGAGGCTCGTGCGGATCAATTTCTAAATCTCCATCAAGGAAATTTGAGCATCAGAGAATATAGTTTGCAATTCAATTCCTTGGCACGGTATGCTCCAAATGTGGTGGCTACAATGACAGATAGAGTCCATCGATACGTGGACATATTAGAACCATATTTGGTAAGGGATTGCACCATTGATGCCTTGAATAAGGACATGGACATAGCTAGAATACAAGCCTTCTACCAGAAAATGGAAGATCAAAGACAGAGAAGAAGGGCACATGAATTTGACAGGGGACAATAAGAAAGGGCTAGACCTATGGGATTATCTATGATGTCCCAAGTAGGATCTAGGCCTCGTATGTTTCCTAGACCACCCAGACCATAGTTTCCTCATTCCACAGCAAGTGCTCACTCTCAGTTTTGAGGGTTTAGAGGTGGTTCATCTGGGCAGAGTAATAGGAAACCTCATGCAGGTACATGTTGAGTGGGGACAAATGCTTGATTTTGGTGTGGTATGACGGGGCACATGATGAAAGAGTGTCCCCAGAGGAGTATGGGTGGTATAGCACGACCGGCAGGATCGGTCGTTGCGTCATCAACATTGGTTCCTTCTTTGGGCCGAGGTGTGTAGTCTGTTGGTCGGGGTAGAGGTGCCAGAGGAGTAACCAGTACTAGTGGGGTCTAGAATCACACTTATGCTTTAGTGGACCGACAAAATTCAGAGGCTTCTCCTGATGTTGTCACAGGTACATTATCCATCTTCTCATATAATGCATATGCATTAATTGACTCCGGTTCTACATTGTCCTATGTTACTCCAATGATTGCTGCAAAATTTGCAAAGGTCCCGGAATTACTAATTAAATCAATTGAAGTGTCTACACCGATTGGTGAATATATTGTTGCAAAAAGAGTATATCGTAATTGTGTGGTAACTTTGTGTGGTCATGATACATTGGCCAATCTCATTGAACTAGACATGGTGGATTTTGATGTGATAATGGGGATGGATTGGTTGGCCTCTTGTTATGCCATAGTAGATTGTCGGGCCAAGAAGGTGCACTTTTCTTTTCCGCAAGGAAATGTTCTTGAATGGCAGGGCAATATGGGAGCACCACGAGGAAGATTTATTTCCTATCTAAAAGACAGGAAAATGATTGGTAAGGGTTACATATGTCATTTAGTACGGGTGAAAGATACTGAAGTGGAACCACTAACTCTGCAGTCGATTCCAGTGGTCAATGAATTTATGGATGTACTTCCAGAGAATTTTCCAGGCTTACCCCCAGAAAGGGAAGTAGAATTTGGCATTGATGTGATTTCAGGCACTCAATTTCTATTCCTCCATATAGAATGGCTCCGGCAGAGTTGTATGAATTAAAGGATCAGTTGAAAGATTTGTTGGACAAAGGCTTCATCAGGCCTAGTATATCCCCGTGGGGTGCACCGGTATTATTTGTGCGGAAGAAAGATGGCACGTTGAGAATGTGCATTGACTATCGGTAATTGAGTAAGGTAACGATCAAGAACAAATATCCCCTCCCTCAAATTGATGATTTGTTTGATCAGTTAAAGGGTGCCAAGTGTTTCTCAAAGATCGACTTGAGGTCAGGTTACCATCAAGTCAGAGTTAGAGAAGAAGATGTACCCAAGACAGCTTTTCGAACACGGTATGGCCATTATGAATTTTTAGTTATGTCATTTGGACTAACAAATGCACCAGCTGTGTTTATGGATTTGATGAATAGGGTGTTTAAGCCATTCCTAGACGTGTTCGTCACAGTATTTATAGATGACATCCTGGTTTATTCAAGATCACCATAGGACTATGCAAATCACTTATGGCAAGTGTTGTAGATACTCCTTGAGCGTAAGTTGTATGCAAAGTTCTCCAAATGTGAGTTTTGGTTAAAATCAGTTGCATTCTTGGGTCACATTGTGTCAGATGAAGGGGTACAGGTTGATACACAGAAGATTGAAGCAGTGAAAAATTGGTCAAGACCCACGACACCCACAGAGATTCATAGTTTTCTTGGGCTGGCAGGTTATTACAGAAGATTTGTGGAAGGTTTTTACTCCATTGCTGCACCGTTAACAAAGATTACACATAAAGCAGATAAGTTTCAATGGAATGATGCGTGTGAGAAAAGCTTCCAAGAGTTGAAAGATAAATTATTCTCCACACAGGTTCTAGTACTCCCCGAAGGTTATGCAGTGTATTGTGATGCTTCCGGGGTTGGCCTCGGATGTGTATTGATGCAACACGGTAATGGCATAGAATATGTCTCACGACAGTTGCGGCCACATCAGAAAAATTATCCCACACATGATCTTGAATTAGCAACAGTGGTTTTTTCTTTAAAGATATGACGTCATTATTTGTATGGAGTTCATGTTGATATCTATGCTGATCACAAAAGTTTACAATATATCTTTAAGCAGAAGGAACTCAATTTGAGGCAACGAAGGTAGTTAGAGCTCTTAAAAGACTATGACATAGACATTCTTTATCATCCAGGAAAAGCAAATGTAGTAGCAGATGCATTGAGCCGCAAGGTAGTAGAAAGCACTAGTGGCAATGTAGATGTTATTCTATATGGGTTATAGTTGATAGGCTTACCAAGTTGGCGCATTTCCTACCAGTCAAGACCACCTATACAACTGAGGATTATGCAAGATTATATGTAAAAGAGATAGTACGGTTACATGGGATTCCGATCTCTATTATATTAGATAGAGGAGCACAATTTACTGTGCATTTTTGGAGATCCTTTCAGTAGAGTTTGGGTACACAGGTGAATCTGAGTACGACTTTCCATCCTCAAACTGATGGACAAGCAGAACGTACTATTCAGACACTTGAAGATATGCTACGAGCTTTTACGTTAGATTTTCAAGGCAGTTGGGATGACCATTTGCCTCTTATTGAATTTTCTTACAACAATAGCTATCATTAAAGTGTTAAAATGGCACCTTATAAAGCTTTGTACGGAAGGAAATGTAGATCACCAATTGGATGGTTTGAAGCGGGTGAAACTGCTTTACTTGGGCCAGATCTTGTTCATCAAGCGATGAAGAAAGTTAAAGTGATTCAAAAATGATTACAAACGGCCCAGAGTCGACACAAGTCATATGCTGATGTTAGAAGAAGAGGACTTGAGTTCGCCATAGGTGATTGGGTATTTCTGAAGGTGTCACCGATGAAAGGGGTAATGCAGTTCGGAAAGAGAGGGAAATTGAGTCCACGTTATATAGGCCCATATGAAATTATCAGAAGGTTTGGGCAGGTTGCGTATGGGTTGGAACTACCCCAAGAACTCTCCACAGATCATCCAGTATTCCATGTTTCAATGCTTCGTAAGTGCATAGGGGATCCATCTCATTTCACTCCTATTGACGATGTACAGGTTACAGAGGATCTTACCTATGAGGAGATACCTATTGCCATTCTGGATAAACAAGTGAAGAGGTTGAGGAACAAAGACATAGCTTCCGTAAAGGTACTTTGGAAAAATCAGTAAATAGATGAGGTCACATGGGAAGTTGAAGAAATGATGAAATTCAAGTACCCTCATTTGTTCCAAAGGGAAGAATAACAAGTAAATATTTACAAGCTTTGAATGTATATCTCTATATGATGACATGAAGAATTCTCCTAGATTTGTAATTGTTTACTTTGAATACTAACACTAACATTCGAGGACGAATGTTTCTAAGGGGGGAAGAATGTAACACCCCGTGCATTTCTGAGTCTATCCGACTACTGTAAAATTTATGGAAAAATGGAAACATGAGAGATTTGATGAATTATGTGTTAAATTGTGGGCATTAATAAGTCTTGTACAATTGAGCCCAAAATAAAGCCCAAAATCATAAGGAAGACATGGCCCATAGTGGGAATTTGACCCATTCTTGCCTAGTCTTCCATTGACAAAGTAAACACACCAAGTGTGTGGATGAGTATCAATATAAAGGGACTATATAAGCCAAATAAATCATATTTTATTTCATTTGGACTCTCATGCCTTTTCTAAACTTTTCCACAATTTTCTTTTTGTCTCTCAAGAACTGTAAGTCATTCCTTTGGCCAAGATCATCTTTGTAAAAGGCTTGGTAAGTGTTTATTATGATGGTTTAATATGTTTTATGCATTATATATGGTTTATATTATGTTGGTTATGTTGGTGGAGTATTGAGAAGTTCACAATATGTGAAATGTTACATGTTGCTAAATCGGAGGATGGTTTTGTCTTGTAAACTTGAATATGTACTTGTGGTCTTGAAGGAAGTGAACTTGATGGAGTAAATATTTAAATGTTAGATGTGATTATAGTCTTACCTTTTTCTATCCTTGTGAATAATGTTTGGAATTGTTATTGTGAAATTGGTTATGGTTTTGGTGACATATTAGCCGTAAAATGCAGTTTTGGGTGTTGTTATGTGTGTTGTGAGACCATGGATGATTTTTGGTGTTCAAAGTGATCAAAAATATGTTAAAATAAGTTTGGTTATGATCATGAACCATTCATTGCATTAAAATACGCAAAAGAGGCCATTTCGGACCAAAACGGGCATCCGCCCCCGCAGACGAGGGAACCTGCGGGTGTAGATGCCAATGAAGGTGACACTGGAATCTTCCACAAGCCACCTACAGGCATACCTCAGCCACCTTCGGGTGCAGGTGTCTTCACAGGTCAGCCCCAGGTGCGGTTTTGTATGTTTTCGTATCGTCTTGGTCCCGGAAGGCCCCTATACCCTTTTTGGATGTAATTATCAACTTGTGATGTCGTTTTAATGACTTTAAAGTGTCGTATGGAGGTATGTTGGACTGTATTAAGTATGTTTGGTTGTTCATATGTTGTTATGAAGGAGTAATTGTGACGGAATGATAAAGAGAAAAGTATAAAGGGTAAGTGTGGTGTGAAATGCTATTGATGCATGATCTCTTGGTCAATGTGGGTAATGTTATGGTGTTGTTCATATGTTAATGCATTGGATTGTATTGTAAGGGGTGACATGACGTTATACGGCAGTCATATAGTTCATTATCGTCTTGTACGCCTGTATAGTAACTAGTTGCTAATGTAAGCTCCGATATGTACTTGTATTATAGAGTAAGACGTAAGGAAGAAGCTGGACAATTGTGTTCATACTTGTGTATTCGTACTTGGAAGTGAAGGTCTGTAAGGTTACTTTGTCCGTATCTTTCTGTAGCATATAGAATCCACATTGATGTTAGACTTGTCCTATTCCGAAATGTGTTAAGGTATCCTATTCCCGGTTTTCGATGGTTATTATCACATGTTTCCTACTCATTGATCAATTGTGAATGAAATTTCTCATATTTGTTGATAATGTTTCAAATGCTCAATAAGGTTGTGTTCCAAAGTTCCAATAGTGGTTATACTCATGTATCTTGTTCATTGATTATTGTCCAATGGTTCCAATAGTGTTATGTTTCCCATAAGGCTATGTTTCCAATAATGTTTATTCACATGTATCTCACTCATTGATTATTGATCCAAAGGTCAAGTAAAGTTACGACTATCATTGTATCAATCTCAAAGTAATGAATGAAGTAATGTATATGTGGTTAATGATCAAGTATGGGTGGTAGATTTGGGGGCGAAACGCCTAGCTCAAGCCGATCCCGAGATTGTTGGATCAGGGGGTAGTCCTAGAGGCATAAGCCTAGCTCGGACCGATCCTGACAGGGGGTAGATCTATAGGTAATAACCTAGATTGAGCCGAACCTGATATGTTAGTATGAGTGGTAGCTCTAGAGGTCATAACCTAGCTCGAGCCGATCCCGATCTATATTGATTTATAGGGTGGCAGCTCTAGGGGCATAAGCCTAGCTCGAGCCGATCCCAACATAGCATTATGTTATGTTAAAAACCCACTATTCAGTCGGGGCCCGGGTATCACAATTCACAGGCAAAGATAAATAATCATAGAAGCAAAGAAGCAAAGAAATTAATGAAATACACATGGTACCAAAGTACAGAATGGTGACTTATCTATATTGAGTATTCTTTGTATTTGAGTTCATTGACAATATCTACATATCATACAGTTTCTTATGAGCCTTACATACTCAGTACATTCTTCATACTGACGTTCCTTGTGGGACTTACCTTACTTGTTGCAGGCGCAGGTACTAGTAGGCCTCCACAGTAGGTTGCCAGTTGTTGTGGATCATTGGTGAGCTCCAGTTAGTTTGGGGCTTCTCCGAGTCACAGTTGTACAAATGTTTTGGTGTTATACATGTTGTATAAAGCGGGGACTTGTCCCGACTTTCAGTTAGTTTTGGTAAATATATTTGTTAGAGGCTTTTGTAGACGGGTGTGGGTGTATAAATGTCAAAGGTACATGTCGTTTTTGACTTGATGGCCTCAACGACCAAGTTTTATATATATATATATATATATATATATCACATGTTCCATGATTCTCGTAATTAGCATTGTGTGTCCTTACATGATAGTGATGTTTCTTATGGAATGCACATAAATGAACATAGGCAAAGTTTGGTTCTCTCGGGCCTTGTCGGCTACGGGTGCCAATCCGTCCCGATGGGATTTGGGGCATGACAATATTTCTCCAGCTAACTAGAATTAGTGACCAAGAGATAGAAGGAGTCGACAACCTTCTGTGAATCTTTTCCTAGATAATGATGACGATGCTGATTTATATGGGGTTGGTACCTCTGGAGCCATTGTCCTGCCACGACTAGCTCCTGGAATAGAGTTTAATATCACCAGCATGATGATTTAGTTAATAAACCTTAGGGGTTTATTCGAAGTGTTGCCTGGTTATGATCCAAATATGCATTTGGTTAACTTCATAGGAATCTGTAAGTCCTTTGATTTCCCAGGGGTTAGTTAGAATGCAATTTAGTTAAGGTTGTTTTTGTTGTCTCTATCTGGGGAAGTGACATTGTGTCTAATCGAGCTGGCACTCGATTCTATAACAAACTGGAGGCAATTGAAATGAGCTTTCCTAGAAAGGTTCTTTTCACCTTCCGAGGGATGAAATTAGCAACTTCAAACAACTACCATATAAGGCATTACATGAGACCTGGCTTAGGTTCAAGAAGAAATTGGCCAAATTTCCTAATCACAAGTTCACTGATGAATATCTGATGGAGACATTTTACAGGTCTTTGAATTCAAATACAAAGCCAATGGTTGACAATATAGCTTGAGGTGCTTTTATAGCAAAAAATTTCACAAATACAACTGTGATACTTCATAGGTTGATCAAAACCAGTAGAGCATGGCATACTAGGGATTGTGAGGTAGAAAGTAATTCATATGTTGTAGGGATGTCGGCTGAACAAAATAGAAGGGAAGAAGAGCAGGATCAGGATATAACTCATATCAAGACTCAGATGGATTTACTAATAAAGCACTTCTTGGCTGGAAGCACTGAGAAGGTAAAAATGACTAGTTCAAAAGGTAGTATAATCAAATCCAATTCTGAAAAAGAGGCAAACTATCTGAATAACTTGGGGGGTTTCTAGGACAATGGCCAAGAAAACCAAGGTCAAAACTATCAAAGAGATAACTACTATGATAGGGCTGGTTACAGAGATCATGAGTAAGGGAATTGGAAATTAAGAATGACAGAAGTGGATTGTATGTACCACCAGGGAGTCATGATAGTGCCAATAATGATTCGGGGAAGCCTTTTATCAAAGCGATGATGGCAAAGTTGCTAAAAGGGGTGGAATCCACTGAAGCAAGTGTTAAGGAAATGAAGACCAACTTTTTTTTGATGATTCTGCTAGTTTCTTCACTTTCCATGTAACACCCCGTACCTTCCCAACCCTACTTTATGACATTGAATAATGTTTACTTATGTGTCGAGAGCTATAAGTATGTATTTGGAAATGTTAAAAATGAGAAAAATTGAAATTTGGCTTTGTACATGTGACTATCCTTTCATAGGAAGTGTTTGGTGAGTTCGTGGAGCATTTGTGTAATACCCCGTACATATTACAACCTCATTTGGTGACTTGGAGTCATGTTTAATTGATGATTAAGATCACTAAGTAAGTATTTTGTAGTGTTTTGATAAGATATTGGACGATATGCAAGTGTTGGAAAAATTGCCGAAAAATTCAGCAAGACATGGAAACTTGCGCCACTACCTGTTTCAGGGGGTGTGGAGCAAGCCCCTGATTCATAGGGCAAGGAAAACTTGCGCCACTGCCTTGCTTTGCAGCAGTGGCACAAGGCACATAGATTTTTGCCTTCCCGGGCTCGTTTCGCAACGCAATTCTATGACGATTCTTAGATGGTTTCTTTTGGTTCTTGGGAGTTATTTGAGCATTGTTAAAGCTTCAAATACTTCAATACACTCCTACATACTCCTACATGATCAAATCATGAAATATAAATAAGTATCCAAAATGTTCAATGAAGATATGGGCGACTAGAAATCCTATTTTAGCGATTGAGACTACGAATGAGAATCTCGTAAGAGAATATTGTCGTGACATGATGGCATTATTTACACACGAGATATATGGTTAATTATACATGAAATTTGATGGGTTAAATGGATATGTGTTATTGGGCCCAAAGTTAGGCCCAAAATGGAATAAAAGACTTGGCCCAAATGGGTCAAATGACCCATTCTTGCCATTACTCAATTATTGCTCCCAAATGGCTAAGGATGACTTAAAGGGCCTATAAAAGGCACCCAAAAATCAGATTTTTATTCTTCAACACACACAACACATTTGAGAATTACAAGACATTTTCTTTTTGGTTCTCTCAAACCATAAAGAACCCTAAGCCTTTTCTTTGGTAAAGATCATCCTATTCCAGGACTTGGTAAGTATTTATTCTTATGGATTAACATATTATATGCATGGGAGCTTATGTATATTATTATAGGTATGTTGGCAAGGTGGTGAATAGTGTATTTTTGCTTTTGGTGAAAGATGTGCTATCTTGGTGATTTGGACTTGAAAAGAGACTTGATGTCTTAATGAAAGATAATGGCATGGATAAAATATGAACATGTATGGTGTGATTTTGTTATTACACTTATTATTTTTCTAAAAGTGTAAATTGTGGGATTTTGGCCGATATGTGCTATGAGGTGTATTAAGGTGGTTTGATGGCTTCTTTGTGATGTGATATGGATAAGAAAGTGTAAAGGAGGAGTGTTGTGGTGAAATGTATTGATTTTCATGTATTGGTCAATGTATGGAATATTGGGGGATTTTTGGAATAATGAATTCATAAATGGTATGGTCAAAGGGCAAATGACATGTTAAAGCTAAACATGTGACTTATTGTTCTTTTATGCCATTGTAAGGTAATTGGTGGTTAATGTTGGTTTCGTTATGAACTTGTGTTGTAGAGCAAAACACAAGAACGGAGCGGGACTATTGTATGCGCGTCTAAGATTGTGTATTCGTATTAAGAATACAAGGTATGTAAGGTTCCTTGTTCCATATTCTTCTACAACATGTTGTTCACATTGCCATTGAACTTGTTTCAATTCCGAGAGGCCTAGAGTATATCAATTCAGGTTGACCTATATTGTGATTCATACATGTCCTATTCTTAGATGAATTATGATTCACTTATCTCTTATTCATTGACTGAAGTTCCAAAGATGCTATGACGTTGTAAATTCTAAGAGAACTATCTCAACGAGAGCAATGAGAAAAAGAGAGCTTGTTTAGTTTGAATAGCATTATTTCGATCATGTCTTGTTTCAAAGTCCTATAGTATGATGATTTTCCTTGTGCCAATTGTTCATAAGTAAGAGTACCAATCTCATAGGAGTAATAAGAGAGGTGATGTGCAAGTTAGTATAATTATTCCTCATAAGTGAAATTGTCAATCTCATGAGGTAAAGGAGTGAAGCGAGATGTGCATATAAGTGCATGCTTAGTTAAGGTGTTAATCTCATGAGGTATAAGAGTAAGGTAAAGCATATTGGTGTGTTTCAATTAGTGTCATGATCCAAAGTACCAATAGAATTCATATGTCTCTTATGCATTGACTATTGTTCCAATGGTTCCAAGATGTTGTGTTCAAATAATGTTATGGCAAGTAAATGGATCAATCTCTCACAAGTAAAATGTCACGCCCCGAATCCCATCGAGACATGATTGGCACCCGTAGATGATAAGGCCCGAGAGAATCAACCTTTTCCTATGTTCATTCGTATGTATATCTTCGTATGAACCTTATTAAACCTTATGCAACTATGCGGAAAAACATGAACATGGAAACATATGCAATATATATATTTATTTAGGAAACTTGGCTGTTTAGGCCATTAAGTCAAAACAGACATTCGTCTTCTACATACTCGTCTCTTACATCCATATACCCACATATGTATACAAAAGCCTCTAACAGATGCATTTACCAGACCAACGAAAAGTCGGGACAAGTCTCCGCTTTATACAAAATTTACAATGCCAAAACAACTATACACCTATGACCCAGAAAGCTCCGAATCAAGTGGAGCTCACCAAAACACTGCGAATGATCCACAGTCTACAGAGGAGGTCTACTAATGCCTGTACCTAAAACATGTAAGGTAAGTCCCCCGAGGGGGTCAGTACGAAGAATGTACTGAGTATGTAAGGCTTATAAGAGATAACATCATACATGAGAATGTCAATCTAATAAAAATATGAGAGAATAGTCAACATAGATGAACCATCATTTTAAATGTGGAAACATGCATATCGTAGTAATATGTTAGATCACTCACTTAACTCCTTATTAGTCATATAATATCATTCATACACATCCTCATTCAAGAGATTGTTCCTTCACTCAAAAGACTTACCTCCAAGAGGTTCTCCTATTCCCGAAATTCTAGAGGTTCCTCTATTCCATAGATTCCAGAGATTCTTTCTTGCTTATTGGTGTGTTTCAATTAGTGTCATGATCCAAAGTACCAATAGAAGTCATATGTCTCTTATGCATTGACTATTGTTCCAATGGTTCCAAGATGTTGTGTTCAAATAATGTTATGGCAAGTAAATGGATCAATCTCTCACAAGTAAAATGTCACGCCCCGAATCCCATCGAGACATGATTGGCACCCATAGCTGATAAGGCCCGAGAGAATCAACCTTTTCCTATGTTCATTCGTATGTATATCTTCGTATGAACCTTATTAAACCTTATGCAACTATGCGGAAAAACATGAACATGGAAACATATGCAATACATATATTTATTTAGGAAACTTGGCCGTTTAGGCCATTAAGTCAAAACAGACATTCGTCTTCTACATACTCGTCTCTTACATCCATATACCCACATATGTCTACAAAAGCCTCTAACAGATGCATTTACCAGACCAACTAAAAGTCTGGACAAGTCCCCGCTTTATACAAAATTTACAATGCCAAAACAACTATACAACTATGACCCAGAAAGCTCCGAATCAAGTGGAGCTCACCAAAACACTGCGAATGATCCACAGTCTACAGAGGAGGTCTACTAATGCCTGTACCTAAAACATGTAAGGTAAGTCCCCCGAGGGGGTCAGTACGAAGAATGTACTGAGTATGTAAGGCTTATAAGAGATAACATCATACATGAGAATGTCAATCTAATAAAAATATGAGAGAATAGTCAACATAGATGAACCATCATTTTAAATGTGGAAACATGCATATCGTAGTAATATGTTAGATCACTCACTTAACTCCTTATTAGTCATATAATATCATTCATACACATCCTCATTCAAGAGATTGTTCCTTCACTCAAAAGACTTACCTCCAAGAGGTTCTCCTATTCCCGAAATTCTAGAGGTTCCTCTATTCCATAGATTCCAGAGATTCTTTCTTGCTTATTGGTGTGTTTCAATTAGTGTCATGATCCAAAGTACCAATAGAATTCATATGTCTCTTATGCATTGACTATTGTTCCAATGGTTCCAAGATGTTGTGTTCAAATAATGTTATGGCAAGTAAATGGATCAATCTCTCACAAGTAAAATGTCACGCCCCGAATCCCATCGAGACATGATTGGCACCCGTAGCTGATAAGGCCCGAGAGAATCAACCTTTTCCTATGTTCATTCGTATGCATATCTTCGTATGAACCTTATTAAACCTTATGCAACTATGCGGAAAAACATGAACATGGAAACATATGCAATACATATATTTATTTAGGAAACTTGGCCGTTTAGGCCATTAAGTCAAAACAGACATTCGTCTTCTACATACTCGTCTCTTACATCCATATACCAACATATGTCTACAAAAGCCTCTAACAGATGCATTTACCAGACCAACTAAAAGTCGGGACAAGTCCCCGCTTTATACAAAATTTACAATGCCAAAACAACTATACAACTATGACCCAGAAAGCTCCGAATCAAGTGGAGCTCACCAAAACACTGCGAATGATCCACAGTCTACAGAGGAGGTCTACTAATGCATGTACCTAAAACATGTAAGGTAAGTCCCCCGAGGGGGTCAGTACGAAGAATGTACTGAGTATGTAAGGCTTATAAGAGATAACATCATACATGAGAATGTCAATCTAATAAAAATATGAGAGAATAGTCAACATAGATGAACCATCATTTTAAATGTGGAAACATGCATATCGTAGTAATATGTTAGATCACTCACTTAACTCCTTATTAGTCATATAATATCATTCATACACATCCTCATTCAAGAGATTGTTCCTTCACTCAAAAGACTTACCTCCAAGAGGTTCTCCTATTCCCGAAATTCTAGAGGTTCCTCTATTCCATAGATTCCGGAGATTCTTTCTTGCTTCTATGCCCACTACCATTAATAATCATCTCCTTGGTTGGTCGGTTGTAAAAGAATAATACTCATCCACATACATCCATTCCAGTGGTAAGATAGGGAATTAATAATATAACGTACATCCACTCTATGAACGTACACCCACTTTATTGGTGGTTTATCCTACATCCACTCTCATGGTGGAAGAATATACATCCACTCTCTTAACGTACATCCACTCTATTGGTGATTTATCCTACATCCACTCTCATGGTGGAGGAATATGCATCCACTCTCTTAACGTACATCCACTCTATTAGTTATTTATCCTACATCCACTCTCATGGTGGGAGAATATCCATCCACTCTCTTACGTACATCGTACATCCAATTTATTAGTGATTTATCCTACATCCACTCTCATGGTGGGAGAATATACATCCACTCTCTTAACGTACATCCACTTTATTGGTGGTAATTTAACTTATGTGCACACCTTTCTTCATTTCTTACGTTTGAGTGATTGATAAATGGTCATCATAAAGATGTGTTCTTTCACCCCATGGATACACTCATACTCTTAGGATCGTTATCAGACATAATAACAACAATAGTGAAAAGAATTAATGAACGTGAATAAACTCTCTTTCTGCATGTGGGGATCTATGTAAATTACGTTCTTTACTTCTCTTGTCTTCATATTCATTCATCTTTATTATTCTACCCATGCTAGGCTGTTCTGTCGCCCCTGGGATGAGATTAACCCATGCTAGGTACTTTGACCCCTGGGATGTTATGTGAACCCATGCTAGGCTTTTGTGTCTCCCCTGGGCTATCATTAACCCATGCTAGGCTTATCGCCCCTGGGATGTTATAGTAACCCATGCTAGGCTTTCGTGTCGCCCCTGGGATATCATTAACCCATGCTAGGCTTACCGCCTCTGGTATGTTATATTAACCCATGCTAGGCTTTTATATCGCCCCTGGGATGTATCGGGATCGACCCATGCTAGGCTTTTCTGTCGCCCCTGGGATTCCACCCGTGTTATTGGGATCGACCCATGCTAGGTATTTTAACCCCTGGGATACCACCCATGATTATTTCTTAATTATACATCACTTCTTTCTCTTGTTATTCTTACTTCAATTCTTAAGGGTGATTGAGATATTGAGGATCATGACATAATAGGAATCACACCTATGATTGACATCTTCACTTATGAAGGAATAGATATATTAGCTTGCACATCCCTTCTCTTATAAGTCTTATGAGATCTTACTTCTACTTGTGAAAGATTGCTACAAAGATAATCCTCATAATTTAGGACTTGGAACATGTCATGATTGGAAAATGCTTCTCAAGGATAAATAGATTCTTTTATGTTATTACTCGCTTGAGATCGTTCATTTAGGAATGACAACGTTATGAAATTTTTGGGAACTTCACTCAATGAACAAGGGACAAACGAATCATCATGCGTTTAAGAATAAGACACATATGAATAACAACAAATGTCAACCTGAATTTGAGATACTTCAAACCTCTCGGAATTGAAACAAGTCCAATGTCAATGTGAACAACATGTTGCAGAAGGATGTGGAAAAGGGAACCTTACATACCTTGTATTCTCAATACGATTCTACAATCTTAGGTGTGCATACAATATTCCTGATCCTTCCTTATGTTTCACTCTACAACACAAGTTGATAACGAAACCAACATTAACCACCAATTACCTTATAATGGCATACAACAACAATAAGTTACATGTTTAGCTTGAACATGTGATTTCCCCCTTGACAATACTATTTATGAAATCATCATACCAATAATCCCACAATATTCCATACATTGACCAACACATGATAACCAATAGCATGTCATACCAAGCTCATATTTTACATTTCTCCATCACCACCACATCACAATTATTCCATCAAATGACTTCAATACACCTCACAACAACAAATCGCCCAAAAACCCATAATTTAGACTTATAGAAAAATAACATGTTTAATAACAAAATAACTCCATACAAGTTCATATTTTATCCACATCATGATCTTTCATCAAAGGCACAAGTCCTTATTCAAGTTCAAATCCCATGGATCACAAATCTTATACAAAAGCACAAAGTGCCATGTCCAACATCTCCAACCATAACCAACATGATATACATATTATCTCATGCTTATAATATGTTAAAGTACAATAATATTCACTTACCCAAGCTTGTAAGATGATGATCTTGTCCAAATATGCCTTAGGGTTTTTGGGAGTCAAAGAAGCCTTCTTGAGATTTTTCTAGAAAAAGATAAAAAAGGCATGGGTGTTTCTCATGATAAAATAATATATTTGGCACCTTTTATAGACCTTGATTCCATCCTTAAGTCATTAATGTGTTATTCTAGAAGGTCTTGGCAAGAATGGGTCATTTGACCCATTTTGGGCCATGCTTTCATTTCATTTTTGGGCCCTTTTTGGGCCCAATTCACTTAACCCGATAAAATCAATAATTTCTCGTGTTTAAGTCATCTCATAGGTATTACAATAATATTCCCACTCATGCTATTCATAGCCGTATCCTCAATACAAAAACCAAGTGATTCTAGCCACGTTTGGCTTATTTTGACTATAAGGGTAAAATCGTCATTTTGGCCCCAAATTCGTTCTCGAGTAATTTTGTCATACGAATGTAATATGTAATTCATTTCATGTATATACTCTTGGTTGTATAATAAACATAGAAAAAATTGGCTCGGTACGACCCCGGATACCCTTGGGACTTAGAAATTTCCAACTTTCGAAAAAGTGGAAAACCCAAGGTGGCACGCCCCTGGGCGCGCCAACCTACTGCCTTTGGGCTAACAATTTTAGCCCAGAGTGGTGTGGAACGGTCCCAAATGCGCCCCTTACTTAGTTTTTACAAAAATTTCATTTTTTGACTTCTCTTCGCGGGTTTGGTTAGATAGTTCAAGTCCTATTCTTTAGCTCACTTCTTACCCTTAATATACTTTGTTTAGAGGTACTCTTAGACTTATTTTGAGCCCCACAACTGCGCCATAAAACTCACAAAACAACTCTTATGAAGGGCTAATCACATGTATGAAGCCAAATTTCAATTTCCTCCACATTAACATCACCAAATGCATACTTAGAGCTCTCGACACCTAAGTATACAGTGTTCAATGTCGTCACATAGGGTTAGGAAGGTATGGGGTGTTACATTATCTCCCCATTAGAAACATTCGTCCTCGAATGTTAACGATGTTGCTTCCCTTACAACAAATGCTTGGGCCTTTTCTTCTATTTGAAACAAATATGGGTATGTCAATTTTATTTTATTTTGTTTGCTCAACTTCTCATGCGATATCTTTGACTTGTTGATTTCTCCAAATAACTCATACAAAATGTACGTCTTTCCTTATTAGCCTTTTCACTTGTAGGTCTAGAATAACAATAGGTATCTCTTGCTTGGCAATCTTCGTGACATACAAGAAGTCAATCATTTCATGCCCATTCCAACATTAAAAATCCTTAATTTCCATTTCCATAAGATCAACCATCATAACTTGATCACAAACATCTCCTATACCATTACGATATGCCCTTTCAACTATAATACATTCACCAACTGATGTAAAGACATCAAAGGACTTGACTAGTAATTCTAGGGTCAGCTCCACCTTGACTGGCTAGGTTATGTGGTTCCTTCATCGGCAGGCATATCCACCTGCTTACCTTTGCCTTCTCCCTTTCTCATCATTGGTATTTTTACTATACACAAGAAAAACTACAATCTTACTTACAACACTGGCTCTATTTCACGATCTAGAAGTGAAGAAAGGAAACAACGTCCTAAATGTCCCGTAGCCTTCTGTTCATAAATGTGGTGCACAACACATCCATGAACAAGACTCTACTCGGACATGGCTTTGTAGACACCCTTAGAACGAACTGCTCTGATACCACTTTTGTCACTCCCTGAATCCCATCGAGACATGATTAGCACCCGTAGCAGATAAGGCCCGAGAGAACCAACCTTTTCCTATGTTCATTCGTATGTATATCTTCGTATGAACCTTATTAAACCTTATGCAACTATGCGTAAAAACATGAACATGGAAACATATGCTATACATATATTTATTTAGGAAACTTGGCCGTTGAGGCCATTAAGTCAAAACAGACATTCGTCTTCTACATACTCGTCTCTTATATCCATATACCTACATATGTCTACAAAAGCCTCTAACAGATGCATTTACCAGACCAACTAAAAGTCGGGACAAGTCCCCGCTTTATACAAAATTTACAATGCCAAAACAACTATACAACTATGACCTAGAAAGCTCCGAATCAAGTGGAGCTCACCAAAACACTGCGAATGATCCACAGTCTACAGAGGAGGTCTACTAATGCCTGTACCTAAAACATGTAAGGTAAGTCCCCCGAGGGGGTCAGTACGAAGAATGTACTGAGTATGTAAGGCTTATAAGAAATAACATCATACATGAGAATGTCAATCTAATAAAAATATGAGAGAATAGTCAACGTAGATGAACCATCATTTTAAATGTGGAAACATGCATATCATAGTAATATGTTAGATCACTCACTTAACTCCTTATTAGTCATATAATATCATTCATACACATCCTCATTCAAGAGATTGTTCCTTCACTCAAAAGACTTACCTCCAAGAGGTTCTCCTAGTCCCGAAATTCTAGAAGTTCCTCTATTCCATAGATTCCAGAGATTCTTTCTTGCTTCTATGCCCACTACCATTAATAATCATCTCCTTGGTTGGTCGGTTGTAAAAGAATAATACTCATCCACATACATCCACTCCAGTGGTAGGGTAGGGAATTAATAATATAACGTACATCCACTCTATGAACGTACACCCACTTTATTGGTGGTTTATCCTACATCCACTCTCATGGTGGAAGAATATACATCCACTCTCTTAACGTACATCCACTCTATTGGTGATTTATCCTACATCCACTCTCATGGTGGAGGAATATACATCCACTCTCTTAACGTACATCCACTCTATTAGTTATTTATCCTACATCCACTCTCATGGTGGGAGAATATACATCCACTTTATTAGTGATTTATCCTACATCCACTCTCATGGTGGGAGAATATACATCCACTCTCTTAACGTACATCCACTCTATTGGTGATTTATCCTACATCCACTCTCATGGTGGAGGAATATAACAACAAATGTCAACCTAAATTTGAGATACTTCAAACCTCTCGAAATTGAAACAAGTCCAATGTCAATGTGAACAACATGTTGCAGAAGGATTTGGAAAAGGGAACCTTACATACCTTGTATTCTCAATACGATTCTACAATCTTAGGTGTGCATACAATATTCCTGCTCCTTCCTTATGTTTCACTCTACAACACAAGTTGATAACGAAACCAACATTAACCACCAATTACCTTATAATGGCATACAACAACAATAAGTTACATGTTTAGCTTGAACATGTGATTTCCCCCTTGACAATACTATTTATGAAATCATCATACCAATAATCCCACAATATTCCATACATTGACCAACACATGATAACCAATAGCATGTCACACCAAGCTCATATTTTACACTTCTCCATCACCACCACATCACAATTATTCCATCAAATGACTTCAATACACCTCACAACAACAAATCGCCCAAAATCCCATAATTTAGACTTATAGAAAAATAACATGTTTAATAACAAAATAACTCCATACACGTTCATATTTTATCCACATCATGATCTTTCATCAAAGGCACAAGTCCTTATTCAAGTTCAAATCCCATGGATCACAAATCTTATACAAAAGCACAAAGTGCCATGTCCAACATTTACAACCATAACCAACATGATATACATATTATATCATGCTTATAATATGTTAAAGTACAATAATATTCACTTACCCAAGCTTGTAAGATGATGATCTTGTCCAAATATGCCTTAGGGTTTTTGGGAGTCAAAGAAGCCTTCTTGAGATTTTTCTACAAAAAGATAGAAAAGGCATGGGTGTTTCTCATGATAAAATCAGATATTTGGCACCTTTTATAGACCTTGAGTCCATACTTAAGTCATTAATGTGGTATTATAAATGGTCTTGGCAAGAATGGGTCATTTGACCCATTTTGGGCCATGCTTTCATTTTATTTTTGGGCCCTTTTTGGGCCCAATTCACTTAACCCGATAAAATAAATAATTTCTCGTGTTTATGTCATATCATAGGTATTACAATAATATTCCCACTCATTCTATTCATATCCGTAGCCTCAATCAAAAAACCAAGTGATTCTAGCCACGTTTGGCTTATTTTGACTATAAGGGTAAAATCGTCATTTTGGCCCCAAATTCGTTCTCGAGTAATTTTGTCATACGAATGTAATATGTAATTCATTTCATGTATATACTCTTGGTTGTATAATAAACATAGAAAAAATTGGCTCGGTACGACCCCGGATACCCTTGGGACTTAGAAATTTCCAACTTTCGAAAAAGTGGAAAACCCAAGGTGGCACGCCCCTGGGCGCGCCAACCTACTGCCTTTGGGCTAACAATTTTAGCCCAGAGTGGTGTGGAACGGTCCCAAATGCGCCCCTTACTTAGTTTTTACAAAAATTTCATTTTTTGACTTCTCTTCGCGGGTTTGGTTAGATACTTCAAGTCCTATTCTTTAGCTCACTTCTTACCCTTAATATACTTTGTTTAGAGGTACTCTTATCCTTATTTTGAACCCCACAACTGCGCCATAAAACTCACAAAAAAACTCTTATGAAGGGCTAATCACATGTATGAAGCCAAATTTCAATTTCCTCCACATTAACATCACCAAATGCATACTTAGAGCTCTCGACACCTAAGTATACAGTGTTCAATGTCGTCACATAGGGTTAGGAAGGTATGGGGTGTTACATAAAATGTACCAATCTCTCAAAAGTAATGAAAGAAGTAATGTGCAAGTTAATGTATCTATCCCTCACATGTAAAGATACCAATCTTACAAAAGTAAAGACGTGAAGTAATGTATGTTGTGTTCCAAGATTCAAGAATGTTTCTATCATCGAGGTATAACTCATGGAATGAACGAAAGAGTAATGAAAGAAAAGAAAGTAATGATATATTAATCCTACCCATGGAGTAGATGTATGTTATTAACCCACCATAGAGTGGATGTATGTTAACCTACCCATGGAGTAGATGTATGTTAGTAACCCACCAAAGAGTGGATGTATGTTAACCCACCAAAGAGTGGATGTATGTTAACCCACCAAAGATTGGATATATGTTAACCCACCAAAGAGTGGATGTATGTTGACCCACCAAAGAGTGGATGTATGTTGACCCACTGTTGCGTCCTTTCGCACACGCAAGTGTACGTGGTTGTTCAAGTAATAAAGGATGTAAGTCCAGATATCGTACCCACAGGGATTTGATGAATGGAAATCCTACTTTGAATTCTTATGTGATTTATTCAGTAGGTAACCAATAATAAGAGTGATTTGTGTGTTTAGAATGTAAATAAAAACAATTGTAAACAAGTCATAGATTGGTTGTGTTGTAATTCAGATTTGAGGAAAGATCTAGGGTTGCGGTGTTTTGACAATCTAGTTGCGCTATCCAATCATTCGTCTAATTTGCTTTCCTGAGTTACTAGTTGCAGGTTAATTGTAGCTATATTGAGCGTTTTTCTAACAACTCTAAGCCTACTCGACTATCCCTAACGCCTATATTTCTATGGTCATCGGTTAATAGTGAAGTGCATAAAGATATCGTCTGTATCAACTAAGCTAGGTCACCGGGTATATTTCTATCCTCAGTGACAAATCGACTCCCTTTCCCTATAAGGTTCACAATCTAGCCCTATTTCCTCTTTTTACACTTGTCGTTCCCTTTTTCAAGTCCAACTAACAAGCCCTAGATAATATTCGCAAGGTGATCAATCAAACGAATAATTGAAAGCAAGAAGAAATAAATAACTCAATAGATGGAAAGCAAAAAAAAAAAGATAATATGATATTCAAGCCACAACTTTCATGTTCAACCACAACCCTAGAAATTAAGAGGTTTAGCTACTCATGAATCTCTTAGGAAGAAGAGATTTCATGAGTTTACAAGGCAAAAATCGAAATTAAAATAAAAGAAATAAACTTGACGTTGTTCTTGAGCTTTGCCCTAGCTTTTGGCTTCCCCAAATCAGTTCTTTTAGATTAAAAACGTGGGAGGGGGGTTTATATAGAGTTTAGGAACCCTTAGAATGTTTAGAATCAATCCCAATAGGGTTAGGATAGGTCCCGAGTCGCGCCACAACCCAAAACACGAGCTGTGGCGCAAGGAGCAGTCAAAATTCAGAATGGTATCATTTCTTGCGCCACTCCTTGTTTTAAGGGGTGTGGCGCAAGACTTTCCAGAGCACCTCACAAATCCGCGCCACTGCTGCAAAGCAAGCAGTGGCGTAAGGCACACTCTTCAAGGCCATTTTCCACTTTCTTTGCAACGTCTTGCGACATAGATTCTTCCTTGGTTCCTTTTGGTTCCTTGGTTCACTTTTCTTATATTTTAGCTCCAAATACATCAAGAAACTCATACATACACAAAAAATGAAACACAAGTGTAAATCACATCATTTAAGCTCAAGACAATACCAAAAAGAGAACAAATGTGAGGCAAAAGACTATAAAATAAGGTGGTTTTTAGCCTCGCATCAACACCCCACACTTAAACCCTTGCTCGTCCTCGAGTAAGCTATACACTCATGACTTAGACTCTACTACAACTACACCAATTGAAACAAGATTACTCAAGTAAGACTACAACGACTACAATAGACGACAAGTTCTTATTAAACATGCTTCAATCATACCATAAATTTAAACAACTACTTCAAGACCTTCTAGACTCATGAACCAACTCTATGATATTAGAAAACTCATATAATTCACCCAACTAAGAGATCAAATACTTCACCTATCTTTCATCAACCATGTGCCCTCACAACAAGAGAGTTAACCATATTTACTCACAAGTATACAAATTAGCACAAGAATGGGTATAAGAAAAAGATCTCACTCTCAAAAAGAATTTCGCATGCAATATATGATGGACCATAAGCTTGCCCTTAGTTTACTACTCCACTAATTTAAGAACGTCAAATCTAAGATCAAGTAGGACTTTTTGGATTGTAAAGTAGGCTATGGGATGGGTAGGAACTATTTTGGCTCAAATAGTGACTATTTTTCCTAAGCACTTTAATACATCAAAAATTCTTCATCATTCGCACATTATTAAATCAACCAACTCTTTCTTCTACTCCTCTTACCCATAGATTTCTTTGTTTTTTCATATCTTTAAGCAAGTTCACATGCCACTAGAAAGGAGTACTCAATTCCCAAATATTTTTTTCTTTTGATCTTTTTCTATTCCCTACCAACAACATGTAGATACTTTATTCTAATTACTTGCACCATTAGTAATTTATACAGGCTTCCCACCTCAACTATTTCCCTTCTCAATTTTCACTCCTTTTAACTCTTATTTCATAATTAAAGTGCTTAGGATTTTTGGATCAACTTAAAGGTCTATTGAAAGAAAAGGATTAAGCTTCATATGTGGCTACCACAGAATAGGCTAAAGGCTCAACGGGGCTAACAAGGATCATCCATTTTAGGTAGGTAAACAAAGGATAAGAAAATAGGCTAATCAAAGAAACGCCTTTATCATCTCCTAAACTCGACATTCTTCATTTCTCTTTGCAAACACACCGGGCAAGTTCCAGACATCAATATAAAAGCATTGAATATCAACAAACACCTAACACACATGGCACATGTTCAACTCAAGAAGGATCCATACAGACTCTCAATCAAGCAAACAACAACAGTTCAATTTTAAGCTAAAATCACATACGAGTTAAGTAAAGAGCCTAGGTGTCTTAAAAGAAGTCATTCATTTTTCTTCATAGCATGCTTGAATTTAAAACCAACTTGCATCATTCAGTTCATATATAGAACCTAACAAGAGCATCTCACATTCAATTGGTCCTAAAGACTCCCTAACTCCTAATGACTCACTTTTCCTAAAAATAAAACAAAAACTATTCTAAAAATTAAAAGGATAGTCGGTTCAAAGGGCCTCCCCTCGGAAAAGAACCGAAAAGAAAAACCAAGGGGTGGACGAAGTATGCTTTACTAAAGAACTAAAAAGCTAAAGACAAACACAAACTATTCTAATCTAGAAAACTTAAGAAAAATCTTTTTGTGTTTTTGGATTTAATTTTTTTTTTTCCAGCTATAGCAAGTAATTAAAAATAAAGCAACTCCTATAGCATACTTCAGCCTCAACAAATATAGGAATAATCCCACCCCACACTTAAAGTCATGTTTTGTCCCCAAAACATTAATCAACATAAAACGGTGGACGAAGTATGCTTTACTAAAGAACTAAAAAGCTAAAGACAAACACAAACTATTCTAATCTAGAAAACTTAAGAAAAATCTTTTTGTGTTTTTGGATTTAATTTTTTTTTTCCAGCTATAGCAAGTAATTAAAAATAAAGCAACTCCTATAGCATACTTCAGCCTCAACAAATATAGGAATAATCCCACCCCACACTTAAAGTCATGTTTTGTCCCCAAAACATTAATCAACATAAAACGGTGGTTAGAAATACTTCCTGAGGCCCTCTAGGGCCTAGCTAGTAGCATGTCTTCTCTCAATCTTTCATCAAAGGGGTGAATGACCCCACACTTATGCTTCATCCATGCCTCTTAGCTTGAAAATTCGGGTACTCAGACTTCCCCAAATCTGTACAAACCAAAAACAAAAAGACAAAACAAAAAGTGACACTATAAATATAAAACTACGCTATTACATTTTGGGTTGCCTCCTAAGTAGCGCCTAATTTAACTTCGCAGCACGACGCATGTGATAGATTAATCAAATTCTTTCAATCTTTTCCTCCCCATATGATGCAACTTCGGCCTCTTCTTCACTTTAGAAGGATCATAATTATTATTCACTCTCTTTCCATTTAGATCTTTCACTTTTTTGAGCCCACACTCTTCAACCCCAAACTTATCATTAACCACCTCTGTGATCATACATAAGTCTTTGTAGTGTAAAGGAGTGGAGAGGGACTTATAAACTTTAAATATTTCCTCATCATCATGGACCCTCATCTTAAGTTCCCCTTTTCGCACATCAATCAAGGCTCCACCAGTGGCTAAGAATGGGCGTCCCAAAATAACTGGTACCTTCTCATCTGCTTCATAATCTAAAATAATAAAGTCGGCAGGAATCACAAACTTACCTATCTTGATGATCACATCTTCAATTACTCCTTCCAGTTGTACATGAGAGCGGTCCGCCAATTGTAAAGTGATAGTGGTTGGGCGTGGCTCTCCTAATCCAAGTGTCTGAAACATAGATAAGGGCATCAAGTTTATACTCGCCCCAAGATCACACAATGCATTCCCAACCTCATCTTCACCAATTTGTATGGGGAGGGTGAAACTTCCAGGATCTTTAAGCCTTTTAGGAAGCTTGCTCAATATCGTTGAACTACACCCTTCAGTGAGTGCAACTGTCTTAAATTCTATATGTATTCTCTTTCCAGCCACCACTTCTCTAAGGTATTTGGCATACCTAGGCATGTCCCTCAGAGCATCAATCAATGGAATATTGATGTGAAGTTGCTTGAAGATATCAAGAAACTTCTTAAAATTTACATCCTCTTTGCTTTTCTGGAATCTTTGTGGGAATGGTGGTGGGGGTCTCTCAACTGCGATCTCAGTTTGCTCGACAACTTTTTTATCTCCTCTTTGTTCTTGTACAGACTCTATCTCTGAAGTTGGTGTTGGGATCAATCTTTGTGGGAAAGGAGGTGGATGCTTGTAGTTGTTCCAATTTATTGCTTTCCTCTTTAGAGGCTCTGCATCCGGCAACTCTACACTTGCATCTTGACTTCTCTGTTTAGGTGGAGCTTCAACCAGCTCTCTTCCATTTCTGAGTGAGACTGCCATTACCTATTTAGTATTGTTCTCTGTATCACTAGATAGTGCACCTGCAGGTCTTGCATGTTGTGATGAGTCTAGTTGGCCCACTTGACGCTCAAGTTCATGAATGGACTTCTGCATTTCATTCACAATCTGAGTTTGTTATCCCATGAACTGTGTCATTGTCTCCTCCAAAGAATTGCTCACTTGTAGAGCTTGTGGTGTATACTGTTGTCTTTGGACTTGCTGATTTCCACCCAAAGAGAAATTTGGGTGGTTTCTGTAATTTTGCTGCCCCACATAATATATAGATTCTGTATTCAAAGGACATCCCGAGTAGGCATGATTTTCACCACACTTCTCACAAAATAATGCGGCCGCCTGAACCTATTGTACCTGTTGAACTTGAGTTGCACTTGGAGCTAATAAACTCTGCTTCATTAAGGTACACAATTGCCCAATATCAGCTCGAATAGCTGAGACATCATCTAGCTCTTACTTACCTGGTGTTTTTTGTGTAGACGTGAACACTCGGCTGGGCTCTGAATAGTCTCGATGACCTGTAGAGATAAGATTGAGCAGCGCCTCTATTTCATCATAGCTCTTGGACAAAATTTTCCCTTGAGCTGTGGCATCTAATAAAGACTTAGAGTCTGGCCTCAATCCTTCAATAAAATTATGCCCAATAATCTCCTTGAGCTGATGGTGGTGCGGGCAATCTCTCAAGTATCCCTTGTATCTCTCCCAAGCTTGGGGAAGAGATTCAGAATCTTTTTGAACAAATCCGAAAATTCTGCCTCTAAGCTCTTTTGTTCTTCTAGATGAGAAAGACCTGTTGAGAAACTTTTCAGACAAAGCATCCCAAGACGTGATAGATCCTGCTGGTTCATTCTGCAACCATTGCTTCGCTTCCCCAATCAGTGAGAAGGGGAATAGTGTCAACTTCACGTATTCATCTGAAACATTTTGGTAATGAAAGTTGTCACTCAACTCAGTAAACTCTAGCAGGTTCTTGTGTGGGTCTTCATGTGGTTTACCCTCATATTGACAAGTGTTCTACACTAGTCGCACCATTCCCTCTTTAAGCTCAAAATTTTCGGTGATATTTGGCTTCACAATAGCTCTTGAGGCATTTTGCTAATTCGGCCTAGCGAAATTCAACACCAAAACATGTGGTGCAGGAGGAAGTTGGGCTGCAGCTCTATCCTCCGCATCATTCGGTGGGTTTTGAAGAATTGGATTGTTCAAGTTATCACCCATCGCTCTCAACCCTCTAAGAGTACGTTCAAGCTTGTGGTTAATTGGAATTAAGGGATTGCCTTGACTTCGGGTATTTACCATAAACTAACCTGTACCCTGAAAGAAACAAAAACAACAACCAAAAGTGAAATCTGAATAATTCAATAAAAACTCAAAATAGTATCAGTTCAAATCAAATCCCCAGCAACGGCGCCAAAAACTTGTTGCGTCCTTTCGCACACGCAAGTGTACGTGGTTGTTCAAGTAATAAAGGATGTAAGTCCAGATATCGTACCAACAGGGATTTGATGAATGGAAATCCTACTTTGAATTCTTATGTGAGCTATTCAGTAGGTGACCAATAATAAGAGTGATTTGTGTGTTTAGAATGTAAATAAAAACAATTGTAAACAAGTCATAGATTGGTTGTGCTGTAATTCAGATTTGAGGAAAGATCTAGGGTTGCGGTGTTTTGACAATCCAGTTGCGCTATCCAATCATTCGTCTAATTTGCTTTCCTAAGTTACTAGTTGCAGGTTAATTGTAGCTATATTGAGCGTTTTTCCAATAACTCTAAGCCTACTCGACTATCCCTAACGCCTATATTTCTATGGTCGTCGATTAATAGTGAAGTGCATAAAGATATCGTCTGTATCAACTAAGCTAGGTCACTGGGTATATTTCTATCCTCAGTGACGAATCGATTCCCTTTCCCTATAAGGTTCACAATCTAGCCCTATTTCCTCTTTTTACACTTGTCGTTCCCTTTTTCAAGTCCAACTAACAAGCCCTAGATAATATTTGCAAGGTGATCAATCAAACGAATAATTAAAAGCAAGAAGAAATAAATAACTCAATAGATGGAAAGCAAAAAAAAAAAGATAATATGATATTCAAGCCACAACTTTCATGTTCAACCACAACCCTAGAAATTAAGAGGTTTAGCTACTCATGAATCTCTTAGGAAGAAGAGATTTCATGAGTTTACAAGGCAAAAATCAAAATTAAAATAAAAGAAATAAACTTGACCTTGTTCTTGGGCTTTGCCCTAGCTTTTGGCTTCCCCAAATCAGTTCTTTTAGATTAAAAACGTGGGAGGGGGGTTTATATAGAGTTTAGGAACCCTTAGAATGTTTAGAATCAATCCCAATAGGGTTAGGATAGGTCCCGAGTCGCGCCACAACCCAAAACACGAGCTGTGGCGCAAGGAGCAGTCAAAATTCAGAATGGTATCATTTCTTGCGCCACTCCTTGTTTTAAGGGGTGTGGCGCAAGACTTTCCAGAGCACCTCACAAATCCGCGCCACTGCTGCAAAGCAAGCAGTGGCGTAAGGCACACTCTTCAAGGCCATTTTCCACTTTCTTTGCAACGTCTTGCGACATAGATTCTTCCTTGGTTCCTTTTGGTTCCTTGGTTCACTTTTCTTATATTTTAGCTCCAAATACATCAAGAAACTCATACATACACAAAAAATGAAACACAAAGATTTTTGCCTTCCCGGGCTCGTTTCGCAACGCAATTCTATGACGATTCTTAGATGGTTTCTTTTGGTTCTTGGGAGTTCTTTGAGCATTTTTAAAGCTTCAAATACTTCAATACACTCCTACATACTCCTACATGATCAAATCATGAAATATAAATAAGTATCCAAAATGTTCAATGAAGATATGGGCGACTAGAAATCCTATTTTAGCGATTGAGACTACGAATGAGAATCTCGTAAGAGAATATTGTCGTGACATGATGGCATTATTTACACACGAGATATATGGTGAATTATACATGAAATTTGATGGGTTAAATGGATATGTGTTATTGGGCCCAAAGTTAGGCCCAAAATGGAATAAAAGACTTGGCCCAAATGGGTCAAATGACCCATTCTTGCCATTACTCAATTATTGCTCCCAAATGGCTAAGGATGACTTCAAGGGCCTATAAAAGGCACCCAAAAATCAGATTTTTATTCTTCAACACACACAACACATTTGAGAATTACAAGACATTTTCTTTTTGGTTCTCTCAAACCCTAAAGAACCCTAAGCCTTTTCTTTGGTAAAGATCATCCTATTCCAGGACTTGGTAAGTATTTATTCTTATGGATTAACATATAATATGCATGGGAGCTTATGTATATTATTATAGGTATGTTGGCAAGGTGGTGAATAGTGTATTTTTGCTTTTGGTGAAAGATATGCTATCTTGGTGATTTGGACTTGAAAAGAGACTTGATGTCTTAATGAAAGATAATGGCATGGATAAAATAAGAACATGTAGGGTGTGATTTTGTTATTACACTTATTATTTTTCTAAAAGTGTAAATTGTGGGATTTTGGCCGATATGTGCTATGAGGTGTATTAAGGTGGTTTGATGGCTTCTTTGTGATGTGATATGGATAAGAAAGTGTAAAGGAGGAGTGTTGTGGTGAAATGTATTGATTTTCATGTATTGGTCAATGTATGGAATATTGGGGGATTTTTGGAATAATGAATTCATAAATGGTATGGTCAAAGGGGAAATGACATGTTAAAGCTAAACATGTGACTTATTGTTATTTTATGCCATTGTAAGGTAATTGGTAGTTAATGTTGGTTTCGTTATGAACTTGTGTTGTAGAGCAAAACACAAGAACAGAGCGGGACTATTGTATGCGCGTCTAAGATTGTGTATTCTTATTAAGAATACAAGGTATGTAAGGTTCCTTGTTCCATATTCTTCTACAACATGTTGTTCACATTGCCATTGAACTTGTTTCAATTCCGAGAGGCCTAGAGTATATCAATTCAGGTTGACCTATATTGTGATTCGTACATGTCCTATTCTTAGATGAATTATGATTCACTTATCTCTTATTCATTGACTGAAGTTCCAAAGATGCTATGACGTTGTAAATTCTAAGAGAACTATCTCAACGAGAGCAATGAGGCAAAGCGAGCTTGTTTAGTTTGAATAGCATTATTCCGATCATGTCTTGTTCCAAAGTCCTATAGTATGATGATTATCCTTGTGCCAATTGTTCATAAGTAAGAGTACCAATCTCATAGGAGTAATAAGAGAGGTGATGTGCAAATTAGTGTAATTATTCCTCATAAGTGAAATTGTCAATCTCATGAGGTAAAGGAGTGAAGCGAGATGTGCATATAAGTGCATGCTTAGTTAAGGTGTTAATCTCATGAAGTATAAGAGTAAGGTAAAGCATATTGGTGTGTTTCAATTAGTGTCATGATCCAAAGTACCAATAGAAGTCATATGTCTCTTATGCATTGACTATTGTTCCAATGGTTCCAAGATGTTGTGTTCAAATAATGTTATGGAAAGTAAATGAATCAATCTCTCACAAGTAAATGTACCAATCTCTCAAAAGTAATGAAAGAAGTAATGTACAAGTTAATGTATGTATCCCACACAAGTAAAGATACCAATCTTACAAGAGTAAAGACGTGAAGTAATGTATGTTGTGTTCCAAGTTTCCAGAATGTTTCTATTATCGAGGTATCACTCATGGAATGAAAGAAAGAGTAATGAAAGAAAAGAAAGTAATGATGTATTAATCCTACCCATGGAGTAGATGTATGTTATTAACCCACCATAGAGTAGATGTATGTTAACCTACCCATGGAGTAGATGTATGTTAGTAACCCACCAAAGAGTGGATGTATGTTAACCCACCAAAGAGTGGATATATGTTAACCCACCAAAGAGTGGATGTATGTTGACCCACCAAAGAGTGGATGTATGTTGACCCACCGTAGAGTGGATGTATGTTCTCCCACCATAGAGTGGATGTATGTTCTCCCACATTAGAGTGGATGTACGTTAATCGAGTGGATGTACGTTACTAGCATGGATGTACATTAATAGAGTGGATGTACATTATATTATAAGTTCCCTACCCCACCACTAGAGTGGATGTATGTAGATGGATGTTATTATTTTACAACCTACTAACCAAGTAGATGAACAGTAGTGGTAATGGACATAGAAGCAAGAAAACTCTCTTGGGTATGGAAGAATCTATTGGAGGCAAGTCTTTTGAGTGAAGGCAAATTTCAGGAGAGTAGTTATAAAAGATAGTATATAAAATGATGATTCATACACATTGACTATTCTCTCATATCTTATTTTGTTGACATTCTCATGTATGATGCTATTTCTTATGAGCCTTACATACTCAGCACATTCTTCGTACTGACCCCCTCGGGGAACTTACCTTACATGTTGCAGGTGCAGGTGCAGGCACTAGTATGCCTCCACAGTAAATTGTCAGTGTTGCAGATCTTTGGTGAGCTCCAGTTAGTTTGGGGCTTCTCCGAGTCACTGTTGTACATGTGTTTTGATTTTGTATACGTTGTATAAAGCGGGAACTTGTCCCGACTTTTATTTCATTTTGGTCAATGCATTTGTTAGAGGCTTTTGTAGACGGATGTGGGTGCAAAAATGTGAAGGTACATGTCATTTTGACTTGATGGCTCAAACGGCCAAGTTTTATGTATATAGCTATGACATATGTTTTCATGTCTATGACTTCCGCATAGTTGCATAAGGTGTAATAAGATTCATATGAGGTTATGTATGTGAATGTACATGAGCAAAGATTTGTTCTCTCGGGCCTTATCGGCTTCGGGTGCCAATCATGCCTCATTGGGATTCGGGGTGTGACATTCCACTTCCATCAAGTAGCTAGACTATCAAATGGGTCAATTGTCCGCAGCTTTCACTCAGAGGAAAAGTGGCACTTTACTGTGTGACACGATTCAAAATCTGAAAAATGATGGGAGTAGTTTAGCTATCACTATGAGAAGTGTTACAGTTCTACTTGAACCACATATAATGACTCAGAGATGGATGAAAATATTGCCGATGATTATGAAATAGTGTATGATGACGTTTGTGTTTAAGAGATTTTGGCCGAATCTGAGAGGCCAGAAAGTGCTGATGATAAAAAGGTAAATATAGAAGAGTTTGCAAAGGTGAAGGATAATGGTGTTGTGAACAAGGAGAAGGGTAAAGAGGTTAAAAAACCTCCAACTCAAATTCCTAAGCTTTCTCCTCCATTTCCATGCAGAATAAAGAAGAACGTGAAAGATGGTATGTTTCATAAGTTTTTATCCATGATGAAGTAGTTATTAGTGAATATCCCACTGGTGGAGGACCTTAAGAAAATGTCAGGATATGCTATATTCATGAAGGACTTAGTTACAAAGAAGAAGTCAGTGAGCTATGAGCCGGGGGACAATCTACATTATTGTAGTGAGATGTTTCGTGATTGTTAGTCCAAAAGAAATCAAATCCAGGGGCATTTACTATTCCTTACATAATTGGTGCATTCATCTTTGCTAAGGCATTATGTGATCTTAGAGCTAGCACCAACTTGATACTGCTAGCTATTTATCAGCAGTTGGGGCTGGGAGCCCCCAAACCAATGTCAATCCTGTTATTGATGGTTGACCATTCGATCAAAAGGCCATTTGGGATCTTATATGATGTGCTTGTGAAGGAGAAAAAATTTATATTTCTATAGAGGAGCCACTGGTGTTAAATCTTAAAAAGTTGTCGGGCTACCTGAGATATATATTTCTGGGTGAGAAGAACATAGTGCCCATGATTATAGCTGTTGACTTGATAAAATTGCAGGTGGAAACACTTTTTGCTGTGTTATGAAAGTACAAATGAATGATTGGTTGGATAATTGCAGACATTAGTGGAATTCCACTGGGTATATGTAAACACAAGATTCATCTAGAAGAAGAATGTGTTCCTTCCTTTGAACATCATCAACAAGTGAATCCACCAATGCAAGAGGTGGTAAAGAAGGAGATAATAAAATGGCTTGATGCGGGAGTTGTTTACCTAATTTTAGATAGTAAGTGGGTAAGCTTGGTTCACTGTGTCCCAAAAAAGCGGGCATGACAATGATGGCTAATGAGAAAAATAAATTGATTTCGCTAAGGCCAATCACTAGTTGGTAGGTTTGAAAGGATTATCGAAAGCTGAGTTCTTGGACTCTTCAGGATCACTTTCCAATGCCATTTATCTACCAAATGCTTCATAGGTTGGCAGGAAGAGGCTAATATTACTTTCTAGATGGTTATTTAAGGTATAATCAAATATCCATTGTACCTGAAGATCAACAGAACACTATATTTATATGCCCTTACGGGACATCCACCTTCAAGCGGATGCCCTTTGGGTTATGTACTGCCTCTGTAACCTTCCAAAGGTGTATGATGTCGATTTTCTCTGCTATGGTAGAAAACACTTTGGGGGTGTTTATGGACAACTTCTTTGTGGTAGGTTATACTTATGAAGACTGCTTGGCAAACCTTAGTGATTCTTTGAAAAGATGTGAAGAGTTCAATCTTAAGATTAACTGGGAGAAGTGCCACTTTATGGTTAAGGAGGGCATTGTGTTGGGACATAAAATATCTGAAAAGGGATTAAGGTAGACCGTGATTAAATTGAGGTGATTGAAAATCTACTTCCACTAATTTCGGTGAAGGGAGTTCGAAGCTTTCTCGGTCATGCAGGTTTTTACCGAAGGTTTATTAAAGACTTCTTCAAGATTGCTAATCCATTGTGCAAACTGTTGGAGAAGAAATCTAAGTTCTTATTTCATGGTGACTATTTGAAGGAATTTGAATGCCTTAAATAAAAATTAGTAGTTGCTTCTATAATTTTTGCTCCAGATTAGTCTCAACCGTTTGAAGTTATGTGTAATGCAAGTGGGTTGCACTTGGAGCTGTTCTTGGGCAAAAATGGGAGAAGCTTTTTCATCTAATTTACTATGCTAGCACGGAATTAAATGGCGCGTAAAAGAACTACACAGTGACTGAACATGAGCTACTTGCGGTTGTCTACGCCTTTAAGATGTTTCAGACGTATTTACTTGGCACTAAGGTTGTGGTACATACTGATCAGGTAGCATTGATATACTTGATATAAAAAAAAGATGCCAAGCCTCAGTTGATTAGATGGGTATTGCTGCTACAAGAGTTTGGTTTCGAAGTCAAAGACCGAAAGGGGTGTGAAAATTAGGTGGCAGATCATCTCTCTAGACTCAAAAATGAAGGAAAGATGCCGGATGAGCTGGAGATTGATGACTCATTTTTTGATGAACAACTACTTACTGCTTCTGTTGATGTTGTACCCTGTTACTCTGATTTTGCTAATTACTTTGTCAGTGACTTTATACTAGAAGATTTGAACTTCCATCAAAGAAAGAAATTTCTATGTGAGCAACTACTTCTGAGATGAACCCTATCTGTTTAGACTATGTGCAGACAATATCATCAGGAGATATGTACTGGACATAGAAATGTTGGGTATCTTACCGAGTTTCCATTCATCCCCAGTTGGGAGATATCATATGTGTGATTTCACGACAAGAAATATATTGCAAAGTGGGTATTACTGGTCCACTATTCATAAGGATGCCCACAACTTTTCCAAAGCTTGTGATTAATGTAAAAAGCAAGGTTCAATTTTACGAATTCAAGAAATGCCCATGTTTAAAATGCTGGAGGTAGAATTGTTTGATGTGTGGGTCATCAATTTTATGGGCCCATTTGTGAGTTCTTATGGTCACAAATATATCTTGGTGGCAGTGGATTACGTGTCCAAATGGGTAGAAGCTATGGACTTAGCAATTAATGAAGGAAAGCGTGTGGTTGTGTTTTTTAAAAAGAACATTTTCTCCTGATTTGGTATTTTACGCATGATTATAGCGATGGAGGGTCCCACTTTTTTAACAAGTTGTTCTGTGTAGGTCCAGCTAAATATGGAGTAAAACAACACAAGGTGGCCACTCCCTATCATCCATAAACTAGTGGGCAGGTGGAGGTATCGAATTGAGAGATTAAGATGATATTGGTTAAGTCTATATATGCTAACCTTAGTGGTTGGTACCATAAACTTAATGATGCTCTATGGGCTTATCGCACTGCTTTCAAAACGCCAATAGGTATTTCTCCTTACCAACTAGTCTTTTTGAAAAGCTTGTCATTTGCCAGTAGAGCTTGGGCACAAAGCCTTATGGGCACTCAAAAGGCGTAATTTGAGTTTGAGTGAGGCTACTTATTTAACGTTGGAATAATTGAATGAAATGGATGAGTTTCGCCTATGTGCTTATGAGAGGGCTGTTCTTTATTAGGAGAAAATAATGTTGTATCATGATTGGAGAATAAAAAAAAAAGAGTTCAAGGTGGGTGACTTGGTGTTGCTGTTCAACTCATAGTTTAAAGTGTTCTGACATAAGCTAAAATTAAAATGGTCTAGACCATTCAAGGTTACTCAAGTGTTTCCATAAGGAGTGGTGGAGTTAGAAAACAAGGATGGGAAGCAGTTCAAGATGAATTTTCAATGGGTCAAACAATATGTTGGTCTACTAGAAGAGGTAAAATTTATATCACTGGTGTATCTTGAAAAAGTCTGAGTAGTCAAGATACCAGAGTCATGCCGCGATGTTAAATCAGGTGCTCGTGGGAGGCAACCCATATTGTGTTGTTGTAAAATAATTTTAAATACAGGATTTCATTGTTGAGCATAGTTGATGTATGTACTAAGTGTGCAGGAAAAGAAGTTGCAGATGAAGAAGTAGCAGGTTAAAAACTATTTAAGGTTGACAGTTCATCTGACGAAATGCTAGAGACCTGGAAAACCATTAACCCCAGCCACAACAAAGCACAAGACAATTACTTATTTTGTTAAGGTATGATGGCTCACTCGACGAATCGGCAAAGCTCTGACAAGCCGCCAACCTAACCACCATAAGTGGTAAATAAATGAGTCATTCTGGTTAAGGGTTGACGATTTATGTGATGAGCCGTCAGCTTCTTGACCAACATTCAACCTAACCGTCAGATGTGATCCAATTTAGATGAGATCTGTTTAAGCCTGAAGGTTCACCTTGCGAACCGTCAGGTTCTCGGTGAACCGTCAGGCAAGGCGTCATAGGTAAGTTTTCATATTCCTTTTTAATTTGTATTAACTCGATTTGATACAACACAAATAAAACACTAACCTAAATTTCGAACCATACCCAATCCAAAACCAATTACCATCCAGGGCAGTTAAGAGAACCGATTCAAATTGATTTCTTCTCTATGCCTCCTCCTCTTTAACGTAAATCCCCACTATATGATATTATAACTCTCATAACTTCCACAACTCCTCCTTCTCCAAAGTTTTCAAGGCATTCACCATCATTACCCCAACCTCTCCAACACCTACAATCTCTTATACTTTTTCCTTCGTCTCATAGTCTAAATCATGTGCTCAACAATATTACTCAAATTTTTATTTCTTCATCTCTTTTCCAGGTATGCTCATACTCAATGTGTGTTCACTTTACTTTATAGTTTGTTTCTCTTTTTCTTTTATTGGTTAGTTGATGGTGAATTGGAGACAGCACACTCATAGCTCTTGTATATAACTTGGTAAATGGTTGTGTTATGCTCAAATTAAATTGTTGTGTTGTGGTCAAATTTATTTTACACGAAACCAAATGGGTAAAGTCTGAGATTCCCAGATGAAATAATTGATTTGGTGTAAATTGTATGTGTAAAATAAGTTCAAACTCCGAAAGAGTTTGAAAGAAGTAATGGGTGCACATAAAGTGTTCGAAAAAATGCCCTATTGACTAAAGGGTTAACTAGTAAGCCCTGACGGCTCAAGTGACAAAACATCACAAGTGTGACGACCTGCCAAAGCAAGCCATCATAGGGAAGAAAATTCATGTGTTTTCTATTTATACCCGACAGTTCACCTGAAGACCTGTCAGGCTTGTGATGAGCCGTCAAGGTTAACCGTCATATAAGGATGATTTACTAGAAATACCAGATGGTTTGGGTTGACAATCCATCAAAAATGTGGCAAACCGTTACCCTTACCCATCAATAATAAGAAGTCTTATGTTCAAGTATCTTACTTCTATATGTTGCCTTGTACAATGACTAACTGTTTCCCTCAACAGGTACAATGCCTCAAAAGGTACAAGAAATGAAAGGGGGCGCAAGAAAAAGGAAAGTAAGGGATATCTCAACCTCTAGACTTAGAGATGAACCAACAAATGAAGTTAAGGAAACCGAGGCACCAGCTTACCACACCAGACAAAGAAAAAAGAAGCACGCTCATTCCTCCTAGTCTGATAAAGAGGATGGGTCCTCAAGTGAGAAGTCCAGCAGTAGTGAAGAGAGAAGTGATATTTCAAGCTTAGGGAACAAGGAGAAAGGTGATAATGAAGCCACCAACAGTCCAAAAATATTGAGCCTAAATAGGAGAGGGGAGAAGTGCTCCGAACAAAGGCCCTAGGAGTTAGAGAAAATATTCATTGGAAGATTGAAGGGGCAGAAAAAACACTACCAAGGGGGTCTCCTTCTGACAAAGACAATGAGTTTAAAGAAACCATTTGCTGAAGAAGTTCAGATCATCACTACTAAATTACCCGAGTACCCGGACATTGAACAATGATTCATTAAGTATTATTTAGGTAGGACGAGCACACCTCCTGAAAAGTGCTCCCCTACCATGGTTTATGAATTCTAGGCAAACTACTTGGCCTTCCTTGAGAAGCACTGTGAGAAAGGAAAAAAATCTTCTGATACAAGATTGTTGGAAAGGCTTTCAATTTGAGAGGTTTTAGTAGACATCTTCGATCACACCATCAACCAGATTCTATTTGGCCAACTCTATGAACCCCCAGTTATCACTCCTAAGTACAAATGTCGAATTATGTTGACATCCACCTAGCGATCCTAGTTAGTACAAATTTTGATGGAGAGTGGTGAACCCTCATGGTTAGTAAATAAGAAGAAAAGGATGACCAAATCATCGCTAAGCTTTGCAACAAAATTTAGATGGCCAGTGGTCAGGTTGCAGCTAATGCCTACAGGTAGAGATACTAATCTCGATAAGCTCAGGGTTGTAGTGGTTGCGAGTATGATGGAGGGTTTTAAAATTAACTGCGGATAGATAATTGAAGATGAAATGCATGCAAGGGTGCATAAGACTGCTATAGCATTGCCATTTTCTTTCCTGGTGACTGAGTTATGTAGGCTCATGAAGGTACCTACTATGAGTGGTATCGATGATGTGGTGATAGCCACACGTACCCAGGACATTGATAGGACTCGTGATGATGCTATGTTTAAGTTGATGATCCACAAACCTCCTTCATATGGACCTCAATCATAGTCTACTCCAGAGATGTCGGGTACTCCTTCAGGTACATCTCTAGCTGTTATGCCTATTGATCAATAGGGTGCATCTGCTACTTCTGGGCCTACAACTGTTGCCTTAACCGCCAAGACTGCTAACACAACATAGATGTCACCTGCTTATTAAGAGTTTTAGTTAAACCTGCACAATTTTATGAAAATGGCCAAGCGGTAAAAATGGTTTGAGATTAAATTGCAAGAATGGGCTAAGGAATTTCAACCTTTCATAGATCATAGAATTCAAGAGGAACTGAAGCCATATGTAAATCTGCATTCCCACATGGATGATATGGAGCTGCGGTTGAATAACAAGTTGAAGGAGTTGTCGATTTCAGATTTGGACAAGTTCACAACCACACTTATTAAGGCCCAAGCTGATGTTGCCTTACTGAAAAAGGGTCCCTCTTTTGGGTTCCCTAAGTTGGAAATTGTGGAGTCGGAGAATGATGATACCATAATCGATTTGATGGACCTTCTTGTATCAAATAGCGTGAAGAAATTGATTGAAGGTGAGGAGAATAAAAGATCAAATAAAATAAAGCATCGCGATGAGGCACCGGAAGAAAGAAAGATACAAAAGGCACTGAAGGCCTCTAAGAAGGATGAAGAATTAAGGCAAAAGCATAGGCAGGATCGGCTAGCGGGAGTTTTTCCAGCTCTACACCTGGAGTTGGGCCCACACCACATGTGTTTCTAACTACCTCTCTGGTGATTGAGGATGTAGTTGATGGTGTGAGAACTCCAATTGACACCGGGGTCATTGTTGTAGATTCTGAGGTCACAAAGGTCTACAAAGACTTGCCAGACTTTGAAGACTAAGGGCTTCATAGGTATTACTTCCTCCAAGTTCTTATTTATTGTCTTGATGCATTGGGGACAATACATGTTTCTTTTTATGGGGGTGGGGGTACCTGTGGGTCTATCACAACCTGAGGGTTTTTGTTGTCGTGTTTCTTTTCCCTCGGGTGTGCTATCTTGTAAAACTGGAATGTTTAGGTTTATTGATTTTTGTGTTGATTAAGTTAGACTATTAGCAATAAATATTTTGAATTTAATGATCTTTTGTGGAAAAATAGAGACCACTCCAAAATTATCTTGCTTTTAGCATTGGATGGCATGTTTTCATATTGTTGACTATTTGGATGTCTGAATGTCATTAGTATATATGGATTTAATAATATTGCTTAAGCTTAATTACAATCATAATAGTGGGTATTAACAAGTGTTCTTCTGTGCCAAGTATGTGTGAGCCTATTTTGTACTTTTCTAACTTTGTGTATGCACCTAGAACTTGCTTGGTCTATGTTGTTTAGGTTGTAAGTTGTTGATTAGCAGAGGATCACAGTCCCTACTGAATCTAGTCCACTTATCCTAAAGAGACTGTCCAAATGATGTAAATAAATCCTTTGATCCCTGTTTGAGCTGTCAAGACTTCTTTATTCAACAACTGTTCACCTTCCCTATTTTACTGTTGAACCTCTATTTTGGACCTGGACCCTCCTTTGATATCATGCACCTTAACTCAGTCTTGCCTAAGTTGAGGGTGGCTACTGTAGAAGTTTTTGATAAGTGAAAAAGGGTATAAAAAGAGCAAGTGTGGATAAAAGAAGATCCTATGAATTCGGGCAAAAGAAAAAGAAAGAAAAGAGTCAAAAAGAAAAAGAAAAAACAAGAAAAGAGTGAAAAAGAGAGGAAAAAAAAAAGAAAGAGAAAGAAAAGACCCAAGAGATTTGCCGCACTCTATGATGGGAATTATTTATAGAAAAAGGTGAATAAGGGAGGAATCTTAAGTTAAGTTGAAATAAGTGTTCATTCATGACAAGAAGGGCTAAGTCACTAACCCCTAAATACATCCTACCAGTACCCAAGCCCTCATTACAAGCCTAGAAAAGGCCTGTTGTGATCTTGATCAATGTTCTAAAAAAATGAGCTAGGATATTAAAGGCAAGCCTATGGGTTCGTATGTGCATTGTTGGAAACTTTGTTTGTAAGTGTGAGAGATTTTTTCCAGTCCCCGATGAAATTTGCATGTGTGTGCGGGTCTTCTTTGTAGCAAGGGCTCTATAAAGACACTACCACTTACTGTTAGGATAGCAATTATTGTGTATACAAATTGTTCCTTGATATTATAATGACATGATTAGATCCAAAATTGTTGACATGTTGAATGACTACTATGTACTGGATTGAAAGATGATAAAAATAGGGTGTGTTTTGGAAAGAACTGAAAATTACAAATTGATTGCAATAGTTTAGCTTAGTTGTTGTATGTTTGAAGCGTTTTTCTAGTTTGGTTTTGTCTTGTTGCTTGAGGACAAGAGAACATTCTAAGTTGAGGGTGTTGATATTCTGGCTAATGACGGAACATTTTACACTTTTAACTAAGAAAATTTTTGAGTTTTTAAGCAACCTTTGGTAGTTTTGATGCCTTTTTGTGTTAAATTACAGGAAATAGGCCTAAGGATAGAAAAGAATAAACACTGCACTGAAGTTGATGTGTGAAGGTTTAGCTAACGGCTCGTCAGGGCCTTGGAAAACCACCACACTAACCATCAAGAGAAAGCAGAATCAATAGTCCCATGAATTTAGGTGACAACTCAGTGGGCGACCCGTCAGGGCCTTAGAGAGTCGTCACTTGAACTATCGAGTTGAAGCAGAATTGAGGATCCAACAAAGACAGGTGATGGCTCAACTGGAGAATCGTTAGAGGTCTGGCGAGCCGTCACCCCAGTTGTTAGGACAAAGCAGATTTCAAGCATATTTGAAGGCATGTGATGATCCAACAAGCCCTATGTTTAGCTTGCTTGAACAAAGAGGTTAAAATCGGGAAAAAAGATTTAACAACGAGAATTCAGAGCTTCTAACCTCCGTTGAATGATTCATGCTCTAACGAGATTAATCACTTGTGGCTAAAATCGAGTAATTATTTTAATCACTTTAAGTTTGAAAGAATTAAAGGGATAATCATCTAATTAGGTTTGCAAAAATTTAGGTGAACATTTGAGCTCATCGCATTTATGAGTCTTAACATAAATTCATCATCGACTTGACTCGTAATTTCTATGAAACAAAGGTGAACACAATCCTAATTTATTCTCTCTATTGATAAAAGCTTATGAATTTAACCTTAATCACTTGAAATAAGTTGAAATAGTTTTATAAACATTCATAATCCCTCCTATTTCATGAAAATTGTCGACTAATAGTCATTTGAATTACATACGACTAAATTTTCACCATAGTCCCTGGGGATTCAACCCCAACCTTTGATGGGTTATATATTTGACAACGACTGCTTATGCTTCTAAAAGAAGTTGTAATTTGGGCGTATCAGTTACTAGATGAAAATCAACATTTCAAATCTAATGGAATTGACAGAATCACCATCCGACGCTCAGATCACAAAATGTTGACCAAATTCAAACTAATCACTTTCAAGGCTACACAATACCTCAAACTCACTCAAATCACTCTCGAACGCTTTGGGGACCATGCCAACCCACCACACAAGTCATATAAGGCATATAATAACTGCGGCAAAGGGTAAAATAGTCAAAACACAAAAAGGTAAAACTCACAACAAAGGTTGTTACATTATCCACCACTAAAACATGAGTTCATCCTCAAACAATAAGTAAATCAAGTTCCTAAATTGATAAAAAGCTTGGGATATCTACACCGCATATCAGACTTAACCTCCCACATAGCCTCCTCAATAGGGTGATGTCTCCACTGAACTTTCACAGAATCAATATGCTTCGACCTCAACTTCCTTGTCTATCGGTCTAGGATGGCAATAGGCTCGTTCTCGTAGAAAAAGTCATGATCTAATGCTACAAAATCCCAACAGATCACATATGAATCATCTGGACGGTATCTCTTCAACATAAAAACATGGAATACCAAATGAACATCCGACAGATGTGGAGGAAAATCTATCCTATACACCACATCTCCAAACATCTCAAGGATCTCAAAAGGGCCAATAAATCTCGTACTAAGCTTTCCTTTCTTTCCAAATCTCATCATACCTTTCATGGGTGATACCTTCAACAAAACCCACTCTCTAAGCATGAATGCAACATCATGGACACGATGGTCGGCGTAACTCTTCTACCTACTCTGGACAGCCACAATCCTCTACTGGATCAACCTCACTAGATCCATCATGTCACTCAACAAATCAGTGCCCCAAGGTGTAACCTCAAACGAATCAAACTATCCCATAGGGGATCTACATCTCAGCCTATATAATGCCTCAAAAAGTTCCATCTGAATGTTTGAATGTTAACTGTTGTTGTAGGCGAACTATGCTAAGGGAAAGAATTGGTCCCAATGATCATAAAAATCCATAACACACGCTCGAAGAATATCCTTTAACACCTAAATGGTCCACTCTTACAGGTAATCCGTCTGATGGTGAAAAGGTATGCTCATATTAAGCGGAGTACCCAACTCACTCTGCATAGAGCTTAAAAAATTTGAGGTAAATTGAATACCTCTATCAGAAATAATGGAGATGGGTACACCATGCAATCAAACAATCTCTAGAATGTAGATTTTGGCCAACTTCTTCGCATTATAGTTCAGCTTCACAGGTATGAAGTGATTATTTAGTTAACCTATCCACCATCACCCAAATAGAATCAAACATTCCAAAGTTGGGGGTTGGCCAACCATGAAGTCCATACTGATTTGCTCCCATTTCTAATTGGGGACATGCATCCTTTGCATAGTGCCACCCGATCATTGATGCTCATACTTCACTTGCAGACAATTCAAAAACTTGGCGACAAACTCAATAATGTCCTTCTTAATACCAAACGACCAATAGTATTGCTTCAAATAATAATACATCTTAGCCTCTCCTGGATAAATAGAATACTTCAAACAATGATTCTTCTCCAAAATCAATCTAATCCACCCACCAACTCTCGACACACAAACATGACCACCAATCCTAAAATACCATCGGAATCAAGAAAAGTAGTTTCGCCTCACCATGCAGCACTTTATCATCACCCTCAACTTCTCATCATCAAATAGACGAGTTCAAATCTGCTCCATCAATTAGGACCTAGCTTCAACATAAGCCAACACATACCCAGGTGTCAAATTATCAAGTCAAATCAATTGGATAGCCAAAGACTGAATGTCTAAGGCTAAAGGTCGCTCCCCTACCAATAGATGAGCCACACTTCCCATACTAGCCTTTCGACTCAAGACATCCGCTACCACATTAGCCTTCCCAAATGATAAAGAATGGTAAGATCATAATGCTGTCTTATATTAAGATCTCTCTAAGTGAAGAAATACTAAACGCTACGATGATTGGAGAAAATCTCATAAAACTCTATACAAGTAGTGTTGCCACAACTTCACCACAAATACAACTGAGACTAATTCCAAATCATGAGTAGTGTAGTTCTTCTCATAAGGTTTCAACTGACGAGAAGCATAAGAAATAACTTTACTCTTCTGCATCAAAACACCTCCCAAGCCAACTCTAAAAGAATCACAAAATATGGTAAAACCCATGCCCTCCTCCGACAAAGTCAAGATATGAGCCAAAGTCAACAACTTCTTGACCTTTTGAAAGCTCTCCTCACAAGCATCCGACAACTAAATTTTTTTTTTGAGTCAACTTGGTCAAATAAGCCACTATAGAAGAGAAACTCGGTACCAACTAGTAGGAGAATTAGGTCTATCCCAATCACGAACAATCGTTTCCTTGGCCGAATAGACCATAATATCATCCTTTGTCACTACATGACCCAAGAAAGAAACAAAATCCAACAAAAACTCACACATAGAGAACTTGGCATACACCATCTTATTACACAATATTTGAAGTACAGACCTTAAATGTGGCACATGCTCGGCCTCATTCTTAGAGTAAACCAAGATATCTTTGATGAACACAATTACAAAAGAATCAACATATTGTCAAAATACCCTATTCATCAACTCTATATACACTGCTCGGGCATTAGTCAGCCTAAAAGAAATAACCAAGAACTCATAATGGTAATACCATATCCGAAGGATGTCTTCAAAATATCACAATCTGTAGTCTTCAACTGATGGTAACCAAAACTCAAGTCAATGTTAGAAAACACTAACGCACCCTGAAGCTGATCAAACAAGTCATCAATACGAGAAAGAGGATGCTTGTTCTTGATATTAACCTTATTCAGTTATGGATAATCAATAAACATGCATATGGATCCATCCTGATTCTTCACAAAAAAGACGAGCACCCCAAGGAGATGCAGTCGGTATAATGAATCCCTAACTTATAAAGTCTTGTAATTTCTCCTTCAAATCCTTCAATTCTGTTAGGGCCATCCTACAAGGAGAAATGGAAATAGGCTTAGTGCTTGGCTCTACATCAATAGAAAAAACCACATCCCTATCTGCAGGAATACCAGGTATGTCCGTAGGAAACACTTCTATGAACTCTCTAACAACTTCACACAATCCAAGGGAGGCGGTGAAGCAACACTAGTATTATGAACAAAGGCCAAATAATAATGACACCCTTTCCTTACCATTCAATAAGCATAAAGGAAAGATATAAACCCTTTAGGACACAAACAAAGAGTGCCCTTCCACTCTAATCTCAGCACCCATGGAGTAGCTAAAGTCACGGTCTTGGTGAAACAAACACGAATAGGCATGGCAAAGGACTCGTACATATCATCAAAACCAGTAGCAAAGTATGAATACACATAAGAGAATTCAGACCCTGGGTCAAATAACATGGAAGCAATACGACCGAAAACTAGGATGATACATGTAATCACAACATTAGAGGCCTCTACTTCAGGTCTCCTAGGAAAAGCATAGCAGTGACCACACCCGCTACCTGACTGAGCAACCCCACATCCATTACCATGAGCTCCCTAAGCTCCATCTCTGGTACCTCTAGATCTACCTTTATAGCCCTGTGTACCATCTCTAACTACAAACACTATTGTCGAACAAAGCTGAAGCAAAGAACTCAGTTAGGGAGGACTCAAAATATGCCAAGGACAATCTCTCGCTAAATGACCAAACTCATTACATACAAAACATCCCTTGATAACAGAATCACACTGAGAAACCCAAAATTCCCTCCATAACACAACAAACCAAAATAATACCTTTAGCCTGTGTGACCCGATCAATGACTACCCAAAGCCTCAGAACCCATAGACCTACCACTTGAACTCTGTAAGAAATCCTGAATCGGTCTGCCATGATAACCATGACAATCTCTACCAAATAAATCCCTGCCTCGAGATGGATAAGCACTGAACTTGCCATGTTACCATATCCTCTTGGCACCACTACTATGCGTACCCTGGTGACTAGTCTTAATCAACATAGAATGATCCATAATATTCTAAAAAGAAACACCTGAGACCACTAGTTGAGCTGTTACCAACTGATAATAACCATTCAAACCCTTAACATACATCCTGATCCTCTCAGGATCTGTAGAGATGCTAGTAGTGGCATGTCAATACAATGTATGAAACAAGCCTCATACTTTATAATAGTCATGGAGCCAAGCTCCAAATGATCAAACTTAATGCTCAATTGGTACCTCAATCTATAGGGAACAAACCTCTCAAGAAAATCCTTAGAAAATTGGGTCCATGTAGACTGAGGGGAACTCCCATGTCTACAACTGACAAGAGATTTCCACCGTTGCCTAGTCAAATCAGTAAACTGGTAGGTAGTGTAAGCAACACAATAGGATTTAAGTGAACCGAGGTTATACAACCTTTCGTAGAAATCAATCAGAAATTCCTAAGCATCCTCACCAATAGCATCACTGAGCATGGGAGGGGACAATTGAATAAATCTCTTGAATCTCTTTTGCTCCTTAATTAATATCTCAAAATGAGGAACTATGAGGGAACAAAAAGTCTAGCAGGTAAAGTCTTAATACGTGGGGACACCATAATTCCCTGAGAGTCTAAAAACCAATAGTAGGAACCTTCCCTGGAAGCTAAACACCTCCTATAATCTATGAACCATCTGGTGTACCCTATAGAATACAGGTCTAGGGAATACCAACCAAATGACTCAAAAAATAAATCAGCAAATCCTATAATACTTTAGTAACAATAAAATCCTGAGGGGATTGAGCTAGTCCCACCTCCTCTTTCTGATATGCCACCTCATTATGCTCAATCTCAGGCTTGGGAAAGGCCACTCTAACTCATTCTCTAGCCGGAGCCATTCTTAGTGCCTGACCTCTACCTCTGTCTAGGCCGCAACCCCTACCTCACCTTCTAACTGGGGCTCCAACAGAGGGTGCTGGCTCATCATCCTTAACAACTATGGATCTAGTCCTTACCATTTGCATTGAAAAGAATAAAATACAAGTTTAGAATACTGTACATGAAAAACATGCACTATAAGATATCAAATTAGAGAAGTTTTCTTTAAAATGTCCCATAGCCTCCCTTAGATAGATACAGACATCAATGTTTGATTTGCGAGACTCTATTAGAAATCCTATTCTTTTAATCATGAGATCGGTGAACCTAGTACTCTAATACCAATTTGTCATGACCTAGAATTTGAGGTCATGATGACACCTACCCTAAACCATCCTTGGTAGGTAAATCAAAAATCCACAATGAATATGAAATATGTAAAAGGAAAGAAATGAAGCAAATATGAGACTTCTAGAATAAAGTCAGGCCATAATAATCATAAATACAAAATATCTAAATGAAATGCAATCGAAAACCAAGACCTTATATCATAAGTACAAAGAGCATCTTAGATAATACTGAAATCACATAGTACATCTCTATCTTCGAAAATAAGTAAAGACATAATAGATAGATTGAGGTTGGAATAAGGCTCAGGATGAAGAGCTCACCAGTACTCCAAATTAGCTCTCAATAGTACAAATCAGCTATCGCAAGTTGCACTTGTATTAGGATCTGCACCAAAAGGGCACAAAAGTAGGAGTTAGTATATCCCACTTGTACTCTGTAGGTATCATAGACCGACTGAGAAAAAAAGAAAACTAAACAAGTAAGGACTACTATGAGCATGTTTCTACTTATATATAGAAAAGTTCCCAATGGTGTTTCAAACTGTATCTCCTAACAATTCTACAAATATAATATTAGTATAAGGCTACAAAAGAATATATATACATGAAAGAAATCTAAACACATGATATCAAACACATAAAAGGAATGCATATGATGCAATGCAATGCGATGGGCATGATGCGACGTTTTGATATCACCTCGTACATACCTTTCAAGCAAAAGCTTCCCGGATAGGACACCATGGGGGTTTCACAACTCATATACATTTACAATCTCATATCTCAATAAGTCTTGCAGGTACATTCTTTGGTCAAGAGTTTTACTAAGTGTCTTATTTTTTTTTAAAAAATAAGTATTTCTCTATGGTTCTAATTCCATGTATATAGATAATTGAAATAAGGATGCATGCTCATAACCAAGATAATTTTATATAATGAATCAATTCCATGATGGTATTAAATGAGCTCAAATCTTCTCAAATTTTAGTACATCATGATATAGATCATCTCATGGCACCACAATAATGAATAGTCATGTAAGACACCAAATATATATCAATTCAAGCCCCCAATCAGGAATCACAATAAAAATAAAGGAAAATAATGCTCAAACAAGATTAATACCAAAAACCACTTGTGTATTACAACTATTATCATCTCTCAAGTCAAATATAATATTCAAATATGCCCCCACACGGACATCACAATAATAATAATCTTTATAGTCAATAATAATAATCATATAGTCCCCCACATAGGCAATACAATAAAATAACTAGCTCAAAACTTCACGATTAAATCCCAAACCCACAGCATACTTTACATGAATAGTTAACTACTTAGCCCAGTTTGAAGAAAGTTAAGCCATAACCTACCTCAAAAAGTAAAATCTCAAGCATGTACCCTTCAACATGGAACCTTTCCTTTACTTGCATCCTTAGAACAAACCAAATCTATCAAAATTGTAATCTACACATAAAAATGAGTCTAACGATACCCATTTTAGCTACTTTCTTTTTGGATCCTAAAATAGTTCAAAAATCAACCCTAAAGAAAAAAGGGTAAAATTGAAATTTCTCTTAAGAATCATGTTTAACATAATAAAAGGATTCTAATTATGAAAATCCATTGAAAAACAAGTTCAAATCTAGCTAAAAATCAAAGGAAACAAATTTTGTACTTTATTAGGTAAAACCCCCAAAATCCAAGTTTGAAATCCTAGTTTTAAAGATAAAATCAGTGGAAAATGATAAAAATATGAGTTTAGAGTGTACCCACACAAGATTAATGAAAATTCTCTTTGAAATTGCCAAGTATAGAGCTCTCAATGTTTGAAAATGATAGAATGGAATAAAAGAGAAGAAAAAGGTTATTTTACACCAGCGACGTCGCTTAGGCAGTAAAATGGTTGCCTAAGCAATGTCATTTGAGTGGCCAGACTATTGTTAAGGAGGTATTCACTTGCCACACTAGTGAATGCTAAGGCAACACCTCTTCCACTTTGGCAACATCGCCAAGGTGAAAGAAGCATCGCTAAGCCAATAATGCTGAAAAAGTTAGGCTTCCGCTAAGGTGGTCCTTGGTCCACCTAAGTGACACCGCTAAGGCAACGAAGTGACCTCTAGAGCAGTTGCACCAGAACCAGCAAAGCTGAGATTTTAACCAAGTAAAAAATGACTCTAAATGGACTCTTGGGATTTGATCAATAGCTCGTAAAAATAATCCAAAAATGATACTATGTTTCGAACTCAATGGAACCATCGAATTTACCAAAAGAGGTCGTTATCAACCAGTTAACCACCTGGAATGCCCTTAGGCTATTTCAATTATTTTTTTCTCATCTAAGAGGTCAAAACTCTAAATAAAGGCTCGAAACATGAAACAACCATTCTACTAACCCAAAATTAATATTCCATATCTAATGGAACTAACAAAATCACCATCCAATGCCTGGATTATAAAATATTGACCAAAGTCAAATTAATCACTTTCAAGGCTACTAAATATCTCAAACTCACTCAATCACTCCCAAATGCTTCGGGGATCATGCTAACCCACCCCAAAGCTCTTATAAGGCATATAGCTACTATAAGAAAGGGCAAAATGGTAAAAACACAAAAAAAGCTAAAATTCACAACAAGGGTTGTTACACTTTGCTACTTGTTTGGATTTGTAGTACGATCCTGTAGTTGTGCTCATGCATGTATATACTCTCGTAGGTGATTATTTAGTAGTATATCAAATGTATCGGTCATATATTATGAACATTTTAGGGTATGGCACCTAGGTAAATCTTATCTTTCTAGATATGGTAGATTTTGAGGTGATTCTAGGTATGGATTGGTTGTCTCCTACTATTTATTCTTTGATTTATTTTCCAAGACTGTTACCTTAGTTATGCTTGGTATCCCTTGTATAGTGTGGAAGTATACCGATTGTCACATGTCAAAAGGTGTGATATTGTTTCCAAGGGTGCGACAGTTGATAGAAAATGGGTGTTTAACTTATCTATCATATGTTTGGTCTTGTATTGCTGATACTTCTATACTTTAGTCAGTTCTTATTGTTAGTGAGCTTGTAGTTGTGTTTTGTATAGGTTTACCTAGTCTTCTTCCTACTGTGATATTGATTTCAGAATTTACCTTGAGTTGGGCACTCGGTACATTTCCATTCCCTTATATCGGATGGCATCATTACTTGAGGGAATTAAAGGACCAGCTTCAAGATTTTTTGAGTAAGATGTTCATCAAGCCTAGTCTATCTCTGTGGTGTACTCCTGTTGTATTTGTGAAAGAATAAAGATGGTTCCTTATATTTATGTATTGATTACCAGTAACATAATAAGATGACTATTAGCAATACATATTCAATATCGCGTATTGATGATTTGTTTCACCAGCTCCACAGAGCAGCAGTGTTCTCTAAGATAGAATTGAGGTCTGGATAATATGTAAAATTCATAGTATGTAAAACCACACAAGGGAATTAGTAAAGCAAGAGTTAAAGTAGTAACTGATAGCATAAAGTGAATTAATTATCTTACTTTCTTTATGAGAGCAATTGGTGAACAGACATAAACCACTATGTGAGTGTATGGAGTCTTATCTTGTCTCGATCAACTAAGCCATACTACACCTTGCCAGGCATAGGACATACATGACATGATTTTCTAGCAAGGGATCCATAATAAGACTTTTTTGGAACACACAAATAAGCGTCATCCGACTTACAGAATAATCTCTATCTTACATCTATAGACGTATTTCAGGCATTTGTTATTTAGATTTATGCCTTCTTAGTCAGCCAAGTAACACCCTTAAGCTTATAAATTTTAAAATGTATTTATGTCAGTTCTTGTTCAGAGGATAGCCTTATTAGGCTTATGGTCATGGTTTCGCCATTTTAGGTTTATAATCATAGATTGCCACTTTAGGGTACATGTCTTATAATTAACCATATTAGGTTCATTAATCACAAGTTATATAATTCCATAACATCATTTGAGATTCATGATAGGTAAATGTTATGATACATTATGTCATTGATGTGCCAACATTTGAAGACACATTTGATACTTTTAACGATGAATAAATGCAAGTTCTTGAGCAACTTTTATTGGATTTGATCATATTTATGTCTCATGTGCAAGAAAATGTATTAAGGAAAGATATAGTGGAATTATGCTAAAAAAGAGACACTAGATGGCCCACTTGATGGACCATCAACTCTGGGATGGTCCATCGTGTAGGTCGTGGTTCATAAACAGTCCGCAATGCTAATTGCTGGCAAGGCGATGATAAAGTTGATGGATCATCATTCTCTGATAGACCATTGACCAGATTGTAGAGCTTAAAGAGTGTGTAATAAGTGAAGCATAGCAAGTTACAAAGCAGTCAATAGACCATTAATGCTCCTAAGGACCATTAATTCTTTGATGACCTGTTAACCAGACCATGAAGCTTAAGCAGTTTTAATGTGGCATTAACTTGATAGAGGTGATGGTCTAGGCGACGTGCCTTCATCTAGCCGACAGATTGTCAACTTGACCATGGGACATGAGGTGATTTTTTCTTGTTTAATTAGATTTGATATTTCCCCGAACTATATAGCTACTATTAGGGTTTATTTGGTATATCTTTTTTTTCCAGAAAAAAAATAATATTCTTACGTTACTTTGTGGATTTTGTTGGTTTTGGAATACAATTGAGTTACTGAGATTTTGTTTGTGTAAGATTCTTCTTAGTTTATCATTTCAATGTCTTTGTTTCTTCCTAAAGCTATGAGTTAATAAACCCAACAACTAGGGTTGTGGGATCCATGGTGAATTAATATCTTTAGGGTCAATAATGGTCTAGATTCATTTAGGACTATTACTAGTATCATTAACTCTTTTGATTTGTTTGATTTCTAATGGTTGCAAACATTAGAACCCGCTTTAGGTTTAAATTTCTTGAGAAAAGAAGTTAAGGCTAGGAAAAGAGGTTTATATCCCTCGTCTAATGGTCAATGATGTGAAAAGATTAGCCAACTTGAGGGAATTATTATGTTTCCTACTACATTCACTCTTAGATCTAAGAAAATTTGAGCGATAATAGCTTTGTAAGCATAGCACTAGAAGAGTCTACTATTGTTAGCGACCCATTTGTGTCATCAAAACATGATGCACACTAACCTCGTTCTCTCTCTCAACAAAATTCATTCTCTGAAACATTGTTATTGTTTCTTATTCCCAATTGATGTCGAAACACCCAATTGATGTCGAAACAACTCCACATTTTACAAACACACCTTTAATGAAAATAATTGGCTAGTTGTTAAATAACCACATAAAACTTAGTATTCACTTTATTCCATGTGGGATTCGACCCCAACCTAGTTAGGTTATAAATTTGACAGCGATTTTATATTTCAACTTAAAGGTGTAATTTGAGCGTATCGGTCATATTTCAATATCATGGCTTCCATAGCGTTTAAGGGAATTATGGAGTAACTCATAGTATTATTGTTGAGGTTTATATTCATGTCTAGTAGTAAGGAGATATAAGTCATTATACTATAGCAAAGGAATTAAAGTTCAAATCTTTTAGTTGCAAAGTAGAACAAAAGGAGTTCGTCTCAAAGATTATGAAGTTCCCACATTTATCAAGTTCCCAAATTGGGGAAAATTAAACAATATTATAAGGTTCCTGGTATAATTCAAAAAATTAGACTATTAATCACAAAATTCATGGATTTCAAAAGTTTCATAAATTTCTTAAATCATATGATTCATTCATAATTCTTAAATCCAAGCATAAGGGTTCATATAATTTACATAAATTGGAGTATTCAAGAAGTAAAGAGTTTACTCGTAGACATCTCGAAGAGCTTACTTAAAGAGTTTGATTAAATTATCGAAATTCCTTCAATCCTAATTATCTTGAGAGTGATTTGAACAATATAAGCATGAATGTCATAGGAATACATAGAAATAGCAGTCTTACATTTCTCAAATACATAAAGGAACTTAAAATTGGGATTGGAAGGATCTAGGCTCTATTTTTGCGTTGATTCACTTGAGTTCTTGAGTGTTATGTTTGAGAGGAGAAAGAGGGGTGTTAGATGATGGAAAATGTGTATAACTAATGGAAAAGGATTTCAATTCATGTATGGGGGTATATGAAAGGTACCGAATAAAAGTTACCCTAAAAGGGCTTGCTTGCTTTGAGACTACATCCCAAAAGACTTACTTCCCCACCCTGGTCATCACGTGGGGCTCAGGATCAGGCATTTTGGGCGGCAACCCATCTATTCTGACTGTCTCTTAGTAAAAGGCACATAATATTTTACTCAGTAGTTGTTTTGTACGCTGTTGGTGGTGTTGGAAAAATGACTAAAAAACCTTTGATTTGGTGTGTGGTGGGCCACATAACTCTTTATATTCAAGAAGGAATGCTCATTATAAGTTGACTCTAGTAGAACCTTATACCAAAACTTAATCGGTAGAGAAGATTTCAACTCAACTTTCTGCTAGGAGTTTCTTATGAACTTAAATCTATCCAATACACTACCTATACTTAAGGATTGACCTTCATACTTGGGTATAGTAAAATTCATTGGGTTAAGGTCTATACATACCTATAGTGGTTCAAATCATAGCCTGAAAGTTTGATGTGTTACGATATCTTCCCCTTGGGATCATTCGTCCTCGAATGATGGTCTTTGCTTGGAGTAAAACACATGAGTTGAACTATTCACTATAAACTTCTGCAACAACACTTATCAATATGCTGAGCTGTACTAACAACAAGAGCTTGAAAACCAACTACTAAGGAAATTTAAAAGCACGAGTTATAAACACAAGAATTATTACACCAAAGACATGAAATATGTGTCTATAGAATCAAAAAGAACATTGACATGAAGGAATACATATGAACATGGTATTTACCATGGCTTCCATTCCAATTAAAGTTACATGACCTAAAATAAGGGTTTGTCAGACAAAGGAATAGGTGTATTTTCACCTTACACAATACAACTGATAGTCTTTAAGCTTTAGAAACACTTCTCAACTATGATTTCTTCTCAGAATACCACACTTAATCATTTGCAACATAAAATCCTCACTAGTGTACAAATAACTACTAGAGTCAGAGTCTAACTGGATGTTGTTCCCATGTTCAAGACTAACTTGGATGTACAAAGTGCTACATATAAAGCGACTATACTAGTCTGACTTACGGGTTTCTATATTCTATGTCCCCAAGAGCACTATTTTTTGATATCGCTAAGAGCCACTATTCTAGTCTGACTCACGGGTTTCTATATTCTATGTCCCCAAGAACACTATTTTTTTATATTGCTAAGAGCTACCCACCTCAAGAACTAGTAAAGGAGTCACTTGACATATGAGACAATTGTCCTATGTTGATCAACCACAACATTCAAGCCTATTACTACACTACTTCAAGAACATAGGTACACCATCTATCCCCTATCCGACTGTTACAATAGCAATGCCTCATCTTTAATCCACACTTAATATCTTAGGTGACATAAGTCTATCATAATCCTAAATAACCAACCATCTAACACTCCTATCTTAGCTTAACCTTACCTAGTTTCTTTCACTAACATTTACCAAGTCATAAGAAAGAACACAAATGGACTGGAGTATGAGCATCATGAATAATAGAGATATTGCTCAATCATAACTCATATTATCATATATCTTAAGACAGGGCATGTGAAGTAAGATTTAGTGCAAAAAGCATGAAATAATTCATACATAACATACATAAAGCATGAATAAAGCATCATTTAAGGCATAGACATGACATAGCATGAGTAGTAACATATTGTAAAGTATGGTATCATAGTACTGAGAATAATGTAAGACATGGGTTCATGGATCATGAGTATCATAGCATAGAAACTAGATCACTGTAATCTTAGAAAAAGATTAAGATTGTTGTGAGAAGCTATTGCTTCCAATTGAAGAAATAGGGAATGGACATGAGTTTGCATAGAGAATTTGGACCATAGACTTAGGCATGACATTAATTTGTATGAAATATATGAACTAGGTCACGAGCATGATGCTAGTTCATGAGACATGAGTAGAGTGTCATAATGACTGAAGTACAAAAATATGCTATGATAAGAAAGGGAAGATGTCTTATTCTAGATATTTTATGGAGCTCATTAGCATTACAATCTATATCTCAGGACATGACTTGGTTTTTCACCCTATCATCTCCCCATTATCTCAAAAACTGACATTCTAGGTCTATGGACCTATTATCTAAATTGAACTATCAACACTTTATTCTTTACACTCGGAGTATTACTATACACAGGAATGCTAAACTCTTCTTAATAAACTATTTTTATAGATACCAAACCCTTACTAAGCCTTCTTTCTGAGATACTTCTCTTAGCTTTCTTTTTCTTCTATGTTCATCATTCTATAACTTATGCTCCAATTAACATAATAACCATTCCCTATAACACTTAACAAGTTGGTATCCTCTTATTAGTCTACAATTGTCACACCTCTAAGTATCTATCCACCTAATACAATAGAATTAAAGCTTATATCAAGAGATGCAACATCATACTATCTTATCTATAATCCCCTATTATAGTCAACCTATGATGTTAAAATATGCTCTCTACATTCCCCAAAACCATAATACTTTCTCTCTTAGAATCACCCACTAATGGCTACGCTTACCACTGGTTAACTATTGATGACAATGGTTGACCAAGCCCTTCTAGCCACACCAACCAAAGTACTCCTACCAGATCCCACCATGCCATCAAATACCCTAGACTATTTTAAAATTTTGAAACCTATAACTTTGAGTAATATGCATGTATTCCACAAAAAATATTTTCCTACGATCATAGCTAGGCTATTATAATGTTACATGGAGAACCATACATAAATGGTCTGAATCTGAAGTCACAAAAATAAATATAATAGAAAACTTACAGTACGCTATTGTAGGGAAATACCCCTATAGTTGTCATGACTTGGAGGAGTTACGTACCATGATTCCTTCCCAATGTAAAATCATAGGAGATTGCCATATTGGATATTTTAGAAATAGGCATATTTTGATTAGGTTTTCTTTGATAGAACACTTTATCAATATGAAATCGAATGCTACTTTATATCAAATCCAAAGATGGTGGGTCATAACAAATAAGGCCATTGATATATGACTCCGATTATACAATTTAAGAGGAAACTACAAAGGTTGTGGCTTGGAATTCATTCCCCCACTTGTTACACACTTTTTTTGGTGAAGGAGGCTTTATTCTCATTAGCTTTGGTAGTATGGACTCCTATACATCTAGACATGGCAACAACTAACAAGACTAGAACTAGCTGTGCTAAAGTTAAGGTGCTAGTTGACTTAATGGCTAATCTCCCGACCATGTTAGGATGAACATAAAAGATGAAGACATGGATGCAATTAGGACTATCAAGGTGAACATCTAATATAAATATCTCCCAAAATATTGTAATGCATGCAAACTATAGGGCAATAATATGTTTGAGTGCAGAGTTATTCACCATGAATTAACAATAATACAGGAGGACAATCTGAAAGAACTAACTAATATTGGGGTTTAGAACAGTAAGAAAAATGAACAAGTGAAAGGGGGAGGCCAAAATAACAACAACCTACTAGTTGCTTTCGTAGAAGACTGTAAACTTGATTGTGGGACATGAGGCAGTATTTTCTGTGTTTAATTAGATTTGAAATTTCCATGAACTATATATTGCTACTATGATGGTTTATTTGGTACATCTTTCATTTTAGAGAAATCAACAAGTATTCTTATGTTACTTTGTGGATTTTGTTTGTTTTGAAATACAATTAAGTTATTGAGATTTTATTTGTGTAAGTTTCTTCTTATCTTATGATTTCAATGGCTTTGTCTGTTCCTAAATATATGAGTGGATAAACCCCACATCAAGGGTTGTGGGATCCATAGTGAATTGACATCTTTAGGGACAAAAATGGTCTAGATTCGTTTAGGGCTATTATTTGAATCATTAACTCTTTCAATTTTTTTGATTTCTAATGGTTGAAAACATTAGAACCCATTTTAGGTTTAACTTGCTTGAGAAAATAAGTTACGTCAAGGAGAAAGATGTTTATAACCCTCATTTAATGGTCAATGATGTTATAAGATTATCCAACTTGAGATAATTATTGTGTTTCATAGTGCATTCACTCTTAGTCTAAGAAGATTTACATGATAATCGTCATTGTAGTTGAGAAACACTTAGATAAATTTAAAGTTTCAATAGATTTGCAAGCATAGCAATAGTGAATGGTATAAATTATGGATTGTCTTTAATGTGTTGTTGTGAAAGGTGTTTACGTGACGTAGTGAGGTAAATGTGACATTGTATAGAAGGGGAAGTGTAAAGTATAAACTTGGTGTGAAATACTATTGGTTTATGGTATCTTGGTTGATGTGTGGCATGTTTTGGTGTTGTTGTTATGGTAATGCAGTGAATGGTATTGTGAAGGGTGAAATTATGTTATATGGTAGTCATGTATTTCATTGTCGTTTTATGCACTTGTAATGTGGTTCGTTGTTAATGTGAGCTCCATTATGTATTTCGATTGTAGAGTAGCGCTTTAAGGAAGAGCTAAACTATTATAGTCATACGATTGAAGGATAAGGTATGTAAGGTTACTCTTTTCGTATCCTTTGGCAGCACCTATTATTCTCATTGTTACCGTACTTGTTCCATTCCGACATGTTCTAAAGTATCTCATTTCAGGTTGTCATATATTGTTATTCACATGTTTCTTATTCATTGAACAATTGTGATTCACATGTCTCTTATTCATTGACTGATGTTTCAATGCTCCAATAATGTAATAACCACCAATGTATCAATCCCATAAAAGTAAAGGAATATAGTAATGCATATATGGTTTATTGTTTGAGAACCGGGACGGCTCAAAGGGGCACATAAGTCTAGCTAGAACAGATCCCAAGATTATTGGATCAAGGGACAACATCAAAAGGGCACATAAGCCTAGCTCGACCTGATCCTAATATTAGGTTATGACCCACCGATAAGGTGGATGATTATGTTATGACCCACCGATAAGGTGGATGATTATGTTATGACCCACCGATAAGGTAGATGATTTTGTTATGAACCACTGATCAGTGGATGAATGATGATAATTATGAATGTTAAAGCAAAGAAAGTAAAGAATGTAATGTACATGGTTCCACACATATAGAACGGAGGTTTATTTATTTTTCCTTTTCACTTATATTTGATTCCATTGAAGTACTTTTGTATCACACAACTTTTTATAGCCTTACATACTCAGCACACTCTTTCGTACTGACGTACCTTGGGGAACTAACCTTACTTGCTGCAGGCACAGGTGCTAGTTGACCTCCACAGTAGGTTGCGGATCATCTATGGATTATTAGTGAGCTCCAATTCGGTTCGGGGCTTTTCGATTCATGTGTACATTGTTTTGGTACAGTGTAATAAATGTTGTGTAAGGCGGGGACTTGTCTCGACTTTAGGATTGGTTATGTATCTATTAGAGGCTTTTGTAGACTTTGTGGGACGAATGATGGAATATAAGAAATGTATGTCCATTTTGACTTGATGGCCCTAACGGCCAAGTTTTATACATATCATATGTTTTTCTATTACTTCCGCCATTGGCATCTTGTATCTATATATGATAGAGTGTGGTTCATTTAATGACATGCATATGAGTGTACATGAATGGAGATTGGTTCTCTCAGGCCTTAACGGCTTCGGGAGCCAGTCCGCCCCGTTGGAATTCGAGGCGTGACAAAAGTGGTATCAGAGAAAGTCGTCCTACGGGTGTCTACAAAGCCGTGTCTGAGTAGAATCTTGCTTATGGATGTGTTGCGCACCACATTTATAAGTAGGAGGCTACGGGACATTTAAGAGTTGTTTCTTTTCTTCATTTCTTAGATCGTGCATTAGAGTCAATGTTGTAGGTGGAATCATATCTGACCATTGAAGTTGATTTTCTTTTGTATAGTAAAATGTCGATTACAAGATGAGGTAGGGGTAAAGGTAAGTAGGTAGATACGCTTTCCAGAGAAGGAACGAGAAAATCACCACCTGACTAAGCTAGTCAAGGTGGGGCTGAAACTGAGTTTGCATCGCGAGCTTCTTCTACTTTTCCATCTCCAGAAGAGCCGAGAAGGAGAGAGAACCTGCCGAACCACCTGTAAATACTACTGAGCAGGATATAAGGAATGTGGTTCACATGTTGACTCATATTGTTGCTACACAAATTCAAGGACAAGTTGGTTCAACTAAGAGTAATGACGGTGCGGATAGGGCAGCTGGTCGGAGGACATAGGATTTTCTAAAATTAGACCCTCCCACCTTTACCGGATCAGATCTGAATGAAGACCCATAGGACTTTGTGGACTAAAATTCAAAGGGATCTAGATGTTATACATTTGACTGGTATAGAAATAGTCGAGCTTGCAGCATATAGATTGAAAGGAGAGGCTATATTATGGTATGAAGATTGGAAATGATCCAGGGGTATCGGTGCACTTCTAGCTAGTTGGGAGGAATTCAAAGCGGTATTCCTTGATCACTATCTTCCCTTTGAGATCCGAGAGGCTCGTGCGGATCAATTTTTAAATCTTCGTCAAGGGAATATGAGCATCATAGAGTACAGTCTCCGATTTAATTCTTTGGCTAGGTATGCTCCAAATGTAGTAGCCACTATGGACGACAGAGTCCATTAGTATGTGGACAGATTAGAGCCATATTTGGTGAGAGACTGTACTATTGCTGCATTGAATAGAGATATGGATATAGCCAGAATACAAGCCTTTGCACAAAAAATGGAGGATCAGAGACAAAAGAGAAAGGCGCAAAAATTTGAAAGAGGGCCGTCAAAGAGGGCTAGACCTATGGGACAGTTCATGGTGTCCCAAGGAGAATTTGGGCCTTGGGTTTTCAATAGACCACCAAGACCCTCATTTTCTTACCCTACAACAAGTACTCCATCCCAATTTCGAGGGTTTAGAGGTAGTTAAGTGGGGGCAGAGTAGTGTAATACGGGGTTCGCAGACAGCGGGATTTTCTCGTCAGCTGTACCAGCACTGCAGGAAGTTTCACCCAGGTGAATGCTGGTTTGGAATGAATATTTGCATTCTGTGTGATATGTCGGGGCACCTGATGAGAGAGTGTCTACAAAGGGGCACGGGTAGCATGACGCGACCTACGGGATCAATCGTTGAATCATCATCATTGGTTCCTTCCTTAGGCTGAGATGTACAGCCTACTGGTCATGGTAGGGGTGCCAGAGGTGTAGCCAGTTCTAGTGGAGTTCAGAATCGTACCTATGTCATAGAGGATCAACAGAATTTGGAGGCTTCTCCTGATGTAGTGACAGGTACATTATCCGTCTTTTCACATAATGTATACACTGATTGATCTGGGTTCTACCCTATCATATGTTACTCCATTGATTGCTGAAAAAGAAATTTTTTGTGAAAGAACACCAGAATTATTAGTTAAGCCATTTGAAGTATCTACACTAGTTGGTGAATCTATTTTAGCTAAAAGAGTATATCGTAATTGTATAGTATAGGAGCCCTACTTCCCTCTTTCTGACTATTTGTGGTTATGATACACTGGTTGATCTTATTGAGCTGGAAATGGCGGATTTTGATGTTATAATGGGTATGGATTGGTTGGCTTCTTGTTATGCCACGGTAGATTGTCGAGCTAAGAAGGTACATTTTCATTTTCCACAAAAGACCGTCCTTGAATAGAGGGGTAATGTTGGAGCACCGAGAGGTAAATTTATTTCCTATCTTAAGGCAGGCAAGTAAAATGATATCCAAGGGGTACATATGTCACTTAGTAAGAGTGAAAGATACTGATGTGGAACCACCAACTCCTCAATCGATTCTAATAGTAAATGAATTCCTTGATGTATTTCCCGAAGAATGGCTCCAGCAGAGTTATGGGAATCAACGGGGCAATTAAAAGACTTGTTGGACAAGGTATATATAAGGCCTAGTATATCCCCTTAGGGTGCACCAATGTTATTTGTACTGAAGAAAGATGGCACGTTGAGAATGTGTATTGATTATCGGCAACTGAATAAGGTGACAATTAAGAATAAATATCCCCTCCCCAGAATTGGTGATTTGGTTGACCAATTACAGGGTGCCAAATGTTTCTCAAAGATTGACCTGAGATCAGGATATCATCAGGTAAGGGGTTAGAGACAAGGATATACCCAAGACAGCTTTTCGAACAGGGTATAGTCATTATGAATTTCTAGTTACGTCATTTGGGATAACAAATGCACCTGCAGTTTTTATGGATTTGATGAATAGGGTGTTCAAGCCATTTTTAGATGTGTTCGTGACCGTGTTTAGAGATTATATTCAAGATCACAAGAGGACCATGCTAATTATTTACGGCAGGTGTTACAGATTCTTTGTGAGCGTAAGTTATGTGCAAAGTTCTCTAAGTGTGAATTTTGGTTAAAATATGTAGCATTCTTGGGTCACATTGTATCAGATGAAGGAAAAAGGGTTGATACACAAAAGATAGAAGTGGTGAATAATTGACCAGGACCTACGACGCCTACGGAGATTCATAGTTTTCTTAGATTGGCTGGTTATTATAGGAGATTTGTTGAAGGATTTTCGTTATTATAGGAGATTTGTTGAAGGATTTTCTTCTATCTCTGCATCCTTAACAAAGCTAACACACAAGACAACCAAGTTTTAGTTGAATGATGCATGTGAGAAGAGTTTCCAAGAGCTGAAGGATAAATTGACTTCTACCACCATAATGGTACTTCCGAAAGGCACAGAGGGGTATGCAGTATATTGTGATGCTGCAGGAGTTGGCTTAGGATGTGTATTGATGCAACACGGTAATGTAATAGCGTATGCCTCATGACAGTTGCGACCACATTAGAGGAATTATCCTACACGTGATCTCGAGTTAGAAGTTGTGATATTTGCTTTAAAGTTATGGTGCCACTACTTGTATGGGGTTCACGTTGATATATATACCGATCATAAAAGTTCGCAGTATATTTTCGAGCAGAAAAACCCAAATTTGAGACAGAGGAGGTGGCTGGAATTACTAAAGGATTATGATATTGATATATTATACCATCCGGGAAAGGAAAATGTGATAGCCGATGCATTAATCCGCAAAGCATTAGGAAGTACTGATGGCCAGTTCACGAAAAACAAGGTATTGTCAAGGATTTACATCAATTAGCCAGCTTAGGGGTTCTTTTTCTTGAAACTCAAGATGAAAGAATTATAGTGCAACATGCAACATAATATTCATTTGTAGCTGAGGTGAAGGAAAAACAATATGCGGACCCTATTTTATTATAGCTGAAGGAGGATGTGCAACAAGGTTTGACAAAGGCATTTGATATTACGCAAGAGGGAGTACTTCAGTGTCATAATAGGTTGTGTGTGCCGATGTAGATGAGCTAAGGAGATCGATTATGACAGAGGCACATCATTCACGGTATTCTATTCATTCGGGAGCAACTAAAATGTATCATGATTAGAAGGAATTGTATTGGAGGGGTAATATGAAGAAGAACATTGCAGAATTTGTAGCTCATTGTCCGAGTTGCTAACAAGTAAAAGTAAAGCATCAGAAGCCTGGAGGTTATATGCAATGTATGAATCTTCCAGTTTGGAAGTGGGATATGATTAACATGGATTTCATCACGGGTTTGCCTCGTTCACTTCTGAAATTTGATTCCATATAGGTGATAGTTGACAGGCTTACCAAGTCAGCATACTTGTTTACCTGTCAAGACCACCAACACAGCTGCGGATTCTTCGAGGTTGTATATTAAACCCATCTCTGTTATATCAGATAGGGGAGTTCAATTTACTGCACACTTTTGGAAGTCTTTCAGAAGAGTTTGGGAACCCAAGTGAATTTAAGTACAACTTTTCATCCCCAAATAGATGGACAGGAAGAATGTACTATCCAACACTTAAAGATATGCTACGAGCTTGCACATTGTACTTTAAAGGTAGTTGGGATGATCATCTATCGCTTATTGGATTTGCCTACCATAATAGCTATCATTCAAATATCAAAATGGCACCTTATGAAGCTTTCTATGGAAGGAAGTGTAGACCACCAATTGGATGGTTTAAAGCGGGTGAAACTGCCTTACTTGGGCCAAATCTTGTTCATCAGGCTATAGAAAAAGTTAAGATGATACAACAGCGGCTACAAACGACCCAAAGTCGACACAAGTCATATGCTGATGTTAGAAGAAGTGAGCTCGAATTTGTCATAGGTGATTGGGTATTCTTGAAAGTTTCACCAATGAAAGGGGTAATGAGATTTGAAAAGAAAGGAAAGTTGGCCGTATATAGCGTGCCATATGAGATTGTCCGAAGATTTGGTCAAGTTGCGTATGGATTAGCACTACCCCAAGATCTCTCCACAGTTCATCCAGTGTTTCATCCTTCGAAAGTGCACAAGAGACCCATCTCATATTTACTCCCATTGAAGAGGTTAAGGAATAATGAAGTAGCTTCCGTAAAGGAACTTTGGAGAAATCAGCAAGTAGAAGAAATCACATGGGAAATCAAAGAAATGATGAAGTCTAAATACCCGTATTTGTTTCAAACCGAAGAGGAGGTCCAAGATGCTGAATTAGAGAAAAAATAAGTAAGTATATGTGAGCATTATATGTATGTGATAATATGAATAATGCACTTAGACTTGAACTTGCTTAGATTGGATAAGGTTACTAACATTCGAGGACGAATGTTTCTAAGGGGGGAAGGATCCCCGTACATTTCTGAACTTATGCGACTAAACTAATGTTCATGGAATTAATTAAGTTGTCATAGTTGTTATATTATTCATGGAAGTTATTGGGCTAACCAAATCTTGAGCTAATGGGCTCAATTAAGGTCCAACTATTAAGCCAAAAGACATGGCCCAAAAGAAGGAAATGATCCATTCATCTTTGACCAAGTAAAAATATCAATTATTGATCCAAGTATGGCTAAGGATAAGATTTAAAAGGACTATATAAGGTGGAAAATCATATTTTTATTCACCAAAGGGGACATGCCAATTCTATACTTTTACAAAAAAGAAATATTTCTCTTCTCTTGCAAACCCTAAGGCAACCATATCTTTTGGACAAGATCATCACTTTGAAAGCTTGTGTAAGTGTTTAATATTGTGATTTAATATATTATATGCATTAGATATTGTGTAGATCATGATGGTTATGTCTAAAAGTGTTGAGTAGTGTACTTTCGCTTCCTTCCTAAAAGAGTTGTCATCTATGTGACTTGAACTTGAAAGGAGACTTGAGGTTTTGATGGAAGTGAATGGTGTGGATGAGATATTAACATGTTAGGGTGTGGTTTTTAACATGTTAAGATATGGTTATGGCCCTAACTTGTTCTCTCTTTGTACGTGACTTGTGGAAATATTGTTGTGTAATGGTGTAGTGAAAGGAGAAGGTAATTTTGTGTGATATTCATGTGCATGTTGAAACCATGGTTGTTCATTAGCATCAAGTTGACCTAAAATATGAAAATACAAGCTCACTTATGACCATGGACCATTCATTGCATAAAAGGACCCAAAAATGACCCCTGGAGGCTGAAACAGGCACTCGCCCTCGCGGGCGGGGCACCTGCGGGCGCAGATGCCAATGCAGGTGACCCTGGACAGGGCCATATGGGTACCTGCATCTGCATGTCACCGGAAGGTCCCTATAGGACCCCGTTTTGCATGTTTTTGTCTCTCTATGATCCCCGAAACCCCCTTACCCTTCTTGGATGCAATTGTCAACTTATGGTACCTTTTGAATGACTTTAAAGGAGTATACCGAAGGTATTTTTAATGGTATCAATCATGGATTGTCTTTAATGTGTTGTTTTGAAAGGTGTTTACGTGACGTAGTGAGGTAAATGTGACATTGTATTGAAGGGGAAGTGTAAAGTGTAAACTTGATGTGAAATACTATCGGTTTATGATATCTTGGTTAATGTGTGGCATGTTTTGGTGTTGTTGGTATGGTAATGCAGTGAATGGTATTGTGAAGGGTGAAATGAGGTTATATGGTAGTCATGTAGTTCATTGTCATTTTATGCACTCGTAATGTGGTTCGTTGTTAATGTGAGATCCATTATGTATTCCTATTGTAGAGTAGAGCTTTAAGGAAGAGCTAAACTATTATAGTGATACGGTTGAAGGATAAGGTATGTAAGGTTACTCTTTCTGTATCCTTTGGCAGCACCTATTATTCTCATTGTTACCGTACTTGTTCCATTCCGACATGTTCTAAAGTATCTCATTTCAGGTTGTCATATATTGTTATTCACATGTTTCTTATTCATTGAACAATTGTGATTCACATGTCTCTTATTCATTGACCGATGTTTCAAAGATCCGATAATGTTATAACCACCAATGTATCAATCCCACAAAAGTAAAGGAATAAAGTAATGCATATATGGTTTATTGTTTGAGAACTGGGACGACTTAAAGGGGCACATAAGTCTAGCTAGAACCGATCCCGAGATTATTGGATTAAGGGACATCATCAAAGGGGCACATAAGCCTAGATCAAGCTGATCCTAATGTTATGTTATGACCCACTGATGGGGTGGATGATTATGTTATGACCCACTGATCAGTGGATGAATGATAATAATGATGAACGTAAAAGCAAAGAAAGTAAAGAATGTAATGTACATGGTTCCACACATATAGAATGGTGGTTTATTTGTTTTTCCTTTTCACTTATATTTGATTCCATTGAAGTACTTTTGTATCACACAGCTTTTTATAGCCTTACATACTCATTACACTCTTTCGTACTGATGTCCCTTGGGGGACTTACCTTACTTGCTGCAGGCACAGGTGCTAGTAGACCTCCACAATAGGTTACGGATCATCTACGGATTATTGGTGAGCTCCAGTTTGGTTCGGGGCTTTCCGAGTCATGTGTACATTGTTTTGGTACTGTGTAACAAATGTTGTGTAAAGTGAGGACTTATCCCAACTTTAGGATTGGTTATGTATCTGTTAGAGGCTTTTGTAGACGTTGTGGGACGAATAACGGAATATAAGAAATGTATGTCCATTTTGAGTTGATGGCCCTAACGGCCAAGTTTCATATATATCATATGTTTTTCCATGACTTCCGCCATTGGCATCTTGTATCTATACGTGATAGAGTGTAGTTCATTTAATGACATTCATATGAGTGTACATGTATGAAGATTGGTTCTCTTCGGCCTTAATGACTTCGGGTGCCAGTCCGCCCCGTTGGAATTCGAGGTGTGACAATTATGGAGTTACCCATAGTATTCTTGTTGAGGTCCAAATTCATGTCTACTATTGAGGAGATACAAGTCATCATACTATAGCAAAGCAATTAAAGTTCACACATTTTAGTTACAAAGTAGAACAAAAGGAGTTCATCTCAAAGATTTTGAAGTTCCAACATTTATCAAGTTACCAACTTGGGGAAAATTCAAGAATTTTATAAGGTTCGTGGTACAATTCAAAAAATTAGACAATTAATCACAAAATTCATGGATTTCACATGTTTCATAAATTTCTTAAATCATAGGATTCATTAATAATTCTTGAATCCAAGCATGAGGGTTCATATAATTTTCATAAATTGGAGTAATCGAGAAGTAAAGAGTTTATTCATACACATCTCGAAGAACTTACCTAAAGAATTTGATTAAATTACAAGATTATGGAAATCCCTTCAATCCTAATTATCTTGAGAGTGATTTGAAAAGGAGAAGCATGAAATTCAAAGGAATACATGGAAATAGCAGTCTTACATACCTCAAACACATAGAAGAACTTAAAATTGAGATTAGAAGGATCTAGGCTTGATTCTAGTGTAAATTTTCTTAAGTTCTTGAGTGTTATCTGTGAGAGGAGGAAGAGAGGTATTAGATGATGGAAAATATGTATAACTAATGGAAAAGGATTTCTATTTGTGTAGGGGATATATAAAGGGTACCAAATGAAATTTTCCCCAACGGGGCATACTTCCTTTGAGCCAACTTCTCAAAAGACATTCTTCCCTGCCCTGGACATCGCGTAGGCTGCCACATCAGTCATTTTGGGCGACAACCCATCTATTCTGACTGTACCTTAGAATAACACACATAACATTACACTCAGGACTTAGATTTGTACGTTGATATTGGTGTTGGAAAGATGACTAAAAAACCTTTGATTTGGTGTGAAGTGGGCCAAATAACTCTTCACATTTAAGAAGGAATGATTGTTAGAAATTCACTCTAGTAGAAACTTATACGAAAACTTAACCGGTAGAGAAGCTTTCAACTCAACTTTGTGGTAGGGGTTTCTTATGAACTTAACTCTATCCAATACACTTCCTACACTTAAGGACTGGCCTTCAAACTTAGGTAAAATAAAATTCATTATGTTTAGGTCTATACATACCTATAGTGGTTCAAATATTAGCCTAAAAGTTTGAGGTGTTATGATATCTCTCCCTTGGGATCATTCGTCCGCGAATGATGGTCTTATCTAGGAGTAAAATACATGAGTTGAGCTATTCACTATCAAATTCTGCAACAAAACTCATCAATATACTAAGTTGTACTAACAACAAGTGTTTGAAAACCAACTACTAAGGAAATTTAAAGGATGAGTTATAAACACAAGAATTATTACACCGAAGACATGAAATATGTGTCCATTGAATCAGAAAGCACATTAACAAGAAGGAATACATATGAAAATGGGCTTGACTATAGGCTCCATTCAAAATGAAGTTACATGACTTAAAATAAGGGTGTGTTGGACAAAGGAGTGGGAGTGTTTTCACCTTACACGATACGACTGATAGCCTTTAACCTTGAGAAACACTTCTCAACTATGCATTCTTCTTGGAATACCACACTTAATCATTTGTAACATATAGTCCTCACACGGGTACAAATAACTACTAGAGTCAGAGTCTAACATGATGTTGTTCCCATGTTCAAGCCTAACTTGGATGTACAAGTGCTACATGTAAAGAAACCACGCTAGTTTGTCTCACAAGTTTCTATATTCTATATCCCTAAGAACATTATTTTTTGTTATCGCTAAGACCTACCAACCTTAAGATCTTGTCTAGGAGTCATTACACATATGATGCAATTGTTCCTATTTTTATCAACCACAACATTCAAGCCTATTATTACACTTACTTCAAGAACATAGTTACACAATCTATCGCTCATCCGACTATTACAATAGTAATGCCTTATCTTTTATCCATAATTACCATCATAGGTGACATGAGTATACCATAATCTCCACTAACTATGCATATAACACTCCTATCTTAGATTAGCCTTACCTAGCATCTTTCACTAACAGTTACCAAGTCATAAGGAAGAACACTAATGGACTAGAGTACGAGTATCAAGAATAAGTTTGCATAGAGTATTTGGTCCTTAGTCTTAGGCTTGACATGAATCTGTAAGAACCAGGTCACGGCCATGATGCTATTACATGAGACATGAGTAGAGTGTCATAATGATTGAAGCATAAGAAATATACTATTATAAGAATGGGTCGATTCTCATTCTAGATTTTTTCTAGAACTCATTAGCATTACTTTATATATCTCAGGACCTAACTTGGGTCTTCACCCTATCATATCCCCCTTATCTCAAAAGCCGACGTTCTATGTCTGTGGACCTATCATCTAAACTAAGCTAATCAACACTTTACTTTGAATGATCGGGCTATTACTATACACATGAATGCTAAATTCTCCCTAATAGATTATTTTTGTATATACCAAACCCTTTCTAGGACTTCTTTCTAAGATACTTCTCTTAGCTTTATTTTACTTCTATGTACATCATTTTATAACTTATGCTCCTATTGGCACATATAATCACTCCTTCTAACACTCAACAAGCTGGTCTCCTCTTATTAGTCTACAATCATCACACCTCTAAATATTTATCCACCCAATACAATAGAATTAAAACTTATATGAAGAGACACAACATCTTACTATATTATCTATAATCCCCTGTTATAGTCGATTTATGATGTAAGAAATGCGCTCTACATGCCCCAAAATCTGAATACTTTCTTTATTGAAATCACTCAGTGATGGCCACATTGGCCATTGGTCAACCATCGACGACAATGGTTGACCAGCCCCATCTAGCTGCACCACCCAAAGTACCCCTATTAGATCCCATTATGCCATCAAATACCCTAGACTATTCAAAAATTTTAAGACCTACAACATAGAATAATATGCATGTATGCCTCAAAAGATATATGCCTACAATCACATCCAAGCTATAACAATGTTACACGGAGAACCATACATAAATGGTTTAAATTTGAAATCACAATGATTAAACATCAACCATATATTCTAAAGTAACATAGGAGTAAGTCACCTTCACATAATAATGTTCTAGTAGCAGAGGATCCGGAGGTCCCAAAAGGATCTAATGATGGAAACAAGGAAGAAGATTCTCAACAACTACTACCTATAAGGATTGATAGACAAAGTATTCAAGGTGTTAGTGTGGAACAAGTAAGAGAGGCCAACAATAATAAACAGAAGCAGAAAAAGAAGCAGTGTGTGGAGAAATCTCATGTAGAAAACAATAACGATACAACTACAAAATAGAACACTAAGACTATTCAAACAAAGAACTGGGTGGAGAAACTTTCCAAAATTCTAAAGGTACTGGTAACTATGCTGAAGGAATTCAAGGAAAGCATGTTGATGGAGAAATGCATGAAGTAGTTAGAAGGAAAAAAGAGAGGTTGCAGAAGATATAGGGGAGGATATCAAGGATAGGGAAGAGATAGTTGTAGAAACTAATCACAACACAAGGCAACAACTTATTGTAGTTACTGGCAGTGTTCAGGATGATAAAAAGGAGTAGATAATTAACTCATGTTAAAAAAAGAGAATGATAGGGCCTTAGTGGTTAGTTCAAATACTCTACCTCTAGAATCATGCTCAAAGACATCTCCCATAAGGAAATTACAGGACATTATATCTCACCGAGGGGTGGAAAATTCCAGATTTGCAGGCAAAGTAAATGTACCACCCATAGAGGACAAGGAAGAGGAAGACAATTACTCTAATTTGGAACAAGTTTCTAGAGAATCTGATATTTCAAACTTCAAAGATAGAAGATCAAATGTGAAGAGTAGTGAGGTTCCACAAGCATCAAGAGTGAGCCTAAGATGGGAAGCTAAACCATCTGTTAAATGATGATGAAAAATCTTATATGAACATAAGTTCTAATAATCAACAGGCTTTTCATAGGGTTCAAATGCTACATAGACATCATAAGTTTGTTTAGTCGCATTAACTGAACCATTCCACGATTCTTGACACATTCAAAAGTACAAAAGAAGGTTGCGAACAAAGTCTGCTACTTTTAATTATAGAGTAATGATTTGGATCATTATTAATGAAGGGATATTAGTAGAATTTATTTCAGACTCTCAACACCTGACCTCTATAAAGATGGGACTATTAGTTTATGCTAAAAGTTCCATATTTGAAAGGGTACAACTGTGGGATATAATTTATGGTCTGTCTAATAATATTAATTTACCATGGCTTGTTAGTGGTGATTTGAATTTCATCATGAATGAAGAGGAGAATTTGGAAGGACTGCTTGTTTATCCTTCTGAGTATGAGTACTTTTCTTTTTACCTGAACTCTTATGAGTTAAGAGATATTAATTATAATGGTAGCCCTATTACCTGGTATAATGTCAAAACTGATCTTCAATGCATCTTTAAAAGGCTAGATAGAATGGTGTCTAATCAAATCTTTTAAGAAAGTTTTGGCTTTCTAGAAGTTGAGCATTTAGCTAGAACAAGTTCTGACCATGCTCCATTACTGATGTCATGTGGGCAAAAACACACTCAGGTTCATAAACCTTTAAATTTTTTGAAGTTTAGGACAGAACATGAGAGTTTTCTTGATGTTATCAAAGAAAACTGGTGACAGTTGATGAACAAAATGTTTTTATAAGGTGGAAATAGAAAATGAAAAAAAGCTACTCTAAGTGGAGTAGAGTGTTTGTAGAGAATGTTTTGGTGACATATTCAATCAACAAGCCATTAGAGAGGAGCTAGTCAGAATCAAGGATGATCTATTTCAAGAATTCTCTTCTGCAGAAAATAGATCCATACTTCAAAGGGCACAAGCTGAATTGAAATAACATAAATTCTAAAGCAGAATACTGGAGTAAAAAGTTTGTATCAATTGGTTTTCTGAAAGACATAGAAAAACAAGGTTTTCCCATAACCTAGTGAATGGGAAAAGAAAAAGACTCAACATTAATAGAACTCAAAAAATTAATAGTGGGTTGGTTGAGAATAGTGAAGTAGAGGTTGTTAATTCTTTTTGATAATTAGTTCTCATCTGAAATGCCTCCATGATAATGCTCAAATACACACTAGAAAGAATGTATGCAGTCATTATATGATATATTTACCCAACTCAATGAGTCAGGGTCGATCCCACAGGGAATGAAGGTGAAAGGTTTACCTCAGAGTGTAGCAACTCACTAGATGTTTGCTCGTATAAATAAAAATGTAATAAAAGTAAATGGGGGATGTTGTAACCAATTTTGAATGTTTTAGAATGTAGTTATCACAAGAGAATACTTGCACGAATTGAACACAAGAGTTGTAATCGATATGAGAATGACTTAGGTGTGTGTTAGTTCGATAGTTGATATTATGTATGGGTGGTTGATCTTTGATTCAATCAGCATGAAATATTAGTAGGCTAGGTTTTAAATATTGATGACAATCTTTTAATATATCACCAAATTTCATATGTGTTTCTTTCAAACACCCATATGTTTACCTTGCCAAGCAAACTAAAACCTCAATTTAGTTAGTCCATTTCTAGCACTATCTATTAAATGATAAATACTCAAGTAATTGTCAACTAAATCTCTTTACCCTTGTTTTCTCTTTCAAGCAAAATATGGGATCTAATCTTGAATAGAGTTTGTAAAAATAATTCTTTAATTGAAATATAGATATTTAGTCAAATCCATAATTTCTAGCTCAAATTAGAAACAAATAGTCAACACCTACCACAAATCAACCATCATCCATCACGCACCCCATAAGTATTGGGGATTTAGCTATGCATAGAAGAGATAAATGAAATTATACCTTCATTCTCATAAAGAGCTTCCATAAATTCCAATATTCAAGATGAAATCTTCAAATCTAAGATGAAAAGGTAAGATGATTACTAATCCCAATCTATGGGTTCAATTACACTTTCTAGGTATCAACTCTAGCAATGTATGAGTGATAATCATTAAAATTTTGGAAAAGATTCTATTTATATAACCTAGAAAATCGAACCAAAATAAATAAAAAGTTACCACCAGATCATGTCATGCGTCTAGCATCACGCTCACATACCTTCATGCGACATGCATTTTCAGCTCGCCAAGATGCACAAGGTGCTTTTTAGGTCTTGAATCTTCAGGAATTTTGTAGAATTTTGCGTCTTATTTTGGTACTAGCATAATTGTTGTGCGATGTGCACAACTCAATTCCATACTCACACAATTGTCATTGGATGCTTCCTTTAGACTTTGTTTCTTTATGTGATATATTCTCTTGTTTTACGTCTAGCATGTATGTTGTGCACTACGCACTAGAATTGTGTGATGCCACATGTTGTTCTTGTAAATCTAACATTCGTCAAATCATCATTTTATCCAAGATTTTACTCCTTTATAGTCTTTGCCATTCTTTGGTAGGTTCCTCAGCCTTATTATGTATATGCAACCAAATTAACATAAAAATCGACTCAAATTAGGCATTAAGGACATCACTTGAGTATCAATTACACGCATAATGAGTCACAAATTGTAGACTCATCAGCACCCCCAATTTAAACTTTCGCTTTTCCTCAAGTGAATCAAAATTCTCAATGAAACAACCATTCCGACAAATGATACTACTTGGGAGTTCAGACACATGTTTCTTTGTGAAAGTCACTTTGTCCTCATGTTTTTGAAAACTTTAGCATAAGCATTACCTATCAATCACTCAATTCATGAACTACAAGCCTCAAATGTTCACTAATTGCTACAAAACCAAGCACATGCTCATAGACTTCAATTAAGGTAAACAAATGTGCTCAAGATATGCAATCAAGTGCCCTCACAACAAAAAAATATCCCTTCCCTCAAAATATGATCAAAATTTAAACAAAGGATTAGAATGATTCGCTCTCGCTCTCAAAGATGATCATGAACACAAATGCCATACCATAGGCTTGCCATTATGTTCCATCTCACCACACTTAAGCATGCTATGTTGGAAATCACAAAGGTCTTACTCCGTTTTGTAATGTACGCAATGGGTTAGATAGGATAGATTAGGGTTATAGTGACTCTACCCTATCAAACCACCAAATGAGACCTCAACTAAAACCCTTTCCCAAAGATTACTTCTTGTGACACAAGAAGGACCCATTCTATGAGATTTACATGCCATTTTTCTCCTCCTATCCTTTTAAATGCTAAACTATTTACAAGCTAAGTTCATAATTGCAACTCTTTTTTGCTTTTTTTCATTTTTTTTAAGTATCTATAAGGAATAATAGGATGACAATAGGAGGAAGTGAGTGGTCCACAAATCTATGAACTTTCGATTACAAATCTCACCCATAGCTCTTCCATCCACAACTTAGGCTTTTGGCCTAAGTTGGCTTAAGGCCTCACCTAAATGCTTCAAGAAGGATTTGGTTCAAAAGAGGGGATAGTAGATTATGGGTATTGACTTGCAATGAGGTTGTCTAAGAAATAGGTTCCAAGGCACAAATTGGGAGAAAGATTGGTCACTCAACTCACAATAGGGATGTCTATTTATTCACTTCGAAGGCTCACACTGACTTGATTCCCTAAGGTCATTTCTCCAACATCACAACACTTTTTGCATAGTAATAGATCAACCGAGTAAGTTCTAGATGGACTCATTGAACAACATCGAATCGAAAACTCAACACTCATTGCACTCAATCACATACTCAAAGCAATGCTAACACATATCAAGGGAGGTACTCGAGTAGTCAAAACAAAATGAGGGAATTCACAAAAATGAGTGCCTAACTACTTCAACTTAACCAAATAAAACTTTAAAAATGGGCACATTTTGAAAGGTGGAGCAATTCACAAACAAAATATTCATGTTCTTAGGGTTGTGCATGCGAAAGATCTCCACAAGAATACTCTTTGAGAAAAAAACATTTTATCTTAAACCATGGCTCACCCGTGCCCAACACAAATATGAGCCAAACAAATATAAACTAAGAATAACATATAGAACAATAAAGCAATTAAATAACTAAAAGCCATGTCAAAAAACACAAGCAAAAGCATAGTCTAGGTACCTGAATAATACACACCAAAATCAAAATAGAAATGAATACACACACCCCCAACAAAAACAGTATGCTTTATCCTCAAATGCATAAAAGAGAGAGATAAGGGAAATAAGAGAAAAGGTGCAGGTCCCTTTATGGTGTCTAAGGAAGAATAGGAGTCTGTCCTTCTGGTAGAGCCTCAAGATAGGCATCAGTTCCCCAGACCGAGCTACGTGGTGTAGTAGATAAGATGGCAAGATTCTTGCTCACATCGAACGTTTTCTCAGCTAGTTTAAAGCTGTTGGGCCCCTCTATAGTAGTCTCTACCCGTGAACACTCTAGAGTGGACATGAGGTGGATATCCTTGATGTCCATAAACTCATAAAAGTCCACAAACCTCATTCTATCAACAACTTCATCTCTCTGCTCACGAAGCTCATCCTCTCTGATCTCATCCTCCACTGTCACAAAATATCATGACCCACTTTCGGAGTCATGATGGCACCTACTATAACCCACCAGTAGGTAAGCCAAACTGTAGCCTGAAACAAATAAGTAATAGGCTACAAGGCGGAAGATGGGATAAATATCAGAAAGAATGCATAAAATAAGATCGAAGGTGATATAAATATGAATACGATCCTAAAATTCCAAACGGAAAAAAGAAATATCCCATGACCTAGTAAGGCCATACCAAGATCCACTAATCAAAAGAATAAGAGTACTAGTAGTATCAATATACAAATAGTATCAATTGTAAGGACTGTCCAAAATCAAGAAAAGAGAGGGGATCAACTCTAGCTCTGAAAGCTCAACCATCTACGGATCCCGTATCCAAGCTGGAAGGAATATCAGTGACAATAGCTAGTACTCGAATCTGCACCAAAAAAGGATGCAGAAGTACATTACGAGTACCAAAACAATGGGTACTCAGTAGGCATCATTGGCCGACTGAGCTAAATCATAATAAAAACACTATATAATGCGAGAATGCAAGCTAAGTCAAGGAGAAAGGGGAAAACCTGAGATTATGCTCCAACACAGGAAAAATAAATAATTAAACACGCGATACCGAAATTAAAGTAAACTAATTATGACCTAACTAGGTCCCCATAAGCCTAGAAGGTGCAAACAAGAGAAAACTAACCCAAACAAGCCCCTATAAGCCCGATGGAAACAATCAAGAGGAGATCTAGACACTAAGCATGATATAACTAGCCAATAATTCCATATCTGTGAAACCCTTTGTACTGCAAAATGCCAGACTCAAATCGAATTCACAATATCATCAATGAACCATAAAGTGCCGTACTCAAACCAGTCTTTAACACCATAACCATATCATAGATGATAGGCCAGATTCAAACCGATCTTTAATGCCATAATCATATCATAGATGCCAGAATCAAACCAGTTTTTAATACCATAAGTAAATAGTAGAAGGCCAAAATAATGGAATCAAACCAGTTTTCAGAAGCTAGAAGTGAACACTGAGCCTCTGTCTGAAATAATGGACATTGGTACTCTATGAAGGCAAACTATCTCACGAACATAGTTTCAGGCTAACCTCTCAGCACTGAAGGAAATCTAAATTGGGATGAAATAAGTCGATTTGATCAACCGATCTACTATGACCCAAATACTATCGAAACCTCAGGAAGTACGAGGTAAACCAGCCATAAAGTCCATAATAACGCACTCTCATTTCCACTCAAGAATGGGTAGCCTCTGAAGTAATCCTCCCGATCGCTGATGCTCAGCCTTTACCTGTTAACAATATAGGTAACGAGCTACAAAATCTACAATATCTCTCTTCATACCACTCCACAAAAAAAGTTGTCTCAAATCTCTATACATCTTAGCTGTCCCAGGGTGAATAGAATATCTGGAGCTATAAGCCTCCTGCAATATCAACTAAATCAAGCCCCCAATGCTCAAAACCCAAATGCAACCATCAAATCTCAAGATGCCCTCTGAACCTAGGGTAGCCCGACTGGACTCACCGCTCAGAATCTGATTACGGAGGCCACAAAGTCTACTATAAAGTTAGCTAAGGACTAGATTTCCCAAGCGAACGGTCGCTCTGAAATTGAGATATAAGCCAAGCTGCCCATACTCAAGGTCTTTCGACTCAAGGCGTCTGCTACCATGTTTGCCTTGCCTGAATGGTAAAGAATAGAGATGCCATAGTCCTTCAGCAACTCAATCTACCTATGCTGTCTAAGATTAATCTCCCTCTGATTTATTAGGTGCTGAAGACTACGATGGTCAGTGAAGATCTCATAATAACCACCATACAAGTAATGCCTCCAAATCTTAAGCGTGAAAACTACCACCGCCAACTCCATTTCATGTGTGGGGTAGTTTTTCTCATGAACCTTAAGATGCCTATACATATAAGTAATAACTCAGCCCTGCTGCATTAGTACGCAACCCAAACCAACACCGAAAGCATCACAATAAATTGTATACCCCTCGCCCTCAACATGAAGAGTCAATATAAGAGCTCAAGTGAGCATCTTCTTAAGCTTCCAAAAGCTCAACTCACACTCAATGGGCCACTGAAATCTCCTTCTTAGTCAACCTGGTCATAGGTGATGCAATAGAAGCAAAATCCTCAACAAATCGTCTGTAGTAACCTGCCAAGACAATAAAGCTACAAACCTTGGTCAGAGATGCAAGTCTAGCCCAATCACGAGTAGCCTCTATATTTGCCAGATCCACCATAATCCCATCCTTAGACACCACATGTCCTAGGAATGTAATCGAATCGAGCCAAAACTCACACTTTGAGAATTTGGCATAAAGCCAGTGATCTCTCAATGTCTAAAGTACAATCCTCAAATGCTGCTTGTGCTCCTTCTTATTCCTCAAAAACACCAATATGTCATCAATGAAAACAATCACAAAGTAGTCCAAATAGGGCCTGAAAACTCAATTCATCAAATCCATGAATGCTTCTAGGGCATTGGTCAACCCAAAAGACATCACCAGGAACTCATAATGGCCATACCGAGTCTTGAAGGCCATCTTAGGGATGTCCTCAACCCGAATCCTCAACTAATGATATCTAGATCTTAAGTCAATCTTAAAGAAAACTACAGCACCCTTAAACTGGTTAAATAAACCATCAATGCGAGGCATAGGGTACTTATTCTTTATGATCACCCAATTCAGCTGCCTATTGTCAATACACATATGCATAAAACCATCCTTTTTCTTCATGAACAAGATAAGAGCACCCCATGGTGATATGCTCGATCTACTAAAACCTTTATTTAATAAATCCTGGAGATGAGAATTCATCTCCCTAAGCTCAATAGGAGCTATACGGTAAGGGCCCATATAATTAGGTCGGCTGCTCGACTCAAAATTAATAGCAAACTCAATATCACACTCAGGAGAAAGGCCAGATAGAACGGTAGGGAACACATCAGAAAACTCACGGATAATAGGAATAGAATCAAGTGAGGGACTCTCCGCACGGATATCATGGATATAAGCAAGATAAGACTCGCAACCCCTCGACACCAATATCCTAGCCCGATTTTAAGAAATAATCCCCATCAGCGCGTGGCTAAAAATACCCTGCCACACAACTGAGGGAATGCCAGGTATGGCTAAGGTAACATTCTTGGCAAAATAATCCAAAATAGACATTCAACTGAAAAAAATCAGAATATGTACCTCTAGGTGACTGGCCACTGCTCGGGCTATAGTAATCACCGAAGCTGTACTGAACTCCATCAATAATCCGAAGTTCTGACTAAATGGGCTTACTAGACTGACCCTGATAATGAAAAGAATGACGTGAAGGGTACCTACCCTAAGAACCTCTGCCTCTAAACCATGAGCCTCTATAGTTCCTACTGAAACTGCCCTGATGATGTGGTCTCTTATCGTTACCCCCTTGGGCCTCACGATGCATCTCCTCCATAGTCTGGGTATAATCAGAAATCTCAACAAAAAACCTACCAACAGGAACCAAACTTTGAGTAGCTATGCGAAGAGGAAGTCTCAGTCTCCTAACATAAGACTGAATCCTCTCATACTCGATAGGAAACATCGCAGTAGTATGTCTGGCCAACTCGTGAAATCGTGCCTCATACTCGAGCAATATCATAGAACCTTACTGTAAGTGGAAAAACTGATCTCTTAGGCTCTCACAAAGACTGTGAGGCATATACTTCTCTAAGAAGACCTCGGAGAACTTAGTCCATGTCATAGTGGTAGATCCAGCTAGCCTGGAATCAAGATAACCTCTCCACCAATGTCTAGCTACCAAGTCCAACTGAAAAGTGGTATAATCAACCCCACGAGACTCAACTAGGCACAAATTATAGAGCCTATCCTTGTAATCTCAGTATCAAGTGATGACGCCCAAATTACACCTCTAAAAAAGCATAATGCAGTCGATGTATCAAATATAGAACCTAAATAGGTTGGGGTCGATCCCACAGGGAATAGGATAAAAGTCTGTCGAATGCTAGTCTGAGTAATTGACAAGTAAAATTGGGGGGGGGGGGGGGGGCGGTTGTAAGCAAGTAGTAACAGTAATGATTATTGATTTTTTGGATTTGTAATCGATATGAGAAATACACTAGGATGGTGATCCCTAATGATTCCTTAACTCCACCGGTTACTTGTGCTGGCAAAACTGTCCCGTTGTGTTGCATATAAAATCTAACAAGATATGTTCATCTAAACGTCTTTCGACCTTGGTTAGATGAATTTCACTTTTCTCCTCTCGATCTTTGAGCGTCGCACTACTAACCCTTGTTCTGGATCTCAGATAATTAATCATGTTAAGACTCAAGTTATTAGATGAAGGTTGATAGCTTCAAATGTCTGTTGTTATTTCCTTTTCCCAATATCTACCTCTCTCTCGAGCAAGACTAGAATATAGACAAGCTTCTAATGTTTGTAACCGTTAGAAGATCAATCACGATGAAAGAAATAACAATACATGCAGTCACACCGGTTCATAATTGCTTTGCACTTAACCCGTTTCGTTAATTCCTCATGGTTCACACAACCCTAGTTGATGAGTTTAGTTACTCATGATTGCAAGAACACAAGAAGAATTCAATGATGAAAACATAATTGTAAACTCACAATAAAGAAGAAAACTCTGAAATCTCAATATGAATAAAAACTCGAATCTAGGGTTTTTTTATTACAAAACCACTAATGTATTTTGAACTCAAAATAATGAAAATATATCTCAAAACAATATAATGACCAACCCCTAAACATAAGAAAATATAGGGGTATTTATAGATATAAGATGAATCCTATCCTAAACAAAACAGGAGAACAAAGTCGCCAACTTTCCACGGTTTCGTGACTTGGTATCGTGGGTCCAACTCACATGACGTGGGTCGATTCCATGGAAATAAGGCCTCCATGCACACTTTCAGGAGTGTGTCGTGGGTCACTTTCCACGTCATGTAGGTCACGTAGGTCAGTTCCATGGGTCACTTTTTTTTTCAACTCCGCTCTTTTTGTTTTCAAAACCTTCATTCCATTGTATGCTTCTTCATGTCTTCTTCATTTTGTCTATAAAACCTATTTTCCTGCAAGGTAGAACAGAAAACACATCATACATACCAAACATACCCAAGTTATTTCATATATTCCTTGTTTTAAGCAACGAAAGTGCCATGAAACCATGGCACATCAACACCCTCAACTTAGAACGTTTGCATGTCCTCAGGCAAATTAAACAAAATAAACACAATCGATGCTTAACTAAGAGAAACCTAAGAGACCTACGACTGTCGACTTATTGCCTTTGGAACCAAAACTTTTCTAACCCATCCTATTTGTAAATCAAAACCACGGTGTGCATACATGTAACATATTATCATGACATAGAAGGGATCAAGTGATGGCATCAGATTCTGAACAAACAACTTAAGCATATATGCAAATGAAATTATCCAAACAAATAGCAGCTAACATCGTAACCCATGTACTCTCACAAAAAAGAAGTCCCATACACTCACAATATAATAATGAATATCAAAGTAGGGACTGGGTCAAAACACTCTCTCTCACAAAGAAGTTCAAACAATGTGCATGAAATACCATAGGCTTGCCCTTATTTTCTATGCCTTAGTTTTTCGTACAGTTGGACTAGGATCACATTAGGACTTTCATAGGCTTGTAATGTAGGATTGGGGACTGGTGTGGTACATATGGATATAGTGACTCAACCCTCCTTGACATTACACTATTTTTGGCTCTACTTTCCAACCATTCTCGTTATGTTCTCCCTTATTCTTCTTCCTTTATTTTCAAATTTTAGGTGTGATTTTCTTCATACTTTCAAAACTCACTTTTTTTTTTCTTTTTTTTGCAATTTCTATTTGTTTCACTCATCATTTTTTTCTTGTTCACACCCAAATCTATTTGTTTTTCTTTTACTAACCCTTTTTTCATATCCAAATCAATCTACGCACCCCTATAATAGCCACCCTCAAATTAGGCTATTTGCCTGATTTGAGGTACACAATATCCAAGGAGGGACCAGGGCTATGACTGGTTCATTGTAAGTCAAAATGGGAAAGTGAATAGGCTAATGAAATAAAAAGGTCAATTAATGCTCAAAATCAGGATCAAAGGATATTTACTTCATTTGGTCGGGCATTTAGGCTAAAAGTGGACTTATTCAAGAACGACCTATGATCCTTTCCTAACCACTATCCTATAACCTAGGCAAGACTAACTGGACAAGTTCTGCATGGCACACACAAAGTGAACTAGGTAATGACCTCACACATACATAGCACAGGGTTACACTATCGACTACTACTTATCTAGTTCATACATTGCTAGCTACAATCATTCTGCCTATCAAAAATTTGTTCAAAACTTGTTCAAAATTGGACTGCACTAAGGTTCCTATATTTTTCTCCTAATTAGCTATGAAAACACATAAATAATATAAATAACAACCTAAACATGCCGGTTCTACTATGATAGCACACTTGGGGAAAAGAAAACACGGCAACAAAAGCCCAAGTGGACTTACAGACCCACAAGTACCTCTGCCCCCACCAAATAAGCATGCATTGTCCTCAATGTATTAGAACAAAGAAAAACAAGTGAGTTAGGAACATATATGTGGCACCCTAGGTGCATGGGTCTAATGTCGATCAAAATAACAAAAATCAAAGCAAATGTAGGAATAGCAAGACATCTTGGGTTGCCTACCATGAAGCACTTGATTTAACGTTGCGGCACGACGCGGGTGTCTTGATTACTCAGACTTCATCAAGATATCCCTTAGGTTGGCATCCTCCAAAACCACCCTCATGTCCTTTGGCTGCTTCATAGTTCTGCAAATATTGAACGTGACTTTCTTATTATTCAACCTGAATTTCTGCTCACCCCACTCTATATCTATCAATGCTCTGCCGGTGGCTAAAAATAGTCTGCTAAAAAATTATAGGGATATCAAAATCAACCTCACAGTCCATGATAACAAAGTCAGTAGGAAAGATAAAGTTTTCAACTTTGACCAAAACATAAAATAATATGACCACAGGCTTCTTGATCGTATGATCCGCCATCAATAATCGCATCTTTGTTGGCTTGGGGGCTTCCAAGCCTAATTTCTTCAATACTGCCAGTGGCATCAAGTTGATGCTCGCACATAGGTCACACAAAGCTCTAGCGAAGTTAACTGACCCAATTGTGCATGGAACTGTGAAGGCAACAGGATCATCTTTCTTTTGCACAAGAGAATGGGATGCAATTGCACTACAATGGTGCAAATCACCAACAGACTCATAACTGATAGTTCTCTTTTTTTGACAAACTCTTTAATAAACTTTGCATATCTCGACATTTGTTCCAAAGCTTCAACCAATGGAATGTTTATAGAAAGTTGCTTCAATATGGACATGAAATTAGGAAATTTTCCATCCTCCTTCTTCTTCTTCAAGCGCTGAGGGAATGGAGGTGGCGGCTTAGGAATAGGAGTTAGCATTTGTGGTGCTTCTTTTTCTTTCTTGTTATAAGTATTCACCTTGTTTTCATCAGTCTAAGTCTTTTCAACTTCTTTCATGATCTCCCCATTAACAATTTTATTTTCATCCACCTTTTGTTTAGATATTGAGGGAAAGGTGGAGAAAGTTTTAGAAATGGAACATACTTCTTTAGAGCTTCCTTTACCTTTTTTGTGGCATTCATTTGCTCTTCCAGTGTAGCATGAACTCCCTCAACTTGTTTGGGTGCCTCACTGAGATTTTTCCCACTTCTCATTGTGATAGCCATACAATGAACATCATTTTTTGGGTTCTGGATAGTGTTGCTCGGAAGTGTACCTTGTTGACGCTGATTCAATGCTATCGATATCTACCTAAATTTTTGGTCCAACTGTTTAATGGCTGTCAAGTGAGACTCATCCTTTTGACTTATTCCTGAAATGTCTGCTCTAATCTCCTTCAAAAACTTTTCTTGACTCTCCGCCCCCTTAACAATTTTATTAAGAAGGGCTTCCATTCTTGAATTTCCATAATCAGTGTCACGGTTCCCTGGTGGAACATAGACAAGACTCTTCTCTTTGTAATCATCCTTTCGCCTCCAATCACCTTCACAATATTATTCTCTGTCTCTATATCCTGACTTATTGTAATTGTCTTTATAGTAGTTCCGACTTTGATTCCCTTGCCTCGAGTTCTAAGAGTCTTGATTAGACCTTTGGCCTTTGTCTCAAAAACACAACACTTCTCTATCAAAATACTTAGCATCTTTCTCAGCATCTGAATTCTCATACCTAGGTGCTTTGCTTTGTGAACCTACGGCATATACCTTTTCAATATCCCCATCCGAAATCTATTTGGCTAACAAGCTAATTTCTGTCCTCAACTGTGCGACCTCTTGAGCTACAGATTCATCTAATGCCCTTTGTACTGCCGAGGCTCCAATAACATATGTCCCAATAGGTGTATCTGACTTCTGAGTATGCCATCCTCGGTTGGTCTTAGTGATATGATCTAAAATCTCTGAAGCTTGTTCCAACCTCAGCCTCATAAATACTCTGCCAGTGATAGTATCTGCTACAGCCTTGGTATTGGCATTTAAAGCCCTGTAGAAGATCTCAACTAAGCTCCTACCACTAATCCTATGATTTGAAACATTCTACAACTTCCTCTTAAACCTTAGCCATGTCTCGTAAAGTGCTTCAGAATGTAGTTATCTAAAGTTGTAAATCTCATCCTTCAACTATTGCATCTTGGAGGGTGGGAAAAATCTCTCCAGAAATTGATTTCTTAACTTTTCCCAAGTAGTGATGGAACTTCGTGGTAACTCGGCCAACCACAAAGTCGCTTCTCATGTTAGAGAGAATTGAAGCAATCTCAAACGAATATCCTCTTGGTCAACTCTAGGCAAATTATATGAAGTGCAGACCCCCACAAAGTTCATCACATGCATGTTCGGATCGTCTATAGAAAGACCAGTGAACGCACCTTTCAAGTTTAGCAGGTGGATCATGGCCCTTGCAATGCCAAACTTAGTGCCCTGAGGTAACTCTGGTGGAATAATAGTACCAATCTCAATCGGCTCAAAATAATCCAGATCCTCTTCTTTGGGATCATCATAAATTGGCACATAAGGTCTTTGAGGGGGTTGTTGCACCCTCAATCTTCCTTGTCCCTCATCAAGTGTAGCGAGACGTTGTGCTGCTTCTTACACTCCTTGATGATCTCTATCCGCTTGTCTAAGAGCTGCTTGCCTCTCATTTTCCTCAGCCGTCAATCGAGTAGTGATTTGTTCCATAGTTTCATGACCAATTGGCTGAATTGGCTGGTTATGAATATCTCCCGCGGCTATGGGACTCTGAACTCCATCGATATTTACCATCGTTCGATTAGCTCTCCCCAGTAAAAGCATCAAAATTTGATGTCGCCCAAAATATACCTCCTGAAAGATATAACGCGGTCGATGTATCAAGTGGAATCAGGTGATTTCGTTGACTCCTAGTGTTGGGCATACATTGGAGTGTGCCCTCTACAAAAGTACAAAAAAATAAAACCAATCAACTCCAACAAGCAAACTAATTAACTCTGTAACCGTACTCCCCAAAAACGGCGCCAAAATTTGATGATGCCCAAATTACACCTCCAAAAAAGTATAACGTGATCAATGTATCAAATATAAAACCCAACTAGGTCGGGGTCGATCCCACAGGGAAAAGGATGAAAGTATGTCGAATGCTAGTCTGAGTAATTGGCAAGTAAGTAAAACTGAGGGTTTTTTGAAAACAAGTAGTAATAGTAACAATTGTTGATTTTTTGAATTTGTAATCAATATGAGAACTGCACTAGGAGTGTGATCCCCAATGATTCCTTAACACCACCGGTTACTTGTGCTAGCCAAACTGTCCCCTTGCGTTGCATGCAAATTCTAACAAGATACGTTCATATAAACGTCTCTTGACCTTAGTTAGATGAATTTCACTATTCTCTTCTTGGTCTCTGAGTGTCACACTACTAACCATTGTTCTGGATCTCAGATAACTATCCCTGTTACGGATCAAGTTATTAGATGATGGTTGATAGCTTCAAATGTCTGTTGTTATTTACTTTTCCCAATCTCTACCTCTTTCTTAAGCAAGTCTAGAATACAGGCGAGTTTTTAACGTTTTCAACCGTTAGAAGATCAATCCCAGTGAAAGAAATAACAATACATGCAGTCACACCGATTCAGAATTGCTTTGCACTTAACTCGTTTTGTTTATTTCTCATGGTTCACACAACCCTAGTTGATGGGTTTAGTTACTCATGATTGTAAGAACATAAGAAGAATTCAATAATGAAAACATAATTGTAAACTAACAATAAAGAAGAAAACTCTGAAATCTCAATAAGAATAAAAACTCGAATCTAGGTTTTTTTGATTACAAAACCACTAATGTATTTATGAACTCAAACTAATGAAAATATATCTCAAAACAATATAATGACCAACCCCTAAACATAGGACAGTATAAGGCCTTTTATAGATACAAGATGAATCCTATCCTAAACAAAATAGGAGAACAAAGTTGCCAACTTTCCACGGTTCCGTGACTTGCTAACGTGGGTCCAACTCATGTGACGTGGGTCAGTTTCGTGGAAATGAGGCCTCCATAAACACTTTCAGGAGTGTGTCGCGGGTCACTTTCCACGTCACTTAGGTTGCTTCCGTGGGTCAGTTTTCTTTTCAACTCCGCTCTTTTTGTCTTCAAAAACTTCATTCCATTGTATGCTTTTTCCTTTCTTCTCTATTTTCCCTCTAAAGCCTATTTTCCTATAAGATAGAAAATAAAACACATCATACCTACCAAACATACCCAAGTTATTGCATATTTTCCTTATTTTAAGCATAGAAAGTGCCATGAAACCATGGAACATCAGTAAGCATTCAAGCAATCAAATGCATCCTCACTAGGAGGACCTGTAAACCTCGGTGGAGTCAATCTTAGAAATCTACCCAATATCTTCTGCTCCTTAATAGACATAGTAGGCTGGGTGGCTACTGGCTGAGCAACTTCAGGTGTTGGAGGGATCAACTCTGGGAGCCATAGTTACACACTGCGCCCCTGCATCTATACCACTCTGATTTGCAAACTGTGCACCATCAGACCGTGCAACACTAACTAATCCCAATAACTGGACCAAGGAATCTCTGAGCCATGAAGAAGAAATAAACCCCGGTGGAACCTAGGCTGTCCCCTAACCCACCAATGGCTAGGGTGGCAGAAACTCTGACTCAAAAGCAATAGCATGATCTGGTGGTGGCTCCCTCTCCAGAGGGCTATAGCTTTAGCCTAGACTCGACCTGTAGGTCGGCCACATCCCCTGATGGGTTCCCTAGTCGCAGGCTTAAGATCCCCATCATCGGTAGTAGTAGTGCGTGTCCTGACCATTTATGAAAGAGTGAAACAATGAGAACCTTAGAAACCAAAATAGACTCAACGCACAAAATGAATAAAGAAAGTGAAGTCATTCTAAGAATGTCCTATAGCCTCCCGAAGATAAGACACAAACGTCATCGTGTCGATCCATGAGACTATATTAGACATTTGCTCTTATACCAATTATACCAGCGAACCCTGGCTCTGCTACTAACTTGTCACGACCCACTTTCAGAGTCATGATGGAACCTACTATAACCCACCAGTAGGTAAGCCGAACCATATCCCCAAAACGACAAGTATTGGCTACAAGGCAGAACATGGGATAAATACCAAAAAGTAAGCATGAAATAAGATTGAAGGCGATATAAATTTGAATACGATCCTAAATACCAAACATAAAAGAGGAAGAACAAAATAAATATCCCACTACCTAGTAAGGCCAGTACAAGAGCCACTAATCAAAAAAATAAGAATACTAGTAGTATTAATATATAGATAGTCTTGAATGTAAAGACTGTCCAAAATAAAGGAAAGAGAGGGGATCGACTCTGGCTCTAAAAGCTCACCCTATCTCCAGATCTCGTATGCAAGCTGGAAAAAATATTGGCAACAACTGCTAGTACTTGGATCTACATAAGAAAAGGATACAAAAGTGCAGTATGAGTACCAAAAGAATGGGTACTCAATAGTCATCATCGGTTGGCTGAGCTAAATTATAATAAAAGCATAATATAATGCGATAATGTAATCTAAGTCAAGGAGAAATGGGCAAACCTGAGATTATCCTTCAACATAGGAAAAATAAATAATTAAAAATGCAATATCAAAATTTAAGTAATCTAGTTTAACTAATTATAACTTAACTAGGTCCCCATAAGTCTAAAAGGTGCAAACAAGATAAAACTAACCCAAACGAGCCCCCATAAGCCCGATGGATAAAATCAAGAGGAGATTTATAGACACTAAGCATGATATAACTGACCTAAGGCGTATTTATATGCCTTATTGCCGACTTTGACCCATGTTTAACTTAGTTTTGAGAGCAATAAGTATGTATTTTGTATTGTTTTGATGGAATATTTGATATTGTACCAATAAATGGGATTAGACCCTTGTAGGTGGAATTTGTGACTTTTTAGAGCATTTTTGGAGTGAAAATTGAGGCTTGAAGGACTTAAGAGCAAAGGATCTTGAATATAAGAGACAAGCCCAAGATTTGGACTTGAAGAATCCACATGAATCCATGCAGAAAGGTCGAAAAAATGATGAAAATCAGAATTTTTGGGTCTGGCGCGCCAACTGGCATGCTGGGATGCTTTGGAATAATATTTGTTTGTATGGACAGCAAAGGGGCGCGATTTGGGGCATGTCGGGCCTCTTTTGCACAAATTTTCAGAGGCAGAAATTTGGCTAAGTGTCAGGCGCGTTTTGTAGCGTGCCGGGCGTCTTTTTGCCAAATTTCTTCTCCGAATTCCAACCTATAAATAGGGCTCTAGGGTTATTGTATCAAGGGGGAATAAATATTCCATCTTTGTTGGACTACTTTGGGGCAATTTTGGCATCCAAATTAGGGTTATTCTTCTTCTTTTTTATTTTTATTTCTTTTTTATAATTTTTTATCAATTTACGTTATTAGAGCAAGCTATGAGTAGCTAAAATCCCTAATTCTTGGGGTTGAGGCTATGAACATGAATCTCGTGAGTTGAATATTATTTGTTTTTTTGAAGTTTATCAATTAGTGGTTATTCTTATTTTATTGATTTTACTATTTTAATGCTTAATTACCCTTGAAATAAATCTATTTTCTTGAGAGGAGCTCGAGAGAGAAATTGAGAGATAGAACATCGAATATAAGGAACGTGATCTTTACTCGAGGAAGATATTCCAAGAGATTAATATGTGGTTAGGACCGAGAGGTACCTAATTCACCGCGCTTGTTCAAATACGGGAAGATAGCTTAAAGGCGTTAGAATTGGTTAAATCTACCCCGCTCAACGATGTAGTTAGGTTTCCAATTTCTAATAGAAGGTTATAGTTTGGAGACTAATATAATCATATTATCAACCTCGTGATCAATAACCACGATAGACAACTCAATTTACTTAAACCATTAATATTCATGTGCTAGAGATGACGTTCAGGATGCCTTGACCATGGGAATTCAACTTGCTATTGTTTATACCCCAAGTTAATCATGTTAGTTTAGTTAATAGTTATTTTTTAATTTAAAACCATCATATATTATATTCCACCGCTTAAATAAATAATCAAGAACTAGTTTAGACTAGTGAATAGTTAAACGACAAGTCCCTTTAGGTTCGACATCCGGCTCGAAAGGGCCACTTTATTACTTGAACGATCACTTACACTTGCGTGTATAGCTGGGTCGCAACAAGATTTTTGACGCCGTTGCCGGGGACTTCGGTTTTAATTGTTTATCTAGATTTGACTTTTTCTTTTTATTTGTTTAAGTTGTATATAATTTATTTTTGTACATAGTTTTGTTTTACTTTTCTACCACTCTTGTTGATATGTCGGCTTGGGATAGATGGTCATTGAATGATGACAATTCATGTTGTTTTTGTGGAGGACCACACTTGGATGGTAATTGTCAGGATGTTCAAGAGAGAGGGTTGTATGCACCTGCCCAATATTTTGAATTGAATAGATGTCAGATGTGTGGTTGTCAGGATAGCCATTGGAGTGCCTGTCCAAACTATTATTCCCTCCACTGAACCCCTATTATTATCAGTCTATTGTTTGTGATGTTGGCAGGGCTAATCGAGCTAATGAGATAGAACATTGAGGTTCACTTTATGGATATGCTGAAGCGAGTAATGGAGCTGCAGACACAACAAATAGAAGACATGCAGAGAATAAGGGAAGCCATAGAGAAATGCAGTCCCAAGTCATAAAGTTACAGGCTAGGGCTGAAACTTGTGTTGATCAGCAAGGTACAGTCTTATCAAAGAACCCCAGATTGATGAATAAAGGGAGACACTAGTAAAAGAAAGTTGTGATGAAGAAGACAAGTGAGCCAGGAATGGCTAATGGACCAAGCACAACAATTAAAAATTCATGAGTGTCTCCGGGATAGTCTCAGAACCATGGCAACCCAATTAAAAGGGGGGAGAGATGAGCTTATTTTAGAGATAGCTCAATTTGACTTAGATATCCGTGACTTGAATGTTCAGTTGATGAAAAAGATTGAGATGTCTGATGTCCAATCACCAATAGTTGCAGAGACTAGCCATTCTGTGGAGAAAGAAGAAGAATGTCAACAATTCGACTATCATTCTTTGATGAAGATGACTTTGAGAGGGAGTATAAATATGAGCATGTTGCAGCTAGTGCAAGCGAAAAAGTGGGACGTATTGGATCTCATTCAAAGAATTTTTCTACATTATGTTTAGATGATGACATGTATTTTGAGTCATCTGAACTAGTGGATGATTGTGTAGATGATAAACAAGAATCCTACATTCTTAAATTTGCACCAGACAAGAAACAAAACAACATGCCTCACCTCAGGGCTAAGCGATTTAACATGCACAATCCATCACTTGGTCCCTTCATATGTGCAGCACTACCTTATGAGCGATGCAAAAATATGGATGCGATGTTGGGGGTGAAATTTATATCCTCAAGGTGGAGGAAAAAGTTGATGGGTCATGCCGCGACGTTAAATTAGGCACTTGTGGGAAGCACCCCAACGTTTAGTAAGTATTTTGTTTTTATTTTTATTTTTTTAGTGTCACCTTTGTTTTTGTTTTGGTTTGTTTTGTTTTGCAGATTAGGGGAAGTCTGAGTACCCAAAAATCTAAGCTAAGGAGCATTGCAAAAACTAAGTGTGGGGTCCTCCGGACCTCTTTGATGGATAAGATGCTACTAGCTAGGCCTAGAGGCCTCAAGGAGTATTTCTCTTTCTTTATTCTTTGAGTTATACTTTGGGGACAAAGTATTATTTTAAGTGTGGGGTGGAAAATCTTTCGATTTTGCTAGGGTGGAGTGTGCTATAGGAGTATTTAGGTTATTCTCTTTTTGCTTATGTTGCTGAAAATTTGAAAAATACAAAAATATTTTCTTTTAGTAATTTTTAGTTTTACTTAGGAGCACACTTCATCCACCCCTAGGTTTTTCTTTTTGGTTCTTTTCCGAGGGGAAGCCCTTTGAACCCAGTATCCTTTTTATTTTTAGGTGTAATTTTAAAATTTTTGAGATGCTCTAATCAGATGCTACACATGATTGCATGATGCAAGTTGGTTTTGAATGTTGAAGCATGTGAAGTGAATTGATTGACTATTGTTGAGACACCTAGGCTCATATGTTTGACTCTTTTGTGATGTTGGCTTAATGTTGAATTCTTGGTATTGCTTGGTTGAGAGTCTATAGGGATCCATCTTGATTTAGACATGTGCCATGTGTGAGTAGGTTTTTGTGATATTCCATGTGCATATTGATGTCTAGAACTTGCCCGGGGTGTTTGCAAAGCAAAATAAAGGGTGTTGAGTTTAGGAGATGATATAGTCATTTCTTTGATAACCATATTTTATACCTACTTTATCTACCCTTTTTGCATGATCTTAGTTAGACCTGTTGAGCCTTTAGCCTATTCTTTGGTAGCCTTATATGTAGCGTAATCCTTTTCTTTCAATTAACCGTAATTTGATCCAAAAATCCTAAGCGCTTTAGTTGAGAAATTAAGATGTTAAGGAGTGTAAAAATTGAAGAAGGAAAAATTGAAGTTTAAGACCCAAGTAAATAGATTTTGGGTATGTGAAAAAGTTTATGTGTTGTTGGTAGGGATTAATGTAATGAAAAGAAAAATTGACCAAAAGAAGTGAATCATGTGTTGATAGGAAATACTCCTTGCCTAATATTTGTAAGCTAGCTTAAAGAGATGGGGCAAAACAAAAGAGAGTTGGGAAGATAAAGTGGTGCAAAATAGGTTGGTTGGAGGTGATGTTAATGTAAATTGTAGTTTATTAAAGCGCTTAGGGAAGATAGTCACTATTTTTGACCAAATAGTTCCTACCCGTCCCTTAACCTACATTACAACCCTTAAAGTCCTACTTGATCTTGAGCTTTGACATTCTGATACTAGTGGAGTACTAAACTAAGGGCAAGATTATGGTTCATCTTATGTGACATGTGAATTCTTTGTGAGAGTGAGCGGAATTTGATTCTTACACCCATTATTGTGATAAATTGGATATCTGTGAGTGAATATGGGTGACTCTCTTGTGGTGAGGGCCCATGTTTGATGATAGATAGCTGACTTATATGATCACTTTGTTGAGTGATGTGCATGAGTTGGGAAACTTGGTAGAGTCAATTCTTGAGGCTAGGAAGTTTTGAAGTAGTATTCATGTGTTTCAAGTTGTAATATAACATGCAAATATAGAGCTTGCTATTCATGTGGTCGTGGTAGTGCTAGCTTGAGTGTCTTAGTTGTAGTAGTAATTATAGAGTCACCTTGAGTTGATTGTGGTTGTTTTTCGAGGACGAACAAAGGCTTAAGTGTGGGGTGGTGATCTAAGGCGTATTAATATGCCTTATTGCCGACTTTGACCCACGTTTAACTTAGTTTTGAGAGCAATAAGTATGTATTTTGTATTGTTTTGATGGAATATTTGATATTGTGCTAATAAATGGGATTAGACCCTTGTAGGTGGAATTTACGACTTTTTGGAGCATTTTTGGAGTGAAAATTGAGGCTTGAAGGACTTACGAGCAAAGGATCTTGAAGATAAGAGACAAGCCCAAGATTGGGCTTGAAGAATCCACCCGAATCCATGAAGAAAGGTCAAAAAAATGATGAAAATCGGAATTTTTGGGTCTGGCGTGCCAGACCACTGTGGAACAATATTTTGTTTGTATGGATAGCAGAGGGGCGCGATTTGGGGCGTGTCGGGCCGCTTTTGCACAAATTTTCAGAGGCAGAAATTTGGCTAAGTGTCAGGCGCGTTTTGTAGCGTGTCGGGCTGCTTTTTGCCAAATTTCTTCTCCTAATTCCAGCCTATAAATAGGGCTCTTGGGTTATTGTATCAAGAGGGCATAAATATTCCATCTTTATTGGACTACTTTAGGGCGATTTTGGCATCCAAATTAGGGTTAATTCTTCTTCTTTTTTATTATTTTTTTATCAATTTATGTTATTAGAGCAAGCTATGAGTGGCTAAAATCCCTAATTCTTGGGGTTGAGGCTACGAACATGAATCTCGTGAGTTGAATATTATTTATTTTTGTTGAAGTTTATCAATTAGTGGTTATTATTATATGCTTGATTTTACTATTTTAATGCTTAATTACCATTGAAATAAATCTATTGCCTTGAGAGGATCTCGAGAGAGAAATTGAGAGATAGAACGTGGAATATAAGGAACATGATCTTTACTCGAGGAAGCAATTCCAAGAGATTGATATGTGGTTAGGACCGAGAGGTACCTAATTCACCGCGCTTGTTCAAATACGGGAAGATAGCTTAAAGGCGTTAGAATTGGTTAAATCTATCCCCGCTCAATGATGTAGTTAGGTTTCCAATTTCTAATAGAAGGTTATGGTTTGGAGACGAATATAATCATATTATCAACATAGTGATCAATAACCACGATAGACAACTCAATATGCTTAAACCATTAATATTCATGTGCGAGAGATAACCTTCAGGATGCCTTGACCATGGGAATTCAACATGCTAATGTTTATAACCCAAGTTAATCATGTTAGTTTTGTTCATAGTTATTTTATACTTTAAAATCATCATATCTCTATAGTCCACTGCTTAAATAAATAATCAAGAACTAGTTTAGTCTAGTGAATAGTTAATCGACAAGTCCCTATGGGTTCGACATCCGGCTCGAAAGGGCCACTTTATTACTTGAACGATCACGTACACTTGCGTGTATAGCTGGGTCGCAACAATAACCAACCAATAATCCCATATCTATGAAACCCTTTATACTGAGAAATACGAAACTCGAATCGGATTCACAAGATCATAGATGAACCATAAAGTGTCGGACTCGAACCGATCTTTAACACCATAACCATATCATAGATGCCAGACTCGAACCGGTCTTTAATGCCATAATCATATCATAGATTCCAGACTCGAACCGGTCTTTAATACCATAAGTAAATAGTAGAAGGCCAGACTTGAACCGGTGTAATAGAGTAAGGTCAAACTAGGTGAATACTATATAGGTGAATACTATATAGCCTAAGGTTCAAGATTAACTATATAGCCTAAGGTTCAAGATTAACTATAATGCTGCGAAAGAAGGCTTCCTAAGTCTAGAAGGAGCTAAACGAGATTGTACAACCTAAAAGAGGGCCGGTGGGGCCCGCTTCTAAACCTAAAAGTCCATATTAAGGCTATTTCTACCCAAAAATGACTAAATCTCCAAACTTCCGCTACGAGTTATTACATAAGTCTAATTAAAACTTAAAAGCATCAATTGATCTAAAGGAAGGATAAATGGGTCTATTCTATCCCCAGAACGGCTCACAAATTAGTCAAATAAGTCAAACTCCACTAACTAAGCAACCAAACCGTAATTTCCAACCCAAAACTAGACCAATAGCTAACTAGTACCATAATAAACCTCAATCTATGAGTTAGGTAAGCCTGGCCTACCTAGATGCCAAAGAATGCTCTATAAAGTCTGCTAAATTGGGGCTTTTCCCTACCGAGAAGCCTCTGCACGATGCCACGCAATCATAATATCAATATACTCATTAAAACGAGAATAATGATACCCATATTGCATAAAAATACTTTGGATTCAAAATCAAGCTAAAAATCCCATGTGGAGCCCATTTACAGAATCAAAAATTTGAAATCATCAAAATGTCCCTTAAGGCTAAAGGATCATTTACCCTCAAGAATGGGTAAGTTTTGAGTACCGAGGCATTCAAACTTAACCCGCAAGGGAATTGGGGAATTTAGCCAAAAATGGAGAATTGATCAAGAAATTATGCAAAACTTACCAAGGGTTAGATGAGGAAATTGATGCTAACGAACTCCTCAAGTTCCCTAAAACTCCCAAGAATCTCTCCCTCTTTCTCTTTATCTCTCTAGAACTTTGAATTCCCCAACACTTAGGAAAAATGAGATAAAAATAGGTATACAGCTGAAGGTGCCACTTAAGCGGCTACTTAACCGCTAAAGCGGCAAGCCACTGCTAAAGCGATCCAAAGATTCGGGCTGACCTCCGCTAAAGTAGACCAAACGTCACTTAAGCAACGTCCTCAAAAAAGGTATGTTCTCTTCTAAAGTGGTCCAGCTAGGACCAGTGATAGCCGCTAAAGCAGTGCCCAGGCTGCTAAAGCGGCTTCCGCTTAAGTGGTCGCACCAGCTGAAGCAACATCAACACTTGGAAATTTTTGGCCAAGTTTCCAATGCACCCTCAGGATTCGTTTGGAATCTTGTAAATGCAAACCAGCTATGCTACCCTATCAAATTCGACTTTTAGGACTCAACTCCTCAATCAAAATATCCATCTGGGGTCGTTTCAACAAAAAGTGGGTCTCACACCCAACTGGCCCTTTTCATCACTTTCCACCCAATAGCCCAAAAAGATTTTGGAATCCTCGAGACCCTGACCAAGGGTCCCCCTAGCCTAAAATTGATGCTCCAAAGCTGATGGAACTGCCAAAATTGGCATACGAGGTCTTTTACCTAAAGTTTAGGCCCGGTAGCCAAAGTTGTACAGTGAAGACTTCAATATAGGGAATTGGCTCTAAAAACCAAATAAACTTCTCGGTAACCGAACTGTTAGCTACATCAAGTCATAAATGACTTGGGGCATCTATGGGAAAGCTCTAAATTCTAAAATAATATGGAATGCAGAAAATGACCTGGAGGGTCATTACACAAAAGCATCATCATCATAAGCATCACAATACTAACAACCCTCTTGGTAACCTGCTCAACAACTTGAGGTGCAACCTGCTCAACAACAGCTGGTGGAGTAGTAGACAATATCTCAATAAACACATTATAAAACTCATCAGAGTGCAACTGATCTATCTTTGTTATCAACATAGCAACAATGAGCTCAGATGGCAACCCAACTATCACCACCCGGTGTCATACCTTCCTCTTTCTCTTATAAGTCTCTCTAATAAACTCTCTTGGTCAACCTTTTTAACCTATCCCCATATGAATGAAAAGTATGTGGCACCCCTCGAATATTATCCTAAAGAGGTGCTAAAGCTAAATGAATCATCTTTGGAACCTAGTCTGATAAAAGAGTCACCCTAGTATCGACAGCCTTAGCCAAGACACCCATCCTCAACACCATCACCTGAGTGAAAACCTATTGTGAAACCCATAATGTAGCACTAGGAGGTGCTGGTACGAAAGCTGCATCACTAAATGTACTAGGAGAGACTGGAGTAGTAGGAGGTGGTACTAGGGTGGAGGAAGTCAAATCATCTCCAGATGCAAGACTCAAACATAGGATATAAATCAAAAGCTCTGGCTGAGGTTTGTTAAATACGTGATCATGCTCAAAGCCTGTTAAAATCTTCAAGATATAAACAGTGGTATTAGCAGGAACCATAACCTCAGTGCCTACATTCTCAGACACTTTAGCTCCTTTGCACATCTGAGAAATGAGACAAGGAAATGGATAAAATAATTGCCTCTGCTGGGCCCTCTTTTCAATCTCCGATTGAATGATCATCCCCATGTTTATCCTCAACCTATTCATAAGGCACCCAATTAGCAATGATATTTCTTGGATGATTTTGAATTCATTTTGGGAAGGCATTAGCCTGCTACTCACAAACCTAAGCCATAATCATCCTTCCACATTCAATTTTTTCTTTTGGTTATCAATCCGCTCCCGTCTCAATCCACGAAGGTGCTTTGTCACATATCAAAGCACTCAACCATAGACGATGAGTATCGAAGTCCTCTCTCATTGAGGTGAAGTAGTGATAGTCTGTGACGATTGTCTGAATACTCTGTGGCCTAACGAGATCATTAATGGTTGTCTAACAACTTTTCATATAACTCCACAAATATTTACCAAGTCTTTCATCACTTGAGGCTGTCCTCTCTTTCTCTTTGCAAGTAATAATAGTGCATATGCCTTACAAAACTCCTTCACCCATATAGCATTGTAATCCGGCAAAAGTTTTGTGAAATTTTGAAACTTATGATACTTAACCTTGGCCCAAATGGCCGGATACTTTTCAATCAAACAATTCAATGATACCACCATCTCTTCCAAGATTGTTCTATCCCGAAACAACTTGCCCATATTCATTAATTGGGGAATAAGATAAGGGATGGGAGTAGGTTCCATTGTCTTCCATTTTTTAACTTGCTTCCTCTTAGTTTAGAGTGTTTAGGTGCTAGCAACCTGGTCATGAATAGGAGTATGAGACCTCTCTTGTTCTTGATCAGAAGGTTTAGTCCCACCAATCAGGGGGAATGAACCCTCTTCATCCTCAGAGTCACTCACCATATGCCCGGGAGTACGTCTATATGGTTGCCTAGGTTTGTCTAGCCCTGCATTCACTTTCTCTTTCTTTGTAGTAATGGTTTCGAACATTTTAGGATATCATCCTCATTTTACTGTGGAGCTTTAGAGAGAAAGGGAAATTTAAAGGAGGATAGCTCAGATGGAAGAGTATTTTTAGGAGCAATATCTGCACAAGGGAGAATTGTACATTCAAGTACGGGGTTATCATACAAAATTAACCATTAGTAATAAAAGCAAAAATCTTTAAGAGGTATCACACAATATTGATGTGCATCGCATGGTAAATGTGTAAGAAGTTGTGTGTATAACCTAAGGTAACAATTCTCAACCCCATGAAAGTTGGTTACTATGTGATAGTAAGAGGGAGTTGTGTGTATCTCACCAAAGTTATGCATTCATTACTAAAAACGCATAACTTGCACTTCTCCAACCTTAATAATTATGTAACATTTTATGCTCATATGTTTATTATGTATATCGCACACATGTTATGCGCTCACGATAAAGAGCATACAAATGACACCTAGCAAACCTTCAGCTAATGGACTAATATGTGTTTATGGGGTTCCCTTGTGCGCATCACATGACAAAGATGCGTACCGCACAAAAGCTCAAACTCATCACACAAGTGCCTCGTCTTCCACAAGCCGACATAGTTCAACTTCAAACACCATTTTCATGGAAAATTTATCCCAAGGGTACTCAGACTTTCCATTTAGTAGCTAATTAACACATACCCAAGTATTTTAAACTCCCAACAATAAAAATTAACCCACTAATTTAAGCATGATAATCCTCAATTTCATTTAAAGTAATCCTTTCATGGCAACAATTTAAAGTTTTCTAAGCACATGAATACGAGTACATACACTACTACAAATGAAATATTAACAATTTATTGGTGGAGGAACATGAAATAACATATATTAATCATTGACCATCCGTCAAAACACATAACCAAAGGCAAATTAACCATGGAGACTTATGCGTGATTGGAGAGGATGATCGGTGGTGTGAGTTTCGGTGAGTGTGTGCATGTGTTTTTGACAACAAGGTTTGAGAAATAGTGAGTTGTGTGTGAGTGAAGTATGATATTTGCAATAGGAAGAAAATAGGAAAGGGTTTTAGGGGTTTAACTGTAGATGAAGACAAAAGGTCAAACCCTTAGTCTTCTGCATAATTTAAATGACTTATCACTTACCGACAATTGTGCTCATATGATTTTGCACACCTAACTTTGGTGTGGTGCAACAACACTAATGCGAGAATATTCCTTTTTCTTTTGATGAGTTGGCCACTGTAACTTTTGGCTATACACGTGTATGGTATAAGTGTGATGCAATATGCACAAGTGTATCACCATGCTATAGCTTGGCTCATGGCCATTGTAACTTTGTACGAACAACCTGTGCGATGTGTATTACTGCACTGCGAAGCACACAAGTGCTGCATCACATCACATAGATTTTGCAAAGCAACTAAATGAAAATATTTGACCCCAACTCTTCTATATACCTGCACAATTAAATAAATGTTATTCAAAAGGACAAAAAGTAAAACTTGAGTTGCCTTTCAAGAACTGCCTTATTTAACGTCATGGCAGGACATGATTAGGCATTTTCAAGTATTGTCAAGGTAGAAAACCTTGACAAAGTTTACCTCCGAAATCATTCCAAAGTAATGCTTTACCCTTTGACCATTCAACGGGAATAAGGACCCCTTTTCACCTTTCAATTCAATAGCCTCACTTGCGAGGTTTTGTATCACCTCAATGGTCCCGACCACCTTGATTTGAGATTTCCCGGGAATAACTTGTATCTTAAATTATACACTAGGACAACATTACCACTCTTGAACTCCTTTTTTATAATCTTGGCATCATGCCATCTTTTTATGCATTCCTTGTAAAGAGCGGAGCTCTCATGAGCTTTTTAGCGAAATTCATCGATCTCTTAAAGTTGCTCCACACTCGACTTAGAAGTGTCTTCCCAATTCATATTCAATCTATGCAAGGCCCACAATGCCTTGTATTCTTACTTAACGGGGAGATGATAAGACTTTCCAAAACACCAATTGATATAGTGACATGCCAATAAGAGTTTTGAAAGCGATTCTATATGCCCATCAGGCATTATCAAGCTTTCGGGACCAATCCATTTGATTAGCATTTATGGGTTTGGCAAAATTTCCTTTTATCTCTCAATTTGAAACCTTCACTAGACCATTTTCTTAAGGGTGGTATGGTGAAGCCACATTATGTTTTACTCCATATTTGGCAAGCAAGGAGTCAAAAGAGCTATTACAAAAGAGAGATACCCTATCACTTATAATAGCACGGGGTGTCCCAAAATGAGTAAAACCATACTTCTTCAAGAATTGAGTGACACTCCTAACTTCATTATTTTGCAATGTAATAACTTCAACCTATTCGGAAAAATAATCCACCGCTACCAAAGTATAGTGGTTCCTATACAAGATCACAAAGGTTCCCATGATGTATACTCCCCATACATCAAAAAACTCAATATCTACACGTGGATGCAATGGAATATCATGCCTTCTTAAAATTCCTCGTTGCCTTTGACATTGCTCATATGCACGAAACAAATCAGATGTAGCACGATACATAAAAGGCCAATAGAACCCACTTTGGAGTACTTTTTCAGCCGTAAAAACACCACCATGATGACCTCCTACCAGTGAGGAGTAACGTACCTCAAGAATTGGTGTCACCGTATTTTTAGCCACACATTTCTGAATCATATTATCGGTGCATTTCCTAAATAAATAAGGATCTTCCCAAAAATATTATTGCATATCATAGAGGAAGCACTTTCATTGATAATGATTAAGGTCATCGATGAGTATACCACACACAATATAGTTTGCATAATCCACATACCATGGTTTCACACCCCTTGAAAGAGCCATGATAAGCTCATCGAGTAAAGCTTAATTGATATCAATTTTACCCAACTTCTCATCATTAGATTCAATATAGGATAGATAATACGCCACTGGATTCTCTCACCCTTTCCAATCTTTGACCTCAAAGTTGAATTCTTGAAGCAATAATATCCACCAAATGATCCATGGTTTTACTTCCTTCTTAGCTAACAAGTAACAAATAGCGGCATGGTTGGTATGCACAATAACTTTGGTGTCCAACAAGTACGCATAAAATTTTTCAAAAGCATAGACTATGACAAATAATTCTTGCTCTATAACAATGTAGTTTCTTTGTGCATCATTTAGGGTCTTACTTGCATAATAAACTGGGTGAAAGAGCTCATCCTTTCTTTGGCTGAGAATCGCACCCAATGCCAATCCATTTGCATCACGTACGATCTCAAAGGGAAGTGACCAATTTGGGGCCACAATAATAGGAGCCATTACAAGATTCTCTTTGAGGAAATTAAATGCCCTTACACAATCTCCATCAAAGTCAAACATGGCTTATTTTTCAAGGATCTTACATATTGGATGGGATATATTTGAGAAATCCATGTTAAATCATTGATAGAAGCCGACATTCCCTAGATAGATTTACACAACCGTAATAGAGATTGGAGGAGGCAACTTGGCAATTACTTTGAATTTGTCTTGGTCAACTTAAATTCCTTGTCTCGAGATCTTATGCCCAAGTACAATTCCTTCCTTAACCATGAAATGACATTTTTCCCAATTTAGAACAAGGTTTGTTTTTACACACCTTTGGAGAACTTTGCCCAAGTGCTCAAGACAAGCTTCAAATGTATCACCAACTATCAAAAAATCATCAATGAAGACCTCCATTGTGTCTTACACCATATCCAAAAATATTGACAACATACGCTTTTGAAAAGTGATGGGAGCATAGCCCAAAAGGTATGTATTTTAAAGCATATGCACCATACAGACATGTGAAAGTGGTATTCTCTTGATCTTCAGTGGCTATGGAGATTTGGTTGTACTCTAAATACCCATTAAGAAAACAATACCAAACCTACTTTGCCAAATGATCTAGCATTTGATCCATGAAAGGAATAGGGAAGTGTTCTTTTTTCGTCAATGAGTTGAGTTTTTGGCAATCCATACATATTCTCCAACCCGCAATTGGTCTACGGGGGACAAGTATATTATTCTTATTGGGAACCACCATGAATCCTCCCTTCTTAGGCACACATTGCACATGGATCACCCAAATGCTATCTAATATTTGATACTCTACACCCGCATCAAGCAATTTGATGATTTTGGGCTCACATTCAGGCTCCAACTTGATTTTATGAGTGCAGATACCGAGACGGATCCCAATAATATCGACTATGGTCCACCCAATAGCCCTTATGAATTTCTTTAATATTGATTTCAAAGCCTTATCTTGTCACACTAATTATTCCGCTGCTATAATAATAGGCAAGGTATTTTCTTAACCCAAGAATACATATCAAAGATGAGGATGGAGTGGCTTGAGTTCAAGTTGTGGAGGCTCCTCTATTGATCGCTTGGCAGGAGGATTCTCCCGATTCTTTAGATCAAGGTCGATCTTTAGAGGGTTCTTGTTGTATGAAACAAGGTCGGTCAAAAAATCTACAACCTCATCATATTCATCAACATTCTCACTCTCGTAGTTCTATGAGACCGATGCAAGTGGCTCACTTATAAAATCCACCTCTATTTCATCGACAACCTCATCATCAATAACCGAGATCACTTGTAAATCTCTAGGTTGTTTATGGACTTGCATATATTAAAGGTGACCTTATCACCACTGACCCTAACTTTTAACTCCCTACACTCCACATTAATGAGTGATCTTTCGGTAGCCAAGAATGGCCTTCAGGGCGGATGAGGAGGACAAAAGACCGTATTAACACCTGCTCTACAAATGACCGATGTTAAGAGGATGAGCCACTATATATAAGATAATTAAAGGAGTAGTACTTAAGTAGCACGAGCCAACTGGTCACATTAATGTAGTAGACAACTGAAACCATAATTACAAAAGATAACTTTGCATTGTCAACAAAGCCTCTAATAAAGTTTGTTGCTACACAACTATAGATGGTCGGGATAAGACCCTGGCATACCAATGTTATAAATATAATATGACTAAAGAGTACTAAACATCTATTAGCTCCGAATGAAAGAAGAGCTCATCGACTGCTTTGCTTAATATAGAACGAGTGCTTAATATATAAGTCTGCCAACTAGTACACCTGATCTTGCATATACAAAGATACATCACCCCCGAACATAGGGACTTTAGTACATATACAACATTTACTGGTGCATAAAATAGACTAAATAGTAGGTAGATATATAAGGATGCTCATGGAACCAAATAACAAAATGAGGAACCACAAATGACTTAATACTAGAAACTCTTGTGTGGAAATATAACTTATGAGCATGTAAGTGACAGATGCACAATATATAATTGTAACCTATGTATTTAACTTGTTAACTTATCGTATAACATATTATGAGTTATTCATTATTTTAAAGCACTTGTAATTTGCCGAGGTGATATCCTATGCCTATTTTTACCACAAATAATTATATGATGGCCTACTGAAGGCAATCTGTGTCAAGTGTAAGGCATATATTCCTCAAGTACCCATTGATATAATTTTGTACATGTAATTGTAATCGTGGTCTTATATAGGGTACGCCCCCATGGGCATACTATGAGGGTCTGCCAGTAGGCCATATGAGCCTATATAGGCTCTAGTCAGAGGAACTAGTGCATGATATTCCAGCTGATTCTAAGTACAAATAGTGCTACAAGGGTGGGTACACCATAATATTCGGGCTCACTATAATGGGCTAGTCCTAATTCTGTGCATAAAATTACATCGCGCATGTGTGTCAAGCCAAACCTATGAATACCCTCCCATCGTTAACTTTTATCAAGTAGTGTGTTATAGGCCTATACAAGTATATTACGATAAATATTGTTTATGCATTCAAGTAGTGCTTTCCATATACAACAAACTTCTTTGATAATATCGAGTTGTTTTAAATGCTAGTTCTTCATATCATCAAATAACTATATTGTTATGTGATCCTATAAACTAGTGCGACTATACTATGGCCATTTATTCTAATATATAGTATGTGATATATGTAACAAATAAGTTCTAAGAGATTCTAATGAATACAAATACAATCACGTATAACTCTATAGATACTTGAAGGTTGGAGATGAATAATTTCAAATGAAAAGGTTATGTTGATACTGTGACCACATTAGGCCTATAGTCATGTGTTAGACGTATTGAAAGTGAAAAATTTGTTCACATAGATCAATTAGACTATATCGACTCTTTTAGGAGAAACAAGTGACTATGGGCCGTGCCTTAACGATAAAGGAGGGTTTTAGCTTTATGTACCTTTGGTGCTTTCCTAGGTAATGGTCTTACCACAAGTCCCCAATAACTCAACTCGCGGGTGTATTGCCTTTACATCGCTAACCACTAATTTTCACTATTCGATAGGCAACTGATTAACTACAAAAAATAATACATATGTTCATCAATAACCCTTAAATAGAAATACTCCAAAACTTCACTTTTATCACAATTTTAGATTTTCCTCTTTCCTTTCAAGAACCCTAATTATAAGACCCATTTCAAGAACTAGTATAAAATATAATTCAAATGGTTATTACTACATTCTCCTATATCCCAAACATACATTTTATAATAATATTCAAGTGTAGGGTAGAGAAATTACCCATTTGAAATAACTCCTTAATTTCTCTTGATGCCATTGAAGACAAAAAACATATAGTAGTACTGTTGCTACTCGTTTAAAGTGATCAAAAATATTTTTTTGAGGTTTCATAATCTCCCTCACTTAGGATCATTTGTCCTCAAATGATGCTTGTAAATTGTCCAAGACATCAATGAGATCACCTACTCTACTGCCATTTCACTTTTCCAATCACAAGGCCTTAAAGTTTCGCTAACTCTCAAAATTTATAGAAATTTTGGTTGAGTTTCCTCTGTAAATAGGGCTATAGGGAACCTGTTAGCTAGCCAAAATACATAAAAATATTCTTCACAAAGCATCACGACAAATACAATGCTCAACAAATAATACACGAGGGTCTATTTGGCCTTATAGTAAAATGATAGCTATAACCAATACTATAACTTACCCTATACCCTGCATCTTGAAGCTGTATCTATGCAAGTCTTTAGAATCACAGGTACACTTTATGTATCCCAATCGAATGGATCACCCTGCTTGCCTCTAACAAGGGATTAACTAAACTCTTACCTCCCTACTTAGTAGGTATACATGGAGGCATACAACATCTAAATAAAAATCAAATCATACAGAAATTAGAATATGCAGGTAAATAAGCATGAAGGGCATGTAATCATGTAAACATATGATCCATATAAAAGGGCTTTAATCTATGAACATATAAGTCTGATAGGCGTATTCTATATGCGAGTACGCTGTGAAAACCTATGAAAGATGAACTCATAAACTATAAAACAACATATAAATGGATATATATTAGAATATATAACATGTAATAGATAAGGTATGGCCTATAAAATCTATAATCATATAATCAAGTAGGTTGTAAAATTACTTAATACATAGGCTTTGAAACCAAAGAGAAAATAGCATACAAGTAATTGATTGTGATATACAAGCATGTGAACTATAAAAGAACCTAATATATATGAGTTCTAAAACTGTAAAAAGTACATAGAAAACAAATGGAAAATTTTTACTACACACATGAACATGTAATTTGCGTAAGCGCTAATATCCAGCGCCTTGGTGGCTACCATAAGGAGATGAAAGAGGTTAAGGAAGAAAGAAAATAATTCCACCATTTTCTTTGTAACAAAGTAAGTCAAGGAACCGACAAAAGCAATCCGAAGTTTTGATTTATACAAAATCCATTTTAGAGTAAGATCAAACTTTAATGTTACGTAACAAATATATCCATGTCCTTGTTTTAGCTTTTAACTTCCAAACTGTAGATGTTCTAAGATGCTGAAAATTGAATAATAATTTTTTTCCAATTTGCTAATGAATCCAAGGGATTCGATGTTGGAGCCTTCATCTGTCGGCCTGAGATGATGAAAGAATCAGTAGCTACAACTTTTCGGTTAGATAACAACGATTTCCAAAGTGGAGGAAAAGATCTTGAATCATTTTTTTAGTTTTCGCTCATTAAATGTCACTCTGTAATGTAATACTCACTGTGAATATCTGTCGAGCACAATATCTATTAATACACTAACTAAAAACACACTCAAATCAGATAAACCTTATAAGCAAGTAAAAATATATTATGTGAGCAAACAGACTTTTGACATCTCCAAATAGGCGAGTTGTGAAACACATAATACATAAACAACTATACCATAAATAAGGTAACGTATAAGCAAAGCATTCCAAGGATTTGTATTTTATTATTGTGCAGAGTGCAGTGAACACTTTTTTGAATTAAAGTAGAAAGAAAAGTAAACTATACATAGAAAACACCATAAACTTATACCAAAACTTCCTCTCTACCACCCCCAGAATGGACCCTGCAGTTCGCGATCCGGATTAGTCAGGTCTCCAATGCGGGTACCGGACACCGGATGGGAAGCCAAAAAAAAAAAAAAAACCTTCTCTCTACGGTGTAACCACTCTGTCAAGTTCCTTAAGTGTGTTAACCCAAGTAACTCAATCAACTAGAGTGCGAAGATTTCAACTGGCTGGTTTCACACAGAGCTTCTATAAAACTAAAAGACAGCCAACTTAGAAATACAATTTTCAAAAACTCAATCCATCAATCAACCACTATCATTCAAAAAATGTAGTTGGAGTATATGATATATTTTTCTCTATTGGGACATATTCTAACACTAGCGTGTAAGGTGTTTTTTTTTTGGAAGGCAAATTAGAAATTTTCCAAATCTTCAGGTTCTCCAGATCTCACAGTTGTTTCTGCCTGGACATACTATAAGTGGATCAATAAATAAACCTTATTCTCAACTTGTTGGTATTTACTATATGGATCCTTACTTCAATTGTACTCTAACTTTTAGCTAAGTCTATATTGAGTTCCGTCTTTAGAGATATTACCCAATCTTAACTCTAAAGAAAATCTAGCCAATGTATGAGAATTCTAGTTTTCCAACACATTGGAAAATGAGTAACAACTCACGATGTCTCTAAATTGTAGAGTCCAACCATATCTAATTGAGCCTCCCTCCCAGTTTTAGTAATATCTTCTCCTTGTTCCTAATTGTTGCTAGGGGTCCATTCCTATAATGATCTCCATGTTTGGCAGGAACGACCTTTTTATAGGTAAGAAAGTTGTACATAAAGATTTCATTCAGCTAAAATCAAGCCTTGTCTTCATTATAGGTACCAAAAAGTTGTTTTTTCTATATATCCACTGAATTCATTAATAGATATGAACTGCATCTATCACAAAAGTGATTCTTTTTTTTTAAAAGAAATAATATGAGAGTTGAATTTGATTATGATGACTTTCTATCAAGATCCCCAAATACACTCAGGATTCATATAACATATAATCTATAAGCAAATGATCTACGTAAAATGTAACATAGAAACAAATATTTAAGAAAACGTCTAACATATGGATAAATATTTTATGAAACATATAACATATGAACACACTCTTTATAAAACCTGTAGCATATAAACAAATAGTTTGTGTCACATGTAGCTAAAGAAAAATGATCTAGAATATACTTATCATATACAAATAATGATTCATATAATCAGTATCCTATACACAAATTATCTATGATACAAATAATATATAGATAATTAATGCCTAAAGAGTGCATAACTATATAAATTTATAAGCTTATGTAAACAAGTATCATGCAAACAATTAGGCTATAAGACATGTAGCACGTATAATTTAATAAGAAATTAAGCTATAACATTTACATAGATGAATTTATGATAACTGAATCCTACGGGTATCTAGAAATCACATCGATCCTAATGCCAATTCTCGTAATACGACACCACTGGTCGTTAAAACTATATAACCATTCCTCTATAACATCCTCTAAACCTCATAATAATTGTACTCTAACCGGGAGTTCTATTCCACATATATACTTAATCTAGGGTATACAGATAACTTTCGACTTTGTCTTAATTGCAACAACTACTTTTTATAATCAATTAACTGATACTACATCTTCTGCTACTTTGAGCACTCTGATAAATCTTTAACATATGTCTAACCCATCAAAATTCTATGATCCTAACCTTTGGTCGCATACTAATAACCTTCTTAACTCCAACATAAACCATAATGAGACATATCTATGCATATTATATTCCCACAAGTCTACTAAAACATTTATCCCCGAACTTGCTATCATCAGAATTTGCACAAGTCATCATCTAATCGGAGTAATCTAATGCATATAATTTATAGAAATCATCCATGTCCTCTCATGGAAATAATAGCTAATAAAGCATCCAGGCCTTGTTAGTCGATTAAGGATATATTTATTTGATTAATGCTAGTATGGATCCCACTTTTCCTAACTATACATGTTATTATCATCTTTAACTTATAAGGAGTCGATTCGATTACCTCAATTCTTGACTTATACCTTATATTAAAGCACTGACTCCATACTTAGAAGTCGATCATACTCTTCTACCAAAGTGACATTGGGAGATACTATTTTCCTATTCTGTAGATGAACACTTAATCAAGTAATTCTTTGACTAATCCCCTTCTTGGAACCCCCTTCTTGGAACTACTTAAATAAATCTAGGGTAACACAATTACAACTATAAGTGTAGTATAAAGGGCACATTAGTCTTTGAATAATTTTATTTATAGTACAACTGGGGGTATGAAAGCTCAAAATCATCGAGCCAGCTTAAGCCATATATGAGCCTCAATATAACTAGTGATATGGGGTGAAAACTGCTCAATTGGCAATACTAGAGTTTTATCTTTTGGCCTAGTCTAAGGTTGACTTTAATAGGTAGAATCTATATCATGATTAAGTAGAGTATGAATATTAATTAACATATTATGACTTGGCTTCGTTGCACAATCTAGATCATAAAAAAAGGTCATAATTTCTAAATGCCTAAGTAGTCCCTCCAGTATAAATGTGGTGCACAACACATTCATAAGAGAGGCTCTACTAAATACGGCTTCGTAGACTCCCTGGGGTAAATGAACCTAGGCTCTGTTACCAAGTTTGTCATACTCCCAGTATAGATGAGGCCGACAAGGGACCATATGAACACCTGCTATACAAATGACCTACGTTAAAAGGATGAGCAACTATCCATAAGATAATTAAAAGAGTAGTACACAAGTAGCATGGATCAACTAGTCACACTAATGCAGTAGACAACTAAACGCATAATTACATAGGATAACTTTGCATTATCTTCGAAGCCACTAATTAAATTTATTGCTATACAACTACATATGGTCTGGATAAAACCCCAGCATACCTATGTTATAACTTAATATGACTAAAGAGTACTAGATATCTATTAGCTCGAAATAAAAGAAGAGCTCACCGACTGCTTTGCTAATTATACAATGAGTACCTAATATAGAAGTCTACCTACTAGTACACCTGATCCTGCATATACAAAGATATAGCCCCCTGAACAAAGGGACTTTAATACATTACAATATGTACTGGTGTATAAAGAAGACTGGATAAATAACAAAATGAGCAACCACAAATGATTTAATACTAGAAACTCCTGTGTGTAACTATTACTTATGAGCATGTAAGTGACAGATGCACAATATAAAACTGTAACCTATGTATTTTCCTTATTAACTTATCATATAATGTCTTATGAGTTATTCATTATTTTAAAGCACTTAGTAATTTTCCTAGGTGATATCCTATGCCTACTTTTACCATAAATAATCATATGATGGCCTACCAAAGGCAATCTGTGTCAAGTATAAGACATATGTTGCTCAAGTACCCATTGATATAATTTTGTACATATAATTGTAATCTCAGTCTTATATAGGGTATGCCACCATGGGCTCACTATGAGGGTCTGCCCGTAGGCCATATGAGCCTATATAGGCTCGAGTCAGAGGAACTAGTGCATGATGTTCCAGATGACTCCAAATGCAAATGACGCCACAAAGGCGGGTATGCCATAATATTCAGGCTCAATATAATAGTCTGATCCCAATTGTGTGCACAGAATTACATCGTACATGTATTTCAAGTGAAACCTATGAATACCCTCCCATCGTTAACTTTTATCAAGTAGTGCCTTAGAGGCCTATGCAAATATATTACGATAAATATTCTTTATCCATTCAAGTAGTGCTTTCCATATGCAACTAACTTCTTTGATAATATCGAGTTGTTTTAAATTCTAGTTCTTCATATCATCAAACGAATATATCACTATGTGATCCTATATACTAGTGCGACTATACTATGGTAATTTATTTTAATATATAGTATTTGATATATGTACCAAATGAGTTCTAGGAGTTTCTAATGAATATGAATACAATCACGTATAACTCTATAGATACTTGAAGGGTGGAGAAAAGTAATTTCAAATGGAAAGGGCATGTGGATACCGTAGCCACATTAGGCATATAGTCATGTGTTAGACGTATTGAAAGTGAAAAATTTGTTCACATAGATCAATTAGACTATATCGACTCTTTTAGGAGAAACAAATGACTGTGGGTAGTGCCTTAACGACAAAGGAGGGTTTTAGCATTACATACCTTTGGTGCTTTCCTAGCTAATGGTAGTACCACAAGTCTCCAATAACTCAACTCGCGGGAGTATCTCTTTTACATTGCTAACCACTAATTTTTTCTATTTGATAGGCAACAAATTAACTACAAAAAAAATACATACATTCATCAATAAATCGTCAATAGCAATACTCCAAAACATCACTTTTATCACAATTTCAGATTTTCCCCTTTCCTTTCAAGAACCCTAATTATAAGACTTGTTTCAAGAACTAGTACGAAATTCAATTCAAATGATAAGTACTTCATTCTCCTATTTCCCAAACATATATTTTATAATAATTTTCAAGTGTAGGGTAGAGAAATCAACTAATTGAAATAAATCCCCAATTTCTCACGATGCCACTGAAGAAAGAAAACATATAGTACTATTGTTGCTACTAGTTTAAAGTGATAAAATAAATTTGAAATCTTTTTTTGAGGTATCACAATCTCCCCCACTTAGGATCATTTTTCCTCTAATGATGCTTGTAAATTGTCCACGTCATCCCTGAGATCACCTACTCTACTACTATTTCACTTTTCCTATCATAAGCCCTTAAATTTTTGCTAACTCTCAAAATTTATAGAAATTTTGGCAGAGTTTCCTCTGAAAATACGGCTATGGGAAACCTTTCAGCTAGCTAGAATACATACAAATACGCTTCACAGAGCATCACGATAAATACAATGCACAAAAAATAATACCTGAGGCTCCATTTGTCCTTATAGCCAAATGATAGCTATAACTAAGGAATCTTTCGATGTGTCACAAAATCTTTCAAGGAAAGCCTCCGTCAACTAAACCCAAAAATTAATAGATCCCTTGGGCAACTCCCTCAACCAAGTCACCACCTCTCCCGTTAAAGAAAATGTCACGATCTAATTTTTTAGGTCATGATGGAACCTACTTTAACCCACTAGTAGGTAAGCCAAGCCATAGCTCAGAATGTCAAGTAATGTGCTAATGAGCAGAAAATAAAGGAACACGAGGGTGAAACTAATAAACAACAGTAAAATAGGTGGAATAAAATAGATACATATATATACATAACATGTTGTACAAGAGAGGGAGAGAAGAAAAAGAAAAAAATGAATCCCTCCCAAGTCCTGGTAAGGTCGTTACTACAACAACTACAACAGAAATAAGATTACTAGATAGTATCCAAAATATATACATATACAGTAGTCTCAAAATGCACAAGACTGTAATAGATATCGATAGAGAAAGATCAGCCTTGGATTCTGGAAAGTTCACCCTATCTCTAGATCAGTAGCTAAACCTGAGAATAATATCAACGCCGGTGGATCATACTCAGATCTATATCAAGGAAAATATGCATAAGTGTAATATGATTACCAAATCAATGGATACTCAGTAGACATCATCGGACAACTGAGCTCAAATACAGTAAAAGCATAAATATAATGCGAGTGTGTAAGCTAGGTGAACATTAACAAGGGTAAAATATAAGTTTCTATCATACTAAACAAGACCAATAAAGGGAATAAATAACTCAAAATGTAAGATAAATTAACTAACTACAACCTAACTGGGCCCCCATAAGCCCAAAGGGCACACACAAGAAGAAAATTAAACCTACTAAGCCCCCATATGCCGGCGGGTGTAAACAAGAGAAAATTATAATAGGAAACATAAATATCAAGTAGCTGAACCTATCTCAAGTAACTTTTGTATCCCAAAACCCATGATGAAAAATCCAGATATGTATTGGGCTTGAACCAGCACCAATGGGTAATAACGAGAGGCCATATGAATTATATACAACAGAACTCAGTACCACTGCCAATATTCTAAGTAACAAACATAAAAAACTCTTGAATATCCACACCGTATCATAAATCGATGTCGTTCTCGAATCGGAACTCATAGTAACCATACCATAACTAGAAATAAGTGATCCCATAAATATCCAATCTCAACCATAAAACTGATTCATAAAACCATATCGAAGCTCGTACATAGGAACCATAACCATAACCATAACCGATGCCAGTATTGTACCAGGACTCATAATAGTAGTAGATATAAAGCATAGGCCAAACATGGACTGGAACTGAAATGAATTTATGTAGAAGTAAGCATATCTAGCTAACAGGAATAAAGTCAAGGTTTCCAAGCCAATCTCATGTTGCCATAAATACCAACCTTGTGAGTATAAGCTTCCTAAGGTAAGGTGGGTCCCAAAAACTAGGGTAAAGAAGTGCGGTCCAAGTCTGTTGCTACTCTACTAGGGAAAAGGGGATAACAAAGGCCAGAAACCAAGTCTAAGTCAAACACAACCCAAGGTAATAGACTAAAATAGTAGTCAAGAGTCTAACTAAGACTAAAGAATCTTCATGCCAAAATATAATAACTACAAGGGCAATGGGGCCTGCTATAGGGTCTCAATAACCAAACCTAAACTCGAACCTACTTGATTCTAGTCTAAGGCTTCCCCATCACATCCCAAGGAATTAAAAGCCCTAATTCTAGTATTAAGGATGATAACACAATATACTAGGGGAGAATGGGCTAAAAATTTAACAAAATAGGGCCCCAACCGGCTAAATAAAGCAACAAAGTATTAAGAAGGCACCGTGCTACAATTACCTGCCCAAAACTAGCACAATAATATGCCAATATCATAAGTTAGCTCAATATATGAGTAGGGTAGGCCTAGACTACCGAGACGCCATCTAGCGCTCATCGAATCCTCTAAATTGGAGCTTTCCCCTTTCAAGAGGCATCTAAAAGCTACCACTCTATCAAAACAAAGATCTATGCGTCAAGATGAGAAAAATGATACCCATAATGCCTATAAATGCTCTGGGTCAGAAATCAGACTAAAAATTTCATATGGGGCCCATTTATAGAATTGTGAAATTGAAACCGTCACAGCGTCTTACGTAGCTCAAGGATCAAAAGCCACAAGAATTCTAGCTAAATCCGAGCTCCACGACCTAAAGTCAAACCCAATAATAACAGAAAATCAAGAATCATACACTAGAATTTAGACAAAACTTATAGAGTAAACGACGCTCACGCACTTACCAACATGCCCCCACGCTAATCCCGACCTCAAACAGCCAATTCCTACACAAATTTAGAGCTTAAGGGGTCTAAATTGGAGTTTTGCACTTGGAGAAATATTTTAGAAATGAGGGAGAAGGGTATCTATACAACATACCAGCTATGGCCACTTTAAGGATAAATGACCCCTAAAGCAGTCACCTCTAATGGGCCCTAGGGTCGCTAAAGAGAACCTGCGCCGCTGGCCAGGCACCGCTTAAGCGCTCCAAGGCTACTTAAGCCGCTACCACTAAAGCACCCAAGAGGCCGCTAAAGAGTTCAAGACTAGGATGGTCCAGCTCCGTTAAAGTGGTCCAGGGTTACTAAAGTGGTCCCCTGGCTTCTTAAGCGGCTACACCAGATACTTGGCACCAACCAAGTTAGCTAGTCCCAAAGGAATCTGATTGGGTACTCGGGATTGGTTGGGAATCTCATGCTCGCAAATGAACTTTGCTACCTTACCATATTTGACATTTCGGACTCAACTACGCCATCAAATTTCCAAATCGGGGTCATTTAAAAAAAAAGTGGATCCCACACCCCCAAGGGCTATTTTAACCAAAATCCTTCCAATATCCCAAAATGAGTTCGAAAGCCTCGAAACCCAGACAAGGGGTACCCCTAGCCTAAAATTGATGTTACAGAGCTGATGAGACCATCTGAATTGGTATCCGAAGATGTTTACCTAAGGTTTAGGCCCGAGACCCTATTTTTACCTTTAAAAACTCCAAAACTGGGAAATGATTCCAAAAACAAAGCAAACTGCCTGGTGACCAAAATGTCAGTCCCAGCAAGTCATAAATGACTTAGGGTAGCTATAGGAAAGTTTTGAACATAGTAAAAGCATGAAAATGTAGGAAATGGCATGGTGGGTCATGACAATATCCACTGCTAAAAAGACTTTCATCCGTGAAAGTAAAGGATCAAGATGTGGTTACAGGCTCAAACATGTAGGGATACTGCGTCTCCATATCAAGCTTAGTCTCATAGGTAGACTCCTTAAATAGATGGTGTCGCCACTGAACCTTAACTACAGGGATGTCTCTGAAGCATAATCGCCTGACATCTCTAGCCAAAATAGACATAGGCTCCTCTGTAAAAGTTAACCTCTCATCCAACTACATCGAGTACCACCGAAGCACGTGTGACTTATCCAAAATATAACGCCGCAACGTAGACATGTGGAAAACTAGTTGGACTCATATGATACCTCCCCAACTGTATGTAGGATCTCAAATGGTCAAATATACCTGGGGTTGAGACTGCCCCTACTCCCGAGCCTTATCACACCCTTCATGGGAGACACTCATAGAAAGACTCGATCACCAAATCTGAACCTTAAGGCATGAAGTCTACGGTCATCAAAACTCTTCTTTATTCATTGAACTACTCGTAGCCTATCCTGAATCACCCGAACTCGGTCCAAACACTCACAAAACAAATTCGTACCATGGGGCCTAACATCAAAGTTTAGAGCCATCAAATTACAGACCAACAATGCCTACTATACAATGCCTCAAATGGAGCCATTTGAATACTCGAATGGTAGATGTTGTTATAAGAAAACTCATCCAATGCTAAGAACTATTCCCACTGACCTCTAAAATCTAACACACAACTGCGCAGAGCATATCCTTCAAAGCCTGAATAGTCAACTTTGACTACCCATCAGTCTGGGGATGAAAAGCAATGCTAAGATCAACATGGGTACCCAACTCCTCCTTAAATGTCCTCCAAAAGCTAGAAAACAACTGAGAGCTTCGATCTAAAATAATGGATATGGGTGCCCCATGAAGGCAAACCAACTCTTGAATATAGATACGGGCTAACATATCGACACTAAAGGTAGTGTGAACAGGGATGAAATAGGTGGACTTGATCAATCAATCCATGATGACCCAAATGGTATCAAAACCATAATAAGTGTGAGGAAAACCACCTACAAAATCTATTATAACTCACTCACATTTCCACTTGGGAATGAGAAGCCCTTGAAGCAATCCACCAGGTCTTTGATTCTCGGCCTTTACCTTCTGACAATAAAGGCACCAAGGCACAAACTCTGCTATATGTATCTGCATACCACCCTATTAGTAATGCTACCTCAAATACCTATATATATTAGCTGCTTCGGGGTGAATAGAATACTTGAACGTATGATCCTCATGAAGAATCAACTGTATCAAATCTCCAACCCTCGAAACACAAATACGATAGTCAAATCTTAGAACACCCTCAGCTTCTCCTAAACTAATATGAAACACCATCCCCAACTCCTACAACTATTTTTGAGACAACCCTACTGATTAAAGAGGAGGGGGTAGATGAGTCTGACCGTTCTTTAGATGATGCAGTGGACAGTGCTGAGATTGATGGGTTCTTTGAGAATAAGGGTCAGGTTGGGATTCAATATGATCCACAGGTAGCCAAGTAGATTGACAAGTAGGAGACTGAGGATGCAATATATGTTGCCACTATAGAGAGGTCTATCCATGAGACCACACAGGTTAGGACCTCCATCTCGGTTACTACCATGGAGACTTCAGATGTTGTACCAGATCCACCTCTTCATCTAGATAGAGCTGAGTCTACCACTGATGCCCAGACAGTGGCCACTTTGGTGAGCCAGTCACCACCTCAGTCACCTCCTTCCATCTCTCTACTTTATTTAGTCTTATTGCATTGAGGACAATGCACACAATTTAGTTGGGGGTGAGAAGTTTATTTATTTGGATTTGTAATCTTGGTGCCTAGTTCTCTTTTGATAGATTTTGGATATTGTATTTTATTTTGATGCGTGGATTGGCATTTGGATACTATTTTTATTTTTATTTGGGTTGTAATATTTAGATGATGGTGCTTTGGATTTTATTCGATATGTTGGTGCTTTGGAGTATATTTGATATGTGATGTGTGATTTTTATTTCTTTATTTTAATATTATTTTGATTTTTGCTTAGTAGTGTAATTTCATTGCAAATAAAAATTCATTTTAGCATACACGCTCAAGAGGAAAGTGTACTAGCAATAGAACACTTTGACTCAAATGGTACACTTGGGTAGTTATTTCACATGCATGAGTCTTGAATTCATTGCCCATTTTGATGTATATATACATTTTTTCAAAAATATGCCCATCATTAAAAATTTCCCATTGGTCTAGTTAAGCTTGTTAGGCTCTTATTTTTTTGTGAAAACACTTATCTCATGTTGGCTAATTGAATACCTTCCTTGTTATGTGCTATGAATGTGGTACAACAATTGAGGAGGAGTACTTTGAGTATGCGATTGATTGCCATATGTGGGAAAGTTTTTGATTTGATCTTGTGCATCGAGTCCACCTAGAACTTGCCCAGTTGCTCCGCTTTTAAAGTAAAAAGTGTGAGATATTGGAGATATGATCTTAGTCTATTTATCTAGAGTGTATCACCCTTTTAGACAAAAATTGAGACACCCCTTGGTGAGTAGAGTGACCAATTTTCTCCCCCATTGAGCCTTGGAACCCATTTTCTTGAACAACCTTGTTACAAGTCGAAACCCTTTTCTCTCAAATCCCTCTCTTGAACCAAACCTTCTCAAAGTGTCTAGGTTAGGTTGAAGACCAACTTAGGCCAAAAGCCTAAGTTGGAGGTGGAGGAGACCTTTGAATTTTCTTGTGCTTGGTAGTCCACAAATGTGGGACTACTAACATCCTTTTCCAATTATCCGTGTATCCTTAGTTGATATATAAAAAAAATAAAAATATGGTCAAAAACTAAAAAAAAAAAAAAAAAAAGAGTTTTAGCATGGTTCTTTTCGCAAATATGTGTAGTTATCCAAAGTTTGGAAGGATCAAAAGAGAGAAATAGCTTGAATGGCTTCGAAAGATTGTTCCTAAAAGTTTTGAAAAGAGAAAGCCTTAGGAAAGTAGTTTGATTGAGGTCTCCCTAGATGCTTTGTAGAAGGTAGAGTCACTATAACCTTAACCTTCCCTACCTTACCCATTGCCTACTCTATAATCCAAACTAAGACCTAAATGATCTTGTAAGTAGCATGCTTTAATGTGGTAAAGTGGAGCTTATGGGCAAGACTATGGTGTGGTACTTGTTTCCTTGATTTTCTTATGGAGAGTGAGTGATTCGTGTTAATCCCTAGAGTTGTTGATAATCGTATTTTGATGGAAGGGACATCTTTGTGTGAGGGTGCTTATTTGTCATGTTTGAGTATTCTTCAATCTTGATTGAAATGTATGAGCATGTGCTTGGCTTGGTAACATTTAGCCAATGTTTGATACTTGTTGTTGACAAATTGAGAGATTTATAGGTGAAACATGGGCCTTGGTTTTCAAAATTATGAGGGCAAAGTGTTTTCACAAAAGAAGTGTGTTTCTAAGCTCCCAAGTTGTACTATTTGTAGGCATTGGTGGGTTTTTTATGCGTGCATTGCTTTACTTGAGGACGAGAAAAGGTTTAAGTTAGGGATGTTTATGAGTCGGCAAATTGAAACTCATTTTCCCTAAATTTAGGGAGAAAACATGTCCTCAATGCTAAAACATTTTTAATGTTGATTTGGTTTAATTTCAGGGTAAAGGCCTAGAAGTGATAAAAAGAGCAAAAGGGAGCAAAAAGAGGCAAAAAGATGAAAGATTTAAGCTAAATTCCACAAAGGCATAAAAGAGATACTTCGGTACATGGCCAAAGTGATTGGCGAATCGCCAATCAAGCATCTCCATTGCCAAAACTAACAAAAAAAGGCCAAGAAAAAGAGAAGAAAAATGGCGACACGATGAACATATCGGGGGCATCGCCGAACCAATCAGTGGACCAAGCCCTGCATTGCCAAAAGGAACAGAAGACAACCCATGGAACTTGTCAGGTTGACAAATTGATAAGCCACGTACAATGCAGAGCTATCGCCAACTCACTCGGCGATGGATTCTGCTCAGCTGAATTACCAAGCTGTGGCATTTCTGTAATTATGTAGCCCATTTTTCCTGATGCTATTTAAGCCTTTTTGGTCATTGGAAACCTGATCTTTTTTCATTTTTTTTGCTTGAGCTTGTAATCAAACCCTAATCTTGGGATTTACTACTTTTAGCTTGAAATTTAGAGTTTTCTTATGAAATATTTGGATTCTTGGGCGAATATGGAAGAAAAATTTGGTATAATTTCTTTTTCCTTCGTTATGAGTTGCTAATTTCCCATACTTGGGGTTATGCACTATTAATCAATGATTGTTTATGAGTTGTGATTATTTACCTTTGACTTAGGTTGTGTGTTATGATTTTAGCTAAATCACTATGTCTTAACTTATAGATTGAGATTGAAAACTTCGTCTATGCTTGGATCTCTTGTATTGCTTGCAAAGGGGTACAAAAGTGGTGAGATTTAGCTAACGAAACTTGAGTTACACTCATTTAAGTGGTAATGCTAGTGATAGATTATCCATTTCGAAGCTAACAGTTGTTTGGTAGTGTAGACACTTGGGTATTTGAGAGAAGCCCATGTGAAATTTGGTTGTGGACTAAGAATTCATTTCAAATATCTAAAATCATTCCTAATCATAACTAGAAATCGAATCTGAGGTTTATTCTCACTTACTCATGCATACAATCATTCTCAAGAAGGTGCAACCCCAAGTGTTTCAATTTATTTGATTACACTCTTGTTGCATTTCGCTTTGGCAAACCAATCATTGATACTATTAACTTGATACTTAAAAATAGTTCAAACAAAAAACCCCTATTTTACTTTCATGTTTAATTTTAACATTGCTTGCGAGCCTAGAGTAGCTTGTGACACTTGAGAGTGAAGCTAGTGCTCTTATTTGGGTAAAATATATTGCTAACGATCATATACATTCATTTCAAGAGTGTATTTGAGTGTTATCACTATGCCTCTAAATGAATACCACCCTGGGCTGCTACCTGAGCCCGTCTGTCGGTGGACCACCAACTAACCCCAATAACTGAACCAATGCATCTCAAAGAAGTCCAGAAGATATAAACCCATGTAGGGCCTGGGCTACCCCCTAGCCCACCTGCTACTGTGGCGGCAATAACTCTGGTTCTATCTCTTGCTCAGAAGTAATAATATGATCTGGCGATGGCTCCCTAGACCAATCTCAACCTCTAGGTCGACCTCTACCCTTAACTGGCACTATAACAACAGGCTAGAGGTACTGAACCCCGACTATCGTACCTTGCATTTTAACCATTTGTGAATGGGTAAAACAAAATAAGAATTTGAAAACCAACACATACACAACACACTGAAGTAAACCAAAAAGATGAGATTTTCCTAAAAATATCCTGTAGCCTCTAGAAGATAGGATACAGACATCTTCATATTGATCTATGGGACTTTACTAAACATTGGCTCTTGTATCAACAATACCGGTGAACCTAGGCTCTATACCAAGCTGTTACGACCTAATTTCTCGAGTCATGATGGCGCATACTTCAACCCACCAGTGTATAAGCCAAGCCATAGCCTGGAATATCAAGTAATGGGCTAACGGGCGGAAAATAAAGGAACACAAGGCTAAAACTAATATACAGCAGTAAAATAGGCAGAAGAAAATTGATACATATATATACATAACATGTTATACAAGAGAGGGAGAGGACAAAATGAACAAAATAAATCCCTTCCAAGATATGGTAAGGTCGGTACTAGAGCCACTACAATAAAAAGAATAGTACTAGACAATATCCAAAATATACATATATGGTAGTCTCAAAATGCAAAAGACTATAACTGAAATAGATGGAGGAGGATCATCCTCGAACTCTGGAAAGCTCACCCCTTCTCCGGATCAGTAGCTGGGCCTGAGAATATCATCAATATCGGTGGCTCATACTCGAATCTGCATAAGGAAAAAGATGCAGAAATACAGTATGAGTACCAATGAAGCAAGTACTCAGTAGAAATCATCAGCCGACTGAGCTTAAATATAGTAAAAGCATAAATATAATGCTAGTGTAAGCTAAGTCAACAGTAACAAGGGTAAAATGTAAGCTTCTATCATACTAAACAAGAGCAATAAAGGGAATGAATAGCTCAAAATTTAAGATAAATGAACTAACTACAACCAAACTAGGCCTCTATAAGCCTAGAAGGCACACACAAGAAGAAAATCAACCCTATCGAGCCCCCATAATCTGGTGGGTGCAAACAAGAGAAAACTACAATAGGAAACGTAAATATCCAGTAGCTAAACCAATCTTAAGTAAATTGTGTATCCCCAAATCCATGATGAAAAATCCAGATACATACCTGGCTTGAACCGACACCAATGGGTAATAATGAGAAGCCAGACACCGAGTTTGAACTGGAAATAATGGGTAATAACAAGAGGCCACATGAATCATGTACAATAGAACTCAGTACCACTACCAATACTCCTAGTAACAACCGTAAACAACTCATGAACATCCAAATCATATCATAAATCGATGCCGGACTCGAACTAGAACTTATGGTAACCATACCGTAACCATAAACAAGTGATCCCATAAGTAGCCAATTTCAATCATAAATTTAATGCAAAACCATACTAAAGATCATACATAGGAACCATAAACATAACCGTAACTGATGCTTGTATCATACTAGGACTCACAATAGTAGTAAAAATAAAACATATACTGGACTTAAATCGGAACTAAAATGCATATATGTAGAAGTAAGCATTTCTAGCTAACAGGAAGAAAATCAAGGTTTCCAAGCCTATCTATAGACCATAAGGTCATAAATACCAACCTCAGGCGGATATGTTTACTAGGGCAAGGTGGGTCTTAAATACTAGGTCAAGGAAGTGCGGTCTAGGTCCGTTACTACTCTACCCTGGAAAGAGGGGATAACACAGGCCAGAAACCAAATATAAGTCAAACCCAACACAAGGTAATAGCCTCAAATAGTAGTCAAGAGACTAATTAAGCCTAAAGAATCTTTATGCCAAAATACACTAGCTACAAGGGTAGTGAGGCCCGCTATAGGGTCCCGATAACTAAACCTAAACCAAAACTTACCTGAGTCTAGTCTAAGGCTTCCCTATCCCAAGGCACTAAAAGCACTAATTATAGTCCTAAGGATGATGGCACACTATACCAGGGGAGAATGGTCCCAAAATCTACCAAAACGGTGCCCAAACCAACTAAATAAAGCAAAAAAGGTACTAAGATGGCACCGGGCTATGACTACCTACCCAAAACTAGCACAATAGTATACCAATACCATAGGTAAGCTCAATATAAGAGTAGGGTAAGGCCAACCTACTTGGACGCCGCTGAATGCTCATTGAATCCTCAAAAATAGAGTTTTCCTCTTCTAAGATGCCTCCAAGAGCTACCACACTATCAAAATAATTATCTACGCATCAAGACAAGAAAAAATATATCAATAATATGTACAAATGCACTGGGTCAAAAATTAGACTAAAAATCCCACGTGGAGCCCATTTGTAGAATCACAAAATTGTAACCGTCACAGCGTCCCATGTAGCTCAAGGATCAAAAGCCACAAGAATTCCAGCTAAATTCGAGCTCTATAAACCTAAAATAAGTCCCAACACCAATGGAAAATAAACTATTCATTCGAAGAACTACACTAGAATTTAGATGAAACTTACGGAGTTACTGATGCTCACACACATACCAACACGCCCCCACTCTAATCCCAGCCTCCACAGTTAATTCCTACACAAATTTGGAGTTTAAAGGGTCTAAAATAGAGTTTTACACTTGGAGAAATATGTTGAAAATGAGGGATAAGGGTATATATATAACATACCAGTGATGGCCGCTATAACGGCTAAATGACCGCTAGAGCAGTCACCTCTAAAGTGCCCTAGGGTCGCTATCCAAGCTGGCCAGGCTCCGCTTATGTCACACCCCAAATCTCAACGAGGCGTGATTGGCACCCGTAGCCGATAGGGCCCGAGAGAACCAAGCTATGCTTCTATACATTCATACGCATGCCATAGGAAACACCACTATCCCATAAGAACATGAATGGCTCATATCGGAAATCATGGAACATGTGACATATATATATACACATTTGAGAACCTCGGCCGTTGAGGCCATCAAAATAAGAATTCATGAGTCATCTTATATACATATACCCACATGCATCTACAAAAGCCTCTAATAGATATATTGACCAAAACAAACTAAAAGTCGGGACACGTCCTCTCTTTATACAACATGTACATCACCAAAACATATATACACTCCGACTCGAAAAAGCCCCGAATTAGCTGGAGCTCACCAATGAACCGCTAACAACTGTCAGTCTACTGAGAAAGCCTACTGGTACCTGCGCCTACAACAAGTAAGGTAAATTCCCCACGAGGGGTCAGTACGAAATAAGTACTGAGTATGTAAGGCTCAAATGAAACTGTACAATACATGAATATTTCAATGGACTCAAAACAAATAAATGACCAATGTGAATAAGTCACTATTTTGCATTTTGGAAACCATGTGTATTGCTTTCATTACTTTCTTTGCTTTCATTACTTCAATGCTTGCTTGTCAATACATGTGTCACAATGTGCTCGGGCCTCTACAGATCAGTGGGTGTTTACATAACATATCATCATGTTGGGATAGGCTCGAGCTAGGCTTATGCCCCTAGAGCTGCCACCCATAAACCAATGCATCGGGATCGGCTCGAGCTAGGATTATGCCCCTAGAGCTGCCACCCATAAATCAATACATATCAGGTTTGGTTTGAGCTAGGTTTTCACCCCCAGAGCTTCCCCCTGTCAGGTTCGGCTTGAGCGAGGATTTTTTCCCTAAAGCTGCCCCCTGATCCAATAATATCGGGATCGGCTTGAGCTAGGCATTTTGCCCCTAAAGCTGCCACCCGTACTCAATCATTAACCACATATGCATTACTTTGTCCATTACTTTGAGATTGATACAATGAAAACAATAACTTTATTTGAAGCTTTGGATCATTAACCAATGAATGAGAGACATGTGAATGAACATTGTTGGAACCATAACACTATTGGGACCAATGATAATAATAACCTTAATGAACCAGAGACATGAGTACAACCACTAATGGATTTTTTGAACACAACCTTATTGGCTTTTGGAACATCATCTATGAATACGAGACATGTGATTCACAATTGATCAGTGAATAGGTAATATATTAGTAACACTAGTCAATTACCGGATACGGAATACCTTAGGGCATTTCAGAATCAAATGCGTACTATGGCAATGTGAACACCATATGCTGCAGAAGGATATAGAAGAGTAACCTTACATACCTTCACTTACAAGTATGAATACACAAGCCTATGTATGAGTACAATAGTCCAGCTTCTTCCTTATGTCTTACTCTACAATACAAGTTCATACCGGAACTTACATTAGCAACTAGTCACTATACAGGTGTACAAAAAGACAATGAACTATGTGACCACCATATAACATCATGTCACCCCCTTACAATACAATCCACTGCATTTCCATATCAACAACACCATAACATTACACACATTGACCAAAATATCATACATCGATAGCATTTCACATCACACTTACCCTTTACGCTTTTCCCTTTATCCTTCCGTCATAATTATCCCTTTATAAAAACATATGAACAACCATAAAATCTTAAAATAGTAAAACATGCCTCCATACGACACTTTAAAGTCATTTAACCGACATCACAAGGTGATAATTACATCCATGAAGGGTATAGGGGTTTCAGGGGGCCAAAGGGATGCAAAAAAGTGCAATTCGGAGTTCTGGGCTGATCCGCTAAGCCACCTGAAAACGCAGGTGGATGACCTGTATCTGAAGGTTACCTTTTGCAGTAGAAAGAGGCACCTACATTGGCACCTGTTCCCGCAGGTGCTTCGTCTGCGAGGGCGGGTGCCCGTTTCGGCCCAAAAGGGTCTCTTTTGAGTATTTTTATGCAATGAATGGTCCATGATCATAACTAAACTTATTTTAACATATTTTTGATCATATAATATTCCAAAAATAAGCCATGGTCTCACAACACACATAAACATCACCAAAACGACACTTTACGGTCAATACGTCACCAAAACCATAATCAATTTCACAATGGAAATTCCAAACATTATACACCATGAAAAAACAAGGAAATGCTATAATCATATCGCACATGTCAATATTAACTCCAGCATGTTCACTTTCTTCAAAACCACAAGTCCATAGCCAAGTTTACAAGACAAACCACCCTCCGATTTAGCAACATGTGACATTTCACTTATTGTGAACTTCTCAATATTCCACCAACATAACCAACATAATATACACCATATATTATGCATAAAATATATTAATCCATCATAATAAACACTTACCAAGTCTTACCAATTGATGATCTTGGCCCAAAGGATAACTTAGGGTTCTTGAGAGACAAAAGGCAATTTTTGGTAAAGTCTAGAAAACATGAGAGCTTAAATGAAATAAAAAATCTTATTTTCCTTTTTATATATTCCCTCATGTCTCCCTTATATTTTCCTTAGCATTAAATGCAATGTTGATTGGTCAAATGGACCAAATTTGGAAGAATGGGTCAAAAAACCCCATGTTGGGCCATGTCTTCTTGTTATTTTGGGCTTCATTTTTGGGCCCAATAATACAAGACTATTAAATTCTCACAATTCAATACAAAATTCATCAATTCTATCATGTTTTCATTTTTCCCTAAATGTTACGGTTGTCAGCTAAACTCAGAAACGTACGGGGTGTTACATTCTTCCCCCCTTAGAAACATTCATCCTCGAATGTTAGTGTTATCATTTCAAAGTAAAAAGTTACAAGTTTAGGAGCATTCTGCATGTAATCATATGGATATTCACAAATCTTATAAATACTTACTTGTCATTCTTCTCTTTGAAACAAATGAGGGTACTTGAATTTCATCATTTCTTCAGCTTCCCATGTGACCTCTTCTCTTTGCTGATTTCTGCAAAGTACCTTTACAGAAGCAATATCTTTGTTTCTCAACCTCTTCACCTGTCTATCCAAAATTGTAATAGGTATTTGCTCATAGGTAAGATCCTCTGTAACTTGTACATCATCGATAGGAGTAAAACGAGATGAATCCCCTATGCACTTCCGAAGCATTAACACATGAAATACCGGATGAACTGTGGAGAGTTCCTGGGGTTGTGCCAACTCATATGCAACCTACCCAAATCTTCTAATAATTTCATATGGGACTATGTAACGTGGACTCAATTTCCCTTTCTTTTCGAACCGCATTACCCCTTTCATCGGTGACATCTTTAGGAATACCCAATCACCTATGGCAAATTCAAGTCCTCTTCTTCTAACATCAGCATAAGACTTGTGTCGACTTTGGGCCGTTTGTAATCGCTGTTGAATCACTTTAACTTTCTTCATAGCCTGATGAACAAGAGATGGCCCAAGTAAAGCAGTTTCTCCCACTTCAAACCATCCAATTGGCGATCTGCATTTTCTTCCGTACAAAGCTTCATAAGGTGCCATTTGAATACTTGAATGATAGCTATTGTTGTAAGCAAATTCAATAAGAGGCAAATGGTCAAACCAATTGCCTTGAAAATCAAACGTGCATGCTCGTAGCATATCTTCAAGTGTCTGAATAGTACGTTCCGCTTGTCCATCAGTCTGAGGATGGAAAGCCATACTCAAATTCACCTGTGTACCCAAACTCTGCTGAAAAGATCTCCAGAAATGCGCAGTAAATTGTTCTCCTCTGTCTGATATAATGGAAAGTGGAATACCATGCAATCATACTATCTCTTTAACATACAACTTTGCATAGTCCTCAGCTGTGTAAGTGGTTTTGACTGTTAGGAAATGCGCTGACTTGGTAAGCCTGTCAACTATAACCCATATAGAATCAAATTTCTGCAATGTACGAGGCAAACCTGTAATGAAGTCCATATTAATCATATCCCATTTCCAGACTGGAAGATTGATACATTGCATATAACCTCCTGGTTTATGATGCTCTACTTTCACTTGTTGACAATTCGGGCATTGAGCGACGAATTCTGCAATGTTCTTCTTCATATTTCCCCACCAATACACTTTCTTTAAATCATGATATATTTTTGTAGCACCCGGATGAATAGAATAGCGCGAGTGATGCGCCTCTGTCATAATTCACTTCCTCAATTCGTCTACATCCGGTACACATAGTCTACCTTGGCATTGGAGCACCCCTTCCTGTGTAAGATCAAATGCCTTTGTCAAATTCACCTGTACACTTTCCTTTAGTTGCAATAACACAGAATCCACAAACTTCCTCTCTTTCACTTCAGTTATTAAGGAGGATTCCGCTGCATTCTGTACAATAACTCCCTCATCTGAGGATTCAAGTCGATGAACTCCCAAGCTGGCTAGCTGATATAGGTCTTTGATTATTTCTTTCTTTTCTGTAGGTTGGCTATTAGTGTCTCCCATTGCCTTGCGACTCAATGCATCTGCTACCACATTTTCCTTCCCTGGATGGTATAAAATATCAAAATCATAGTCTTTCAAAAGCTCTAACCATCTTCGTTGCCTCAAATTGAGTTCCTTCTGTCTAAAGATATATTGCAAACTTTTGTGATCAGTGTAAATATCAACATGAACTCCATACAGATAATGACGCCATATCTTTAAAGCAAATACTACCGCTGCCAATTCAAGGTCATGAGTGGGATAATTTTTCTCATGTGGCCACAACTGTGGTGAGGCATATGCTATCACCTTACCATGCTGCATCAACACACATCTGAGACCAATCTCGAAAGCATCACAATACACTGCATAGCCCTCTGTGCCTTTAGGAAGTACTAACAATGGTGTGGAAGTCAACTTATCTTTCAGTTTTTGGAACCCTTTTCACATGCATCATTCCATTGAAACTTACTTGCCTTGTGAGTTAACTTTGTTAATGGTGCCGCAATAGAAGAAAATCCTTCCACAATTTTTCTGTAATAACCTGCCAAACCAAGAAAACTACGAATCTCTGTGGGCGTCGTAGGTCTTGGCCAATTTTTCACTGCTTCTATCTTCTGTGTATCGACCTGTATCCCTTCATTTGACACAATGTGACCCAAGAATGCAACTGATTTTAACCAAAACTCACATTTGGAGAACTTTATGTATAACTTACGCTCACGGAGGATTTGTAACACTCGTCGTAAATGATTAGCATGGTCTTTTGGTGATCTTGAATAAACCAGGATGTCATCTATAAATACTATCACGAACACGTCTAGGAATGGGTTAAACACCTTATTCATCAAATCCATCAACACAGTCGGTGCATTTGTTATTCCAAATGACATAACTAAAAATTCATAGTGACCATACCCTGTTCGAAAAGCGGTCTTGGGCATATCTTCTTCTCTAACTCTGACTTGATGGTAACCCGACCTCAAGTCAATCTTTGAAAAACACTTGGCACCCTGTAACTGATCAAACAAATCATCAATGCGAGGGAGGGGATATTTGTTCTTAATCGTTACCTTATTCAATTGCCGATAGTCAATGAACATTCTCAATGTGCCATCTTTTTTTCGTACAAATAATATCGGTGCACCCCACGGGGACATACTAGGCCTGATGAAGCCCTTGTCCAACAAATCTTTCCATTGCTCCTTCAATTCACGCAATTCAGCTGGAGCCATTCGATATGGAGGAATAGAGATAGGCTAAGTGCCTAGAATCACATCAATGCCAAACTCTACTTCCCGTTCTGGGGGCAAGCCTAGGAGATCCTCTGGAAATACATCAAGAAATTCATTGACTACTGGAACCGACTGTGGAGTTAGTGATTCCACATCATTATCTTTCACTCGTACCAAATGGCATACGTATCCCTTGGAAATCATTTTTCTAGCTTTCAAATAGGAAATAAATCTCCCTCGTGGTGCCCCTACATTACCCTGCCATTCTAGAACATTTTCCTGCGGAAAACAAAATTATACCTTCTTGGCCCGGCAATCTACCATAGCATAACAAGAGGCTAACCAATCCATTCTCATGATCACATCAAAATCCACCATGTCTAGTTCAATGAGATCAGCCAATGTATCATGACCATACACAGTTACCACAAAGTTACGATATACTCTCTTTGTAACAATATATTCACCAATCGGTGTAGACACTTCAATTGATTTAATTAATAATTCTGGTGCCTTTGCAAAGTTCGCAGCAACCAATGGGGTAACATAGGAAAATGTAGAACCTGGGTCAATCAGTGCATATACATTATGTGAGAATATGGATAATGTACCTGTGAAAACATCAGGGGAAGCCTCTGAATTATGGCGGTCCACCCAAACATAAGTGCGATTCTGGAACCTCTACCGCGGCCAGTAGGCTGAACACCTCGGTCCATTGAAGGAACCGATGCTGATGACATAACTGCTGACCCAGCCGGTCGTGCTATACCACCCATGCTCCGTTGTGGACAATCTCTCGCTATATGCCCTGGCATACCACACCAAAAGCATACATTCGTCCCTGACCGACATGTGCCTGAATGAATACGCCCGCACTGCTGACACTGCTGACTGTGATCCTTGAACCCCACTACTCTGCCCAGCTGAACCACCTCTAAACCCTTAAGACTAGGAATAAGCACCCGCTATGGAATGGGAAAACGATGGTCTGGGTGGTCTGGGGAGAATACGAGGCCTAGATCCTCCTTGGGACATCATAGGTGGTCCCATAAGTCTAGGCATTTTGGATTGTCCCCTGTCAAATTCATACACTCTTCTCCTCTGTCGTTGGTTTTCCATTCTTTGAGCGAAGGCCTGGATTCTCACTATGTCCATGTCTTTATTCAAGGCAGCAATGGTGCAATCTCATACCAAATATGGCTCTAATCTGTCCACGTATCGATGGACTCTATCTGTCATCGTAGCCACCACATTTTATGCATATCTAGCCAAGGAATTAAATTGCAAACTGTATTCCTTAACGCTCAGATTTACCTGACGTAGATTTAAGAACTGCTCCGCACGTGCCTCCCGTATCTCATAAGGAAGATAATGATCGAGGAAAGCCACTTTAAACTCTTCCCATGTAGGTGGATTTTCACCAATGTCACCGGATTTCTTCCAATCCTCATACCATAATATCGCTTCTCCTTTCAACCTGTATGCAGCAATCTCAACTATTTCTACCCCCGTCACGTGCATAACTTCAAAGGCCCTCTGAACTTTATCCACGAAGTCCTGTGGATCTGCTTTTGGATCGGACCCAGTGAATATAGGAGGGTCCAGTTTTAAGAAATCATGTGTCCTGCGACTTGCCATTCTAGCCGCATCATCATCATGTGTCATTGCACCAGCTCGTCCCTGGCTTTGTGCCACCACTAATTGCTTCAACATATGTACAGCATTTCTAAGATCTTGATCTGTGGCATTCATCGGTGGTTCTGCGGGTACTTCTCTACCAATTGGCTCTTCTGAAACTAGGAAGGTAGATGAAGACCGCGATGATATTTCAGCATTCGCTCCACCTTGACTAGCTTGTTCAGGTGGTAATCTTCTCATTCCTTCTCCAGCAGGCACATCAACCTGCTTCCCTTTCCCCCTTCCTCTTCTAGTGTTCGACATTGTTACTATATCAAAGAGAAACAATTACTATGGTCAGACACGATTCAACTTACAACATTGGCTCTATTGCACGATCTAGAATGAAGAAAAGAAACAACATCCTAAATGTCCTGTAGCCTCCTACTTATAAATGTGGTGCACAACACATTGATAAGTAAGACTCTACTCAGACATAGCTTTGTAGACACCCTTAGAACGACCTGCTCTGATACCACTTTTGTCACACCCCGAATCCCAACGAGGCGTGATTGGCACCCGTAGCCGATAAGGCCCGAGAGAACCAAGCTATGCTTCTATACATTCATACGTATGCCATAGGAAACACCACTATCCCATAAGAACATGCATGGCGCATATCGGAAATCATGGAACATGTGACATATATATATATACACATTTGAGAACCTTGGCCGTTGAGGCCATCAAAACAAGACTTCATGAGTTATCCTATATACATATACCCACATGCGTCTAGAAAAGCCTCTAACAGATGCATTGACCAAAACGAACTAAAAGTCGGGACACGTCCCCGCTTTATACAACATGTACATTACCAAAACATATATACACTCTGACTCGGAGAAGCCCCGAATTAGCTGGAGCTCACCAATGAACCGCTAACAATTGGCAGTCTACTGAGGAGGCCTACTGGTACCTACGCCTGCAGCAAGTAAGGTAAATTCCCCACGAGGGGTCACTACGGAATAAGTGCTGAGTATGTAAGGGTCAAATGAAACTGTACAATACATGAATATTTCAATGGACTCAAAACAAATAAATGACCAATGTGAATAAGTCACCATTTTGCATATTGGAAACCATGTGTATTGCTTTCATTACTTCAATGCTTGCTTGTCAATACATATGTCACAATGTACCCGGGCCCCTACTGATCAGTGGGTCTTTACATAACATATCATCATGTTGGGATAGGCTCAATCTAGGCTTATGTCCCTAGAGCTGCCACCCATAAACCAATGCATCGGGATCCGCTCGAGCTAGGCTTATGCCCCTAGAGCTGCCACCCATAAATCAATACATATCAGGTTCGGCTCGAGCTAGGTTTTCACCCCCAGAGCTTCCCCCTATCAGGTTTGGCTTGAGCTAGGCTTTCGCCCCTAAAGCTGCCCCCTGATACAATAATATCGGGATCGGCTTGAGCTAGGCATTTTTCTCCTAAAACTTCCACCCGTACTCAATCATTAACCACATATGCATTACTTTGTCCATTACTTTGAGATTGATACAATGATAACAATAACTTTATTTGAAGCTTTAGATCATTAACCAATAAATGAGATACATGTGAATGAACATTGTTGGAACCATAACACTATTGGGACCAATGATAACAATAACCTTAATGAACCAGAGACATGAGTACAACCCCTAATGGATCTTTTGAACACAACCTTATTGGCTTTTGGAACATCATCTATGAATACGAGACATGTGATTCACAATTGATCAGTGAATAGGTAATATATTAGTAACACTAGTCAATTACCGGATACAGAATACCTTAGGGCATTTCAGAATCAAATGCGTACTATGGCAATGTGAACACCATATGCTGCAGAAGGATATAGAAGAGAAACCTTACATACCTTCACTTCCAAGTATGAATACACAAGCCTATGTATGAGTACAATAGTCCAGCTTCTTCCTTACGTCTTACTATACAATACAAGTTCATACCGGAACTTACATTAGCAACTAGTCACTATACAGGTGTACAAGATGACAATGAACTATGTGAACACCATATAACATCATGTCACCCCCTTACAATACAATCCACTGCATTTCCATATCAACAACACCATAACATTACACACATTGACCAAAATATCATACATCGATAGCATTTCACATCACACATACCCTTTATGCTTTTACCTTTATCCTTCCGTCATAATTATTCCTTTATAACAACATATGAACAACAATCCACTCTTAACATAGTCCAACATTCCTCCATACGACACTTTAAAGTCATTAAAATGACAACACAAGGTAATAATTACATCCATGAAGGGTATAGGGGTTTCGGGGGGCCAAAGGGATGCAAAAAAAATAAATTCGGAGTTCTGGGCCGATCCGCTAAGCCACCTACACCCGCAGGTGGTTGACCTGCGTCCGTAGGTGCTTCGTCTGCGAGGGCGGGTGCCCGTTTCGGCCAAAAAGGGTCTCTTTTAGATATTTTTATGCAATGAATGGTCCATGATCATAACTAAATTTATTTTAACATATTTTTGATCATATCATATGCCAAAAATCAGCCATGGTCTCACAACACACATAAACATCACCAAAACGACACTTTACGGTCAATACGTCACCAAAACCATAATCAATTTCACAATGGAAATTCCAAACATTATACACCATGAAAAAACAAGGAAATGCTATAATAATGTCTCACATGTCAATATTAACTCCAGCATGTTCACTTTATTCAAAACCACAAGTCCATAGCCAAGTTTACAAGACAAACCACCCTCCGATTTAGCAACATGTGACATTTCACTTATTGTGAACTTCTCAATATTCCACCAACATAACCAACATAATATACACCATATATTATGAATAAAATATATTAATCCATAATAATAAACACTTACCAAGTCTTACCAATTGATGATCTTGGCCCAAAGGATAACTTAGGGTTCTTGAGAGACAAAAGGCAATTTTTGGTAAAGTCTAGAAAACATGAGAGCATAAATGAAATAAAAACCTGATTTTCCTCTTCATATATTCCCTCATGTCTCCCTTATCTTTTACTTAGCATTTAATGCAATGTTGATTGGTCAAATTGACCAAATTTGGAAGAATGGGTCAAAAACCCCATGTTGGGCCATGTCTTCCTGTTATTTTGGGTTTCATTTTTGGGCCCAATAATAAAAGACTATTAAATGCTCACAATTCAATACAAAATTCATCAATTCTCTCATGTTTTCATTTTTCCCTAAATGTTACGGTTGTCAGCTAAACTCAAAAATGTATGGGGTGTTACAGCTTATGCATTCCAAATCCGCTTAAGCGGCTACCGCTAAAGCATCCAAGAGGCTGCTAAAGCGGTCAAGCCTAGGATGGTTAAGCTCTACCAAAGTGGTCCAGGGTTGCTAAAGTGTACACTAGTAAAATGGTCCTCTGGCTTCTTAAGCGGCTATACCAGATACTTGGCACCAGCCAAGTTAGTTAGTCCCAACGGACTCCGACCGAGTTCTCGGGATTGGTTCAAAATCCCATTTTCGCAAATGAACTATTCTACCCTACCAAATTCTACATTTTGAACCCAATGACGCCATCAAAATATCCAACTAGGATCATTTCGATAAAAAGTGCATGTTTGCATCCTCATGCGATTAGCCACCGAACATCCCTTTTATTTGAATTAAGTGAAGCATGACGCTAGTGATATGGAAAGCCGCATTGCAACCATGGGTGGTAAGGAAATCACACTAGCCCTTCCGGCACCTCACAATTAGTCCTCATCCTCAAATTGCTCATCTAAAGTTGTAGTATCACTACCGTATTGTCTCATATTACTTTGTTGGCTCATATTTTTACCTAAACAAAGCTAAAACTACAAACAAAGTAAATTCAAGCTACGACTAACACAAGTGACTCATTACATTATACAAAATGAATGCTAACTTTCATTCCCCGTCAACGGTGCCATTTTTGATAGCACTTAAATACACTTTATATAGGATGTACGCGGTTGTTACATGATATATTTACCCAAATAAATGAGTCGGAGTCGATCCAACAAGGAGTCCATATGAAAGGTTAACCTCAAAGTGTAGAAACTCACTATATGTTTACTCGTATTAATAATAATGCAATAAAAGTAAATTAGGGAATTTGTAACCAATTTTGAATGTTTTAGAATGTAGTTATCACAAGAGAATACTTGTACGAATTGAACACAAGACTTGTAATCGATACGAGAACGATTTAAGGGTGTGTTATTTTGATAGTTGATATCATTTATGGGTAGTTGATCTTTGATTCAATAAGCATGAAATATGAGTAGGATAGGTTTTAAATATTTATGACAACCTTTCAACCTATCACCAAATTTCACATGGGTTTCTTTCAAATACCCATATGTTTACTTTACCAAGCAGCCCAAAACTTCAATTTAGTTAGACTATATCTAGCACTATCTATTAAATGAGAAATACTCAAGTAATTGTCAACTAAATCTCTTCACCTTTGTTTTCTCTTAATTTCAAGCAAAACAAGGGATCTAAACTTGAATAGAGTTTGCAACCTCAATTCTAGAGTTGAGACATAGAGATTTAGTCGAACCCATAATTTCTAGCTCAAATTAGAAACAAATAGTCAAAACCCACACACAAATCAACCATCATCCATCACACACCCCTAAGTATTGGGGATTTAAACATGCATAGAAGAGATAAATGAAAATATACCTTCATGCTCATCAAAAGCTTCTATAAATTCAAATTTTTAAGATGAAATCTTCAAATCCAAGACGAAAGCTAAGATGGTCACTAATCCCAATCTAAGGTTCAATTACACTTTCTAGTTATCAGCTCTAGCAAAGTATGAATAATAATCATCTCTAAAAAAAATTCTATTTATATGACCTAGAAAATTAGACCAAAATATTTACAAAGTTGCCATTGGAGCATGTTGTGTGTCAAGGATCGAGCTCGCATAACCTTCATGAGACATGTATTTTCAACTTGCCAAGATGCAAAATATGCTTTTCAGGTCTTGAATCTTAAGGAGTTTTATTGAATTTGGAGTCATCTTTTGGTAATCGCATAATTGTTGTGTGATACGCGTAACTCAGTTCCATACTTGCACAATCATCATGGGATGCTTCCTTTAGACTCTATTTCTGTTTACCATATTCTCTCTTATTTTCCGTCTATCATGTACCTTGTGCGATACACACTTGACTTGTGCAATGCCACATTTTGTTCATGTAAATCTAACATTCATCATATCTTCATTTTATCCAAGCTTTTGCTCCTTTATGGCCTTTGTCAACCTTTGGTAGGTTCCTCAGCCTTATTACCTACATGCAATCAAATTAACATAAGAATTGGCTCAAATTAGTCATTGAGGACATCACTTTAATATCAATTATACTCATAATGAGTCACAAATTATCGACTCACACTTCGTCAGATTTTTCCCTTCTTCATCATGTTCCAATAATGATAGATCTAGAGAGTAATGATAAGTTGATTTGCAGTTTTATCTTAGAGGATATCAAAAGGATATTCTTTGAATTAAATAGGGATAGTAGTAGTAGGCCTGGTGGTATTTCTAGTTGATTCTATCAATCTTATTGGTATGTTATTGGTAAGATGTGGTGCATATGGTTAAGGCTTTTCTTTGAGGGTCAAACTCTTCCTAAGTCCATTACTCATACTAATTTGGTTCTAATTCCTAAAAATGGGAGAGTTCAAAACTTTCTCAAATCATAGACCTATTAGTTTAAGTTTTTTTTTTTTTTTTTGGTATAAGATAATATCAAGAGTTATTCATGATAGATTAGAGAAATTATTGCCAAGTCTAATATCAGTAAATCTATTATGCTTTGTGAAGGAAAAGAATATCATTGAGAATGTTCTACTAGCATAACAAATCAGAATTGTTATTAGAAATAAGGGTAAACCATCTAATATGGTTATTAAGCCTGATGTGGATAAAGCTTGTGATAGGGTGTCCTAGAATTTTCTTATCAGAGTACTACAAAAGCTAGGGTTCAACAGAATATTTGTAGATATGATATGGAGAATTGTTACAAATAATTGGACCTCTATTCTGGTTAATAGACAATTACATGGTTTCTTTCACTCTGCTAGAACGGTAAAACAGGGGATCCTTTTTCTCCAACTTCATTTATTCTTAGTGTTGAAATTTTATTTAGTGCTTTGAATGCTCTATTTGATAATAAAGATTTCAAAGGGCTTGGAATGCCTAAATAGAGTTCTAATTAGAACCACCTAGCATATGCATATGATACTATCATATTTTTATCTACTAATAAAACATCTTTGGAGATAATTATGAACATATTAGAGGAATATGAGAAGCACTTGGACAAATATCAATAAGGATAAGAGTTTTGTTTATTTATAAGAACACTACCAATACTCTTGTTTGGCAGTTAGTCGAAGTGGAATGTTTTAATAAAGGTAATTTTCCTTTTGTATCTTTGGGATGTCCTATCTTCCATTACATAAAAAAGGAGAAGTTACTACTCTGAACTAATCAAGAAGATAAATAATAAACCTCAGACCTGGAAGGGGAAGATTCTTTCCTTTGGTGGGAATGCAGTCTTGATAAAAGTGTTCTGCAGAGTATTTCAATTTATCTATTATTAGTTGTTAACCCCCCAAAGTGTGTAATTCATGATATTTTCAAGTTGTTTGCAAGGTTTCTCTAGAATAGTATTGATAAGGGGAAAAGAAGGCACTGGGTCTCATAGAAAGAAATTTGTCTGCCTAAAGATGAAGGTGGTCTAGGTTTTAAATAACTATTTGTTGTCTCCTAAGCAATCTCTTTAGACTAATTTTATGTATAATAAATATTACAATAAGTATATACCTTGAGTGGTGGAATGGAATGTAGGGTCTCAATTATGGGAGTATATGTTTGAAGTAAGGGACTCTGTGGATCAAGAAATTTGGTGGGAAGTCAAATATGGTCACTCAAATGTGTGGTTTGATAATTGGAAAAAGTTAGGAGCTTTTTATTATATAATACCTCCTATTATTCATGTAGATATATCCTTTGAATATGTAGAACAACTTATGGTACAAGGTTAATCGGACAATGAGAGACTACAACAGTTGTTTCCACAAAGTATCATGGCACACATTCAAAGTGAACTAAAATGTCCAGCATAGACAAAAGATTGGGAAAAACCATGGTGTATAATAATAGGATCAGGTAAGTTTACGGTTAATATTGACTAGGCAATCCTAAGAAGATCTAAATTCAAGCAGAAAAAAATTTCTCAAGGATATGGATAAAAGGGGTTCCTTTCAAGTTTTATTTTTTTATGTGGAGGGTTTGGAGAAGAAGATTGCCTAGAGGGGAAAAAATAGTTAGAATAGGGGTGGTGGATGTGATGAAATAATGTTGTTGTAATGAAGATGTACCAGAAACATACAATCGCCTATTTCTAACTTGCTCTATACTTTGAGGGTGTGGAAGACTTTATTGTCAGCTACTAGTAACTCTTGTCCGCTACTACAGATCAAGGTGGTTATACAAAAATAGTGGGAGATATATTATTCTATCAAAACTAAACGAGTACTCAATGTTGTGCCAACTTTTATGCTTTGGCATATTTGGAAAAAGAGAAATACAATAAGTCATGGGAAACAAATGCCATATAATAGACTAATTTTGAACAATAAAAGGAGGTTGTATCTTTTTTCTTAAACTAGGTATGCATGGCTGAGTCACTTACCTATGAAGTGGCCAAACCTCATCCAATTCCTTGAACAATATGTTCCTGTGATTAGTCCCAAAGTGGTAAGGTGGGAAAAGCCTAAAAGTGGTACCTTTAAGTGAAATTGTAATGGAGAATCTAAAGGAAACCTACACCTAGTGCCATTGAATTTTGCATCAAAGATAGGGAATATAGTGTGAGGTATGCTAAAGCTAAGAAAATTAATGAGGGAATTATCCTTAATTGTTGAAGCCAGGTCTATTAAGGAAGGAATGGAATTTTGCATCAATAATCAATTGTTCATGCAGTGGTTAAAATAAACTCTTTAATTTTTAAGAAGCTGTTGAATGATATTTGGGATGTCCCATGGAGAATTACTTTAGACGTTAAGAGTATTAGAGGTCTAATGGAGAATGGGAATACCATTGTGGAGCATGTATATAGGGAGGACAATCAGATTGCAGATTTTTTAACTAACTTAGCAATTAATTTTGCAGGTTCATTAATTTTTCACAGTATACATGATTTTCCCGCAGAAGGGAGGAGCCTAATATACATAGGTAAATCTCAAATGGCTAGCATCAGAATCAAGATGTGCCAAAATTTATGGCATTCCACGAAGCTACTGCTCCATAATGAGTGGCATGGTACGGAGAGGCTAGTCCGATTTTATTTTCCTTGTCCATATTGGACACAACTATTTTATTTGGTGCTTTTTCCTACACTTATAAATATTTTATAAAAAATAGTTTTTACATAACTTTTGACATAGGGAGAACTAGAAGCCAAAGTGGAGGCCAGAGAATTTTGATTTCATCTTTTCTTCTCCTTATTTATTTATTTTGATATTTTAATTTGAATTATTTGTTGTAATTGCTCCATGTCTATTTGGAGATAAACATCTCTTTCTAGGATTATGGTAGCTAGTTAAATAATTATTTAGTAACTCTTGATTTTAATTATTTGATTATCATTATAGTTGTTTTTACATTCTTGGTCTTACTATTTTAATGATTCGCGACCATTAAAATAATTCTATTATCTCAAAGATAAATGACCAAGGGAACTAAGGGATAGAACGAAGAATATCGGCAGCAAGTTCTTTTCTTGAATAAGATGAAGAATTTATTTGTGGCTAGGATAGGAATATACATGAATCACCTTACCTTGTTACCAAATGGGAAGATAAGTAATTGCGTTTGAATTAGATTCTCACATACCTGCTAACCAATGTAGTTGTGAGACTAGTTTGAATAGACAATTAGAGGATGACCATTTCCAAATAATAAAATAAGCCTCATAATCAACAACTAGATAATCAAATAGGTTGATGAAATTGATACTAATCATGATTGTTAGCGAAACCATAATCCTAGGTTGATTCATTCATAGATTGCGGATGTCGCCTAAATTACACCTCTAAAGCAAGGTATAATGCGGTCTCTGTTCAAATGTAGAACCCAATGATGGTTGGGATCGGTCCCTTGACGAATATGGTTCTGACCTAGGTTAATGTGATTATTTAGGGTTTCAGTCAGCTATTTCTGAAGGGGGAGTTTTGTAGCAAGTAATATTTAAAAATTGTAAGTAACCAAGTAACAAAGTATCAATTAATGTTGTTTGTAATCAATGAGAGAGTTGACTGGGATTGTGTTACCCATAATTCCATAACGTAGTAAGTGTGTTGTACTAGCAATCTATCCTGATGCTTAGCATGAAAGATGAATATGTTAAATTCACCTAAATGGTTGGTCCCCTAGATAGATGAATATCACCATGCAACTTGATCCATCTACAAATGTTTGCTTTATAACCCTTACATTTGATCCCAGATTAGCTATTCCTAAATAAGGTCAAGATATTAGATGAGGGTTGATAGCCTTAAATCTCTGTTGTTTATCCTTTTCCCTATGAATTACCCCTTTGGTCCAGCAAGTAAGAATAAGGTGAGCTTTAACATTTGAAACTATTTAAAATAAATCAATATGAAGGGGAGAACAATACACATATATACACCATTCATGAATCAATAAATACTTTAGCCTACTTTGTTAATTCATCGTGGTTCTCATAATAATAGTTTTGGATTTACCTACTTATACTTTGAGAATCACAACAAGAAGTTATAGGCAAATTTATAATTATGAACTTACGAGATTGAGTAGATACAATTCAGACACTAAAAAATTATCAAATGAAATTCAATAACCAAGAATCAATTTATGAATAATACTTCAAAACCCAAGAACAAAACAATATATGTGTTTCTAAGGCGTCAAAGATTTTATTAATGCGTAAAGAATAAAAGAAAATCTAGGAAAGGTATTTATAGGAAAAAACATGACCTATCCTTAGAATAAATGGATTGCAATCTAGGCACTGCCCATGAATCGTAGGGTGTCCTAACGACTCGTAAGGTGTTGTCACAACTCATTCTTAATGTCACGCCCCAAATCCCATCGGGACTGATTGGAACCCGTAGCCGACAAGGCCCGAGAAAACCAAGCTTTGCTTCTATTCGTTCGTATGCATGTCATAAGAAACACCATTACCAAGTAAGGACTTTAAAATGCTAATAACGGAACTCATGGAACATGTGATATATATATATACATATGCGAAACTTGGCCGTTGAGGCAACCAAGTCAGGAATGACATATCCCTTTTTACATTTATACACCCACTTCCGTCTACAAAAGCCTCTAACAAATGCATTGACCAAATGAACTAACATATCCCCTTTTACATTTATACACCCACATCCGTCTACAAAATCCTCTAACAAATGCATTGACCAAATGAACTAAAAGTCGGGACAAGTCCCTGCTTTATCTTTACAACATCAAAACAAATGTACAACTGTGCTAAGTCCCGAAGCAACTGGGGCTCACCAAAGATCCGCAACTAACTGTCAACTTACTGTTTGTTTAAAAATCTACTAGTGCCTGCACCTGCAACATGTAAGGTAAGTCCCCCAACGGGGTCAGTACGAAGAATGTACTGAGTATGTAAGGCTCATAAGAAATAGCATCATACATGAGAATGTCAATAGAATAAAACATGAGAGAATTGTCAATGTGTATAAACCATCATTTTATATAATATCTTTTATATAATATCTTTTATATCTACTCTCCTTTAAGGGAAATTACCTTCACTCAAGAGATTCTTTCTTACTTTTATGTTCATACCACTACTGTTCATCTAATTGGTTAGTAGGTTGTAAAATAATAACATTCATCCACATACATCCACTCTAGTGATGGGGTAACAATATAATAATGTACATCCACTCTATTAACGTACATCCACTCTATTGGTGGTTTAACCTATATCCACTCTCATGGTGGGAAAACATACATCCACTCTATGGTGGGAGAACACACATCCACTCTATGGTGGGAGAACATACATATATCAACTTATGAGAGATTAATACATTAAGGATCATGGCACTAATTGAACACACAAATATGCTTTACCTTACTCTTATGCTTCATGAGATTAACACCTTAACTTATGAGGGATAGATATCTTAGCTCGCACTTTACCTCCTTCACTATCCTTATGAGATCTTATATAAGTAGGTATATGGTACCGGGCCTCCACCTTTGGTGGGCTATAATAGATAACAAAGCATAATCTTGGGATTATTCCATATTGAACTCATACCCTCTATAATCTCAATGAAACATATAGCAACCATGCGCATTACCTCTTTACAATCTTATACCCTCTACTTAGTTATGAGAATGACACGCTAAAGATCATGGCATTAAAGCACACACCTATATACACATCTCGCTTCACTCCTTTACTTCATGAGATTGACAACTTCACTTATGAGGAATAATTATACTAACTTGCACATCACCTCTCTTATTACTCTTATGAGATTGGTACTCTTACTTATGAACAATAGGCACAAGGATAATCATCATATTATAGGGCTTTGGAACATGACATGATTGGAAAATGCTTTTCAAACTAAACAAGCTCTATTTACCTCATTACTCTCGTTGAGATAGTTCTTTTAGAAATTACAACTTCATGACATCTTTGGAACTTCAATCAATGAATAAGAGATAAGTGAATCATAATTCATCTAAGACTAGGGCACATATGAATAACAATATACGTCACCCTGAATTGATATACTTCAAGCCTCTCGAAATTGAACCAAGCCCAATGTCAATAAGAACAATATCTTGTAGAAGGATACGGAAAGAGTAACCTTACATTCCTTGTATTCTTAATACGAATACATAATCTTAGACGCGTGTACAATAGTCCCGCTCCTTCTTTATGTATCACTCTACAACACAAATACATAACAAAATTCACATTAACCACCAACTACCTTACAAGTGTATGTAACGTCAATGAGTTACATGTTTGCCTTTAAACATGCCATTTCCCCTTGACAAAACCATTGATGAAATTATTATTCCAAAAATCCCACAATATTTCCAACATTTACCAATACATGATAATCAATACATTTCACCACAACACTTCTCCTTTACACTTTCTTATCCATAGCACATCACAAATAATCCATCAAATTACCTTAATACACCTCATTGCACATACCAGCCAAAATCCCACAATTTACACTTTGAGAAAAATAACAAGTTTAATAACAAAATCACACCATACATGTTCATATTTTATCCATACCATGCTCTTCCATCAAAGTCACAAGTCATATTTCAAGTTCAAATCACAAAGATGACACATCTTTTACCAAAAGCAAAAATACACTATTCACCACCTTGCCAACATAACCAACATGATTTACATACTCTCCCATGCATATAATAGATTAATCCATGATAATAAATACTTACCAAGTCTTGGAATAGGATGATCTTTACCAAAGAGTCCAAAGGAAATATTTGCTTTAGGGTTTGGAAGAGTAGAGAAATGTTTGAGAAATATCCAAAAAGGTATGAGAGTCTTTGTGAATAAAATCTTATTTTTGGGGCCTTTATATATACCTCAAGTAATCCTTATACACATTTGGCATTAATTGATATGTTTACTTGGTCAAATATTGGAAGAATGGGTCATTTTGCCTTTGGGCCTTATCTTTTGTTCCATTTTGGGCCCTAATTTTGGGCCCAATTGCACATGTAGCTTAACCCATCAAATTTCATGTATAATCCACCATATATCCCATGTTTAAATAATTCCATAATGTCAATACAATATTCTCTTACGAGATTCTCATTCATCGCCTCAATCGCAAAAATAGGAATTCTAGTCGTCCATGGCTTCATTGAACATTTTGGATAACTATTTATATTTCATGATTTGATCATGTAGGAGTATGTAGGAGTGTATTGAAGTATTTGAAGCTTTAACAATTCTCAAATAACTCCAAAGAACCAAAATAAACCATATAAGAATAGACTTATAATTGCGTTGCGAAACGAGCTCGGAAGAGCAAAATCTTTGTGCCTTGCGCCACTGCTGCAAAGCAAGGCAGTGGCGCAAGAAATGCACCCCCTATGAATCAGGTGGCTTGCGCCACACCCCCTAAAATAGGGAGTGGCACAAGTTTCCATGCTTTGCTGAATTTTTCCGCCATTTTTGCAACACTTGCATATTATCCAATACCTTATCAAAACACTACAAAATACTTACTTAGTGATCTTAATCATCAAGTAAACATGACTCCAAGTCACCAAATGAGGTTAGAATGTGTACGGGGTATTACACAAATGCTCCACGAAATCACAAAACCCCTCCACGAAAGTCTAATCGCACATATTAGGTCCGATATCAAATATGTCACCCATGACACTATAAAACACATACTCATGGAATCTCAACACCTAGGTAGATATGACCCCAAGGTATCAACTGAGGTTAGCAAAGTACGGGGTGTTACACTTAAATTCATCATTAGCTTTGTTATTACTTATTAGTGCTACTCATTGGGTGATCATACAAGTTGTACAATGGATCGTCACCCCTGGGACATGATTTCCACCCTTTCTGTATTTTGTCCTACGACTTCTTCAAATGAGTCACCATGACTCGTGCCTTATCATCACGATTTGTAGCTTCCTTCCATGGTGACTACTCCAACTTTTCAGCATTCATATCTATTCTCATGATCTATCAAAATGAGTCAAGAGGACTCATATTTTAACTCCACGAGTCATTCAGTCCATCCATGGTCACTAGGACAACTTTACATCTTTTAGCTTCTCTACTTCATGATCTCTTAGAATGAGTCAAGAGGACTCGTTACTTGATATCACAACTTGTATCTAGCAGACGTATGTTGCACTCTAATTTTAGTCTTTAAGACTTCATGTTTTTCTCTTAGAACGGATCATGGTATGACTCGTGGCTTGACCCTACGGTCATCCCTTGGCTTTCAAAGTCTATACTTAGTTTATTTATCCCTTTTCTCACCATTCACTCCCAAGACCTGTTTTCCCGCACAAACTCAGAAACACATATCGTATCTACCCAAAAGTACTTAAGAATATACAAAAATTCTGTGTTTTAGGCTTCGAAAGTGCTGTAAAACTATGGAAGATCAACACCCTCAACTTAGAATGATTTCTTGTCCTCAAGCAACAAAATAAATCTATACTAACACAACACTTAAGCAAAAAAACTTAGGAAAACTATGTCAGTCACGACATTCTATAGTATCTTTAACAAATCAAATTCCCCTCCTTTCTAAATCATTATAAATCAGTTGTGATCATCCCACACTTATCAAAATTACACAAAAGGGATCCATGTATGATATTACAATATCGATAGATAATTATGCATACAAAAATGATAACTTCCTAACAATCAACAGTTGACAGGATGACCCTAGGGCCCTCACCAAAACAAAGTCTCACATGCACATATGTTCATTCAAAAATGGGGACTCAACTAATGCGCTCGCACTAACAAAGAAGTTCAAATGATGCATGAACAATACCATAGGCTTGCCCTTATTTTTTATACTTCTATTTTTGGATAATTGAATTAGGATCACTATAGGACTTTACTCGGCTGGTAATGTAGGCTTGGGTGTGGGTATTGTATATTTTTGGAATAGTGAATCAACCCTCCTTAGAGCTACTATTATTTTTCTTCTTCTTCTACTAATCTTTTTCTCCCTTTTTTTATTCATTTCACCTCTGGGTGTGGTTTTCTACTTTTTCTGCACATCAGTTTTTTCTTTTCTGTTTCATTGCTTTTTCTTTTTCTATTGTTTCATACTTTTATCTTTTTTTCTTTATCTTTTTCAGTATACCGCACCAGCTATCTTTTGAAGACTACTCTATTCTTTTTATACCCAATTCTTTATTTTCATTCCCCTACAGTAGCCAGCCATAAATTAGGCGATTTGCCTTAGTTGAGGTGCACAATATCCAAGGAGGGACCATGGCCAAAATAAAGGTCAAAGTAAAATTGGGAAGGTGATTATTCTAATCAACAAAATGATCAATTTAGCCTCAAAATAGGGATCAGAGGATAAATGTATTCATTGGATAGTCATTTAGGCTAGAGTAGACTGTAAATCAATAATGGCCTATGATCCCTCCTAACCAAATATCTTACAATATTAGTATGACTAACCAGACAAGTTCTAAATTGCACACACATGTAAGAACTAGAAAAGTAATTCTCACACAAACATGTCACAAGGTTTCACTATCAATCACTAACTATCAGATCCATGTCCTATATTAAGCACATATTAACATACCAATATACATAATGTCATGCAAAGATCCATAAAGGTCATTTTATTAAAATATGAACATGCAACATAAAATTTTGGAGGGATCTCCATTTTCCATTCAAATCATCATGCCATTTATTTTTCTACCAAAAATGCACTCAGTTTATTAATTTTTCTTTTACTTTAACAAAACAGACAAAAACACAAATAAAACACATACAAACAAACAACTCCAAAACATGTCAGTTCTACTATGATAAAACACCTGGTGGAAAAGAAACAAAATAATACAATCTCCAGTTTTAAAATACAGACTCATAAATGTACCCCACTCTTATTAAAAAGTTACATTATCCCTAATGCAATAGAATAATATGATACTATATATAGGTGCATACCTGTGGTGCCCTAGGTGCGTGATTTTAGTCAATCAGTGTAGATTGTAGATGCATCCATAGAATTAGCAATATTGGCGCCCGAGGTGTGCGATGAACTCACAATAACCTTAGTAGAAATAGTGGCACCGATGGTGGCTGATGCACTTAATGGTGGAGTTTCATTATTTCTACCTCCAGAAATAGGGATATCAATATCTACAAGTGTTGAACTAGTAGATGCTCCTAGCCATTTCTGATCTGGCCCAAATGATAGTTAGTACGGGAGGGCTTGGTGGCCTTTTGAGTATCTCTAAGCTCATCGGCCCCATTTAACTCAGCCTCATCCCTCACTCTCTTTCCATTTGCCTTTGTGAAAGGCTACTCAGTGAAGAAATCAAATATCAGTAGTTCCTTCTCTGGTTCTACTTCCAGCATTTAAACACCTATGCAAGGTCCTCGTAAGTCTCTCAAGATCTTGTGTAACCTAAGGTTTCACTTGCTCCATCAACACCTGAACTTACAAGGAAGTGTTAACCTGTTGTTTTTCATTATGAACTAGCTGCATAGCTATATAAGCTACATACCCCTAAGAATTTTTGACTAGGATAGTAGTCGACAGATAAGGAGAGGATGAGGCTAATATAAGAGCTGGTGTAGTGAATAAAGAGGTTGGTGTTGCAGTCGGGGTAGTAATGATAGTTGTAGAAGTGCTAGCCTTAAGGATAGTAACCTCAGCTTATAAATAACTAGCAACGACCTCTAGCTCAATAAAACCCAAAGTCTCAATTTGCTGACCATTCTGAAATAACTCAGCAAGTATGACTATACTGCCTTTAATGGTATGCTGAGTTTTAGGTTTTGACATGGTATCTATGTCACCTAAAATCAACTTGATGTCTGTAATCTTATTCACCTCAATAAAATGATTCATAGTAGGTAACTTAGGCACATCTAACTCCCTACATAGATGGGCAACCAAGCAAGAGAATAGAATACTAGTGCTATCTTATATAGATCTATCCCATATATATTCCATGATGTATAGTGATATATTCAATTTGTAGCCCTCTATAATGCTAGAAATCAGTTCAGCATAATCTGGGGACATGTTGTCATTTTGGTCATCCTCAAATAATGTCTCACTATCGAATACCAGACCTTTGCATTGGAATTTAGAGATGCCTTTTTAATTTGGTCCTCAATACCTTCTAGCCATACTACACCAGTCCTCTTTGTGGCAATGATTCGGGCTAACCAAGTGTAATGCATTCTTTGTCATTTGCACTAAACTTCTCTATTTTTACCTTTTTAAATTCATCATACCTATAGTCATACTTAGTCATGTTCATTGGGGCCTCATACTTTACACCATACAAGATGCAAGAGATTGCGCACTCATATATATCAACGTTTGTGACACAAACTAAGATAGTAGGTAGTGCAGGGTGTTTTTTCCATCTCAAGGTTATATGTACCCAAAGTCTAACCCATCCAGGTGAACCTCTAATGGTTAAACAACTCTTAGGTCTTAGAAAGGTCATTAATCCTGGCAATCACTAGTTGAGACTCCTCCTAAATACTATACTTTGGATTAGCTATGCCATTTGAACCAATGTATCTATTGTAAATTCCATGCATGCCTGGGACTATACATCTCTAAATCAGTTGCTCAATCTGACCTTGTCCCTCAGTATTCGGAGATGGAGGAGTACCACTTGAATCCTTGGTCCCATTATTTTCCATATTGGAGTCCTTTCTGTTGGACTCACTCCCATCTTTATCACCTTCTTCAATACCATCTTCCTTACTAGATGATTCCCCTTTCTCTTCAAACTCGAGAAAGGCAATCAAAACTGGTAAAACAACTAATGCCCGAGTGACATTAAAAGTTTTAGACCTCGGCCTAGAGGTGTTATGCTCCAATTGGTTCTTTTCAATTGGATACTCCTCCACAGATCCACTTGACTCTTCAGAGCTAGTTGACTCATCTACCAACTCACATGTCTTAGGCTCCTCCTGTTGCTTTTTCTTGGAGAGTGTGTTAGTCTTACCCTTCTTTACATTTTTATTTAGAGGCATGGTACCTGTAGGAGTGAGCATTAGTCTTAAAAGATCATGGAAAGAAAAAAAAGTGGTATACTGTATAATCTCAAAATGTGTAAGGTAACATGTCATTACTTGTAGGTGAGACTCATACATTGACTCGTGAATTCAAATCCTGAAAGCTTTCCAAACCATCTCACTAAATACGAGTCAACCAACATGTTGTTACGTGACCCTACAAATGGTTAGGTGACCCATCCTCAAGAGTTCTTAAAGCTGTAAATTCACCTTCTCAGGAGAAATAGTCACTACTTGTTACTGTAGGTTACAAGTCGTAAAATCAGTCAAAAGAACCGCTCTTGATTTTCTTCTTAAATAGAACCAGCTTTCAACTTTTTAAATTGCATGTCATCATACCACTCAATGTTAAACACCCACATACGATTATTAAAATTGGGAATATCATAAACTCCTCTTCTTTAACCATTTGTCCATATAGGATTACTCAGAAATCACCCGGGTGGGAAAAACAATCTGAGTTTCATTTTTGAGGTGATTATAGGTCGTAATGCCTTTTGACTCAATGGGTATTACTACCCAAACCAATAGTGACATAGAAAGCAGACTCATATTAGTTTCTAGATATTTAGGAACTACTTAGTTACACATAATCACAATGTTTAGTTCATGGCCTACACATACAAAAAAATTTCTCCTAACCATCAACCTACGGTTCTTGAAACATTCAACAAAGATGGAAACCCATAGGTGATTATGAAAATCAAAAATCAAAAATCAAAGCAAAACGAAATAAGTGTACTTACTTCAATTTTGATTTTTGATGTTGGAGGAGACTAAACCCTAGCTCAATGTGAAATCGTTGGGTCGGACGAAGGTTCGAGTGGAGAATTATATTGCTTGGATGATCGATTATGGAGGAAATTTGAATAGTCTATGTTTGAGAGAGTGCGTATGTTTTGATTTGAGTGGGGAAGAAAGGTTATCGGGTTTGGATTAGGGGTAAAAGGGTAAGGGGAAAAGACGTGGGTTGGGTCAATTTTATTTAAAGAAATTTGTCTTTTTGACTAACTGGGACCACGACCGGGTCCTATGAGTCGTTGACAGTCACCACAATTTATTTTGTGATGCTACAAGTAAATAAATTAGAAAACTAACCTGGGACTTTATATGATCAAGAAATGATTGCACAGTTCGTTCCTACACTCATAAGTCATGGACAATATATCTTGTTAGCATCAGTTCCCGAATGTCACGACCTGAGTCTACACACTGGATGTAACATGGTGCTGAAATCCACAAGTGACCATAAGATAACCCATGGCATGTAATAATACTAATAAAACTAAAACAAATTAATAACGAATGCAGAAGCTAACTGAATTTAAGAATAATTATCTTCAAGATATATAAGTCTGAATAGACCCCTAAAATAAATGCTAAACTTGACACAAACAATAAAGCTGAAATATATGTCTGTCTATAAACCTCTACTAACTGATGAGCGGCTAGGACAAGTCCCTAACTAACTCTAAGTATCTAAAACTAGAAACAACACTGAAAGGAAATAAATCATGACCTCTCATCCTCGGATAATGAGGACTCACCACTGATAGTTGCTAAGGTGGAACTGAAGTGAACTAAATTCATGGTTGATATTGAGGGTCATAACATATATATTAATACGATACAGTGCAAAGAGAAAATAAGAGATCAGTACTTTGAATGTACTAAGCATGTGAGATATGAAACGATAAAATAATCTAAGCATGCTAGAAAAGTTGATATACTATACTGAATGCAAACTAAGTACAAAAGTTGAACCGTAGTATAATGACCCTATATGAGATACATATATACTGATATGAAATGATACTCTAGGATTGTGTGTTCATAACACTCAGTTTTTTTCTGAAAACATAGCTAAATTATGTAGAAATACTATAAAATCATATCAACTAGTAAAATCATGGAATGCCGAGTCATACTAGATGCAAAGTCATGATTAACATGTAATCATAGTATATAGACCATAAGACGATTAAAATAAAGGAAAATCATAAACTGAATGAGAACCCTAAACTTTGGTTTATGGAAAATTGATTATTTCTGAGTTACTTGGGACACAATAGGTGAAAGGATATCCATTGTTGAAATCCCACATACCTGGAGTGAAGAATTCTTACTTGGAAGGTTGAATCTTGACTTGAGAAAAAGAACCCTAGTTTATTATTTAAGAGAACCTTAATCTCCTTTCTAATTTCTTTCTAATTGTTAACGAATGAATTGGGATAAAAGGGACGACTATTCACCCTTTAATCCCACTAATTTAACCCAAAATATAGTTTAGGAGCAGGATCTAAGGATAAGATGGAAACACCCTAATTAAATGTAATTAATCTGTTGGAAAACAATTGTCATTGGTTAGCATATGAGTAGTTACCTGAATGAATGATTTTTCCTATGATTCGTGTCGACTGGATTGGGCTATAGGCTTTGGGTATGACTAGTAACCCATGACTCTTTAGGGTTGGTAACGAGTCATGGCTGGGACTAGTAACATCTAAAGGGAAATGTTAACTCTCTGGTACTTCGTAATAATGAGTCATCTAATGAATTATGGTCCAACCTAAGGACTCGTTCCCTTGAGTTATTTCCACTAGAATGAAAATTTCATCTTTCGGGACTTTTGGCTTGACACTTAGTATGGGACGCCCAATGAGTCATTTGTACTGACCAAAACTCATTGTTTGGGTCATTTTCTGAAATTTATTTTCTACTGGTTTCTACTCTAAGTCTAAGGTATGATCTTAGAGACTTTTGGGGTGTTACAATATCTCCCCTTCGAAATATTCGTCCTCACATGAAGACTAACTAAGATGAAACGATAGGAAAAGAGCTATAATCCATATACTGAGTACGAAAAGCTGATTATTGACATAGGTAACTAATTTCTAATTGAAATATAGGTTGAATTGAATTCATGAAACATGCAGACTAAGACATGAAAGCAACTAAGGGACATCAGACCGAATGGAACACTAAAGAGGAAATGATTACCTAAGTAGGAACTGAATTAGAAGGGAAAAGGTGCGGGTACTTGGTCATTATATCTGCTTTTGCTTCCCAAGTAGCTGATTTCTCCAAAGGACTTTTACCAAAGCGATTCCTTGTTTCTCAATTTATGAAACTGAAGGTCAAGGATCTAAACTAATACCTCTTCATAAGAGAGACTATCTTTCACATCCATACTCTATAGTTGCACTACTAAGGATGGATCACCAATGCACTTCTTCAACAAGGGTACATGGAACACTAGGTGTACTAATGCTAATCCTGCGGGCAAATATAATTCATAAGCCACATTGCCAATGCGCCCTAAAATCCTGTAAGGACTAAAATATCAGGCACTAAGCTTCCAATTCTTTTCAAATCTCATCAGCCCTTTCATGGGTCAAATTTTCAGTTAAACCCGACCTAATAATTGATTATAAACTGAAGCTTTTTTCTCCTTACATTTGTATATCATTTCTATCAACTCTGAGTTGTTTTCACCCTTTCTCTAATCAACTGAACTTTCTCTATGGCCTTATGAACTGAATTAGGACTTATCAAAGTAGCTTCACGAACCTTAAACCAACTAATATGATACCTATACCTCTTACATAAAGTACCACAAATGAAGCCATCTGAATGTTGGAGTAAAAGTCGTTATTGTAAGCAAACTAAATGAGAGGAAAGTGATCATTCCAACTACCTTTTAAGTTCACCACATAAGCTCTCAACATATCATCTAAGGTCTAAATGGTCCACTCTTCCTGACCATCTATCTATCAGTGGAAAGTTTTGCTGAGGTGAACCTGGGCACGAGACCCTTCTAAAAGAATTTCCAAAATAGCAAAGTAAACTAAGTAACCCTATCTAAAATGATAGTCAAGTGAATCCATACAACTTGATCAGCTCTCGAAGGTAAATCCTATCAAAATCCTCAACTAAATCTATAGTCTTAACTGGTAGGAAGCGTGTTGACTTAGTCATTTGATCTTTATTAACCCTATAGAATTATACTGTCGATGCATATGAGGTAACCCTCTAATAAAGTCCATATTTATATCTTCCCACTTCCAAGTAGGTATACTGATATTTTGAGTCATACTATCATCTATTTGGTGCTCAACCTTAACATGCTAGAAATTTAGACACTTTGCCACAAATTCTTTGATATCCCTCTTTATACCTTTTCACCAATAGACTTTTCTTAGGTCATGGTATATAATGGTAGAATCGGGGTGAATATAATATGAAGAACTTTAAGCTTCATTTAGCATCCAGTGTCTCAAATTATCAACATCACAAATAACCCTAATAACAAAGCACATCATCTCCCCCTTGAAAGAAAACCTCAAACTTCTGATTTTAGACTACTTCCTTCAACGTAAGAAAAATAGGATCACTATCCTGCTTGGCCTTCACCTCCGCCACTAAGGAAGATTCTTAACCATAATACTACCTTCGGCTGAATCAACCAAATGAACTCTTAATCTAGCAAGCCTGTGAACATAATGAACTAACACTTTCTTTTCATCTTGCACATGAGCAACACTACCCATCATAAGTCTGCTAAGAGCATCATCCACTATAATGTCTTTAGCTAGATGGTACAAAATGCTCATGTCATAATCCTTCAACAACTCTAATATCTCCTCTGACAAAGATTTAGATCTTTCTAACTGAACACAAACTGAAGGCTCTGTTCATTAGTGAAAACATTCACATGAACTCTACAAAGGTAGTGCCTTCAAATATTTAATGCAACACTATAGCTGCCAATTCATGATAATGAGTCGGGTAATTCTTCTAATGAACCTTGAGCTATCTTTAATGATAAGTTATGACTTGACTTGACATATAAAAGCAATAGATGAAAAACCTTCAAAGAACCATCTGTCGTAACTGGATAAATCCTAGAAACTCCTAATTTCAGATAGAGAGAGATAGGTCTAGCTAGTTCCTAACTACTTTGGTCTTATGATGGTCAACTGAATGCCTTCACTTGAAATGATATGACAAAGAAATGGTACTTATTTAAACTAGAATTTGGACTTAATAAACTTGGTGAATAACTGACGATCTTTAAGAGTCTACAACATAATCCTCAAATGGTATGCATGTTCATCCTCATTCAAAAAATAAATAAGGATGTCATCTATGAAGACAATGACGATCATGTCAAAATAATGTTTGAACACTTTTTTTGTCAAGTCCATAAAAGAGGTAGGAGCATTTGTTAGTCCAAAAGACATAATGACAAATCCATAGTGACCATACCGAGTTCTGAAGGTTGTCTTTGGAATGTCGCTCTCTCTAATTCTAAGTTGATGATAGCCGAATCTGAGGTCTATCTTTGAAAAGTAACTACACCTTGAAGTTGGTTAAACAAGTCATCAATCCTTGGAATGGTTTACTTATTCATGATTGTGACTTTGTTCAACTGACATTAATTGATACACATTCTAAGGGAACCATATTTCTTATGGTCAAAGAGAATCAAAGCCCCATGGAGAGATGATGGGTCTAATAAAACCCTTGTATAAGAGGTTTTTCAACAAAATTTTCAATTCTTTAACCTCAACTAGATCTATTCTATGTGGAGGAATTAAAATAGACTGGGTATCTAAAAGAAGGTCTATAATAAAATCTATCTCCCACTCGGGAGAAACTCCAGGCATATCTTTAGGAAATTCTTCTGGATACTCATTTACAATTGGAACTAATTGAAGAGTTGGGGTTTAGGACTTAGAGTCCTTTACCCAAACTAAATGGTAGATGCAACCCTTATAGATTATTTTACTAGCCTTAATGTAAGAGACAAACCAACCTATAGGAGCTGAAGTACTACCATTCCATTCTAAGATAGGTTTATTTGGAAACTGGAACATAAAAACCATGGTTCTATAATCGACTGAGGAATAATAGGAGTGTAACCAATCTATGTCAAGAATGTCATCAAAATTAGTCATATCTAACTCTACTAGATCAACTATGGTGATTTTCTGAAAAACTAAAATTGGAAATTTCTGTAATCCTACTTGGATATAATTAAGTCACCAACAAGAGTAGAGATTGAGAAGCATTCTAATAGGGTTTTGGGACTGACATTGAAATCAACTGCAATAAAAGGAGTCACGAAGGAAAGTGTGGCTCCTAAATCCAACAATGCATTAAAATCTATATGAAATACTCATAACATATCAATGTCTACATCTCGCGAGCTCTCCTAATACTGATGGGAAGGAAAGGCATAGAAGTGGTTCTGGAATTGAACCTTACCTGCACTATTAGCAGCACCCTGCTGAGATGGGTGACCTGAAGAGGCTTCTAAAGTAGTAGACTAATCCATGTTACCCCTATTACTTTTTTTAATAAAAGGGCAATCCCTCAACCTATGGCCCATTTAACCACATACAAAACAAGACTTCTTGCTCAAATGAAACTCATATGGATGGTTCTTACCACACTTTGGGCATGCTAGAAAACTGTGGCTACCTGTAACACTGCCCCAAGACTTAGAGCCTAATGCTTTATTCTTTTGATCATAACAGGGCCTAGGGGATTATACACTAGCCAAAAAAGGTGTTAGAGCTGAAGACCTCTGCTAAAACTTAGAGTAATTACCACCAACCGATCTCTGCTGTTAAGAATAGTCAAAGTTACCGGTTCTAGCCCTCATGGTCTCCATTTCTTTATCTTCTCTTCCTCAATCTACTGGGCATGAGTCACAAGACTGAATATGTCCATTTCTCTAATATGCATAGTGATCTTACCCTCTTTGACCACTAACTCTAAGACACCTGAAACAAACTTGCTTATTTGAGTCTTCGACTTAGTAACCATCTCTGGAGCATACTTGGAGAGCTGGGTAAACTTCAGAGAGTATTTCTTCATAGACATATTACCTTGCTTTAGGTTGATGAACTCTTCAACCTTAGCTTACCTAAACTCATCGGGAAAGAATATGTCTAGAAAGGTAGTCATAAACTTATCCCAATCAACTGGGTATACATCCATACATAGGCGATCCTTACACTATTTATACCATTGATTATCCACCTCTTTCAACTGATAGGAGGCCAAAATTGCACTCTCAACTGGTGTGATACCCATGAGCCATATGATTTTCTAAACCTCATCTATAAAATCTTATGTATCTTCCTCCACCTTCGAACTATAGAACTCCAAAGGATTCATCCGAGTGAAGTCCCGGAGTCTTATATAAACTACATTCCCCTTTGGGTTTGCAGGTGAAATAACTTGTTGATTGACATAGTTGGTCATGGACTGAGCAAACACTTGAAAAGAATCCCTAAATTTTACATTAGTAACTTGTTCATTCAAGGGATCTACTGTAGTTGGTGGGGCTTGATGATTATGATTTCAATTCCTTTATTCATTAGATCTTATGGGAGGCATTTTCTATAAATGTGTAGTGCACAAATTAGAACAATAAATAGAGTTTACACTGTATCGTATGATATGAACATGAAAGAAGCAGAATTTTCCTAAAACATTTCATATCCTCTCCCTCATAAGTGTGGCATGTTTCACACCCATGAAAGAGAATATACTTAACGCGACTTTCAAACACTTTAGTACACTTTAAACCTGATGCTCTAAAACCAAGTATGTCACCACTAAAGTCTACACATCTACGTAACACGGTGCTTATAGATAAAGTGACCCCAAACTAACATATGGCATGTCATAATACTAATAACATTGAAACAACTGAATAACTGATGCGGAAGCTAACTGAATTTAATCATAATTATTTGAAAGATATATAAGCCCGAAAAGACCCCTGAAAATAAATACTAAATCTGACACAAACTATAAACATGAAATATTTTTTTTTGTCTAGAAGCCTCTACTAATAGATGAGTTACTGGGACAAGTCCCCAGCTAACTCTAAGTATCTGAAATTATAAATAATGCCTAAAGGAAATAAATCAGGAATTCTTATCCTCGAATGATGAGGACTCACCACTGACAGTTGTGGAGGTGGCACTAAAACAAACTAACAGTGGGCTGATGTTAAGCGTCCAAACCTCTATCATAATACAAAACTGTACAAAAAGAAAATATGTGATTAGTACTTTGAATGTACTTGTAACACCCCGTATATTTTCGAACCTAGTTAATTTCTATAACATGCATGGAATTATTTGTACATGAGATTTTTGAGAAATTATGCATTTACTTGTTGGGATTAAACAAAACATGTGTCATTGGGCCCTTAAATGAGGCCCAAATATCAAATAAAAGACACGGCCCAAAAGGGTTTTATTTTGACCCATTCTTCCACTTTAGTCCATTTGACCAAATCAACATGGCATTAAATGCCAAGTAAAATATAAGGGAGCCATGAGTGATTATATAAAGGAAAAAATCATATTTTATACCATTGGGACTCTCATAACTTTTTCTAGAATTTTCCAACATTATCATCTTGTCTCTCAAGAACCCCAAGTCACCCTTTTGGCCAAGATCATCAATTGGTAAGTCTTGGTAAGTGTTTATTATTATGGATTAATATATTTTATGTGTAATATATGGTGTATATTATGTTGGTTATGTTGGTGGAATATTGAGAAGTTCACAATAAGTGAAATGATACATGTTGCTAAATCGGAGGGTGATTTGTCTTGTAAACTTGACTATGGACTTGTGGTTTTGAAGAGAGTGAACTTGGTGGAGTAAATATTGACATGTGAGATGTGATTATTGTCTTACTTTGTTTTATTCTTGTGCATAACATTTGGAATGGTTAATGGGAAATTGGTTGTGGTCTTGGTGCCGTATTGGCCGTGAAATGTGGTTTTGGGTGTCGTTATGTGTGTTGTGAGACTATGGATGAATGTTGGTGTTTAATAGGATCAACAATATGTTAAAATTATTTTGGTTATGATCATGGACCATTCATTGCATAAAAAGACCCCAAAAAGACCATTTCGGACCAAAACGGGCACCCGCCCTCGCAGGCGAAGCACCTGCGGGCGCAGGTGCCAACGCAGGTGCCTCTAGATACTACCAAAGGTCACCTGCGGGCACAGGTGGTTTAGAGGATTGTCCCAGAATTCCGAATTGCTTGTTTTTGCATCCCTTTGGCCCCCCGGAACCCCTATACCCTTCATGGATGCAATTATCAACTTGTAATGTCGTTTTAACGAATTTAAAGTGTCCTATGGAGGTGTGTTGGACTATTTTAAGTATGTATGGTTGTTTATGTGTTGTTATAAAGGAATAACTACGACGAAATGATAAAGAGAAATGTGTAAAGGTTAAGTAGGGGTGAAATGCTATCAATGTATGATATTTTGGTCAATGTGTGTAATGTGATGGTGTGGTTGATATGGAAATGCAGTGGATTGTATGGTTAGGGGGTGACATGAAATTATATGTTAGCCACATAGTTCATTGTCGTCTTGTACGCTTATCTAGTGACTAGTTGCTAATGTAAGTTCCGGTATGAACTTGTATTGTAGAGTAAGACGTAAGGAAGAAGCTGGACTATTGTGTTCATACATAGGCTTGTGTATTCATACTTGGAAGTGAAGGTATGTAAGGTTACTCTTTTGTATCCTTCTGCAGCATGTTGTCCATGATGATATGATACTTATTTCATTTTGAAATGTTCAAAGGTATTTCAATTCAAGTTGCCATATCATTATCATATTCCTTATAGGGTCAATGGTGATTTTCATGGTTCATAGTCATTGGTTAATGTTTCAAGTTTCAATTATGGTTAGTTACATGTCTCTTACTCATTGGTTATTGTTCCAAAGCTTCCAACAATGTTAGAGCTACAAAAGTGTCAATCTCTCATAAGCTAAGGGTATCCTATTTCCGGGTTCCAATTATGCTTCTTTACATATTTTGTATGCTTTTATCAATTTCCATTCACATGTCTCATATACATTGATTATTTCTCAAGATTCCATGGTTCCAACAATGTTATGTACCAAAGTTCAAAGTGATGTTATAACTATCATTGTACCAACTTCAAAGTATCAATCTCAAAGTAATGAATAAAGTAATGCAAATGTGGTCAATGATCAAGTATGGGTGGCAAGTCTAGGGGCATAAGCCTAGCTCGACTCGATCTCGATGCAGCGATTTATGGGTGGCAAGTGTAGGGGCATAAGCCTAGCTCGACTAGATCCCGATGCATTGATTTATGGGTGGCAGGTCTAGGGGCATAAGCCTAGATCGACCCGATCCCAACATGATGATAAGTCATGTAAAGACCCACTGATCAGTAGGGGCCTGGGTACATTGTGACACTTGTATTGACAAACAAGCATTGAAGTAAAGAATGCAAAGAACGCAATGAAAGTAATACACATGGTTTCCAAAATGCAAATGGTGACTTATCCATATTGAGTATTCATATGCAATTGTGGTCATTGAAATATTCGTGTGTTGTACAGTTTCATTTGATCCTTACATACTCAGTACTTTTTCTGTACTGACCCCTTTTGGGGCATACTTTAAATGTTGCAGGCGCAGGTAGCAGCAGACCTCCCCTGTAGGTTATCAGTTGTGTACAGATTATTTGGTGAGCTCCATCTACTTCGGGGCTTTTCCGAGTCACAATGATATATGTGTTTTGGTGGTGTTCATGTTGTATAAAGCGGGGACTTGTCCCGACCTTCAGTTGGCATTGGTCAATGCATTTGTTAGAGGCTTTTGTAGACGTATGTGGGTGTATGTATATACGATGTCACATGGAGTCTTGTATTGATGGCCTCAACGACCAAGATATATGTCATATGTTCCATAATTTCTAATTTTAGTCGTGCATATGAATGTATAGAAGCATAGCTTGGTTCTCTTGGGCCTTATCGGCTTCGGGTGCCAATCACACCTCGTTGGTATTCGGGGTGTGACAGTACTGAGCATGTGAGATATCCAACTGTAAAATAAACTAAACATGCTGGAAAAAATGATATGATATATTGAATGCAAACTAAGTGCAAAAGTTGATCTATAGTACATTGACCCTATATGAAATACATATATACTAATATGCAATGATAATCTGAAAATTCATAGTTTAAAAGTAAGTAAAACTGAAATAAGGGTCATGTGACTCTGAGTCTATGGGCGAGTTTATTAACAGATATAAACCACGTGAGCTAGCATGGTGTTCGATATATACACCTCATAAAGAAGACCCAATATACCTTTCCAGGGTATAAAGGCATGGAGAGAATAGTACCACTAATATGAAATGATACCCAATTGGGAGGGTAAGCCAAGTCAACCTACCATGGCACATAGTTCTAGGTCTTGGGTACCATAAACCCCAGTCTAACTTGGTGCTAAGTACTACTTCCAAATTGATTTATATTTATAACTAAAAACTACTGATGTTCTAAAACTTTGTCAGAATATACTTTATCTTGATGTATTTTGAACGTCTATATAACTAAAAATATTGATCATGGTAACATAAATACTCAAAGTACTCTGGGATTGTGTGTTCATAACTCGCCAAGTTATTTTTTCAAAAAACATAGCTAAATCATCTAGAAATACTGTAAAATCATATCAAATAGTAAAATCATTGAATGCTAACTCGTACTAGGTGCAAAAGTTATGATAAACATGTAATCATAGTATAGAGACCATAAGATGACTAAAATAAAGAGAAATCATAAACTGAATGAGAACCCTAAACTTTGATTCATAGAAAACTGAGAATTTTTGAGTTACTTGGAATACAATGGGTGAAAGGATATCCATTGTTAAATCCCCACAAACATGGAATGAAGAATTGTTGCTTGGAAGCTTGAACCTTTACTTTAAAAATACCCTTTTTAAAATATAACTAATCTGTTGGAAAATAGTCATCATGGGTCAGGGTACAACTTGTTACCTGAACAAATTAGTTGTCCCATGACTCGTGTAGACTAGACTAGGTTATAGGATTTGGTCATGACTCATTAGGTTTGGTAATAAGTCATGGCTGGGACTCATTGCCTCTGAAGGGAAATGTTAACTCTTTGGTACTTTGTCAAAATGAGTCATCTAACGATTCGAGTCTAACCTAACAACTCTTTCCCTTGATTCGTTTCCACAAGAATGAAAATTTCATCTTTTGGGACTTTTGTCTTGATACTCAGGATGGGTCACCCCATGAGTCGTATAAACTGACCACAACTCATGATCTGAGTTCTTTTGTGAAATTCTTTTTAGTTGGTTTCTGTTCTATGTTTGAGATGATCTTAGAGACTTTTCGAGTGTTATTATATCTACCCGTGGGAACATTTCTACTTAAATTAAGACTAAAGAAAAAAAGAAAGAGAAAGTATTGCAATACCAACACTGAGTTCTAAAAACAAATTATTAACATAGTAACTGATTTATTACGAAATATAGGTTGAACCGAATTCATGAAACCTTCATACTAAGACATGAAAGCAACTAAGCGACTTCCTTTTTCATTTTATTAACATAAAGTTCAATGATATCAACTGAGACCTCTTCATATGAGAGACACTCTTTCACACCTATTCTCGATAATGGCATAACTAAGGCTGGATCACAAATGCACTTCTTTAATAGGGACATAAGGAAAACTAGGTGCATTGATGCTTAATCTGCCGAAAAATATAACTCATAGGCCATATTGCCAGTATGTGGTTTCATTCGAGTAGGGAAGAATGGTTATCAGGTTTGGAATAGGGATAAAAGGGTAAGGGTAAAATATCTGGGTCGGGTAAATTTTATTTAAAGAAATTTGTCTTTTTGACTGACTTGGACCACGATAGGGTCGGACGAGTCATTGTCAGTCGCCACTACTTATTCTATAATTCTATTAGAAAATAAATTAGAATACTTACCTGGGACTTTATGAGTACAAGGTATGACTCGTAATATGATGGCAGGGTTCATTCTCGTAAGTTATGGCCAATACATCTTATTTGTATCAATTCCCCCGTGTCATGACCCAAGTCTACACCCTGGACGTAACAAAGTGCTTAAAACCTTAAGTGACCCTAAGATAACCCATGGCATGACATAATACTAATAACACTGTAACAATTGAATAATGAATGAAGGAGCTAACTGAATTATCTGAAAGATATATAAGTTTGAATAGACCCCTGAAATAAATACTACATTTGACACAAACTATAAAGATAAAATATTTTTCTGTCTAAAAGCCTTTACTAACTGATGAGTTTATTGGAAAAGTCCCCAACTAACTTAATGTATTTGAAACTAGAAATAATACTGAAAGAAAATATGTCATGAACTCTCATCCTCAGGTAATGAGGACTTACCACTAACAGCTTTTGAGGTGGCACTGAATGGATTGTGAGGCTGATGTTGAGCATCTAACCCTATATCATAATAGGATACAATGCAAAGAGAAAATATTCGATCAGTACTTTGAATTTACTAAGCATGTGAGATAGGCAACTGTAAAATAAACCGAACATGCTTGAAATACTGATACGCTGTGATGAATGCAAACTGCGCAAAAACTGAATTTTAGTACAATGACCCTATATGAAATACATATATACTAATTTGCAATGATAATTGGGAAATTCATATTTTAGAAAAAGCAAAACTAAGCTGAGGGCCATGTACAAATACTGAGTTCGAGTCTGTTGGGGAGTCAGTTAACCTACATAAACCACATGAGCTATCACGGAGTCTGATGTATACGCCCCATCGAGAGGACCAAATATACCATGCCAGGGTATAAAGGTATGGCTGGCATGGAACCACTAATCTAAAATTATTTTCAATTGAGAGGGGTATATAAACCTATAGTGTCACGTAGTTCTGGGACTTGGGTGTGCTGAACCCTAGTCCAACTCGATTCTAATTACTACTCCCAAACTAACTTATACTAATAGTTCAAAAATACTGATGTTCTAAACTTAAATTAGAATATACTTTATATGGAAGTATTCTGAAGGTCTCTATAACTAAAACTACTGATCATGCTTATTCATGATAACATATATACTGAAAGCACTCTGGAATCATGTGTTCATAACACACTAAGTTATTTTCAGAAAACATAGCTGAATTATGCTAAAATACTGTAAAATCATATCAACTAGTAAAATCATGGAATGTTGAGTCATACTTGGTGCAAAAGTAAAGATAAAGATGTAATCATAGTATAGAGACCATAAGAAGACTGAAATAATGAGAAATGATGAACTAAATGAGAACCCTAAACTTTGATTCACAAAAAATTGAGAATTTTTGAGTTACTAGGGACATAATTGGCGAAAGGATATCCATTGTCGAAATCCCACATACTTGGAGAGAATAATTCTTGCTAGTAAGTTTGAACATTTACTTGAGAAAAATCACCCTAGTTTCTACTTTGAGAGAACCTTAATTGCCTTTCTAATTTCTCTCTAAGTGTTAAAGTGTGAATGGAGAGAAAAAGTTTGACTATTCCCCATTTAATCCCACTAATTTAACCCCCAAACGATGTAGTTTAAGAGTAGGATCTAAGGAAAATATAAAAAATATCCTATTTAAAACATAACTGATCTGCTGTAAAACAGTCATCACGGGTCAGGGTATGATTCATTACCTGAACCAACGAGTCATCCCATGACTCATGTCGATTGGACTAGGTGTAGTCTTTGGCATAACTTGTACCCCATTACTCGTTAGGCCTGGTAACGAGTCGTGGCTAGTACTTATTTCCTCTGAAGGGAAATGTTAACTCTCTGGTACTTAATCAGAATAATTCATAAAACTACTAGTGGTCCAATCTAACGACTCGTTCCCTTGAGTCATTACCATTAGATTGAAAAACGTCATATTTTGGGGATTTTTGTTGGACACTCAGGATGGGTCACCCAATGAGTCATTGGTACTGACCAAGAGTCGTAGTTTGAGTCATTCTGTGAAATATTTTTTCTGCTAGTTTATACTCTATGTCAGAGATATGATCTTAGGGACTTTTGGGGTATTATACCACAAGAGATGGAATGACTCGTTGTGACACTATATGAATTGGCCTACGACTCATAGGGAAAATTTTTTGCATGATAAAAGATTAGGTCAATCAAGATGACTTGTACCTCAAGGGTACAGTTCGTGGGAACTTTATTTTCTTAGTCCTAGTGGCTATGCTTGGAGGCCACGAATCATTCCCTGATGCTATGAATCATTCCCTGATGCTATGACTCATTCTATGAATCACGGTCCCAAGTTATCCTAATTTTCCTGACTAATTTGCCCTATTCTAAATGCACCTACATACTTCACCAAACATTACCCCTACACTAAATTAAAAATAAAGAGAAAACAAAGAACAAAAGCTTCGCTTGCCTCTCAAGTAGCGCTTGGTTTAATGTTGGGGCATGACGTGGGTATCTTAATTACTCTGAATTCACCAAGATACCCCATGGGTACCTCCCATGAAGGGCCTGATTTAATGTCATGACACAACTCAGGTCCCTTGGTTACTTAGATTTCACCAAGGGCCCAAATATCAACTACCTATATTTCCACATCAGCTCCCAAGTATGCCTTAACAGAATGACCATTTACCTTGAACCACTTACCTTCATGGTTCACAAATACAATTGAACCATATGGAACACATGTACCACTTGAAATGGACCCATCTTTTTATACTTAAACTTGCCTGGAAACAAGCGAAGTCTTGAATTAAAAAGCAAGACCAAATCACTAGGGGTAAATTCTCTCTTTTCTCTCTTCTTGTCATTATACATCTTCATCTTTTCTTTGTTAAGTGGTGAACTCTCATAAGTTTTTAATCGAAACTCATCCAACTCATTCAATTGATCAAGCCTGAAGTTATAGGCATTATCAAAATTCAAATTCAGCATCTTGAGCGCCCACATGGCTTTGTGCTCAAGCTTAACTGACAGATGGAATGATTTTTCATATACAAGATGATAGGGAGACATATATATAGGGGTCATGGAATTAGTTCACTACATCCATAAAGCATCATCTAACTTCCTAAACTAATCCATTCTATTTGCATTTAGTCTTTGCAAGGATTGTTATTATCTCTTGATTAGAGACCTCAATCAGTCCACTATATTACGGATGATAAGGTGTTGCCACATTATTCCTTACTCCATACTTCTCAAGTATAGCTCAAAAGAACCAATTATAAAAATGACATCTGCTATCATTAATGATTGCCCTTGGGGGTACTAAACCTTAAAAAGATGTCTCACTTTAACAATGTTGTGACAATCTTGCCTTCATAGTTGGGAAGCGCAACCACCTGAAACCACTTGGACACATAGTCACCAGCTACAAGCATATATCTTATCCCATTTGATCTCACAAACAGAACCATAAAAATAATACCCCAAACATCAAACTACTAATTCACAAGAATAAAGGAGAGAGAAAGTTCCTGCTTTATTTATACACCCCCTTGCTTTTTGTATTCGTCACATGCCCTTGCATAATCATGAGAATCTGGATGGATGGTTGGAAAATATTACCCATATTGTAAAATCTTATAGGATGTCTAAATGCCACTAGGATGACCCCATAACAAGGGATGACTGGCATGCCTTCAATATGCTTATCATGTCAACATTATACACACATCTACGAATTATCCCATTTACACACATACGAAAAAAGTAAGGCTCAACCTAGAAAAAATACCACACATCGGACATAAACTTCTTTTACTGCTGGAAGGACAAGTCTAAAGGCACCACATTATTCACCAAATAATTAGCAAAACCTGTGAACCATGGGATCAAGTATTATGATGCAACTAATACTTTCTCATCTCAAAAAGTTTCATCAATGTCGATCTCATCTTTCAATTTTAGCTTTGCTTCTTCTTCAAGCCTTCACAAGTGATCAGCCATTTGGTTTTCAGTCCCCTTTCGGTCCTTGACCTCAAAGTCAAATTCTAGTAACAAAACTACCCATCAAATCAATCTAAGATTTGCATCATTTTTATCAATAAGGTACCTAAGAGTTACATTGTCAGTATGCACAATCACTTTAGTACCAAACAAATAGGATCTAAATTTCTCAAAAGAAAAAACCACAGCAAGCTACTTTTGTTTCATCACAGTATAATTTTTTTGAGTTGTATTAAGTGTCTTTCTAGCGTAATAGATAGGATGGAGAATCCTGTCACACCTTTGGCATAGGACTGCTCCTAGCACTACTCCATTAGCATCGCAATAATATTGAATGGTATGGACCAGTCAGATGAAAAAATGATAGGAACTTATATCAACTCTTCCTTAAGGCACTCAAATGACTTTAGACATGCGTCATAAAAAATAAACATCACCTCCTTCTCCAAAAATTTCCACAAAGGATGAGCAATTTTAGAGAATTCCTTGATGAATCTACGATAAAATCCAGCATACCCCATAAAGCCTTGAATACTATTCACAAAAACTGGTGGTGGCAATTTTTCAATGCCCTCAATCTTTTCCTTACCAACCTTGATTCCCTTCTCTGAGATCTTGTTGCCGAGCACTATACCTTTCTTAAACATAAAATAACACTTTTCCAAATTAAACACCAAATTACATTCCTCACACCACTTCAAGACACCACTCAAATAGGCCAAGAAATCCTAAAAGAAGTCACATTCCACCAAAAAATTATCCATTAATACCTCGATTGTGTCCTCCACCATTTTTGAGAAAATAGACATCATACCACACTAAAAGGTCATCGGTGCATTACATAATTTGAAAGGCATATGTGAATGCAAATATCTCATCTGGACAAGTGAAAGTGGTCATCTTTTGGTCCTCAAGAGAAATCGAGATATGATTGTATCCCGAATAACCATAAAGAAAATATTATCATCCTCTACCAGTAAGATAGTCTAACATCTGATCCATGAAAAACACTAGAAAATGATCTTTTTCAGTCCATGCATTCAATTTCCTATAATCCATGCACACACACTAGCCTATGACTAGCCTTACCTGAATAAGCTCATTCTATGCCTTGGAAATCACATTGATTCTACCCTTTTTTTGACACACATTGGACTAAGCTTACCGATTTACTATTTGGAATAGGATAAACCACATCTGCATTAAACCACTTAATGATTTCTTTATTGATGACCTCTTGTATAGGTGGATTCAGCCAATGCAGATGCTCTATGCTAGGAATACAATCAGGTTTGATTTAGATATCATGAGTAAATATACGTAGTGAAATACCAATGATACCAGCAATAGACTAATTGATGGCCCTTTTGAACATTTTCAACACAGATACTAAAGCATCCACTTGCCATCGACCAAATCTACTACTATAATAATCAGAAAGGTATTGTTGGCTCCCAAGTATACATAATAAAGGTGGGATAAAAGATCCTTGAGCTCCAAGACATGAGGCTCATCAATTGAAGGCTTGGCTGATGGAGTTGCATGATTCTTCAAGTCCAAGTCCAACTTTTTCAAAGCATATGTGCAGTTCCCAATACTTGTGAGTGCATAGAAAATATCATCATACTCAACTCTATCATCTCTATTAAAATTCATAATCACAACTACTAGTTCCTTAATACCAAATCTCTCCATGATAGGTACTAATGACAGCTCTTCATCAACACCATCAATCACCGAGACTACATGAATGTCATTAGGTTACTTCATTGACTGCCAAACATTGAAAATCACTTCTTTATTATTCAACTAGAATTTCAACTATTGGGTTTCCATGTTAACTAAAGGTCATCTGGTGGAAAGGAATGGTCACCTCAAGATGATAGGAACCTTAAAATTTACCTCAGAGTCAAGAATGGAAAATTCTGATGGAAAGATGATTGATTCAACCTTCACTAGAACATTCCACCTTCACTAGAACATTATGAAATACACCCACAAGCTTCTAATTCCATTCATAAAAATCGATGATGGCAATTTTTCAATCACCTTAATCTATACCTTATCAACCCTGATCCCCCTTTTAGAGATCTTATGGTCAAGCAGTATACCTTTCTTCACCATAAAATGGCATATTTCCCAATTAAGCACCAAATTACGATCCTCACACAACTTTAGGACACTACTCAAGTTGTCCAAGCAATCCTCAAAGGAGTCACCTACCACTAAAAAATCATCAATAAATGCCTCGATAGTGACCTCCACCATGTTTGAGAAAATAGACATCATACAACATCAAAGTCATCGGTGCATTACATAATCCAAAACGCATCCGCTTGAAAGCAAATATTCCACATGGTAAAGTGAAAGTGGTCTTCTCTTGGTCTTTGGGAGAAATCGAGATCTGATTGTACCCTAAATAACCATCAAGAAAATAATACCATACTGTACAAGCAAGATAATCTAACATCTGATCCATGAACATCATTAGAAAATGATCTTTTCCAGTTCATGCATTCAATTTCCTATAATCCATGTACACTCGCTAGTTTATGACTGGCCTTATCAGAATAAGATCATTTTTTTCATTAGAAACCACAAAAATTCCACTATTCTTTGCAAGACATTGGACTGGGCTTACCTATTTATTATCTGTTATTAGATAAAACACACCTATATCAATCACTTGATGATTTATTTTTTGATGACCTCTTGCATAAGTGGATTCAGCCTATGCTGATGCTCAATGCTAGGAATACAATATGATTTGAGCTAGATTTTGCAAGTGAAAATACCCAATGAGGTTCTAATGAGTCAGTAATGGATGAATTGATGGCCCTTTTAAGTTTTTCAACATAGCTACTAGAGCTTCCAATTACCATTGACCAAATCTACTACTATAATAACCAACAAGGTATTGTTGGCTTCAACGAAATCATATCAAAGTTGGGATACGAGAGCATTGAGCTCCAAGATAAGAGGCTCCTTAATAGAAGGCTTGGCTGGTGGAGTTGCAAGATTCTTTAAGTCCAAGTGTAACTTTTTCAAAGCATAAATATATGAACCCATAAATGCGAGTGCATTAGTCATCTGATCATACTCATCTATATCATCTCCATTAAAATTAAAAATCACAACTGCCAGTGCCTCAATCTTAAAACTCTCCTTGATAGGTAATAGTGGAAGCTCCTCATTAATAACAACAATCACTGAGACCATACACGTATCATTAGGTTGCTTCATTGACTAGCAAACATTAAAAATCACTTCTTTCTTATTCAATCAAATTTCAGCTGTCGGGTTTCCATGTCAACTAAAACTCATCTGGTGGTAAGAAATGGTCGCCCTAAAATGATGGGAACCTCAAAATCTATCTCACAGTCTAGAATGAAAAAGTCCACTGGATAGAAGAATAATTCAACCTTCACTAGAACATCATGAAGTACACCACAAGCATCTTTATCGTGTGATCTGCCATAAAACCCCATATTGAAGTCAGTTTGGGTACTCTTAAGCCCAACTATCTAAACACTACTAGCGTCTTGAGATTAATGCTAGCACCCAAATCACACAAAACCTTTACAAAATAAAAGTCTCCTGAGTTGCACGAAATGGTGAACGCTCTAGGATCTTCCTTTTTCTGTACAAAAGATAGGAAAGTTATTACTCTATATTGGTTCAAATTATCAGCAGGCTCAAAATTCACAATCCTCTTTTTCATACTAATATCTTTCATAAACTTGGTATATCTAGGAATTTACATAATTTCCTCAATCAAAGAGATATTTATAGACAACTGCTTCAACATAAAATTAAACTTGTGATACTTCCCTTCTTCTGCCCTCATCTTCAATCTCTATACGAAAGGTGGAGAAGGTTGTGGAATAGGAGTTAAACTCTGTGTGACCTCATTCTCCTTTCCTTTTGTATCCATGGTCTCCTATTCAATAATTAGAGAGATATTTTCAATTTAATTCTTATTAACAACCTGTTCTTTAAATTTAGCTACTTTTTCCATATCAATCATCTCGAGCTTGATTGTATCATCAAAAACTATTGGCATAGGAGGCTCAGCAGTCATCTTACCACTTTTAGTAGTCACAGCCATGCAGTGACTATAATTTTTTGGATTTTGGATGGTGCTGATAGGAAGCGTAATTTTTTGTCGTTGGTTTAGAGCTACAAACATTTGGTGAATTTGCTTCTGTATATGTTTAATCAAAGTAGCATCTGACTCAACCTTTATGTTCATCCAAGAAATATCTGCACAAATATTCTTAAGATTGTCATCACTAGCATCTACCCTTTTCAACATTTTGGCTAACATGTCCTCCATCCTAGAATTACTCGGCTCTTTTTCATGGATACTAGGAGGAGTATACAAACCACTTCTATAATTTTTCTACCCATATCTCTTCCTTCAAACACTGTCTCTATATCTACCTTTACTTCTATCTCTCTAACCATACCAGTTGTAATTATTGTCCTTATAATAGTGTAGACCTTGATTCCTTTGACCTTGGTGCCAAGTGTCTCAATTAGACCCTTGGGTTGGCTTGGAAACCCGCCACCTGATCATTCTAGTAGTTTAACTCTTCATCAAAATCAGAATCATCATGTCTTGGTGCTTTTCCTTGTGAATTGATTGTCTTTACCTTTTCAGTGCCAGCCCACATTTAATACTTTGCAATGAGGCTTATTTTAGTCCTTATTTTAAATATCTCTTGAAACTTTTCCTCTTATTTCCTGTGCTGCTCCATGGACAAACCTATAGCATAAGTGCCAGTGGGAACTTTAGATTCCTATGTATGCCATGCCCTGTTCATCTTGGTGACTCTATCAAGCATCTCTGTTGTCTCTGTATATATGTTACTTATAAAATCTCCTACAGTGATAATATCATTTACTACCTTGGTGTTGGCACTTAAAGAGTTATAGAAGATCTCTAACAAACTAGAATCAAGTATCTTATGATTATGAACTTACTTCAGCTTCTTATTGAATATCAACCATGTCTCATACAATGCTTTTGTGATTAGTTACATGAAGTTAAATATTTCATATTTTAGGTGCAACATTCTGGATGGAGGGAAAACCATTTCACGAGAGCCCTATTCAGCCCTCTCTAGGTAGTGATTGAGTCATTAGGTAATTCTGCCAACCAAAGAGATTCTTTAATTGCCAATAAGAATGGAAATAACCATAATTTGATTACATCTTGAGTCACACCATATTGATTATACGCCTTATAGATCCCTACGAAGTTCATTAAGTGCATGTTTGCATCATCAGTAGCATGTCCAGTGAATACTCTTTTCATGTTTAGCACCTGTATCATTATGCTAATAATGTTAAATATCGCCTCACCGGGTAGTGAGGGGAACAATGGATCTTGTTGTACCTATATAATCTAGGTCATCATCATCATCATCATATTGAGGGGCATAACTGTAGTGCGGCTACTCAGGCCCCCTATTCCTTTATTGCCTATTCTATTCACTCAGTGCGTTCTGATGTGCTGCCTCTTCTTGTATAGCTAGCTCATTTGATACGGCTTGGCATTCCTGATTAGATAGCCAGTTACCTCACACTATTGAGATCTCTATTATTCCTCAGCCAACATCCTGGTTGTGGCTTCTTTCACAGTTTCATGGATTCCTTACTTATCCATTCTCCTCAAAGTTCTTACAAGTTTGTGATTGATTAGAATTAGGAGATTTCCTTTACTCCGAGTGTTGGGCATACACAAGTGTGTATCCTATGAACCAAAGAAAAACTAAAAGAAAAGTAAATCAGTAAATAAGGAATAAAAGAAAAATAAACATATTGATCTTATCTTAAACCATATTCCCAACAAAGCCAAAATTTGATGTTGCCCAAGTTACACCTCTAAAGTAAAGTATAAAGCAATTACTATTCAAATATAAAACACAACCAAGGTTGGGGCCTATTCCATGAGGATTATTGTTAGGACCTACGTCAATGTAATTATTTTGGCTTTTAGTCAGTTATTTTTGAAGGAGGAGCTTTGTTGCAAGTAATAGGTGAAAATTGTAAGTAACCAAGTAATAGAGTATCAATTAACATTGTTTATAATCAATAAGAGAGTTAAGTTCATGCAAAATTGGTAATTTAAGTTCTATCATGGTGCTTAGCATGCAAAACAAGTAGGTCAAGTTCACCTAAATGGTTGGTCCCCTAAATAAATGATATTACCACGCAACTTGGTACATCTATAGGTGGTTGGTTTACTAACCCTTGTCTTTTATCCCAAATTAGCTATTCTCGAACATGGTCAAGTTATTAGATTAGGGTTGATAGTCTCAAGTCTCTTTTGTTAATCCATATTCATATTCGTTACTCCTTTGGTCCAACAAGTAAGAATAAGGCGAGTATTAACATTCACGGCTGTTAAAAAACAATTAATATAAAGGGATGAACAATACTTGTATAAGCACCATTCAATAATCACTAAGTACTTTAGCCTAATTTGTTAATTCATCATGATAACCCTACTTGTGGGTTTAGCTACTCATTCTTTGAGAATCACACCTAGAAGTTATACACAAATTAATAATTATGAACTTACATGATTTAGCAGATGAAATTCAGACACTCGAATTATCAAAAGAATTTTAATATCCATGAATCAGTGATTGAATAATTATTCAAAACCCAAGAACAAAACAATGTATGTGTTTCTAAGGCCTCAGAGATTGTAATAATACATAAAGACTAAAATAAAATATAGGAAAGATATTTATAGAAAAACACAAAACCTATCCTAAACATAATTGGATTGCAAGCTCGACAGTGCCTACGAGTCGTAGAGTGTCCTAATGACTCATAAGTTTTGGTCACGACTCATTTTCAATTTATCATTAGTTCTGTTGTTAGCTCTTAGTATGAATCATTGAGTGATCATACGTTTCGTACAGTCTATTGTGACCCTTGAAACCTAATTTACACCTTTTTGGTATTTTTGCCTACGACTACTCAGAATGAGTCACCATGACTTGTGCCTTCTCACCATGATTCTTAGGTTCCTTCCATGGTGACTAGACTAGCTTTTTATCCTTCAGATCTTTCTTCCCACAATCTATCATAACGAGGACTCGTATATTGACTCAATGAGTTGTGTAGTCCATCCGTGGTTACTGGTCCAACTTTACATCTTTCAACTTCTATACTTCACGATCACTTAGAACTAGTCAAGAGGACTTGTTGCTTGACATCACAACTCTTATCCAAAAGTCATATGTTGTACTCTAATTTATGTCTTCAGGACTTTATGTCTTCCCTCAGAAAGGATCAGGGTAAGACTCGTGGCTTGACCCTACGAGTCGTCCCACCCTACGAGTCGTCCCTTTGCTTTCACAGTCAATACTTATATATTTTCAGCCTTTTTTAACCATTCACTTTTGAGACCTATTTTCCTGCACATAAACTCACAAAGACATATCATATCTACCAAAAAGTACGTAAGAATGTACAACAATCCTTTGTTTTAGGTTTCCAAAGTTCCATAAAACCACGACACAACAATTGTGTAAGAATCCATTCTTTTTGTCACGCCCCGAATCCCATCGAGACATGATTGGCACTCGTAGCCGATAAGGCCCGAGAGAACTAACCTTTGACTATGTTCAATCATATGCATCACAGAAGCATCACCACTACTTTGTAAGAACTTGAACGACGAATAAAAGAAAACATGGGACATATATATACATACATATGAAACTTGGCCGTTGAGGCCATCCAGTCAAAACAACATATGCCTTTTTCACTGATACACCCACATCCGTCTACAAAAGCCTCTAACAAAATGCTTTGACCAAATGAACTAAAAGTCGGGACAAGTCCCCGCTTTAAACAACATGTACAAAATCAAAACACATGTACAACATAGACTCGGAGAAGCCCCGAACTAACTGGAGCTCACCAAAGATCCGCAACACTGACAATCTACTGTGAAGGCCTACTAGTACCTGCGCCTGCAGCAAGTAAAATAAATTCCCCAAAAAGGGTCAGTACGAAGAATGTACTGAGTATGTAAGGCCATATGAAACTTGTAAGATATGAAAACAAGTCAAAAACTCAAGTTCAAATGCATAACCAATATAGATAAGTCACAAAGTAGATGAGTCACTATTCTGTACTTTGGAAGCCATGTATATTACATTAATTCTTTCTCTTGTCTTTACTTCTTTTACATTGCTCATGTACTGTTAGGGCCCTCATCATGCAGGTGTTCTTTTCACCCCATGGATAACATATCATCGTCATGCAGGTATTCGTTTTACCCCATGGATAAGATCATATCATCATGCGGGTCTTCTTGCACCCCATGGATAAATGGCCATCATCATGCGGGTATTTATACCCCATGGATAGACTAACATCCTCATGCGGGTATTTATAGCCCATGGATAGACTAAAATCCTCATGAGGGTATTTGTACCCCATGGATAACACCCATGAACACAATCAATATGCATTACTTCATTCTTACTTCATTTCATTACTTTGAGATTGGTACCTTTACTTGTGAGAGATTGATACGTTGCTAATACTTTTGATAATCATAACTTTACTAGAAACTTTGGATCAATAATCAATGAGTGAGAGACATATGAATAACTTGGCAATATAACATTATTAGAAACATAGCCTTCATGGAAACATAACACTATTGGAACCCTTGGACAATAATCCATGAACAAGAGACATGAGATTCACCAATGATCAATGAGTAGGAAATATATGACAATGACATGGATAACCGGGTATGGGATACCTTAGCACATTTCGGGATAGGACTAGTGAAATAGCAATGTGGATACTATTTGCCGCAGAAAAGATACGGACAGAGTAACCTTACATACCTTGTACTTTCAATACGGATATACAATCCTAGAGGTGCATACAATAGTCCCGCTACTTCTTTATGTGTCACTCTACAACACAAGTACATAACAAGATTCACATTAACCACCAACTACTTGACAAATGAATAGAACATCAATGAGTAACATGTTTGCCTTTAAACATGTCATTTCCCCTTGACAAATCTATTGACAAAATTATTATTCCAAAAATTCCATAATATTCCCAACATTGACCAATACATGATAAATGATACATTTCACCACAACACTTCTCCTTTACACTTTCTTATCCATATCATATCGCAAATAATCCATCAAATCACCTTAATACAACTCATAACACATATCGGCCAAAATCCCACAATTTCCACTTATAGACAAGAACAAGTTTAATACCAAAAATAACACCATACATGTTCATATTTTGTCTATACCATGCTTTTTCATCAAAGGCACAAGGCCTAATTCAAGTTCAAATTACCAAGATAGCACATCTTTCACCAAAAGCAAAAAGACACTATTCACCACCTTGCCAACACAACTAGCATAATATACATAATCTCCCATGCATATAATATGTTAAACCATAATAATAAACATTTACCCAAGCTTGAATAGTGATGATCTTCTCCAAAAGTGGACTTAGGGTTTTGAGAGCAAAAGGGGTTTCTTGAAATGTTTTGGAAAAACATAGAAATACATGTGTGTGTATAATGGATAAAAAATCAGATTTTTGGTCCCTTTTATAAGCTTTTGAGTCCATCCTTATCCATTTAATATTGTGTTCTAGAAGGTCAAATGGAAGAATGGGTTATTTGACCCATTTGGGCAATGTCTTTCTTCCACTTTTGGGCCTTAATTTGGGCCCAATAAGACATATCCATTTAACCCATCAACTTCCATGTATTATTCACCATATATCTCATGTTTACATAATTCCATAACGTCACGAAAATATTCTCTTACAAGATTCTCATTCGTCGTTTTGATCGCAAAAGTAGGAATTCTAGTCGTCCATGGCTTCCTTGAACATTTTTGATAATTACTTGTGTTTCATGGTTTGATCATTTGGAAGTATGTATGAGTGTATTGAAGTGTTTGAAGCTTTAACAATTCTCAAATAACTCCAAAGAACCAAAAGAAACCATCCAAGAAGCGTCGTAGAATTGCGTTTCAAAACGAGTCCGGAAGGGCACATTTTTTTGTGCCTTGCGCCACTAGCTGCAAAGAAGGATGTGGCGCAAGAAATGAGGCCCCTATGAATCAGGTGGCTTGTGCCACACCCCCTGAAACAGGGCAGTGGCGCAAGTTTTGGTGCTTTGCTGAATTTTTCGGCCATTTTTCCAACACTTGTGTATCGTCCAATACCTTATCAAAACACTACAAAATACTTACTTAGTTATCTTAATCATCAAGTAAACATGACTCCAAGTCACCAAATGAGGTTGGAATGTGTACGGGTATTCCACAAATGCTCCCCAAAATCACCAAACACTTCCTATGAAAGTCTAATTACATGTACGTGGCCAAATTTCAATTTTCTCGTCGTTAGCGTTACCAAATACATACTTATATTTATCGACACCTAAGAAAACCTTATTCAACATCATCAAGTAGGGTTCGGAAGGTACGGGGTGTTACATTCTTCCCCCCTTAGAAACATTCGTCCTCGAATGTTAGTAACATCGTCTCATGTACATCCCATGCATCTATATATTCACATATATACATATACACATACTACTTCCCGATACTTTCTTTTTATTGCTCAAATTCCGTACTTTAAATTTTCTCTTCCATTTGAAACCATTACGGGTACTCCGAATTTATCTTTTCTTTAGCTTTAATAAAAGCAATGGATCTCGGCATATGACTTGTATTAGCTTGTAGCTACTATTGTACCACCTTAATCTTTCCTCTAGCCTAGTGAACAAACTCTAACCCCCAAGCATGGCAGTTCCACTTACTTTAAACTTTCGTCCATATAAACCTTTGTACCATTTTTGGATACTTGAATTTTATCTTTCCGTTCAAGGACGATCTTTTGTGGAAGAAAAATAGAAAGATACTTTCGTAGCTTGGCACTCTTCGTGACATACAAGAAGTCAATCACTTCATAAACCATTACAACATAAAACAAGACTTCATTTCTATCTCCATAAGATCAACCATCATAACATGTTCAAAAACATCTACTATCCCATTACGATATACTCTTTTATCTTCGATTCACTAACTAGTGTCTAGACTCCAATTAGCATAACTAGTAATTCTGGTTTCTTTCAAATTCGTTCCATAATCAATGGTATGATATATCATAAGGGAGAATACGGGTCATTAATGCATATACATCATGGTAATATACCTAAATACCTGTATCGTCATCAGGAGATGTTCCCCCAATCGGCCGGTCCACTAAAGCATAAGTACGATTCTGGACCACACTAGTATCGGCTGCTCCTCCGGCACCTCTGCCACGGCCAACAGACTGTACACCTCGGTCTAAAGAAGGAACCGATGTTGATGATGCCACAGTAGACCCCGCAGGTCGTACCATACTATCCAGGCCTCGTCGTGGACAGTCTCTCATTATGTGAACCGGCATACCACACCAATAACAAGCATTCGTTCCTCTCTAACATTCACCTTCATGAAATCGTCTGCAAAACTGGCACAGTGGGCGAGAAGACCCTGCTGTCTATGAATCTGGCACCCTACCACTCTGCCCAATATGACTGCCCCTGAATCCTCGAGATTGAGATGGAACGCCTGTTGTAGCATAATAGAATGAGGGTCTAGGCGGTAACATTTGAGATCCAGATCCTCCTGGGGAAACTATAGACTGCCCCATGGATCTTGCCCGTTTTACTGGCCCTTCCTCCGATTTCTATATCCTCTTTCTTTGCCTTTGGTCTTCCATTTTCTGCGCGAAGGCCTGGATTCTCGCTATATCCATATCTCGATTTAAGGCAGTGATAGTACAGTCCCGTACCAAATAAGGCTCCAATATGTCCACATATCTATGTACTCTATCTTCAATCGTGGCCACCACATTTGGAGCATATCGTGGCAAGGAATTAAACTGCAAACTGTATTCCCTGATGCTCAGATTTCCCTGACGTAGATTTAGGAACTGATCCGCACGTGCCTCACGGATCTCATAGGGCAAGTAATGATCAAGGAAGGCCACTTTAAACTCTTCCCACGTAGGTGGGGTTGCACCCATACCTAGAGCTTTCTTCCAGTCCTTATACCACAAAATAGCCTCGCCCTTCAGTCTATACGCTGCTTGTTCAACAGTTTCTACACCTGTTACGTGCATCACCTCTAGTGCTCTTTGAACCTGGTCCACAAAATCCTGTGGATCTGCTTTCAAGTCTGATCCAGTGAATATAGGAGGGTCCAATTTTAGAAAGTCCTGTGTTCTGCGACTTGCCACTCTAGCCGCATCATCATCATGTGTCATTGGACAAGCTCGTCCTTGACTCTGGGCTGCCACTATCTGTGTTAACATATGAACTGCATTTCTAAGATCCTGGTCTGTAGCATTCATCGGTGGTTCTATGGGTATTTCTCTACCAATTGGCTCCTCAGGAGCTGGAAAAGTAGACGAAGACCGTGACTAAATTTCAGCATTTTCTCCACCTTGACTAGCTTGGTCAGGTGGTAGTCTACTCCTTCCTTCTTCAGCAGGCACATCTACCTGCTTCCCTTTACCTCTACCTCTCGTGATTGGCATTTTGACTATACCAAAGAAAAATAATTGCCAAGATCAGATACAATGCAACTTACAACATTAGCTTTATTGTACGATCTAGAATGAAGAAAAGAAACAACATCCTAAATGTCCCATAGCCTCCTACTTCTCAATGTGGTTCACAACACATCGATAAGTAAGACTCTACTCAGACACGGCTTTGTAAACACCCTTAGACCAACCTGCTCTGATACCACTTTGTCACGCCCCAAATCCCATCGAGACATGATTGGCACTCGTAGCCGATAAGGCCCGAGAGAACTAACCTTTGACTATGTTCAATTATATGCATCACAGAAGCATCACCACTACTTTGTAAGAACTTGAACGACGAATAAAAGAAAACATGGGACATATATATACATACATATGAAACTTGGCCGTTGAGGCCATCCAGTCAAAATAACATATGCCTTTTTCACTGATACACCCATATCCGTCTACAAAAACCTCTAACAAAATGCTTTGACCAAATGAACTAAAAGTCGGGACAAGTCCCCGCTTTAAACAACATGTACAAAATCAAAACACATGTACAACAGCGACTTGGAGAAGCCCCGAACTAACTGGAGCTCACCAAAGATCCGCAACACTGACAATCTACTGTGAAGGCCGACTAGTACCTGCGCCTGCAGCAAGTAAAATAAATTCCCCAAAAAGGGTCAGTACGAAGAATGTACTGAGTATGTAAGGCCATATGAAACTTGTAAGATATGAAAACATGTCAAAAACTCAAGTTCAAATGCATAACCAATATAGATAAGTCACAAGGTAGATGAGTCACTATTCTGTACTTTGGAAGCCATGTATATTACATTAATTCTTTCTCTTGTCTTTACTTCTTTTACATTGCTCATGTACTGTTAGGGCCCTCATCATGCAGGTGTTCTTTTCACCCCATGGATAACATATCATTGTCATGCAGGTAATCGTTTTACCCCATGGATAAGATCATATCATCATGCGGGTGTTCTTGCACCCCATGGATAAATGGCCATCATCATGCGGGTATTTAACCCCATGGATAGACTAACATCCTCATGCGGGTATTTGTACCCCATGGATAGACTAACATCCTCATGCGGGTATTTGTACCCCATGGATAACACCCATGAACACAATCAATACGCATTACTTCATTCTTACTTCATTTCATTACTTTGAGATTGGTACCTTTACTTGTGAGAGATTGATACGTTGCTAATACTTTTGATAATCATAACTTTACTAGAAACTTTGGATCAATAATCAATGAGTGAGAGACATATGAATAACTTGGCAATATAACATTATTAGAAACATAGCCTTCATGGAAACATAACACTATTGGAACCCTTGGACAATAATCCATGAACAAGAGACATGAGATTCACCAATGATCAATGAGTAGGAAATATATGACAATGACATGGATAACCGGGTATGGGATACCTTAGCACATTTCGGGATAGGACTAGTGAAATAGCAATATGGATACTATTTTCCGCAGAAAAGATACGGATAGAGTAACCTTACATACCTTGTACTTTCAATACGGATATACAATCCTAGAGGTGCATACAATAGTCCCGCTACTTCTTTATGTGTCACTCTACAACACAAGTACATAACAAGATTCACATTAACCACCAACTACTTGACAAATGCATAGAACATCAATGAGTTACATGTTTGCCTTTAAACATGTCATTTCCCCTTGACAAATCTATTGACAAAATTATTATTCCAAAAATTCCATAATATTCCCAACATTGACCAATACATGATAATTGATACATTTCACCACAACACTTCTCCTTTACACTTTCTTATCCATATCATATCGCAAATAATCCATCAAATCACCTTAATATAACTCATAACACATATCGGCCAAAATCCCACAATTTCCACTTATAGACAAGAACAAGTTTAATACCAAAAATAACACCATACATGTTCATATTTTGTCTATACCATGCTTTTTCATCAAAGGCACAAGGCCTAATTCAAGTTCAAATTACCAAGATAGCACATCTTTCACCAAAAGCAAAAAGACACTATTCACCACCTTGCCAACACAACTAGCATAATATACATAATCTCCCATGCATATAATATGTTAAACCATAATAATAAACATTTACCCAAGCTTGAATAGTGATGATCTTCTCCAAAAGTGGACTTAGGGTTTTGAGAGCAAAAGGGGTTTCTTGAAATGTTTTGGAAAAACATAGAAATACATGTGTGTGTATAATGGATAAAAAAACAGATTTTTGGTCCCTTTTATAAGCTTTTGAGTCCATCCTTATCCATTTAATATAGTGTTCTAGAAGGTCAAATGGAAGAATGGGTCATTTGACCCATTTGGGCAATGTCTTTCTTCCACTTTTGGGCCTTAATTTGGGCCCAATAAGACATATCCATTTAAACCATCAACTTCCATGTATTATTCACCATATATCTCATTTTTACATAATTCCATAACGTCACGACAATATTCTCTTACAAGATTCTCATTCGTCGTTTCGATCGCAAAAGTAGGAATTCTAGTTGTCCGTGGCTTCCTTGAACATTTTTGATAATTACTTGTGTTTCATGGTTTGATCATGTAGAAGTATTTATGAGTGTATTGAAGTGTTTGAAGCTTTAACAATGCTCAAATAACTCCAAAGAACCAAAAGAAACCATCCAAGAAGCGTCATAGAATTGCGTTTCAAAACGAGTCCAGAAGGGCACATTTTTTTGTGCCTTGCGCCACTAGATGCAAAGCAGGATGTGGCGCAAGAAATGAGGCCCCTATGAATCAGGTGGCTTGCGCCACACCCCCTGAAACAGGGCAGTGGCGCAAGTTTTGGTGCTTTGCTGAATTTTTCGGCCATTTTTCCAACACTTGTGTATCGTCCAATACCTTATCAAAACACTACAAAATACTTACTTAGTGATCTTAATCATCAAGTAAACATGACTCCAAGTCACCAAATGAGGTTGGAATGTGTACGGGTATTCCACAAATGCTCCCCAAAATCACCAAACACTTCCTATGAAAGTCTAATTTTATGTACGTGGCCAAATTTTAATTTTCTCGTCGTTAGCGTTACCAAATACATACTTATCTTTATCGAAACCTAAGAAAACCTTATTCAACATCATCAAGTAGGGTTCGGAAGGTACGGGGTGTTACACTTTTCTTGGTTAATTGTTTATTAGTTATTTTATTTTTGTTTTTTAGTCCAGTTAATTCATAAATTTATCTTTGGAATTTATCGCTTGAGTAAATAATTACAATTAGTGTAATTTAGTAAAAAATTAATCGATAAATTGCAGTAGAAACGATATCTGGACTTAAAAATCATATATTACTTGTACAACTGCATACACTTACGTGTGCATTTGGACTCAACAAGTTGTTGGCTTTGTTACCGAAGACTTAGAAATTAACGGTTTATTTAGTTTAGAATTTTTCTTTTTATTTATTTAAGTTTTTTCTTTTTGGTGAGTATATATTTTATTTTTGTATAAATATTTGTATTTTCCTATAATATTTTGGTACATGTCTTAAGATGACATTTTAAAAAGTATGGAGTGCAACTTGCCAAAGTTGCTGGTGGTGATGCACTTGGTGTAGTCCAAAAATGGCCTTGACGTTCACATGACCTTGGTCGCAATTGCAAGGGTCAAGGATCTTGCACTTTGCGTTCGAGGGACAGCCTTTGCATTTACAAAGAGGAGGCTTGCCTAGCCGGTCCAACCTTCTTTTTTGTAATCATGGTGGACCGGCCGCATTCACAAAGGTCTATCTGGGCCACCTCCCGCGTTAATGATTGGGGTCCCACATTCATGAAAAGGACCCTTGACAGTATATATTGTTGATGCCTTCTCTTTCAGCTCCCATTTTAAGTCCTAAACACAATTTTGGCATCTGAGAGCTTAGAATTCATGGAATATTGATTATTGGGAGCTTGGGATGCATCAAAAACTTCATTGCAATCAATCCCTCTATGTTTTTCTCGTAAGTTCCCGATTATTTTACCTATTAATTCATTTATTTAATTTATATTCCTTGAACTGCGTTGGGACTATTTTTGGACTGATATGGACTCAATTTTATTCATTTTTTTAGGCCAAATGGTCCTTGATCTAAGAGGGATACTATGACAGTTTAAATTTTGTGATTCCACAAGTGGGCCCCATGTAGAATTTTTAGTCCAATTTATGACGCAGAGAGTATACATGCAATAAAAGTATCATGTTTCTTGTCTTCATGTGTAGATCATTATTTTGATAGCATAGCAGTGGTCGGAGGCTTCTCAGAAGGGAAAGGCTCAAGAGTAGAGGATTATACAAGCTTTCGACGGAGTCCAGGCAGGCTAGGCTTACCTTTCTTCTAGATTATGCTTAATTATGGTATTATTGTAGTATTATGCCAGTTATGGGTGGGTATTTATGGCTAGATTGTTGTTTTAGTATTTTGTGCCTTATTTAGATTGTTAGGGACCCTTTTTGATAAAATTTAGGCCTATTTTCCCTTAGGTTAGTATAATATCATCATTTAAGATTAAACTTAGTGCTTGTAGTGCCTTACAATGGGATTGAGAAGCCTTAGCCTAGGTTTGGGTTGGTGCTTGCCTTAGGTTGGGTTATCGGGGTTTTGTAGTGGGCCCCACTATTCTTTTTAGATAGAATACTTAGAATAATGCCCCTTTTTGGCTTTCACCATCACTTTGCTGCTTCCTTAGGCTATTATCAGGGTTTGAGGTTGACTTAGGCATTGTTTTACAGTTATTTAGCTCTGTTACCCTAGATTGTGTAGTATTTGACATTGGACCGCACTTTTCAGACTTAATAACTTGAATCAGCTTTGCCTTGTCGGATTTAAACGCTTAAAATTTGATTATATCGACTAAAAGGACAAGGGATAGGGTGAACCTTGGGATGTTACTATTAATCCTATGCCATTATTTACCAGTTCGAGTTTGGCATATGCTTTATTGATATCATTATGAATTTCGATTTGAGTTCGACATTAACTTATGATTATGATTTATTGCTTATGAGTTTTGATTTGAGTCTGGCACTTATTTATGGTTACGACTTATTATCTAAGAGTTTCAAATTGAGTTGGCATCCAACTAGACTCTTGCTATCATCCACTATTTCCAATTCGAATCCGACATGTGGCCTCTTGTTAGTATCCACTATTTTGAGTTCGAGTCTGACGTGTGGCATTTTATTACTATCCACTGGTTTTGGTTCAAGACTTCTTGTGTGTATATATATTTTGGATACTATCTAGTACTCTCTGTCGTGGTTATAGTAGCTCCTATTTTGAATTTATCAGGTCTTGTGAGGGATTTCTTTTGTTTATTTTGTCCTCTTCCCTCTCTTGTTTAGTATATATATATATATATATATTATATATATGTATGTAATATCTCTTTGATTTCCTCTCATTATTTATCATTGTTGTTGTTGTTCTCATTTTCCACTACCTTTCACCTGTTAGCCCGTTACTTTCCATTCAGGGCTATGGTTTGGCTTACCTACTGGTGGATTAAAGTAGGTGTTATTATGACTTGAAAAATAGAGTCATGACAGGTGGTCAATGAAAAGATTGTTCTAAGTTTTATAATCCCTCCTCAAACCTTCATTATGATGATTCTAATAATGCTTGTGCTTTCGTTATTATAGATCCTTGCAGGAAATTATTAGAGGAGCATTACCATTGTCTTAAGACAATTATAAAGGGGTAGACTCAGTTCATAAAAGAATGAGTTAAGATAATTCAAAAGATTGACATGTTTGGCTTAGATATTCACAACTTAAAGGATGATTTGAGTGCAAAGGTTGGTGCGTCTACCACCCAAGAATTTAGTTATGTGTTGTGTAAGGCTTAAAAAAATAATTATAAGCCAACTTGAGCTAAACTTGGAGGGCCAACTACTTGACCTTACTTTTGTTGATGTTGTTCCTGTTGAGAAGAGTACACTAGAGTTATATTAGAAAGTAGATAGTATTATTTTTAATCACTCTAGTATGTGTTAATATAAGGATGTAAATAGTAATATAATTCATGAGTTAGGACATATTGAACCACATTCTAATCACTTTTGCCACATTGTACTTAGATAGTGAGATATTAATTGAGCCGATGAAAGAGTGTATGGAGGAGAAACAATATGTCTATATTCTTGAATTTTTAGTGCTAAAACTAGAGGATTACATTCCTCATTTAAGGACCAAGAAGGGCAAAATGTGACATCTATTTCTTGGTTCCTCATCTTTATACCACCGCCCCTTGAGAAGAGCAGAAAAATTGATTTAAAGTTAGGGGTTCAATTCATATCCTCAATGTAGAAGAAAAAGTGGTGAACTTAATGGCATCGACGTTAAATTAGGCGCTTGTTAGGAGGCAACCCAATTACTAGTGTAGCTTTTTATTTTTATTTTTATTTTTTTATAGTGTCACTTTATTGTTTGTTTGTTTTTTGCAGGTTTAGGAAGTCTGAGTACCCATAATTTGGAGCTAAGGATCACATTTGAGCTTAAGTGTGGAGATGCATATGACCCTAGATGGAAAGTGAAAAATCCCTAGAGAGCCTCAGGGTGTATCTTTAATTCTCATTTTACTTAGTTTATCACTTTGGAGACAAAGCTTTATTTTTAATGTGGGGTAGGATATCATTTGATATTTGTTTAGGGTGAAGCATGCTATAGGATTTTCTTTTATTTATTTATTTTACTTTCTTGCTTTAGAAAAAAAGAGTAAGAAGAATTTTTTTTCAAAAAGTTTTAAAATACAAAAAAGATTTATCTTTTGTTCTTTAGCTTAAAATAGTTATTGTTAGATTTTAGCTTTTTAGTCTTTAGTAGAGCATACTTCACTCACCCATTGATTTTTCTTTTAGGTTTTTTTCCAAGGGGAATTCCTTTGAACTTAGTATCTATTATTTATTTTAAGAGTAAATTTTTCTTTAATTATTTTTTTGGAGAGAAAGAAAATACCCTTTTAACTTTTTTGATACTTACGAATTAGGCCTGATCTTAAGTAGAAATTTCTTGTGAGTGATTGAGTATGTGATAAAATAGAAAAGTATTTGACACCTAGGCTCATAATTGTGACTCTGTATATCGCTTATTTTATTTTAATAGTTCGCTATGATCCTATCTGTCTTAGAAGTGGAATTGATCCATCCTGATTGATACCTATGCCATGTGTGGTGAGGATTTGCATATTCCATATTTTGCATCGTAGTCTAGAACATGCCCTGCATGTTATTGAAGTGAAAATAAAAGTATTTCTTGGTTTACAAGATTATAATAGGCTTTGTTTGATTTGTCTTGTGAATTTTATTTTCAGATATTATATCAATAGTTATCCCTTTTGAGCCTACAACCTTTTATTTGGCAGCCATATTTTTGCCTTCATTCGCTTGTTGAATCCCTAGTTTCTGCACCCTGCTTCCTTCAGTTCTGTAGCATAGACTATGATATAATTGTTAAGTTTGAATTAAGAGATGCTTGAGTGAAGAAAAAGGTGAAAAGTTATTGCTACAAAGTGATGAAAAAACCCTCTTTGATAAAATGTAACATGAAAAAAAAAAAGAAAAATATTGTTTGAGAAAAAATGATTGAAGCATTCTTGATATGATGAGATTACTAGTGAAAATAATTGATGAAGAAAGGGTTAAAAATTAAAAGGAGAAAAATAATGGGTGATGATGTCAGAAAGTGCAAAGTACTTAGGGAAGTGTAAGTTACTATTATACAGTTTTCTTACCCTTCCCCTAGAAAACATTACAACCCATTAAAGCCCTATTTGATTCTATCTGAACATGCTTAATTAGTGAAGATGTACATAATCAGTAAGCCTAAGGTTCTTTGTGCATACATATGAATTGTTTGTGAATGTGAGAGTTGTGATTTGATGCAAAGTCCTTAAATTAAATTCGATCTTTAGAATTGAATGTGTGGACTATTTCTTTTTGTGAGGGCACATGCTTCATGATAGATTGGTGATGTTATTATCTTTCTTTGGTAAGAGTAGGTGATCGAACTTAAATTTGAAGAGGTAGAGTCCGTCTTTGAGGTTAGGAGGTTAGAGGTTTGTTGTTTATTAGTATTTCTTGCATTATGATTTGGAAGTATACTAGACGTTTTGAATTGCAAAATAGCTTAATTGCTTGTATCAATCAAATTTATCATGTTTTTAGCTCGATTTATTGAGATGCGATTTAATGCTTGCTCGAGGACGAGCAAGAGTTTAAGTGTGGGGAAGTGATGTGAGGCCAAAAAAATATTTTAATCATTATTTTCCTCACATTTAGTATTTTTTATTTGTCCTTTTTGAGCATTGATTTTATGAATTATGCTTAATATTGTATTTTGATGTATATGATTAAAGTGGTGTGAAGATGAAAAGAGTTAGAGCCAAAACTAATTAAAGTTGGAAGATTATTGAAGGAAATCAAGCAGGCTGCTTAATGGAATAAATTAATTAAACTAATCAAATATGACCCAGAAAGTGAGTTGAAGCATGAAGCTGTCAATCCAGAATTCAGGCGTGCATTTGTGGCATGCCACAGAGCTACTGCTCCATGATGAGTGGCATGCCACGGAGAGTCTAGCCCGATTTTATTTTTCCAATCCATTTTAGACTCAGTTAATTTAATTTTGGATTTTTCTTACTCTGATAAATATTTTATAAATCAGATTTTACACAACTTTTGACCTAGGGAGAGCTAGGAGCCTCCATGAAGGCCGGAAAATTTTGATTTCATCTTTTCTTCTTATTATTTATACATTTTTTTTGTATGCCTTGTTATAATTGCTTCATATCTATGTGGAGCTAAACATCTCTTTCTAGTATTATGGTAGCTAAATAAATAATTATTTAGTAACCCTTGATTTTATCTATTCGATTATTATTATAGTTGTTCTTATATTCTTGGGCTTACTATTTTAATGATTTTTGATCATTAAAATAAATCTATAATCCCAAAGTGAATTGATCAAGGGAACTAAGAATAGAACGAAGAATATCGGGAGCAAGATCTCTTCATAAGTAAAATAAAGAATTGATTTGTGACTAGCATTGGAACATACCTAGATGACCTTAGTTGGTTACAAAATGGGAAGATAAGTAAATGCATTTGAATTGGATTCTCACATCCCCGTTCAATGATGTAGTTGTGAGACTATTTTGAATAGATTATTAGAGGATGACCATTCCAAATTCATAAAATAAACTCTATAATCAACAACTAGATTATCAAATAAGTTGATGAAATTGGTGCTAAACATGATTGTTAGAGAAGCCTTAATCCTACATCTATTTATTCATTCATTGAGTAAGAATCCACTCTTTTCTTGGTTAATTGTTCATTGGTTATTTTATTTTTGTTCTTTAGTTTAGTTAATTCATAATTTTATCTTTGGAATTTATCGCTGGAGTAAATAAATAAAATCAGTTGAATTTAGTAAATATTTAATTGATACGTCCTTGTGGGAATGATATCTGGACTTAAGAAATCCTATATTACTTATACGGCCGCTTATGCTTGTGTGTCCGTTTGGATGAAACATGGCATCAGTGAGACTTGTTGGGGTCTTAGGCGAAATCGACTCAACTCTTGCTTGTTCGAGCTCATAAGTAACTCCTCCATGGTTTCAACCTTTCTTCTCTCCTCAGTTCACTCATTTGGCATCAACACTGTTGACCCTCATCGGATCTATGAAAAAATGGAACGCCTCAGCCTCTGTAGAGAGAATTCTAGAGTTTTCTTTGGGTTTTGGGTTTTTGCTTTTTTGCCTTTTCCTTTTCCTTTGCTGATTTTTATATATTTTGGTTTCCTAATCCGGTTAGTGTTGGACCGACAGATTAGGCTTGTAAATATTTGGATCTCTTTTATTTAAAATATTGCTCTTCCCACGGCTTAAGGTATTATATATATATATTATATATATATAATACATTTAATTCAGCTCTTTGGGACACCATATAATTCATACATAGAATTTCTCCACCTTATGCAATATCAAGAATAATAAACTCAGAACACACCACACTTAGTAGCTTAGAATCTGATCTACAATAGCTCCTCTGGAGCACGCATCTTACCTTATAATTCTTAAGGTTTCCTCTTTATCAAATGCTATACCCTTCATTCACCTTTATCACAATTACACTTTCACAATCGTTGCAAGTTAACATCTTAATTTCTCGCATACGCTATGTCAAGCCTACTAGATCAAATCTCAACTAACATTACCACTCTCATACTATCTTTCTTCTTACCATGGTGATCATCTATGGTCAAGCTTAGGGGATAGTACTAAACATAGATGGAAAAACTTATACTACTAAAAATTATTACTACCAAAGAAACTCAAGAAACACAAGTCCATTGATGGCTAATGAAAAAATTGTCAATTTTTAACCTAATCTCACAGCCTATCTAATTGTAATCTATTTGCATATTCTTTTTTCACACATCGCTACTACTTCTCTAATCAATTTCCTAAACTACATTCATAGATCTATAAAACCACGGAGGGGGGGGGGGGGGGAGGGGAGCGCACTTGCTCAAACATAAGGGGTACCCTAAATTTTTAAATTCCTAACCACTCTATCCTCTTGTTCACAACCTGTACTTAATCTTTACCAACATCATGACATGTCGTCCTTACTTGTTCCCTAGTTCAATTATACTTCTAAGTCATCCTATCCAACAATCCTTTCTCTATATATTACCATAAAGCTTATCCAACACCTAAGGAAATATCATCCCATAACTCACTTAATGTATACATGACTCCTAGCTACATACTTTGATCAATTAACAATCTCCACTTTTAGGCCACAACACATCTGTCTTCATATTTCTGGCTCTAGAATTCATTTACTTCTTATGACTTACAACACCCCAAACCACTCTCTCTCTTAGGTTACCAAACTACCCAAGCATTGACATACATATTTTCCTACTTAAAGGTGTCATTGGTAGCAAGGTTCAAAAGGGTATACGAGAACATATTACCGCAGGGTCAAAAACACAATTCACAAGAGTGCATTCTTCAAAAATAAAGACCTTTAACGTACTAGTGGGCTCCCCTTGAGACCTATGCGGTCAATTAGACATCTGATGGCTCTATCTAAGAGCACTGCAGTGTTAATAATATGATATTTCTCACTTTTATAACCTCAAATATAAGGCGCATACGAAGGAATTTAAGTAATTTTACTGTCACGACCCAAAGTCCCATAGGAGCCGGACTGGCACCCGAAGCCGATATGGCCCGAGAGAACCAATCTTTGCTCATGAACCTTCGTATGCATATCCTCGTATGAATTGTGTTACACCTTATGCAACTATGTGGAAAACATAATCATGGAAACATGTACTATATACATATTTAGGAAACTTGGCCGTTGGGGCCATCAAGTCAAAACGGACATTTGTCTCTTACATCCATATACCCACATATGTCTATAAAAGCCTCTAACAGATGCTTTAACAAGACCAACTTAAAGTCAGAACAAGCCCCCGCTTTATACTACATTTACAACATCAAAATAAATATGCAACTATGACTCAGAAAGCTCCAAACCAAGTGGAGCTCACCAAAACTCTGCAAATGATCCCCAGTCTACAGAGGAAGTCTACTAATGCCTGCACCTGCAACATGTAAGGTAAGTCCCCTGAGGGGATCAGTACGAAGAATGTACTGAGTATGTAAGGCTCATAAGAAATCATCAGACATAATAACAACAATAATGGAATCAATATAAAAGAATTAATGAATGTGAATAAACTCTCTTTCCGTATGTGTGGAACCATGTATATTACGTTCTTTACTCCTCTTGTCTTTACATACTTTCATCTTATTTGTTCTACCCATGCTAGGCTGTTCTGTCTCCCCTGGGATAAGATTAATCCATGCTAGGTACTTTGACCCCTAGATGTTATGTGAACCCATGCTAGGCTTTCGTGTTGCCCTTGGGATGTACCGTCATAAACCATGCTAGGTGCTGTGACCCCTGGGATGTTATCGTAACCCATGCTAGGCTTTCGTGTCACCCCTGGGATGTATCGTCATAACCCATGCTAGGCTTTTATATCGCCCCTGGGATGTATCAGGATCGACCCATGCTAGGCTTTTCTATCGCCCCTGGGATACCACCCGTGTTATTGGGATCGACCCATGATAGGTATTTTAACCCCTGGGATACCACCCATGATTACTTATTAATTATACATCACTTCTTTCTCTTGTTATTCTTACTTCCATTCTTAAGAGTGATTGAGATATTGAGGATTATAACCTTATTTGAAACACACTCATATACACATTGCACTTCACTCCTTTACTTCATGAGATTGACATCTTCACTTATGAGGAATAATTATAATAACTCGCACATCACCTCTCTTATTACACTTATGAGATTGGTACAAAGATGATCCTCATATTAAAGGATTCTGGAACATGACATGGTAGGGAAAATGCCTTTCAAGAACAAATAGATTCTCTTATGTTATTATTGTCTTGAGATAGTCCTTTTAGGACTTACCACGTTATGACATCTTAGGAACTTCAATCAATGAATAAGATATAAATGAATCATCATTCATCTAAGAATAGGACACATATGAATAACAACATACATCAACCTGAATTGATATAGTTCAAGCCTCTCGGAATTGAAACAAGTCCAGTGTCAATATGACCAACATGTTGCAGAAGGATACGGAAAGAGTAACCTTACATACCTTGTATTCTCAATACGAATACACAATCTTAGACGTGCATACAATATTCCCGCTCCTTCCTTATGTTTCACTCTACAACACAAATACATAGCGGAACCAACATTAACCACCAATTACCTTACAATGGCATACAATAATAATAAGTCACATGTTTAGATTTAACATGTCATTTCCCCCTTGACCATACCATTTATGAAATCATCATACCAATAATCCCACAATATTCCCAACATTGACCAATACATGATAACCAATATCATGTCACACCAAGTTCATACTTTACACTTCTCCATCACCACCACATCACAATTATTCCATCAAATTACTTCAATACACCTCACAACAACAAATCGGCCAAAATCCCATAATTTACACTTATAGAAAAATAAAAAGTTTAGGACCATAATAACACAATACATGTTGTTATTTCATCCATACCATGCTCTTTCATCAAAACCACAAGTCATAATTCAAGTTACAATCCCATGGATAACACATCTTTTTAACAAAACCAAAAGTGCCATGTCCAACACTTCCAACCATAACCAACATGATATACATAATATCTCATGCTTATAATATGTTAAAGTACAATAATAATCACTTACCCAATCTTGTAAGATGATGATCTTGCTCCAAAATTTGGCTTTGAGCTCTTAGGGTTTGAAGTTGAAAGAAAAGGGCTTTTGGGAAATTTCTAGATTGACATGAGATTTTTATGTGATAAAATCTGATTTTGGACCCTTTATATAAGCCTTAGGGGTCATACTTAGCCACTCTAGGCATTTAATGCTAAGTGTGGCTTAGTCAATGGAAGAGTGGGTCATTTGACCCATTCTTGACCCATGTTTTCTTCTCATTTTGGGCCCTATTTTGAGCCCAATTCACTTAACCCACTAAAATCCATAATTCCTCATTTTTAATTCATTTCATATGCATTACGATAATATTCCCACTCATGCAATTCACACTTGTAGCCTCAATTCCAAAAAAAACAATTCTAGCCACTTATGGCTTATTTTGGCTACAAGGGTAATATTGTCATTTTGATGCCAAATTCGCTCTAGAGTAATTTTATCATACCAATATAATACTTTACTCATTTCATGTATATGCTCATGATTGTAGAAGAAACGTAGTAAAAATCAGCTCAGTACGTCCCCGGGCACCCTTGGGACTTAACAAAATTTCCAACTTTGAAAAGTTGCTAAAACCAGCGTGGCACGCCCTTGGGAGCACCAGCTTGCTGCCTCTGGACTAAAAATTTTAGCCCAAAGTGGCGTGGTACGCCCTCTGGCGTGCCCCTCCCTTAGTTTTCTTGAAAATTTCATTTTTCGACTTCTCTTCGCGGGTTTGGTTAGATACTTCAAGTCCTATTCTTTACCTTACTTCTTACCTTTAATATACCTTGTTTGAAGGTCCTCTTAGCCTCATTTTGAACCCCACAAATGCTCCACAAAAATCACAAAACACCTTCTACGAAGGGTTAATCACATGTACAAGGCAAAATTTCAATTTTTCCATCACTAACATTACGAATTACATACTCATGGCATCTCGACACCTAAGTAACCATTGTTCAACGTAGTCACATAGGGTTAGGAGTATATGGGGTGTTACATTTACTATGGCATAACTCTATTGCATGATCTAGTGCTTGAATGAATAGGAAATATCTCCTAAATGCCATGTAGCCTCCCAATTACAAGAGTGGTACAATTCACATCCATAATTAAGACTCTACTAGAGATGGCTTGATTAGACTCCCTAGGAAACTTGAACTTTGTTCTCTAATACAAATTTTGTCATTTCCCTAGCTGAGACTCTAGGCCTCGCAGGCACCGATGTTATTACTAACACGAGTAAACTGTTTGACATATCACACGAGCACATGACTATTAAAAGTACATAAAATAGAAAAAAAAAGTGAAACCAAAAAGTATGATTCTTTAAAAGAGAAGAATTTCATAATCCTGTATTAAAAACAACAAAATGATTAATAAGTCTGAGAATCATAAAAATCAATGTGTGAAATAACATTATCTGAATAACAACTGGCATAGTCTATGAAGCCTCTACTACGTATGATTCCTACCAGGACAAAGCCCTGACATACCTTAACAACTGAAATAATAGATCAACTGACATCTTGACTAGCCCTTATGATGATAGGAGGTTCACTAATAGAAAAAAGTAGAGATCCTAGCGATGTGTATAGTCACAGACTTGGGTTCCCAAACCTACATCATAATATGATATAGGGAAAATACGTCAATACATAGGATGTATAGTATGTAAGCATGAAAATAAAAATATAATAGGTACAATCCAAGAAATGATAAGCTGAAAAAGACGAGAGCATAAGTTGAAGTAGTAACTGATATAGTAAAGTGAATTGATTCTCTTAGTTTCCTTATAGGAGAAAGTGGTGAACTGACATAAACCACCATGTGAGCCCATGGAGTCTGATATTAGTCCAATCAGGTAAGCAATCTTATTACCGCGCATAGGACATACATGACATGATATGCTAGAAAAGATCTATAATAAGCCCTTTTCGGGACACATAAATAAGTGTTATTCGACTTGTGGAATGAACTCTATCCTATGTTTGCAAACATAGTTAACCGTATTAGGTTCATAGATCATAAGCTATATCATTCCTTAACATCAATGTTCTTTAGCCAACTAACATCCTTAAGCTCATAAATTTGAACATGTGTATATGTAGGTTCATGTTTAGAGGATAGCCTTATTAGGCGCATGTTCATGGTCTATCCATTTTAGGCTTATAATCATGTATTGCCACTTTAGGGCTTATGTCTGAGAATTAACCGTATTAGGTTCATAGATCATAAGCTATATCATTCCTTAACATCAATGGAGATTCGTGAGAGGTAAATGTTATGATATTCTATGTCATAGTTCATTGTCATGGATTTCATAGTGTTTAAGGGAATTATGGAGTAACTTGTAGTATTCTTGTTGAAGTTTATATTCATGTCTAGTAGTGAGGATATTCAAGTAATCATACTATAGAAAAGCAATTAAAGCTCACATCTTTTAGTTGCAAAGTAGAACAAAAGAATTTCATGTCCAAGATAATGAAGTTCCATTAATTATCAAGTTCCCATGTTGGGGAAAAATCAAGAATTTTATAAGTTTCATGGTACAATTCAAAACATTAGACAGATAATTACAAAGTTCATGGATTTCAAAAGTTTCATAAATTTCATAAATCATAGGATTTATAATTCTTAAATCCAAGAATGAGGGTTCATATCATCTACACAAATTTGAGTAATCAAGATTTAGAGAGTTTACCCATAGACATCTCACAAAACTTACTTAAAGAATTTGATTAAATTACAAGATTATGGGAATTCCTTCAACCCTAATTGTCTTGCTAGTAATTTGAATTGGAGAAGAATTAGATCAAAAGGAATACATGAAAATAGTAGTCTTACATACCTCAAAGACGTAGAAGAACTTAAAATAGGGATTGGAAGGATCTAGGCATGATTCCAACATTAATTCTCTTGAATTCTTGAGTGTTGCATTTGTAAGGAGGAAGAAGGGTGTTAGATGATAGAAAAAAAGTGTAGAATTAATGGAAAAGCTTTCTAATCATGAAAAGGGGGTATATAAAACATCTCGAACAAAATTTTCCCCGAAGAAATATACCTGCTTTCAACCAGATACCCAAAAGACTTGCTACCTCTCCCTAGGTGTCGCCTTGGCGCCACATTAGGCATTTTGGGTGGTAGCCTATCTGTTCTGATTATCCCTCACTAAAACGCACATAACTTTTTACTTGGGACTCGAATTGATGTGTGGTCAGTAAAGTCAGAAAAATACTTAACAACCTTTAATTTGATGATGGTGGGCCACACAACTTTTCATATTCAAGGAGGAATGCTCATTTGAAGTTGACTTTGTAGAAACATATATGAAAACTTAATCGGTAGAGAAGATTTCAACTAAACATTATGCAAGGGGTTTCTTATGACCTTAATTCACATCCAATACACTTCTTACAATTAAGAATTGACCTTCATACTTAGGTACAATAAAACTTATTGGGTTCAGGCCTATCCACAAACATATAATAGTTCAAATCTTAGCCTGAAAGTTTCAGGTGTTACAATATCTAAATGCAATATGGTGTAGGAAAAACACCTCAATCCATAGCTTAAAGGAAAAACTAGTAAATATGAATGCAATGTAGGAAAATACCTCGATCCTTAGCCTTAAAAGCAAGTGATGTAGGAGAAACACCTTGATCCATAGCCTAGAGAAAGATACAATGAATATGCACCATGCCTATGTATAAGGACAAACAATACTAAAATCGTGTTCTAACAACAAATTTGGCTAACCTAGTAGTTCGTAATAGAAATACACAAATTGCTAAGTAGGCCATCGAGGCCACCAGGATATCTAAATATATGTAGATCTCCATGCGGGCCGATGAGACAACCATGATATCTATATGTATGCAAATCAACATACTTTCAAGCAGACTACCATGATATCTATAACATCACGAAATGTTTGAATACGTATGTACGCAAATTAGCAACACGATAAGTAACTCGTATGTAGCCATACCTCATCTGAACCACAACCATGATACCATAACTAACAGGAATACTATAATCATGAAAATACATACACCACCTCCTACTTCCCTACATGACACGTGACCGACTCCATAAAATATGATTTTTTATCAAAGAGTAAAACCACACCAATTTAGAGACATCCTCTTCAAAACACATGAGACCCGAAAATTGCAAAACTTAAGAAATCTAATGAAAAAAGAAAGATATAGACATCACATACCTCGGATTTCATCTTAAATAACTTGACATAGATTATCAATTTTCCATTCGATGATCAAATATATTGTAAAATGATATTTTTATACAAGGTTTCATCTAATGTGTCAACATTCTTCCTCCACTTACATGTGGAGGTTGAGCTATCCATACCACAATTATTGCATAGGTTCGTGTTAAATTACAATATATATAGGAAGAGATGTCAGACTTTCATATATGTTCGAATAATAATCCACAGAAATCTACTAGATGTCGGACTCAAACCAAAACTGATAAATGATAATAAAGTTACTAAATTTCAGACTCGAATCAAAACTGATAAAAAAGTTAAAAAGTAGCAATGATCAAAGAATATGGCTCTAATTAAGTCCAATCAGATGTAATTCTTAAGGTCAGGTGGTCAAGTCTTTAAAGGTGATACGAATCCCAATTACTAAGCCAAAGAGTGTGCTTTACAACCAAATACTACCCCACCTAGGATGATCAAGCCAAAAAGGGCTCTTGGTAATTACTAAGTTATCCTAAGCTCAAGAATTAGTCTAAGGTAATGAATAGGGGTTATTTAGGTCAACGAAGGACAATTCTAGTCATTTTACCTTAAAAAAGGCCAGTGGGGCCTACTACCTATCTCAAAAACCCAACCTAAGGCAAGAACCTACTCACCTAGTCTAAGGATCCTCAGCCCCCTCCCAAGGCAGTAAGTAAGTCAAAACTAGTCCTAAGGGATAATCATATACTAAAATATGGGGAAACGGGGCCGAATTCTACCTAAAGGGGCCGTAACCAGCTAATTTAATCAATAAATGCTAAAGAAAAATTCGAGACATATTTACTCACCCATATCTAGAAAATAACTACAGTAATACTATAATGAAGCATAGTCTAGCAGAAAAGTAAGCCTAGTCTACCTGAACGTCGCTGAAAGCTCATATAATCCTCTACTTTGGAGCTTTTCCCTTTCGAGAAGCCTCTGACCATAACCACACTATCAAAATAAGTTTATATATGGATAGCCAAGAATAATGATACCCATATTGCGTATATATGCTCAGGGTCAAAAATCGAACTAAAAATCCCACATTGGGCCTACTTGCCGAATCACAAAATTGAAAACATCACAACGTCCCTCTCAGCTCAAGGATCATTTTCCCCAAGATATGGGTGTAATTCATGCCCAATTCAGTACAAAAATAGTCCTACAAGGTTAGAGAATATAATAACTAAATTGAAGAATTAGACAATGAATTAACTGGAAACGTACGAGAATAACGACGAGAAAATGAGCATAACAATGCCCCTGACACAATCCCAGCTTCAATTTTTTATTTTCTATAAATTTTGAGCTATCTCTCTCGCTCATTTAATGAAGGTTTTTAACTTAAACTATGGCTGGAAAAGTGAAAAATGAAATATATTTATATATCACCAGCAACGGTCGCTTTAACAGTTAAATGACTACATAAACGGTGAGGGGCTGCTAAAGTGACCCAGCCTCAGCTAGCCAATCACTGCTAAAGCTATCCTGAGCTTCTTAAGACCCTATGAATAAAGTGGCCCCAAGACGCCAAAGCGGTCTCCAAGCCGCTAAAGCAGTTTCACCAGCGAATTTGGCTGGTGCAAAATTTGCTAAGTCCTGACGGACTCTGATCGGGTACTCAGGATTGGTTTGGAATCCCATGCTTACAAAAGAACTATGATACCCTACCAAATTCATCATTATGGACACAATAGAGCCATCAAAATTTCCATTCGAGGTTGTTTGGACAAATTGTAGGTCCTACACTCAAGGTTATAATTTTCACCAAAATCCATCCTATCCCAAAACGAGTTCGAAAGCCTCGAGACCCAAAAAATGGTCCCTATAGCATAAAATTGACATTACAAAGCTGATAAAACTATAAGTGTTGGAATCTGAGGCCATTTACCTTAAGTTTTGGCCGGAGACTCATTTCTTAACTTTAAAAGCTCTAAAACAGGAAAATGTCTCTAAAAACCAAATGAACTGCTCGATAACCAAACTATCAGTCCCAACAAGTTATAAATAACTTGGGAAAGCTATAGGAAATCTATAAATGTAAAAAATGTACAAAAACACATGAAATGACCTGGAGAGTCATTACAACATCCACTACTAAAAAGACTTTTGTCTGTAAAAGTAAAGGATTAAGAAGCACCTGAAGGCTCAAACAAGTAGGGATACTAGGTCCGCATATCATTATTATTCTCCCAAATAGCCACTCTTACTAGAAAATGTCTCCACTGAACCTTAACCACATGAATATCTCTAGAACGCAACCGCTTGACATCTCTGGATAGAATAGCTATTAGCTCCTCAACAAAGGTCAACCTCTTATCCAACTAAATCGAGTCCCACAGTACAACATGAAATTCATCAAAAATATAATTCCATAGCATAGATACATGAAAAATCAGATAGATGGTTTAAAAGGCTAGAGGCAAAGTTAACCTACAACCCACTTTTCCAACTATCCGAAATATCTCAAATGCTCCAATATACCTGGGGCTGAGCTTACACTACTTATAGAAACTCATCATGTCCTTCATAAGAAATACAATAAAAAAGACCTGATCACCAACTCTGAATCTCAGGGTACGAAGCTTGCTCTGAGCTAATCGTAGCTATAACACCACAAAAACCCAAGCTAAGATTAGAACCATGCTCCAAGTACATGTGAATTTAAACATCTTGTTTCAGCTGCATTAGAAGTGATTTAGACATGTATTAAGGCCTCAAGTAACTCCTAGCTTATAGCCAAGTTGAAATCTTCCTTACCGGTGGTTTTCTTGTGAAGAATCTTGCCATAGTCAATTTCAAATGAGTATCACTACTAGGTTCTGGGGTATTTTTGAGGTAAAACCCACCAAATGATATATATTTGAATCAACTTTCCAAATCATCTAGATTTTCCTTAATCCAATGTCGGACGTAAGAGTTATGGCTATTTTAGTGAAGCATTGTCCAGCAATGAGAACATACGAGCGTAAGTACGATCGTGCTTACAACGTACGATCGTAACATGCTCCCGTCTGATTGAAAAAGTCCCCAAAACCTTAAAGTTTCCATGTATACCTTCAAACCATGAGAGAAAACCATTACCCTCCTTCAAAACCACGAGTAAATGCACGATCGTGATTTTGAAACTTGATCCGGCTTGAACTTCCAAGCAACAAACCAAGGCATGATCATGAGTGGGTCTCATGATAATACCATGTATAGTTTGAACATGATTAGAGAAGCTCAAAATAAATCCCAGTCCACGAACACAACCTATGATCATAGGTAGAACCCACGATCGTGGGAAGGTCTTGTGGGTTCATCCCAGCAGTTCTTCTAGTACATTTTTATAAGGGCACCTCAGTTTTTTACCACTCTTTTAACATCTAAAATACATCATTTAAGTCCTCCCTAAGTTTATTACTATGCCTAAAATTTCCCTAAGCCCTCATTACTAAAAAAAAATCAACACTTAGAATTCACAAGAGAAAAGAGGCGATTTCTCTCTTCTTTAGGAAACTAGGGTTCATCTTCTTCAACCTTCCAATTCCAAAGATTTATCCAAGGTTGTTTTCTCCAGGTATGTGGGATTTCATCTTTGCGTTTTCTTTCACCCATTGAGTCCCAAAGTATTTCTCAAGTTTAATTCCTTTTTCAGAGATTAGGGTTCCTGAAGGTTGTAAATTCCTTGATATCTCATTCCTTTGGTATTAATGAGTTTTAATCCATGATTTAACAAGAATTTAAGTACTATTACATGTCCCAAGTTATGAACCCTAATTATATTGTTAAATCCATGAATTTTGAACTTGAGCAATGAAATCCCTTACTTTATTTAGTTTATAGCAATCATCATGATAACTACATTCTTCAGAGATGGCGGGTTATGAACACCCAATGACCTAAGATGTCATGCATATATTTATGAGTTTTATATTCTCCATATTACAAGTTTAAATTCTCTCAGCTAATGAATTTAATTTTAAGTCTTTTGAATATTACTATTATTGAGCATTTCAGTTATCAGTGTCATTCAGTTGGGAGTAGTACTTAGCACCAAGCGGACGCTGGAATAAAGGCTCACCCATCAGTTAGGCTGAGACATTTAGTAAAATTTTCTAAGTCCTAGAACTATGGCGCCACCATATGTTCTACAACATCACCCGTCAGACTAGGCTTGAGACCTTAGTCCTTTTGGACAACTCTTTAGTGGATCCACATCAGTCAGTGTTCATACCATTGGAAAGGTACTGAACACCTTTCCAGTTGGGGTAATAGGTTGGACCCTAGTTAGCTCAGATTGGGGTATGTCGGTTACCGGTAGCTCCTACAGTTCACAATTCACATTTTAAAATTCATAGTTTAGATTCAGATAATTGCATGACCTTGTATTCAGTTGTTCAGCTTATCATATAGTGCATGTTTATTACTCAGTCTTGTATCCATTTACCATGTCACATGCATCATGTTTAGCCTATATCAGTATTTTCCTATCTCATATACACAGTACATTCAAAGTACTGATCGCATACCTTCTTTTGTGAGATATTGTCTTATAAAATAGGTGCAGATGTTAAGCATCCATACCACACTTATTACGATTCTTTACTATATCAGCAACAGTGTTAGTGAGTCCTTATTATTTGAGGGCCAATTATCAGTCTTTCTTTGTAGTACTATTTAGTTTCAGACAGTTGGAATTAGTTGGGGGCTTGTCCCAAAAACTCATATGATTTAGAGGTTCTTTTAGATAGATAATTAGATTTTCAGTATATTATTTATGTCAGACAGTCTTATTTTTGATATCCAGTATTGATTTCGCTTTTATTATGATGGAATTTCAATTTCGCTTCCGTATAGTATTGTATTAGTTATTTTCAGTATTCTTAATATCATGGAAGGACATGGGTTAGCTTGGGGTCACTCGTGACTTTAAGCATCGTGTTACGACTAGGGGGTAGTCTTGGGTCGTGACAAACTTGGTATCATTGCATTAGGTTTAAAGTGTCCTAGGGTGTCTGAAAGCCTCATTAAGTAGAGTCTTATTTGTGGGTGTGGAGCATACCACACTTATGAGTGAGAGGCTATGTAACATTTTAGGAAAAAGTTTCACTTCTTCCATGTTCATATCATGCGATAGAGTGTGATCTCTATTAAAATCTTCATCTAACTCTAGCTCTACCCGTTCATAGAAAATGCCTCCCAAAAGAGCCAACGGAAGGATAAATAGAAATGGGAACCAGTAAGCACCTACAGCAGACCCATTGAACAAACAAGTATCTCATACTAAATTCAGGACTACTTTCATGGTGCTAGCTCAGCCATGACTGCCCAGACTAATTAGCATGGTATTACCACAGTCAAACCCACTATTACCACGATAGCGGCTAGTGTCAAGGACTTCACTCAAATGAATCCTCCTGAGTTCTATGGTTCTAAGACTGAGGAAGATATGCAAGATTTTTTTGATGGTATTTAGAAGGTTACAGAAATTATGGATGTCACTCCAGTTGATAGTGCTGACTTGGTTGCTTATCAGTTGAAAGGAGTAGTTCACACTTAGTGCAAGCAGTGGAAAAAGGATAGAGGTGTAGAAACAGGACCGGTAGAATAGGATGAGTTTTGTTGCTATTTGTTTGGACACGTTCTTCCCACTTGAGTTAAAGGAGGCCAAGGTTCAGGAGTTCAATAACCTAAAGTAGGGTAGCATGAGTGTGAAGGAGTATTCTCTTAAGTTTACTCAGTTTGTAATGTTTGCTCCAACCATGGTTTGAGACTCTAAGGCCCATATGAGTAAGTTTGTGTCTGGTGTTTTTTAGGATGTGGCCAAAGAGTGCAGGACTACTGTGTTGGTTAAGGAGATAGACATCTCCAGGTTAATAGTTCATGCTCAACAGATTGAGGAAGAGAAAGTCAAGGAAAGATAAAAAGATAGTAAGAGGGCCAGAATATGTAGTTATAATTTCTCTCAGCATAGGTCAGATGGTGGTAATAGTTCCCAGTTCTGCCAAAAATCTTCACCTCTAGTCCCGTCATTTTCTAGTGCTCTAGTGCCCATGTTCAGGCAGGATAATTGGGATAGGGCACCAGGCTCTAAGTCCCAAGACAGTGTTACTAGTGGTCGTACTAATTCGTTCTATAAAAAGTGTGGTAAGACCCACAAGGGTGAGTGAATGGATGGCAGTGATGCTTTTTTTGGGTATCGAAAACTAGGCCACAAATTGAGGGAATATCCAGTGGCTTCACGGAGGGGCAGAGATACTCTTTAGTATAATCAATCAAACACTTTAGCAGCTCCAGCAGGTCACCCGACTCTGCAGGGTACCTCATCTAGTGTAGCTAGTGGATAGTGTAAGAATAGATTTAATGCCCTTCTGACCTGACCAAATCAGGAAGGTTCTCATGATGTAGTCATTGGTACGTTACAGGTCTTTCATAGTCATAGCTATGCATTATTAGATCTTGGATCCACACTTTATTTTATGACTCTTTACATAGCTGTAGACTTTGGTGTCAACCCGGAAATCCTTTCAGAACCCTTCTTAATCTCTACTCCAATTGGTGATTCAGTCATTGCTAGATGGGTATACAAAAATTGCCCGATCACAGTTTCTCAGAAAGTCACCTCAGTTGATCTTATAGAGCTAGACATGCTAGATTTTGATGTTATTCTTGGCATGAATAGGATACACTCTTGCTATGCCTCTATTGATTATAGAAAGAGAGTAGTCCAGTTTCAATTCCAAAATAAGCTAGTCATAGAGTTGAAGGGTAATACTTCAGTGCCTATAGGTCAGTTTGTCTCTTACCTTAAGGCTAGAAAAATGATTTCCAAAGGGTGCATCTATCATCTTGTTTTGTTTAAGAATTCAAAATTCGTGACCCCAACTCTTGCGACAGTTCCAGTGGTTAATGAATTCCTAGAATTGTTTCCTAAAGATCTGCCCGGAGTTCCTCCTGAATGAGAAATTGACTTCGGAATACATCTCCTCCTAGATACCCAGCAGATCTTAATTCCACCCTACCAAATGGATCCAACTGAGCTTAACGAATTAAAAGAGCAACGAAAAGATCTTTTAGACAAAGGTTTTATCAGGTCCAACATCTCTTCATGGGGTGCTCCAATTCTTTTTGTGTAAAAAAAAGATGGTTCTCTCAGAATGTGCATCGATTGCCGTCAGTTGAACAAAGTCACAGTCAAGAATAAGTATCCCATCCCCAGGATTGATGATTTATTTGACTAAATTGAGGGTGCAAATTGATTCTCTAAGATAGATCTCACATTTAGCTATCACCAAGTTAGAGTCAGAGAATGTGACATTCTGAAGACAGCCTTCGAGACTCGGTATGGTAACTTTGGATTTGTTGTTATGAATTTTAGACTAATGAATGCTTCTATATATTTATGGACTCGATGAACAGGGAGTTCAAGCAGCACTTGGAAATGTTTGTTATAGTCTTCATATATGACATCCTTGTTTATTCTTTGAATGAGAATAAATATGCGGACCATTTGAGGATTGTCTTGCCGACTCTCAAAGATCGCCAATTATTCTCTAAGTTTAGCAAGTGTGAATTATGGTTGAAATTAGTAGCATTCCTTGGTCATATCATTTTTGGTGAAGGTATTCAGGTTGATCCTCAGAAGACCAAAGCAGTTAGGAATTGGGTTAGATCCATCTCTCCATCAGATATCAAGAGTTTCTTAGGTTTAGCAGGTTACTACAAATAGTTTTTTGAGGGATTTTCCTATATTGCTTATCCCATGTCCAGATTGACTCAGAAAAATGTGAAATTTCAATTGTCCAATTCTTGCGAGAAGAGTTTTTAGGAGTTGAAGACTCGACTCACCTCTGCCCCAGTTTTAATTCAGCCAGAGGGTTCTTATGGATTTCTGGTTTATTGTGATGCACCCAGAGTAGGCGTTGGTTTTTTTTTGATGTAGCATGGTAAGGTTATAACATATGCCTCTAGACAGCTTAAGCCTCTTGAGAAGAATTACCCGACTCATAATCTTGAGTTGGCATCATTTGTTTTTGCCTTAAAGATTTGGAGGCATTATCTTTATGGGGTTCATGTTGATGTGTTCACTAATCACAAGATCCTTCAATATGTGTTTTGTTATAAAGATCTAAATCTTCGTCAGAGAATATGGCTAGAGTTATTAAAGGATTATGATATGAGTGTCTTATACCATCCAGATAAAGCCAATGTTGTGGATGGCACCCTTAGTGAATTGTCTATGGGGAGTGTTGCTCATATTGAGGATGAGAAGAAAAAGTTAGTTCGCAAAGTTCACCAACTTGCTAGATTGGGAGTTTGGTTTGTTGATTCAGTCGAAGGTAATACCTTAATTCAGAATTTTTCATAATCTTCATTAATAGCTGAGGTAAAATAAAAGCAAGATAGTGATCTCATTTTGCTTAAGTTGAAAGAAGTGGTCCATAGTCAGAAGGTTGAGGTTTTCTCCAAAAAGGGAGATAGTGTTCTTCGTTGTCACGGATGACTATGTGTTCCAAATGTGGATGACTTGAGACAACGGATGCTAATAGAGGCTCATGGTTCTTGGTCTTCTATTCCTCCAGGAGACACCAAGATGTACCATGACCTACGGGAAGTCTATTAGTGGAATGGCATGAAGAAGGATATCACAAAATTTATGCCTAAGTGTCCAAATTGCCAGCAGGTTAAGGTTGAGCACCAGAGACCTGATGGTAAGCTTCAGCTATCAGCATTCCTACTTGGGAGTGGGAAGCGGTGCATATGGACTTCATTACAGGGTTTTCTATTACTCGGTGTTAGCATGATTCTATTTGGTTTATTGTAGACTGAATAACTAAGTCAGCCCATTTTGTGCCAATTAACACCTCAGACTCAGCCGAGGATTATGCTAGACTCTATCTTTAGAAATTAGTGAAGTTACATGGTGTCCTTCTTACCATCATTTCAGATAGGGGTACTCAGTTCACCTCTCAGTTTTGGAAGACATTCAAAAAGGTTCTTGGTACCCAAGTTCACCTCAGTATAGCTTTTCACCTGCAGACAGATGGTCAGGTAGAGCTGACCATTCATACTTTAGAGGATATGTTGAGTTCATATGCGATCGATTTCAAAGATAGCTACATTCAAAGCATTTTATGGTCGGAGGTGTAGGTCTCCTATTGGGTAGTTAGAAGTTGGTGAAGCTACCTTGATAGTGCCATATTCAGTCCATGAAGCTATGGAGAAAGTTTAGTTAATTAGAGAAAGACTAAAAACAACTCAAAGTCATCAGAAGTCTTATGCAGATGTGAGGAGAAGGGAATTGAGTTTGCTATTGGTAATTCGGTTTACTTGAAAGTTTTACCCATGAAAGGGATCAAGAGGTTTGGTAAGAGAGGGAAACTCAGTCCCCTCTATGTTGGTCCTTATAATATTGTGGATCATTTTGGCAATGTAGCCTATAAGTTAGATTTGCCCACAGACTTAGCATCGGTGCATCTAGTCTTTCATGTGTCTCAATTAAAGAAATACATTGGTGTTCCTGCGTCGGTTGTACCTTTAGATAGTGTGGGTGTGAAAGATAGGCTCTCTTATAAGGAGGTCCCAGTTCAAATCCTTGATCGTCAGATTCAAAAGTTGAGGAATAAAAAGGTCTCTTCATTAAAGGTTCTTTAGAGAAATCAGATAGTTGAGGGAGCTACTTGGGAAGTAGGGGAGGATATGATGACCAAGTATCCCCATCGTTTCTCTTCGACTACTCCAGCTCAAGGTAATGGTTTCCATTTAATTAATTCTTTCTATTGCATGTCACCTAGTTTTCTCATGTTATATCATGCATTCACAAGTTCAAGTAAGTCCATATATCAATAATAGACTCATTATCTTGCCAGTATTCAGATCTTAGAGTTACAATGTTGGGATTACAGCTCCTTTCTTAACTTTTAAGCTTAGTTAGTTTTCATTCGGGGACGAATGTCCCCAAGGTGGAGATATTGTAACACCCTAAAAACACAAGCTAAGATTAGAACCATGCTCCAAGTACATTTGAATTTAAACTTCATGTTTCATCTACATTAGAAGTGATTTAGACATGTATTAAGTCCTCAAGTAACTCCTAGCTCATAGCCAAGTTGAAATCTTCCTTATCGGTGTTTTTCTTGTGAAGAATCTTGCCATAATCAACTTCAAACGTGTATAACTCCTAGTTTTAGGGATATTTTTAATCGCAATACCCACCAAATGATATAAATTTAAATTGCCTCTCTAATTCATCCATATTCACCTTAATCCAATGTCGGAGCTAAGAGTTATGGCCATTTTAGTGAAGCACTGTCCAGCAGTGAGAACATATGAGCGTAGGTACGATCGTGGTCATAATGTACGATTATACCTGCTCCCATATGGTCGAAATAGTTCCAAAAACCTAAATTTTACATTTATACCTTCCAACCATGAGAGGAAACCACGATCGTGCATTAAAACCACTATTAAAGGCACGATCTTGACTTCGAAACTTGATCCGGCTTGAACTTCCAAGCTACGGACCAAGGAACGATCATAAGTGGGTCCCACAATAATACCATGTCTCATCTTACCATGATCATAGAAGCTCAAAATCCAGCCCATACCATGATCAAAACCAATGATCGTAGGTAGAACCCACGATGGTAGGAAGGTGTTGTGGCTTCCTCCCAGCAGTTTTTCCAGTACATTTTTATAAAGGCACCTCAGTCTTTTCCCACTCTTTTAACATATAAACTACGTCGTTTAAGTCCTCCCAAAGCTAATTACTATGACCAAAATTTCCCTAAGCCCTCATTACTCAGAAAATAATCGACACTTAGCATTCACTAGAGAAAAGAGGCGATTTTTCTTTTTTTCAGGCAACTAGGGTTCATCTTCTTCAAGATTCCAATTCCAAAGATTTCTCCAAGGGTGTCTTCTCCAGGTATATGGGATTTTATCTTTGGGTTTTCTTTCACCCATTGAGTCAGTTAACCTAATTCCTCAAGCTTAGGGTTCATGAAGGTTGTAAATTCCTTGATATCTCATTCCTTTGTTATTAATGAGTTGTAATCCATGTTTTACTATGAATTTCTGTATTAGTACACGTCCTAAGTTATGAACCCTAATTATATTGTTAAATTCATGAATTTTGAACTTGAGCCTTGAAATCCCTTACTTTATTCAGTTTATAGAAATCGTCATGATAGTTGCATTCTTCAGAGATAGCAGGTTATGAACACCCGATGACCTAGGATATCATACATATATTTATAAGTTTTATGTTCTCCAGTTTACTTGTTTTAATGCTCTAAGATAGTGCATTTATTTTCAGTCTTCATAATATTACTATTAATGAGCGTTTCAGTTATCAGTGTCATTCAGTTGGGAGTAGTACTTAGCACATAGTGGACGCAGGGATGAAGGCTCACCCGTCAGTTAGGTTGAAACCTTTATTAGAAGTCCCTAAGTACCAGAACTACAGTGCCACCATAGGTTTTACACAGTCACCTATCAGACTAGGCTTGACACCTTAGTCCTTTGGACATCACTTTAGTGGATCCACGTCGGTCAGTGTTCATACCTTTGGCAAGGTACTGAACACCCTTCCAGCTGGGGTTATAGGTTGGTCCCCGATTAGATCAGATTGGGGTATGTCAGTTACTGATAGCTCCCACAATTCACAGTTCATAGTTCATAGTTCATAGTTTTGATTCAGATACTTGCATGACCTAGTATTTAGCTGTTCAGCTTATCATATAGTACATGTTTATTACTCGGTCTTACATCCATTTACCATGACATATGCATCATGTTTAGCCTATATCAGTATTTTCCTATCTCATATACTCAGTACATTCAAAGTACTGATCGCATACCTTCTTTTGGGCTATATTATCTTATAATATAGGTACTAGCGTTCAACATCTGGACCACATGTAGTACAATTCCATACTATATCAGCAGCGGTGTCGGTAAGTCCTCATTATTCGAGGGTCAATCATCAGTATTTCTTTTTAGGTCTATTTAGTTTAAGATAGTTGGAGTTAGTTGGGGGATTTTCCCACTAACTCATATGATTTAGAGGCTTTCAGACAGACAATTAGATTTTCAACATATTATTTATGTCAGACAGTCTTAGTTTTGATATCCAGTATTGATTTCGCTTTTATTATGATGGTGAAAATTTCAATTTCTCTTCCATATAGTATTGTATTAGTTATTTTCAGTATTCTTAATATCATGGAAGGACATGGGTTAGCTTGGGGTCACTCGTGACTTTAAGCACCGTGTTACGACTAGGGGGTAGCCTCCGCTTGTAACAATTGCCTATCCTGAGTCACCCAAGCCTTGTCCAAAGACTCACGAAGCAAATTAGTATCATGGGTCTTAACCTCTAATGTTTCAAACCAACCAAATAGGATCAGTAATGCCTACCATACAATGCCTCGAATGGTGCCATCTGACTTCTCGAACGATAGTTGTTTTTATAGGCAAACTATGTTAAGGCTAAAAATTGCTCCCACTTACCCCCAAGGTCTATAACATATGTGAAGCATAGCCTCAAAAACTTGAATAGTTCACTTTGAGTATCCATTCGTATGAGGATGAAAAGTGGTGCTAAGATTAACCTGGGTACCCAACTCCTCCTGAAATACCCTCCAAAAGCTAGAAGTGAACTAAGAGCCTGTATCTGAAATAATAAACATGGGCACCCTGTAAAGGAAAACCACCTCTCGAACATAGATACGAGACAACCTCTTAGTGCTGAAAGAAGTATTAATTGGGAGGAAATGTCCAGAATTGGTTAATCGCTCTACGATAACCCAAATGCTATAAAAACCATAAGAACTGCGAGGCAAACCACCCACAAAATCCATAGTAATCTGCTCCCACTTTCAATCAGGAATGGGTAGCCTCTAAAGTAATCCACCAGGTCAAAGATGCTAGGCCTTCACCAACTGATAGCAGAGGCACCGAGCAACAAAATCCACTATATCTCCTCACATATTGCCCCATCAGTAATTTTACCTCAAATCTTTATACATCTTAGTTGTCCCTAGGTGAATAGAATATATGGAGCTATGAGCCTCCCAAAGTATCAATTGAATCAAATATCCTACCCTCAAAATACAATTGAGGCCTTCAAATCTCAGAGTGCCCTTAGAACCTAAAGTAGCCTACCTAGACTCACCTCTCAACACCTGGTCTCGAATGCCACATAGTCTGCTATCCTCAAACTGCCTACCCCAATTCTTTTTCTTAAGGTAGACCTAGCCTCAATACTAGCAAGAATCTTCTTGGGGTCTAAAATATAAATTTGAACCATCATGTTGGCTTAGGACTGAATGTCCCAGGCCAAAGATCCCTCAAAAATTGAAATAAAGGCTAAACTACCCATACTCATTGCCTGCTGGCTTAAGGCGTCTGCTACCACATTCGACTTGCCTGGATAGTATACAATAGAGATATAATAGTCCTTAAACTATTCAATCCACCTGCGATGTCCCAAATTAAGCTCCTTCTGAGTCCTAATTTACTAAAGACTATGATGGTCAGTAAAGATCTTGCAGCGAATACTACACAAGAAATGCCTCCAAATGATATGTACGAAAACTACCGCCGCCAACTCCAAATCATGATTGGTGTAGTTGCACTCGTGCAACTTTACCTATATTAAAGTATATGTAATAACCCAGCCCCACTGCATCAAAACACACCCTAAACCAATACTAGAAGGTCGCAATAAACAGTAAACCCCTCTCCTTTAACTGGAAAAGTCAATATAAGAGCTGAGTGAGCAAGTCTTAGAGCTTATGAATGCTCTCCTCACAACCTTTGAACCACTTAAAATGAACCTCCATCCTAGGCCATCTATTCTTAGAAACTAAAATACTAGCATATCTATCGATGAACCACCTATAGTAGCCAGCCAACCCAAAAAAACTACAAACCTTTATCAGAGACGTAGGCAAAGCCCAATCATGGATATCCTCAATCTTCACGGGGTCTACCATAATCCCATATACACCATGGGCTCCAAGAAAGCTAGAGACTCAAGCCAGAACTTGCACTTTGAGAATTTAGCATAAAGTTTATGATCCCTAAAAGTGTGGAGTACAGTCCTCAAATGCTGCGAGTGCTCCTCCCTACTCCTTAAATAGACAATGATATCATCGATAAAAACTATTACAAAGGATTCTAAGTAATGACTTAAAATGCAGTTCATTAAGTCCATAAATGTTGCTAAGGCATTGGTCAACTAAAAGACATCACCAGGAACTTGTAATGGTCGTAGCTAGTCCTGAAGGTCATCTTAGGGATGTCCTCTGCCCAAATCCTCAGTTGTTGGTAGCCAGACCTTAAATCAATCATAGAAAACATTGTTGCACTCTAAAGCTGGTCAAATAGATCATCGATACGTGGCATAGGATGTTTATTCTTCACTGTCACCTTATTCAGTTGCCTACAATTGATACACATATCATAGAACCATCCTTTTTCTTCATAAACAGAATAGGATCACCCCCAAGGTGATACACTTGATCTAATAAAAACCTTACCTAAAAGATCTTAAAGCTAAATATTTAGCTACTTTAGCTCGACAAGAGCCATATGATAAAGTTCCGTAGAAATAGGTCGGGTGTATGGCTAAAGGTCGATACCAAACTCAATGACACGTTCAGGAGGAGGGCTAGGTAGGTTAGTAGGAAAAATATTAGGAATGTCACTAATAATAGGAACAGAGTCAAGTGAAGGACTCTCAGTGCTAATATCACAAACATAAGCAAGGTATGCCACACAACCTCTTGATATCAGTCTCCTAGCCCAAATATAAGAAATAATCTCCGTCGGTGAGCGACAAAGCAATCCAAAATCGCATGATAGGAGGATAACTAGTCTATGCCTAGAATAAAAATGAAATCCACCATATCTAACATAATAAGGTCACCCTAAGTGTCATACTCTTGAAAAGTCACCAAAAAAAAATTATATACCCGATCTACTAATAAAGAATCACCCACGGAAGTAGCTACACACAAAGGCACAAATGAAGACTCCTAAGACAACCCCAACTGCGGTGCATAATAAACAGAAACATATGAATATGTGGATCCCAAATAAAATAAAGTACAGGATGGTTGATGGCACATTGAAATCACACCTGTGATCATAACATCGGAAACGTCGACCTTCAACCTACCAAAAATAACATACAAGTGACCCCATCCGCCTTTAGAGATGCCTGCTCGACCACCTATCAGGAATACCTGAGGGCCTCCTCTGGAACCCTGAGGATCACCCCTATAACCCTGCAAACCACCCCAATCTAGAGTCGGTACTGATCTTTATGCTGAAGTCTCAATCATCCCATACTTGGGACACTCTCTAGCAAAATGGCCCAATATACCGCAGTCATAACATGCCCCAGGCTCTCTGCTCTATTGAGAAGGTCCGGTTGATTCAAAATAGCCGCCTCGTCCTGAAGACCCTTTTTGTACACCGCTCAAAGGCTGACTACTACTCTACCTACTAAAGTCTCTGACCAGGTTGACCCTCATCTGAAATCTAAAGTGCTGCTTGAACAGGTCTACTAGACTAACCCTGATATTGATAAGGCTGATGCTGGGGGTACCTACCTTAAAAAACCCTACTTTTAAACTAAGGGCCACTGCGGCTCCCACTATAACTGCCCACCTAATACAACCTCTTATCTCTACCCCTTTGGACCTAAATGCTTCTCTTACCTATTACGTTAATGTAAGTTTCATGTAATGACCCTTTTGGTCATTTTCTACATTTTTGTACTTTTTGTATGTTTAGAGATTTCCATAGCTGCCCAAGTCATTTATGACTTGCTAGGACTATCAATTTAGTTACCGGGTAGTTCATTTGTTTTTTATAGCCATTTCCTGATTTTATTGCTTTTGAAGTTGAAAAAAAGGGTCTCCGGGCAAAACATCAGGAACACAACCTCGGATGCCAATTCTGACAGTTTTATTAGCTCTAAAATGTTAATTTTAGGTTTCGAAAACCCTTGATTTAGGTGATAAGGCTTGGAGAGTCATTTTGGGTTGTTGGTTGGGATTTGGTGAAAATGAACCAATGGGTGTGGGACCCACTTTTTGTTGAAACATCCTCGGATGGAAATTTTGATGGTTCTGTTGAGTCTAAATGCCAAATTTTATGGTGTACAATAGTTCATTTACATTCATGGGATTCTAATCAAATCTCGAGGGCCCATTTTGAGAATTTGCAATTTAACAAAGTTGCTGGTGCATCAACACCTGGTGCAGGCCCAAATCCTTGATCACTATCATGATGAAGACCCCCATGATAAAGAGGGTCTGTGGATCTTGGTCATCATGATTGTGAGGGTGGGACCCTTAATCGCGATGAAGGAGGGTTGTTGGACCGGGCTAACTTGTTCATCATGACCGCATTTCTAGGACACCATGATCATGATAGTCCCATTAGAGGGATCCTGTGATTGCAACCAAGAGGCCTCACAATAGCAATGGGGAAACCCCTGGTAGTATATAAACATTTCCCTTCATTTTCATCTCACATTCTAAGTCCAAAAACACCATTAGAGAGACTTGAGAGCTTGGAATTAGTGTGCGAATTGATGATTGAAGCAGGGTTTGAGTTGGAATAGTTCTAGTGACTATTTACTCATCATTTTCTCTTAAGTTCTCTATTTAAATTTGATATAATTCCCCATTTTTTAGTCCTATTTTTGTGACTTATTTTGGTTATTTTGGGGTTGTTACGGGGCTTGGATTTCATCCAATTTTTTTGCAAATGATCCTTGAACTGAGAGTGATACTATGACAATTTAAATTTCCTAATTTTGAAAGTTGGCCCTACGAGGGATTTTTAGCTCAATTTCTGACTAAAAATGTATTTTCATAATACGAGTATCGATATTTTCGTATTGAAGTGTTGAACATTATTTTGATAGTGTGGCAGCGGTTTGGGGCTTCTCAAAAAGGAAAGCTCTATTGTATAGGCTCTCGTATGCTTGTAGTGACGTCCTGGTAGGTTAGGCTTAGCATTATTCTAGACTCTTCTTGATTATGGTATTAGTGTGGTATTGTACTAATTGTGGGTGGTTTTTTATGGCTCATATGTCTCTTTTACCATTTTCTACCTAATTTAGCCGATTGGGGCCCTTTAAGGGTAGAATTCTGCCTTATTTTCCCTTATGTTAGCCTATGGTTATCCTTTAGAACTAGATTTATGTGTGTTAGTTCCTAGGGATGGGATTATGAATCCTTAGCCTAGGTTCGTGTAGGTGTTTTCCTTAGGATGGGTTTTTGGGATGGGTAATTGGCCCCACCACCCTTTTTTAAGATAGAATGGTTAGGATAGCGCCTCATTTAGACCTAAATGATCACATAGCTACTTCCTTAGGCTATTACCTGGGTTTGGGTTGACTTAGATATTATACACGCTTATTTAGCTCCGTTACCCTTGGTAGGGTAGTAATTAACCATAAATCGCACCTTTCAGACTTAAAAATTGGAACCCACTTCCCCTTAAAGAATTTGGCTACCTAATATTAGAATTTATGTTTAAATGGACGTAAGATGGACTACAACCCTGGGATATCACTATTTACATATCATTTATTTAGTTTTGATTCGAGTCTAGCATTTGCTATATTATTATTATCTATCAGTTCTGGTTTGAGTCCGACATATGGTATATTGTTATTATTTACTACTTCCAATTTGAGTTCAACATTTATTATATTTATTACTCTTGACCTGGGGTTGAGTATTCGGTAGAGATCGCTACGACTAGTGGTTATGACTGAGAAAAGAGAGTATAAGGTATGCATAATGCTCTTTTGTGCTTGTTTCCCCTCCTTCATTATTATATCCTATCTTTACTATAGTATTCCTCTAGCTTGTACCCACCGTGCTTTTGGGGGTTCGATCGAATTTTTATTTCTTCTTGTGTGAGGCTTATGGGTGCCCAGTTATGTAATGACCCTCTATGTCATTTCCATCATTTTTATGATTTCCATTCATTTAGAGCTTTTCTATATCTACCCTAAGTCATTTATGACTTTTTGGATCTGACAGTTTGGTTATCGGGCAATTCATTGAGTTTTTGGAGCAATTTCCTTATTTAGGAGCTTTTAAAGTTGAGAAATGGGTCTCGGGGCCATTTTAATAACAAATATTTGTACACTTGCTCTTCTGCCCACAATACCAGTGAACCTTGGATCTAATACTAAACTGTACAACCAAAATTCTTGAGTCATGATGGCCAACTTCAAAACCTTTAAAAAATAAAGCAATTGCATAACTCGCATCCAACAACATTAGAATTGCGCCAACCATACCCACAGAACACAAATGCAAAAATACAACTATAAGAAGGGGTAGAATTATAAAAATGCATAGAAAAATAATATCAACTATTAAGGTTGTAACTTTATCCTCCACCAAAGCATACTTTCATCCTCAAATGTAAGGATGAGGAATATACCTAAACAGTAGGAACGTTGGGGATATCTACTCTGTACTTAGCTAAATATAGTGCCATAATTTAATCCATACACAAAGCTAACATACACCTAGCACATAAAGGTTCAAATAAATAGTTTAGGGTATTCAATCAACAATCAACATATTATTACTAAGCCAAACTCAGTCATGCTAAATCAGGACAAGTCAAGAGACAACAAGTTTTTTCAAACCTTGACCTAATCGACTACCCTGACTCTAACAATATCCAAGTCAACAAACCATAACTCCAATAACAAGAATCCCAAAACACATGACAAGAACCCGAACCACACAAGATTTTTGAATATATCAAGCATATAACTATGTTCCCCAGTTTACTCATGGAACCATCAAACTCACCTAACCCGTACATACACGCTATGGGTGATGCATCCACCTTCTAGTCATGACCTGCAGGGGATACTTTCTATCCATGTACTAAAACCCCAAATACAAGTGTCTACCAACCTTGTTTCAGCAATAACCTGTGAGAATGTACCAAATACCGAAATATTCAATATTTAGAAATAAGGTAGGTAAAAATATGTCACGCCTCGAATTCCAACGAGGCGGACTGGAACCCGAGGTCGTTAAGGCCTGAGAGAACCAATATTTATTCATAGGCACTCATACACATGTCACTCAATAAATATCACCATCACATATAGATATAATATGCCAATGGCGGAAGTCATGGAAAAATATGTGATAAATAGGAAACTTGGCCATTAGGGCCATCAAGTCAAAAGCATACGTTCCTTACATTTCCTTCATTTGTCCCACAACATCTACAAAGCCTCTATAGATACATGGACATAACCAACCTAAAGTCGGGATGAGTCCCCGATTTATACATCATTTGCAACACTAAAATCAATGTGGATATGTAACTCGAAACCCCCCAATCAACTAGAGCTCACCAATGATCTGCAAATGACCCGCAACCTACTGTGGAGGTCTACTAGTACTTGTACCTGCAGCAAGTAAGGTAAGTCCCCCAAGGGACGTCTGTACGAAGAATGTACTAAGTAGGTAAGGCTATAAGAAGCTACATCATATATAAGAACTTCAATGAAATCAAATATAAGAGAATAGTCAATATGGATAAGCCATCGTTCTGTATATGAGGAACCTTGTACGTCATATTCATTACTTTCTTTGCCTTTACGTTCATTCTTCATTCTCGTTCATTACTTAAATTTATTCTTCTTTGAATTAAGAGATTGTAAAGGATATGATAAATAAATGACCAACTGATCAGTGGTAAAAAATGATGACTCATGCTAGGCTTTTCTGTCTCCCCTGGGATGCTACTGTGATAACCCATGCTAGGCTTTTCTGTCGCCCCTGGGATGTTACTATGATGACCCATGCTAGGCTTTTCTGTTGCCCCTTGGATGCTACTGTGATATTAGGATTGACCCATGCTAGACTTTTCTGTTGCCCCTGGGATGCCACCCATGATATTGGGAACGACCCATGCTTGGTATTTGAACCCCTGGGATGCCACCCAAGAATACTCAAACAATCATATATTACTTCATTCTTTCATTATTAGAGTGATACATAGGTGATTGTACACTATTGGAACTTTGAAACATTCGTCAATGATCATGAGATATGTGAATCACAATTGGTTCTATAAGTAATACTATATGACGACCTGAAATGAGATACCTTTGGACATTTTGGAATGGAACAAGTACAATTGTAATCTGAACAATATGTGCTGCAGAAGGATACGGAAAGAGTAACCTTACATACCTTATCTTCCCAATATGAATGCACAGTCCTATATGTGAATACAATAATCCAGCTCCTTCCTTACGTGTTACTCTACAACACAAGTTCATAACGGAGCTCACGTTAACAACTAACTACTTTTCAAGTGCATAAGACGACAATGAGTTACATGACTGCCCTATAACGTCATTTAACCCTTTACAATACAACACTGATTTACCATACCAACAATACCATAACATTCCACACATTGACCAAGACATCATAAACCAATAGCATTTCACACAAAGTTTACCCTTTACTCTTCCTCATTAACACTACGTTACAATTCTTCCATCAAGTCACCTCAACACCTTTCATAACAACATAATATCAACAAAACATAATTGATATAATCCAACATGCCTCCAAACGACCCCTTAAATTCATTCAATTGGTATCATAAGTTGATAATTACATCCAAAAAGGGTATAGAGGTCTTCGGGGATCAAAGAGAGACAAAAACATACAAAACAAGATTCTGGGCTGAACTGCGAAGCCACCTGTGAATGTAGGTGGTTGAGGTACAGCCGCAGGTGACCCTTGTCCCTGTCTAGGGCCACCTGCGTTGGCATTTGCACCTGCAGGTGCCCTGTCTACGAGGGCGGGTGCCCATTTCAGCCAAAAAGGGTCTCTTTTGGATCCTTTTTTGGTAATAATTGATCCAAGGCCATAAGTAAGCTTTTATTTTCATATTTTATGTCACTTGGATGCCAACGAACCATCATGGTTTCATAACACACATGAACATCACCAAAACAACATTTTCCTTTCAATACACCACTAATTCCATGACCAATTTCATAACAACAATCCCACAAGTTATAGACATAAACAAAGCAGGTTAAGAACATAAACACATCTTACATATTGATATTTAATCCATCAAACTCACTTCCTTCAAGACCACAAGTCCATTTTCAAGTTTAGAAGACAAAACCCTTCACCTGTTAAGCAAAATAGACTGTTTTCACATAGTGAACTGTCCAACACCTTGCCAACATACCCAACATGATTTATACACCATATTAAGCATATCATATACTAAACCATAAGAATAAACACTTACCAAATCTATCAAGAGAGTGATATTGTCCAAAGGAGTGATGGCCTAGGGTTTGTGAGTAGAGAGAAATATTTTGAATATTCTAGAAATGGCATGTGTGTTATAATAAATAAAAATCTGATTTTGTGCCTTATATAATGTCTCAATGGTCATACTTAGCCAACATTAAATACATGGTTACTTGGTCAACATGGAAGAATGGGTCATTTCTCTTTTGGGCCATGCCTTTTGCTTCATTTTGGGCCCCAAATCACAAGATTAAATTCAGCCCATCAAATTTAATGTGCAATACCTTTACAATCTCATGTTTAAATAAATCCATAAATATTACAGTAATTAAATAGGTTCAAAAATGTACGGGGTGTTACATCCTCCCCCACTTAGAAACATTCGTCCTCGAATGTTAGTGACATAATTCACTTTAAACAATTTCAAGTCTAGGATCATTCTTCATGTTATCATATATATATACTTAATGCTTATAAAGACTTACTTGTTATTGCTCTAGTTCCGCACCTTGAACTTTTTCTTTCCTGTGAAACAAATACGGATACATTGACTTCATTATTTCTTCAGCTTCCCATGTGATCTCTTCTACTTGTTGATTTCTCCAAAGGACTTTTACGAAAGCTACGTCTTTATTCCTTAACCTCTTAACTTGTCTATCCAGAATGGCAATAGGTATCTCCTCATAGGTGAGATCCTCCGTAACTTGTACATCTTCAATGGGAGCAAAGCGAGATGGATCTCCTATGCACTTACGAAGCATCGAAACATGAAATACTAGATGAACTGTGGAGAGTTCTTGGGGTAATGATAATTCTTACGCAACTCGCCCAAATCGTCGGAAAATTTCATATGGCCCTATATAAGTGGACTCAACTTTCCTTTCTTTCCAAATCTCATTACCCCTTTCATCGGTGACACCTTTAAGAATACTCAATCACCTATGGCAAATTCGAGCCCTCTTCTTCTAACTTCAGCATATGACTAGTGTCGACTTTGGTCCATTTGTAGCCGCTTTTGTATCACTTTAATTTTCTCCATAGCTTGATGAACAAGATCTGGCCCAAGTAAAGCAGTTTCACCCACTTTAAACCATCCAATTTGTGATCTACACTTCCTTCCGTATAAAGCTTCATAAGGTGCCATTTTGATACTTGAATGATAGCTCTCGTTGTAGGAAAATTCAATAAGAGGAAAATGATCATCCCAACTTCCTTTAAAATCTAATGTGCAAGCTCGTAGCATATCTTCAAGTGTTTGGATAGTACGTTCTGCTTGTCCATCTGTCTGAGGATGAAAAGCCGTACTCAAATTCACCTGTGTACCCAAGCTCTTCTTACAAGATTTCCAAAAATATGCAGTAAATTATGCGCCCCTGTCTGATATAATGGAGATTGTAATCCCATGTAATCGAACTATCTCTTTAACATACAACCTTGTATAGTCTTCAGCTGTATAGGTGGTCTTGACTGGTAGGAAATGCACTGACTTGGTAAGCCTGTCAACTATTACCCATATGGAATCAAATTTTTACAGTGTACGAGGCAAATCTGTGATGAGATCTATGTTAATCATGTCCCATTTCCAGACTGGAAGATTGATACATTGCATGTAACCTCCAGGTTTCTGATGCTCTTCTTTTACTTGTTGATAATTGGGACATTGAGCTATGAATTTTGTAATGTTGTTCTTCATGTTTCCCCACCAATACATTTCTTTCAAATCATGGTACATTTTTGTAGCTTCCGGATGGATAGAATATCGTGAATGATGCGCCTCTGTCATAATTCGTCTCCTCAGCTCATCTATATCTGGTACACATAATAGACGTTGGCATTGAAGTACTCCTTCCTGCGTAAGATCAAATGCCTTTGTCAAATCCTGTTGTACATTCTCTTTCAGCTGCAATAACATAGGATCCGCATGTTGCTTCTCTTTAACTTCAGCTATTAATAAAGATTCTGCTGCATTTTGCACAATCACCTCTTCATCTGGAGATTCAAGAAGACGGACTCCCAAGCTGGCTAGTTGATGTAGATCCCTGACTAGGTCTTGCTTTTTTGTCAACTGGCCACTAGTTCTTTCTACAGCTCTGTGGCTTAATGCATCGGCTACCACATTAGCTTTCCCTAGATGATATAGAATATCAATATCGTAATCTTTCAACAGTTCAAGCCACCTCCTCTGCCTCAGATTTAAGTCTTTCTTCTTAAAGATATATTGCAAACTTTTGTGATCAGTGTAGATGTCAACATGAACTCCATACAAATAATGGCGCCATATTTTTAAAGCAAATACCATGGCTTCTAACTAAAGATCATGCGTGGGATAGTTTCTCTTGTGTGGCCGCAACTGTCATGAGGCATATGCTATTACATTACTGTGCTGCATCATTACACATCCTAGTCCAACTCTGATGCATCACAATATACTGCATGCCCTTCTGTACCTTCAGAAAGTACTAATATGGGTGTGGAAGTTAATTTATCTTAAAGCTCTTGGAAACTTTTCTCACAGGTATCATTCCACTGAAACTTGACTGCCTTGTGTGTAAGCTTTGTTAAAGGTGCAGCAATGGAAGAAAAACCTTCAACAAACCTTCAATAATAACCTGCCAACCCAAGGAAGCTACGAATTTTTGTAGGCGTCGTAGGCCTTTGCTAATTTTTCACCGCTTCAATCTTTTGTGCATCAACCCGAATTCCTTCATCTGACACAATGTGACCCAAGAATGCTACGAATTTTAACCAAAATTCACATTTAGAGAACTTAGCATACAACTTACGATCCCGTAGAATCTGTAACACCTGCCGTAAGTGATTGGCATGGTCCTCTTATGATCTAGAATAAACCAGGATTTCACCTATAAACACCGTCATGAACACGTCTAGAATGGCTTAAACACCCTATTCATCAAATCCATGAAAACCGCTGGTGCATTTGTTAGTCTAAACGACATAACCAAAAATTCATAATGGCCATACCGTGTTCGGAAAGCTGTCTTGGGTACATATTTTTCTCTAACTCTGACTTGGTGGTAACCCGATCTCAAGTCAATCTTTGAAAAACATTTGGCACCCTGTAACTGATCAAACAAATCATCAATTCTGGGGAGGGGATATTTGTTCTTGATCATTACCTTATTCAATTGCCGATGGTCAATGCACATTCTCAATGTGCCGTCTTTCTTCTGTACAAATAATACTGGTGCACCCCACGGGGACATACTAGGCCTGATGAATCCCTTGTCCAACAAGTCTTTTAATTGCTCCTTCAATTCTTATTTTTATCCTGGAGCCATTCTATAAGGAGAAATAGAGATAGGCTGAGTGTCTGTCATCACATCAATACCAAACTCTATTTCTCATTCTGGAGGTAAACATGGAAGATCCTCAGGAAATAAATCAAGGAATTCATTGACAACTGAAATCTACTGAGGAGTTAGTGGTTCCACCTCAGTATCTTTCACTTTGACTAAGTGACATATGTACCCCTTGGCTATCATTTTCCTTGCTTTAAGATAGGAAATAAATTTTCCTGCCCCTACATTACCCTTCCATTCAAGAACATTCATTTGTGGAAAATGAAAATGTACTTCCTTAGCTCGGCAATCCATCGTGGCATAAAAAGAAGCCAACCAATCCATACCCATTATGACATCAAAATCCACCATTTCCAGTTCAATAAGATCAGCCAATGTATCATGATCACACACAGTTACTACACAATTATGATATACACTTTTTGGAACAATAAAGTCACCAACTTGTGTGGTTACTTCAATTCACTTAATTAATAATTCTGGTGTTCTATCAAATTTCGCAGCAATCAATGGAGTAACATATTACAATGTAGAACCCGGATCAATCAATGCATATACATTATGCAAAAATATCGATAATGCACCTGTGACTACATCGGGAGAAGCCTCGGAATTCTGCCAATCCACCGGATCATAGGTGCGATTTTGGGCTCCACTGGAACTAGTTGCTCTTCTGGTACCTCTACTATAACCAACAGGATGTACACCTCTGCCTAGGGAAGGAACCGATGATGATGATTCAACGGTTTATCCCATAGGTAGTGTTATACCACCTGCGCCCCTTTGTGGGCACTCTATCATCATGTGTCCTAACATACCACACCAAAAGCAACCAGTCATTCCTATCCGGCATGTACCCAAATGAAACCTACAGTAGTGCTGACATGGTTGACGAGAAAATCCTGCGGTTTGCGAACCTTGAAGTCCACTACTCTTCCCAAAATGGTTGCCTCTAAATCCCCGGAATTGTGATGAAGTACCTACTGTAGGGGAGGAAAATGATGGTCTAGGCGGTCTAGGAAAAATCTGAGTCCTAGATTCTCCTTGGGACACCATAGACTGTCCCATAGGTATAGCCCTCTTTGATGAGTCTCGTTCAAATTCGTGTACCCTTCTTCTTTGCCTCTGGTCCTCCATCTTCTGTATGAAAACCTGTATTCTAGCTATATCCATATCTCTATTCAACGCAGCAATAATGAAGTCCCTTATCAAATATGGCTCCAATCTGTCCACATATCGATGGACTCTATCTGTCATTGTGGCTACTACATTCGGAGCATATCGAGCCAAAGAATTAAACTGCAGACTGTACACTCGGACGCTCATATTCCCTTGACGAAGATTTAGAAACTGGTCTGCGTGCCTTTCGAATCTCATATGGAAGATAATGATCAAGGAATGCCGCTTTGAACTCCTCCCAACTAACTGGAATTGCACCAATACCCCTAGATCGTTTCCAATCTTCATACCACAATATAGCTTCTCCTTTCAATCTATAGGCTGCAAGCTCAACTATTTCTACACCAGTCACGTGCATAACATCTAGAGCCTTTTGAATTTGATCCATGAAATCCTGTGGATCTGCTTTCGAATCTGACCCAGTGACTATGGGAGGGTATAATTTCAGAAAATCCTGTGTCCGCCGACTAGCTACTCTGGCCGCGTCATACTCACTTGTCGTTGGACCAGCTCATCCCTGAGTTTGTGCCGCAACTACTTGAGTCAACATATGCACTGAATTTCTAAAATCCTGGTTAGTGGCATTCATAGGCGGTTCTACAGGTACTTCTCTACCTCTTGGCTCTTCCAGAAATGGGAGAGTAGAAGGAGCCTGCGATGCAAACTCCTGTTCAGTGCCACCTTGACTAGTTTGGTCAGGTAGTGATTTACTCGTTCCTTCTCCAGCAAGCATATCTACCTGCTTACCTTTGCCCCTACCTCGTCTTGTAAATGCCATTGTACTATAACAAAGAAAACCAATTCCAATGGTTAGATACGATCCCACTTACAACATTTGCTCTATTGCACGAACTAGAAATGAAGGAATGAGTATCTAGAAATGAAGGAAAGAAACAACTCCTAAATGTCCCATAGCCTCCTACTTATAAATATGGTGTACAACACATCCATAAGTAAGACTCTACTCAGACACGGCTTTGTAGACAACCTTAGGACGACCTCCTCTGATACAACTTTTGTCACGCCTCGAATTCCAATGGGGCAGACTGGCACTCAAGGTCTTTAAGGCCCGAGAGAACCAATCTTCATTCATAGGCACTCATACGCATGTCACTCAATAAATATCACCATCACATATAGATATAAGATGCCAATGGCAGAAGTCATGGAAAAACATGTGATAAATAGGAAACTTGGTCGTTAGGGCCATCAAGTCAAAAGCACACATTCCTTACATTTTCTTCATTTGTCCCACAACATCTACAAAGCCTCTACAGATACATGGAAATAACCAACCTAAAGTCAGGACGAGTCCCCGCTTTATACAACATTTGCAATACCAAAATCAATGTACATATGTAACTTGAAAAGCCCCGAACAACTTGGAGCTCACCAATGATCTACAAATGACCCGCAACCTACTGTGGAGGTCTACTAGTACCTGTGCCTGCAGCAAGTAAGGTAAGTCCCCCAAAGGACGTCAGTACGAAGAATGTTCTGAGTATGTAAGGCTATACGAAGCTGCATCATGTATATAAACTTCAATGAAATCAAATATAAGAGAATAGTCAATATGGATAAGCCATCGTTCGGTATGTGAGGAACCTTGTGTGTTATATTCATTTCATTCTTTGCCTTTACGTTTATTCATCATTCTCGTTCATTACTTAACTTTATCCTTCTTTGCATTAAGAGATTGTAAAGCATATGATAAACAAATGACCAACTGATCAGTGGTAAAAGAGGATGACCCATGCTAGGCTTTTCTGTCGCCCCTGGTATGCTACTGTGATAACCCATGCTAGGCTTTTCTGTCACCCCTGGGATGTTACTATGATGACCCATGCTAGGCTTTTCTGTCGCCCCAATACAAATACACAGTACTATATGTGAATACAATAATCCATATCCTTCCTTACGTGTTACTCTACAACACAAGTTCATAACGAAGCTCACGTTGACAACTAATTACTTTACAAGTGCATAAGACGACAATAAGTTACATGACTTCCCTATAAAGTCATTTCACCCTTTACAATACAATTCACTGCTTTACCATACCAAAAATACCATATCATTCCACACATTGACCAAGACATCATAAACTAATAGAATTTTACACCAAGTTTACCCTTTACGCTTCCTCATTAACACAACGGCACCATTCTTCCATCAACTCACCTCAATACCTTTCATAAAAACATAATATCAACAAACCATTATTGATATAATTCAACATACCTCCAAACGAACCCTTAAAGTCATTCAATAGGTATCATAAGTTGATAGTTACATCAAAAAAGGGTATAGGGGTCTTTGGGGATCAAAGAGAGACAAAAGCATACAAAATGAGATTCTGGGCTGACCTGTGAAGCCACCTGCGCCCCCAGGTGGTTGAGGTGAGGCCGCAGGTGACCCTTGGCCCTGTCCAGGGCCACCTGCATTGGCATCTGCGCCCGCAGGTGCCCTGACTGCTAGGATGGGTACCCGTTTCGGCCAGAAAAGGTCTTTTTTGGGTCCTTTTTTTTGTAATATATGGTCAAGGCCATAAGTAAGCTTTTATTTACATATATTAGGTCACTTGGATGCCAACGAACCATCATGGTTTCATAACACACATGAACATCACCAAAACCACATTTTCATTTCAATATACCACTAATTCCATGACCAATTTCATAACAACAATCCCACAAGTTATCGACATAAAGAAAGCAGGTTAAGAACATAACCACATCTTACATGTTCATATTTAATCCATCAAACTCACTTCGTTCAAGACCACAAGTCCATTTTCAAGTTTAGAAGACAAAACCCTTCACCGGTTAAGCGAAATAGACTGTTTTCACATAGTGAACTGTCCAACACCTTGCCAACATACCCAACATGATTTATAAACCATATTAAGCATATCATATACTAAACCATAACAATAAACACTTACCAAATCTATCAAGAGAGTGATATTGTCCAAAGGAGTGATGACCTAGGATTTGTGAGTAGAGAGAAATATTTTGAATATTCTAGAAATGGCATGTGTGTTATAATAAATAAAAATCTGATTTTGTGCCTTATATAATGTCTCAATGGTCATCCTTAGACAACATTAAATGCATGGTTACTTGGTCAATATGGAAGAATGGGTCATTTCCCTTTTTGGCCATGCCTTTTGCTTTATTTTGGGCCTCATTTGGGCCCCAAATCACAAGATTAAATTCAGCCCATCAAATTTAATGTGCAATACCTCCACAATCTCATGTTTAAATAATTCCATGAATGTTACAGTAATTAAATAGGTTCAGAAATGTATGGGGTGTTACAAAATCATACACCAATGTAAAATCCTTTTCATGGACCACACCAAACAACATGCACTAACAAGACACACTACAAAGTAGTTATCATGCACATATAGGACAAATTGGATTAGACTACAATCCCATCATCGAAACTACCGTTTAGGGACTTAATCATGACATCTACCCTAATGATTCTTCCAAAATGACAATAAGGATTACCACCATAGATTATTAGGAAGCTCACCCACACCCTACCTAGTAGTATCACTTTCTCCTAAAGTTTAAGTAATAACTGATAATTTGTCCTTACCACTACCCCATGTACATGTCTTCCATAGTGAACCATCAATTTATAGCATAAGCATAACATGATAAGGTATACAAACAACCCATACTGATATGCTACCCAAACTTTGACTGATTTTAGCTATCCAAACTCTGTGCCAAAAGGCCTAAACATGCAATCTCCCATCCATCTACTCTACATTCATGCTCTCTAACCCGGGTGTATGCTACTCAATTTAACCTTAGCTTACCTGGATGTCAACCAACTGTAGGAAAAATTAACGAATGCAAAATACAACCTTTCGAAGATCAAAGACATATTAACCTTGAAAATCCATGCGTTTCAACCCATACGTACCCTTTCTCTTCTTCTCCATGGTTCCAAGTCATGGGACCCAACCCTTAGGGTTTTTAGAGCTTCCCACATAATTTATTTCAGCTCAAATGGATAAAAGAAATAAAACCCACTTAAGTGGGCATTCTGGTATGCATCATGTTGCTAAAGCGGCATGCGCCCCGTTATAGCAGAATAAATCCCGCTATAGTGTGAGGATATCAGCCCAACTAAACTTCTTTTAATTTTAAAATTTTAACACACGTAGCCCAATGTAAGTTTACAAATGAAATCCCAATCATATCCGTACTCTGCACTAATATTGACACATTTCCTACTAACAATAGATTTGGTTATTACAACAGATACCAATTTACCCATCATTCATTCCTGAACGATCAAAAATAAGAAATGGTCTAAGTCCAAAGTTCACCTTCTCTGCGAGACTGTACGCAGCTAATTATCGATACTTGGATTTTAATCCAAAATTGAAATACGCGGTGAATTTATCAAAACACAAATTAACCATAATTAGCTAAACTGCTAGTATCAAAACCCTATCATTGGTCTAACTAGAATAGGTCCTTTGTGCTTATACGAACACGCTGCAAAGACAAGGGACCCATTCTCCAGATGCTCGAAATACCCAAAAATCGTCAAACTATGAACATTGGATAGGGTGTCTAAAAATTTTAAAACTCAAAATTTTTGTGAAACCTAAGGCGGGACCTCGCTATAGCAGCATCGCTATTGTGGCACATGTCGCTATAGCAGCTCGAAGAAGTTTAAAGAGAGGAGAAATGGGTTCATTGCCACTTTCTCTCTTTTTACTCAAAAAACACTCTCCCCCTCTCCTGATCAGTTCGCTCACGCTACTGAAACAAGGTAACATTCAATTCCTTACCCTCTATTACTTCATTACTCATGGAATTACATGTATTAGGCTAGAATTATAATTAATTAAATGGGTTTTGTGTTGGGATTCAAAAATTTTATTTTTCGAACTTGGTGGAGTCAAAATTTTAAAGCATGGTTACCTCTCTTACGTTCACAACGCTTCTATTGCATTTTGAGCATAAAAAAACTCAAAGTTTGTGGGCTAAAAGAGCTCATGCAAATGGTTCTTTTTGGGTTTGAATTGATGATTTTGGCATGATTTAGGAGTTACCATGCCCAAATTTTTGTGTAAAATAGTTCTAAGGCACTTTTAGAACACTGATCTGAGTTCAAAACTGAAAATTAAATGGTTTTGAGTCAAGGGACATAATTTTTGCACCCCCTAACTGCTGGTGATGATAAAGGTCTATATAGTGGCCTCGTCGTTATAGCGGCACCGCTATAGTTGAGAAATATAGCAACGTCGCTATAGCGAGATGCATGCTGCTATAGCAGGAGGCTGCAGGTAGTAGCCTTCTAGTTAAAAGCTTTAATTTTTTACTTTTTAGTTCAATCCTTTTTAAAATCCTGATGATTTCTAACAAGTTCCCTAGTCAAAATTTATAGGTTAATCATCTACAATGGCCAGAAACCAAGATAATGCTTTGTCTATGAAAGATTTCCAGATGAAAATAGTCAGAAACAATACCGTAAATACCGACAGATGGAGCTTTGCTATGAACAGGGAGTTGATATAAGGAGGGTGGAGGAGAAGGTGTCAGAATTCTACAATTTGATCAGTAGTTCGGTTGGGGCCTATTAGAGGTAGCTCACCTTGACGGAGTCTCGGGCTGGGTTAGGGAGTTCTATGCTATACTCCCTACCGTGCTTTGGGATTCCCCAACCCCATTATTCGTATCCAGGGAGTAAATATCCCTATTAATGCCCTCATAGTCAATAAGATCCTCAACGTGCCCCACATCTCCAATGCCGACTATATGACCACCAAAACATGAACATGACAAGGCTGCGGGACACTCTAGTTTCAAAAAAGTTTAAGGAGCAGGTCTATTGGCCTTTTATCGAGGGTATTACTAGTGTTTACTTTTCAGCCGATTCTAGGAGGTGGTTGAACCTGGTGACCCAGAGGATTCTTCCATTGTACAACACTACTGACGTGACCTAGCCTCGGGCTCTGGTGGTGGCCTGCACTATTTGGGGCATTTCTCTAAATGTAGGGGACTAGATAGTGATAGAGTGGAAGGATTTCTACCGGGGTACCAAGAAGGGTTCCTTCCTTCCCGAGTTGGTATCGAAGTTGTGCAGGCGGGTTGGAGTATCCGAGGAGCTAGATGATATGGTGGCAGAGATGGACATTCCCTTTCACTCTCTCTTAGTGAGAGCACTTTTGACCCAAAATAGGAATAAAATGAAGGCAGGTGGGGCTGAGAGCAGCATAGAACCTGAGAAGGCCTTTGAGGCGGACGAGGACTATGATGATGCCCCTTCTTCCCAGTTCCAACCCCTGGTCCCTAGCAGCCAGCTAGAGGAATATTTGCCCACTATTAGGAGGTACATGGATCAGGTCCCCTCTAGTTATAGAGCTCCTTCCACTGTCCAGGTCATTACAGTACTCCATGGAGAGAACGAGGAGGAGAGGAGGAGGAGGCGCTCTTGGGATCATTTTCTTTCCCGAATGTGGAAAACCATAGAGGTCATGTTCATGTGTGTGGAACTCAATCAGGAGCTTCCCCAGTTAGAGCCAGAGTACTTGAGGAAATTTCCATTCCTGAGTGATGTGGAAGGAGACGACTCGGCCCCAACAACCCACGACAGACAGGGCACCCATATAGGTTCTTTTTTACCATCCCCTCTTTTATTTAATAATTAATTGGGTTGCCCCACTTTGGGGTATGTACTAGACATTTCACTTTCCTTTTTTTTATTTTTCGCACATGGATGCTAATTTTTCCCTTTTTGCATTATTAGTATAACATGCTTTTATAGAATTTATGCGATTTTTATACTCATGCAATGCTCCGTACTCTAAATGTCAAAATAAACAGGCCAAATAAGTGGGTTAAAAATATGAAAAAATAGGGCACCACTACTGCATCGCCTATGTCGCTGTGGCAGAGAAAATCCCGCTATAGTGACCCTCATGCTTATATGGCGGCACAAACAGTTGCTGCCCAAATTTTTCCATTTTAAATACATTTCCCTTCTGAACCCCCATTAAAACCAGTAATGCAATTGCAGATACGTTTATGCCTTGTTAATTTTTGGAAAACGAGTTCAGCTATTTTATAACGGACCAATAACACCCCTTTATACATATTAAGTGTCAAGAAAACACAATTACAAGAGAAATTCCTTTGTAAACTACCCCCGCTATTTAGGACTCAAGCCTTGTTTTCCTGACATGCAATTTAGCATTGTCAACAACAACCACACAAATTCTAAGTCTTTGATTAGGCTTAGCACAGATTCTTAGGTTTTTCAGCACAACAACAAGTCAGACTCCATATTATTGCACCTTTTCACAATCATTCAAACTGGTATGATTTCACATGAGTACCCAACTCCCTTAGCCTTAAGAACCAATTTAAAACTTTATATTACCATCAATTAATAGTACAATCACAGTCAAAGTTTTACTTAACACCGCACAACATATGGAAACTTACAATATTGCATAGCCTAAGTTCAGGCAATCAAGCCACTACAATCACAACATATAAAAATCAGGGAAAGTCACACTCAAAAGTTTTACTTAACACCACACAACATATGGAAACTCACAACATTTGCCTAGCATAAGTCCAAGCAAAATCAAGTTACTAAAATCACAACGTATAAAACTCAGGAAAAGTCAAAATCAGTTATCCTTGGTTCCTTTCTCATTAAAAACTTCTAGTTGAGCCTGTAAGGACCATGAGTGGGTCATCTAGCATACCTTAAACAACCTTTATGGCCAGATGCCGATTAGAACCATCTCGGTTCCAATTTGCATTTGCTTGTCCTTCTAAGCGGAGTCAAGTGACATCCACTTGTCTAGTAGAGATACCAATTGGAATCAAGAGATACCAATTGGACTCAACCTATTCATGAACCGCACAACCGCACAAGAAGAAGGAAAGAAGTGGAACCATTCCCTAAAATGTCTCATAGACCCCTAAAGATAAGATGTGGACGTCAACACGCCAATCCGCAGGACTCTACTCGACACTTTCTCTTTCACTGGGAGACCGGTAACCTAGGCTCTGATATCAAATAATCATGACCCAAACTACTAGATTGTGAGGGCACCTACTCTAATCCACCTAGATAGGAGATGCCCTTACCATCCCTTTATTAAGTCAAGAAGAAGACTTTAATTAAGTAAAGAAACCAACTTTATTACAAGAAATTCTTTCAACATTATAAAATACAACTACCTTAGGATGTAGTTTAAATAGGTACAAGAGATGCTAAAGGAAAAGTAAAACTGGACACAGCTTCCACCATGAGTGAGAGATGTGGGAGCTACTGAAGAATCACTACTGCAAAAATCAAGAAACTTATACAAATTCCTGAAAAAGACTATACTCTAAAAAGGGTATAGCAAGAGTAGCATCAGCACAAACCACACGTACTGGTAAGCCTCATCGTTTTACCCAAATTGGATTAGAAAAATTTAACATAAATATTCAAAAAACAAGCATACTATAAGTATTATTACCCAACCCCAAATTTTCCCTTCCATCCTCATACTAACCTCCAGTTACTAATTCTGAAACACCGTTCTTTCTCTTACGACCCTACTACCCTAGACCACAAGGTCTGGCCTTATATAATGGTTAACATAACTTTTAAAATCCAACTACAATAGGGAAAATTGCTAACCCTAAGTCAAGAACCTAATAAGTCACCTAGCATACCCGGAGAAAACCCATTCGAATATGTAACCTGTCCACCAGGCCCCCTGAAAGTTAGATCAGATTTAACCTATAACTTACACCATGCCTTCTCCTTATCCCACTGACATAGGACTACTTTCTAAAACCTAACCTCCTTTGCCATTCCTCCACCCGAGGCAATATAACGAGTAAGACCACAATAAAAATTAATGACTACGTTGAAATCATACCATACTTAGCTCAAATATAGTGCCATAAGTTAATCCATACTAAAAGCTAACATTCACCTAGCACATCAAGGATTAAATAAACAGTTTAGGGTATTCAATCAATAATCAACATATTATTGCTAAGTTAAGCTTAGTCAAGCTAAATCAGGACAAGTCAAGAGACAACAAGTCTAGTCAAAGCTTGACCCGATCAACAACACTGATTCTAATAATATCCAAGTCAATTAAGCATGCCTCTAATAATAAGAATCCTAAAATACATGACAAGAACCCAGACATCACACAAGAATCCCAAATATATCAAGTATATTATTATGTTCCCTGATTTGCTTATTGAACTGTTAAACTCACCTGACCCTTATACATACACGCTATGGGTGATGCTTCCACCTTTTAGTTATGACCTGTAGGGGATAATTTCCATCCATGTACTAAAAGCTTAGACACAAGTGTCTGCCAACCTTGTTTCACCAATAACATGTAAGAACGTCCCAAATACCAAAACATTCCATATTTAGAAATAAGATAGCTAAAAATCATACACCAATGTAAAATTCTGTACATGGAACACACCAAACAACATGCACTAACAAGCCACACTACAAAGTAGTTAACATGCAAATATAGCTCAAATTGGATTAAACTACAATCCCATCAACGAAACTACCATTTAGGGCCTTAATCATGCCATCTACCCTAATGCTTATAAGCATTACCAACCTAGATTATTAGAACCCTCACCCATACCCTTCTTGTTAGTATCACTTTTATCCTAAGGTTTAACTAATAATCGATAATTTTTCCTTTCCACCATCCCAAGTACATGTCTACCACAGTGAACAATCAATTTATAGCGTAAGCATAACATAACATAATAAGGTATACAAAAACCCCATACTCATACATTACCCAAACTTTGACTGATTTTAGCCATCCAAACTCTATGCTCGAAGGCCTAGACATGCAATCTTCCATCCATCTATGTTGCATTCATGCTCTCTAACCTGGGTCTATGATACTTAATTTAATCTTAGCTTACATATATGTCAACCAGCTGAAGGAAGAACGAACGAATACAAAATCCAACCTTGCCAAGATCAAAGACAAGTTAATCCTTGAAAATCTAGTGGTTTGTACCCTTATGAAACCCTTTCTCCTCTTCTCCATTATTCCAAGACATGGGAGGAAACCCTAAGGCTTTTTGGAGACTCCCACATCATTTATTTCAACCTAAATGGAGAAAGGAAATAAAAGCCTCTTAAGGGGGCATTCTGGTCTGCGTCCTGTCATTATAGCGGTACGTACACCGCTATAGCGGAATAAATCCCACTATAGGAGGCTGACATTAGCCTGACTCAACTTTTTGTAATTCTAATATTTTAGCACGTGTGGCCTCTCATAAGTTTACTAATGAAATCCCAATCATATCCATACTCTGCACCAATATTGAGGCATTTTCTAGTAACGACGGATTTGGTCATTACATAAGAATTATTAACAAATCTACCATTTTGATGGCTTACAAGGTTAATATTATGGTCATGGTCTATCAAGCCTCTTCCATCTATCAAAATTAGACTTTAAATTGACCTCATCTTAATGTATTTATATATCTAACTATGTTTGAGCCATGTAGGCCAAACTAGTTATGTCTCCGTCCTAGCTGTAAATTCATCCACAGATGCATCCTACTCTTCTTAACTCATGTTCTAATTCTAGTCCCTTAACTAACGTTCTATTTCTAGTCTCCATCTCTCGAGTTCCTGTAGAAATTATCTTATTATCCTATTGGTTGTTGAGCAATAGAATAGTAAAAATATTTTTTTGCTATATTTCACGTTTTCCATTTTGTTTATTTTGGTTTGGTTTGGTTTGGCCTAAATGGACCATTGGTGTTGTTTTATTTGGTTGAGTTGGTTTGCTCGATCAAGTAAGGTACCGAGTGCCAGTCACTCCTCCCCATGTTTTGGGGCGTGATTTCTACTGCAGATTCATCAAAGACTTTTTAAAAGTATATCAAGATCCCTCTGTAATTTGCTTGAAAAAAAAATGTCATGTTCAAAGTTGATGCAGGTTGTTTAGCTGCATTTGAAAAGTTGAAACATACACTAGTTTTGGCAATAGTAATAGTTGTATTGGATTAACCATTTCCATTTGATTTGATGTGTGACACTAGTAAATTTATAGTAGGCATAGTTTAATATAAGCAAAGGGAGAAAACGTCAGTCAGTATACAATGTTAGCAAAACACTTATGAAGATGAGACCAACTACATAAGAATGGAGAAGTAGTTGCTTGCAATTGTCTTTATATTAAAAAAAATTCTGGTCTTACATAGTTAGGGCTAAAGTAATGGTTAAAATTGTCATGCAACACTAGGAACGGGGTGTGAAATGAAGTAGCAGATCATCTATCATTCTTGTAGGGTAGAGACTATGTTGATGATGGTGAAGCAAATACAGAAAAGTTTCCAGACAAGCAAATTCTTGCTCTAAGTATAAATGATTTGTCCTGGTATGGAACATAGTAAATCATCAGGTCGGTGGTACTTACCCACTTGAGTTATGTTTTCAGCAAAGGAAGAGGCTCAACTATGACTCATGATTCTATAAATGGGATGAGCCATTTACGTTAAAACAAGGAGCAAACTCGGTAATTAGGTGATGCATTCCTCAAAGTGAAATTAAACAAGTACTAGAAAGTTATCACTTTTCTCCTATTAGGGGACACCATGGTAAAGATCGGACGGCTACAAAGATAGTCCAATCAGGTTTCCTCTAGCATACTCTATTTAAGGATGTATATTTACTTATTCAAATCTATTTTAGGTTCTAGAGAACATGACTTATCTTTAGATGGCATGAGATTCCACTATGAATTATCTTAAATGGAAGCTCGATACACTAAAGCTTTCGATATGTGAAGGATCTGTGAATATGCTAAGCCACAAGGATTTATTGTAAGAAGCCTTACCCTACTTTTGAAAGAGGCCATTTCCATGTCATTAACCCATGACCTTCTTATCACATAGAATCAACTTTACCAGTTAATACTCAGCTCCCCTTTCAGTGCAAAATATCCTAGAGATGGAAAGTTTTTATGTTTGAAGCATCAAATTTAAGGGACCATTTTTTGCCATTTTTTAGAAACAAATACATTTTGATGGATGTAGACTATGTGTCAAAGTGGGTGGAGGTTGTTTCTGTTACCACTAACGATACAAATATCATTGTGAAGTTTATGGAAAAGAATATATCCTCGAGATTTGGCACCCACAGAGCACTGATAAACAATAAGGTTAGTGACTTTTGCAATTCTATGATGAGGAATGTATTGGATAAGTATGGATGCACCATAAAATTGAAATTGCTTACCAACCGCAGCTGAAAGGGAAATCAGAGGTACCAAATAGAGAAATTAAACTGATTCTTGAGACACTTATATGTACAAAGAAAAGATTGGGCAATCCGGCTTAAAGATACTTTATAAGTTTGCTGAACTGCATACAAGACCCCCATAGGTAGGTTTTCTTAATAATTGATTTATGGTAAAGGATGCCACTTACCTGCAGAATTAGAGCACAAGACATATTGGGACATTAAGTAGCTGGATCTGAATTTGGAGTTGGCTAGTAGTAAGAAAATACACCAACTCAATGGCTTAAAGAATTTAGGTTGCAAGCCTATGAAAATGTCAAATTATAAAAGAGAAGACAAAAAATTAGCATGACAAGCATATTCTGCCTCGTACATTCTAAAAAGGCAAAATAGTTTTTGTGTTCATTTCCAGACTAAAACTTTTTGGCAAAAAACTAAGGTCTAAATGGTCAAGTCTATTTGAGTTAGTAAGAACTATACCTTATCGAGTGATGGTGTTGCAGGATCCATAACAAAGGATACACTTCATGGTGAATGACCAAAGGGTGAAACACTATTAGGCCTAAGATCTGAATAGCGAGAAGACACTATGAATTTGACGGATAAATAAGTAGTTGTTGTGCAATAACATGCTGCGACGTTAAATTAGACTTTGGTTGGGAGGTAGCCCATTTTAGCTACTTTATTCTTAATTATTTCATTTTAATAGTTTATTTTTAGATTTTGTAAGATGATATGCATACAAGAAAGACTTTGACGATATCAAAAGAGAGTTCTATGGTTTGAGAAAAATATAATGTGACCATATGAGGAAACACATACCGGAGAACTCTAAGTATCCCATGACATAAGATGTTAATGCATCAACAATTGGCTATACAAGGAGTTTTCTTTACTCTTATATGATTTATAATATGCAGAGGTGTCAATGGAAATTCCAATGTGTGTGGTGGGAAACTATTGGGTTATTTTATATGCATAGTTTCTATACCATGGTAGAAATTTATGTAATATAAGTAACGTGTCCTACTAGTAGTTTGGTTTTTAGGTGTAACCCTTGGTTCTTGCTTTTACATATTCCCTGAGGGAGGGTGCTTAATCTAGATATGTTAAGACAACATCAGATAACTCTCTTAAAAAAATTGTGCATAAAAGGTAGATATATTCTACATGAGGCACCTAGGTTCTATGATTAGCTCTAGACAGTAAAATGGGTATGAAGATATTTTTTATTGAATTCAATTATATTATTAGATAGAAAGTTGATAGGGAGCAATTTTTTTTAATTATGTGCTATTGTGTTGTATGGTTCCGGCATATTTAATTATAAATATATAGAACACACACAATATGTGTACAAAGTGATGATGTGTAGGATATGATTTAGTTATTTCTTGTTAAGCGAAGTTTTGACTACTTCTTTCATACCCTTTCATTATATTTAGTTAGCCATATATATATATATATATTAAACATGTCCAATGTGTGTAAAAAGTGATGATGTGTAGGATATGATTTAGGAATTTCTTATTAAGCGATGTTTTAACCACTTCTTTCATACCCTTTCATTAAATGTAGTTAGCCCCTTTGAGCCTATTCTTAGACAACTACTTAATTAGCTTTTTCGTCTTTGCTAATAAACTGTAACAACCTTCTTCTTTGATATGGGTAAGTCTCTCTTACAAAAATTTGGGTTAATATCTTCCCCGAATTGAGAGTTAGAAATTGCATGCTAGGGTAACCCGAGAATGGATTGCGGTAATGTGATTAAGTTTAGCTTGATTTTATGTTAGTTAAGACGATAAGGAACCCATAGGAGTTTTTGTAAGTGAATTTGGGTAAGTAGGACTCCCGATATAGACCATAGCATAAAGAGGTTAGTTCAAAATGTATCGGTTTGAGGGTGTGTAGTGAAAAAGGGAAATCTTTTAGGATATCCGAGGTTATGCCTCGCCTATGCCGCTATAGTGACATGTACGCCTCTATATCGACTGTCGTTATAGCAGAACAATTCCCGCTACAGCGGCAGTTAAACCCGCTATAGCGGGGGACTCCAGCTATAGCGATGTCGTTATAGCTAGATTGGACCGTTATAGCGTCATAAGGCTCTGTTTATTCAGAAAATTCCCCAAAAATGCCTTATTATTCAAAAACACATTTTAGGGAAGGGTAAGGGTGAAATAGGAGATTTCCATCAGATTTTCGTTGTTTTTCATCACAAAGTGAAGTAATTTGTCCCCTTTAACTAGTATTATAATTATTTAACCTTAGAATCACTAGTATATATGCTTTTGGGGAGGGTTAAAGCCTATTTTAGCTAGTTTTATGTTTCAAGGGGGTAAATTAGATGTATAACACTAGGGTTTTAGTTATTTATCATTAATTTACTTTCGCACGTTATTAATTAACTAAAAACCATGAAATTGGTTGGTTTAAGGTGCATTGATAGTGAAAAAAACCTATTATGGGTGGGAGGATCATGAATTTAGCCTGGGGGTTTGGGATTATGTTATAATCCTTCAACTTGTAGGTCATTTAGTTGATTATGTATTATATTCTTATTATTAGACCACAATCAAGCGGAAATTACATGGAAAGGCAAGGCTTAGGCTTAATTGAGTGGTGCAAGCATGGATTGAGGTAGGTGATGGTTAATGTAGTTTAATCCAATTTGTGTTATGTGTGCATAATAATTATTCCTTAGTATTTCTTGCTCAATGAATGTTGTTAAGGAATGAAAAAGGGTTAAAGGGTTGTTTGATATTCTAAGTGTAATCATATCCAATGAATTTATATATAATGCTTGCGGTTGTTACAAGTGTTGGTTGTTACCTTATTTTTCTATGATTGTTGTGATATTCTATTGGTTATTTATGAGATATATCGGTATTTTGACATAGTCATGGGATTTGGTTTAATAAGGTTGGCAGGCTCGTCCCCTGCAGGTCATGACTAGTGGGCAACTATAAAATCGTTAGTGTTATGTACAAGGTTCAGGTGAGCGTGACTGTTCCATAAGTGAACATGGGATTTTGTGCATTATTATTAACTTAGTTCCTTGAGTGAATTGGCTTAAGTGTAGAATTGTTATTGTGATTTTTGAATTGACTAGACTTATACATTAATGGTTAAAAATGGTTTCTTGTGTAAACCGAGTTGCATAATAATAGTTTACTTAGATTAATTGTATCCTTGAGAGGTCGGGGCCAATGGCATAAAGATAGAAGGCATATTATTGTTATTAATCTCATGTTATGAATTGAGGTAGAATTAGTGTTAGAGTCATAAATTGTTAACTAGGTATGGTATTAAGTCATGTATTGTTGACATGGTTAAGGCATTAAGTGTTGTATTGTTTACCTGTATTATTGTCTTGTATTGAGTTTTGCACTGTTGACTAGGATTATTATTGGTGGACTTGACTTGACTTGACGTGTTACTCTTGTCTAACTTATAAAGGCTTGTTTAATAAGGCTCTTGAATATGGTAAGTGTTGTAGAATGAATTGAGGTTTCTAAGTAGTGAACATGTATTGGATTGTTTTACTCAGTTATGGTTATATGTTCTCATATCTCATCTTGGTTTAGCCAAATGATCCTACCAGTATACTGTTATTTTCTTATGTGTTGATACTATACTTGCTCTTACTTTTGTTAAGTGCAAAGCATTTTCCAGCGGCTACTACGAGATCTCAATTCTTATTCCATTGGTTGATTCAAATTCAAGGGTGAGATACATCTTTCAGGCTACCATGGATTCTTCGGTTGATGTTTGATAACCAAAAAACTATGAAAACTAGAAATTAACTAAGAAACAAAAGATAATCGATATAAAGATGAAATATTAGACACAAGAAGATGAGTAATTAAGAAAAATAGGATATATTAAACCCTAGAACCCCTAAATTACATTAATCAACTAACACATAATTCCTACGGTGATCAAGAGGGAATTGATCTCCCTCAAAACCATACGTTACTAAGAAAACCTTCAACAAACGCTCACCAAAAACTCTCTCAAGAGATTTGTTCATCAATATTAAAGCACAAACTAGTGAAATAAAAACAAGGTCTACTATTTATATCTCATGGGCCTTTTATTACATACTTTGGACCAAAAGTGACCCATTTCCAACAAACTAGTAATTTTAGCTGAGTTGATCTACCTGACCATGCAGGTTAGGGTACAGGTGCCACTGCCTGGGCTAGCTTTTCCACTTGCTACCGCTCCTCATCACCTACGGCCGTAGATGAGCACGCAGATGACTTCAGTGCATCATTTTGCTCTTCTTTGCTTTCATTTTTTCCCTCCAAGGTCCTTTGATCCTCTTTATATGAAATCACCAATACGTAGCACCCTTTTGATGGTAGTATGATGTCATCAAGTACCTCTTGTTTCATAAACATTCCTTGAAGTATTTGGAGCTCTCATGCTTGAATTCTAGTGAACGGTTTAGAGGGGATTTGGATTCTATCATCATATCCATCTTGAGAAGAATTTGACCTCAAATTCTCATCCTCTATCATATCAAAAGGTGATAGATTGCACACATTAAATGTGTTGTGCACTTGATACTTTGGTGGGTGGTCAATCTTGTAAGTATTGTCATTTATCCGCTGAAGCACTTGGAACGGGCCATCACCTCGAGGCATCAACTTAACTTTCCTCTTGGAACCAATCCTTCCGGAGATGTATCGATACCCAATCACTTGGTTGAATTACAAGCCTTCTCCTCCCTTTGTTCACTCTCTTGGCTATCATTTGATTCTTCTTCTCAAGGTTTACCCTCACTTTCTCATGCATCTTCTTCATTGCTTCAGCCGTTTTGCTCGCATCTAAACTAATTACATCACTAGACAAAGGACTGATATCTAAAGGGGTTAGGGGGTTAAAACAATAGACGCACTCAAAGGGATTCATACCAATAGTTGAGTGAATAACACGATTATAAGCAAATACTACTAAGGGTAAATGATCCTCCTAAGAGGCCATTTTTCCTTTAACCATGTTATGTAGCAAAAAATCCAATGTCCTATTTACAACCTCGGTTTGGCCATCGGTTTGTGGGTGGCAATATGTGGAGAAAATCAATTTGGTGCCAAGCCTACCCCAACATTGGAGGCATCATCACACTTTGACACTGAATAAAATAAGCCATTTTTGAAACCTGATCATCCACAACAAAAATACTATCTCTTCCCCTCCTTGTCCTTGGCAAACCCAAACTGAAATCCATAGAGATATTGATGTCGCCCAAAATATGACTCCAAAGAAGTATAAAGTTGTCGTTGAATCAAATATAAAACCCAACTAGGTTGGGGTCGTCCTTGAACAAACATTAAAGCGCATCTCAATATATTAAGATAGGACTTTACCAATTTGGTTGATACAAACAATAAGACAATATAGTAGTTAAAACCATCAAGCACACTTCCCCATTATTATGAAAGACTTACAAACAAAAAAAATCTAACCTCCTAACCTCAAAGATTGACTCTAACTCCTCTAATTTTAAGCTCGCTAACCTACTCTTGTCAAACAGAGCTAATACCATCACCTATCTATAATGAAACCAGTGTCCTCATAAGAAGAAATAGTTCAGACACTTAATTCGAATGATAGCTTATAATTAAATGACTTAGCATCAAAGAACAACTCTCACACTCATAAAAGAATTCACTTGTATGCACAAAGAACCATATGCTTTAAAATTAGATACATCTCTACTAATTAAGCATGCTCGAATAGAATGAAATAGGCTTTAACGGGTTGTAGTGTAGCCTAGGGGAGAGGTAAGAGAACTATGTAATAATCACTTACACTTTCTTAAGCACTTTGCACATTTTAGACTTCATCACCTATTATTTTCTCCTTTTTATCTTCAGTCTTCTCTTCATCAGTTATTTTTACTAGTATTCTCATCATATCAAGAATGTTTCAGTCACTTTTTACTATATTACATTTCTTTCAAAGAGGAAATTTTCATTACTTTCCAACTATCATTATTCACCTTTTACATTTAACCATCTCTTTTCTTCAGATTTAACAATATCATCATAGTCTATGCTACAGTACTCCACGAAGCAGAGTACAAAAACTAGGGATTCAGCAAAAGGATCAAGATAAAAATATGGCTTCCAAATGAAAGGATACAAATTCAAGGGTCTAACTAGTGATATAATATATGAAAAGGTTAAAATTACATAAGATATATCAAAGAAACCCAATTATGATCTTCTAAACAAAGAAACACTTTTTATTTCACTTAAATAACTTGTAGGGCATGTTCTATACTAAGATGCAAGACACAAAACAGGCAAAAAATCCTCACTACACATGACATAAGTAAAAATCAATATGAATTAATTTCACTTCTATGACATACATGGTCTTCGCAAACAACAAAATATGAATAAGCTATATACAAAGTCACAATAATGAGCCTAGGTGTCAAAAAGTCTGTTATTTTACCAACACTCAAGCACTCCAAGAAAAGTACTATTAAAACTCAGGCCTAAATTGCTAGTAACATGCAAGTCAAAAGGTCTTTTCTTTTCTCTCCTAAAAAAACTCCTATAGTAAAAAAACTCCTACAAAAAAAGTTACTCGATTCAAAGGGCTCCCCTCTCAAAAAAGAACCGAAGAGAAAAACCAAGGGGTGAGCGAAGTATGCTTTATTAAAGCCTAACAAGCTAAAAACTGTCATGACCCAAGTCAAGGATCGTGCGGGCACCCACCCAACTCTGCCCTAGATAGGAGAACCCTTTCTACCCAACCTTTAATCAATATACAAAATATTATTAAAGCCATAAGTAGTAATAAATAATAACTCTTCCTTTTAAAATGAAATTTATTACAAAGTACATTTGTGGAATTTAACTACATAACTCTCCATAACTAAGTCTAAACATGTACAAGAGAACCAAAAAAGAGAAGGACGACTCAAGACACAATATCCATGTAAGAGTAGAACGATAAGAGCTGCTGAAGAGTAACCACCGCTGCACCTATAGAATCTCCAACTGATCTGCAACTTGGTTATATCCCCCCCAAAAAAGATATAATAGGTGTAGTATCAGCACAACCACACGTATTGGTAGGTAATATCTATAATCCAGTGTTAGAATAAATGATAACCAATATAAATTAGGGAGAGATCATGACAATAATAAATGGTTAGATAACTGAAGCTTGCTAACGCCTTTCAACACTTCCAAACTCTGAATCTTACCACCCTTTCTTTTTATAGTAGCCCAATTTATCTTTCATTAAGAGATCAAGTAATCACAACTCCATAGAACTACCAATGTCAACATTATTTACACATTTACTTTCCTTAAACAACATCTAATATCCTGTACTCATGACAACTCAGACCCGCTACTCTGTTTCCTACTTCCCACCAAGAAGAACCTACCCCAGCCCTCAATAGACAACCACAATCTTGTCAGAAAGATAACATAGTGTACTTACTTAAACATCATAAACATAGTCAACTCAAGTCTATAACTTTATTTAGCATACTTATGCATACCCAACCATCAGGGATCATTATCCATCGATTTTCGTCTATCCTTATACTGACTTCTACATCTACTTAAGGATGTATAACCCTTCCTCTTTCCCCTTTTCATTACATTAATATCAATCCTAGTACAAGCCACTAGCCCTAATTTTGCTTTACCCACACAACCTACTTCTATTACTCTTAACATCACCATAACTATCCTTCAAATCTACTGACTCCTCCCTCCAACCTCGATACCATTCCTATCCACTATTTTTGACTCAAAACACCTGCAAGGTAAATCTAGGTCTACTAAACAAATTCACCCATTAACCTGTACTTTTTAATGCACTCATGTCAACCCCAATTTATTAACCTACCCCTACTTTTGTACAAGTATCATAGCTTCAACATAATCAACGTTTAACACAGTTCATCAATGCATCATGCACCAACAAATTCATCAGTTCATTATCCTAAGTTAAGTTTGTTATCAAATCCATCCAAAACTATGGCTTGTAGGCCTAGGTATGAAATCTCCCTTTATAACGACTGTTTTATATGTATCTAACCCGAATCTACTATAACTAAACCATAACCTAATTCATGGATGAGTTTTTCTACTATAGAGAGTGAAGAGTCTTTCCTCGCATGCTTTTTTCTCTCAAATCGATTGGAATCTCCTCAGGAAATGCTTGGAAATTTCCCTCTGAGAGTTTCGCCTCCTAGTCGTTCTAAGAATAGGGTTCATCCGGTGTGTTTTTAGAAGAGGAAAATAAAATAGGAGGCCTCAATTGGGGAAAGGTTTTAATAAAAACCTAGGTGGCTTACAGCCTTGCTATCGCGGTGGTGATGAAAGTGTCATTGTAACGACGTCGCTGCAGTGAATGATCTGTTGCTGCAGTAATGGGTCGGCTGGACTGGAAAAATTTAAGAAACTATCCTAAATTTATTATGGGTCATGGAACCGTTTCCACAAAAATTAATTCTAATCGGGTTCAAATGAAATTTTCTTGATCGAATATTTTTCCAAAATGATTTTGGCTGAATAGAAACTTATTCTTTCCCACTTCCCTTATGTTGTTGAAAGACAGTCTATTCTGCACGTCATATTGAAATACGACCACCTTTTGATTGCAGCCAAGGCAAGAATGCCACGAATGGTGTTTAGTATCCTGAAGCATAATAATGATTTGAGTCATTACAATAAATATCAATTTACCTACTATTCATCATCAAACAGTTACAAAAAACTGGAGGGGAAGTTTATTTTTCTCAAAAACCCAACATACATAATGGTTAAAATTTTTACGTGACCTTCTACCCTTGTTAATAAATTTGACAATACCTTACTGGACCACTGTCGTTTAAAAGTTACCCCAACCGATATCCGATTAGTAGACGCATTATGGGTCACTAAGCTCTAGATACAACTTACAATTACTATAACTCAAGGGTATGATTCATAGTAGGATTTATGTAACGGATCATCTAAAAATACCTAGGACACTACACATCTAAAAACCCATTGCTCAAGCTATGGATCCGTCATTGTAGTGACATTGCTGTAGCGATAGATTTGTCACTGCAGTGATGGTTCGACAGTTTCATTAAGGGGAAGTGGGATTCATTTTTTCCCACTTCCCAACTTTAAAACTTCACTCAAACTCTCTCAATTACTCTCTAGTAATCCACTTTCCATTTTCACTACTATGTTAATTCTTTGTCCTTACTACTTTTCTTACGCCTTCATAATCATGGAATAGTTGAAGTTAAGATTGAATATGAATTTTTTGATGGGTTTTTAGGGTGAAACTTAGGAATTTAAATTTTTTTCCTCTTTGAATGGATTTAGGAAGTATTCTATACTAATTTACATTCTCAACGTTCCTATAGTGTTCTAGGCGTAAGATTCATGATGTTTAAGATAAGCTTTGGGCTTGAAATGGGTAGAAGAGAAAGAGTCAAATTCCTCAAAGATTTTACAAGTGATTGGGGCTTGTATTTGGTGGTAATCACACCTAATTTAGTGTAAAAGATTTCAAAAGTGTTTTACCAAGCTTGATCTACGCCGAAAACTCAAAATTTTGACAAAAAAATTGAGAATCCGCCATTGGAGGGGTCAGAACTGGTTAGGAAATATGGCATCACTATAGTAAAGCCGTTGTGGCGATGATCTATCACTTCACCGACAAAAGCATAGCTGCAGCGATGGTCGGGCAGTAGCTTTCCCAAAACTTTTCAAAAAAAAAATTCCATTTCATTCCTTTCCGTAACATCCCTAATTGGTTTCTAATTACTATAATGTCACATTTGGAGGACTACCTACTATAGATAACCTAAACGCCAACCAACCCTCATACCGATACTTCTTTAACAATGCATGTCGTGACCATTATAAAGAGGGGTTGAGTACTGGGGGATTTATTCATGAGAGGTGGTTTGTGTATAAGGACATGACTGAAGAGTCGCCAGAGTTTTACAACCAGTTACGTACCTTTGGATTGGAGATGTTGATAAAGTCCACTCCCGCATGCAATGTGAAGATAGTTTTGGAGTTCTGTACCACATTTCCAATGGTGGACTGGTCTTTGCCTCAACCTACCATCTGTATCTGAGTAAAGAATGTTTTGGTGGATGCTTCCACAATTAATGACACTTTGGGGGTGCCAAACCCCACTAATGCATCATTTGAATAGGGTTTACCTAGGCTATTTTTTGAGAAGGCAAATAAAATAGGAGGCCTCAGCTGGGGAAAGGGTTTAATCAAAACCCGAGTGGCTTACTGTCTTTCCATAACTACGGAGATAGAAATGTCATTGCAGCGACGTTACTATGGTGACAGATATGTTGCTGTTGCGATGGGTCTGCATGCCTGGCCTTTTTTAGAAACTAGCCCAAATTGATTTCGGCAATAGACCGTTTTCCATGAAAATTAATTCTAATCGGGTTTGAACAAAATTTTCTTGATCAAATTATTTTTCCAAAATAGTTTTTAGCATAGCGATGATTTGGGTCATTACAAATACTGTCAAAAACTATTCTAAGATTAAATTAAATGAAAATCATTTTGTATTTTTTAAACTTTTTCAATTTTTTTTATCTAAAGCAAGCAACTAAACAATAAAAGAAAATCCTATAGCATCCTTAACCCTTGACAAATAATATCCCACCACACACTTAATATCATGTTTTATCTCCAAAGCAATAAATAAAGTAAAATGAGGGTTTAAAGATACTTCTCGAGGCCCACTAGGTCCTAGCTTAGAAGCATGTTTCTTCAATTTCCATCATGGGTCGCTAGTCCTCATACTTAAGCTCAAACATTCTCCTTAGCTTCAAATTTTTCGTACTCAAACTTTTCCTAAATCTACAAAAACAAAAAAAAAAAAAAAAGTAACACTATAAAAAAGTAAAAGTAAAAATAAATATAAAATTAAGTAGCTAACTACAACAAATTGGGTTTCCTCCCATCAAGTTCCTGATGTAACGTTGCTGCATGACACCATCAATTTTACCACTTTTTATTAAATTTTGAACTTATGAATTGCACCCCTAACTTTGCATCAATTTTTCTGCTTCACTCAAGGGGTGGTAGTATAAATATAAAGGAACCAAGCGAAGGATGTCATGTTTTATACTTCTTGTCCTTTAAGTGAGGAATATAATTTTGTCTCTTTGTTGTTGCAAATTTTAGAATGTAAGGGTCTATTTCATCACAACTTTCTCTTAGTAGGGACTCACTCTTCTCTTCTACTAGGGTTTCATCTTATGTATTGGCTTAAACTATTACTTGTGATCAACACAAATTTTTTTCATAGCATATATTTCTGTGAGATGGGAATGCATTCTCTCCATGGATTTTTGTTGTTCTGTTAGTTTCTTCTGTAGTTTTGCTTGCTGCTCCTGTATTTTCTTTCGCATATCATTAAGATGAGTTTCATATTCCATATCCTTCAATTCATTTCTCGTGCCAATAGCTCAAACAAATGAAAAATCATTGTAGGGGATTAGTGAGGGGAATAAAAGTTAGGACAACCATTCCAATGGCCATCCAAACCGCCACATATACAACACACATTCAATTCCAAAAACATGGTAGGTCTGCATAACCTGGTTCTTTGAATATTATGGTAATTGCTATCCAAGTGGGGTCCTCCACTGTACAAAGAAGGATATCCATTATCCAACCAACATCTATCCCAAGATTTCATATCAAGAAGAGTACCAAAGTCTTGAAAGAAAAAGAAATTTTGTACAAGAAACTTAAATAAATAAAAATAAAAAGTCTAACCAAGATAAAAAATTAATTACAAAGTCTCTGGAGACAACGCCAAACACTTGTTGCATCCAAACACACACACACAAGTATATGCGATCGTAAAAGTAATATAGTGACTCTTGCAAGCCAGATATTGAACCCACAAGGACTTGTCAATTAACTATTCACTGAATTAGACTAGTGTTGATTATTTATTCAAGCAATAAATATCAAAGATGAATTCGTGAGTTAACTAAACTAAAAATAAAGAGACACTAACTAATGAACAATTAACAAAGAGAAGAACAAATTCTTACGCAATCAATGAATAAATTGATCTAGGATTATTGATTCTCTAACAATCATGTTGTTGAGTAAGCAATTTCATTGACTTGCTTGATTATCTATTTTTTTCTTACACAGTTAATAACATGATTATGGTCTTTCAATCCTCTAATCATCTATTCGTATTGACCTCACAACTATATCATTGAGCGGGATGTGATGACCAAATTCAAATGCATTTATATGTCTTCCTATATTGTAACTAAGCAAGGCAATCTTAGTATATTCCTATCCTTGCCACAAATAAATTCTTTATTTTACAAAAAAAGAGATCGTACTTCCTACATTCTTTGTTCTAACTCACGATTCCCGTTTCGAGTACATAATAAAAATATAGATTTATTCTACTGGTCATGAAACAGTAAAATAGTAAGTGCAAGAATATAAGAACAATTAATATGATAATCTTCATAAATCGAATCAAGTGTTTACTACAATAATCAAGTAGCTACCATAATTCCCTGAGTCAAAATTTTATAAATTTTCATCCAAGAGTTCTAATTCTGCTCCATGACTTGGCTTGGGGATGCCAGACTACAAGATTTGGACACCTTGGCTTGTAAAATGCAGACCATTTCTCCTTGGCACGATGGTCACCACACTAGGATGTCACCATGGCACGAATCTATCTTTTTGCACTATTTTTCAATCGCCTAATGTCTATTAATCCCGCCTTTTATATACTTCATCAATTTTTTACTCATTCCAACTACATTTTAACTTGGAAATTGTCTAATCACATCTATTAGCGCACAAACATAAATTATGCACAAAACATAAAAATATATGTGAATTTATTCTGAAAAATTAAGCATGAATATGGATAAATTGAGGCAATTAGGTGTATAATTATGCCAAAAATTAGGGTAAGATTTTCAAACCCTCTAAAGTTTAACACCCTACAAAAGGTAAGCCTAGGTGAGCATGTAACACCCCAAAAGTATCCTAAGCATAAAACCAAACTTAGATCAGAACATCAACTAAAAACAAAGTTTCCAAATCAAAATGACTCACTGTACTAGTCGTATAGACAACTTATGGGTTGTGGGTCCATTCATTCTAATAAGAGTAGAGAAAAGTCCAAAATATATAAATTTCACCTAGTAACCACGAATCAAGGGTACGAGTCTTAGGACAAAATGTCACGCCCCAAAGCCCATTGAGGCGAATTTGCACCCGTAACCGATAAGGCCCGAGAGAACCAAGCTTTGCTTATATTCATTCATATGCATGACATAAGAAATACCACAATCATGTACGAGCATACAAGGCTAAAAATGGAAATCGTGGAACATATGATATACATACATGTGTGAAACTTGGCCATCGAGGCCATCAAGTAAAAAATGACATGTATCTCTTACATTCATACACCCACATATGTCTACAAAAGCCTCTAACAGATGCATTTACAAGACCAACTAAAAGTCGGGACAAGTCCCCGCTTTATACAACATATACAATACTAAAACAAATGTACAACTGTGACTCAGAAAATCCCCGAGCTAACTGGATCTCACCAATGATCCACAAATAACTGGCAACCTACTGTGGAGGCCTACTAGCACCTACGCCTGTAGCAAGTAAGGTAAGTCCCACAAGGGACGTCTGTACGAAGAATGTACTGAGTATGTAAGGCTCATAAGAAACTGTATGATATGTAAATATGTCAGTGAACTCAAATACAAGTGAATACTTAATATGGATAAGTTAACATTCTTTATGTTGGAAACCATATACATTGTTTTCATTACTTTCTTTGATTCTTTACTTCTATGCTTATTTATCATCATTTGTGTCACTATGTACCCGGTCCCCAACTGATCAGTGGGTCTTTACATAATATAATGTTATTTTGTGATCGGCTCGAGCTAGGCTTATGCCTCTAGAGCTACCACCCATGAGTCAATATATCGGGCTCAGCTCGAGCTAGGTTATTACCTCTAGAGCTGCCACCCATAAATCAACATATTAGGTTCGGCTCGAGCTAGGTTATCACCTCTAGAGCTACCCCTGTCAGGTTCGGTCCGATCTAGGCTTATGCCTCTAGTACTTCCCCCTGATCCAATAATCTCGGGATCGTCTTGAGCTAGGCATTTCGCCCCCAAAGGTACCACCCATACTCAATCATTAACCACATATGTTCATTACTTTGTTCTTTACTTTGGAGATTGATACAATGATAGTCATAACATTATGGGAAACATAACATTATTGGAACCATTGTAACAATAATCAATGAATAAGAGACATATGTATAAATACTATTGGAACTTTGGAAAACATCATTATTGGGCCTTTGGGACATTAGTCAATGACCATGAGACATGTGAATCACAATTGATCAATGAGTAGGAAACATGTGATAATAACAATTGGTAACTGGATATAGGATATCTTAGGACATTTCGGAATGAACTAGTACAACATCAATGAGAATACTAGGAGCTGCAGAAGGATACGAAAAGGGTAACCTTACATACCATCACTTCCAAGTACGAATACATAAGCCAATATATGAACACAATAGTCCATCTCCTTCCTTACGTTTTATTCTACAATACAAATACATAAAGGAGTTTACATTAACCATCAACTACCTTAGAAATGCATATGACGATAATGAGATGCATGTTTGCCTTTAAAATGTCATTTCCTTCTCTACAATACCATTTACGGCATTACCATACCAAAAATACCCCAATCATGCCATACATTGACCACAACATCATATACCAATAGCATTTCACAACAAAGTTTCTCCTTTACACTTTCTCATTCACACTATATCACAATTAATCCATCAAGTCACCTTAATACACCTCATAGCAACATATCAGCCAAAATTGCATAATTTACACTTATAGAAAAATAGCAAGTTTAGTAACATAATCACACCATACATGTTAATATCCATCCATACCATGCTCTTTCATCAAAACCACAATTCATCTTTCAAGTTTAAATCCCATGGATAACACATCTTTTAGCAAAAATGCATTATTTACACTTTTAGACATAACCATCATGATCTACATAATCTCCCATGCATATAATATATTAATCCATAAGAATAATCACTTACCCAAACTTGTAAAATGATGATCTTGCCCAAAGAAGTGCCTTAGGGTTCTTAGGGTTTGAGAGAAATATTGGAGAAAATATCTAAAGACGCATGAGAGTTCCAATGAATTAAAATTCTGATTTTGGGAACTTTATATGGTGCTCAAGTCATACTTAGCCATTTCCTTGCATTAAATGCAATATTGGCTTGGTCAAATGGATGAATGGGTCACTTTTCCCCTTGGGCCTATGCATTTTAGCTTTATTTTGGGCCTCAAATTGGGCCCAATAACCCATGTCATCCTTAACCCACCAAATGTAATGTATAATCCACCATATGTCTCATGTTCAAATAATTCTATAAATGTCTCTATAACATTCACTTATGAGATTCCCATTCGTCGCCTCAATCGCAAAACTAGAAATTCTAGTCGCTCATGGCTTACTTGAACATAATTTGTTAAAACACTTGTGATGAAGAAATAACACCAACTTGGATGATAAACACGCTTAATAATAGTCCTACTATGATGGAGTAATTATACCATGACTTAATGGTCTTATACGCATCATAATAGTCGAAGAAATATTTTGGCGAAAACCACCCCGGCACGCCGCTTGGCGCGCCCTTTTGCTACCTGTGGGCTGAAAATTTCAGCCCAGAGCGGCCTATCATGCTTCCTGGCACAGCCCAGGGCTGCTTGTGCCAAAAAAAATTCGGCCAGAAGAGCCCCGGCACACCCCTGGGCGCGCCCCACACCCAAAATGTGAATTTTTTCAGTTCTTTGACTTTTCTTTGCGGATTTGGTTAAATCCTTCAAGTTCAAGCCTTTTGTTTACCTCCTAACCTTAATAACCATTGCTTGGAAGTCCTCCAAGCCTCATTTTTCACCCCATAATTTCTCTACGAAGTCACAAACACCTCCGACAAAGGTCTAATCACATAGATTAGGCCCAATATCAAATGTTTCATCAATGACACTATAAAACACAAACTCATGGCATCTCGACACCTGAGTACACATTGTGCAAAGTCTTCAAGTAGGGTTGGGAAGGTATGGGGTGTTACATTCTTCCCCCCTTAGAAATATTCGTCCTCGAATGTTAACAATATCGCTTCAATTACAATAAATGCATCTCTATATTAGCATACATATACATAAACACTTAAGGCTCGTGGATACTTACTTTTATCGCTCCACTACCACACTTTGAACTTTTTTCTCCATTTGAAATAGATGGGGTTACTTGGATTTCATCATTTCTTCAGCTTCCCATGTGATCTCCTCTACTTGTTGATTTCTCAAAAGGACTTTTACGAAAGCTATGTCTTTATTCCTCAACCTCTTTACTTGTCGATCTAGAATAGCAATGGGTACCACTTCATAAGTAAGATCCTGCATAACTTGGACATCCTAAGTGGGAAAAATACGAGATGGATCTCCTATGCACTTTCGAAGCATCGAAACATGAAACACTGGATGGACTGAGGAGAGTTCTTGGGGTAGTGCCAACTCATACGCAACTTGCCCAAATCTTCTAATAATTTCATATGGGCCTATATAACATGACTCAATTTTCCTTTCTTTTTGAACCATCACCCCTTTCATTGGTGACGCCTTTAAAAATACCCAATCACATATGGCAAATTCAAGCCCTCTCCTTCTAACATCAGGATAGGACTTGTGGCAACTTTGGGCCATTTGTAACCGCTGTTGGATCATTTTAACTTTATCCATAGCCTGATGAACAAGATCTGGCCCAAGTAAAGCAGTTTCACCCACTTCAAACCATCCAATTGGTGATCTACATTTCCTTCCGTACAAAGCTTCATAAGGTGCCATTTTAATACTTGAATGATAGTTATTGTTGTAAGTAAATTCAATAAGAGGCAAATGGTCATCCCAACTCCCTTGAAAATCTAACATGCAAACTCATAGCATATCTTCAAGTGTTTGGATAGTACGCTCCACTTGTCCATCTGTCTGAGGATGGAAAGCCGTACTCAAGTTCACCTGTGTACCCAAACTCTACTGAAAAGATCTCCAAAAATGCCCAGTAAACTGAGCTCCCCTTTCTTATATAATGGAGATCGGAATCCCATGTAACCTCACTATTTCTTTAACATATAATCTTTCATAATCCTCAGCTGTATAGGTGGTCTTAACTAGTAGAAAATGCGCTGATTTGGTAAGCCTGTCAACTATGACCCATATAGAATCAAATTTTCATAATGTACGAGGCAAACCTGTGATGAAGTCCATATTAATCATATCCCATTTCCAGACTAGAAGATTGATACATTGCATGTAACCTCCTAGTTTCTGATGCTCTACTTTCACTTGTTGACAATTCGGGCATTGAGCGACAAATTCTACAATGTCCTTCTTCATGTTTCCCCACCAATACACTTCTTTTAAATCTTGGTACATTTTAGTAGCACCCGGATGGATAGAATAGTGCGAGTGATTTGCCTCTGTCTTGATTCATTTCCTTAGCTCATCTACATTCGGTACACATAATCTTCCTTGACAATGAAGTACCCCTACTTGTGTAAGATCGAAGGCCGCAGTCAGACCCTGTTGTACATTCTCTTTCAGCTGCAATAACATAGAATTCATAAACTGCTTCTCTTTTACTTCAACTATTAAGGAGGACTCTGCAGCTTTTTGCACAATAACTCCATCATCTGAGGATTCAAGAAGACGAACTCCCAAGTTGGCTAATTGATGTAGATCTTTGATTATCTCTTGATTTTTAGTCAACTGGCCACTAGTTCTTTCTACTGCCTTACGGCTCAATGCATCAGCTACCACATTTGCTTTGACTGGATGATAGAGAATATCAATATCATAGTCTTTTAAGAGCTCTAACCACCTTCGTTGCCTCAGATTGAGTTCCTTCTACTTAAATATATATTGCAAACTTTTGTGATCAGTATAGATATCAACATGAACTCCATACAAATAATGACGCCATATCTTTGAAGCAAAAACCACCGCTGCTAATTCAAGATCATGTATGGGATAATTTTTCTCATGTGGCCACAACTGTCTTGAGGCATATGCTATGACATTAACGTGATGCATCAATACACATCCGAGGCCAAGATATGTTTCTATGTTCATATTTTCCGCATAGTTGCATAAGGTTTAACAAGATTCATATGAGGATATGCATACGAAGGTTCATGATCAAATATTGGTTCTCTCGGGCCATATCGGCTTCGGGTGCCAGTCCGTCTCGAATGGGATTTCGGGTCATGATAAAAGTGGTATCAGAGCGGGTCATTCTAAGGGTGACTACAAAGCCGTGTCTGAGTAGAGTCTTACTTATCGATGTGTTGTGCACCACATTTATAAGTAGGAGGCTACGGGACATTTAGGATGTTGTTTCTTTTCTTCACTTCTAGATTGTGCAATAGAGCCAGTGTTGTAAGTTGAATTGTATTTGACCATGGGAATTGTTTTTCTTTAGTAAAGTAAGAAATGCTGATTACAAGCAGAGGCAAGGGTAAGACTAAGAAGCTAGACAGGATTGGCGGAGAAGGAACTAGTAACTTACACCTAAATAGGTTGAGCAAAATGAAGCTAAAAGTGAGTTTGCATTGCGGGCTTCTTCTATTTTTCGAGCTCCAGAAGAGCCGAGAAAAAGAGAAGAACCTGTTGAGCCTCCTGATAATGTCAATGACCAGTATTTAAGAAATGTAGTATATATGTTGATTCAGTTAATTACAACACAGAATCAAGGACAAGCTGGTCCAATGACAAGTAACGACAGTGAGGCTAGGGCAGCTAGTCGAAGGACGCAGGATTTCCTGAAATTAGACCCTCCTATGTTCACTGGATCGAATCTTAATGAGGATCCGCAAGAGTTTTGTTGATCAAATCAAAAGGTATTTGGATGTTATGCACATATTTGGTGTAGAAACAGTTGAACTCGCGGCGTATAAGGGGAGGCGCTATTATGGTATGAAGATTGGAAACGAGCTAGGGGTGTTGGTGCACCCCCAGTTAGTTGGGAAGAATTTAAAATGGCATTCCTAGATCACTACCTTTCATATGAGATTCGAGAGGCATGCGCAGACCAGTTTCTAAATCTTCGCCAAGGGAATATGAGTGTCCGGGAGTACAGTCTTCGGTTTAATTCTTTGTCCAGATATGTTCCCCATATGGTAGCCATTATGGCTTATAGAGTTAATCAGTTTATGGATCGATTGGATCCATCCTTGTTAAGAGACTGTACCATTTCTGCTCTGAACAGAGATATGGATATAGCCAGAATACAGGCTTTTGCGCAAAATATGGAACATCAGAAGAACAGAAGAAAGATGCACAAAGTTGAAGGGAGGACATCAAAGAAACCTAGACCTATGGGATAGTACATGGTGTCCCAAGGAGAATTTGGACCTCGGGATTTTAGTAGACCGCCGAGACCATCACGTTCTCATCCTACAGGCAGTCACGTTGGGCAAGGTAATAGAATTCGAGGTTCACAACCAGTGTGGTATCAAGAGCAAGGAAGTATGAACCAATCGGGGTTTCCTCGCCAGCCGAGTCCACACTGTGGAAAGCTTCATTTAAAGGAATGCCAGTTTGGGACCAATATTTGCTTTTGGTGTGGTATGTCTGGGCACATGGTGAGAGATTGCCCAAGAAGGGACACGGGCATTTTTATGTGACCTACGGGGTCAACCATTGCACCATCATCATCGGTTCCATTCTTAGGCCAAGATGTGCCGCTGGTTGGTCGTGGTAACGGTGCTAGAGGAGCAGCCAGTTTTAGTGGAATACAGGACCGTACTTATGCTCTAGCGGGTCAGCAGAATGTGGAGGCCTATCCTGAAGTAGCTACAGGTATATTATCTGTGGTTTTCATAATGTATCTATATGATTGATCTAGGTTCTACAGTATCATATGTTACTCTATTGACCGCTACAAAATCGAAAAAAAACAAACATCAGAATTATTAGTTAGACCATCTGGAGTATTTACGCCTGTTGGTGAATCCACTAGTTAAGAGGTTATATCGTAACTATGTAGAACCTATTTGTGAGCATGCTACGGTGGATTGTCGAGCTAAGAAAGTCCATTTTCATTTCCTACAAAATACCGTCCTTGAGTGGAGGAGTAGTTATTGGCGTATCAAGGGGTAAATTTATTTCATATCTTAAGATAAGGCGAATGATATCTAAGGGAAATCATCATCAAACCTAATATGTTCCCTTGGGATTCACAAGGCTTACGTGTACGGAAGAAAGATGGCACGCTGAGAGTGTGCATGGATTATTGGCAACTGAGTACGGTGACAACCGCGGATAAATAGTTCCTCCCCAAAATCGATGATTTATTTGACAAATTATAGGGTGTCAAATGTTTCTCATAGGTTAACTTGAGATCGGGATGTCATCAGGTAAGAGTTGGAAAGATAATAAGATGTCAAGCCATTCTTGGGTATGTATGGATGCAGCCTGGTAACGCAGTAGCTTATGCCTGCAGAGAGTTGTGACCACCGAGAGGAATTAGCCAACACATGATATGGAGTTAGCAGATGAGAGAGTTGCTTGAGAAAGCCAACTATATTTATAGGGCGCCATTATTTTTATGGGGTTCAAGTTGATGTATATACTGATTTCAAGAGCTTGTGATATATCTTTAAATAGGACGATCTAAACTAAAGATAGCAAAGGTGGTTGGAAATATTAAAAGACTATAATGTTGAGACATGACAACATTCGGGGAAAGCAAATGTGATAATTGGTTTATTAAGCCGCAAAGCAATAGGAAATACTAAGGGTCAGTTTGCGGCAAAATAAGGTATAGCCAAGGTAGATAGTTCGTCTTCATGAGACTCTAGATGAAAGAATTATACTGTATAATGCGTCAGAGTCTTCATTTGCAACTGATAGAAAGGAAGACAACATGTAAATCCTAGTTCCTTTGAATTGAAAAAGAAACATGGTATGCGAATTCTATGCCCAACGCATTTGATCCTACGTAAGAGGGAATAATGTAATGCACAATTTATGAAATTCTATTCATTCAGGAGCAACCAAAAGGTACCATAGGTTGAAAGAGACGTATTGATAAAGTTACATGAAAAGAACATTGCAGAAATTGTAACTCATGATTCGAATTGTCAGCAAGTAAAACGTAGAGCCTCAGAAGTCTGGAAGGTATATGCACTATAGAAATCTCCTAGTGTAGAAAAAAGGCTATGATCAACATAGGCTTCATCACCAGTCTGCCTTGTACATTTCGTCGAGTTAATTCCATGTGGGTGATAGCTGACAGTCTTACCAATTTAGTATACATTTTACCTATCAAGAATACAGGGGATTCCAATTGCTATTGTATTAGTCATGGGAGCTCAAGTTACGGTATACTATTGGAAAAATCTTTTCAAAAGAGTGTGGGAATCCAAATAAAGTTAAAATCCTCAGACAAGATGGATAAGTAGAACGCACTATATAAACATTTATGAGCTTACTTATAGGACTTTAATAGGAGTTACGATGATCATTTACTTCATGTGTAATTTTCTTACAATAGAAGTTATCCTGTGAATATAAAAAAAAAAAAAAAAAGGGCACCTTATGGAGCATTATATGGAAAGGAAGGGAAATTGAGTCCACGTTTTATAGGTCATATGAAATTATCAAAAGGATTCTAGATCGACAAGTAAAGAAGTTGAGGAATAAAGATGTAGCGTCTTTAAAAGTTCTTTGGAGAGATCAACAAGTCGAAGAAATAACCTGGGAAGTTGGAAACAAATGATGAGAGGTCTCATATTTGTTTCAAATGGATGAAAAAGACCAACATGCGGAAGTGTACCAGTAACAAGTAAGTATCTATGGGTATTAAGCATCTATGTTTACATATGCTAATATAGAGATGCATTTGTTGTAATTAAAGCGACATCGTTAACACTCGAGGATGAATGTTTCTAAGGGGGGGAGAATGTAACACCCCGTACCTTCCCAACCCTACTTGACGACGTTGAACAAGGTATACTTAGGTGTCGACAAGCCATGAATATGTATTTTGTTATGTTAGTGATGAGAAAATTGAAATTTGGCCTCGTACATGTGATTAGGACTTCGTAGGAGGTGTTTTGTGATTTTTGTGGAGCATTTGCGGGGTTTAAAATGAGGATAAGAGGACCTATAAACAAAGGATATTAAAGGTAAGAAGTAAGTTAAAGAATAAGACTTGAAGTATCTAACCAAACCCGCAAAGAAAAGTCGAAAACAAAAATGTTAAAAAAATTTCAGTGCCATAGGAAGGGCCAGGCGCTTGTTTTGGCACCCAAACCAGCAATCTTCTAAATCTTAGTTCCCTGGGAAGGGCCAAACGCTTGCTGGAACGGCCAAACTAGTAAGCTTCCAAAAATTGTTCCAAGTGTCCAAGGGTGCCCGGGGACGTACCGAGCCGATTTTTCGAACATTTCTTCTACAACAATGAGAATATACATGGAATGATTGAAATATTATATTGGTGCGTTAAAAATACTCGTGAACGAATTTGGCATCAAAATGACAGTTTTACCTTTGTAGTAAAAATAAGCCATACGTGGCTAGAATCGCTTGTTTTTGGGATCGAGGCTACAAATATGAATCACGTGAGTGGGAATATTATCGTAACATGTATGAAATAAATTAAAAATGAGAAATTATTGATTTTATGGGGTTAAGTGAATTGGGCTCAAAAAGGGCCCAAATTGAGACAAAAGACATGGGCCAAACATGGGTCAAATGACCCATTCTTCTTTGACTAATCAATCATTGAGAAAGGGAATTCAAATTAATATAAAAGAAGGAAAAAATATTATTTTTAATACACAATTACACACATGCTTTTCTTGCTTTTTCTAGACTTTTCAAGAGAAAACCCCTTTGAGCTCTTCAAACCCTAAGCCATCTTTGGAGCAAAATCAACATCTTCCAAGCTTAGGTAAGTGATTATTATTATAGATTAATATATTATATGCATGGGAGAGTATGTAGATCATGTTGGTTTTGCTTTGAAGTGTTGAACATGGCACTTTGTGTTTTTGTAAAAGATATGTTATCCATGAGATTTAAACTTGAAATATGACTTGTGATTCTGATGAAAGTGCATGGTATGGATGAAATATCAACATGTATGGTGTGATTATGGTCCTAAACTTGTTATTTTTATATAAGTGTAAATTATGGGATTATGGCCGATTTGTTGTTGTGAGGTGTATTGAAGTGATTTGATGGAATGATTATGATGTTGTGGTGATGAAAAGTGGAAAGTATGAACTTGGTGTGACATGCTAGTGGTTTATGATATTTTTGTCAATGTTGGGAATATTGTGGAATTATTGGTATGATAATTTCTTCAATGGTATTGTCAAGGGGGAAATGACATTTTTAAAGGCAAACATGTAATTCATTGACGTCATATGTATTTGTAAGGTAGTTGGTGGTTAATGTAAATTCCGTTATGTATTTTTGTTATAGAGTAAGACATAAGGAAGGAGCGGGACTATTGTATGCACATTTAAGATTGTAGAATCATATTGAGAATACAAGGTATATAAGGTTTCTCTTTCCTTATCCTTCTGCAGCTCATAGTATTCACATTAGTGTTATACTAGTTCATTCCGATATGTCCAAAGGTGTCTCACTTCAAGTAGTTATCTATGGTTAAGTCACATATCCTCATTCATTAGTAGTTGTTATTCATGTGTTACATAATTGTGGACATGGTCCCAAATTCCAATAATGTTACAATTATCAAAAGTATCAATCTCTTACAAACAAAAGTATCAATCTTTCATAAGTGAATGTATTAATATCTCATGAGTGAGTGTACCAATCTCTCACAAGTAAAGGTACTAATCTTTTAAAAGTTAAAGAATGAAGTAAGGTGTTATGAGTGTATCCATGGGGTGAAAGAACACACCTTCATGATGACGATCCCAATATTATGAGTGTATCCATAGGGTGAAATAGACACCTTCATGATGATATCCATGGGGTGAAAGGACACACATTCATGATGGCCATCCCAACATTATGAGTGTATCCATGGCGGTAATATTTTCCCACTGATCAGCTTGGGGCCCGGGCTTTGTGAGAATGGAAGAATGAGTAGTAGATGAAGAAGTGAGTGATGAAGGGGATGAGTGAGCGTAAGAATTAAAGAAGTAATCCATCTAATGTACATATTTCCATACATATAGAGTGATGACTTATCCATATTGGTTCTTTACTTATAATTGATTCCATTGAAGTATTTATGTATTGTACAGTTTCATTCAGCCTTACATACGCAGTACATTATTCGTACTGACCCCTCTTGGGGACTTACCTTACATGTTACAGGTGCAGGCATTAGTAGACCTCCTCTGTAGACTGGGGATCATTTGCAGAGTTTTGGTGAGCTCCACTTGGTTCAGTGCTTTCTGGGTCATAGTTGTATATTTATTTTGATATTGAAAATATTGTATAAAGTGGGGACTTGTCCCCATTTTAAGTTGGTCTTATAGATGCATTTGTTAGAGGATTTTGTAGACATTTGTGGGTTATGGATGTAAGGGACAAATGTTTGTTTTGACTTAATGGCCCCAATGGCCAAGTTTCCTGAATATATATATAACATATGTTTCTATGTTCATGTTTTCTGCATAGTTGCATAAGGTTTAACAATATTCATACGACGATATGCATACGAAGGTTCATGAGAAAAGATTGGTTCTCTCGGGCCATATCAGCTTTGTGTGCCAGTCAGGCTCGAATGGGATTTTGGGTCGTGACAGAAATTAGGGAGAATTTGAGTGGGTTTAGGTGTAACTCGATGAACATGATTTTTGGTGATGTTTTAGAAGGTAGTAGTTGGCATGCTTAGTTCTCTTACATTTTTAATGCTCCTACAGGGTTCGGGACACAAGTTTCTGAATTTACGTCAAGGGAACATGAGTGTTCGAGAATATAGTCTTCAGTTTAATTCCTTGGCTTGATATGCTCTGAATGTAGTGGCTACAATGACACACAGAGTCCATCGATACGTTGACAGATTAGAGCCATATTTGGTAAGGGATTGCACCATTGCTACCTTGAACAAGGATATGGACATAGCTAGAATACAAGCCTTAGCCTAGAAAATGGAAGATCAAAGACAGAGAAGAAGGGTACATGAATTTGACAGAGGACAGTCCAAAAGGGCTAGACCTATGGGGCAGTCTATGATGTCGCAAGAAGGATCTAGGCCTTGGATGTTTCCTAGACCGCCTAAACCATCATTCTCTTATTCCACAGCAGGCGCTCACTCTCAATTCCGAGGGATTAGAGGCGGTCCATCTGGGCAGAGTAGTGGAGTTCATAGATCACAAGCAGCAGGATTTTCTCGTCAGCAGTGTCAGCACTGCGGGCATATTCATTCAGGTGCATGTCGATTGGGGACAAATGCTTGCTTCTGGTGTGGTATGAAGGGACACATGATGAAAGAGTGTCCCCAGAGGAGTATGGGTGGTATAGCACGACTGGAAGGATAGGACGTTGCTTCATTATCATCTGTTCCTTCTTTAGGCCGAGGTGTGCAGTCTGTTGGTCGTGGTAGAGGTGCCAGAATTGCACTTATGCTTTAGTTGACCGATAGAATTCAGAGGCTTCTCCTGATGTTGTCATAGGTACATTATCCATTTTTTCATCTAATGTATATGCATTGGTTGACCTGGGTTCTACATTGTCCTATGTTACTACCTTGATTGCTGCGAAATTTGAAAAAGCACCAAAATTATTAATTAAGTCAATTGAAGTATCTACACCTGTGGGTGAATATATTGTTGCAAAGAGAGTATATCGTAATTGTGTGGTAACTGTGTGTGGTCATGATACACTGGCTGACCTCATCGAACAAGACATGGTGGATTTTGATGTGATAATGGGGATGGATTGGTTGGCTTCTTGTTATGCCATGGTAGATTGCCGGGCCAAGAAGGTGCATTTTTATTTTCCGCAAGAAAATGTTCTTGAATGGCAGGGTAATGTGGGGGCACCAAGAGGAAAATTTATTTCCTATTTGAAAGCAAGGAAAATGATTGCCAAGGGATACATATGTCACTTAGTACGAATGAAAGATAATGATGTGGAACCACTAACTCCGCAGTCGATTCTAGTGGTCAATGAATTTCTTGATGTATTTCTAGAGGATCTTCCAGGCTTACCCTCTGAACGGGAAGTAGAGTTTGGCATTGATGTGATTCCAGGCACTCAGCCTATCTCTATTTCTCCATATAGAATGGTTCCAGCAGAATTGCATGAGTTGAAGGAGCAGTTGAAAGATTTGCTGGACAGGGGCTTCATTAGGCCTAGTATGTCCCCGTGGGGTGCACCGGTATTATTTGTATGGAAGAAAGATGGCACGTTGAGAATGTGCATCGTCTATCGGCAATTGAATAAGGTAACGATCAAGAACAAATATCCCCTCCCTCGAATTGATGATTTGTTTGATCAGTTACAGGGTGCCAAGTGTTTTTCAAAGATTGACTTAAGGTCGAGTTACCATCAAGTCAGAGTTAGAAAAGAAGATTTACACAAGATAGCTTTCCGAACACGGTATGGCCACTATGATTTTTTAGTTATGTCATTTGGACTAACAAATGCACCAACCGTGTTCATGGATTTGATGAATAGGGTGTTTAAGCCATTTCTAGACATGTTCGTGACGGTATTTATAGATGACATCCTGGTTTATTCATGATCACCAGAGGACCATACTAATCACCTATGGCAGGTGTTACAGATTCTTCGTGAGCGTAAGTGTTATGCAAAGTTCTCTAAGTGTGAGTTTTGGTTAAAATCCATCTCATTATTGGGTCACATTGAGTCAGATGAAGGGATACAGGTTGATACACAGAAGATTGAAGCGGTGAAAAATTGGCCAAGACCTACGACACCTACAGAGATTCGTAGTTTTCTTGGATTGGCAGGTTATTACCGAAGATTTGTGGAAGGTTTTCCTCCACTGCTGTATCATTAACAAAGCTTACATATAAGGCAGTTAAATTTCAGTGGAAAGATGCGTGTGAGAAAAGCTTCCAAGACTTGAAAGATAAATTAACCTCCACACCAGTTTTAGTACTTCCCGAAGGTACCGAAGGTTATGCAGTGTATTGTGATGCTTCCGAGGTTGGTCTCGGATGTGTATTGATGCAACACGATAATGTCATAGGATATGCCTCACGACAGTTGCGGCCACATGAGAAAAATTATCCCACACATAATCTTGAATTAGCAGCGGTGGTTTTTGCTTTAAAGATATGGCGTCATTATTTGTATGGAGTTCATGTTGATATCTATACTGATCATAAAAGTTTGCAATATATTTTTTAGCAGAAGGATCTCAATTTGGGAAACGAAGGTGGTTAGAGCTCTTAAAAGACTATGATATTGATATTCTCTATCATCCAAGCAAAGCAAATGTGGTAGCTGATGCATTGAGTCGCAAGGCAGTAGAAAGCACTAGTGGCCAGTTGACTGAAAAGCAAGGGATAATCAAAGATCTATATCAACTAGCCAGTTTGAGAGTTCGCCTTATTGAAGCTCTAGATGAATGGGTTATTGTGCAAAATGCAGCGGAATCCTCCTTAATAGCTGAAGTAAAAGAGAAGCAGTTTGCAGATTCTATGTTATTGTAGTTGAAAGAGAATGTACAACAGGGTCTGACTACGGCCTTTGATCATACACAAGAAGGGGTACTTCAATGCCAAGGAAGATTATGTGTACCGAATGTAGATGAGTTGAGGAAACGAATTATGACAGAGGCGCATCATTCACGCTATTCTATTCATCCGGGTGCTACTAAAATGTACCATGATTTAAAAGAAGTGTATTGGTGCAGAAATATGAAGAAGAACATTGCAGAATTTGTCTTTCAATGGCCGAATTGTCAACAAGTGAAAGTAGAGCATCAGAAACCAGGAGGTTACAAGCAATGTATCAATCTTCCAGTCTCGAAATGGTATATGATTAATATGGATTTCATCACTGGTTTGCCTCGTATATTGCGGAAATTCGATTCTATATGGGTTATAGTTGTCAGGCTTACCAAGTCAGTGCATTTCCTACCAGTCAAGACCACCTATACAGCTGAGGAATATGCAAGATTGTATGTTAAAGAAATAGTATGGTTACATGGGATTCCGATCTCCATTATATCAGACAGGGGGGCTCAGTTTACTGCGCATTTTTGGAGATCTTTTCAGTAGAGTTTGGGTACATAGGTGAATCTGAGTACGACTTTCCATTCTCAGACTGATGGATAATTAGAACGCACTATTCAAACACTTGAAGATATGCTACGGGCTTGCACATTAGATTTTCAAGGAAGTTGGGATGATCATTCGCCTCTTATTTAATTTGCCTACAACAATAACTATCATTCAAGTATCAAGATGGCACCTTATGAAGCGTTATATGGAAGAAAATGTAGATCACCAATTGGGTGTTTTAAAGAGGGTGAAACTGCTTTACTTGGGCTAGATCTTGTTCATCAGGATATGGAGAAAGTTAAAGTGATCCAACAGCGGCTACAAACGGCCCAAAGTCGACACAAGTCACATGCTGATGTTAGAAGAAGAGGGATCGAATTCACCATAGTTGATTGGGTATTTTGGAAGGTATTACAAATGAAAGGGGTAATGAGATTTGGGAAAAAAGGGAAATTAAGTCCGCGCTATATAGGCCCATATGAAATTATTCGAAGATTTGGGTAAGTTGCATATGAATTGAAATTACCCCAAGAACTCTCCTAAGTCCATCCAGTATTTCATGTTTCGATGCTTTGAAAATGCATAGGATACCCATCATGTATTACTTTCATTGACGATGTTCAAATTACGTAATATCTTACTTATGAATAGGTACCCATTGCTATTCCAGATCGACAAGTAAAGAGGTTGAGGAACAAAGCCATAGTTTTTGTAAAGTTACTATGGCGAAATCAACAAGTAGAAGAGATCACATGGGAAGCCGAGGAAATGATGAAATCCAAGTACCCTCATCTGTTTCAAATGGAAGAAAAATTTCAAAGTGCGGAAGTGGACCAATAACAAGTAAGTATCTATGAGCATTAAGTGTCTATGTATATATATGCTAATATAGAGATGCATTTGTTGTAATTAAAACGATGTTGTTAACATTCGAGGATGAGTGTTTCTAAGGGGGGAAGAATGTAACACCCCGTACCTTCCCGACCACACTTGACGACTTTGAACAATGTTTACTTAGGTGTCGAGAGCCATATGTATGAATTTTGTAGTGTCATTGAGGAAACATTTGACATTGGGTCTAATACATGTGATTAGCCCTTTGTCAGAGATGTTTGTGACTTCGTGGAGCATTTGTGGGGTGAAAAATGAGGCTTGGAGGAATTCCAAGTAATGGATATTAAGGTTAGGAGGTAAGCAAAAAACTTTAACTTGAAGGATCTAACCAAATCCGCAAAGAAAAGTCGAAGAAAGGAAAAAAATCACATTTTGGGTGTGGGGATCGCCCATGGGCGTGCCGGGCCGCTTCTGGACAAATTTTTTTAGCACAGACAGCCCTGGGGTGCGCCAGGCAGTGTGCCAGGCCGCTCTGGGTTGTTTTCTTCGACTATTATGATGCATATAAGACCTTTGAGTCATGGTATCACTACTCCATCATAGTAGGACTATTTTTAAACACGTTTAGCATCCGAGTTGGGGTTAATTCTTAGTCACAAGTGTTTTAATAGATTATGTTCAAATAAGCCATGAGCGACTAGAATTTCTAGTTTTGCGATTGAGGCTACGAACGAAAATCTCGTAAATGAATATTATCAAGACATTTATAGAATTATTTGAACATGAGATATATGGTGGATTATAAATTACATTTGGTAGGTTAAGATGACATGGGTTATTGGGCTCAATTAAAAGCCCAAAGAGAGACCAAAATGCAAGGCCCAATGGAGCAAATGACCCATTCTTCCACTTTGACCAAGCCAATATTGCATTTAATGCAAGGAAATGGGTAAGGATGACATGAGCACTATATAAAGGCCCCAAAATCAGATTTTTAATTCATTGGAACTCTCATGCCTCTTTAGATATTTTCTCAAATATTTCTCTCCAACCCTAAGAACCCTAAGGTACTTCTTGGGACAACATCACTCATTTGCAAGTTTGGGTAAGTGATTATTCTTATGGATTAATATATTATATGCATGGGAGAGCATGTAGATCATGTTAGTTATGTCTAAGTGGTGCAGTTTTGTGTTTTTGTAAAAGATGTGTCATTTTTGTGAATTAAACTTGAAAGGTGACTTGTGGTCTTGATGAAAGTGCATAGTATGGATGAAATATAAACATTTATGGTGTGATTATGTTTATAAACTTGATATTTTTCTATAAATGTAAATTATGGGATTTTGGCTGATATGGTGTTATGAGGTGTATTAAGGTGACTTGATGGATTAATTTTGATATGGTGTTCATGAGAAAGTGTAAAGGAGAAACTTTGTTTGAAAGGCCATTGGTATGTGATGTTGTGGTCAATGTGTGACATGATTGGGGTATTGTTGGTATGACAATGCCGTAAATGGTATTGTAGAGAAGGAAATGACATTTTAAAGGCAAACATGTAACTCATTGTCGTCATATGCATTTGTAAGGTAGTTGGTGGTTAATGTAAACTCCGTTATGTACTTGTGTTGTAGAGTGAAACATAAGGAAGGAGATGGACTATTTTATTCTCGTATAGGATTGTGTATTCGTATTGAGAAGATAAGGTATGTAAGGTTACTCTTTTCGTATCCTTCTGCAACATAGTGTTCACATAGACATTGTACTTGTTCCATGCCGAAATATCCTAAGGTATCCGATATCCGATTACCAATTGTTATTATCAGATGTTTCCTACTCATTGATCAATTGTTATTCACATGTCTCATGTTCATTGACTAATGTTCCAAAGTCCCAATAATGTGATGTTCCAAAGTTCCAATAGGGTTTATATGCATGTCTATTATTCATTGATTATTGTTCCAATGTTTCCAATAATGTTATGATTCCAATAATGTATGACTATCATTGTATCAATCTCAAAAGTAATGAATGAAGTAATGCACATATGGTTAATGATGGAGTATGGGTGGTAGCTTTGGGGGCAAAAGCCTAGCTCAAGCCGATCCCGAGATTATTGGATCAGGGGGTAGTCCTAGAGGCATAAGCCTAGCTCGGACCGAACCTGACAGGGGGTAGCTCTAGAGGTAATAACCTAACTCGAGCCGAACCTGATATGCTATTTTATGGGTGACAGCTCTAGAGGTAATAACCTAGCTCGAGCCGAGCCCGATATATTGATTCATGGGTGGTAGCTCTAGAGGTATAAGCCTAGCTCGAGCCGATCCCAACATAACGTTATGTTATGTTAAGACCCACTGATCAGTCGGGGCCCGGGTACATAGTGACACAAGTGATGATGAATAAGCATAGAAGTAAAGAAGCAAAGAGAAACAATGAAAGCAATACACATGGTTTCTAAAGTATAGCATGGTGACTTATCCATATTGGTTATTCATTTTTATTTGAGTTCATTTACGTATTTACGTATCATACAGTCTCTTATGAGCTTTACATACTCAGTACATTCTTCGTACTGACGTCCCTTGTGGGACTTACCTTACTTGTTGCAGGCGCAGGTGCTAGTAGGCCTCCACGGTAGGTTGCCAGTTGTTTGCGGATCTTTGGTGAGCTCCAGTTGGGTCAGGGATTTCTGAGTCACAGTTCTATATGTTTTTTGGTATTGTACATGTTGTATAAAGCGGGGACTTGTCCCGACTTTCAGTTGGTCTTATAAATGCATCTGTTAGAGGATTTTGTAGACGTATGTGGGTGTATGAATGTAAGAGATACATGTCATTTTTGACTTGATGGCCTCGACGACCAAGTTTCACATATGTATATATATCACATGTTCCACAATTTTCGTTTTTTGCCTTTTATACTCTCACATGATAGTGGTGGTTCTTATGGAATACATATGAATGAATATAAGCAAAGCTTGGTTCTCTCGGGCCTTATCGGCTACGGGTGCCAATCCGCCTCGATGGGATTTGGGGCGTGACAACAAGATTGATGTAGTTCATGGTGGTTTTTTACCATGAGAGGTTTGAAGATGAAAGGTCATCTTCTCCAATTAATTTCCTTCAATTTATGTGTTTCACACCCCTATTTTTGTGTAAAAAGATTCACACGCACTTACCCAAGCCCAATCTATGTTTAATTTTAGAAAATATAGAGAAAAGTTAAAAATCTGCCATGGGAGGGAAGGTTGACGGGTTGAAGATGATGAATAGTTACAGTGGTAGTTTTACCACTGTAGCGGTATCATTGTAATAGTAATTAACCAATGTTGTGGTAGTGCTGCAGTGGTTAATTATCCACTGCAGCGGTACTGGGAAATGTGTCCCCAGTTTTTTGCATTTTCCAAAACTTTGAATTCCCTTTCCCTCCCTGGTGTTTTGATGTGGCTCTAACTATCTTTCATGGTATGTGAAGGATCATAATGGCCCCACAACCTACCTATCGCAGGATTACCAACACTGAATGTCAAGACTATTACAAGGAGGGGCTGCGTACTAAGGGTTTTCTTTTTGAGCGGGTGATGAAAATGAGAGATGTAGAGGAGAAGTTTTCGGGGTGATGAAAGCAAGGTTTTTCACCTCTAACTAGGTTCGCACAAGGGATACCATTTACATTGGTAACTATCTTCAATAATTCACCACAACGGGGTAACACGTAGGTCAGCAATTTTATATATGAAATAAAATCATGTTCAAACATATGAATGAATGCATGCATGCAAGATGTGTGTATCATATTGTAACACCCATACCTTTCCAACCCTACTTGATGATGTTGAATAAGGGTTGTTTAGGTTTCGAGAGATATAAGTATGTATTTGGTAATGCTAACGATGAGAAAATTGAAATTTGGCCACGTACATGCAATTAGACTTTCATAGGAGGTGTTTTATGATTTTCGTGGAATATTTGTGGGGTTCAAAACGAGGCTAAGAGGACCCCTAAACAAAGTATATTAAGGTTAAGAATTAAGTTAAAGGATAGGACTTGAAGTATCTAACCAAACCCGCGAAGAGAAGTCGAAAAAGGGAATTTTCAAAAAATTAAGTAAGGGGCGCGTTTGGGACCGTTCCACGCCGGTCTGGGCTAAAATTTTTAGCCCATAGTCAGTAAGTTGGCGCACCCAGGGGCGTTCCACCTTGGGTTTTCCACTTTTTCGAAAGATGGAAATTTCTAAGTCCCAAGGATATCCGGGGACGTAGCGAGCCAATTTTTGCCACGTTTCTTATACCACCATGAGTATATACATGAAATGAATGACATATTATATTGGTATGATAAAATTACTCGAGAACGAATTTGGGGTCAAAATGACAGTTTTGCCCTTAAGGTCAAAATAAGCCAAACGTGGCTAGAATCACTTGGTTTTTGGATTGAGGCTACAAATATGAATAGCATGAGTGGGAATATTATTTTAATACGTATGAGATGACTTAAACACGTGAAATTATTGATTTTATCGGGTTAAGTGAATTGGGCCCAAAAATGGAAATAAAGAATGGCCCAAAAATGGGTCAAAAGACCCATTCTTGCTTCGACCTTCAAGAACCCAACATTTAATGCTAAAGAGTGACTAAGGAGGGAACTTGAGGGCCTATATAAAGGGGAAAAATTCTGATTTTATTGAAGGGAAATACACATGCTTTTTCTATCTATTTCTAGAGAAATCTCAAGAAAACTTCTTTGACTCCCAAAAACCCTAAGGCATATTTGGACAAGATCACCATCTTCCAAGCTTGGGTAAGTTATTATTATTTTACTTTAACATATTTTATGCATGGGATATTATGTATATCAAGTTGGTTATGCTTGTAAATAATGGATATGGTATTTGGTGTTTTTGTATAAGATTTGTGATCCATGAGATTCAAGCTTGAATTAGGACTTGTGCCTTTGATGAAAAAGCATGGTATGGATAAAATATGAACATGTATGGTGTTATTTTGTTTTTTACCTTGTTATTTTTCTATAAGTGCAAATTGTGGGATTTTTTCAAGGGCAAATGGCATGTTTAAAAGTAAACATGTAACTCATTGATCTTATATGCATTTGTAAAGTAATTGATGGTGTAATTATGATGTTGTGAGGGTGGAGAGTGGAAAGTATGAACTTGGTATGACATACTAGTGGTTTATGATACTTTGGTCAATGTTGGGCATGTTGTGGTATTATTAATATGACCATGCTGTAAATGGTATTGTAGAGAAAAGAAATAACATGTTAAAGCCAAACATGTAACTTATTGTTATTGTATGAATTTTTAAGGTAGTTGGTGATTAATGTTGGTTCTATTATGAACTTGTGATGTAGAGTACGACGTAAGGAAGGAACTGGCTCATCGTAATCACATATAGGATTGTACTTTCAGATTGAGGACATAAGGTATGTAAGGTTACTCTTCTATTTCCTTCTGCAACATATGGTGTTCACATTGTCAAAATATTCATTCGATTTTGAAATACTCTAAGGTATTCCATATCAATTCACATTTATTGGCTAATAGCTTCAAGGGGTCTAAGGTATTGCATCTCAGGTTGGTGAGCAGTTGATATCCGCATGTGTCCTATTTAGTGCTCATTGGTCTAAGGTTCCAAAAGTGATACATTCCAAGGGGGTTCTGTAATATTCCAACTAAGGTTGATATATTGTTATTCATATGTGTTTTACTCCTAGAAGAATCATGACCCACTTAGTTCTTATTTATGGATGGAAGTTCTTAAGTTGTCATATGTGGTAAAGTTTAAGAGAACTATCGCAACGAGGGCAATGAGATCAAGAGGGCTTGTTTAGTTTGGATAGCATTGTTTCCACCATTATATGAATCCAAAGTTCCAATAGAGCTATACACATGTCTCATATTCATTCACAAAGTTCCAAAAGTCCGATGAGGTTAGGTTCCAAGGTTTCAATAGTGGTTATACTCATGTAGCTTATTCATTGATCATTGTCCCAATGGTTCCGACAGTATTATGTTTCCATGAAGGCTATGTTTCCAATAATGCTTACTCACATGTTTCTCACCCATTGATTATTGATCCAAAGCTACAAAAGAAAGTTGTGACTATTATTGTATTAATCTCTCATAAACAAAAGCCCCAATCTCTCACAAGTTAAAGTATCAATCTCATGAAGTAAAGGAGTGAAGTAACATAAATGTAAGAGTGTGCTTCAATTAATGTAATTATCTTTAATGTGTTACTCTCATAACTATGTTAAGGATGTAAGATCTTAAGGAAGTAATGCACACATGGTTTCTAGATGTTTCATTGAGTATGGATTCTCATTTAAAGGGTATAAGGTCAAGATGGAAAATCCCAATATTATATTTATATATGATAGCCCACTAAAGGTGGATGTCCGGTATTATATTTATATATGGAAGCCCACTAAAGGTGGATGTCCGGTATTATATTTATATATGATAGCCCACTAAAGGTGGATGTCCGGTATTATATTTATATATGATAGCCCCCTAAAGGTGGATGTCCAGTATTATATTTACATATGATTGCCCACCAAAGAGTTGATGTAAGTTATTACCCACTATAGAATGGATGTATGTTGGATGACTAATTGAATAAAAGTATTATAAGAGAGATATTATATGAATGATAAGGATATGATTGGTTGATCAAAAATGGTAAGGACAAAAGAAGAGTTCATGGTTCCACATATAAGATGCTATGTATCCATATAAAGTATTCACTTATAATTATTTCCATTGAAGTTGTTGTGTATTAATGCAGTTTTTCTTATGGCCTTACATACTCAGTACATTCTTCGTACTGACCCCTCTTGGGGACTTACCTTACATGTTGCAGGTGCAGGCACTAGTAGGCCTCCACAGTAGATTGTTAGTGTTGCAGATCTTTGGTGAGCTCCAGTTAGTTCGGGGCTTCTCCGAGTCACTGTTGTACATGTGTTTTGATTTTGTACATGTTGTATAAAGCGGGAACTTGTCCTGACTTTTAGTTAATTTTGGTCAATGCATTTTGTTAGAGGTTTTTGTAGACGGATGTGAGTGTATAAATGTGAAGGTACATTTCATTTAGACTTAATGGCTCAAACGGCCAAGTTTTACATATATAGCTATGACATATATTTCCATGTCTATGACTTCCGCATAGTTGCATAAGGCGTAATATGATTCATATGAGGTTATGCATGTGAATGTTCATAAGAAAAGATTGGTTCTCTCGGGCCTTATCGGCTTCGGGTGCCAATCACGCCTCGTTGGGATTCGGGGCGTGACACATCTCTCCTTATGCCTCTTTATCATAATGTACCGGCGTGGTACCCAACCTAATATGATATTGTGCCAGCATGGTACCCAACCCAATATTATAACATACCATATTGTACTGGTGTGGTACCCTACCCATTATCTCAATATCTCACCACAATACATTTGGATGTGTACAAGAAATAAACAATCATATTTCATGAAAAATATAGTCACAAGTGTCAGCCCAAAATATATCGCGGTTCAATACAGTCTACCATTACGTAACCCATCTAATTCATTTGTTCGGTGACCATAGGCCTCACATAAATATTACAATCACTACTTACCAAGCACCCCAATGGGGCTGTCATTACCCGAGTTCACATTATTATGTGCTTTCCCTCCGACTATACCTTAACCTTGATATTTCACATTACCTTTTAACTGCGGCAAATGCTAATTATGACAACACAACAAGCAATTCCAACACTACAACCCAGTTACCCTAAATACCTTTTTACTCACTGTCTTGTCTTCTAACAATAGCTTTTTGTTCACTATCTTGTCTGCTAATATTACCTTTTTACTCACTATATTGTCTTCTAAACTCTGGAAATCATCAATTATGACCACAAAGAAATTAGGACTAATCAAGTTCCCCCAACGCAATTCAACTATTTAAGCATTTTTGTATTAGTCGGGTCAACTTAAACTTTTTATTTGACCATTTCATATTACATAATTTAACTTCCCCTATGCTAGACTCCGGTTAAAAATAAGTTATGCACTTCCTCCCCATATCCTAACCAACACTTATTCCAACCAACATTAAGATGAGATACAATAAATCAATATATTTAAGCCTTTTCGGATTTTAACATGTTGATCCCATGTGTGCTTGATGTATTCCCATGTCAAAATTTCTCCAGGTGTGCCTCAAAACCACTCTCATGAACGTTGGCCTTTCAATCCTCATGGCTGGGGAGTTAGGGTTTTTTAGAGTGTTTTTGGAGGAAGGGGGTGACCAAGAAAAATTAAAAAAATGAGGTTTCCCCCAGCTGGCACACCATTTTCTACCACTGCAAAATATCTTTTACCGCTGCAGCGGTTAATTTTCCACTGCAGCGGCTACCAGTTGTCCGGCCCAACCCTATTTTAGGCCTCTTTGGCTGATTATCTCAGTCCCCAATTTTATCCCCGATTTAAATTTTTCCTGCCTTCATTTTTGAGACTATTATTTATTGTAATTTTGTAACACCCCATACATTTTCGAACCTAATTGATTACCGTAACATTTATGGAATTATTTAAACATGAGATGGTTGGTGTATTACACATTAATTTTAGTGGGTTGAATTAGTGTTGTGATTATGGGATCAAATGAGGCCCAAAATTAAGCAAAATACATTGCCCAAAATGGAAAATGACCCATTCTTCAAGTTGACCAAGTAAATACCTCATTTAATGTGGTGGATTGGCTACGGATGACCATGAGGCACTATATAAGGCACAAAAATGTAACACCCCGTAAGTTTCTGAGCCTAGTTGATTACCGTAAAATTCATGGAAATATTGAAACATGAGAGATTTGATGAATTATACATTAATTTGTTGGGCATTAATGAGTCCTGTGCCATTGGGCCCAAATGAGGCCCGAAAATCATAAGAAAGAAATGGCCCAAAAAGGGAATTTGACCCATTCTTCCATTGTTCTTTCATTGACCAAGTAAACACATCAAATGTGTGGATAAGTATCATTAAAAAGGGACTATATAATTCAAGAAAATCAGATTTTATTTCATCAAAGCACACATGCCCTTTTCTAACATTTTCCAAACTTTTCTCTCAATACACAAACCCTAAGCCCTCATCTCTTTTGGGACAAGATCACTCTTTGGTAAGTATTTATTCTCATGGTTTAGTATATTATATGTTTAATATGGTTTATAAATCATTTTGGTTATGTTGGCAAAGTGTTGGACCATGTACTATGTATAAAACTGTCTATTTTTGCAACCATAAAAAGGTTTTGCCTTATAATCTTGAAAATAGACTTGTGGTCTTGAAGGAAGTGAACTTGATGGATTCAATATTTACATGTTATATGTGATTATAGTCTTGACTTGTTTTATCCTTGTGTATAATGTTTGGAATTGTTATTGTGAAATTGGTTATGGATTTGCTGACGTATTGAACGGGAAGTGTAGTTTTGGGTGTTGTTTATGTGTGTTGTGAGACCATGGATGATTTTTGTCATCCAATATGATCAAAAATATGTCAAGAGAATTTTATTTATGATCATGGACAATTCATTTCATAAAAAGACCCAAAAGAGACCCATTTTGACCAAAACGGGCATCCGCCCTCACAGACGAGGGCACCTGCGGGAGCAGATGCCAACGCAGGTGCCTCTGGCTTCTGCCAATGGCCACCTCCGGGTGCACCTCAGCAACCTTCGGGTTCAGGTGGCTTCGCAGGTCAACCCAGGATACGATTTTGGATGTTTTCGTCTCTCTTTGATCCCCGAAGGCCCCTATACCCTTTTTGGATGTAATTATCAACTTGTGATGCCGTTTTAATGACTTTAAAGGGTCGTATGGAGGTATTTTGTACTATATTAAGTATGTATTCTTGTTCATAAGTTTTTATGAGGCAAGTTGATAGGGTAATTGTGATGGAATGATAATGAGGAAGCATAAAGGGTAAACGTGGTGTGAAATGCTATTGATGTATGATGTCTTGGTCAATGTGTAAAATGTCATTGTGTTTTTGGTATAACAATGCAGTGAAATGTATTATAAAGGGTGAAATGAAGTTATACGGCAATCATATAGTTCGTTGTCATCTTGTACACTTGTATGATAACTAGTGGTTAACGTACGCCCCGTTATGTACTTGTATTGTAGAGTGAAACATAAGAAAGGAGATGGACTATTTTGTTCATATATAGGCTTGTGTATTCATACTTGGGAGTGAAGGTATGTAATGTTACTCTTTTCGTATCCTTCTGCAGCTCATAGTATTCACATTGATGTTGTACTAGTTCATTCCGAAATGTTCTAAGGTATCCTAGTTCTGGGTATCAATTATGATTCATCACATGTTCCTTATGCATTGATCAATTGTCATTCACATGTCTCATGTTCATCGACTAATGTTCCAAAGACCCCATGTTTCCAATAATGTTATGTTCCCAATAATGTTATGATTCCAATAATGTATGACTATTCATTGCATAAAAACACCTAAAAGAGACCCATTTTGACCAAAATGGGCATCCGCCCCCCGCAGACGAGGGCACCTGCGGGCGCAAATGCCAACGCAGGTGCCTCTGTCTTCTGCAAAAGGCCACCTCCGGGTGCACCTCAGTAACCTGTGGGTGCAGGTGGCTTCGCAGGTCAACCCAGGATACGGTTTTGGATGTTTTCGTCTCTCTTTGATCCCCGAAGGCCCCTATACCATTTTTGGATGTAATTATCAACTTGTGATTCTATTTTAATGACTTTAAAGGTTCGTATGGAGGTATGTTGGACTATATTAAGTATGTATTCTTGTTCATAAGTTGTTATGAGGCAAGTTGATATGGTAATTGTGACGGAATGATAATGAGGAAGCATAAAGGGTAAACGTGGTATGAAATGCTATTGATGTATGATGTCTTGGTCAATGTGTGGAACGTCATGGTGTTGTTGGTATAATAATGCAGTGAATTGTATTTTAAAGGGTGAAATAACGTTATACGACAGTCATATAGTTCGTTGTCGTCTTGTACACTTGTACGCTTGTACGATAACTAGTGGTTAACGTAAGCCCCGTTATGTACTTGTATTGTAGAGTGAAACATAAGGAAGGAGCTGGACTATTGTGTTCATAAATAGGCTTGTGTATTAATACTTGGGAGTGAAGGTATGTAAGGTTACTCTTTTCGTATCCTTCTGTAGCTCATAGTATTCACATTGATGTTGTACTAGTTCATTCCGAAATGTTCTAAGGTGTCCTAGTTTTGGGTATCAATTATGATTCTTCACATGTTCCTTATGCATTGATGAATTGTCATTCACATGTCTCATGTTCATCGACTAATGTTCCAAAGACCCCATGTTTCCAATAATGCCATGTTTCCAATAATGTTATGTTCCTAATAATGTTATGATTCCCATAATGTATGACTATCATTGTATCAATCTCAAAAGTAATGAATGAAGTAATGCACAAGTGGTTAATAGTTGAGTATGGGTGGTAGCTTTGGGGGCAAAAGCCTATCTCAAGTCGATCCCGATATTATTGGAACAGGGGGTAGTCCTAGAGGCATAGACTTAGCTTGGACCGATCCTGACAGGTGGTAACTCTAGAGGCATAATCCTAGCTCGAGCCGAGCCTGATATTTTGGTTTATGGGTTGTAGCTCTAGAGGTGATAACCTAGATTTAGTCGAGCCCTATATATTGATTCATGGGTTGTAGCTCTAGAGGCATAAGCTTAGCTCAAGCCGATCCCAACATAACGTTATGTTATGTTAAGACCCACTGATTAGTCGGGGCCCGGGTACATAGTGACACAAGTGATGATGAATAAGCATAGAAGTAAAGAAACAAAGAAAGTAATGGAAGCAATGTACATGGTTCCCCATATATACAGAATGTTAACTTATCCATATTGATTATTCATTGCATTTGAGTATATTGACGTATTCAGGTATCATACAGTTTCTTATGAGCCTTACATACTCAGTACATTCTTCGTACCGACGTCCCTTGTGGGACTTACCTTACTTGCTGCAGGCGTAGGTACTAGTAGTCCTCTACATTAGGTTGCCAGTTATTTGCGGATCATTGGTGAGATCCATTTAGTTTGGGGCTTTTTCGAGTCACATTTGTACATGTGTTTTGGTATTGTACATATTGTATAAAGCGGGGACTTGTCCCGACTTTTGGTTGGTCTTATAAATGCATCTGTTAGAGGTTTTTATAGAAGTATGTGGGTGTATGAATGTAAGATATGTATGTCAATTTTGACTTGATGGCCTCGACAGCCAAGTTTCACATATGTATCTATATCACATGTTCCATGACTTCCATTATTAGAATTTTATGTTCTTACGTGTTGGTGATGTTTCTTATGACATGTATATGAATGAATTGAAGAAAATCTTGTTTATCTCGGGCCTTATCGGCTACGGGTGCCAATCCTCCTCAATGGGGTTTGGGGCATGACAAAAAATCAGATTTTTATTCAACAAAACACACATGTCTCATTCTAGACTTTTCCACAACATTCTCTCTTCTCTCAAACCCTAAGCTACTAATCCATTTGAAAGATTTGGTAAGTGTTTAATCTCATGGTTTAGTATATTATATGTATAATATGGTGTGTAAATCATGTTGGTTATGTTGACAAAGTGTTGAGCAGTCCACTATGTGCGAAATAGTCTACTTTTGCTTAATCGATAAAGGGTTTTGCCTTATAAAATTGAAAGGAGACTTGTGGTCTTGAAGGAAGTGAATTACATGGATTAAATGTCAACATGTATGATGTGGTTATGTACCTAACTTGATTCCTCTTTGTGGATAACATTTGGAATTGTTGTTCTGAAATTGTGTATGGAATTGGTGGTGTATTGAAAGGAAAATATAGTTTTGTGATGTTCATGTGCGTTGTGAAACCATGATTGTTAGTTGGCATCCAATTTAACCTAAAATATGAAAAGAGAAGCTTACTTATGGCCATGGACCATTTATTACATAGATAGAGCCCAAAAGAGACCCATTTTGGCCGAACAGGGCATCTGCCTTCGCGGATAGGGTACCTGCGCCCGCAGGTGGCCCTAGACAAGGCCAGATGGGTACCCTCGGTTAGAACTCATCCACCTGCGGTCACAGGTGGCTTCGTAGGTCCAACCAGAATTCCGTTTGGATTTTTTTTGCTTCTCTTTGACCCCCCAAGGCCCCTATACCCTTTTTGGATGCAATCATCAACTTATGGTACCCTTTGAATGGCTCTAAGGGGTCATCCAGAGGCATTTTCAAATTATATCAATTGTGGATTGTTGTTAATGTGTTGTTGTGAAGGGTATTTGGGTAACTTAATGGAAGTAAATGTGATGTTATGTTATGGAGGAAGTGTAACGTATAAACGTGGTATGAAACTCCATCAGTTTATGATATATTGGTTGATGTGTGGCATGTTTTGGGTGTTGTTGGTATGGTGATGCAGTGAGTTGTATTGTAGAAGGATGAAATGACGTTATATGGCAGTCACGTAGCTTATTATCGTCTTGTGCACTTGTAATGTAGTTAGTTGTTAACGTGAGCTCCGTTATGTACTTGTGTTGTAGAGTAACACGTAAGGATGGAGCGGAACTGTTGTATTCATATTGGGAACATAAGGTATGTAAGGTTACTCTTTTCGTATCCTTTGGAAGCACCTATTGTTCATATAGTTACCGTACTTGTTCCATTACGAAATGTTCTAAAGTATCTCAGTTTAGGTTTGTCATATATTGTTATTCACATGTTTCTTATTCATTGACTGATGTTCCAAATCTCTATTAATGTTATAGCCACCAATGTATCAATCTCACAAAAGAAAAGCAATGAAGTAATGCATAGTTGTTTGATGTTAGAGTTCGGGTGACTGCTTTAGGGGCGAAAGCCTAGCTCAAGCCGATCCCGAGATTATTGGATCAGGGGGCAGCTCAATGGGGCACAAGCCTAGCTCAATCCAAACCTGACAGGGGGCAGCTCAATGAGGCACATAAGCCTAGCTCGAGCCAAACCTGCTTTATTGATTTATAGATGAAAGCTCAAAAGGGGCACATATGCCTAGCTAGAGACGATCCCAATGTTATGCTATGACCCACTGATCAGTTGGGGCCCGGGAACAATACGATATGATGAATGGTAATGATGATAAACGTAAAAGCAAATAAATTAATGAATGTAATGTACATGGTTCCACACATACAGAACGGTGGTTTATCCATAATGTTTATTCACTTGTATTTGATTCCATTTGAGTTCCTATATCTCATGTAGTTTCTTATATCCTTACATACTCAGTACATTTATTCGTACTGACGTCCCTTGGGGGACTTACCTTACTTGTTGTAGGCACACGTGCTAGTAAACCTCCATAGTAGGATACGGGTCATCTGCAGACTGTTGGTGAGCTCCAGGTTGATTCGGGACTTTTTGAGTCACATGTGTACATTTGTTTTGGTACTATGTAAATGTTGTATAAAATGGGGACTTGTCCCGATTTTAGGCTTGGGTCTATATCTGTTAGAGGCTTTGTAGATGTGGTGGGACAAATGAAGGAATGTAAGGAATGTATGCTTTTGACGTGTTGGCCCTAAGGGCCAAGTTTCATATCTGTATGAATATCTTTCCATAACGTCCGTCTTTGACATCTTGTATCTATTTGACAGAATGTGGTTCATTTAGTGACGTACGTATGAATGAAGGTTGGTTCTCTTAGGCCCTAACGACTTTGGGTGCCAGTCCGCCCCAATGGGATTTGAGGTGTGACAAAAGTGGTATCAGAGCAGGTCATCCTAGGGTGTCTACAAAGTCGTGTCCGAGTAGAGTCTTGCTTATGGATGTGTTGTGCACCACATTTATAAGCAGGAGGCTATGGGGCATTTAGGAGTTGTTTCTTTTGATCATTTCCTAGATCGTGCAATAGAGCCAGTGTTGTAGTTGGAATCATATCTGACTATTGAAATTGGTTTTCTTTGTTATAGTAAAATGTCGATTACAAGACGAGGTAGGGGCAAAGGTAAGAAGGTAGAAATGCTTGCCGGGGAAGGAACTAGTAGATCACCACCTGACAAAGCTAGTCAAGGTGGGGATGAAACTGAGATTGCATCGCGGGCTTCTTCTACTCTTCTATTTTCAAAAGAGCCGAGATGAAGAGAAGTACCTGCAGAACCACCTGTTAATGCTACTGAGAAGGATCTACGGAATACAGTGCAAATGTTGACTCAGATAGTTTGTAACACCCCGTACATTTCTGACCCTACTTGATTGGTGTTCCAGGGTTTATATGCCTTAGTTGAACCATGTGTACCTTAGTTTTGAGAGCGCGAAGTGCGTATTTTGTAGTGGTTTTGATGGACTATTGATGTTGTGCTAATGGCTGCAAGGAAAAGTCGAAGAAAGGAAGAAAATCAAATTTTAAGTGTGGGACGCGCCCAGGGGCGTGCCTGGCCACTTTTGGCCAGAATTTTTTTGGCACAGGAAGCACAGGGGCGCACCAGGCTGCCTTTGCCAAAAAATTTTCTGGCATAGGCAGCAGAGGGGCGCGCCAGGTCACGTACCGGGGTGCTTTTTGCCAATTTTTTTCTCTAACCATTAGTCTATAAGTAGGACTCTTGGGTTATGGTATCATTATTCCATCGTAGTAGGGCTACTCTTGAGCGAATTTGGCATCCAAGTTGGGGTTAATTCTTCTTCATAATTATTTTAGCAAATTATGTTATATTAAGCCATGAGTGGCTAAAATCGCTTATTCTTAGGATTGAGGCGATGAACATGAATCTCGTGATTTGAATAGTGTCTTCACATTTATGGAATTATTTAAACAAGAGATTATTGGGGTATTACACATCTAATTTGGTGGGCTAAGTTAACATGCATTAATGGGCTCAATTTAAGGCCCAAAATGGAGTAAAGGCATGGCCCAAAAGGGGAAATGACCCATTCTTCCATGTTGACCAAGTAAACATGGTATTTAATGCCAAGAATTGGCTAAGGATGACTTTAGAGAGTATATAAAGGCACAAAAGCTGATTTTTATTCATTATAACTCTCATGCCTTTCTAGATATTTGTAAAACCATCTCTTATCTCAGAAACCCTAAAGCAACCATCATCCTTGGACAAGATCATCACTTTGCAAGCTTGGGTAAGTATTTATTCTTGTGATGTAATATATTATATGCATGAGAGATGGTGTAGATCATGATGGTTATGTCTAAAATTGTTGTGTAGTGCACTTTTGCTCTTTGCTACAAGATGTGTCATCCATGTGACTTGAACTTGAAAGGAGACTTGAGGTTTTGATAGAAGTGAATGGTGTGGATGAAATATCAACATGTATGGTGTGGTTATTTCCTTAACTTGTTTTTTTCTATATGTATAATTTGTGGGATTGTTGTTATGAAACGTATTGAGGTAACTTGAAGGAGTAATTGTGATGTTGTGTTCATGAGGAAGCTTAAAGGATAAACTTGGTGTGAAATGCTATTGGTTTGTGATATCCTTGTCAATGTATGGAATGTTGTGGTATTGTTGATATGAAAATTCCGTGAATTGTATTGTAAAGGGTGAAATGACGTTATAGGAAATCATGTGACTCATTGACGTCTTATGCACTTGTAACGTAGTTAGTTGTTAACGTGAGCTCCGTTATGTACTTTTGTTGCAGAGAAAAATGTAAGGAAGGAGCTGGATTATTGTATTCACGTATAGGACTGTGTATTCATATTGGGAAGATAAGGTATTTAAGGTTACTCTTTTCGTATCCTTCTGCAGTACATAGTGTTCATATTGTCATTGTACTTGTTCCATTCCGAAATGTTCTAAGGTATATCATTTCAGGTTGTCGTTTATTGTTATTCACATGTCTCTTATTCATTGAATATTGTTCCAAAGTTCCAAGAATGTTACAACCAATAACGTATCACTCTTATAATAAAAGAATTGAAGTATGCATACTTATTGAGTACCGGTGGCAACCCAAAGGGGCAAAAGCCTAGCTAGGGACGATCCCAAATGAATATTGGAAATGGTGACAACTAGAAGGGGTGTAATCCTAGCTAGAGTCAATCCCGAATGAATATTGGGAATGGGTGGCAACTCGAAGGGGCGTAAGCCTAGCTAGAGGCAATCCCGAACGGGTGGCAACTAAAAAGGGCGGAAGCCTAGCTAGAGGTGATCCCGAAAGATTATATGAATGATTGTGAAAATGATATGAATGAAAACAAAAGAAATTAATGCAATGTATACGACTCCACACATGTATTTTTTTTGGTGGCTCATCCATATTTCCCACCCACTTGTACTTGATTTCATTAAAGTCCTTGTATATTATGCAGTTACTTATAGCTTTACATACTCAGTTTATTCTTCGTATTGACGTCCCTTGGGGGACTTACCTTACTTGCTGCAGGCACAGATGCTAGTAGACCTCCACAGTAGGTTGCAGATCATTTGCCAATCATTGGTGAGCTCCACTTGGTTCGGGGCTTTCTGAGCCACTATGTACATTTGTTTTGGTATTGTAAATATTGTATAAAGCAGGGACTTGTCCTGACTTTAGGTTGGTTATGTCCATGTATCATTAGAGGCATTGTAGATGTTGGGGGACAAAATAAAGGAAATGAAAGAAACGTTTACTTTTGACATGGTGGCCCCAACGACCAAGTTTCACATATCACATATTTATCCATGACTTTCGCTATTGGCATCTTATATCTCTACATTATGGTGATGTTTATTGAGTGACATGTGTATGAGTGGTTATGAATGTAGATTTTGTTCTCTCGGGCCTTAACGGCTTCGCGTGCCAGTCTGCCCTATTGGAATTTGAGGCGTGACAAAAATGGTATTAGAGCAGGTCGTCCTAAGGGTGTCTACAAAGCCGTGTCTGAGTAGAGTCTTGATTATGGATGTGTTGTGCACCAAATTTACAAGTAGGAGGCTGCGGGACATTTAGGATTTGTTTGTTTTCTTCATTCCTAGGTCGTGCAATAGAGCCAATGTTGTAAGTAGAATCGTATTCTAACCATTGGAATTGGTTTTCTTTGTTATAGTACAATGCCGATTATAAGACGAAGTAGGGGAAAAGGTAAGCAGGTAGGTATGCTTGTCGGAGAAGGAACGAGTAAATCACCACCTGACCAAGCTAGTTAAGGTGGGGCTGATGCTGAGTTTGTATCGCAATCTTCTTCTACTTTTCCAGCTCCAGAAGAGTCTAGAAGGAGAGGAGAACCTGTTGAACCACCTGTTAATGCTACTGAGCAGGATCTAAGAAATGCGGTGCAAATGTTGACTCGTATAGTTGCCGCACAGAATCAAGGGCAAGTTTCTCCAATGACAAGTAACGACAGTGAGGCTAGGGTAGCTAGCCAAAGGACGCAGGATTTTCTAAAATCAGATCCTCCCACATTCACTGGGACAGATCCGAATGCAGACCCACAGGATTTCGTGGACCAAATTCAAAGGGCTCTAGAGGTTATGCACGTGACAGGTGTAGAAACAGTTGAACTTGCGGACTATAGATTGAAAGGAGAAGCTATATTGTGGTACGAAGATTGGAAATAATCGAGGGGTATTGGTGCAATTCCATCTAGTTGGGAAGAATTTAAAACAACATTCCTATAACACCCCGTATGTTTTTGAACCTAGCTGATTATCGTAATGTTCATGGAATTATTTAAACATGAGAGGGTTGGTGAATTATGCATGAATTTTTTGGGCTGAATTTATTTTGTGCTAATGGGCTCAAAAGAGGCCCAAAATTAACAAGAAAGACATGGCCCAAATGGAAAATGACCCATTCTTGGCATTGACCAAGTAAACACACATTTAATGTGGCTAAGGATGACTTGAGGGACTATAAAAGGGCACAAAAATCAGATTTTTATTCATTGTAACACACATGCCAAGTCTAGACTTTTCTAAAGATATTTCTCATCTTCAAACCCTAAGGCAACTATGCTCCTTTGGACAAAATCACTATCTTGCAAAGCTTTGGTAAGTGTTTATTCTTATGGTCTAATATATTATAAGTGGAATTGTATCTAACCATTGGAATTGGTTTTCTTTGTTATAGTGCAATGCCTATTACAAGACGAGGTAGGGGCAAAGGTAAGCAGGTAGATATGCTTGCCGGAGAAGGAATGAGTAAATCACCACCTGACCAAGCTAGTCAAGGTGGGGATGATGTTGAGTTTGTATCACGGGCTTCTTCTACTTTTCCAGCTCCAGAAAAGCCGAGAAGGAGAGGAGAACCTGTTGAACCACCTATTAATGCTACTGAGTAGGATCTAAGAAATGCGGTGCAAATGTTGACTCGTATAGTTGCCGCACAAAATCAAGGACAAGTTGGTCCAATGAAAAGTAACGACAGTGAGGCTAGAGTAGCTAGCCGAAGGACGCAGGATTTTCAGAAATTAGATCCTCCCACATTCACTGGGTCAGATCCGAATGCAAACCCACAGGATTTCGTGGACCAAATTCAAAGGGCTCTAGATTTTATACAGGTGACTGGTGTAGAAACAGTTGAACTTGTGGACTATAGATTGAAAGGAGAAGCTAGAATTTAAAACAACATTCCTGTAACACCCCGTATGTTTCTTAACCTAGTTGATTACCGTAACATTCATGGAATTATTTAAACATGAGAGGGTTGGTGAATTATGCATGAATTTGTTGGGCTGAATTTATTTTGCGCCTAGCAAAAGAGGCCCAAAATTAACAAGAAAGACATGGCCCAAATGGAAAATGACCCATTCTAGGTATTGACCAAGTAAACACACATTTAATGTGGCTAAGCATGACTTTAGGGACTATAAAAGGGCACAAAAATCAGATTTTTATTCATTGTAACACACATGCCATGTCTAGACTTTTCTAAAGATATTTCTCATCTTCAAACCCTAAGGCAACTATTCTCCTTTGGACAAAATCACTCTCTTAAAAAGCTTTGGTAAGTGTTTATTCTTATTGTCTAATATATTATATGCTTAATATGGTGCATAAATAATGTTGGTTATGTTGGCAAAGTGTTGGACAGTTCACTATGTGTAAAACTGTCTACTTTTGCAATCGAAAAAGGATTTCGCCTTATAAACTTGAAAATGGACTTGTGGCCTTGAAGAAAGTGAACTTGATGGATAAAATATCAACATGTAAGAGGTGGTTATGTTCTTAACTTTCTTTCTCTATATGTATAACTTATGGGATTGTCGGTATGAAATTGATCAAGGAATTTATGGCGTATTGATCGAAAAATGTCATTTTGGTGATGTTCATGTGTGTTTTGAAACCATGGTTGTTCGTTAGCATACGATTTTACCTAAAAAATGTAAAGAGAAGCTTATTTATGGCCATGGAGCATTTATTATGAAAAACGACCCTAAAATGACCCCTGGAGGCTGAAACGGGCATCCACCCTCGCGTCTGGAGCACCTGCGGGCGCAAATGCCAACGCAGGTGGCTCTGGACAAGGCCAGAGGGGCACCTCCGGCAGCATGTCATCCACCTGCGGGTGCAGGTGGCTCCAAAGCCCAGTCTAGAATTTTGTTTTGTCTGATTTTGTCTCTCTTTGATCCCCGAAGGCCCCTATATCCTTTTTGGATGTAATTATCACCTTATGATACCTATTGAATGACTTTAAGTGGTCGTTTGGAGGCATGTTGGACTATATCAATTATCGTTTGTTGTTACTATGTTGATATGAAAGGTATTACGATGATTTGATAGAATAATTGGGACGTAGTGTTAATGAGGAAGTGTAAAGGGTAAACATGGTGCGAAATGCTATTGGTTTATAATGTCTTGGTCAATGTGCGTAATGTTATGGTGTTGTTGGTATTGTAATGCAGTGGATTGTATTGTAAAGGGTGAAATGACGTTATATGGCAGTCATGTAGCTCATTGTCGTCGTGTGCACTTGTAAAGTAATTAGTTGTTAATGTGAGCTCCATTACAAACTTGTGTTGTAGAATAACACGTAAGGAAGGAGATGGATTATTTTATTCACTTATAGGACTGTGTATCCATATTGGGAAGATAAGGTATGTAAGGTTACTCTTTTCGTATCCTTCTGCAGCACATAGTATTCACATTGTAATTGTACTTGTTTCATTCCGAATGTTCTAAAGTATATCAGTTCAGGTTGTCATCTATTGTTAATCACATGTTCCTTATTCATTGAGCAATTGTTATTCATGTGTCACATAATGGTGGACATGGTTCCAAAGGTCCAATAAAGTTACGATTCTAAAGCTCCAATAATGTTATGACTATCAATGTATCAATCTCTCAAAAGTAAAAAAATGATGTAATACATAGTTGTTTGTTGTAAGAGTACGGGTGGCAGATCTAGAGGCCTAAGCCTAGATCGAGTCAAACTCGAGATAATGGGATCAGGGGGCAGCCCTAGAGGGATAAGCCTAGCTCAGGTCGAACTTGACAGGGGGCAGCTCTAGAGGTAAGAACCTAGCTCGAGCCGACCCTGATATATTGGTTTATGGGTGGAAGCTCTAGAGACATAAGCCTAGCTCGAGCCAATCCCAACATAATGTTATGTTATGTTACGACCCACTGATCAGTTAAGGCCCTGGTACGACATAGTACAAGTGATGATGAATGAACATAGAAGCAAAGAAATTAATGAAAGCAATGTACATGGTTCCACATATACAGAGTGATGGTTTATCCATATTGACTATTCTCTTATAATTGTTTTCATTGAAGTTCTTATGTATGATGCAGTTTTATATGGCCTTACATACTCAGTACCTTATTCGTACTAACGTCACTTGGGGGACTTACCTTACTTGCTGCAGGCGAAGGTGCTAGTAGACCTCCACAGTAGTTTGCGGGTCATTTGCAGATCATTGGTGAGCTTCAGTTGGTTTGGGGGCTTTTCGAGTCACTATGTATATTTGTTTTGGTATTGTAAATATTGTATAAAGCGGGGACTTGTCCCGACTTTAGGATGGATATGTACATGTATCTGTTAGAGGCTTTGTAGATGTTGTGGGACAGATGACTGGTTGTCAGTAATGTATGTCCATTTTGACTTGATGGCCCTAAAGGCCAAGTTTTATATATAGCATATGTTTCCATGACTTTCGCCATTAGTATCCTATAGTTACATGAGGTAGTATGATATTCATATAGAGACATGCATATGAATGTACATGAATGAAGATTGGTTCTCTCGGGCCTTAACGGCTTCGGGTGCCATTCCGCCCTGGTGGGATTCGAGGCGTGACAATTCCTTGATCATTATTTGCCATATGAGATCCAGGAGGCATGTGCAGACCAGTTTCTAAATCTTCATCAGGGGAATATGAGTGTCAAAGAATACATTCTGCAGTTTAATTCCTTGACTCGATATGCTCCCAATGTGGTAGCCACTATGACAGACAGAGTCCATCGATATGTGGACAGATTGGAGCCATATTTGGTAAAGGAATGAACTATTGATTCTTTGAACAAAGATATGGATATAGCTAGAATACAAGCTTTCGCACAAAACATAGAGAACCAGAGGCAAAGAAGAAGGGTACATGAATTTGACAGAGGGTCGTCAAAAAGGGCTAGACCTATGGGACAGTCTATGGTGTCCCAGGGAGAATCTAGGCCTCGAATTTTTCCTAGACCGCCTAGACCATCATTTTCTTCCCCTACAGTAGGTACTTCATCCCAGTTCTGGGGGTTTAGAGGCAGCCATTTTGGGCAGAGCAGTGTTGTTCGAGGTTCACAAATGGCAGGATTTTCTCGCCAACCGTGTCAGCCCTGTGGGAAGTCTCATTTAGGTGAATGCCGAGCTGGAATGAATGTTTTTTATTTTTGTGGCATGTCGGGGCACATGGTGAGAGAGTGCCCACAAAAGGGCATGAGTGGTATAGCACGACCTATAGGATCAACCATTGCATCATCATCATAGGTTCCTTCCCTAGTAATAGGAGTACAACCTATTAGAGGTTCTAGAGGTGCTAGAGGAGCAGTTAGTTCCAGTGGAGCCCAGAATCAAACTTATGCTCTAGTGGACCGGCAGAATTCGAAGGCTTCACCTGATGTAGTCGCAGGTACACTATCCATATTTTCACATAATGTATATACATTTATTGATCCGGGTTCTATGTTGTCATATGTTACTTTATTGATTGCTGTAAAATTTGAAAGAACACCGAAATTATTAATTCAGTTAATTGAAGTATCTACACCAGTTGGTGAATCAATTATTGCAAAAAGAGTATATCATAATTGTGTGGTAACTATGTGTGTTTATGATACACTGACTGATCTTATTGAACTAGAAATAGTGGATTTTGATGTCATAATGGGTATGGATTGCTTGGCTTCTTGTTATGCCACGATGGATTGCCGAGCTAAGAAAGTACATTTTCATTTTCCACAAATGAATGTTTTAGAATGGAAGGGTGATGTAGGGGCACCGAGAGGGAAATTTATATCCTATCTTAAAGCAAGGAAAATGATAGACAAGGGGTACATATGTCACTTAGTAAGAGTGAAAGATACTGATGTGGCACCACTAACTCCTCAGTCGGTTCCAGTGGTCAATGAATTCCTTGATGTATTTCCTGAGGATCTTCCAGGATTTCCCCCAGAACGGGAAGTAGAGTTTGGTATTGATGTGATTCCAGGCACTCAGCCTATATCTATTCCTCTGTATAGAATGGCTCCTGCAGAATTGCGTGAATTGAAGGAACAATTAAAAGACTTGCTGGACAAGGGATTCATCAGGCCTAGTATGTCCCTGTGGGGTGCACCGGTATTATTTTTATGGAAGAAAGACGGCACATTGAGAATGTGCATTGACTATCGACAATTGAATAAAGTAACAATCAAGAACAAATATCCCCTCCCTAGAATTGATGATTTGTTTAATTAGTTACAGGGTGACAAATGTTTTTCAAAGATTGACTTGAGATCGGGTTACCATCAAGTCAGAGTTAGAGAAAAAGATATACCCAAGACAGCTTTTCGAACACGGTATGGCCATTATGAATTTTTAGTTATGTCGTTTGGACTAACAAATGCACCAGCTGTTTTCATGGACTTGATGAATAGGGTGTTTAAGCCATTTCTAGACGTGTTCATGACGGTGTTTATAGATGACATCCTGGTTTATTCTAGATCACAAGAGGACCGTGCTAATCACTTACGGCAGTTGTTACAATTTCTTCGTGAGCTTAAGTTGCATGAAAAGTTCTCTAAATGTGAATTTTGGTTGAAATCCGTAGCATTTTTGGGTCACATTGTGTCAGATTAAGGAATTCCAGTTGATACGCAAAAGATTGAAATGGTGAAAAATTGGCCAAGGCCTAAGACGCCTATGGAAATTCGTAGCTTCCTTGGGTTGGCAGGTTATTATCGCAGGTTTGTTGAAGGGTTTTCTTCCATTGTTGCACCTTTAACAAAGCTTACATACAAGGCAGTCAAGTTTCAGTGGAATGATGCATGTGAGAAAAGATTCCAAGAACTGAAAGATAAATTGACTTCTACACCGGTATTGGTACTTTCGAAAGGCGCAGAAGGGTAAGCAGTATATTGTGATGCATCCGGAGTTGGCCTAGGATGTGTATTGATGCATCAAGGTAATTTAATAGCATATGCCTCTCGACAGTTGCAGCCACATGAGAGAAACTATCCCATACATGATCTTAAGTTAGCGACTGTGGTATTTGTTTTAAAGATATGGCGCCATTATTTATATGGAGTTCATGTTGACATCTACACCGATCATAAGAGTTTGCAATATATCTTTAAGCAAAAGGATTTAAATCTGAGGCAGCGGTAGTGGCTTGAACTATTGAAAGACTATGACATTGATATTCTATATCATCCAGGGAAAGCGAATGTGGTGGCCAATGCATTAAGCCGCAAACCAGTAAGAAGCACTAGTGGCCAGTTGACGGAAAAGCAAGATATTGTCAAAGATCTACATCAACTAGCAAGCTTGGGAGTCCGTCTTCTTGAATCCTCAGATGAAGGGGTAATTGTGCAAAATGCGGCAGAATCTTTATTAATAGCTGAAGTAAAAAAGAAGCAGCATGCGGATCCTATGTTGTTGCAGCTGAAAGAAAATGTACAACAGGGTTTGACAAAGGCATTTTATCTTACGCAAGAAGGATTACTTCAATGCCAAGGTAGATTATGTGTATTGGATGTAGATGAGCTGAGGAAATGAATTATGACAGAGGTGCACCATTCATGATATTCTATCCATCCGGGAGCTACTAAAATGTACCATGACTTGAAAGAAATGTATTGGTGGGGGAACATGAAGAAGAACATTGCAGAATGTGTAGCTCAATGTCCAAATTGTCAACACGTAAAGGTAGAGCACCAGAAAGCAGGAGGTTATATGCAATGTATCAATCTTCCAGTATGGAAGTGGGATATGATTAATATGGATTTCATCACAGGTTAGCCTCTTACACTACAAAAATTTGATTCCATATGGGTAATAGTTGACAGGCTTACCAAGTCAGTGCATTTCCTACCAGTCAAGACCACCTATACAGCTGAAGATTATGCAAGATTGTATGTTAAAGAAATAGTGCGATTACATGGGATTCCAATCTCCATTATAGCACACAGGGGAGCACAATTTACTGCATATTTTTGGAGATCTTTTCAGAGGAGTTTGGGTGAATTTGAGTACGGCTTTTCATCCTCAGACAGATGGACAAGCAGAACGTACTATCCAAACACTTGAAGGTATGCTGCGAGCTTGCACGTTAGATTTTAAGGGCAGTTGGGATGACCATTTACCTCTTATTGAATTTTCCTACAACAATAGCTATCATTCAAGTATTAAAATGGCACCTTATAAAGCTTTATATGGAAGGAAATGTAGATCACCAATCGGATGGTTTGAAGCGGGTGAAACTACTTTACTTGGTCCAAATCTTGTTCATCAAGCTATGGTGAAAGTTAAAGTGATCCAACAGCGGTTGTAAATGGCCCAAAGTCGAAAAATTCATATGCTGATGTTAGAAGAAGAGGGATCAAATTTGCCATAGGTTATTGGGTATTCTTGAAGGTTTCACCGATGAAAGGGGTAATGCGATTGGGAAAGAAAGGGAAATTGAGTCCCCATTCTATAGGGCCATATGAAATTGTCTGAAGATTTTGGCAAGTTGCGTATGAATTAGAACTACCCCAAGAACTCTCCACAGTTCATCCAGTATTTCATGTTTCGATGCTTCAACAGTGCATAGGAGATCCATCTTGTATTGCTCCCATTGAAGATGTGCAAGTTACAGAGGATCTCACCTATGAAGAGATATCTATTGCTATTTTGGATAGACAAGTGAAAAGGTTAAGGAATAAAGACGTAGCTTCCGTAAAGGTACTTTGGAGAAATCAGCAAGTAGAAGAGATCACAGGGGAAGCTGAAGAAATAATGAAGTCAAACTACCTGTATTTGTTTCACACGGAAGAAAAAGTTCAAACTACAGAAATGGAGAAATAACAAGTAAATATCTATAAGCATTATGTGTATATGTATATATGCTAACATGAAGGTGCATTTGTTTTAACATTTGAGGACAAATGATTCTAAGGGGGGAAGGATGTAACACCCCGTACATTTTCGACCCTACTTGATTGATGTTCTAGGGTTTATATGCCTTATTTGAACCATGTGTACCTTAGTTTTGAGAGAGAAAAGTGTGTATTTTGTAGTGTTTTTGATAGACTATTGATGTTGTGCTAATGTCTGCAAAGAAAAGTCGAAGAAAGGAAGAAAATCACATTTTAAGTGTGGGGCGCGCCTAGGGGACTGCCAGGCCGCTTTTGGCTAAAATGTTTTTGGCACAGGCAGCACAGGGGCGCGCCAGGCAGCGTGCCGGGGTGCTTTTTACCAATTTTTTTCTCCGACCATAAGTCTATAAATAGGACTCTTGGGTTATGGTATCATTATTCCATCGTAGTAGGGCTACTCTTGAACGAGTTTGGCATCAAAGTTGGGGTTAATTCTTCTTCATAATTATTTTAGTAAATTATGTAACATTAAGGCGACGAACATGAATCTCATGAGTTGAATAGTGTCTTCACATTTATGGAATTATTTAAACAAGAGATTGTTGGGGTATTACACATCGAATTTGGTGGGCTAATTTAACATGTGTTAATGGGCTCAATTTAAGGCCTAAAAAGGAGTAAAAGGCATGGCCCAAAAGGGCAAATGACCCATACTTCCATGTTGACCAAGTAAACATGGCATTTAATGCCAAGATTTGGCTAAGGATGACTTGAGATAGTATATAAAGGCTCAAAAGCTGATTTTTATTCATTATAACTCTCATGCCTTTCTAGATATTTCTAAAACCATTTTTCATCTCACAAACCCTAAAGCAACCATCTTCCTTGGACAAGATCATCACTTTGAAAGCTTGGGTAAGTATTTATTCTTGTGATGTAATATATTATATGCATGAGAGATGGTGTAGATCATGATGGTTATGTCTAAAAGTGTTGCGTAGTGCACTTTTCCTTTTTGCTACAAGATGTGTCATCCATGTGACTTGAACTTGAAAGAAGACTTGAGGTTTTGATAGAAGTGAATGGTGTGGATAAAATATCAACATGTATGGTGTGGTTATGTCCTTAACTTGTTTTTTTTCCATATGTATAGTTTGTGGTATTGTTGTTATGAAACGTATTGAGGTGACTTAAAAGAGTACTTCTGATGTTGTGTTCATGAGGAATCATAAAGGATAAACTTGGTGTGAAATGCTATTGGATTGTGATGTCTTGGTCAATGTATGGAATGTTGTGGTATTGTTGATATGACAATGCTATGAATTGTATTGTAATGGGTAAAATGACGTTATCGGGAAATCATGAGACTCATTGATGTCGGCCAAAGTATACCTCTGAAAAAGTACAATGCGGTCGCTGAATAAAATATAGAACCCAACTAGGTTGGGGTCGAACCCACAGGGAATAGGTCGAAGTATGAGTAGACTACTGGAAGGAATAACTGGCAAGTAACTAAAACTGGGGTTTTTTGCTAGTGATTAGTAACGATGACGATTGCTGGCTAATATCGAGATTATAAATTATAAGAGAAATTCACTAGGACGGTGATCCCCAATGATTCCTTAACTCCACCGGTGACTTGTGCTTAACAAGACTGCCCTACTGCACTGCATGCAAAATCTAAAAAGTTAGGTTCATCTAACTGTCTCTCAACTGTCATTAGACGAATTTCACTTTTCTCCTCTCGGTCTCCAAGTGTCGCACTACTAACCCTTGTCCTGGATTTCAGATAACCTTTCCTGCTAAGGCTTTGGTTATTAGATGAAGGTTGATAGCTCCAAATCTCTGTTGTTCTCTCCTTTTCCTGATCTCTAGCTCTCTCTCAAGCAAGTCTATAATACAGGCAAGATTCTAACGTTTGCAACCGTTAGAAAAGCAATCAATATGAAGGAAACAACAATACATGCATACGCAGCAGTACAAAGTTGTTTTGCACTTCACCGGTTTTGTTAATTCTTCATGGTTCACACAACCCTAGTTGATGGGTTTAACTACTCATAATTGCAAGAACACAAGAATAATCCAAAGATGAAAGCATAATTACGATCTCACAAGAATGAAGGAAAAACCGAAGTTTCAATTATCAATCAACCTCAGAATTAGGGTTTGTGAATACAAAACAAAAAAATATATCTCAATCAGTGTAAAATAACTCTCAAAGTATTAAATTGTCCAACTCCCGCACTTAGGACTACCTAGGGGTATTTATAGACACAAAACTAGTCATATTCAAAACAAAATAGGAGAACAGGGTCGGCAGCTTTCAAGGTGTCGTGACTTGGTGTCGTGGAACCAAGTCACAGCACGTGAAATGTATCGTGGAAATCATCCTTTTCTTGGATCTCTGAAGTGGACTCACGCCATCAAGTCATGCCCCGTGGGTGTCAGTCAAGTGGCGTGAGTCCTGTCGTGGAACTCAGGTGAGATATTAGTCCTCTGGAAGTCAATTCATGACACAACCCATGGCTCGTGAGTGGTAATCACGGCTCGTGAGTGATGCCGTGGGTTACTCCATAGTGCAGATTAATTCTTTCCTCATCAGACACATCATCTTTGGGCTTGATTCTTCCTCTTTTGGTCATTTTACCTTTAAAACCTGTTTCCCTGCAATTTAGGACAGAAACCACATAATACCGACAAAACACACCCAAGTTATTGCATATTTTCCTTGTTTTAAGCATCAAAAGTGTCATATAACCATGGAACATCAACACCCTCAACTTAGAATGTTTGCATGTCCTCAGGCAAACAACATAAAACTACACCAACACAATGCTAACTAAGAGAAACCTAAGGGACTTATGGCAGTCAATTTATTGCTTTTGATACAAAACTTTTTCGGCCCCTCCTATTTTCAAAGTAAAACCAAAGGGTGTGTGTAAGCAATGCAAAATCATGACATAGCAGGGATCAAGTGATGGCACCAAATTATGCACAAGCAACTAAGAGTATATGCAATTGACATTTTTTGAACAACTAGCAGCTAATTATGCAACCCATGTGCCCTCACAATCAAAGAAGTCCCATGCCCTCTCAGTATACTAATGGATATCAACATAGGGACGAGGTCAAAACACTCACGCTCATAAAGAAGTTAAGATAATGTGCGTTAAATACCATAGGCTTGCCCTTATTTTCTACGCCTTAGTTTTCAGGCAGTTGGACTAGGATCACTATAGGACTTTACTCGGCTTGTAATGTAGGATTAGGGACAGGTATGGTGCATATGGATATAGTGACTCAACCCTCCTTGACACTACACTATTTTTGGCTCCCACTTCCAACCTTTTTCATTTTTATTCTCCCTTGTTCTTCATTCTCGTATTCTCAGATTTTGGGTGTGGTTTTTCTCCTCAACTTTAAACACATATACATTTTTATATTTTCTTCTTTTTTTTTTCTCTCTTTTTCTTCACACCCAAAATCTTTCCCATTTTTTTTCTTTTTCTTTTATTAACCCTTCTTCATACCCAACTCAATCTACGTACCCCTATAATAGCCACCCTCAACTTAGGCGATTTGCCTGAGTTGAGGTACACAGTGTCCAAGGAGGGACCAGGGCCAAGATAGGTTCATTGTAATTAAAATGGGAAGGTGAAAAGGCTAATGAAAGGAATAGGAAAATTATAGATCAAAAGTTGGGATCAAGGGATACTTATTCTTTTGGTTTGACATTTAGGCTAACAGTGGACTTTTTTCAACAATGGCCTATGATCCTTTCCTAATCCTTATCCTCTAACCTAGGCAAGACTGACCTGGCAAGTTCTGGATCGCACACACACAACTAGCTGAGTAGTGACCTCACACGCACATAGCACAGGGTTATATTACCAACTAATACCTATCCGTTCATGCAATGCTAGCTACAGTTGTTTGCCTATAATTCTAGTGTCATAACGAGATCCAACAGTAGTCACACACAAAGCATGTCAATTCCAAAAACCAAAATTTCAGGAGGGGTATCATTAGCAACAAAAACACATAAGAAATTTTTCAAAACTGAACTGCACTAAAGTTCCCTCATTTTTCTTCTAATATAGCAAGAAACATAAAAACATCAACAATATTATCCTACACATGCCGGTTCTACTATGATAGCACACTCGGGGGAAAGGAAACACGGCAACAAAAACCCCCAAGTGGTGGTACACCCTCACCCCCAACTAAACATGGTGAAATTCCCTCAGTGCACCGATATCAAATAAAAACAAGGGAGTGAAGACATACCTGTGGCGCTCTAAGCGCCGGACGTGGGCCCGCCAGAAGCGGGACCATCAGACTAGGCAGTGGTCGCATCCAGTAGGGGAATAGCCTGACTGGCAGATGCACCACGCGCCCTCTGCTTTGCCTCAATCTGGATCGCGTGGTACTCTACTCGGGAGGCTTTCACAACCCTCCTCAGATCACTATTGAACTCATCCTCACTAGCACCCCCATCCGCCGGACTGTGGGGTCTCTTACCTCTATCCATCTCCGACTCCTCATCAGCAAACAGATCCACCTCAAATGTTGGTCATACGGAGGTTGGGACAGGCATAGGTGGTATAATGGGCGTTCTAGTCGGTGCTAGTGCCTGAACCTCCTCTCTCAACGCAGCAACCTCCTGGGTCAAGCCGGCCATGGCAGGGCTCGGTGCATCACTCAAGCAGGAGGCCATACATGCCTCGAAACTGTCAATCCGCCTATGCAGGCCCCGCATAAACTAGTCCATAGCTGCATTCATCCGAGCCTCCACCCTAGTCTCCACAGCCTCGACTATAGATAGAACCCAGGGCTTAAGCTGGGATACTAGCTTAGCCATCTGAGTCTCAGTGTGAGCCTGGCGCTCAAACATCTTTGTCTGCCTATCAACTGGCTGCTACAGAAAGTCTCAAGATACTGAAACCATCCCAACAGGAGTCGGTGGGGCACTAGTACTGGGTACGCCTTCATCAACAGGGTCAGTGCCCTCAGTCGGTACCGGTAGCCTAACTGGTGCAGGAACAGGCAAAGGTACACCACTCAGCTCATATAGGGCAGCACCCAATGCCTCAGACGGCTGTGACCCTCGGGGAAGAATGGGGTGCAAACCTATCTGCTGCATCATCGCAATATCTGAAAATCGGGTCACCTCTATAGAATTATCGATGGCAGGAATTCGGGCTACCCCTGCTCTATCACACAGACCCTGAATCAGACATGGGAAAGGGATACTCGTGTGATCTCGAAAAGATCGCTCCTAGATTTCTTGGATGATGTACCTTGCAAAATGGATCTCATAACCAGCCAAGATACTGGCTACTACTACTGCCCTATCCAATGTGAGTGAGTTATCAGCGTTAGTTGGACCCAACCTATGACGAACCACTGACCACCTGAATCGACCAGCAAAATAGAGCGTGGACTTTTTGATGTCCAGCTTCCCAGTCACACAATTAGCCGCTACACCCTCCTCGGCTATGTAACCTGCAATCCATTTAACCAACTCCAATTTCTTCTCTGCATCTCTCATCTGAACTCTATATCTGACCGTGTCCATCCTGTGATCAAATTCAGCTGTCGAAGCCGGAAGCGAACGGTTAGGCCCAAATAGGAAGCGGTGAATGGTCTCTTCTGAAATGTCAACTCGGGTACCGCGTACCATGACATGAGTTAGCACCGGCTGCAAACTATATTGCTGCCCAACTGGAGTGCTCAAACCAATTGATGCAGCATAGGAAGCATAAAATTCTTGGACCAACTCCGAGCTATACCTGCCAGAAGGTTGCGCCATCTAACCCAAGCCATATCTCTCAAAAAGATGCCAAATATCCGACAATGTCCTCAATTTCTCCACTCTATACCGGGGCTCCTCCATAATGCTCCTCCGACACACACCATGCTCTGTCAGCTCAGCATCTCAATCATAAATAGCATGCAAGCCCTGTACACACCACCTCTGAACCTCCCTATCCTATGCAGTAGTCGAGGCACTCTCGGCACCAGTACCAGAAAGAGAGGTTGTAGCTTCTGCCACAGATGTATCCTGACCTGTAGCTTTATCCGCAGACCCTGACTCAGAAACAACCTCCCCCTCTTCAAACTGTGGGGCGGACTCAGAAGACGCAGTTGGTACAACTGGCTCAGCAGGTGGTGGGACCGGCTGAATTGCAGCCCAGGCAACCGTTCGGGCACGCGTCTGTAACCTCGTAGACCGTGGGACTAAGGATGTGTCATCCTGACTAATATCAAACTCCTCCACGGAACCACTTGGTTCATATTCAGTGGGTTCATCCCTCAGAAGGGTCGGTAAGTCCAAATTTTTTGTCCGAATTCGGGATGATACATCAAGGTGGTCACTTTTGAGATTGGATTTTGGAGGCATGGTAATGGGTTTGGATCAAAATTTTTGGGTATTGGGTCGGATTTGGGTCGGTTTTGGTATGGTTGATTCGAATTTTCAGACCTATTTGGTAATAGGGTTCGGATTTTCGAATAGGGAATGGATGTGGTGAGTGTTTGGGATTTGGTTTTCGGATTTTTGGAGTTTGGGAATGATGGGATTCGTATTTAATGGGGAGAAGTAGAGGGAATTTGAATTTTAGGGTTTAAGTTGAATGATTTTAAAGTGGGGAAGAAATAATGGTTTTCGGGTATATATCGGGTAAGGAAGAAAGGGTTTTGGATTTATTTTGGAAAAACTGGGCTCGGGTTGGGTCGGATTTTGATTTCTGGTATTTTTAAGGTTCACGACATGACCCATGCCACATGACTGACACCCACGTGACGTGGAGTCTGTCGTGACTGGTGTGCTGTGACTGAACTGAGTGTCTGATTTCAACGACACCAATCACGTGTCGTGGATCCCATACACGTCACGTGAACTACTTCCGTGGAACTGATTCAGAACCTGGAAATCTTTCCCTGAGTTTGACGATGTCATCCAAGTGGCGTAGAACCCCCTCACGTGTCGTGATTCATATCGTGGAGGAAATTTCACCACTTCAGGTGTATTCTGTGATTTTCAACTAACTACTACTCAATAATCCGATCTCCTCATAACAAAATCTATGGTTGCCTCCTAATCAACGCTTGATTTAACGTCGTGGCACGATATGGCTATCTTGGATACTCAAACTTTCCCAACTATCCCATAGGTTGCCTCCCATGAAGTGCCTGATTTAACATCACGGCACGACATGGTTAACTTGACTACTCAGACTTCATCAAGTTCAAGTTCTTCAATCGTCCTTATCTCTTCTGGAACTCCTACATAATGCTTAACACATTGTCCATTGACTTTGAATAGGACATTATCTGCTCCTTTCAGCTCAATATCACCATGTGAGAATACCCGAACTGTGAATGGGCCAGACCATTTGGACTTTATTTTTCCAGCAAACAGGTGAAGCTTGGAGTTATACAGTAGCACCAAATCTCCCGGATGAAACTCTCGATTCTCAATTCGCGATCACGATACAATTTCATCTTTTCTTTATACAATGCTGAACTCTCATAAGCTCGGAGGTGAAATTCATCTATCTCATTCGTCTGTTCCAATCTCATTTTAGAAGCTTTATTCCAGTCTAAATTCAACCTTTTCAATGCCCACAAAGCTTTATGTTCTAGTTCGAAGGGCAAATGGCAAGCTTTTCCAAAAACCAACTGATATGGTGAAGCACCAATCGGTGTTTTGAAAGCTGTCCGATATGCCCATAACACATCATCCAATCTACGAGCCCAATCAGTCCTATTAGTATTGACTATTTTTTCTAAGATAGACTTGATTTCACGATTTGATACCTCAACCTGCCTACTTGTCTGCGGATGTTAAGGTGTGGCCACCTTATACTTTACACCGTATTTTTCAAGAAGAGCCTTAAACAGCCGGTTGAAAAAGTGGGATCCTCCATCACTAATAATAACCCGAGGTGTCCCAAATCTTGAGAAAATGTTCTTTTTCAAGAAAGCTGTGACACTTCTTCCTTCGTTATTAGGAAGCGCAATTGCCTCCACCCACTTAGAAACATAGTCAACAGCCACCAAGATGTACTTCATTCCATGCGAGCTCACAAATGGACCCATAAAGTCAACTCCCCACACATCAAATAATTCAAGTTCCAGAATCGTAGTCATGGGAAGTTCGTGTCTGCGTGAAATATTACCTTGTCTTTGACACCGTTCACAAGCGCGGGCATAGTCATGAGCATCCTTGTAAATGCTGGGCCAATAGTACCCACATTGCAAGATTTTATGGGCAGTCCTTGCACCTCCATGATGACCCCCAACTGGAGATGAGTGACATGCCTCCAAAATACTCATCATTTCGACCTCTGGGATGCATCTTCGAATAATGCCATCAGCACACACTCTGAACAAATATGGCTCATCCCAAAAGAATTTTCTTACCTCATGCATGAACTTTCTTCTCTGCTGATATGTCATATCCTCCGGGACTAGATCACTTGCCAAAAAGTTGGCAAAATCAGCAAACCAAGGGATTAAATCTTGGGATGCTGCAATCACTTGCTCATCTGGTGAAGTATCATCAATTTCAAGATCATTTTTCACTTTCAGCATGGCCTCCTCCTCAAGGCATGACAGATAGTCAACCACTTGATTTTCGGTCCCCTTTCGATCCTTGACTTCAAAGTCAAATTCTTGCAACAGAAGTACCCACCAAATCAGTCTTGGCTTAGCATCCTTTTTTGACATAAGATACCAAAGAGCCGCATGATCTGTGTGCACAATCACCTTCGTGCCAATCAAGTAAGATCTGAATTTCTCGAAAGCAAAGAATACTGCCAAAAACTCCTGCTCAGTCACAGTGTAATTCTTTTGAGCTGGATTACGCACTTTGCTAGCATAGTAGATCGTATGTAATATCCTCTTAAGTCTCTGGCCAAGGACTGAACCCAAAGCCACTCCACTAGCATCGCACATAACCTCAAAAGGCTTAGTCTAATCCGGTGACACAATGATAGGGGATGACAGCAAATTCTCTTTAAGACACTCAAATGCTTTAAGACATGCTTCATCAAACACGAACTTTACCTCTTTCTCTAAAAGTTTGCACAAAGGATGAGCAATCTTGGAGAAGTCTTTGATGAACCTTCTATAAAAACCAGCATGACCTAGAAAACTCCGAATACCTTTTACAGAGATAGGTGGGGGCAGCTTCTCAATTACTTCAATTTTTGCATTATCCACCTCCATGCCATTCTTTGAAATCTGGTGCCCCAATACGATACCTTCATTGACCATAAAATGATAATTTTCCCAATTCAACACTAGGTTGCATGTAACACCCCGTACCTTTCCAAACCTACATGAAGACATTGAACAATGTATACTGAGTGTAGAGAGCCACACGAATGTATTTCGTAATGTTATTGACAAGAAAATTGAAATTTGGCCTTGCACATGTGATTAACCTTGCGTCGTGGGTGTTTTGTAATTTTCATGGCGCATTTGTGGGGTTCAAAACAAGGCTAAGAGGACCTCTAAACAAACTATGTTAAGGTTAAGAAGTGATTTAAAGAATAGGACTTGAAGTATCTAACCGAACCCGCGAAGAAAAGTCGAAAACAAAAATATTGGGAAAAAAATAAGGAGGGGCGTGCCACGCCGCTCTGGCTGAAATTTTCAGTCCAGAGGCAGTAAAGGGGCGCGCCAGGCAGCGTACCACACCGCCCCTTCACACTATGAGAATATACATGAAATAATTGAAATATTATATTGGTATGATAAAATTACTCGAGAACGAATTTGGGGTCAAAATGACGATTTTACCCTTTTGGTCAAAATAGGCCATACGTGGCTAGAATCGCTTGTTTTTGGGATTGAGGCTACGAATATAAATCCAGTGAGTGGGAATATTGTTGTAACGCATATGATATGAATTAAACATGAGAAATTATTGATTTTATTGGATCAAGTGAATTGGGCTCAAAAGAGGCCCAAAATGAGGCAAAAATCATGGGCCAAAAATGGGTCAAATGACCCATTCTTCCCTTGACTTGTGAATGATTGAGAAGAGTGTCTAAGGATGACTTAAAGGTTCTATAAAAGTCAAATAAAAATCATATTTTTAATCTCAAAGGGGCACATGCCATTCTAGACATTTCTACAATATTTTCACAAGACCTCTCTCAAGTTCTTCAAACCCTAAGGCATTTTTGGACAAGATCATCATCTTCCAAGCTTGGGTAAGTGATTATTATTGTAATTTAACATATTATAAGCATGATATATTATGTATATCATGTTGGTTATGGTTGGAAATATTGGATATGGCACTTTGTGCTTTTGTGAAAGATGTGAAATCCATGGGATTGTAACTTGAATTATGACTTTGATGAAAGTGCATGATATGGATGAAATAACAACATGGATGGTGTTATTATGGTCTTAAACATGTTATTTTTCTATAAGTATAAATTATGGGATTTTGGCCGATTTGTTGTTGTGAGGTGTATTGAAGTAATTTGATGGAAGAATTGTGATGTGGTGGTGATGGAGAAGTGTAAAATATGAGCTTGGTGTAACATGCTATTGGTTATCATGTGTTGGTAAATGTATGGAATATTGTGGGATTATTTGTATGATGATTTCATAAATGGTATTGTCAAGGGGGAAATGACATGTTAAAGTTAAACATGTGACTTATTGTTATTGTATGCCATTGTAAGGTAATTGGTGGCTAATGTTGGTTCCGTCATGTATTTATGTTGAAGAACAAAACATAAGGATGGATCGGGACTATCGTATGCATGTCTAAGATTGTGTATTCGTAAGTAAGAATACAAGGTATGTAAGGTTACTCTTACCGTATCCTTCTACAACATATTGTTCCTATTGACATTAGACTTGTTTCAATTCCGCGAGCCATGAAGTATATCAATTAAGGTTGACATATATTGTTATACATATGTGTCTTATTCTTAGATGACTTATGATTCACTTATCTCTTGTTCCTTGATTGAAGTTCCGAAGATGTCATGATGTTATAATTCCTAAAAGAACTATCTCAAGAGGGTAATAATATAAATGACTCTATGTATTCTTGAAAAGAATTTTCTAATCATGTCATGCTCCAAATCCTATATTGTGAGGATCATCTTAGTACCATTCTCATAAGAGTAATAAGAGAGATGATGTGCAAGGTAGTGTGATTATTACTCATAAGTGAAGATGTCAATCTCATGAGTTAAACGCGTAAAGTGAAATATGCATATAAGTGTGTGCTTTACTATCATTATCTCTAGTGTGTCACTTTCCTAGATAGACAAAAGGGGTATAAGATTGTAAAGAAGTAAGGCGCTTGGGTACTAGATGTTTCATTAGGTATGGATCACAGTCTAAAGGTTATAAGTTCTAGATGGAATAATTCCAATACTATGCTGTGTTAGTCACTATAGACCACCAAAGGTGGAGGGCCGGTACTATATGCTTACTTATATAAGATCTCATAAGAAGTAGCCAAAGTGTTCTCTTGGAAGTAGAGAAACGAGGTAAGGTATATATGTGTGTTTCCAATAGCATCGTGATCCTCAATAGGTCATACAAGTGTGTATATTCTACCTCCAAGTTCCGGGAATGTGATGTTCTAAAGGCTAGTAATGTTATGATTATGTTTGTACCAATCTGGTAAAAGTTGAGGTATAATTATGACATTATCCATGGGGTGAAATGAACACCTGCATGATGGTTCTCTATACATTATCCATGGGGTGAAATGAACACCTGCATGATGGTTCTCTATACATTATCCATGGGGTGAAATGAACACCTTCATGATGGTTCCCTATACATTATCCACGGGGTGAAATGAACACCTGCATGATGGTTCTCCTTACATTATCCATGGGGTGCAATGTACACCTGCATGATGGTTCTATGAATTTCCCACTGAGCTATTGGGCCCGGGCAGTATATGATTAATAAGTGATTAAGTGAAGTAAGGTAAGGTAGAGAAGCATGTAGAGTGGGTGTATGATACCCCACCCATAGAGTGGATGTAAGTTATGTTATTAATCCACCAAGAGAGTGGTTGTGTGTGGATGAATGTTATTCTTTTGTAATTTACTAACTAAGTATTAGAACAATAGTGGTAATGAGCATAGAAGCAAGAAATAAATCTCTTGCATAGAGAAGAGTCTCATGAATAGAGGAGAAGAGTCTCTTGAGTGTAGATGTATATGAGAGATATTCTATGAATAGTAAGGATATAAAATGAATGTCCTAAAATGTTCATAACGAAAGCAATAGACAAGTTTCCAAGTAGAATAATGGTTTACCCATATTGAAAAATCTCTCATATTTATTTCATTGACATTCTCATGTATGATGTAATTTCTCTAGCCTTACATACTTAGTACATTTCTCGTACTGACCCCCTTGGGGGACTTACCTTACATGTTGCAGGTGCAGGCATTAGTAGACCTCCTCAGTAGACTGTGGATCAGTTGTAGAAATTTTGGTGAACTCCACTTGATTCGGAGCTTTTTGGGTCATAGTTGTATATTCATTTTGATGTTGTAAAGGTAGTATAAATAGATATATCTGTTAGAGGCTTTGTAGACATATGTGGGTATCTGGATGTAAGATGTACATTCAGTTTGACGTAATGGCCCCAATGGCCAAGTTTAATATATATATCTATATCTATGGCATATGTTACCAGATTCATATCTTCCGCGTAATTGCATGAGGTATAAGAAGATTCACATGAGGATATGCATACGAAGGTTCACGAGAAAAGATTGGTTCTCTCGGGCCATATCGGGTTCGGGTGCCAGTCCGGCCTGAATGGAATTTTGGGTCGTGACAAAAGTGGTATCAGAGCAGTTCGTTCTAAGGGTGTCTACAAAGCCGTGTCTGAGTAGAGTCTTGCTTATGGATGTGTTGCGCACCACATGTATAAGTAGGAGGCTACGGGACATTTAGGATATGTTTCATTTCTTCACTCTAGATCGTGCAATAGAGCCATTGTCATAGGTGGGATTACATCTGACCATTGTAACTGGTTTTCTTTGATATAGTAAAATGCCAATGACAAGACAAGATAAGGGCAAAGATAAGCAGGTAGACATGCTCTCTAGAGAAGGAATGAGTAACTCACCACCCGACCCAGCTAGACAATATGAGGCTGAAACAGAATCCCCAGAATCAGCTGTTAATGTTATGAAGCAAGAGTTACAGGAATTAAAAAATACGGTGCATATGTTTACTCAAATAGTGGCTGCACAAGCTCAGGGATGAGTTGGTCCAATGACAAATGATGACGGTGCGACTAGGATAGATAGTCGGCGGACACAGGATTTTCTGAAATTGGATCCTCCCATATTTATCGGGTCCGATCTTACTGAAGATCCGCAAGACTTTATAGATCAAATTCAAAGAGCTCTCGATGTTATGCATGTGACAGGTTTAGAAACAGTGGAGCTTGCAGCTTATAGACTGAAAGGAGAGGCGATATTATGGTACGAAGAGTGGAAATGATCAAGAGGTATCGGTGCGAATCCATCTGGTTGGGAGGAATTCAAGGCGGCATTCCTTGATCACTATCTTCCATATGAGGTCCGCGAGGCTCGTGCGGATCAGTTTTTAAATTTGCGTCAAGGCAATCTGAGCGTCAGGGAGTACAGTCTTCGGTTTAATTCGTTGGCTAGATATGCACCTAATATGGTAGCGACTATGGCCGATAGAGTGCATCGGTATGTAGACAGATTGGAGCCATATTTGGTAAGGGACTGTACCATTGCTGCATTAAATAAAGATATGGATATAGCTCGAATACAGGCCTTTGCGCAGAAAATGGAAGATCAGAGGCAACAAACAAGAGCACAAGGGTTTGAAGAAGGGACATCTAAGAGGGCTAGATCCACGGGACAGTCTATGGCATCCCAAGCAGAGTCCAGGCCTTGGAGTTTTAATAGACCGCCTAGGCCTTCATTTTCTTATTCCCCGACAGGAACTTCCTCTCACTTTCGAGGGTTTAGAAGTTTAAATCAAGCCGAGCAAAGTAGCGGGGGTCGTGGTTCAGGTTCACAGACGATGGGATCTTTTCGCCCGCTGTGTCAGTATTGTAGACGATTTCATTCAGGTGAATGCCGGCGGAGGACGAATAGTTGTTATTGGTGCGGTATGACAGGGCATATGATGAGAGACTGCCCACGACTAGACTTGGATAATGTGGCGCAACCTGCGGGATCGACTGTTGTATCACCACCATCGGTCCCTTCCCTAGGAAGAGGTGTTCAGCCTATTGGTCGTGGTGGAGATATTAGAGGAGCAGCTAGCTCCAGTGGGACCCAAAATTGCACCTATGCGCTAGTAAACTAGCAGAATGCGGAGGCATTTTCTGATGACGTTACAGGTAAATTACCATATTTTCACATGATGTATATGTCTTGATTGATCCGGATTCTATCCTATCGTATGTTATTCCATCGACTACTATGAATCTAATGGGACATGGGAGGTTATGAGTTCAGTTACACGAACGAATATCTATCTGTCAGGAAATTGAGTATAGTTAAAGGCACATATTGTAATGGTATATGAGATGGTTGTGATTATATATGATTAAGTCCTCTTAAAAGCGTTACTCATGAAAGGTATAAAGGAATTCAGATTGAAGGGAAAAATTGACCCTACACAACATGCCATGTGATATTGTTGAAAGTGTATAAGAGTTTCCTTTCATATTGTTTCCATGGGAAATATACAAAGTTTGGGGGATTCCACTAGAAACAGATAGCGATGGCTATGCTAAACCGACAAGTGTGAAAGTTAATAAATAACGACGTACATTTTGTAAGAATCCTTTGGAGAAATCAACAAGTTGAAGGGATCGCATGAGAAGTTGAGAAAACAACATATGATGAAATTAATGTACCCATATTTGTTTCAAATGGAATAAAAGGCTTAAAATCCATGAGCCTTATGTGTAAGTACGGTAATATAGAGACGCCTTTGTTATAAGTGAAGCGACATCGTTAACATTCGAGGAAGAATGTTCCTAAGGGGGAAAGAATGTAACACCCCGTACCTTCCCAAACCTACTTGACGACGTTGAACAATGTATACTTGAGTGTCGAGAGCCACACGAATGTATTTCGTAATGTTATTGACAAGAAAATTGAAATTTGGCCTTGCACATGTGATTAACCTTGCGTCGTGGGTGTTTTGTGATTTTTATGGCGCATTTGTGGGGTTCAAAAGGAGGCTAAGAGGACCTCTAAACAAATTATGTTAAGGTTAAGAAGTGAGTTAAATAATAGGACTTGAAGTGTCTAACCGAACCCGCGAAGAAAAGTCGAAAACAAAAATTTTGGGAAAAAAATAAGGAGGGGCGCGCCCAGGGGCATGCCACGCCACTCTAGGCTGAAATTTTCAGTCCAAAGGCAGTAAAGGGGCGCGCCAGGCAGCGTGCCACGCCGCCCCTGCGCACCTTTCAAAAGTTGGAAATTTTGTTTAAGTCCCAAGGGTTCCCGGGGACGTATTGAGCCGATATTTTGCCATGATTCTTCTACAACCATGAGAATATACATGAAATGAGTGAAATATTATATTGGTATGATAAAATTACTCGAGACTGAATTTGGGGTCAAAATGACAATTTTACCCTTTTGGTCAAAATAGGCCATACGTGGCTAGAATCGCTTATTTTTGGGATTGAGGCTGCGAATATAAATCCAGTGAGTGGGAATATTGTTGTAACGCATATGAAATGAATTAAACATGAGAAATTATTGATTTTATTGGATCAAGTGAATTGGGCTCAAAAGAGGCCCAAAAATGAGGCAAAAGTCATGGGCCAAAAATGGGTCAAATGACCCATTCTTGCCTTGACTTGTCAATGATCTAGAAGAGTGTCTAAGGATGACTTAAAGGTTCTATAAAAGGCAAATAAAAATCAGATTTTTAATCTCAAAGGGGCACATGCCATTCTAGACATTTCTACAATATTTCCACAAGACCTCTCTCAAGTTCTTCAAACCCTAAGGCATTTTTGGACAAGATCATCATCTTCCAAGCTTGGGTAAGTGATTATTATTGTAATTTAACATATTATAAGCATGATATATTATGTATATCATGTTGGTTATGGTTGGAAATATTGGATATGGCACTTTGTGCTTTTGTGAAAGATGTGAAATCCATGGGATTGTAACTTGAATTATGACTTTGATGAAAGTGAATGATATGGATGAAATAACAACATGGATGGTGTTATTATGGTCTTAAACATGTTATTTTTCTATAAGTATAAATTATGGGATTTTGGCCGATTTGTTGTTGTGAGGTGTATTGAAGTAATTTGATGGAAGAATTGTGATGTGGTGGTGATGGAGAAGTGTAAAATATGAGCTTGGTGTAACATGCTATTGGTTATCATGTGTTGGTAAATGTATGGAATATTGTGGGATTATTTGTATGATGATTTCATAAATGGTATTGTCAAGGGGGAAATGACATGTTAAAGTTAAACATGTGACTTATTGTTATTGTATGCCATTGTAAGGTAATTGGTGGTTAATGTTGGTTCCGTCATGTATTTATGTTGTAGAAAAAAACATAAGGATGGATCGGGACTATCGTATGCATGTCTAAGATTGTGTATTCGTAAGTAAGAATACAAGGTATGTAAGGTTACTCTTTTCGTATCCTTCTACAACATATTGTTCCTATTGACATTAGACTTGTTTCAATTCCGCGAGCCATGAAGTATATCAATTCAGGTTGACATATATTGTTATCCATATGTGTCTTATTCTTAGATGACTTATGATTCACTTATCTCTTGTTCCTTGATTGAAGTTCCGAAGATGTCATGACGTTATAATTCCTAAAAGAACTATCTCAAGAGGGTAATAATATAAATGAATCTATGTATTCTTGAAAAGAATTTTCCAATCATGTCATGCTCCAAATCCTATATTGTGAGGATCATCTTTGTACCATTCTCATAAGAGTAATAAGAGAGATGATGTGCAAGGTAGTGTGATTATTACTCATAAGTGAAGATGTCAATATCATGAGTTAAACGCGTGAAGTGAAATATGCATATAAGTGTGTGCTTTACTATCATTATCTCTAGTGTGTCACTTTCCTAGATAGACAAAAGGGGTATAAGATTGTAAAGAAGTAAGGCGCTTGGGTACTAGATGTTTCATTAGGTATGGATCACAGTCTAAAGGTTATAAGTTCTAGATGGAATAATTCCAATATATGCTATGTTAGTCACTATAGACCACTAAAGGTGGAGGGCCGGTACTATATGCTTACTTATATAAGATCTCATAAGAAGTAGCCAAAGTGTTCTCTTGGAAGTAGAGAAATGAGGTAAGGTATATATGTGTGTTTCCAATAGCATCGTGATCCTCAATAGGTCATACAAGTGTGTATATTCTACCTCCAAGTTCTGGGAATGTGATGTTCTAAAGGCTAGTAATGTTATGATTATGTTTGTACCAATCTGGTAAAAGTTAAGGTATAATTATGACATTATCCATGGGGTGAAATGAACACCTGCATGATGGTTCTCTATACATTATCCATGGGGTGAAATGAACACCTGCATGATAATTCTCTATACATTATCCATGGGGTGAAATGAACACCTGTATGATGGTTCCCTATACATTATCCACGGGGTGAAATGAACACCTGCATGATGGTTCTCCTTACATTATCCATGGGGTGCAATGTACACCTGCATGATGGTTCTATGAATTTCCCACTGAGCAGTTGGGCCCGGGCAGTATATGATTAATAAGTGATTGAGTGAAGTAAGGTAAGGTAGAGAAGCATGTAGAGTAGGTGTATAATACCCCACCCATAGAGTGGATCTAGGTTATGTTATTAATCCACCAAGAGAGTGGTTGTGTGTGGATGAATGTTATTCTTTTGTAATTTACTAACCAAGTAGTAGAACAATAGTGGTAATGAGCATAGAAGCAAGAAATAAATCTCTTGCATAGAGAAGAGTCTCATGAATAGAGGAGAAGAGTCTCTTGAGTGTAGATGTATATGAAAGATATTCTATGAATAGTAAGGATATAAAATGAATGTCCTAAAATGTTCTTAACGAAAGCAATAGACAAGTTTCCAAGTAGAATAATGGTTTACCCATATTGAAAAATCTCTCATATTTATTTCATTGACATTCTCATGTATGATGTAATTTCTCTAGCCTTACATACTCAGTACATTTCTCGTACTGACCCCATCGGGGGACTTACCTTACATGTTGCAGGTGCAGGCATTAGTAGACCTCCTCAGTAGACTGTGGATCAGTTGTAGAAATTTTGGTGAGCTCCACTTGATTCGGAGCTTTCTGCGTCATAGTTGTATATTTATTTTGATGTTGTAAAGGTAGTATAAATAGATATATCTATTAGAGGCTTTGTAGACATATGTGGGTATATGGATGTAAGATGTACATTCAGTTTGACGTAATGGCCCCAACGGCCACGTTTTATATATATATATATATATATATATGGCATATGTTACCAGATTCATGTCTTCCACGTAATTGCATGAGGTATAAGAAGATTCACACGAGGATATGCATACGAAGGTTCACGAGCAAAGATTGGTTCTCTCGGGCCATATCGGCTTTGGGTGCCAGTCCGGCCTGAATGGGATTTCGGGTCCTGACATTGCACTTCTCGCATCATTGTAGCACATTAGCAAGGTGTGCCAAACATCCCTCAAACGAGTCACCCACTACAGAAAAATCATCCATAAACACCTCGATAGTGTCTTCCACCATGTCGGAGAAAATAGACATCATACAGCATTGGAAGGTGGCCAGTACATTACACAAACCGAAAGGCATCCTCCTGAATGCGAACGTACCATATGGACAAGTGAAAGTGGTCTTTTCTTGGTCTTCGGGGGCAATAAAGATCTGATTATACCCCGAATACCCATCAAGAAAACAATACCATCCTCTACCAGCAAGACGGTCTAACATCTGGTCCATGAAGGGCATAGGAAAATGATCCTTTTCAGTCCACAAATTCAGCTTCCGATAGTCCATGCAAACTCTCCATCCAGTCACTGGTCTTATTGGAATCAACTCATTTTTGTCATTCGGAACCACCGTGATTCCTCCCTTTTTTGGCACGCACTGAACCGGGCTCACCCATTTGCTATCAGCAAAAGGGTTAACCACTCCTGTATCCAACCACTCTATGATCTCTTTCTTTACGACCTCTTGCATAGGTGGGTTTAGACGATGTTGGTGTTCAATGCTAGGGATGCATTCTGGCACAAGATGAATCTTATGAGTGCAAATGCCGGGTGGAATACCTATGATATCTGTAATGGACCAACCAATGGACCTCTTGAATCTTCTCAAAACCGAAACCAAAGCCGCTACTTTCCACCCCACCAGCTTAGCAGAACTAATCACTGGCAAGGTATTGTTGGCTCCCAAGAATGTGTAGCGAAGGTGGGCCGGAAGAGCCTTAAGCTCTAACACTGGAGGCTCCTCTATAGACGGACGAGATGGTGGAGTTATCCTATTCTTTAAATCAAGATCCAGTTTCTTGGGCGCATAAGTGTACGCTCCTTTACCAGCTAGTGCACCCACCATCTCATCATAGTCTTCTATACCATCGTCTTCAAAGTTCATGATTACGGCATCCAGAGGTTCTACTCCCAACCTTTCATTAATGGGCACGGCAACTTCAATATCATCAACCGCATCTATCACTGAAATTACTCTTTTATCTCTTGGCTGCTTCATTGACTGACAGACATTGAAAGTAACCTGCTCATCATTCAATCTAAATTGCAGCTGCTCGGTTTCCATATCAACCAATGTATGACTTGTGGCAAGGAATGGTCTTCCCAATATGATGGGAACCTCAAAGTCAACTTCACAATCGAGGTTCACAAAATCAGCCAAAAATATGAAAGAAGCAACCTTCACCAAAACATCGTACAGAATGCCTACTGGCTGTTTCACAGTTCTATCTGCCATGAGAAGTCTCATAGAGGTTGGTTTTGGTGCACCCAACCCCAATTGCTTGAACACGACTAATGGCATTAGGCTGATGCTAGCCCCCAAATCGCACAGTGCTTTGGCAAAGTCGTAGGACCCAATAGTGCAAGGGATTGTGAAAGCTCCTGGATCCTCTTTTTTTTCAACTAAGGACCGTGAAGCAATTGTACTACAATGATGAATGTTATCTGCTGGCTCAAAACTGACCGTTCTCTTCTTTGTCACCAAGTCTTTCATGAACTTTGCATAGCCTGGCATCTGCTCTAATGCCTCTATAAGAGGGATGTTAACTTACAGCTCCTTCAACATGGTGATGAACTTCTGATACTTTCCTTCCTCCGCCTTTTTCTTCAACCTTTGTGGATAGGGAGGAGGAGGTCGTGGAATAGTTTTGAGCACTTTTGGTAACTCGTTCTCCTTCCTCTTCTAAGATTTGGCATTATCACTACTGTTCTGGTTTGGAACCATATCACCCTTTGCATTATCCGGCTCTAACTCATCTTTTACATCAATAATCTCTGGATCAATAGGTACACCACTATCGACAGGCATAGGTGGATCTGTCGTGCACTTCCCACTTCTAGTAGTGATGGCTAGGCAATGACTATCATTTTTAGGATTCTGGACGGTGTTACTTGGAAGGGTGCCTGGATGACGTTGGTTCAGTGCCAAAGAAATCTGCCCAAACTGTTTCTCCAACTGTTTAATGGCAGTTGAATGGGACTCCACTTTCTGACTTATGCCCGAAATGTCAGTCCTAATTTCTTTCAAGCAATTCTCCTGACTCTCTGCTCCTTTAACAAATTTATTTAGGAGTGCCTCCATCCTTGAACTTCCAGACTCCTCATCACGCCTTCCAGGTGGTACATAAGTGTCATTCTTTTCTCTATGATCATCTTTCCGCCTCCAATCACCATCGCGGTCCCGTTCACGATCTCTGTATCCTGATTTGTTGTAGGTGTCCCCATAATAGTTCTGACCTTTATTCCCCTACCTTGAGTTCCAAGAGTCTTGATTAGACCCTTATCCCTTGGCTCGAAAACCCTCCACTTCACGATCTAGATATTTTGCCTCTTCATCTGACTCACTATCATCATGTCTAACTGATTTGCTTTGTGCACCAACTACGTGCACCTTTTCCGCATCTCTAGCAGCTATCTGTTTGGCCAGAAGGCCAATTTCTATCCTCAACTGAGCAACCTCTTACGCCACAGATTCATCCAACGCCCTTTGAGTTGTTTAAGCTCCAATAGCATATGTCCTAGCTGGCGTATCTGCCTCCCGAGTATGCCATCCTCGGTTGGTCTTAGTGACACAATCTAATATTTCAGAAGCTTGGTCCCATCTCAAACTCATGAATGCTCCACCAGTGATAGTATCTGCTACCGCTTTTGTATTGACATTTAAAGCTCTGTAGAAGATTTCAAGTAAGTTCCTGCCGCTCATCCTATGATTTGGCACCATCTGCAGCTTTTTTTTTAAATCTCAGCCAAGTATCATAGAGTACTTCCGAGTGAAGTTGTCTGAAATTAGATCTCATCTTTCAACTGCAGTATCTGGGATGGTGGGAAAAAATCTTTCAAAGAATTGGCTTCTCAATTCCTGCCAGGTAGTGATAGAACCTCGAGGCAGCTCAGCCAACCACAACGTGGCTTCTCCTGTAAGAGAAAATGGGAACAACCTCAATCGTATCGCCTCTTGGTCAACTCCTGGCAGATTGTATGATGCGCAGACCCCCACAAAATTCATTGATGCAAGTTTGGATCATCAGAAGGAAGACCTACAAACACGCCCTTCAAGTTCAGCAAATGGATCATGGCACTAGTAATGTCGAACTTAGTGCCTGGAGGCAACTCAGGTGGAACAATGAAACCATTCTTAATCGGCTCAAAATAGTCCACATATTCATCTTCAGGATCATCATAAACAGGCACACGTTGTCATGGTTGTTCTCTTAATCGTCTTTGTCGCTCTTCAGCATCAGCCAGATGCTGTGCTGCTTCCTGCATAGCTCGATTATCTCTTTCTGCATGTCTAAGAGCAGCTTGTCTAGCATGCTCTTCTCATGTCAATCGAGCAGTAGTTTGTTCTATTGTTTCCTGAACAGCCGGATGCAATGGCTAATTGTGGATATCCCCCGCAGCTGTGGGATTCTGGACTTTTTAAATATTCACCATTCTCCGATTATCTCTTAAAGTCCTTTCGATTTCAAGATCAAGTGGAATCAGGGGATTGCCTTGACTCCTTGTATTTGGCATAAACCGGCGTATACCCTCAACAGTATGTAATAATCAACTACAACCAATAATGTTCAACTTCGTAACCGTAAGTCCCCAGCAACGGCGCCAAAATTTGATGTCGCCCAAAGTATACCTCCAAAAAAGTACAATATGGTTGCTGAATCAAATATAGAACCCAACTAGGTTGGGGTTGATCCCACAGGGAATAGGTCGAAGTATGAGTAGACTCCTGGAAGGAATAACTGGCAAGTAACTAAAACTGGGGGTTTTTGCTAGTGAATAGTAACAATGATGATTGCTGGCTGATATCGAGATTATAAATAATAAGAGAAATTCACTAGGACTGTGATCCCCAATGATTCCTTAACTCCACCGGTGACTTGTGCTTAACAAGACTGCCCCACTGTACTGCATGCAAAATCTAACAAGTTAGGTTCATCTAACTATCTCTCGACTGTCATTAGACGAATTTCACTCTTCTCCTCTCGGTCTCCAAGTGTCACACTACTAACCCTTGTCCTGGATTTCAGATAACTTTTCTCGCTAAGGTTCCGGTTATTAGATGAAGGTTGATAGCTCCAAATCTCTGTTGTTCTCTCCTTTACCCAATCTCTACCTATCTCTCAAGCAATTCTAGAATACAAGCAAGATTCTAACGTTTGCAACCGTTAGAAAAGCAATCAATACGAAGGAAACAACAATACATGCATATGCAGCAGTACAAAGTTGTTTTGCACTTCACCGGTTTTGTTAATTCTTCATGGTTCACACAACCCTAGTTGATGGGTTTAGCTACTCATAATTGCAAGAACACAAGAATAATCCAAAGATGAAAGAATAATTATGATCTCACAAGAATGAAGGAAAAATTGAAATTTCAATTATCAATCAACCTCAGAATTAGGGTTTGTGAATACAAAACCAAAAAATATATCTCAATCAGTGTAAAATAACTCTCAAAGTAGTAAATTGTCCAACTCCCGCACTTAGGACTACATAGGGGTATTTATAGACACAAAACTAGTCCTATTCAAAACAAAATAGGAGAACAGAGTCGACAGCTTTCACGGTGTCGTGAATTGGTGTCGTGGAACCAAGTCACGACACGTGACATGTATCGTGGAAATCAGCCTTTTCTTGGATCTCTGAAGTCGACTCACGCCATCAAGTCATGCCCCGTGGGTGTCAGTCACGTGGCGTGAGTCCTGTCGTGGAACTCAGGTGAGATATTAGTCCTATGGAAGTTAATTCACGACACAACCTACGGCTCGTGAGTGGTAATCACGGCTCGTGAGTGATGCCGTGGGTTACTCCATAGTGCAGATTAATTCTTTCCTCATTAGACACATCATTTTTGGGCTTGATTCTTCCTCTTTTGGTCATTTTACCTTTAAAACCTGTTTCCCTGCAATTTAGGACAGAAACCACATAATGCCGACAAAACACACCCAAGTTATTGCATATTTTCCTTGTTTTAAGCATCGAAAGTGCCATGTAACCATGGCACATCACTCATTGACGTCTTATGCACTTGTAAGGTAGTTAGTTGTTAACGTGAGCTCCGTTATGTCCTTGTGTTGTAGAGTAAAACGTAAGGAAGGAGTTGGATTATTGTATTCACATATAAGACTGTGTATTCATATTGGGAAGATAAGGTATGTAAGGTTACTCTTTCCGTATCCTTCTGCAGCATATAGTGTTCATATTGTCATTGTACTTGTTCCATTCCGAAATGTTCTAAGGTATATCATTTTAGGTTGTCATTTATTGTTATTCACATGTCTCTTATTTGTTGACTATTGTTCCAAAGTTCCAACAATGTTACAACCAATAACGTATCACTCTTATAATAAAATAATTGAAGTATGCATACTTGTTGAATACGGGTGGCAACCCAAAGGGGCAAAAGCCTAGCTAGGGGCGATCCCGAATGAATATTGGGAATGGGTGGCAACTCGAAGGGGTGTAAGCCTAGCTAGAGGCAATCCCAAATGAATATTGGGAACTGGTGGAAACTCGAAGGGGCGTAAGCCTAGCTAGAGGCGATCCCGAATGGGTGGCAACTCAAAGAGGCGGAAGCCTAGCTAGAGGCGATCCCAAAAGATTATATGAATGATTGTGACAATGATCTGAACGAAAACAAAAGAATGAATGCAATGTATAAGACTCCACACATGTAGTTTTTTTGGTGGCTCATCTATATTGCCCACCCACTTGTACTTGATTTCATTAAAGTCCTTGTATCTTATGCAGTTACTTATAGCCTTACATACTCAGTACATTCTTCATACTGACGTCCCTTGGGGGGCTTACCTTACTTGCTGTAGACACAGATGCTAGTAGACCTCCCCAGGAGGTTGCGGACCATTTGTCGATCATTGGTAAGCTCCAGTTGGTTCGGGGCTTTTCGAGTCACTATGTACATTTGTTATGGTATTATAAATGTTGTATAAAGCGGGGAGTTGTCCCGACTTTAGGTTGGTTATGTCCATGTATCTGTAGAGGCTTTGTAGATGTTGCGGTACAAAATGAAGGAAATGTAAGGAATGTATGCTTTTGACATGGTGGCCCCAACGGCCAAGTTTCACATATCACATGTTTTTCCATGACTTCCACTATTGGCATCTTATATCTCTACATAATGGTGATGTTTATTGAGTGGCATGCATATGAGTGGTTATGAATGAAGATTTGGTTCTCTCGGGCCTTAACGGCTTCGGGTGCCAGTCCGCCCCCTTTGGAATTCGAGGCATGACATAGTTGCTACACAAAGTCAAGGACAAGTAGTTCCAACGACAAGTGATAGTGGTGCGGCTAGGGCAGCTAGTCGGCGGACTCAGGATTTCCTTAAGTTAGATCCTACCACATTCACTGGATCAGATCTTAACAAAGACCCGCAAGACTTTATAGATCAAATTCAAAGGGCTTTGGATATTATGCACGTATCTTGTGTAGAAATAGTCGAGATTGTAGCCTATAGATTGAAAGGAGAGGTTATTTTATGATACGAAGATTGGAAACGATATAGGGGTAACGGTGCACTTCTAGCTAGTTGGAAGAATTTAAAGTCGCATTTCTTGATCACTATCTTCCATATGACATCTGAGAGGCTCGTGCGAACCAGTTCATAAATCTTCGCCAAGGGAATATGAGCGCTAGAGAGAACAGTCTTTGGTTTAATTCTTTGTCTAGGTATGCTCCTAACGTAGTAGCCACTATGGATGATAGAGTCCATTGGTATGTGGACAAATTGGAGCCATATTTGGTGAGGGAATGTACTATTGCTACGTTGAACAGAGATATGGATATATCCAAAATACAAGCTTTTGCACAGTAGATAGAGGATCAAAAGCAAATGAGAAGGACACAAGAGTTTGAAAGAGGACCGTCAAAGACTGCTAGACCTATGGGACAGTTCATGGCATCCCAAGGAGAATTTAGGCCTCGGGTTTTTAATAGACCGCCGAGACCATCATTTTCCTATCCTCCAACAGGTACTCCATCCCAATTTTAAGGGTTTAGAGGCAGTCAAGTTGGACAGAGTAGTGGAATTCAGGGTTCACAAAAAATAGGTTTTTCTCGTCAGCCATGTCAGCACTGAGGAAAGTTTCATTTAGGTGAATGCCAATTTGGAATGAATATTTGCTTTCGGTGCGGTATGTCTGAGCACATGATGAGAGAGTGTCTACAAGGGGGCACGGGTAGTATGGCACGACCTACAAGACCAACCATTGAATCATCATCATCGGTTCCTTTTTTAGGTCGAGGTGTGCAGCCTACTGGTCATGGTAGAGGTGCTAGAGGAGCAGCCAGTTCTAGTGGAGTACAGAATCGTACCTATGCTTTAGCGGATCGACAGAATTTGGAGGCTTCTCCCGATGTGGTTACAGGTACATTATCCGTCTTTTCACATAATGTATATGCATTGACTGATTTGGGCTCTACCCTATCATATGTCACTCCATTATTTGTCGAAAAATTTAATAGAACACCAAAATTATTAGCTAAGCCATTTGAAGTGTCTACACCTGTTGGTGAGTCGATTATAGCTAAGTGGATCTATCGTAATTTTATGGTCACTGTGTATGATTATGATACATTGGCTGATATTATCGAGCTAGAAATGGTAGACTTTGATGTTATTATGGGTATGGACTGGTTGGCTTCTTGTTATACCACGGTCAATTGCCGAGCTAAGAAGCTACATTTCCATTTCCTTCAAAAGATCGTCCTTGAATGGAGGGGTAATATTAGAGCACCGAGAGGTAACTTTATTTCTTATCTTAAGGCAAGGAAAATGATATCCAAGGGGTATATATGCCACTTAGTAAGAGTGCAAGATACCGATGTGAAGCCACCGACTCTTCAATCGGTTCCGGTAGTAAATGAATTTCTTGATGTATTTCCTGAAGATCTTCCAGGTTTGCCTCTAAAAAACGAAGTATAGTTTGGTATTGATGTGATCCCAGGCACTCAGCCTATCTCTATTCCTCCGGATAGAATGGCCCCAGTGGATTTATGAGAGTTAAAGGAGCAATTAAAAGACTTACTGGAAAAGGGATTCATAAGGCCTAGTATGTCCCCTTGGGGATCACCAGTGTTATTTTTATGAAAGAAAGATGGCACGTTGAGAATGTGTATTGACTATTGGCAACTAAATAAGCTGACAGTCAAGAATAAATTTCCCCTCCCCAGAATTGATGATTTGTTTGACCAATTACAGGGTGCCAAATATTTCCCAAAGATGGACCTGAGATCGGGTTATCATCAAGTAAGGGTTAGAGAATAAGATATACCCAAGATAGCTTTTCAAACACGGTATGGTCATAATGAATTCTTAGCTATGTCATTTGAGCTAACAAATGTACCAGTAGTTTTTATGGATTTGATGAATAGGGTGTTCAATCCATTTTTAGGTATGTTCGTGACCGTGTTTATAGATGATATTTTGGTTTATTCAAGATCATAAGAGGACCATGTTAACCATTTACGGCAGGTGTTATAGATTCTTCGGGATCGTAAGTTATATGCAAAGTTCTCTAAATGTGAATTTTGGTTGAAATCTGTAGCATTCTTGGGTCATATTGTGTCGGATGAAGGAATAAGGGTTGCTAATCAAAAGATAGAAGCTGTGAAGAATTGACCAAGACCTACGACGCCTACAGAGATTCGTAACTTTCTCGGGTTGGCAGGTTATTGTAGAAGATTGGTTTAAGGACTTTCCTCTATTTTAGCACCTTTGACAAAGCTAACACACAAGACAATTAAGTTTCAATGGAACGATGCGTGTGAAAAGAGTTTCCAAGAGTTGAAGGATAAATTGACTTCTACACCGGTATTGGTACTTCCAGAAGGCACAGAAGGGTATGCGGTATATTGTGATGCATCAGGAGTCATCTTAGGATGTGTATTGATATAGCACGGTAATGTAATAGCTTATGCCTCATGATAGTTGTGGCCAAATGAGAGAAATTATCCAACACATGATCTTGAGCTAGCAGCTGTGATATTTGTTTTAAAGATATGGCGCCACTACTTGTATGGGGTTCATGTTGATATATACACTGATCATAAGAGTTTACAATATATCTTTAAACAGAAGGATCTCAATTTGAGGCAGCGGAGGTGGCTTGAACTATTGAAAGATTATGATATTGATATCTTATATCATCCAGGGAAAGCAAATGTAGTAGCCGATGCATTAAGCCAAAAAATAATAGGAAGCACTGATGGCCAACACACGGAGAAGCAAGGTATCGTCAAGGATCTCTATCAACTAGCCACCTTAGGAGTTCGCCTTCCTGAATCTCTAGACGAAGGGGTTATTGTGCAAAATATGCCAGAATCTTCATTAATAGCTGAAGTGAAGGAAAATCAGTATGTGGACCCTATTTTACTGCAGATGAAAGAGAATGTACAACAAGGTTCGACAAAGGCATTTGATCGTACGCAAGAGAAAGTACTTCAGTGCCAAGGTAGATTGTGTGTGCATGATGTAGATGAGTTAAGGAGACGGATTAAGACAGAGGCACATCATTCACGATATTTTATTCATCCGAGATCCACCAAAATGTATCATGATTTGAAAGAAGTGTATTGGTGGGGTAATATGAAGAAGAACATTGCAGAATTCGTAGCCCAGTGTCCAAATTGTCAACAAGTGATAGTAGAGCATCCGAAGCCTGGGGGTTATATGCAATGTATAAATCTTCTAGTCTGGAAGTGGGACATGATTAACATGGATTTCATCACAGGTTTGCCTCGTACACTACAGAAATTTGATTCCATATGGCTAATAGTTGACAGTCTTACCAAATCAGCACATTTCCTATCAGTCAAGACCACCTACACAGCGGAAGATTATGAGAGGTTGTATATTAAAGAGATAGTACGACTACACGGAGTTCCAATCTCTATTATATCAGACAGGGGAGCTCAATTTACTTCACACTTTTGGAAGTCTTTTCAGAAGAGTTTGGTAACCCAGGTGAATTTAAGTACAACTTTTCATCCTCAGACAGATGAACAAGCAAAACGTTCTATCCAAACACTTAAAGATATGATACGTGCTTACACATTGGACTTTAAAGGTAGTTTGGATAATCATCTATAGCTTATTGAATTTGCCTACAATAATAGCTATCATTCAAGTATCAAAATGGCACCTTACGAATCTTTATATGGAAGAAAGTGTAGATCACCAATTGGATGGTTTGAAGTGGGTGAAGCTGCTTATTTGGGCCGGATCTTGTTCATCAGGCTATGAAGAAAGTTAAGGTGATACAACAGCGGCTACAAACAGCCCAAAGTCGACACAAGTCATATACCGATGTTAGAAAAAGGAGGCTAGAATTTGCCATAGGTGATTGGGTATTCTTGAAAGTATCACCAATGAAAGGAAATGAGATTTAGAAAGAAAGGAAAGTTGAGTCCACGTTATATAGGGTCATATAAGATTACTCAAAGATTTGGTCAAGTTGCATATGAATTAGCACTACCCCAAGAACTCTCCACAGTTTATCCAGTTTTTCGTGTTTCAATGCTTCGGAAGTGTATATGAGATCCATTTCGTATTGCTCCCATTGAAGATGTGCAAGTTACAGAAGATCTTTCCTATGAAGAAGTGCCTATTTCTATTCTAGATTGACAGGTCAAGAGGTTAAGAAATAAAGAACTAGCTTCCATAAAGGTAATTTGGAAAAATCAACAAGTAGAAGAAGTCACATGGGAAGCTGGGGAAATCATGAAATCTAAGTACCCGTATTTGTTTCAAATGGAAGAGAAAATTCAAGATACAGAATTGGTGCAATAACAAGTAAGTGTCTATAAGAATTATGTATATATGATAATATGAAGGATAAACTTAGATTTGAATGTGTGTCAATTGGATAATGTTCCTAACATTCGAGGACGAATGTTCCTAAGGGGGGAAGGATGTAACACCCCGTACATTTTCGAACCTAATTGATTACTGTAACATTTATGGAATTAGTTAAACATGTCATGGTTTGTGTATTACACATTAATTTTAGTGGGTTGAATTAGTCTTGTGATTATGGGCTCAAATGAGGCCCAAAATTAAGCAAAAGACATGGCCCAAAATGGAAAATGACCCATTCTTCAAGTTGACCAAGTAAACACCTCATTGAATGTGGTGGATTGGCTATGGATGACCATGAGGAACTATATAAGGCACAAAAATCAGTTTTTTATTCAACAAACACACATGTCTCATTCTAGACTTTTCCACAATGTTCTCTTCTCTCAAACCCTAAGCTACTAATCCCTTGGGACAAGATCATCTCTTTGCAAGATTTGGTAAGTGTTTACTCTCATGGTTTAGTATATTATATGTATAATATGGTGTGTAAATCATTTTGGTTATGTTGACAAAGTGTTGAGCAGTCCACCATGTGTGAAACAGTCTACTTTTGCTTAATCGGTAAAGGGTTTTGCCTTATAAACTTGAAAGGAGGCTTGTGGTCTTGAAGGAAATGACTTAGATGGACTAAATATAAACATGTATGATGTTTTTATGTCCCTAAATTTTTCCTCTTTGTGTATAACATTTTGCCCCACCAGGTGGGATTACACTGGGTATGTTGTTGTTGTTGTTGTTGTTGTTGTGTATAACATTTGGAATTTTTTTTGTGAAATTGTGCATGGAATTGGTGGTGTATTGAAAGGAAAATGTATTTTTATGATGTTCATGTGTGTTGTGAAACCATGATTGTTCGTTGGCATCCAAGTTAACCTAAAATATGAAAAGAGAAGCTTACTTATGTCCATGGATCATTTGTTACGCAATTGACCCAAAAGAGACCCAATTTGGTATAATCGGGCATCCGCCTTCGCGGATGGGGCACCTACGGGCGCAGATGCCAACGCAGGTGGCCCTGGACAAGGGCAGATGGGCACCTTCAGATGAACCTCACCCACCTGCAGGCGCAGGTGGCTTCGCAGGTCCAACCAGAATTCCATTTTGATTGTTTTTGCTTCTCTTTGACCCCCTAAGGCCCACATACCCTTTTTGGATGCAATCATCAACTTATGGTACCCTTTGAATGGCTCTAAGGGATCATCCGGAGGCATTTTGAAATTATATCAATTGTGGATTGTTTTTAATGTGGTGTTGTGAAGGGTATTTGGGTTACTTAATGGAAGTAAATGTGACATTATGTTAAGGAGGAAGTGTACCGTATAAACGTGGTATGAAACTCCATCGGTTTATGATATCTTGGTTGATGTGTGGCATGTTTTGGGTGTTGTTGGTATGATGATGCAGTGAGTTGTATTGAAGAAGGATGAAATTACGTTATATGGTAGTCACGTAGCTCATTATCGTCTTGTGCACTTGTAATGTAGTTAGTTGTTAACGTGAGCTCCGTTATGTACTTATGTTGTAGAGTAACACGTAAGGAAAGAGCTGAACTATTGTATTCATATATTGGATTGTTGTATTCATATTGGGAAGATAAGGTATGTAAGGTTACTCTTTCTGTATCCTCTGGCAACACCTATTGTTCACATCGTTACCGTACTTGTTCCATTCTGAAATGTTCTAAAGTATCTCAGTTCAGGTTTGTCATATATTGTTATTCACATGTTTCTTTTTCATTGACTGATGTTCCAAAGCTCCAGTAATGTTATAAACACCAATGTATCAATCTCACAAAAGAAACGAAATGAAGTAATGCATAGTTGTTTGATGTTTGAGTTCGGGTGGCATCTTTAGGGGCGAAAGCCTAGCTTTAGCCGATCCTGAGATTATTGGATCAGGGGGAAGCTCAATGAGGCGTAAACCTAGTTCGAGCTAAACCTGACAGGGGGCAGCTCAATGAGGCACATAAGTCTAGCTCGTGCCGAACCTACTTTATTGATTTATGAGTGGCAGCTCAAAAGGGGAACATAAGCCTAGCTAGAGAGGATCCCAATGTTATGTTATGACCCACTGATCAGTTGGGGCCCGGGCACGATACGATATGATGAAAGGTAATAATGATGAATGTAAAATCAAAGAAAGTAATGAATGTAATGTACATGGTTCCACACATACAGAACGGTGGTTTATCCATAGTGTTTATTCACTTGTATTTGATTCCATTTGAGTTCCTATATCTCATGCAGTTTCTTATAGCCATACATACTCAGTATATTTATTCGTACTGATGTCCCTTGGGGGAATTACCTTACTTGTTGTAGGCATTGGTGCTAGTAAACCTCCACAGTAGGATACGAGTCATTTGCAGACTATTGGTGAGCTCCAGGTTGATTCGGGGCTTTTCGAGTCACATGTGTACATTCATTTTGGTACTATGTAAATGTTGTATAAAGCGTGGACTTGTCCTGACTTTAGGCTTGGGTCTGTATCTGTTAGAGGCTTTGTAGATGTGGTGGAAAAATGAAGGAATGTAAGGAATGTAAGCTTTTGACGTGATGGACCTAACAGCCAAGTTTCATATCTATATGAATATCTTTCCATAACGTCCGTCTTTGACATCTTGTATCTGTCTGACAGAATGTGGTTCATTTAGCGATGTGCGTATGAATGAAGGTTGGTTCTCTCGGGCCTTAACGGCTTCGGGTGCTAGTCCGCCCCAATGGGATTTGAGGTGTGACAAATTTATTTTTGGGGAATTTTTACATGTAACGCTGGTTTGGGTCATTAAAAATAGGGTCTCTTGCCCTTCTTATCTCCCATTTCTCCATACAAACTCCTCTAGAAACTAACGAGCAAATTGATTGCATGAGGGAGAGGGTTACTATCAGGTTTACTCTCAACAAAAGTCTTCCACCACTATCTAGGTGGTCTAAATAACTGAAAAGCAGTAAAATCAACTATATTAAAGTCTACCAAGCCCAATCCGAGCAACCTTTCATGGCTACCAATCAAGAACATGTTAGCATTAACTCTAGGAGATCTATCGAACAAAGGAGGATATGTCCTCATGAACTCTACAAACCTACTCTGTCCTATTATGGATATAAAGAGTAAGGTTAGTAGATATGCATATGGAGTCTGAAGACCCAAACTAGCATTCCAAATAAAATTTGGAGTCATCATCTTAAAGAAACCCAATATATGTACCAAACAATCCTCAAGCATAGATATGGACATGATCACAGGTAGTGTCTATACTGAGCTGAACCCCTCTATCTTAGTAAAACCACCACCATGAGCAACTCCAGAACTTAAGGATACAATCTAAACCTGACCTTTAGTTGGTCTAGATATACCAATCAAAACTCTACATCGACCTTTGTCCCTACCGCATAACGAAGATATAGGCGCTGAACCTTTAACCAAAAAGAATGTATCGTCACCATTTGTGAAAGAGTGAATAAAAGATTTTGAGTTATATAAGGCTATAAACACATGACATTGTATGAAGAAATGGATTTCTCTTAAAGTCATATAGCCTATGGAAGATAGATAACCTATGACTCCGCACCCATCTGAAAGACTCTAATATATATCGTTTGTAATATGAGACAAATGAACCTGGGACTCAAACACTAATTTGTCAAGACCCAAAATAGAGTTTGTGATGAAGCCAATCACACCCTCCGATACAGGTAAACCGATTGCAACCCAATGTCAATAATCAATGTAAATCAAAAGCAAATTAAGAATAAAGGCAATAACCCCAAATGATATAAAAGGAAATACAATGTTAATGATATATCCTAGGTATGGTTGTAACTGATATAAGCCTATAATATAGAATATAATCAAATAATCTAAAGTATCTTAAATGTGGATAATGCATAAGATAATATAAGGAGAGATCCGGGTAAGCTTTAAGACTCGTTAGCCGCTACCTTGATCTCCGTAATGACAATATTAAGAGAACACAATCTATGCTCAGCCACTCGGATCAATACCTTCACATAGTACAAAAAAAAAAAAAAAGTGAACGATGAGTACAAAACATGTGTACTCAACAAGCATTATTGATAACAGACCCTAATTCATAGTAATGGCAAGGACCACCATGCCAACCATCCAATTTACCCTAAATTAGCCTGTACTTAGAAAAGTCCCAGCCTATCCTAGCAGATAGCATTGTTATCAAGATAATTAAAACAGTGCATTAAGGTAGGCACGTACAGATTCAAGATATATGGCAATAGAGATAAGTCACATCAGAAGAGAATCTCACAACACATTATGTAATATCAACTCATCATCTCAAACCAACAATCCCAACTAAGGTAGAGGAGGTGCATACCCCACAAACACTAGATGTTAACCAACAACCTTAAAGTATCAAGCCATAACAATACCCCATGTCTCATAATATCTCAACCACCAAACTAGCCAAGAGAAGGTACAATGCAATGAAATGTAGTAATATTGTAAGTCATTACATGGCACCTTATGTATACCTTATGAGCTAAAGCTTCTAGGAAAAGACCCATGGGGGGGTCGCAACCCATATACTTTCATGATCTCATATCTCAATGAACCTTGTCGGCATATCCCTTGTTCAAGGGATTTTGAAAAGTGTTTTATTTTCTTTCAAAATTATTGTTTATCAGTGGTACCAATTCCATGAATATGAATGAATGAAATAAGGATACATGCTCATAAGAAAACAATATCATGTAATAAATTAACTCAACAATGTTATAAATGAGCTCAAAAAACTTCTCAAATCATAATAGATCATGATATAAGACATCGTATGATACCACTGTAATAAAGAGTCATGTGTGACATCAATAATTTCAATCCAAGCCCCACACTCAGGCATTACGATAATGGTAATGACATATAATGCTCAAACAAGGCTAATAATATCAATCCAAACCCCCATTCGAGTAACACAATAATAATAAGGCAAATAATGCTTTAATAAGACCAATAATATCAATTAAAGCCCCTACTTGAGAGTCATAGTAATAATATTCACATAAGCCCCCACACGGGCAACACAATAATAATAGACAATCCAAACAACATATATAGAGAACTTACCCAAAACCCAACTTGTTTCACATGATAAGTTCCATATTTCCCCAATCATGACACCATTAGACTGAAATTACTTAAAGGAGAAATATTCTAGTTAACAACATGCCCTAATATTCACCTTCAATCATTTGCCTATTAACTAAGCCAAGACTACTTCCTTAACTATTTAACTATACTATCATCCGAAAAAATCCAAGATATTACTAAACCCCAATAATTGGATCAACTGATTCAAATTTATTGATACCTAAGTGTTTACTAAATCCCAATCATTTCATCAAACAACATACTAACATAATTATCGCTTAAATGGTTACAAATCCCCAATAATTCCAAAAAATCCACTAAATATAGTTCAAGCTCTTAAATAGATACCCACTATGAATTACTTAATATCAATAAGTCACCTATCTATAATCTACCATAAAAGTATACAAAAGCAGTGAAAACAAGCAAGATATTTATTTAGTTAATTCAACCCATTAGTTGACTCTGGTACCCATGGAGATGCTTGTTATCTCATCTATGTAGCACCCCCGAACCCTTAGCCAAACACAAAACACAAGTAAATAAGCACAAAATAGATAAAAACCTCATAAAAGAGTCAAGGTATATCTCAACTTGCCTTAAAGAAGATCCACTAAGCCAAAACACAACCCGAAGGACCAACCAGAAGCTCTACTCCCTCAAATCATCACAAAATATGTCAAATATATTCAATTATGACATCTACACACATATACAAGACCAACGATACCCATATTAATATACTTAGTTCCGGGTCCAAATTTAATTTGAAAATTGACCACAAAAATAAAAGGGTAAAACTTTATTTTTGTAAAGAATTATGTTTTTCATACTCTAAGTGTTCTAAATAGGAAAACCGAGTTGAAATGGGTCTAGAAATCATCAAAATATCAATATTTCAATTTATCGGTAAAATCCCAAATCTCCATTATCAAACGTGGTTTAAAATGAGAAATTTTGGAAATTTTTTATCAAAATCAATTTATCCATGATATAAGGATCTTAAATCCCAAAAATCAATGAAAACCCATTCCAAATCAAGCTTGCAATCAAGAACTTTTGATTTTATAACTTTAAATTTTAAAACTCAACTTTATAGAACAAAATTGTGAAAAAAATATGGATAATCTTAGAAAATGAACAAAATGAAGGTGTAATAACAACCCAATGATCATATGAGGGAAACGCATCGAGAAACGCACCAAATAGAGCTTCTTAGATACTAAAATGTCAAAAATATGAAAAACCCAAAATTCAACTCATATTTTTAGATAGAGCTATCGGTTTAGCAGCATAATTACTACTTTAGCGGACAGATAACTGCTTTAGCGGTTGCACCAACACCAATAATTTCCAAAAATTGGTTTTGGCCCTCGAAACTCATCCGGAACCTATAAACATGAACCAGTAGTTCAAATTGACTAAAAAACACATTCTGCATCCAATGGAATCATCGTATTTCCCAAAGGAGGTCATTATAAATGATTTACCCCAAAACCACATCTAGGCCAATAAACTAGTATTTCAGCCAAACACTCAAAAATCACAAAAGGACCTCGGGACCTAAACCAACTATGCTACTAACCAAAATGGACTTTCCAGATGAAATGAAACTGATAGAATCACCATCTAATTCTTGGATAAAAAAATATTGACCAATATTAACTATATCACTTTAAAGGCTACTCAAAACCACAAACTCATATAAACCACTCCTTAATACTTTAAGGACCATGCAAACCATTCCCGCAACACATAAATAATGTAAAGCAACAATAGGGAAGGCCAAAATAATCAAAATATAGAAAACTCTAAAATTCACAATGAGGATTATTATATCAGCTGATCGCTATTTTTCCATATTGAATGGCTCCAGCCGAGTTAAGAATAGTTGAAAAACCTTTTAGATAAGGGATTCATCATACCAAGCGTTTCATAGTGGGGTGCCCTATTCCCTTTTGGTCATAAGAATGATGGTTCCCTTAGAATGTGTATTGCTTATCACTAGTTGAACATGGTCACAATTAAGAATAAGTATCTCATTCCTAGGATTAATGATCGATTCGACCAAATTTAGGTTTCCATTTATTCCCTTAAGATTAATCTCTGATATGGGTACAATCATTTGAAGGTTAGAGAGTGTGACATTCCCAAGACATCCTTTCAGACATTGTATGGTCACTATGAGTTTCTTTTTATGTTTTTTGGAAAAACCTATGGTCCTGCTACTTTTATTGAGCTTATGAATATAATGTTCAAGCAGTACCTCGACATGTTGGTTATTGTTTTCATAAATGATATCCTAGTCAACTGCCATAGTTAGGAGGAGCATATTGATCACCTTAGGATTGTTCTTCAGATCCTTAAGGGTAGTCAATTATTCGCAAAGTTCTCAAAGTGTGAATTCTAGTTAAAGGTAGTTGCTTTTCTTGGGCATGTTATTTCGAGATGAGGGGATTTAGGTTGAATTTCAAAAGATTGAGGTGGTTATGAATGAGCTTAGACCTATTTCCCATTATATATCAAGAGTTTTTGGGGTTTAGTTGGTTACTATAGGACATTTAGAGAGGGAGTTTTGTCTATTGATTCCCAATTGACTTGGGTAACTAAGAAAAAGGTGAAGTTACAGTGGTCTATAGCTTGTGAAAGGAGTTTCCAAGAGTTGAAAGCTTGATTGACTTGTACTCCAATTTTGACTTTACCAGTTTTTTTATTGTGATGCCTCTAGAGTTGGTCTTGGATGTGTTTTGATACAGAATAGTATGGTCATTACGTATACTTCCAGACAGATTAAGACCCATTGTAGTTGGTCATTATAACACCTAATATTTTGAGCCTATGAATATTCTAAACTGAGCACCAAAAACTAGTCTAAAACTTGAAGTCCCAAGTTCCCACGAATTGGTTCACGAGTCATGATCCTAGGCCACAATTTATGGAACCACTCGTGGAACCAATTCCAATTGTCCCATAAACCATAAGGTTGTCCATGATCTATGAAACCAAAGCACTAGTCTTGAGCCCACTTATGGAACTAATCCGCATATTGTTCAACTTCTCAAGTTTCCATGAACCACTTAACAACTCTTGGAATGGAACCACAAATCTGTTTGATCATTCGTGATACCCCATCTGAGAGTGGACAAATTTCCTTAAAAACCATAATTTACAGAATGAGTCATGGACAACAATTCATAATCTGTGGAATGACCCATGAAAAATAATCCAGAGGAATTGTCAAATCATATCAGGAAATCATGACTAAAATCATGAACTGCCGAATTAGTTCATGATTTGTGAACTAATGCTTGGGTCTAAATTCTCAAAAATTTTAGCACATTTTATAAGGGATAATTTTATCCATTCTTTCTTTTACAACCTGTACTACAATATTTAAACTTCTTAGAAGGGGGTATATCTCATGATTTTTTTTGGTCTCATTTATTATTCACTTAAACCCATAATAGTCAAAATAATCTCTTAAGAAAAGAAACACTAGGGTTCGCATCTCATTCATTCAATTTAAGCTTTCATTTCAGAATCTTTATCGTATTCAAGTATGTAAGGGTTCAGTGAAGCTATCCTTTCACCCTCATGCCCATGTTTGAGAAAGTATCATCGTATTATGATTTCAAAGTTAGTGTTTTTACACTAGGTATGCAATTTCTTGTTAATTTTAGTTTTATTGGATTTCCATGATCTTAAATCGTATAGAAATAGCAAGGTATGAATTCTTTTTAATCTCTTCTTAACTTTGATAATTTGAAGCATGAACTCAGTAAAATTTGGGACAATATTGTTCAAAGTTTGAATTCAAATTATTAAAAATATGATTTTGAGCTATGTCTCGTACCCTACTTTCAAAGAGAAAGGAGATTTTACTATTTATGAGCATATGAATATATTTATATTTTTGGGAGGACTATATAGTATCAAGAGTACATGGGTTCAGTAAACCCAAGTCCAATAACTATGTGTCTCTCATGCCTGAAAATCCTATTTAGATGGACAGGAACGCTATACCCTAAAGGCCCAAAACAACCAACTTATAACATATGTTTGTCGTGTACGTAACTATGACAATTATAAAGCTTTAATGAGTATAGGAAAGATGCCCTGTTAAATTAAATGACATAGATAGGCCCAAAATAAATGAACATGACTTGGCCAGTGATGCCTTAATTACTTGGAAACAAGACACAACTTCACTTTACATGAGCATTAGTCTACAATGCCTCTAAAAGATAGACAAATTAGTATAGGTCAGGAAAACACCCCGCCATACCCTTAACTATAATTTAATACCAAAATATGGGATAAACACTCAACAAGCCCGGAATCAACTTGAAGTTCACTAAATGCTTCTATTAAGGAGATCTATTAGCTGGAGTACCTATACCTTTAACATGAAATACAATGTCCCCCATTAGGAACTTCAGTATGAAAAAATGTAATGAATTCTAAGGCATAATGTAACCAGGTGTGAAACAATAGCTCAAATGAATTTAGGTACAAATGTATAGATAAGGATAAAAGACCATCTTTGCTTATACTTATGAAATTCTGTACATTAAATTATTTTCTTTGCTTTATAAACTTTGTAAGGCATGTAGTACAATACAATTGACCAACTGATCAGTGGTAGAAGAGGATGACTCCTGCTAGGCATTTTATCCCCTGGGATACTATCCATATAAATACATCAATTGGGATCAACCTACGATAGGCTTTTGCCCCTGGATACAATCCATAAATACATAAATTGGGATTGACCCAGGCTAGGCTTTTGGCCCTAGGATAGCACCCATAAATAAATTAATTGGGATCGACCCGTGCTATGCCTTGGACCCTGGGATGCCACCTATAATTACATTAATTCACTTTACCTTGTTTCTTTAATCCTTGAGATTATTCTTTTGGTGGTCATAATATTTTTGATCTTTTGGAACTATATACATATGAACATTATTCCTAGGGTAGTAACAATGACATAGGAAAAATATGTAACATCAATGTAATAATTAAGAACCCATATGACACAATGAACATTTTGACTTTTCAAATGGAAGCATATATGCATATCAAGTAGATGTATGTGACTCCTTAAATAAAGAGGTAGGGACTTTATAAGATGTACAATAGCTAAATAATTAGTTGATGACATCAAATGAAAGGGTTAATAAAAATGTGAACTAATGAGGCACATGGGAAGATCTAAATTATGGACTGGTATACATTCTGCTTAAGGACATATAAAATGTATAATGTACAAAATGTGTAACTGACATTTGAAAACTTGTAACATGAGTAATGTAGGATCTTATTGACTCAACAAACCTCATTTGACTTAGAGGATAACTTATGAATCATTCTTTTTAGAATACCTTTTTCATACTAGTACTTGGCAGTATAAACACATCAGTATAGGATAATGAATACATGTAGAAGTACTTTGACACATTTTTGAAACCATGGCCATAGGAAGAAGATAATTAACTACAATGGAGATTGTACATCATAAATATGTATCTTTTACCATGAATGTCACTTATAAAGCTTACTTTGTGTGTAGTAACACAAGAATAATATTTTATTCCAAAGAATATGGACTCAAATAGCCTTACATACAGCAATTCCTAATCCGTATAACTTATGAAGTGCCTACATGTCCTTTAATGTGATAATCTTTATCTACAACAAATGTAAATTATTATGGGTAATATTAGTATCTAACAAACAAAATTGGGACATTTCAACTCATCAAAATAGTAGTGGGGCAACACGCCCGTAATCCTTCTAATTAAGGGTATTTTCTCACACATTCTGCCCGCTATAGTTATTTACATGTAATAACCTTACTATGAGGCTTACGGCACTCCCAAGCTTCAGAACATCTATATAATAGTAATCAACATAGGACGAGCAGTGGGCTTACACAAACATTAAATTTAATAGTGTTTCACTACACCCTATTAATCTACCCCGTAACAACTTTACCCGATCATTGTATAAGGCCACCCACAACCTCACATATTTCATAACAAAATAGTACAGTCCAAAAACATGTTAATATAACTAGAAAACTTGGACTCACGGCTTTCGATTATCTTTCCATGAGTTCGAATTAACAAGTATGCCTAGAATGCTCAAATAAGCTTTTAATTCGAAGTGGGGGCAGTACCTTATATTATCCGCATTAATATGATATTTTCTTTCAATTACTGCCTTAGTAACCTTCTCCAATTAACTATAATAGGAGAGTAATGCTAGCACAAATATCACTTGAAAATAGGGAAAAGATCCCAAGCTTATAATATGAAATTCTTACATTAATCTTAGGAAGAGAGTGATAGAACCTTAGCTGCCAAAACCTATAACACTTTGTACTTCACTCCCCATGAAGAACTCTCTAATATACTCTAATACATCGAGGAGATAAGGTGATATTATTTGATGCTTTTCAAGAAACAAGTTAAAGAACACCTAGAACCCTAATAGGAAATTAGGGAGGTTTTTTAGAGGAAAGAGGAGAGATATTTAGAGACTTGAGAGAATATAAATTTTTGTAAGTAGATAATGAGAAAATTGAAAGCAATCTTGACCTTAAATGGTCCGACTTTGTCTTCCTTTCTTCTTTAATTTCCATCCATAATTAGGCTTTAATTTTGGCCACAAGTTGGGTAGTAGGTGATGCACCTACTTGATTCCTTTTAAGTTGTTCAATAAGCCCAAGTAGATGATGAACCTACTTGATTTATTTTCACTCCTACCTTATGTGGACTTATCCATATTGAACCTTGGGCGGATTGTGGGTTTGGGCTTCTCATCCTTACCTTTCTTTTCCTTATTTCCTTCACTTAATATGCTCTTTAAATTAGGCACTTCATATAGGCCTTAATCTGGTCCATTAGTCAAAGTAGGTGAAGCCCCTACTCCCTTTTTTATTTGGTCCATATGTCTTAAGTAGGTGATGAACCTACTTGTCACCTACTAGCTTAATTAAGTCAAGAAAGAACCTCTCTTATTTTATCCCATATTTCAAATAGTAATCCTTTTACCTTAACACTTAAATATACATGGCCACTTTAAACTTTAAAATCAAATACCACCGATTACTATTTTGAGTTCAAATATATTTGTAGAGTTCACTTAGTCGTATATGTGTTGGAAGGTACGGAGTGTAACATCATCCTCCCTTTGATTCATTTATCCTCAAATGAGAGGTGTTGTTCAAAACAGGGTCAACTTTGGATATTCCCCAAAAATATTTCCAGAGTTCCCTTTGTAAATAGGACTATCTAAAATGTGTTAGTTGACCAGAAACACTTATAGACAAGCCTCATAGGGCATTGCAGCAAGTGTAGCACATGAAATAATCAATTGATAAGTGAGGCTCCTCTTTTACACATATAATCAAGTGAAACAATTCTATATAGCATAGCCTTTCTCTCCTTTTGATACACCAATCTGCGGTGAAACACTTGGAATGTGGAAATCACAAGTATGAATCGTATATCTTAACCTATGATATGTGAGCAAGATAACAAATAAACTAATGAGCTACAAACCTATGAACAAGTGAATAGGTGCATATGGAACTTATAATTGTGTAAGAAAGACGTATAATAGATGAACCTCTTGTAGGTTCTTGTAATAATATGGATAAGACATCAAATTTCCAAGTGGGGTTTTTCAATCTCTTATGGAGGCTACATAGTTTACTCCTTAACTTCTTGACCTGACGGTCAAAAATTGCTATGGGGACTCCTTCAAATGATAGATCCTCTATACCTTAACATCTTTACTGGGAACAATAAAGGATCGATCTTCCACAAATTTTTGTTGAATGGGCACATGAAATCATACACCTCCTAGACAATTCACTTTATAATTCTATAAGGCCCAACATATCAGGGCCTCAACTTTCCTTTCTTGCAAAATCTTATGATGCCTTTCATAGTGGAGTTTTGTAACAACATATAGTTTTCCATGTGAAACTCTAAAGTTTTGTATCGCACGTCTCACTTTGCTTAGCCATTTTCTGTTGGCGAGGGTTGTGCTAATATTCAAATATGTGCCTAACATTGCCTTGCATCCTCACTTTATCATGATAGGGGAACTTTATCCCAATATTTGTACTTGAAGTCAATAAGCACGAAGGGACATATAACATCTAAAAAAAGTCACATAGAATCTATGTCATAGAAGTAGATTATCAAAAAAAGGCACTTAACACATGAACAAGTGAATATAATAGATGCATGACATATGGAAAATTGAAGTATGGAAACATGTTATCTATGAAAGCATGTAACTATAATGTAGTAGTATGTGAGAAAATAAACTATAAGACATGTAGCATGTGAGGAGATGAATTATAAAGCATATAGTACATGAGCAAGCGGGATATAAAGCACATTGATCAATTGGACTTGATGAGCACATACCGCGTGAGTAGTAAATCTACAAAAACATATATTACATATAAGCAAGTGGATGAGTCATGTAGTCATATAAGAAGTTGAACTTTGAAACATGAATCATGTGAGCAAGTGGTCCATATCACATGGATAAGTGGACTAAAACATGAACAAGCACATATAAAATATGAGAAAGTGAGCATATGACACATGCAAAATGACCTATGGGGCATGTAATACTTACGAAAGTAGGCTATGAGGCATGTAACATATAGTCAAATAGTTTACGAAGCATTTAACATGTAGACAAGTCATTAATGAAACATATAACCCATGATCAACTTTTTTTCATGATGTATGTAGCATATAAGCAATTAATTTAAGATGCATATAAAATATAAACAAGTGATATGTGGCAATTAACTAATGAAATATATAGTAACATATAGGGCAAGGTCCTATGAAACATATAACAATAAGCAAAGGTCTTATCAAGCAGATAACACCTATATGTGAGTGTTCTATGACATATGTAACATGTGAGAAAATAATCCACATAGGGAATTTTACCTACAAAAATATGATCAATAGAAAAATTAGCATTTATAATTAAATAAGCAACCATTACCTATGGAAGATAGGAGACATCCTATAAAATCGGCCAATCATATCAAGTGCAAGCATACTGCCGCTAGTGCTAAATCATGGATGGGATAGTTCTGATCATTTTTCTTTATTCAGCTTAAGGCACATGCAATTGGTTTTCCATTATGTCTTTTAGCTCCTAAGAATTTTCCTTACAAGTGTTTTGACCATTAGAACCAGGAAACTTTTTGAGTACATCCAAACATTGGTACAAGGGTAGGGGAAGTCCTCAATAAATGTTCTATAATAAGGAGGCACCAATGCTAATTATGTCTTTGTTACTGGTTGAGGATACATAATTATAATTGATGTTTGGTACCTTATTAATGTTCAATAAGCAAATTAACAAATGAATATTGAGGGCATCATAACCAATGTTCTATTACATGTTGCAATTACGCATAATGTCAAGTACATATGGACTTAAGGGTAGCCAATTTGGCACAACAAGTTGGGTCTGTCCATGCTAATAGATTTTCCATAAAAGCATAACAAGTAAGTGTGCTCTAACCCCTGTCTATGCAAAGGAACTAATAAGAATAACTAGCATATGGGAAACTATGCTCTCCTTTAGTAAAGTTATGATTGATCCACCGTGAGCATGCAACAAATGAACCTTGTAGTAGCTTTATTTCATTAAATTCGTATATATGCATAATGAACCTTCTTTATTTTGTACCAATAATGCAGTTGCATCTTAGGTTGCTACACTAATCAATGTATCTTCTATCAATGTGATCTTTCGAGTGCTCTCTCTATTTATGTGAATATTAAGATTGGCTACCAGAATTTGCAGTGATAATAAAATGATTTATTTATTTATCAAAAGTTTAAAAAGTTATGTAGGGAGTGATTCTGGTATGCCTTTACAAATAGTTGGGATTGAAGAGATAATATCTCTTTTTTTTTTTGGTTTACTTCACATGCTTAATAAGAATTCTCTATAATAAGGGCACAACCTATGTCAACATGTAACACCCCGTAAATTTTCGAACGTATGCGACTAAGTGACGGAATTAATTGAACGTGCAATAAAGGATATATGATGTATTCAAAGTGTTAGAATTCATTCATCTTGGCTAATGGGCTCAAAAATTGGCCCAAAATTAACAAGAAAGACATGGCCCAAAAAGGGAAAAATTGACCAATTCATCTTTGACTTCTTAAACATATCATTAAGGACCAAGTGTATGGCTTAGGATTTCCATTAAAAGACTATATAAGGCTCCAAAAATCAGATTTTTAATCACACACAACACCTTGCAAAATTCTTGTAATTTCTAGACTTTTCCAAGAGACCAAAAGAAACCATTTTAACCCTAAGGCAACTACACTTGTTTTGACAAGATCATCACCTTGTAAGTGTTGGTAAGTGTTTATTCTTGTGGTTTAATATATTATATGCATAATAGGTTGTGTAAATCATGTTGGTTATGTTTAATAAGTGTTGAGCAGTCCACTATTTGTAAAACAGTCCACTTTTGCTTAATCGGTAAAAGATTGGCCTTCTATTTGGTTTAAACTTGAAAGGGGACTTAAGGTTTTGAAGGAATTGAATTATATGGACTAAATTTAAGTATATTTAAGTTTGGTTATGTCCCTAATTCGTTCCCCTTGTGTATGGATTGATGGAAATGTTTATGCATAATTGTGTATGGAACGTTTGGCGTAGTGAAAGGAGAATACTTTCTTGTTATGTTAAAGTGAAATCTGAAATTGTGTGGACTGTTTTGGTATATTGTTGTGGAATTTATTTATGTGACTTTATGGAATAATTATGTGGAGTTGTATTGAGGCGGAAATGTAAAGTAGAAACTTGGTGTAAAATCCTATCGGTTTGTGATGTCTACATTGATTTGTGGACTATTTTGGTGTTGTTGTTTTGCTGAAGTAGTAATTTATAGTGTAATGTTGTGGAATAATGTTATTTGTTATTATAATAAAGGGGGTATTTATGCACCATGTGTTTTGTAGGTTGGACGGTTTTTACTTTCCGTTAAGCACCTACTTACCGTCTTGTGAACTTGAAATGTAGTTAATGGTTGACGTGAGCTTCGTAATGTACTTGTGTTGTTGAGTAAAATGTAGGGAAGAAGATGGATTATTGTATTCACATATAGGAATATATATTCATATTGGGAAGATAAGGTATGTAAGGTTACTTTTTTCGCATTCTTCTGCAGCATCTATTATTCACATTATCATATAACTTGTCCTATCCCAAAGGGTTGTGTAGTATATCATTCCTCTAAATTGTTTAGAGTACCTTATTTCAGAGTTAGTAGTACTTGTTATTCACTTATCTCTTATTCATTGAACATTGTTCCAAAGTTCCTATAAAGGCTTGTTCTAAAGTTCCAAAAATGTTACCACATATAATGTATCACTTTTATATCTAAAGAATGAAGTAATGCTGAATTAGTTATATCCAAGGGGTGGAAGGAACACCTACATGATGTATCCATGGGGTGCAATGAACACCTGCATGATGTCTATTCCCAATATCACGGGATGTATCCATGGGGTAAAAGGAACACCTGCATGATGATGTTATTTTCCCACTGATCAGTTGGGCCCGAGCATTATATGATTGATGAGTGATTATATAAAGTAAAGTAAAGTAAAGAAGGCAATGTACATGGTTCCACACATATACCTTACAGTGATTTATCTATATTGTTTACTCCTTTGTACTTGATTCCATCATAGTTCTCATGTCTCATATAGTTACTTACAGCCTTACATACTCAGTACATTCTTCGTACTGACGTCCCTTTGGGGACTTACCTTACTTGCTGCAGGCACAGATACTAGTGGACCCCCACAGTAGACGTTGGATTTTCTGCAAATTGTTGGTGAACTCCAGGTTGCTTCAGAGCTTTTTGAGTCATATGTGCATATTGATTTGGTTATGTATCAATTAGAGGCTTTGTAGACATTGTACATTTAAAGGAAGAGATGTTTTATCATGTTGACGATATGGCCCTAACGGCCAAGTTTCATATATGTATATATATATCATATGTTTTTCTATGACTTCCGCCATTGTTATATTGCATCTATATGTGATAGTGATGATCATTGAGTGACATATGTATGAATGTACAGGAATAAAGATTGGTTCTCTCGGGGCCTCAACGGCTTCGGGTGCCATGTCTGCCCCAACGGGGTTTGAGGCGTGACAAAAGTGGTATCAGAGCGGGTAGTCCTAGGGTGTCTACAAAGCCGTGTCTGAGTAGAGTCTTACTTATCGATGTGTTGTGCACCACATTTATAAGTAGGAGGCTACGGGACATTTAGGAGTTGTTTCTTTTCTTCATTTTCTAGATCATGCACTAGAGACAAAGTTGTAGGTTGAATCATATCTGACAATTGAAATTATTTTTCTTGTATTATAGCAAAATGCCGATGATAAGAAGAGGAAGGGGTAAAAGTAAGAGGTTAGACAAAATTACTGGAGAAGGAACTAGTAGAGTCCTGCCTGAACCAGTTAATCAAGGCGGCGTTGAACAAGAATTTGTATCACAGGCTTCTTCTACCCTTCCAGTTCCAGAAGAGGCAAGAAGGAGAGAAGTACCTGTAGAACAGCCTGCTAATGCTATGGATCAGGATCTAAGGAATGTAGTACATATGTTGACTCATATAGTTGCTGCACAAACTCCGGGATGAGTGGGTCCAACTACAAGTGATGAAGGTGAAGCTAGGGCAGCTAGTCGATGGACGTATGATTTTTTGAAATTATATCCCCCCACATTCACTAGATCTGATCTTAATGAAGACCTGCAAGATATTATAGATCAAATCCAGAGAGCTTTAGAGTCATGCATGTGTCCGGTGTGGAAATGGTCGAGCTTGTAGCCTATAGACTGAACGGCGAAGCTATATTATAGTATGAAGATTGGAAGCGTCGAGGGGTATTGATGCAATCCCAGCTAGTTGGGAAGAATTTAAAATGTCATTCCTTGATCACTATCTCTCATATGAGGTCCAAGAGGCTCGTGCAGACCAGTTCTTAAATCTGCGGTAGGGTACCATTAGAGTCCGAGAATATAGCCTTCGATTTAAATCTTTGGACCAATATGCTCCGAATGTGGTAGCTACGATGACCAATCGAGTTCATCGGTATATGTACAGACTAAAGTCGTATTTGTTCTGAGATTTTACTATTGTTTCACTGAATAGGGATATGGACATAGCTAGAATACAGGCCTTTGCGCAGAAAATAGAAGATCAGAGGCAACGGAGAAAAACACAAGTGTTTGAAGAAGGGTCGTCGAAGAGAGCTAGATCTACGGGACAGTCTATGGCATCCCAAGGAGAGTTTAGACCCCGGAGTTTCAATATACTGCCTAGGCCATCATTTTCTTATTCCACGACAGGCACTCAATCTCAATTCTGAGGGTTTAGAGGTAATCAAGTCGGGCAAAGTAGTGGGAGTCGTGATTCATAGAAAGCAGGATTTTCTCACCGCTGTGTCAGTAGTGCAGATGATATCATTTAGGTTAATGCTGGTTGGGAATGAATGTTTGTTATTGGTATGGCATGACGGGGCACATGCTGAGGGAATGCCCACGAAGAGGCTCGAGAAGCATGGTACGACCTGCGGGATCCACTATTGCATCATCATCATCCATGCCTTCCTTAGGTAGAGGAGTACAGCCTATGGGACGAGGTAGAGGTGCTAGAGGAGCAGCTAGTTCCAGCGGAACTCAAAATCGCATCTATGCTCTAGCGAACCGCCAGAATTCGGAGGCATCACTTGATGTTGTTACAGGTATATTGTCCATATTCTCACATAATGTATATGCATTGATTGATCCGGGCTCTACTCTATCTTATGTTACTCCATTGATTGCTGAAAAATTTGAATGAACACCGGAATTATTAGTCAAGCCATTTGAAGTATCTACACCCGTAGGTGAATCTATTATAGCAAAGAGAGTTTATCATGATTGTATAGTCACTGTTTATGGTTTTGATACATTGGCTGATCTTATTGAGCTAGACATGATAGATTTTGATGTTATCATGGGAATGGATTGGTTAGCCTCTTGTTATGCCACGGTAGATTGCCGAGCTAAGAGAGTACAATTTCATTTCCACAAAAGGATGTTGTTGAATGGAAGGGTAATATGGGAGCCCTGAGAGGCAAATTTATTTCCTATCTTAAGGCTAGGAAAATGATATCCAAAGGATATATATGCCACTTAGTGAGAGTGCATGATATTGAAGCCAAACCGCCAACCCCTCAATTAGTTCCGATGGTAAATGAATTTCTTGATGTATTTCCTGAGGATTTACCAGGTTTACCTCTAGAACGGGAAGTAGTGTTCGGTATTGATGTGGTTCCAGACACTCAACCTATTTCTATTCCTCCATATAGGATGGCTCCAGCAGAATTACGGGAATTGAAGGAGCAATTAAAATATTTGCTGGACAAGGGATTCATTAGGCCTAGCATGTCCCCATGGGGTGCACCAGTGCTATTTGTATGAAAGAAAGATGGGACATTGAGAATGTGTATTGACTACCGGCAATTGAATAAAGTAACAATCAAGAACAAATATCCCCTTCCCCGAATTGATGATTTATTTGATCAGTTATAGGGTGCTAAATATTTTTCAAAGATTGATTTGAGATCGGGTTATCATCAAGTAAGGGTTAGAGAATAAGACATACCCAATACAGCTTTCCAAACACGGTATGGACATTATGAATTTTTAGTTATGTCATTTGGGCTAACAAATGCACCAACTGTTTTTATGGATTTGATGAATAGGGTGTTCAAGCCATTTCTAGACGTGTTCGTGACAGTATTTATAGATGATATTTTGATTTACTGAATATCACAAGAGGACCATGCTAATCACTTACGGCAAGTGTTACAGATTCTTCGCGACCGTAGGTTATACGCAAAGTTCTCTAAATGTGAGTTTTGGTTAAAATTTGTAGCATTCTTGGGTCGTATTGTATCGGATGAATGAATACGGTTTTATACTCAGAAGATAGAGGCGGTGAAGAATTGGCCAAGACCTACAACGCCTACAAAAATTTGTAGTTTTTGGTCGGGTATTATAGACGATTTGTCGAAGGATTTTCTTCTTTTTAGGCACCATTGACAAAGTTAACCCACAAATCAACTAAATTCCAGTGGAATGATGCGTGTGAAAGGAGTTTCGAAGAACTGAAGGATAAATTGACTTCTATACCTGTATTGGTACTTCTGGAGGGCATAGAAGGGTACACAGTATATTGTGATGCTTCAAGAGTTGGTTTAGGATGTGTATTAATGCAATACGGTAAAGTGATAGCCTATGCTTCAAGACAACTGCATATACATGGGAAGAATGATCCTACACATGTTCTTGAATTAGCAGCCATAATTTTTGCTTTAAAGATATGGCGCCACTATTTGTATGGGGTTCATGTGGATATCTATACCGATGTATGTTCTCCCACCATAGAGTGGATGTATGTTCTCCCACTATAGAGTGGATGTATGTTCTCCCACCATAGAGTGAATGTATGTTCCCCCACCATAGAGTGGATGTATGTTCTCCCACCATAAGAGTGGATGTAGGTTAAACCACCAATAGAGTGGATGTACGTTAATAGAGTGCATGTATGTTATATTATTAATTCCCTACCCCACCACTAGAGTGGATGTATGTGGATGAATGTTATTCTTTTACAACCTACTAACCAAGTAGATGAACAATAGTGGTAATGAACATAGAAGCAAGAAAGAATTTCTTGGGTATAGAAGAATCTATTGGAGGCAAGTCTTTTGAGTGAAGGTAATTTCCCTTGAAGGAGAGTAGTTATAAAATATATTATATAAAATGATGGTTTACACACATTGACTATTCTCTTACATTTTATTCTATTGACATTCTCATGTATGATGCTATTTCTTATGAGACTTACATTCTTCGTACTGACCCCCTCGGGGGACTTACCTTACATGTTGCAGGTCCAGGCACTAGTAGATTTGTAAGAAGACAGTAAGTTGACAGTTAGTTGAGGATCTTTGGTGAGCCCCAGTTGCTTCGGGACTTATCACAGTTGTACATTTGTTTGATGTTGTAAAGATAAAGTGGGGACTTTTCCCAAATTTTAGATGGTCTTGTAAATTCATCAGTTAGAGGCTTTTGTAGACATGTTTGGGTATATGAAAGCAAGAGATGTCTGATCATTTTGACTTAATGGCCCTAACGGCCAAGTTTCGTATATAGATATAATATATGTTTCCATGTTCATGACTTCCGCTTAGTTGCATGAGGAATAATAAGATTTAATAAGATTCATACGAGGATATACATATAGGTAGACATGAGCAAAGATTGGTTCTCTCAGGCCATATAGGCTTCGGGTGCCAATCATGTCTCAATGGGATTTGGGGCATGACATTTTTAAACTGGCCTAATATGTTTGCTTGATTTTTTTGAGAGACTTAAATAAGTATCAATGGCGGGTCATGAAAAGGAAAGACAATTTCCCAGTGGGGAACCCACTTTGGGTGAATTGTTAAACTTTTTCACAACACTCTCTACCCAAATAGAAGGACGGTTAGATCAATTGAGTACTTGAATAAATAGATCGCAACTTCTCTTTCCACCTACTTTCTCTAATCCTCATCAAGTAACTATGAGCACTCCTCTTTTTATGGACTCTTGTGTAGGTACAAGCTAGACAAATTATGGAATACAAGGCAAAAAAGATCTTTCTTATGAGATTCAAGGTAAAATAGCTAAATCCTACACATAAAAATTTGCAAATGAACAAAGTGTGAGTGATAACTTGTCTTCATGTGAGCTTAATGATTGTTTGCCATATAGTGATAATGCAATTATTGAGATTGTTCATACACTAAATGATCATATTAATGACCGACCATCTAGTGTGGACACTTGTTCCTTGCATGATAGTACATTTCATGTGATTCTTTTCCATATATTGATAATGTCTTTGTTGAGAGTGTTGATACACTAGTTAATTGTATTGATGACCAAATTGATTCTTCTTGCAAGATCGATTTGTATCCACCTAGTGTTGACACTTGTGCCTTTAATGATAGTACATTACCATGTAATTCTTTTTCATATAGTGATAATGTCTTTATTGATAGTGTTTATGCACTAGTTGATCCTATTGATGACCGAATTGATTCTTCTTGCAAGATCAATATGAGTCCACCTAGTGTTGACACTTGTTATTTGAATGATAGTACATTTTCATGTGATAAGAAGAGTAGAGAGTGTGATATGTTTGAAAAGAAAAATAACATGCTTAAAATTCCCTCGTTGTCCAATTTCTTAAAGTCCATTAAGAATATAGGTTTGAGTGAAGATTGTGGTAGCAATCCAATTGTTGATATCAATCTCTTATTATTATAAGAAGATGATCTTTTTGAGAAAGATAACCTTGATTTTTTGAGAAATCCAACTAGCGATTATCCTTATGATGATGCTATTGATTGTGATCCTTTGTATGACATCCCACCTTTGTTTGATGAATATAAAAATAAATTACATAATGCATGTCATGGCTTAAGTCATAACCTCTTTGATGTTAATGGTGGTTTGTGTTGAATTGGAGATTGTTCTTTTGATAAATAGGGTGATACTTGTTTGAAATATGATACTTCTTCTTTAGGCTATCCTATTCTTGAAAATACGCTTGATGATAGTCATCAATCTAATAGTGAGCCTATAATTGAGAACCCCATAGATGATGTAATTTTTTAAGACACCTTTTTTTATTATCTATTTGCATATGATAATACTCATTTTTGTGTAGAGAGTATATCTTATGTCGATAGGAGTGAAAACTGGGAAAGTGGGTATTTTCTTGACCCCATTTTATGTTATCCCATTCTATTTGAACTCGGCGTTATTGTTATTGTGATATGATACTTGGTCCTAAAGATAAGCTTGGTATGAGTGAGGTTGTTTGCTTAAATTATGATGCGTATAGTAGTAACACTTCTTTTCTTTCATGTGATTCTTACTTGGTGTTATTAATTAATCTTATGAGCTTGAATGAGATATATTTGTCAACTTGTGTTGGGAAAACCTTTGTATTTGACCCCGGTGATGAATTAGGAGCAATCCCATTCATGAATATCGCTAGTGCATTTGGTGGAGTCTTAACTTGGGATGACCTTGTTTATGACATGACACCTAACTATGTGGGATATCATGTGCTACTTGACTTAAAGGGGGATTTGTGCTTGTTTAAATAAAAAACCATTGAGAACATACATGTGTGGCTTCCTAAACACAATGGTTCTTTTGATTCACCCCTTTAACAATGTTTCTTATGTAGCCAAATATATCTTGCTTTTTGGGGTTACAAACCATTTGTGACTCATTTTGATGCTTCGTTGAACATTAAATGTGTGCACCCTCGGCATGGTGATAGAATTGTTGTTGCTAAAAATAACTCTCATGTCATGAGGATCTTGTTGTTGCATCCAAAAACTCATTGTTATTGAGGGATTATGAGAGCTAGCTAAAGCTTTAGCTATTCCTTTTTTAGAAAAGAAAAGTTCTTAGGGATATTAATTTCCTCGAGGTTCTTCATAGAGTTAGGTCCTTATTGAGATATTCGAAGAAGGTCACTTTTATTATTAAAGTTGGTTGTCTTTGATTCTCTTTTTGTGTCTATCTTTTATCTTCTCTTGTTTCCTTATTAATTTCTTGTTATATTCTACATTTTGCTTTGTTTCTTTTTGTTCATCTTAGTTTTCATTTTAGTTTTATATCATATGCACATCAAGCCAAGATAAAGAGGTCAAGAGCTTTAGATCAAGTCTATATTTTATAGGCTTGGAAGGAGTTTGAAATAAAGACTTGAAATCCACTAAGTTGCTCAAATGGAAGTACAAGAAAAGAGGGAGAGAAAAGGATCATTTATGGAAAATGGATATTTCATGAATTCTACAAAAGGAAGACAACCAAACAAAGCCCCTACTTCATTAAGGGTAAAATTATAATATCTAGTATCTTCCTTTCTACCCTAGTTTAAGTAGTGGTTTCTTATTATTTTTAAAGATATATGATGTTGATGAATATTGAAAACTAAGTACTCTATTGAGAGTTGGAGGGCTTGTTGAAGCTCTTGATTGTTTCAAGTTTAGAAGGGAGGGTTGCTTGGGAATTCTAATTCTCTTGAGGTTCTTCTCATAGATTAGGTGTTTCTTTGGATTTTTCAAGAAGGACTTTCATATTTGAATTAGTTGTATTGAATTTGATTTTATGTCTAGCTGCTACCCCCTTTATCTTTGATTTTCTTTGTATTCCACATTTTATTTCATGTATCACTCGTGGTGCAATATTTGATGTTTTTTAAATTATTTCAAGATAGAAGATAGGTATACTGGTCCATAGTTATTGAGGTTTCCATGTTGGGAATAATCTATTTTGTCAAATATCTAGGTGTCTACTGTGAAATAGGCAAACTCCTGAAACTCCTCAAAGCTACTTTTTTGTGACCACTGTCATGGCTAAGACACCGATGTGTCGTGGCTGTTTTGGCAGATTACAACCCATTGTGGCGACACACATGAGATAAGGCAGACCATCATGGCGTTCCACTAAGCTGTCGTAGTGTGGCTACTATAGTGGCCAGGTGCCCACTACAATGGTTATCGAGTGATTTAATGCTCCAACTTCAATGTTTTTGTGTTTTATTTCCCAAAACACTTAAGATTTCATGCTTAAGCTTGAGAGAGTCAATTTTCTATTACTTTGAAGTTATTTCCACTAAAAAGGTAAGAGTATTGTTTCTTTGTAACATCATTTAATTAGTTTAATCCATAGAATGATTAGAACGGGGGTTTATGGTGGAATTCTTGGGTTTAGGCCCTAAGTTCATGATTATTGATGAAACATCCTATGGGCAGGCATGAATTTGTTTAATAATGATTCTAGGATGCAAAGTAACACTTCTTAGCATTGAAGTTCTCCCCTTGAACATAAATTATGGGGATTTAGGATAAGTTAATGGGTGAAATCATTAACTTGATGGTTTAGGCTATGAGCAATGGTTAAATCAGTAAAGTTTAATCCCTAAGGTTTAGAATTGTATAATAAGTGGATACTTACTTCTTTTTTTTTTGCTTTTAAACTTAGATCATTTTGAGGTGTTGAGGAAAGGCAATACTATTATAGATTATGGTTTAATTGGAGTTTAGACTCACTTTAATTGTACATCTTCTCCTAAATTTGATGCCTGTTATCGGTCTTCAAATATGTCACAACCCGAAATCCCATTCGGGCCGGACTGGCACCCGAAGCCGACATGGCCCGAGAGAACCAATCTTTGCTTATGAACACTTGCATGCATCTCCTCATATGGACCTTATGCAACCCCATGCAACTATGCAAAAGTCATGGATATGGAAACGGATATGGAAACATATGCCATATATATATATATATCAACTTGGCCGTTGGGGCCAACAAACCAAAATGAGCATACATATCTTACATTTTGTTCCCACATAAGTCTACAAAGCCTCTATAGATACATGACTATGACAATCCTAGAGTCGGGACAACACCCCGCTCTATACTCATATACAATACCAAAATAAATGTACATAGAAACTAAGGAAGCCCCGAACCAAATGGTGCTCACCAAAAGTCGGCAAAAGATCAGCAACCTACAGTAGAGGCCTACTAGTACCTGCTCCTGCAGCAAGTAAGGTAAATCCCCCGAGAGGGGTCAGTACGGAGAATGTACTGAGTATGTAAGGCCATAAGAAACTTGTTATAAATACATCAATAGAATCAAAATGTAATAGGATAGGAAACATGAACAACTCATCGATTTGCATATGTGGAACAGTGTAGCTTACATAAATTAAGTTCTTCTCTTTATGATTTATTCCTCATTGCTCATATCATAACGTACCCGGGCCCCGACTGATCAGTGGGTCTTAACATCACATCATATGATGTTGGGATCGGGTCGAGCTAGGCTTATGCCCCTAGACCTGCCACCCATCGGGATCGAGTCGAGCTAGGCTTATGCCCCTAGACTTTCCACCCATAAATCAACACATAGGGATCGAGTCGAGCTAGGCTTATGCCCCTAGACTTGCCACCCATAAATCAACACATCGGTATCGAGTCGAGCTAGGCTTATTCCCCTAGACTTGCCACCCATAAATCAACACATCGGGATCTAGTCGAGCTAGGCTTATGCCTCTAGACTTGCCACCCATAAATCATAACCAACAACAAATGTATATTACTTTATTCTTACTTTTGATTGATTGATACTTGTGAGGAATTGATTCATCCTCTTATGAGAGAGTGATACAATCAGTGATGAGAGATTAACGTATGTACATAGCCACAACATTCTTGGAAACTCAAGAACACAACATGATTGGGACTTTTGGAACATGTCCATAATTATGTAACCCATGAACCACAATAACTCATGAATGAGGAGTATAGGACTCAAAAATAGATAACATTATTGAAATCATGCAACACAAGTCAATGAACAAGAGGTATATGTATAGCCACTATTGGCACTTTAGAACATAACCTTTTTGGGCTTTTGGAACATTGACTAACGAATATGAGACATACAATTCCCGAGTGATCAATGAGTAGGGAATATGTGATATTAACCATTTCTAACCGGATATAGAATACCTTAGCACATTTCGGGAGAGGACTAGCATAATGCCAAAGTGAATACGACGTACCGCAAAAAGATACGAACAAAGTAACCTTACATACCTTGTATTCTCAATACCAACACACAATCTTAAATGCGTATACAATCGTTCCGTTCCTTCCTAATGTTCCACTCTACAACAAAAATACACAACGGAGCCAACATTAACCACCAACTACTTAATGCATATAATAAGTAACATTCTCATGTTTGCCTTTAAACATGCCATGTCCCACTTGACACGACCATTCATAAAAGTATTATTCCAAAAATCCCACAATATTCCCAACATTGACCAACACATGATAACCAATAGCATGTCATGCCAAGTTCACACTTTCCACTCTCCATTATCACCACATCATACTTATGCCATCAATTCACCTTAATACACTTCATAGCACATATCGGCCAAATTCTCACAATTTACACTTATATACAAGAACAAGTTTAACAACAAAAATAACACTATAGACGTTCATATTTTATCCATACCATGATCTTTCATCAAAGGCACAAGTCCTAATTCAAGTTCAAATCCCATGGATCACAAATCTTATACAAAAGCACAAAGTACCATATCCAACATTTCCAAGCACAACCAACATGATTTACATACTCTTTCATGCATATAATATATTAATCCATAATAATATTCACTTACCCAAACTTGCAAAGGGATGATTTTGCTCCAAAATTGCCTTTGAGTCTTTAGGGTTCTTGAGAGAATATTGTAGAAGGTTTGAGAAAATATCTCAAAGAACATGAGAGTTTAAATGAATAAAATCTGATTTTGTGGTCCTTTATATAGTACTTGGGTCATCCTTAGCCTTTCTTGATATTTAATACTTCAATTGACCTAGTCAATAGAAGATTGGGTCATGTGACCCATGTCTTTTATCCCATTTTGGGCTTTTATTGAGCCCAAATCACTTAACCCAATAAAATCAATAATTTATCATCTTATACATATTACAATAATATTCCCACTCATAATATTCATATCCGTAGCCTCAATCCCAAAAACCAAGTGATTCTAGCCACGTTTGGCTTATTTTGACCTTAAGGGCAAAACTGTCATTTTGACCCCAAATTCGTTCTCGAGTAATTTTATCATACTAATGTAATATTTCATTCATTTCAAGTATATAATCTTTTTTGTAGAAGAAACGTAGCAAAAATCGGCTCGATACGTCCCCGGATACCCTTGGGACTTAGAAATTTCCAACTTTCGAAAAAGTGGAAAACCCAAGGTGGCACGCCCCTGGGCGTGCAAACCCACTGCCTCTGGGCTAAAAATTTTAGCCCTGAGTGGCGTGGCAAGGTCCCAAATGCGCCCCTCCTTAAATTTTTTCGAAAATTCCATGTTTCGACTTCTCTTCGCGGGTTTGGTTAGATACTTCAAGTCCTATTCTTTAACTCACTTATTAACCTTAATATACTTTGTTTATAGGTCCTATGAACCTCGTTTTGAACCCCACAACTTTCCCATGAAAATCACAAAACACTTCGACAAAGGTTTAATCCCATATACGAGGCCAAATTCAATTTTTCTCATCCTTAGCATTACAAAATACACATGTATGGCTCTCGACGCCTAAATAATCATTGTTCAATGTCGTCAAGTAGGTTTGGGAAGGTACGAGGTGTTACAAAATATTCTTGTGATTGATGATTTTGGTTGCTAATGTTTGAATGAATTAGCTATTGAATAATCTACCTAATTAAAATACATTATAATTTTTAAGTGTACTTGTAAATTTGGTGCATTGTGTTATATCAAGAGTGATAGTGAAACTGGAAATATCTATTATTATTGTTATGATGAATGGTCGTGTACCACACCGGTAGAGACATTTATATTAATTAAGGGTGGGGTACCACGCCAGTACGTACATGGACTGTAACACCCCAAAAGTCCCTAGAATCTTATCTCAGACTTAGAATAGAAACCAATAGGAATTTCAAAATTCTCCCGTAATAGGATGACTCAAGTAAAAGTTGTGGTTAGATATTACGACTCATTCCACGTCTCATCCTGAAAGTCCATCCCAAAGGTCTTGAAAGATGAAAATTTCTTCCAGTGTCAACAACTCAAACCATGAGTTGTACTATCTACCTACGAGTTGCCCTATGATTCGTAGAGTGCCTATCTACTCCAACAATCACTTAAATATGATATTTTCCCAATCCCATAACATGTCAACTACCAATAATCCATATATATAACTATGATTAAAGTATTAGATGTTATTTTAGGTCATAAAAAGTCCCTAACACCTAGTTGAATTGAAAACCCCTCTTCTGACAAAGCTCTAGTGTAAGATTCTTCTTGGGTCAACTTCAAACAACCATTAATCCTAGTATATGAAGAGTTAGGTGGACTAATACCTACCAAATTAAAGTTATTTGAATCTTTTTTCTAACTCCATCGACCGTTCGAAAATACGATTCTGGAGTAAAATGTTGTTGGTGTTTTAGTGTAACACTGTCAAGTAGTGATTTCAGTGATGACTATTCACATGACGAGTCATCCGCAGCCATGATGAGTCATCCCTATACATGAAGCTTTGTCCCTAGACTTTTCATGACTGTCCACAAAAGTGTCAAAAAGGGTAAAAAAAACTAATATAGGCGACGACTTGTACCCTTAGGTCACTAATCGTCACATGAGACGTTGTGTCCGACACCAGCAACTTTCCTGACAATTTTTAAGGTTTTTTTTTTTCCTACCCTTTAAACCCCTATAATAGATCATTTGGACTCTTTTGGAGGGTATTAATGGGAAAATCAGTGTACTTATCCCTCATTAACATTAATTAATCTCCTAACATTAAAAAAGAAGCAATTCAAAAGCTCTCAAGTTCTCTCAAGGTTCCATATCCTAGGGTTCATCCTCAAGTTCAAATCCTTTATGTTCTCGTTCAAGAACCTTTAGTAATCAGGTATGTGAGATTTCATCAATGGGTATCCTTTTACTCATTGAGTCCCAAATAACTCTAAATATTTCAGTTTTGTCACAATTCAAAGTTACAACTTTCATTTAATTTATGATTTCCCTATTGTTTTAGTTCACTGGTGATTCTTATATTGCATTTCTCTCTCTCTCTCTCTCTCTCTCTCTATATATATATATATATATATATATATATATATATATATATATATTCCATCATTTGATAACTTACTAGACATAATAATTCATGATGTAATACTCAGTTTGGTATTTCACTAGTTTGCATGATCTAGTCTTATTTTCAGAATAGCTTGGCATGTTATGAACACATGATACCCATAAGTTTTTATTTTAGAATGAACATATAATCATCTTTAGTTTATGGTTTTACAGCATGTTCTTGGTTTTCAGAACCACATCATACTTTCAGATAAAGTATGTTTTAATTGTGTTTCAATATATCGGTACTTTATAATCTATCAGTAATAAAGTTTGGGGAGTAGTACATAGCACTGAACAGATGCAGGGATGAAGGCTCACACATCAGTAGAGGCTGATACTTTTGGTTAAAGTCCCTAAGACCCAGAACTACGTTTCCAGCATAGGTTATAAAGGGTCACCCGCCAGTTGAGGCTGACACCTTAGTCTTATGGACATCAGTTAGTGGATCCATATCAATCAGATTCATTAACCTTGGCAAGGTATAGAACAATCTCTCTACTAGTGTTACAGATTTTACCTTATTTAGCTCATATAAGGCGTGTCAGTGAACAGGCTCCAACATAGTTTCAGACACAGTGATTGTACATGAACCTCATTTCAGTTTACTTGAACTTAAATTATGACTTTTCATATTATCATTGCACAAAAGTAATTATGTATTTCATAAAAGGTCATTCTACCATAGTTCGACTCTTTGTATTCAATTTACATTCAATACAGTTTTACAGCAGGTTCAACATTAGTTTTAAATTATGTGAAATATTTATGCATCAACAATTTCCCAATTTACAAAAATATTTTAGCTTATGATTCAAAGATTTCTTTATGTCTCATAAAATTTCAGTATAGACATGATTTAATTCATATTATAGTAATGGTTTATGTCCTCAATTTTAAAGCATGTTCTATGTGTTGTTCATGATATTACATATCTTACATACTTATTACATTCAAAGTACTAATCGCAAACCTCTAGTTTCTGTATTTTTCATGTGATGTAGATTCAGATGCTTATTCTCATGCTTGTGGCTAGTTCAGATCATAGCTTCCTACCAGCAGGTGATGAGTTCTCCTTATTTAAGAACTTCACTCAGATAGTAGTCTGAGTCATTCCTTTAGTTAATATGTATTAATTAAAGGTAGTTGGGGTTCATGTCTAGACAATCTTATTTCAGTATTAGTGGAGGCTTCATAGACAGGTAGAGAGTATTTTATAATCTATGTTGTAAACATTTAAAAAGTGTTGTATTGAACAAGTTTAGCTTATGATATTGCTTCAACTTAGTACTTCCAGTTTTATACATCTCTATTCAGTTGCTCATGAATTATATCAGTATCAAGGGTTAGTTTAAGGCCACTTATTGTTCTAAGCACTGTGTTATGTCTAGTGTGTACTCTCGAGCCATGACATAGACATACCTTGTTATCTGTAGGTCATGACTAGATAGGCATAAATAAGACCCTTAGCCTGTGTGTATAGACTAAAGATTGATACATGAGTTGTTTGGTGTACCTTGACAATAATGAGACTAGTGATATCATACTTGTGAGGTTGAGGGGACACAAATTCCTTTTGTGTCATAATTATTAAATTTGTGGTTATTTACAATATGGTTGATATTGTTATGGTTATATGACTTTGTTATGGCATCGATTAGCTTATTGTGAATATGTGTGTTGACTCATTGAATTACTTGTTATATGTTGAATGTCTTGTCTACTTGTTATTTGATTTATGTTGTATACTTGTTTTTAAATTTGCTATTTTTGAAGGGCTTGAATACAAGCCTCTAGGTTCTATCTCTTCATATGGTATCTTTTGATAATTAATTTTAGGAGGTGATTGAGTTCATTTAGTGATGTGGGTGTGAAATAGGAAGGATATGCCAAGATGACAGGAAAAAGGCTCAAAATTAGGGCAACTTTAGTGGTTTGGTGTAGCTATAAATTTTGCAGGGGTACTCTACACGTCCTATTTAGTCAATGATGATGGTGTCATCTGGAGGTCCATTAGAGGCTAGTTAGCATACTTCAAACTTTGGTGGTTACCTTACTTCATCCCTTCCAGCTCAATCACCCACTTGGAATATATTTTTTTATAAGTTTGGTGAGTTGAAGCATATTTGTAGGTTTTGTCATAGATACATACAATCTTGTTAGTCAAGCCAGCAAAAGGCTTCCCAGCTCCAACTATAGCAGGTAAATGAGGTTGTGGTAATAGTAAAGGTTGTCCTCAAGGTGGGCGTGGTGGTAACAAAGTAGGTAAAGGTGGTAACCAGACTAACTGAGGGGGTGGGCATACAGATCATAGTGGTACTCAGCCCAATAGGAGTGGCGCATAGTCAAGTAATATGGCCCATTTCTATGCTTATACATGTAGGCCGAAGGCAGAGGCATCAAATGTAGTGATCATATGTACTATTCTTGTCTGTGATCCTGGTTCTTGTTTTTCTTATGTATCTGTTAGTTTTTCTGTGGGATTGGATATGGTGTGTAATTTTTTTGATGCTCATGTTTATGTGTGCACCCCAATTAGTGATAATGTTACTGTTTATAGGGTGTATCTCTCCTGCTTTGTTATGTTTGAGGGGTATTAAAACTGGGAAAATTTAGTGATATTTGGACATGGTGGATATTGACAACATTTTTGGGATGAGTAGGTTATCTCCTTATAATGCTATTTTATACTGTAATTCTAAGACAGTGATAGGTGGTTATGCTGGTGATGGATAGACTCGAATAGGAGGGTGATTATAGTTTTACTCCTATGTAACTTATATTCTTCATTCATGCTAAGAGATTGATAGGGAGGGGCTGTTTGGCATTCCTAGCCTATCTTAGAGACACTAGTGTAGAGATCCCAACCGTTGAGGTAGTTCCTGTGGTGTGTGAGTTTCTAGAGGTATTTCCTATGGACTTCCTTAGCATGCCACCATATCTTGACCTTGACTTCTGTATAGACTTAGAGTTGAATACTCGCCCCATTTCTTTTCCCTCATTCATTATTAAAACTCCAGTTTTACCCTTTTATATTTGGGGTTGATTTTCGAGGTGATTTAGACCCGAAACAAAAGTATGTCAATATGGGTATTACTGGTATTGTATTTATGTATAGATGTTATATTTAATTAAATTTGATGCATTTTGTGGTGTTTCAAGGGGATAGAGCTTCCGGTTGATCCTTCAGACTATGTTTTGGCGTTTTGGATTTGTTTAAGGTAAGTTGAGATGTACCTTGACTCTTTTCTTGAGTGTTTATGTGGTATGTGCTTATTGCTTCTTTTTTGTGAATCACTAAGTGTTTGGGGGTCCCACATAGATGAGATTTTGAGTATTTCCATGGGTTCCAGAGTCTATTGATAGGTTAATGTTATAAAATGGACATCTTGACTATTATTTTTACTTGTTATTATTCTTATGGTAAACTGTGGATAGATGACTTATGGATCTTGAGTAAATTGATAGTGGGTATCTATTTAAGAGCTTAAATCATGTTTAGTGGACTTTGATGGACTAATTGGGGTTTAGTAACCACTTAGGGGATATTTATTTTTCATATGTTATTTAATGAAATAATTGGGATTTAGTAAATACTTAGGATATAAATATATTTGTAGTTATTTGATGCAATTATTGGGGTTTAATGATCACTTAGGATATATATAGATGATAGCATAATTAAGTAGTTTAAGAAAATCTTGGCTTGGTTATTAGGTAAGTAAATGAAGGTGAACTTTAGGGCATGTGGATAACTAGTATAGTTCCCCTTTTAGTAATTGAGTCTAAGGGTATTATGATTGGGAAAAGTTGAACCTTATTGTGTAAAAACGCTATGGTTTGGGTAAATTCTCTATGTTACGTCATTTTGATTGGTTATTATTATTGTGATGCCCGAGTGGAGGCCTGTGTTGACTATATTATTGACTTGAGAGATTATTATCATTGAGATGCCCATGCGGGGTCTGGTATTGATATTATTTGAGCATTATATGTTCTTTATTATTATTTTGATGCCTGTGAGACTACTTGGATTGATATTATTGATGTCTTATATGATGCTCTATTACTATTTTGCCATGAGATGGCTTGTGTCATAATTTTCTTAGATTTGGTTGGCTTGGATTCATTATACCATTGCTGAGATGATTATTGTGCATTGTTGATTTTTCCATGATAATGCATATTCATTCATCACTCATATTCATGGAAACTGGTACCATTGCGAAATACTAATTTTGAATGAAAATGAGACGTTTTCCTAAGCCGGGGATCTATCAAAAACAACCTGTCTACCTCATCCAAGGTAGTGTTATGGACTACGTACACTTTCCCTTTCCAGACCCTACTTTGTGGGGATACACAGGGTATGTTTTTGAAATAAAATGAGACATTTTATAAAATGTCTTAGGTGAGGAATGTGCTAGCAAGGTTGATTGATAAGATTGTGATTGGTATACGGGTTACGAACCCCCATGGGTCCTATCTTGGAAACTTATGGTTGGAAGGTGTATACAAAGTGAAACATATGATCATTACCTACATTCCATACAAACATAATGCATTGCATTGCATTCTTTTATGCGATTGATATTGTGTTTGATTATTTCTTTTATTATCGTATTATCATGATTAGATCTTGTTTTTGATATTGTGTATTTTGTATCATATCACTACATTGCATTGCATTGCACATCTCTTGGGTGATATGGCGGTCGAGATATTATTATAAGTGGGATATTTTTTATGGCTTGATCCATTGTGACTGTAGTGTCACATGTACGGTTACGTGATGTGCACTTTCTCTACCTTATCTGAGATTGTTGGTTTAACATGTTGAGCAGATATTATATATTGTGTATATGAGATCCTCTTTTGATGTAACTTATATCTATTGTTATTATCTTGAACATGAACATGCCTACCTTAATTGTACTGATTTGATTATCTTGATAAGGGTTTCTATATGCTAGGATAGGTTGGAAGTTTTTTGAGTACACGTTTATTTGGGGTAAATTTTATGGTTAGTGTGATGGTCCTCGACATCACTTTGGATTAGGGTCATTTATCGACGATGCATGCTGAGTACTCTTGTTTTGTACTCACCCTTGCTTTTTCTTTCCCTTTTCTGCACACCATGCAGTTATTGATTTGAGTAGCGGAGCATAGATTATGTTCTCCAAGTGTTTGATTTCCAGGGATTGAGGTAGCGGCTGAAGGGTCTCAGAGCTTACCCGGATCTCTACTTATCTTATCCTCTAATTTATCCACATTTAATATAATTTTATGTTAGAGGCTAGTACTAGTGACAACCAGACGTGGGATGCATCATTAAGATTATATTTCTTTCTATATATTTTGGGATTATTTCTATTCTTCTTCTTCCACATCTAATTTTTTATTCTTGATTATCGTGTTAGGTTAGGTTAGGCTCATATGTACCAGAGGGTGTGGCAGGTGCCATCATAGACTCTATTTTAGATCGTCACACTCCCCAAAACATCAAAGACTCTCAAAATGACAGATAAACCTTGAGATAAGATTGACCTTGTTTTCCAAGCCTCATTATACCCTTTATTAGTGATACCATGAACAACACCTGCTCACCAACCATGAACTCCAAAATTTATCACACAAGACTCGAAACATACCTTTCAAAACCTGAATCGTCCACTCTGGCTAACCTTCTATCTCGGGATGGAAAGCTATATTCATCTCTAAGTGAGTGCCTAACTCTTGCTGCTTAGACCTACAAAAGATCAAAGTAAACCGAGTACCTCTATATGAAATTATGAAAATGGGTACACCATGCAACTGAACTATGTCTCTAATGTATATCTTACCCAACTTCTCTACATTGTAGTTCACATTAACCAATATAAATTGAGCTGATTTGGTCAATCTATCCATAATCTCCCAAATGGAGTCAAACTTCCCCAAAGTTTATGGCAATTCAACCACAAAGTCCATAGTAATACCCTCCACTTCCACTCGAGTGTAGGCATCCTCTAAATCATACCCCTCAGTGTATTGTTCTCATACATCACTTGTTAACAATTCAAACACTTAGCCATATACCCCACGATATAACTTTTAATTCTAAAGCACCAATAATGTTGTATTAGCTCATGATACATCTTGGTTGCACCCGCATGAATAGAATACCTCAAATTGTGAGCCTCTTCCATAATCAACCTGGTTAATTCACTAACATTAGATGAATAAACCTAACCCTTATTCCGCAAAACACCCTCTGAATCTATAACCGATTCCTTAGCTTCACCAATCAACACTTCGTCCTGAATGATACACAAATTTCCATTCTCAAAATGTCTATCGTTAATTTGCTCTATATAAAATGACCGTGACTCAGCACAAGCAAGAACTCTACCCGACTTATAAATATCAAGTCTTATGAATCTATTGACTAACCACTCATGAACATCCAAAGACAAAGATCTCTTCTCAGCCAACAAGAAAACAACAACTACCTATACTCACCACCTTTCTACTTAAGACATCTGCCACTATATTGGCCATACCTAGATGATAGAGAATAGTCATGTCATAGTACTTAAACAACTACAACCACCTACACTGTCTAAAATTTAGATCCTTCTAGTATAAGATATACTATAGGCTGCAATTATCAGTGAACATGCCTCATAATGAACTCTTTACACGTAATTCTACCTCCACTTTAAAACAAACACTACTGCTACCAACTCTAAGTCAGGAGTAGGGTAGTTCTTCTAATACATCTTACACTACCTCGAAGCATAGGATACAACCTTTCCTTTATGTATCAAAACGCTACAAAGGCCAACTCTTGAAGCATAACAATACACTATGAAACCTTCACTTTCCATATGTATGGCCAAGATGGGTGCTGAATTCATCAAGATCATGAGATTTTGAAAGCTCTATTAACACTAATCAGACCACTTAAGTTCCATATTCTTCTAAGTCAATTTGGTCTAAGGAGTTGTGATCGTAGAGAAGCCCTGCATGAATCGTCATTAGTTGCTAGCTAACCAAATAAAACATCAAATTCCTATCTAAGTAGTAGGCCTAGACTAATGCCAAACCACCATACCCTTGGTCAGATAGTCCATAATTCTATCCTAAGACACCATATGCCCAAGAATGACATATAACTCAACTAAAACTCAAACTTTGAGATCTTCGCATTGAAGTTCTCATCCCTCAATCTGTGAAGCACAATCCTCAAAAGTTTCACATAATCCGCATCACTTTTGGAATACACCAAGCTATCACCTATGAACAAAATTATGAAAGAATCAAGATAAGGCTGAAATACTTTATTCATCAACTCTATAAATGCATCCATGGAATTAGTCAACCTAAATGACATCAATAGGAACTTATAATGACCATACCAAATCCTAAAATCCATCTTATTGATATTTGAAGCCCTAATCCTAAAGTAATGGTACTTATAACCTCAAGTAAATATTCCAAAACACTGAAGCACCCTAAAGTTGACCAAACAAATCATCAATACATGATAGAAGATTATTATTCTTGATGGTCACCTTGTTCAACTATCGATATCTAATACACATGCCCATTCATCCATCTTCCTTCTTCCTAAACAATATTGTAGTACCCTAAGGTGAAACACTAGGCTTATAAAATCCTTTACTTAATAGATCCTAAAAATGGTCCGTTAATTTCTTTAACTCTTCCTGAGCTATTCTATATGGAGAAAAAAAAACAGCTTAGTGCCCGGCTCCTGGTCAATGCAAAATTCAATGTCTCTATATGGAGCAACACTCCGTAAATCATTAGAAAACACACCCATAAACTCCAAAAAAAACCTCACTAACTCCAAAGGAGATGTGTCAGCACTAGTATCTCACGTATAAGCCAAATAAGAAACACACCCTTTCTCAACTATTCGATGTAGCGACCCATTCTATCATTATTAAAATATACATAATAAAAGCGTAAACTCCTAAATTTTTACCAGTATGAATTTGAGTTTGGGATAAGAATTAATTTTATTTAATTAACATTGATAAAATGGAGTCAAAAAAAGTGGTCCAACTAGATGAGTCTATCATATACTTATCATATACTTAAGGCCCGAGAGAACCATTCTATACGTTCATATACTTATCATCAATGGTCTAGCATTTAATCACTTGTGGTCACCATATATCAATAATATAAATCTAATAATAACATTTATATAAACATGAGATATGGTCGTTGGAGACATATGGTCAAAAAAAAGTACAACGTTCCTTCCTTTAACTATACAACGTCTACAAAGCCTCTAACAGATACAAACCAAAAATATAATCGGGACAATTTCCCACTTTATATACAATGCTTATGAAGTACCAAAACCACATATACATATGACCCGAAAAGCCCCGAACCGAACTGGAGCTCACCAATGTTCTGTAGATGACCCGCAGCCTACTGAGGAGGTCTACTAGTACCTGTGCCTGCAGCAAGTAAGGTAAGTCCCCCAAGGGACGTCAGTACGAAAGAATGTACTGAGTATGTAAGGATATAAGTAAATGTATGAGATATAAGAACATTAATGGAATTAAGTACAAGTGAACGAACAATATAAATAAACTACCATATGGTATATGTGTGGAATCATGTACATTGCTTTCTTTATTTTATTGCACTTTACTTTACTTTACTTTACTATAATGTACATCATCAATCATAAATCATATCATACCCGGGCCCAACTGATCAGTGGGAAATAACATAATAATCGGGATCATCATCCATGCGGATGTTCCTTTCATCCCATGGGATACCACCCGTAATAATGGGATCGACATTCATGCGAGTGTTTCTTTCACTCCATGAGATACCACCCATTCTCAACATTAACCATTACACAATTACTCACATTACTTCATTCTTTATCTATAAGAGTGATAAGTGAATAACAAGTACTACTAACTCTGAAATGAGATACTCTAAACCATTTAGAGGAAGGAGACACTGTACAACCCTTTGGGGATAGGACAAGTGTTATGATAATAGGAACAATAGATGCTGCAGAAGAATGCGGAAAAGATTAACCTTACATACCTTATATTCGACCTACGTGGCTACAATGATTCAGCTCCTTCCTTATGTATTATTCTACAACACAAGTACGTAATGGATCAAACATTAAAAGCTAATTATATTTCAAGTTTACAAAATGGCAATTAGTTACTTAGCGGGAAGTAAAAACTGCCCAACCTCCTAACCACATGGTGCATCACTCCCCCCTTCTTTATACTGCCATACAACCTTATTACCACCCCTTACATTATAACTTATTTCCTTACCAAGACAACACCACCAAAACAGTCCACAAACCAACATAAATGTTACAAACCGGTAGGATTACCTACCTAGTTTATCCTTTACATTTCCACTCCAACGAAACTCCATATATTCATCCCATAAGGTCACCATACTTCATTACACAGTAACATACCAAAAACATTCCACAACAGTCCCAAAATTCAGTTTAACATAAAAAGAGAGTATTCTCTTTTCACTACAACAAACGTTCCATTTACCAACAGGTATAAACATTTCCATCAAGCCATACATAAAAGGAAAGATTTAGGGGAAGAACCACACTTTAATATACTGAAATTTCATCATCATAACTTAATTTCTTCAACACCTTAAGCCCCTATACAAGTCCAAGCCACAAGGAAGACAAATTCATCAAAACTAACACAAGTGGACTGCCAACTAATTAAGGGACTGCCCTATACATTTTTAACATAACCAACCTGATTTACACACCTTATTATACATGTATTACATTAATATACAAGGGTAAACACTTACCAAGTCTCCAAAGTGGAGGATTCACCCAAGAACCCTTAAGAGAAATTAGGGGCGGCTGCTTTTGTTTTTGGGGGTTGGGAGTGTTTTGTTTAAATCAGAAATTCGCAAGTAAAGTGAATGGATAAATGAGATGAATTTCAGCTCTTTATACTCCCTCTTATACAACTCCTTTAGCTCATTCTTATCCAAATTTTGGTCAAAAATAGTCCAAGTAGGTGATGCACCTACTTGGCTATACAAGCTGTCCAAAACAGTCCACTTTCTCACTTTATTTTTTACTTGGATCATGTCTTGTTGGGCCTGAATTAATAGTAGGTGTTGGGCTGGTCCTCTTTCCATTTTTATGTACTTACTTTGGTCCTCAATTGAGTCCATTAACTTATATCCAAATGCAGCCCAATAGTTTAATTAGATGATACACCTACTATCTTAATTAAGTCACGGAAGCACCTCGTTTATGTTCTCTCCTTTTTCCAACGTCTTAATCCTTCTACCTTAATCCACTACTTAACTTTAACTTTACACTCAAGTATGTCCTTATTATCTCAAGTTTAAATACTTTTATCCATGCTAGGTTGATCGTATAAGTTTTAAAAATGTACGGGGTGTTACAATAGAATTTCTCCTTTTCCATATCTACCACATTATCAAAGCAAAAACAACCTTATAAAAGGCTAGAGTTTTGCACCACTTTTAGCCCTCCACCACTTGTATATATTGTCTTCGGTAATAAGAAAAAAACCTGAATACCTACAGTAGCTGTAAAATAACTCCATAGTCTAGCAAAAACAAAACAAGAAATAAACAGATGTTCAAATGACTTTTGAACTGACAAATATAATAACAACAAATAACCTCATCTGAGCCATTGACTTGCATAGTCACCTCACCTATAGGAATACCCATATGTTATTAAATAATTCCTGCCTGTCCCATTATTGTCTCACATGATCCCAGGCACTTCTAACAGGGAAACTACCTGAAGTATTAAGCATCCACCAAGATTTATCCCATTTTTTAGTTTCCTCCACAAATCTTACTTCCATATAATTATGACATACCTCCTCTGGAAAAAGTTTATGTATCTTCTCCATATTTCATTGGTCAGCAAACTTCAACTGTTTTACATATTCAAAGGCATAAATTTTATCTCTGGTAATTGGAAAAACATAATGCAAAGCACCTAATTGAGTCCAGTTATCAAATCATATGCTATAGTGTAAGATTTTGGTTCCCACCAAATTTCTTGATCAAACGAGTTTCTGTCCTCTAGCATGAACTTCCATGTTTAAGACCTCCCCCTCCATTCCACTAATTAGGGTCTTTGTCTCTTACAATGCTTATTCTACATACAATTAGTCCACATTGATTTCTTTGTTCTATAAACCACCACAGTTTAGCAAACAAGGCATTGGAAACATCAAAGATAGATATAAAACCTAATTACAGCTTCCTCCTTAGGCAAACACATATCGGACCAAGCAACCCAATGCTTACTCTTCCCTTCCTCTTTAAAATTCCAAAGAAATTTAGCAAAAACTCTATGAAGTTCTTTAATAATTCATTTAGGAGGGATAATGGCAGAGAAAAGATAGACAAGTATACTTTGCAAGGCAGAATTAATTAACACTACTCTACCCCGGCCCCAAAGGATAAAATTTTACCATTCCAAGCTTGTAACTTATTCTGCACCTTCTTGATAAAATCAAAAAAATGACTTTTTCTTTTCCTGACATGTCCAATTGGACACCCAAGATAATGAAAAGGAAACTTACCCTTAGAAAAACCAGTGACCTGTTCAACTTTGGTTATAATGGATTATGATATCTTGCTAAAAACAAAGAAGGAACTCTTCTCCTTATTAATCTTGTAACCAAATTGCTTTTCATACTCCTTAAAAGTATTCATAATCAACTCTAAAGACTTCTTCCCAGAAGCACAAAAGAGAATATTATCATCTGCATAGGCCAGATGATTAATATTCTCACTCCACTTTGGCATTCCATAACTCTTGAAATCTTCCTGTTCAAACAACTTATTCAGAGATCTAAACAAAACCTCTATTGCCATTATAAATAAAGTCATTGACAAAGCATATCCTTATCTCACCCCTCTAGAAGAATGAAATAAAACACGAGCTTGGCCATTGATAGGCACAGAGTGCCAAATGTTAGCTACTAGTCTACAAATTTTGTCAACTACCAGATTGTTGAAACTTATCTTATCCAACACCATGATTAAAAATCTCTTGTCCACACTAGCATAAGCCTTTCTTATATCCAGTTTAATCACTACATTGGAAAGCTTACCTTTATTCCTGATATGAGTCATAATCTCTTGAGCCAAGGGAACATTCTCAGTTATGCTGCTTCACTTTACAAAGCCAGTTTGATTTTAAGAGATAACCCTGGGCAATAATTGGTAGATCCAACGACTTTTGGTGGGTTTATCCGTCACGACCCTCAGTTTTCAGTCATGTTTTCATAAGCTATACATCAGTCCCTTCCTATCATTAAACCTCCTAAACTACTTCATTTTAGATATGCCAAAATTAATTATTAAGCCTAAACTACCCCAAATCCCTCATTAACTCATAACTTAGTCGACACATAGAAATTTTTGAGAAAACAAGTGATTATTTTCTCTCCAAGGAAAGAAGTAGGGTTCATCATCTCCAGGCCTCAAATTCAAAGATTTTGGCAAAGTTTTAACTTCCAGGTATGTGTTATTTCATCAATGGGTTTTCTTTCACCCATTGAGTCCCTAAGTAAACTCAATCATTTAGTTAATTCAATTTTCAGTGCTTAGGATTTTTATAAAAGCATGAGTTTTTTTATATTTTAGTTCCTTACCATAAAGAATCCATGAATTACAGTATCTTTACATACGTTTAATTATGAACCCTTAGTATATTAATTAATTCATGATTTTGGACTAGTGTTATGAAGTCTCATATCCTATTCATATTATTGAAACTGTCATGAATTGTTGCATTCTTCAGAAATGGCGGGTTATGAACATCCGATGACTTAGTTTCTTATGCATTGATAGTTGAACATTCAGTCTTTCGATTTCGCATGTTTTAGGATGCTTTCAGATAAATTGTCTATCATTTAGTCTCAAATATTAGTATTTATGAGCCTATTAGTATACTAATATAATATTCAGTTGGGAGTGGTACTTAATACCAAGGGACACAGGGATAAAGGCTCACCCATCAGTTAGGTTGAAACCTTTAGTAGAAGTCCCTATGTCCTAGAATTACGGTGCTACTATAGGTTCTAAAGGGTTACCCATTGGACCAGGTTTGATACCTTAGTTATTTTGGACATCAGTTTAATGGATCCACGTCAGTTTGTATTTATACCCTTGGCAAGGTATAGAGCACCCTTCCAGTTAGAATTAGAGATTGGGCTCTATTTATCTCAGTTGGGGTATGTTAGTTAATAATAGCTCCACAGTTCAGACTCAGATATTGTATGACCTTGTATTCAATTTATTTAGTTTATTATTATTCTATTACATGTTCATTTACTTAGTCATTGCATCAGTTTACATCCCTCAATTCCATGTTCATTTTATCCTCTCGTGTTCATCATATATAGTGTAGTGCAGATCTCATATGCTCAATATATTCAAATTACTAACTGTATGCTTTATTTTTTTCTATATTATATTACAATAAAGATTCAAACGTTCAACATCTAGCTCACATTTAGCACAATCTCATATCTCCTCAACAGAATTTGTTGAGTCCTTATCATGCAAGGACTATTTTTTAGTATTTCTATTTCATTATTATTTCAGATTCAAATGGTTAGAGTTAGTTGGGTGCTTTTCCCAGTAACTCATCTTAGTAGAGGCTTTCAGATAGACAGACTAGTGATTTTAGCTTTATTGTCTTGTTCAGATGATTTCCATTTTGACTATTAAGTTTCATTTTGGATTTACTTATATAATTAAAATTTAGCTTTCACTTAGTGGTTATCAATTTTATACAACATTCTAAGTATCATGCCAGGCCATGGATTAGATTGGGGTCACTTGTGACTCTAAGCACCATATTACGATAAGAAAGTAGTCTCCGATCATGACAAACTTGGTATCAGAGCATTGGGTTTAAAGTGTCCTAGGGTATCTAAAAGCCTCATTAATTAGAGTCTTAATCAGGGGTGTGAAGTGCGCCACACTTATGAATGAGAGGCTATGAAACATTTTAGGTAAGGTTTCACTTTTTTCATATTCATATCGTACGATAGAGAGTGAACTCTATTTAACCTCTTTCTTACTTGTACTCTATGCCTTTATAGAAAATGCCTTCCAGAAGTGTGAATAGAAGAAGAAATGAAAATAGAAACGGTAGCAGGAATAGAAAGTAGCAAGTACCACCAACTAAAGCAGACCCTTTGAACAAACAAGTCTCACATGCTGAGTTCAAGGCTTCTTTTCAGGTGCTAGCTCAGGCAATGACTACCCTGGTGAACCAATAGGCTATTTCATAGGTTAACCAAAATGGTGGTATGACAATGGCTAGAGTCTAGTATTTCACTCGGATAAATCTTCCAAAGTTCTATGGTTCCAAAGCTTAGAAGGATCCACAGTATTTCCTTGATGACATTCAGATCATGAGTGTCACTCCAGTTGAGAGTGCAAATTTAGCTTCTTATCAGTGAAAAGAAATGTCTTACACTTGGTATAAGTAGTGGAAGGATAATAGGGTTGCGGATGTAGGTCCAGTAGATTGGGATGAGTACATAGTTTCTTCCCTTGACAGATTCTTCCCACTTGAGTTAAGGGAAGCCAAGGTTTAGGAGTTTATTAATTTTAAATAGGACAACATGACTGTGAAAGAGTGTTCTCTTAAGTTTACTCAGCTCTCTAAGTATACTCTGGCAGTGGTGGTTTATTCTAGGGCCCGTATGAGTAAGTTTGTGCCAAGTGTTTCAAAGACCATGGTTAAAGAGTGTAGAACTACTATGTTGGTCAAGGAGATGGACATCTTAAGATTCATGACTCATGCCCAATAGATTTAGGAATAGAATATCAAGAAGAATGAAAGGGAAAATAAGAGGGACAGAATAGTTAGTTTTAACTTTTCTAAGTAGAGGTCAGGTGGTGTTGATCATTCCCAGTTTTGTTAGAAGTCTTCAGCTCTAGCATCCTCTGCTAGTAACTAGTACCCACGATCAAATATGAGCATAGGGATAGGGCACCAGGATCTAAGTCCCAAGGTAGTACCACCAGTAGACGTACTTATTTAGTTTTTAAAAAGTATGGTAAGAACCACCAAGATGTTTGGCCGGTAGTGGTAGTTGTTTAGGATGTTGGAAGCTAGATCACAGATTGAGGTAGTGTCTAGTGTTCTCTCAGAAGGGCAGGGATGCTTGTAATCAAAATTTATCTAACTCCTCAGTAGCTCCAGCAGGTCACCCAACACAGTAGGGTGCCTCATCTAGTGTATCTAGTGGACAGCGTCAAAATAGGCTTTATGCACTTTAGACTAGATAGGATCAGGAGGGTTCCTATATTGTAATCGCTAGTGTGTTGTAGGTCTTTCATAGTAATGTCTAGTCCTTGTTAGATATCGGAGACACACTTTCTTTCATGACTCCTTATATAGCAGTAGATTTTGATGTCAGTCCCTAAATCCTCTTAGAACCCTTTTCAGTCTCTACTGTTGTTGGTGATTTAGTCATAGCCATACAGGTATACAGAAATTGCTCCATCACAGTTTCTCAGAAAGTCATCTCAGTTGATCTTGTAGAGTTAGATATGAAAAATTTTGATGTCACTCTTGGCATGGATTGGTTACATTCTTGTTATGCCTTAGTTTATTGTAGAAATAGGGCAGTCCAGTTTCAATTTCCAAATAAACCAGTCATAGAGTGGAAGGTTAGTACCTCAATATTAATAGGTCGGTTTGTCTCTTACCTTAAGGCAAGAAAGATGTTATCTAAAGGGTGTATCTATCATCTTGTTCGGGTTGAGGATTCAAACTTTGATACCCCAACTCTTTAGTTAATTGCAGTGGTTAATGAATTCCCAAAAGTATTGCCCAATGATCCGCCCGAAGTTCCTCCTGAGCGCAAAATTTACTTTGAAATATATCTCCTTCAATATACCCAACCTATTTTAATTCCACCTTATAGAATGTCTCTAGCAAAGCTTAAGGAATTAAAGGAATAGCTAAAAGATCTTTTAGATAAACGTTTTATCAGGCCCAACATCTCTCCATGGGGTGCTCAAATTTTTTTCATACATAAGAAAGACGGTTCCCTCAGAATGTGAACTGACTACCATCAGTTTAACAAAGTCACGCTCAATAATAAGTATCATATTCCTAGAATTGATGACTTATTTGACCAGCATGAGGGTTCCAGTTGCTTTTCTATGATAGACCTCAGATTTGGCTATCATATGCTCAGAAATAAAGAACGTGACATTCCAAAAATAGCCTTTAAAACTCGATGTAGTTACTTTGAATTTTTTGTTATGTATTTTGGACTAGTGAATGCTCTTGTAGCTTTTATGGACTTTATGAATAGGGTGTTCAAGAAGTACTTGGACTTGTTTGTCATTATCTTTATAGATGACATCCTCATTTATTCTCAAAGTGAGGATGAATATGTAGACAATTTTGAGGATTGTCTTGTAGACACTCAAAGATCGCTAGCTATTTACTAATTTTAGCAAGTATGAATTCTGATTGAAATCACTAGCATTCCTTGGTCACATCATTTTTGGTGAAGGCATTCAGGTTGAGCCTCAAAAGACCAAGCAGATATTTGTTGAAGTATTTTCCTCTATTACTTCTTGTATGTCCACATTGACTCAGAATAAAGTCAAATTTTAGTGGTCTGATTGTTGCGAGAAGAGTTTTTAGGAGTTAAAGACTCGACTAACCTCTGCTCCAGTTTTGACACTACCCGAGGATCCAAATATGTTTGTGATTTATTGTGATTATTTAAGAGTTGGCGTTTGTTGTGTCTTAATACAGCATGGTAAGGTTATAGCATATGCCTCTAAACAGCTCAGGCCTTATGAAAAAAATTACCCAACTCATGACATTGATTTGGCAGTAGTTGTTTTTACCTTAAAGATTTGAAGGCATTATATTTATGGGGTTCATGTAGACATGTTCACTGATCATAAGAGCCTTTAGTAAGTGTTCAGTCAAAAAGATCTGAATCTTTCTCATAAGAGATGGTGAGAGTTGTTAAAACATTATGATATGACTATCTTGTACCATCTAGGTAAATCTAATGTAGTGGCTGACACTCTTAGTAGGTTGTTTATTGGATATTTTTCTCATGTAGAGGATGATAAGAAAGAGTTGGTTTGTGAGGTTCACAGGATTGCTAGATTGGGAGTTCAGTTGATTGATTCAGTCGAAGGTAATATCTTGGTTTAGAATGGGTCAGAATCTTCTTTAATTGCTGAGGTAAAAGCCAAGCAAGATAGTTATCCTATTTTTCTTAAGATGAAAGAATCCATCCAAAGTCAGAAAGTTGAGGCTTTCTCCCAAACGGGAGATAGTATTCTTTTTTTCAAGGCGGACTCTATGTTACAGATATGGATGCCTTGAGGAAAAAGATACTGATAGAAGCTCATAGCTCTCAATATTTTATTCGCCCAGGAACCACTAAGATGTATTTTGATCTATGGGAATTCTATTGGTCGAATGACATGAAGAAGTATATCACAGAATTTATGGCTAAGTGTCCAAATTACCAGAAGGTTACGGTTGAACATTAGAGACCTAGTTGTTTAATTTAGGATATCAAGATTTCAACATGAAAGTGGGAAGTATTGAACATGGACTTCATTATGAGGTTTCCTCATACTCACCAAGAGCATGATTCTATTTGGGTGATTGTAGATCAAATGACTAAGTCAGCACATTTCCTGCTAGTTAAAACTTTAAATTTAGCTGAAGATCATGCTAGACTCTATCTTAAGGAGTTGGTGAAATTGTATGGAGTCCATTTGACTATCATCTCAGATAGGAGTATTGAGTTTACCTCTCAGTTTTGAAAAATATTTTGAAAGGTTTTTGGTACCCAATTTCATCTCAGCAGAGCGTTTCATCCACAGACAGATGGTCAGGCAGAGCAGACCTTTAAGACCTTAGAGGACATATTGAGAGGTTGTGTGATTTATTTCAAGAGTAGTTGGGATTATCAGTTGCCTTTGATTGAGTTCTCCTATAAGAATAGTTATCACTCTAGTATTCAGATGGCCCTATTCGAAGTGTTTTATGGTAGGAGGTGTATGTCTTATATATGTTTGTTTGAGGTTGGTGAAGCTACCTTGATAGGGCTTGATTATGTCTATAAGTCTATGGAAAAAGTTGAGTTGATTAGAAAAAGGCTGAAAATCGCTCAGAGTCATCAGAAATCCTATGTAGATATGAAGTGGAGGGAGCTTGGGCTCACAATTGGTGATTAGGTTTACTTAAAAGTTTCTCCCATGATAGGGGTGAAGAGATTTGGCAAGAAAGTGAAACTCACTCCTTGCTATGTTGGACTTTATAAGATTTTGAGTCGAATTAGTATTGTTTCTTATTAGTTAGACTTGCCTGCAGATTTAGCATCAGTGCATCTACTTTTTCATGTGTCTTCATTGAAGAAGTAAATTAGTGATCCAGCCTCAGTTGTATCTTTAGAAAGTGTGGGTGTAAAAGATAGTCTCCTAAGAGATTTCGATTGAGATCCTTGATCATCAGGTTCATAAGTTAAGGAACAAGGAAGTCACTTTAGAAAAGGTTTTTTGGAGAAATCAGTTAGTCGAAGGAGCTACTTGGGAAGCAGAAGCAGATATGATGACAAACTACCCCCATTTTTTCTCTTCAAATTCAGTTTCAGCTTGAGGTAACAATTTCCACTTTATTAGTTCACCCATTATTATTTCATTCAATTACTCCCATGTCATAGCATGCATTCATGAGTTCAATTCAGTCCATGTTTCAGTTACAAATTTAGTTATCATGTCAGTATTCAGCTCTTAGAACTCAGTGTTTGAATTGCAGCTCTTTCCCTATTCTTTTAGCCTAGTTAGTCTTCATATGAGGATAAATGACTCCAAGGGGGAGATATTGTAACATCTCAAAAATTGAAGCTAAGATCAGAATCATTCTTCAAGTACATATAGAACCAAACTCAATGATTTTAGTATGAGAAGTGCTTTAGATATGAATTAAGGACATATGTAACCCCTCATTCATATTTAAGTTTAAAGCTTCTTTACCAACTAAATTCTTGTATAGGATCTTTCTAGAGTCAACTTTAAATGATGAATGCTCTTATTTTATAAGGTGTTTTGAAGCTCAAGAAACACCAAATGAAAGGTCTTTGAGTCTTATTTCCAACGCATCTAATTGCTCATTAATCCAATTGTGGAGCAAGGAGTTATGGCTATTTTAGTGAAGTGATATCAAGAAGTGACATACCATGAACCTTCAAACAACCATTGGAAGAAAGCACGACTGCTGGAGGTTATCGTCTTTAGAAAATAGACCTGAAGTCTCGAGGATTGACAAAAATACCTCCTTGGCAATGAGAGGGACCAACGACCATTGGTAAAACTAATGAATGAGTTTTGGAGAATCCAACGACCAACCAAGGAAGGATCATTGGAGAATCCAACAAGCCATCCCAAGGATCGTCAGATGGAGTCTTACAAGCCATAAAAATCACATCTCAACCCACTACCCAACCAACGACCATTGGTGGGTTTGTCCGTCACAATACTTAATTTTTATTCACATTTTTATAAGGGGTACATCAGTCCTTTCCCATTATTTAACCTCCTAAAATATGTTGTTTTAGCTAGCCTAAGGCTAATTATTAAGCCTAAACTACCTCAAATCCCTCATTAACTCATAACACAGTCGACACTTAGAAATTTCAAAAAGAACAAACGACTATTTTCTATCCAAGGCAAGACCGAGGGCTCATCATCTTCAGTCTTCAAATCCAAAGGTTTTAGCAAGGTTTTCACTACCAGGTATATGGGATTTTATCAACGGATTTCCTTTCAACCATTGAGTCCCTACCCTCAATCCTTCAGTTAAGTCAATCTTCAGAGCTTAGGTTTCTTATGAAAGTATGATCTTCTTTATATTGTAGTTCCTCACCATAAAAAATCCAAGAAAACATGTTTTATGATAAATTGCTGTAACTTTATATACGTATAATTATGAACCCTCAGTATATTGATTATTTCTTGATTTTGGACTGGTGTCATGAAATCTCATATCCTATTGAAATTATTGAAACTATCATGAATGGTTTTATTCCTTAGAGATGGCGAGTTATGAACACCCAATGACTTAGTTTCTCATGCATCAATAGTTGCACATTAAGTCCTTCAGTTTCATATATTTTAGGATGCTTTCAAAAAAAGTGTCTGCCATTCAGTCTCAGATATCAGTAATTATGAGATTATAAGTATACCAGTATAATATTTAGTTGGGAGTAGTACTTAGCACTGAGAGGATGCAGGGATGAAGTCTCACCTATCAGTTAGGTTGAGACGTTTAGTAGAAGACCCTATCTCCTAGAACTATGGAGCCACCATAGGTTTTAAAGGGTCACCCATTAGACCATGCTTGATACCTTAATCCTTTAGGACATCAGTTTACTGGATCCACATCAGTCAGTGTTCGTACCCTTAGAAAGGTATAGAGCACGGTTATAGGTTAGGCCTCATTTAACTCAGATAGGGTATATCGGTTAATAGTAGCTTCCTCAAGTCAAACTAAGAGATTACATGACCTTGTATATAGTTTATTCAGCCTATTATTGTTCAGTTACATGTTCATATACTTTGTCATTGTATCAGTTTAAAACCCTCGATTCCATGTTCAGTTTATCCTCTCATGTTCATTATATATAGTGTAGTGCATATCTTACATACTGAGTATATTCAAAGTACTAACCGCATACTTTCTTTTGTGTTATATTATATTACAATATAGGTTCAGACATTCAGCATCTAGCTCGCAGTTAGCACGATCCCATATCACCTCAACAGTAGATTTTGATGAGTTCTCATCATTCGAGGACTTGTTTTGAATATTTCTATTTCATTATTATTTCAAATTCAGATAGTTAGAGTTAGTTGGGGCCTTGTCCCAGTAACTCATCATAGTAGAGGTTTTCAGACAGACAGACTAGTGATTTCAGCTTTATGGTTTTGTTCAGATGATTTTTGTTTTAACTATAAAGTTTCATTTTGGATTTACTTATATCATTCAAATTTAACTTCCGCTTAGTGATTATTAGTTTTATATAGCATTCTAAGTTTCATGCTCGGCCATGGGTTAGCTTGGGTCACTTGTGACTCCAAGCACCGTGTTACAAGTAGGGGTTAGTTTTGGCTCTGGACAACGTCTCAGTTTTAGAAGTTTTTCCAGAAGGGTCTTGGTACACAAATAGATCTGAGTACAATATTTCACCCACTAATATATGCTCAAGTAGAGCAGATCATTTAGATTTTAGAGTATATTTGGAGAGCATGTGTGATAAACTTCAAAGATAATTGGGACGATCACTTATCTTTTATAGAGTTTGATTAATAAAAGTGCCCATTCTAGCATCCAGATGGCTCCTTTTAAGGAATTTTATTGGCGGAGATGTAGGTCTCCTATTGGTTGGTTTGAGGGAGGTGAAGTTACATTGATAGGTCTAGATTAAGTACATTATTCTATGAAAAAAGTTGTAGTTGATTAGAGAAAGGTTGAAGACTACTCATAGTCGGCAGATGTCTTATGCCGATGTAAGTAGAAAAGAGCTTGATTTTTTAGTTAAATATTGGGTGTTCATGAAAAAATTTCCTATGGAAGGGGTGATGAGATTTGGTAAGATGGTGAAGCTTAGTCTAATATATGTTAGTCCTTACATAATTTTGAGGTGTATTGGCAATATGGCATATAAGTTAGAGGTGCACGCGAAATTAGTTTCAGTACATTAAGTTTTTCATGTTTCATTATTGAAGAAGTGTATGGGTGATTTTTCACTTGTTATTCCTTTGGAGAGTGTTGGTGTGAAGGATAGTCTCTTTTATAAAGTGGTTTAAATTGAGATACTTGATAGGCAGGTTTGTAAGTTGAGAATAAAGAAGTCTCATCAGTGAAGGTCCTATTGAGAAATCAATTGGTTGAAGGATCTACTTGGGAAATAGAAGCAGAAATGATGGCCAAGTACCCTGATCTTTTTCCTCCTAGTACCGAGATAACTTGAGGTAATAGTATTTCTCCAATAGTTGCTCTTCACTTTTCATGTCCCTATAAATCATTCACAAATTCTCAATATACATGCATGTTCTATAAGTTTCAGTTGAGTTTTTATTCTCATTCATATCAGTTATCATGTTAGTATTTTAGATTAACAAACTAGTTTCATGGTTATTCGTTCCTTCCTTAACAGTCCAGCTCAGTTTAGTCTTCATTTATGGACGAATGATCCCTATGAGGAGATATTGTAACACCTCAAAATTTTCCCATACCTAAACTCAAAATTCAACCAGAAAACCAATTGCAAAAGATGAAGTCTCATACCAGTATGACTCACTGTACGATTCATACAGTGAGACCACGAGTCATGATATGACTCATGGTAAGCTACCCAGACTTTTATAAGAATTCCAGTCACTACGACTCAGACAACGAGTCTTGGGACCATTGTACAAGTCATGCATTGAATCATACTGATGAATCGATGAGTAATTCCAGAGGATTGAAAAACCTTCCCAGGAACCACGACTCAAACTACAAGTCTTGGTATCCATTATACGAGTCAAACTTACTACCTGTGGCTCCTTAAACAGAACAATCCAGTACAGTACTTACACCATGAGTCTCAGGATGACTTGTGGTATCAAACTACGACTCATATATGACTCGTAGGATTTCATTTGAGCAACTTTCTGAATTACCTGAGACTCACGAGTCCAAACCACGATCCGTGCTTTAGAAGAATGAGTCGTACTATGTGAGGTCCATTTTTCATAAATTTTAGGTCATTTTTAAAATTGCAGTTTAGTCTATTCTCACTATTTTAATCCCCTATTCCCTCTCCTAACACCCATAAAGTCATAAATTAGTACGCTCTCAAGTCTCTCAAGCTCCAAGCCTAGAGCTCCCCTTCGAGCCTCCAATTCAGATTCTAGTAAACAAGTATTTAGGGTTTCAATCAGGGTATATTTTAGCCCTCATGTCCAAAGTTTTCATATTTTTTACCTAATCTCCATGATTCTATGATTTAGGGTTCAAACCCAAACTTTTTCCTTTATGATGTTTTCAGTTCTTATAAATTATTATATTGGTATGGCTATTGTCTTAAATAAATATACATGTTTTTAGTAGTCCCAAATCATTAAATATGGTTTGATAGATTGCAAGATAGTTTTCATAAAAACTTGACATGTTATGAACACATGATTCCAGAACTTGGTGAATTTAGCATGACTAGTTTCAGCACTAAAAAATATCAGTAAAATAGTAATCAAACTAGTTCATGGTTTTTTTTATACATCAATTGATAATATGAGTAATTAGTGTGTGTGTGTATATATATATATATTAGGATAACTATTTAGCACTGAGCCGACATGTGTTCCAAGCAACCCATCTCAAAACTATATTATCACCATAAGATAATGGTCCTCTCTAGTTGAGAGTGAAACCATTAACCCAAATGGGCTCAGTTACTAAATCCACACTTGAAAGGTTGTATACCTTTGGTCGAATATTGGGTACACTCTAACTGGTGTAGTACGTTGGACTCCATGTTGTTGATATGGTTTATATCAGTTATAAGAACCTCCAACGGAAATAGTTTTGACATGATTTTTGTACATAACCCATCTTTTCAGTTCGATTAATCAAGATATTATATGATTTATAGCGCTTCTTCACATTACAGTTTTTTATTTTACTTTAGGGTAATAGCACTACAGTTCAGTTTTTTTATTCAGTTTTATCTATTACATTTAAATTAGTTTAAAGAATGTTTTTAGTGTGTTAACAGTATTGCATATCTCACATGCTCAAAACATTTGATAGTAATAACCACATACTTTCTTTGTGTTATATCCTATTATAATATAGTTTTCGGTGTTTATCCTCAACCATGTTGCTAGTTCGCTTCTAGCTTCTACCTTCAGCAGTCATTTGGTGAGTCATCATGTTGTGAGGGAGGCTTGCAGATTAGTTATATCATGACAGACATTATTTTAGTTTCATTTTTTATCAGTTATTTAGAGTCAGCTGGGGTCTTGTCCAAGTAACTCCTTAGTTTAGAAAAGGATTTCACACATAGTTATACAGTTCAGCCTGTTGGGTTATCAGATATATAATTTTAGAGATTTAGTTTAGTTTTCAGTCTTTGCCCATCATATTATGTTCAACTTCTGCTCAGATTCTAAGTTATGATTTTTGTACAATGCCAATACCAAGGGTTCACTTAGGGCCACCTATGGTTCTAAGTACCATGTCTTGTCCAAGGTGTAGACATGAATCATCAAAGTCCCCACCCATAAAAATTCTAGATAAGATTAAGTCACAACCTACCTCGGCGCTGAACAACAAGCCATTGATGATCCCGAAATACGTTTCCCCTTCTAAATGGATTTAGAACACTCCTAACCTATCAAAAAAAAAAAGATCTATTCATAAATACTAGTCCATTAATACCTATATTGTTATACTTCTATTCTGAGTCCAAAAACTCAATTCAAAAGTCAACCCCGAACTCCAAAGGGCAAAATGGAATTTTATTAGACAGTAAATTTATCCATTACTTAAGGAGTTCAAATATGAAATTTTATTGAAAATAGAGCTATCATGGACATAATAAAAATATCACTTCTTAAATTTACGGGGACAGCCCTAAGTTTTCAATTTGAAAAACCAATAATTGATGATGAAATCATAAAATAAAGATTGGGGAATGTTTAAATTCTCATCGAGAAACTTACTATAAAAACCTTGATTGTGAAATTTCTTTATTTATGTGTTTTGAAAATTTGTCCCTTACCTGTAGTTGTAACATGCTATTGATGAGGCATGGGGACTGTTGGCATGGTCCTCGATGTATTTGGAAATGATTTGGGAGAGTTTGAGACTCTTAGAGGCTTAAAAGTCATTAGTTTGGCTTCGGTCAACATTTTGTGATTTGAGCGTCAGATGGTGATTTGGACAGTTCCATTAGATCTAAAATATCGATTTTGGTTTATTATAAGGGTTCATTCAGGTTTGGAACCTTTATTTTGAATTTTGATCTTTCTTTTGGAAAATAGTGAAATAAGCCAAAATGGGTTCTCGGGGGCTAAATTATTGTAAATGATCTCTTTTCAAAAATCTGATGCTGCCATTGAGTCTGGAACATCAAAAGAATCCTAGTAGCAGATATAGTTTATTTTTATGGGGTCATGAACGAATCCCGAGGGTCCGTTCAGAGACTTTGAAGTTGTGGAAAACCAGCTAGTGCAGAAGCATTTTTTGGTGCAAAGATCCTTCTTCTTGAAAGAAGAGAAAGAAAGGATCCTTCATCATGATCGCGAGGATGGTGTCTGTGATCATAAATTTTTATCGGGATCGGGTTGGTTTCCTTGATCATCGTGAATTCGATCAAATCTTCACGAACATGATGGGTTTCGGTTATCAGCCTTCGCGAATCCAAGTGCTGGCTGCAAACGCGAAGGCCAAATTATTGGCCAGTCTACATTGACCCTTGCAATAGTGAGGCTTGGGCCGCTATCGTGAGGTACTGTTCATATAACAGTATAAATAGCCTATTTTTATGATTTTCTTCCATTTTTGGACCATGGAGCATCCGTAAAGGGAGATTCTTAGGGTTTTCTCCATAATTCTTGCCTGGGTAAGCTCAAAATTCATTTTCCAATTACTTCCTAGTAATTATATCATCAAAAAAACCTTTTAATCTTGTTTTCAAAACTAGAATTTTGGGATTTTTCTGATAAAGTATTAAAATAGTATTTCATCAATTTGAACCTTATTTTCATCTTGTTTTTGCATGGGTTATCAGCTGTAGATTCATCATATTATGGAGAACATGTTATTAAAATAAAATATCAATTTTACCCCTTTCAATTTCGAACTCATTTTGGACCCGTCTTAAAAATAGTAGATATAGGTATCATTTGCTTCCTTTTGACATATAGATTATGTATTCGATAGATTTAACATTCTGAGACCATTTGAAATGGAAATGCTCCATTTAAGGTTCTAGGCTTGGATTTTGGCACTTTGAGGTAGCTTATAGCTTAACTTTCTTCAGACTAGGTTGAGTAGTTAACGAATATATAAAGCATGCTATGGGTTAGGGAATTAGCTATGGGATTTATATGTTGAGATTATTACTATTATCGTGTGCCTGTGGGGGTGTTTATATGCCCTTTGTTGTTGACTTGGGTGAATATGTATTGCGTGTTACCCATGTGGGGGCTTTATTGACATCATAGGCCTTAAATATGTATTAAATGTTATGTTTATTGTTGTGATTCCCTATTGGGGGCTTGAATAAGTATTATGGGCCTTTTTTGAGCATTATTTGCCTCTATCATGATAGTAATACCAAAATGAGGAGTTTGAAATGATATTATTGATGTCTTACATGACTATCTTTTCTAGTGGTGTTGAGTAAGGGATGATATCATGAATTATTGACATATTGAGTTGATTATGAGCTTACTATGTATTGAATTGATTATCATCTTGATACTTATTGGTTGTGCCCATTACATCCTTATTTTATCCATACATATTCATGAGATATGGGTGTTACTAAGAAACTTTAATTTTGAAAGACAATAGAACACTTTATAAAACCCTTAATCCATGAATAATAGTCGGAAGGTGAATGAGACACTTTATGAAACCCTTGATTCGTGAACATTAGCCGGAGATGTGAATTGAGACATTAGAAAGTATATAGGTTGCAAACCCTCCATGCATCCTATCCTAAAGCGCTGAGGCATGGAAGGTGTATACATAAGTCCTACCATGATTACATCACTGCATTGCATCCTTCATGTCGCTTTTATACACCTGTTGACTAACCCTTTTTTCCTTTATATATATTGCATGTATAGTTGTTCCTTTTTGACTTTATATTATAGAAATGTTAGTGGAGATGGTGTGAGGTACTATTTGGGAACTTTTCTGTTTGCAGGTGATGTGCTCATTGTAACTTTTACTTGTTTGATTTTCTATTTTGCTCAATCGGCCTATGATACCTACTAAGTACAAGTGGACCGTACTCACCCCTACCGTGCCCTTTGGTAAAGATACTAGTTTAAGTATGAGGCAAGGTAGCTGATTTATGTGGTGATAGCTAATTTTTAGAGTACCTGGTGAGCTCCCTATTTGGAGACCTGTTCCAGTCTCCATCTATCATTTATGTCTTTTCTTGTATTCGAAGATAGATTATTGTATAGATGCTCTTGTACTTATGATACCGATTTTTGGGATTCGGTTGTATTTGTTCATACTTTGGATTATGAGTACTATGGCATGACTTTGTTCTAGAAGTCTTATGTCATTTCATTTTTTTTTTCTCATATTTCTTATTTGTTGTGGATTTTTGGCTTACCTATAAAGGCCGAGTCAGGGTAGGTGCCATCATGATCTGAACTTTTGGGTTGTGACAAATTTGTATCAAAGCACTAGGTTCATTAGTCTAATAAGTTAAAGAGCAGAATGTCTAATAGAGTCTCCCAGATTGATACGTCGACATCCGCATATATCTTCGAGAGGCTATAGGATATCCTCAAGAAAAAATTCTCTAATTTGATTCCTTATTGTGCGGGTTATTCATACCCAATATTTTAGACTTATATTCCATTATTTTCTATGCAGATAGTGAGGACTAGGTCAAGAGATGCTAGGGATGTTGAGCCAGTAGCTGCTGTTGGAGCCTCAATTAGGGGGTGAGACAGGGGTCATGGCCGACCTAAAAGTGGAATGGTCACGAGGAGCTACCCTAGTGAGCGAATGTGTTAGGAAGGCCTCTCCCAAACCTAAGGTTTATTATGCTAAGAATGATTATCAGAAAAAGGATGCAGGACTAGCATAGCTCCCACAAGGTTCATGTAACACTCCGTACGGTCCCAACCCTACTTGACAACATTAAATAATATGTACGTAGGTATCGAGAGCTATAAGTATGCATTTGGTCAGGCTAGTGGTGAGATAATTGAATTTGGCTCTTGTTATGTGGTTAAACTTACATGGAAGGTGTTTTGAAATTTTCATGACGCCATTGTAGGGTTCAAAATGAGGCTAATAAGACCTCTAAACAAAGTGTAATAAGGTTAAGAAGTGAGTTAAAGAATAGGACTTGAAGTGTCTAACCAAACCCGCGAAGAGAAGTCAAAAAATGGAATTTTCGGAAAAATTTAAGGAGGGGCGCGTTGGGACCGTTCCACGCCGCTCTGGGCTAAAAATTTAGCCCATAGGCAGTGGGTTGGCGCGCTCAGGGGCGTTCCACCTTGGGTTTTCCACTTTTTCGAAAGTTGGAAATTTCTAAGTCCCAAGGGTATCCGGGGACGTACCGAGCCGATTTTTGCTACGTTTATTATACAACCAATAGAATATACATGAAATGAATTAAATATTACATTAGTATGATAAAATTACTCGAGAATGAATTTGGGGTCAAAATAACAGTTTTGCCCCTAAGGTCAAAATAAGCCAAACGTGGCTAGAATCACTTGTTTTTGGGATTGAGGCTACGGATATGAATATTATGAGTGGGAATATTATTGTAATACGTGTAAATATGATAAATTATTGATTTTATTGGGTTAAGTGAGTTGGGATCAATAAAAGCCCAAAATGGGATAAAAGACATGGGTCACATGACCCAATCTTCTATTGACTTGGTCAATTGAAGCATTAAATATCAAGAAAGGCTAAGGATGACCCAAGGACTATAAATAGACCCACAAATCAGATTTTATTCATTTAAACTCTCATGTTCTTTGAGATATTTTCTCAAACCTTCTACAATATTCTCTCAAGAACCCTAAAGACTCAAAGGCAATTTTGGAGCAAGATCATCCCTTTGCAAGTTTGGGTAAGTGAATATTATTATGGATTAATATATTATATGCATGAAAGAGTATGTAAATCATGTTGGTTGTCCTTGGAAATGTTGGATATGGTACTTTGTGCTTTTATATAAGACTTGTGATCCATGGGATTTGAACTTGAATTAGGACTTGTGCCTTTAATGAAAGATCATGGTATGGATAAAATATGAACGTCTATGGTGTTATTTTTGTTGTTAAACTTTTTCTTGTCTATAAGTGTAAATTATGGGAATTTGGCCGATATGTGCTATGAAATGTATTAAGGTGAATTGATGGATTGTTTGTGATGTGGTATGGATAAGGAGGTGTAAAAGAGAATTGTTATGGTGAAATGCAATGATTATTATGTATTGGTCAATGTTGGGAATATTGGCGGATTTTTGGAATAATGATGCTATCAATGGCTTTGTCAAGGGGAAATGACATGTTTCAAAGCAAACATGTACCCCATTGATGTTATATGCATTTGTGACGTAGTTGTGGTTAATGTGAATTCCGTTATGTATTTGTGTTGTAGAGTGACATATAAAGAAGGAGCGGGACTATTGTATGCACATCTAGGATTGTATATCCGTATTGAGAGTACAAGGTATGTAAGGTTACTCTGTCCGTATCTTTCTGCGGCAAATAGTATCCACATTGCTATTTCATTAGTCCTATCTCGAAATGTGATATGGTATCCTATATCCGTTTATCAATAGTCATTGTCTTATATTTCCTACTTATGGATCATTTGTGAGTCTCATGTCTCATAATCATGGTTAATGTTCCAAAAGCTCTAATAAGGTTATGTTCCAATGTTCCACTACTGATTATGCTTATGTCTTTTTGTTCATAGATTATTGTCCAATAGTTCCCATGGTGTTATGATTCTAATAATGTTATGTTACCAAGTTATTCACATGTCTCTCACTCATTGGTTAATGGTTCAAAGTTTCCAACAATGTTGTGTTCCAAAGTTCAAGTGATGTTATGACTATCAAATATCAATCTCAAAGTAAAGATCAAAGTAATGCAAATGTGGTCAATGATCAAGTATGGGTGGCAAGTCTAGGGGCATAAGCCTAGCTCGACTTGATCCCGATGTGTTGATTTATGGGTGGCAAGTCTAGGGGTGCAAGCCTAGCTCGACTCGATCCCGATGTATTGATTTATGGGTGGCAAGTCTAGGGGCATAAGCCTAGCTTGACTCGATCCCGATGCAGTGCTTTATGGGTGGCAGGTCTTAGGGGCATAAGCCTAGCTCGACCCGATCCCAACATGACGATAAGTCATGGAAAGACCCACCGATCAGTAGGGGCCCGGGTACATTGTGACACATGTATTGACAAGCAAGCATTGAATGTAAAGAAAGGAATGGAAGTAATGAAAGCAATTCACATGGTTCCCAAAATGCAAAATGGTGACTTACTCACATTGTCTAGTCATTTGTATTGAGTTCATTCTTATGTTCATGTGTTACAAAGTTTCATTTGAGCCTTACATACTCAGTACTTATTTCGTACTGACCCCTCTCGGGGAATTTACCTTACTTGCTGCAGGCGCAGGTCCTAGTAGGCCTCCCCAGTAGATTGCCAGTATTAGCGGTTCCTTGGTGAGCTCCAGTTAATCCGGGGTTTCTCCGAGTCAGAGTAGATATATGTTTTGATGATGTACATGTTGTATAAAGCGGGGACTTGTCCCGACTTTTGGTTTGTTTTGATCAATGCTCTTGTTAGAGGCTTTTGTAGACGGATGTGGGTGTATCAGTGTAAAAGACATATGTTGTTTTGACTGGATGGCCTCAATGGCCAAGTTTCATATGTATGTATAAATATTTCCCATGTTTTCCTTTATTCGTCTTTCATGTTCTTATGCAATGGTGGTTATGATTATGATATGCATATGATTGAACATAGGCAAAGGTTGGTTCTCTCGGGCCTTATCGGCTATGGGTTCCAATCATGTCTCGATGGGATTCGGGGCATGACAAAAGTGGTATCAGAGCAGGCCGTTCTAAGGGTGTCTACAAAGCCGTGTCTGAGTAGAGTCTTACTTATCGATGTGCTGTGCACCACATTTATAAGTAGGAGGCTACGGGACATTTAGGTTGTTGTTTCTGTTCTTCACTTCTAGATCGTGCAATAGAGCCAGTGTTATCAGTTGAAGTGTGTCTGATCATGGTATTTTGTTTTTTTCTTTGGTATAGTCAAAATGCCAATCACGAGAGGTAAAGGTAAAGGGAAGCAGGTAGATGCGCCTGCTGGAGAAGGAATGAGCAGATTACCACCTGACCAAGCTAGTCAAGGTGGAGCAAATGCTGAAATATCATCGCGGTCTTCATCTACCCTCCCAGTGTCGGAAGAACCAATTGGTAGAGAAGTACCTGTAGAGCCACCGATGAATGCCACGGATCAGGATCGTAGGAATGTTGTACATATGTTGACACAGTTAATGGTGGCACAAAGCCAGGGACGAGCTGGTGTAGTGACACATGATGATGATGCGGCTAGAATGGCGAGTCGCAGGACACAGGATTTCTTGAAACTTGACCCTCCTATTTTCACTGGGTCAGATCCAAAAGCAGATCCACAGTACTTTGTGGATCAAATTCAGAGGGCCTTGGAAGTTATGCATGTGACAGGGGTCGAAATAGTTAAACTTACCGCGTATAGGCTGAAAGGAGAGGCGATATTATGGTATGAGGATTGGAAGAAATCCCGTGATATTGGTGTAACTCCACCTACGTGGGAAAAGTTTAAAATTGCTTTCCTTGATCATTACTTGTCGTATGAGATACGTGAGGCACGTGCGGATCAATTCCTAAATCTCCGTCAAGGAAATTTGAGCGTGAGGGAATATAGCTTGCAATTTAATTCCTTGGCTCGATATGCGCCAAATGTTGTTGCTACGATGACAGACAGGGTCCATAGATATGTGGACAGACTAGAGCCATATTTGGTACGGGATTGCACTATTGCTGCCTTGAATAAGGACATGGACATTGCTCGAATACAAGCCTTCGCTCAGAAAATGGAAGACCAACGACAGAGAAGAAGAGTGCATGAATTTGATAGGGGACAGTCCAAAAGGGCTAGACCTATGGGACCACCTATGATGTCTCATGGAGGATCTAGGCCCCGCATGTTTCCTAGACCACCTAGACCGTCGTTCTCTTATTCCACAGGGGTGTTCATTCACAGTTTCGAGGGTCTAGGGGTGGTACATCAGGGCAGAGTAGCGTAGTTCATGGGTCACAGGCAGCAGGTTTTCCTCGTCAGCAGTGTCAGCACTGTGGGCGTATGCACACAGGTACATGTCGGTCAGGGATGAATGTCTGCTTTTGGTGTGGTATGCCGGGGCATATAGCGAGAGAGTGTCCACAGCGGAGCGTGGGTGGAATAGCACGACCAGCTGGGTCGGCTATTGCATCATCAGCATCGGTTCCTTCACAGGGCCGAGGGGTGCACCCTATTGGTCGTGGTCGAGGTGCCATAGGAGCAGCCAGTACTAGCGGGGTCCAGAATTGTACTTATACTTTAGTGGACCGCCAGAAGTTAGAGGCTTCCCCTGATGTTGTCACAGGTACATCATCCATATTCTCACATAATGTATATGCATTAATTGACCCAGGTTCTACATTTTCCTATGTTACCCCATTGATTGCTGTAAAATTTGCAAAGGCACCAGAATTATTAATTAAATCAATTGATGTGTCTACACCGGTTGGTGAATATATTATTGCAAAGAGAGTGTATCGTAACTGTGTGGTAACTGTGTGTGGTCATGATACATTGGCCGATCTCATTGAACTAGACATGGTGGATTTTGATGTGATCATGGGAATGGATTGGTTGGCCTCTTGTTATGCTATGGTAGATTGCCGGGCCAAGAAGGTACACTTTGGTTTTCCGCAAGAAAATGTTCTAGAATGGAAGGGTAATGTAGGGGCACCACGAGGAAGGTTTATTTCCTATTTGAAAGCCAAAAAAATAATTGCTAAAGGTTATATATGTCATCTAGTACGGGTGAAAGATACCGAAGCAGAACCACTAACTCCGCAGTCGGTCCCAGTGGTCAATGAATTTCTAGATGTATTCCCAGAGGATCTTCCAGGTTTACCCCCAGAACGGGAAGTAGAATTTGGCATTGATGTGATTCCAGGCACTCAGCCTAGTTCCATTCCTCCATATAGAATGGCTCCAGCAGAATTACGTGAATTGAAGGAGCAATTGAAAGATTTGTTGGACAAAGGCTTCATTAGGCCTAGTATGTCCCCGTGGGGTGCACCGATCTTATTTGTGCGAAAGAAAGATGGCACCATAAGAATGTGCATTGACTATCGGCAATTGAATAAGGTAACGATCAAGAACAGATATCCCCTCCCTCGCATTGATGATTTGTTTGATCAGTTATAAGGTGCCAGGTGTTTTTCACAAATTGACTTAAGGTCGGGTTACCATCAAGTCAGAGTTAGAGAAGAAGATGTACCCAAGAAAGCTTTTCGAACACGGTATGGCCATTATGAATTTTTAGTTATGTCATTTGGACTAACAAATGCTCCAGCTGTGTTCATGGATTTGATGAATAGGGTGTTTAAGCCATTTTTGGACGTGTTCGTCACGGTATTTATAGATGACATCCTAGTTTATTCAAGATCACCGGAGGACCATGCTAATCACTTATGACAAGTGTTACAGATTCTTCGTGAATGAAAGTTGTATGCAAAGTTCTCCAAATGTGAGTTTTGGTTGAAATCAGTTGCGTTCTTGGGTCACATTGTATAAGATGAAGTCATACAGGTTGATACCCAAAAGATTGAAGCAGTGAAAAACTGGCCAAGACCTATGACACCCACAGAGATTTGCAGTTTTCTAGGTTTGGCAGGTTATTACCGGAGATTTGTAGAAGGGTTTGCTTCTATTGCAGCACCATTCACAAAGTTAACTCACACGGCAATTAAGTTTCAATGGAATGATGCATGTGAAAGAGGGTTTCAAAAACTGAAAGATAAGTTGACTTCCACACCAGTGTTAGTACTTCCTGAAGGCATAGAGGGCTATGCAGTGTATTGTGATGCTTCCGGGATTGGTCTCGGATGTGTGTTGATGCAGCATGGTAGGGTGATAGCATATGCCTCATGACAGTTGCGGCCACATGAGAAAAACTATCCCACATATGATCTTGAATTGGCAGCGGTAGTTTTTGCTTTAAAGATATGGCGTCATTATTTGTATGGGGTTCATGTTGACATCTATACGGATCACAAAAGCTTGCAATATCTTTTTAAGCAGAAGGAACTCAATTTGAGGCAACGAAGGTGGTTGGAGATTTTAAAAGATTATGACATTGATATTCTTTATCACCCAGGCAAAGCAAATGTAGTAGCTGATGCATTGAGCCGTAAGGCAGTAGAAGGCACTAGTGGTCAGTTGAATGAAAAGCATGAGATAATCAAAGATTTGAATCAATTAGCCAGCTTGGGAGTTCGCCTTATTGAATCCTCAGATGATAGAGTTATTGTGCAGAATGCAGCAGAATCCTCCTTAATAGCTGAAGTGAAAGAGAAGCAATTTGCGGATTCTATTTTATTGCAGCTAAAGGAAAATGTGCAGCAGAATTTGACCAAGGCATTTGATATTACACCGGAAGGGGTGCTTCAATGTCAAGGGAGACTATGCGTACCGGACATAGATGAGCTAAGGATACGAATAATGACAGAGGCGCACCATTCGCGCTATTCTATTCATCCGGGTGCGACTAAAATGTACCATGAATTGAAAGAAGTGTATTGGTGGGCCAACATGAAAAAGAACATTGCAGAATTTGCCGCGCAATGCCCAAATTGTCAACAAGTGAAAGTAGAACATCAGAAACCAGGAGGTTACATGCAATGTATCAATCTTCTAGTCTGGAAATGGGATATGATTAACATGGATTTCATTACGGGTTTGCCTCATACATTGCGGAAGTTTGATTCTATATGGGTTAGAGTGGACAGGCTTACCAAGTCAGCGCATTTTCTACCGGTCAAGATGACCTATACAGCTGAGGATTATGCAAAGTTGTATGTGAAGGAGATAGTACGATTGCATGGTATTCCACTTTCCATTATATCAGACAGAGGAACACAGTTCATAGTGCACTTTTGGAGGTCTTTCCCGTAGAGTTTGGGTACAGAGGTGAATTTGAGTACAGCTTTCCATCCTCAGACTGATGGACAAGCAGAACGTACTATTTAGACACTTGAAGACATGCTATGAGCTTGTACGTTAGATTTTCAAGGCAGTTAGGATGACCATTTGCCTCTTATTGAATTTGTATATAACAATAGCTATCATTCAAGTAGTAAAATGGTACCTTATGAAGCTTTGTATGGAAGTAAATTTAGATCACCAATAGGATGGTTTGAAGCAGGTGAAACTGCTTTACTTGGGCCAAATATTGTTCATCGGGCTATGGAAAAGGTTAAGGTGATCCAACAGCGGTTACAAACGGCTCAAAGTCGTCATAAGTCATATGCGGACGTTAGAAGAAGAGGTCTTGAATTCGCCATAGGTGATTGGATGTTTTTAAAGGTGTCACCAATGAAAGGGGTAATGCGGTTCGGAAAGAAAGGGAAATTGAGTCCACGTTACATAGGCCCATATGAAGTTATTAGAAGATTTGGGCAAGTTGCTTATGAATTAGCACTACCTCAAGAACTTTCTTCAGTCCATCCGGTATTTCATGTTTCCATGCTTCGAAAATGCATAGGAGATCCATCTCGTATTATTCCCATTTAAGATGTTCAAGTTACAGAGGATCTTACTTATGAAGAGGTACCCATTATTATCCTAGATCGTCAAGTGAAAAGATTGAGGAATAAAGACGTAGCTTCCGTGAAAGTCCTTTGGCGAAATCAACAAGTAGAGGAGGTCACATGGGAAGCGGAAGATATGATGAAATCCAAATATCCCCATCTATTTCAAATGGATCAAGAAGTTCAAAGTGTGGGAGTGGAGCAATAACAAGTAAGTCTCCATGAACCTTAAAAGTTTATGTATATGTATGCTAATGTAGAGATGCATTGATTGTAATGGCAACGATATTGTTAACATTCGAGGATGAATGTTCCTAAGGGGGGAAGAATGTAACACCCCGTAAGTTCCCAACCCTACTTGACGACATTAAATAATATGTACGTAGGTATCGAGAGCTATAAGTATGCATTTGGTCAGGCTAGTGGTGAGATAATTGAATTTGGCTCTTGTTATGTGGTTAAACTTACATGGAAGGTGTTTTGAAATTTTCATGACGCCATTGTGGGGTTCAAAATGAGACTAATAAGACATCTAAACAAAGTATAATAAGGTTAAGAAGTGAGTTAAAGAATAGGACTTGAAGTGTCTAACCAAACCCGCGAAGAGAAGTCGAAAAATGGAATTTTTGGAAAAATTTAAGGAGGGGCGTGTTGGGACCGTGCCATGCCGCTCTGGGCTAAAAATTTAGCCCATAGGCAGTGGGTTGGCTTGCCCAGGGGCGTTCCACCTTGGGTTTTCCACTTTTTCGAAAGTTGGAAATTTCTAAGTCCCAAGGGTATCCGGGGACGTACCGAGCCAATTTTTGCTACGTTTATTATACAACCAATAGAATATACATGAAATGAATGACATATTACATTAGTATGATAAAATTACTCGAGAACGAATTTGGGGTCAAAATGACAGTTTTGCCCCTAAGGTAAAAATAAGCCAAACGTGGCTAGAATCACTTGTTTTTGGGATTGAGGCTACGGATATGAATATTATGAGTGTGAATATTATTGTAATACATATAAATATGATAAATTATTGATTTTATTGGGTTAAGTGAGTTGGGCTCAATAAAAGCCCAAAATGGGATAAAAGACATGGGTCACATGACCCAATCTTCTCACTCATTGGTTAATGGTTCAAAGTTTCCAACAATGTTGTGTTCCAAAGTTCAAGTGATGTTATGACTATCAAATATCAATCTCAAAGTAAAGATCAAAGTAATTCAAATGTGTTCAATGATCAAGTATGGGTGGCAAGTCTAGGGGCATAAGCCTAGCTCGAATCGATCCCGATGTGTTGATTTATGGGTGGCAAGTCTAGGGGTGAAAGCCTTTCTCGACTCGATCCCGATGTATTGATTTATGGGTGGCAAGTCTAGGGGCATAAGCCTAGCTCGACTCGATCCCTATGCAGTGCTTTATGGGTGGCAGGTCTTAGGGGCATAAGCCTAGCTCGACCCAATCCCAACATGACGATAAGTCATGGAAAGACCCACTGATCAGTAGGGGCCCGGGTACATTGTGACACATGTATTGACAAGCAAGCATTGAATGTAAAGAAAGGAATGAAAGTAATGAAAGCAATTCACATGGTTCCCAAAATGCAAAATGGTGACTTACTCACATTGTCTAGTCATTTGTATTGAGTTCATTCTTATGTTCATGTGTTACAAAGTTTCATTTGAGCCTTACATACTCAGTACTTATTTCGTACTGACCCCTCTCGGGGAATTTACCTTACTTGCTGCAGGCGCAGGTCCTAGTAGGCCTCCCCAGTAGATTGCCAGTGTTAGCGGTTCCTTGGTGAGCTCCAGTTAATCTGGGGTTTCTCCGAGTCAGAGTAGGTATATGTTTTGATGATGTACATATTGTATAAAGTGGGTACTTATCCCGACTTTTGGTTTGTTTTGATCAATGCTCTTGTTAGAGGCTTTTGTAGACGGATGTGGGTGTATCAGTGTGAAAGACATATGTTGTTTTGACTAGATGGCCTCAACGGCCAAGTTTCATATGTATGTATAAATATGTCCCATGTTTTCCTTTATTCGTCTTTCATGTTCTTATGCAATGGTGGTTATGATTATGATATGCATATGATTGAACATAGGCAAAGGTTGGTTCTCTCGGTCCTTATCGGCTATGGGTGCCAATCATGTCTCGATGGGATTCGGGGCGTGACAGTTCAGTTGATACCCTAGTGCTACAAAATTTATTAATTCATCTTTTGAGTCATATGGATGGTGTTCCCTAAATTAGTATTCCTTTGAATTGGGTAATCCTCAAACTTAAAGAGGTATTCAGCCACCAGGACTAGCTCTTATTTATGGTATTTCAACTTTAGAGGTACAGTCATGTTCTATGATACCCCCATGTGTGGATTCACTATCTACTAGACTTGCTATTTTTTTCTTACTTTGGGTCCTATGATGTCTTCTGATGATCAGAAGAGGATTGAGAGGTTCATTCCCTTGGCTTCTTTTAAAATTATTGGTGCCACTAGAAAGGATGCCTATGTGTTTTTGCTTGACTGTCAGAAGAGGTTGTATAACCTCTGTTCCCTTGAGACCCACAGTGTTACTTATACAACTTATCAATTGACTGACATGGCCAGATAATGGTGGAGGTTTTTTTCTAGTTATAGACCATTGGGTTCGCCTGCTATGACATGGACCCAGTTTTCTAAGGCTTTTCTAGAGAGGTTCATGCCTTATAGTTTGAGGGATCAGATGAGAGATAAGTTTGATCACCTGGAGTAGGTCTCCATGTCCATTACTGAGTATAAGGCATATTTTTATGCACTATCCAGATATTCTACTGCCAGTATCTCCACCGAGTCTGAGAGGATCAGGAAGTTTATCAAGGGTTTGGTATGCTTTTCTCAGTTAGTTATAGCTCAAATGGTAGTGCCAGGAGCTTTATTCTAGAGCATTATTGAGCATACCAAGATGCTTGAGTCAATTTTTCAAGGTACCTAGGTTGGTGGCGATGTTAAGAAGAGCCTTCATCAGGGTAAGTTCAGTGGACATACGACTCGAGGTATGGTATTTTCTAGTAGAGGTTCTCACGGTTATATGGAAGACCAGTTCAGGAAAATTTAAAAGGTTCAGGTGGTAGGCCTTCAGTTTTTGCACCTCAAGGTAGTTAGGGTTCAAGTCATATGGGTAGAGGCTCCAGTTTTAGTTCATCGGGCTAGGGCAGTCATTCTGGTTTTTTTAGGGCCCCTTAGCTTGAGTCAGGCAACAGAGTGTGTTATGTATTTGAGAAGGTTGGTCATTCGGCAAGGGACTATCTTTGCCGTATATTTGGTCCTACTTAACATGGTTCTAAGCTTCAGCTTTTCCCTACACCTATATTTGCAGTAAAAAATGGTTCACAAAGTGACATGTGTTATACTAGAGGTGATTAATAAGGAATACGGAGAGCTTATGGTAGTGGTTACGGGGTCGCTCAGTCTAGGATTGGGCATAAATAGTGTTATGCTTGACCTAAGAGACCCAAGGCAGAGGCCTCTGATGCATTTATTATCCGTATCGTCCCAATTTGCTATCGATCTACTTTCATGTTATTTGACCCTGGGTCTACATTCTCCTATGTGTCAACCTATTTTGCTGCAGGTTTTGATGCTGAATATAAGTCTCTTTCTGGGCCTCTTCATGTTTCTACCCTCGTAGGAGATTCTTTAATGGTTGATCGGGTGTACTAATCTTGTGCAGTGACCTTTACGGGGCATGAGACCTGGGTAGACTTAATTATCCTAGTTATGGTTGATTTTGATATTATCTTGGAGAGGGATTAGTTAGATCCCTATCATGATATTTTTGATTGTTATGCCAAGACTGTGACTTTAGCTACTACAGGTGTGCCAAGGTTAGCTTGAAAGATTAATCTTAATTTGGGGCCGAATGACGTTATATCTTTCTTATGTGCTCGTCGCATGGTAGATTAAAGGTGTCTATCTTAATTGGCTTATGTTCGTGATACTAGTATTGCTTTACCGCTTCTTTTTTATTTCACTTGGGTTGTTCATGAGTTCAAGGATGTATTTCCTATGGATTATCTGGCATGCCTTCAGACCGTGATATCGATTTTGTTATTGATGTTGAGCTGGGAACCAAGCCCATTTCCATTTCTCCTTATAGGATGGCCCCGTCTGAGTTGAAGGAATTGAAGAAGAAATTGCAAGATATGTTGGGTGAGGGGTTCATTAGACCTAGTGTATCTCCTTGGGGTGCTCCTGTCTTGTTTTTGAAGAAGTAAGATGGATCTATGCGCATATGTATTAACTATCGATAATTTAACAAGTTGATGATCAAGAATAAGTATCATCTTCCTCGCATTGATGATCTATTTGACTAGCTTTAGGGTGCTTTGGTATTTTCCAAGATTGACTTGAGATCTAGGTATCGTCAGTTAAAGATAAGAACTTTGAATGTTTCAAAGACAACTTTCTAAACTCGATACGGTCATTATGAGTTTTCAGTCATGTCTTTTGGACTAACCAATGCCCCAACAACATTCATAGAGTTGATGAACCAAGTGTTTCAATCGTATCTCGACTCCTTTGTGAATGTTCTTATAGATGATACCTTGGTTTCTTCCAAGAGTGAGGCCGACCATGTGAAACACTTGAGAGCGGTACTTCAGCAATTGCAAGATGACAGGTTATATGCCAAATTCTCGAAGTGAGAATTTTGGTTGGACTCTATTTTTTTTTGGGTCATGTGGTGACCAAGGATGGCATTATAGTGGATCTGGCCAACGTAGCGGCTATCGTGATTGTGCTAGCATCACTAGTCCCACCAAGATTAGGAGATTTATTGGGCTAGTAGGGTATTATCGATGCTTTATGTAGCGTTTCTCTTCTATGACGACTCCTTTGACCAAGTTGACTAAAAAAAATATTGTCTTTCCATGGTCGAATGCTTGTGAGAAGAGCTTTCAAAAGCTCAAGGAGTTGTTGACTTCGGTCCCTATCTTTACCTTGCCTAAGGAGGTCATAGGTTTTACTATGTTTTGTGATACTTCTGGTGTTGGTTTGGGCAGTTTATTGATGCAGGAGGGTAAGGTGATTTCTTATGCTTCTTGTCAATTGAAGCCTCATGAGAAGGATTACCCTACACATGACTTAGAGTTGGAAACAGTCAACTTTGTGTTAAAGTTGTGGCGGCATAACTTGTATTGGGTCCATTGTGAGATTTTCTCAGATCATCGTAGCCTTAGTACTTCTTCTTTCAGCGAGATCTTAATATGAGACAGCGAAGTTGGCTTAAGTTGCTTAAGGACTATGATGTCACTATCCTTTATCATCCGGGCAAGGAAAATTTGGTTGCGGATGCCTTGAACCGAAAGGCAACTATTATGGGGAGTTTAGCTTATCCATTGACTCAGGAGCGACCTTTGGCCTAGGAGGTTAAGTTTTTATCTAACCAATTGGTTAGGCTTGATATTTCGACACCTGAGCATGTATTAGCCTTTGTTGAGGCTAGATATTCGTTGATGGACAAATTCGAGCTCACCCATTTGATGATGTTAGATTGAGGGTGATTCGTGATAAGGTGTTGAATAGTGAGGCCAAAGTGGCATCTCTTGATTTTGATGTTGTTTTGAAGATTAGTGGACGAGATTGTGTGCCGAGAGTTGGTGGATCGGTTAGGCTGATCTTGGAGGAGGCTTATTGTTCTAGATATTCAATTCACCTAGGGGCGGCCAAAATGTACTATGATCTAATACAACATTATTGGTGGAGTGGTCTGAAGAAGGATATTATAGAGTTTGTGGCTGAATGTTTGAATTGCCAACATGTGAAGTATAATCATTAGTGATCGGGTAGTACGATACAGATGATTCCCATTCCCTAGTGGAAGTGGGAGCAGATTATCATGGATTTCATAGCTGGCCTACCCCCGACCTTGGGGATGTTTGACTCTATTTGGGTGATTGTGGATCGATTGACGAAATCAGTGCATTTCATACCTGTGAAGGCAAATTATAATATAGAGAAGTTGGACAAGATATACATTTGAGAGATTATTCATTTTCATGGTGTCCTTATATCCATTGTATATGATAGAGGAGTTGGTTACTAAGCTTGATTTGAGTACAGCTTTTCATCTGCAGATGGATAGTCAGTGTGAGATGACTATTCAAGTGCTATCGGACAAGTTTCAAGCATGTGTCATAGACTTCGAAGGTCATTGGGACCAGTTCAGTACTTTAGAAACCATGTATATTGCTTTCATTACTTTCTTTGATTCTTTGTTTCTATGATTATTCATCTTTGCCAGTGACATGTGATACCCGGGCCCCGACTGAACAATGGGTTTTAACATAACATCATGTTATGTTGGGATTGGCTCGAGCTAGGCTTATGCCCCTAGAGCTGCCATCCTATGAATCAATATATATCAGGATCGGCTCGAGCTAGGTTATTACCTCTAGAGCTGCCACCCATACCAACATTTCAGGTTCGGATCGAGCTAGGTTATTACCTCTAGAGCTGCCCCCTGTCAAGATCGGTCCGAGATAGGCTTATGCCTCTAGGACTGCCCCCTGATCCAACAATCTTTGGATCGGCTTGAGCAAGGCATTTCACCCCCAAAGCTACCACACATACTTGATCATTGACCACATATATGCATTACTTTATTCATTACTTTGAGATTGATACTATGATAGTTATAACTTTACTTGAAGCTTTGGCTCATTAACCAACGAGTGAGAGACATGTGACTAAACATTATTGGAATCATAACCTTATTGGAAACATAACACCATTAGAACCATTGGACAAATAATCAATGAACAAGATACATGAGTATAACCACTATTGGAACTTTGGAACGTAACCTTATTGGGCTTTTGGAACATTATTCATGAATATGAGACATGAGATTCACAATTGATACATGAGTAGGAAATATATGATAATGACCATTGATAACCGGATATAGAATACCTTAGCACATTTCGGGATGGGACAAGTGTAATGTCAATGGGAGTACAATTTGCCGCAGAAAGATACGGACAGAGTAACCTTACATACCTTGTATTCTCAATACGAATATACAATATTAGATGTTCATACAATATCCCGCTCCTTCCTTATGCTTCACTCTATAACACAAATGCATAACGAAGTTTACATTAACCATCAACTACCTTACAAATGCATATGACGTCAATGAGTTACATGTTTACCTTAGACATGTCATTTCCACCTTGACAATACCATTTATGAAATTATCATACCAATAATCCCACAATATGCCATACATTGACCAATACATGATAACCAATAGCATGTCACACCAAGTTCTTACTTTCCACTCTCCATCATCACAACATCACAATTATTCCACCAATTCACTTCACTACACCTCACAACAACAAATTGGCCAAAATCCCATAATTTATACTTATAACAAAATAACAAGTTTAATAACATAATAACACCATACATGTTCATATTTCATCCATACCATACTCTTTCATCAAACCCACAAGTCATATTTCAATTTACAATTCCATAGATAACACATCTTTTACAAAAATACAAAGTACCATGTTCAACACTTCCAAGCACAACCAACATTATTTACATACTCTCCCATACATATAATATATTAATCCATAAGAATAATCACTTACCCAAGCTTGAAAAATGATGATCTTGCTCCAAAAGTTGGCTTTGAGTTCTTAGGGTTTGAGAGAAAAATAGATGAGAAATATCTAGAAAACATGAGAGTTTCCAATGAATAAAATCTGATTTTTGGGTATTTATATAGCCCTTGCGGTCATCCTTAGCCACTCTTGGCATTTAATGCTATGTTTGGCTTGATCAATGGAAGAATGGGTCATTTGACCCATTCTTGGCCCATGTTTTCTTCTCATTTTGGGCCTTTTATTGAGCCCAATTCACTTAACCCAATACAATCAATAATTTCTCATTTTTAAATCATTTCATACATGTCACGACAATATTCCCACTCACGGGATTTATATTTATAGCCTCAATCCCAAAACAAGCGATTCTAGCCACATTGGCCTATTTTGACCAAAAGGGTAAAATCGTCATTTTGATGCCAAATTCCTTCACGGGTAATTTTATCATACCAATATAATACTTTACTCATTCCATGTATATGCTCATGGTTGTAGAAGAAACGTGGCAAAAATCAGCCCAGTACGTCCTCGGGCACCCTTGGGACTTAAGAAAATTTCAAACTTTGAAAAGAGGAAAAACCCATCCTGGCACGCCATTGGGCGCGCCATATTGCTGCCTATGGGATAAAAATTTTGTCCCAGAGCATCCTGGCATTCCCTCTGGCGCGCCCCAACCTTAATTTTTTTGAAAATTTCGTTTTTCGACTTTTCTTCGCGGGTTTGGTTAGATACTTCAAGTTCTATTCTTTAACTTAGTTCCTACCCTTAATATCCTTTATTTGGAGGTCCTACAAACCTCGTTTTTAACCCCACAAATGTTCCACGAAGTCACACAATATTTCCTACGAAATTCTAATCACATGTATGAGGGCCAATATCAACTATCTAATCCATAACATTACAAAATACATACTTAGTGCTCTCGACACCTAGGGAAACATTATTCAATGCCTTCAGGTAGGGTTAGGAAGGTACGGGGTGTTACATTCTTCCCCCCTTAGGAACATTCGTACTCGAATGTTAATAGTATCGCTTCAATTACGACAAATGCATCTCTATACTAGCATACATATACATAAACACTTTAGGCTCATGGCTACTTACTTGTTATTGGTATACTTCCACACTTTGAACTTTTTCTTCCATTTGAAACAAATAAGGGTTGTTGATTTCATCACTTTTGTTTTCTCAACTTCTAATGCGATTTCTTTGGCTTATTGGTCTCTCACAAAAACTTTTACAGAATTTACGTCTTTACTTATTAGCCTTTTTCACTTGTCGGTCTGAAATAACAAAAGGTATCTCTTCCTAGTGAAATCCTTCGTAATTTGTATATTTTCAATGGGAGTAATACGAAATGGAACCCTTATGCACTTCCGGCAACTTCACATGGCATGTTGTATAGGATAATTTCTCCTTTCTTTCCATATCCCATTACCTCTTTCATTAGTAATGCTTTAAGAGTGCTTAATCATTCGACTATACCATTACGATATGTGTCTTTGACTCTAATAAAGTCACCAATAGGTGGAGATATGTCAATTGACTTAACTGATATATGTATCATTCGAAAATATGGATAATATACCTGTATCTTCGTCAGGAGATGCCTCTGCATTCTGCCGGTCCACTAGAGCATAGGTATGATTTTGAGTTGCACTGGAACTAGTTTCCCCTCTAATATCTCTACCACAACCAATAGGCTGTACACCCTGCCTAGGGAAGGAACCGGTGATGATGATGCAACGGTCGATCCCGTAGGTCGTGCTATACCACCCATGCCTCTTTGTGGGCACTCTCTCACCATATGCCCTGGCTCGCCGCAAAAATAACAGACATCCATTCCGACTCGGCATTCACCTAAATGAGACTTCCCGCAGTGCTGACATGGCTGGCGAGAAAACCCTGATGTCTGTAAACCCCGAACCACACTACTCTGCCCAAAATAGCTGCTTCTAGATCCTCAAAATTGAGATTGAGGGCCTTCTGTGGAATAAAAAGATAATGGTCTAGGCTATCTATGAAAACTCCGAGGGATAAACTCTCTTTGGGATACCATAGACTGCCCCGTAGATCTTGCCCTCTTTGTTGGCCCCCCTTCAGATTCCTGTGTTCTTTTCCTTTGCCTCTGATCTTCCATCTTTTTTGCAAAGGCTTGTATTCTAGTTATGTCCTATCCTTATTCAATGCCGCAATAGTACAATATCGAACCAAGTATGGATCCAATATATCCACGTACCGATGAACTCTATCGGTCATGGTAGCTACCACATTTGGTGCATACCTAGCCAAAGAGTTAAACTGGAGACTGTACTCTCTGACGCTCATGTCACCTTGTCGCAGATTTAAGAACTGGTCCGCACGAGCCTCTCGGACATCGTATGGGAGATAGTGATCAAGGGAATCCGCTTTAAATTCTTCAACAATTAGGTAGATTTGCACCAATACCATGAGATTTCTTCCAATCCTCATACCATAATATAGCCTCACCTTTCAATCTGTACGCATCAAGTTCAACTGTTTCTACCCCCTTCACGTGCATAACTTCCAAGGCCCTCTGAATTTGATCCACGAAGTCCTGTGGATATGCTTTTGGATCTGATCCAGTGAATATAGGAGGGTCCAGTTTCAGAAAATCTTGCGTTCTGCGGCTCGCCACTCTAGCCGCATCATCATCATGTGTCATTGGACAACCTCTTCCTTGACTTTGGGCTGCCACTAACTGTGTCAACATATGTACTGCATTTCTAAGATCCTGGTCTGTGGCATTCATTGGTGGTTCTGTGGGTACTTCTCTACCAACTGGCTCCTCCGGAGCTGGAAAAGTAGACGAAGACCGCGATGAAATTTCAGCATTTGCTCCACCTTGACTAGCTTGGTCAGGAGGTAATCTACTCATTCCTTCACCAACAGGCACATCTACCTGCTTCCCTTTACCTCTACCTTTTCTCGTGATTGGCATTTTGACTATACCAAAGAAAAACAATTACCATGGTTGGATGCAATTCAACTTACAACACTGGCTCTATTGCACGATCTAGAAGTGAAGAAAAGAAACAACATCCTAAATGCCCCATAGCCTCCACCTTATAAATGTGGTGCACAACACATCGATAAGTAAGACTCTACTCAGACACGGCTTTGTAGACACCCTTAGAACGACCTGCTCTGATACCACTTTTGTCATGTCCCGAATCCCATCTGGACGGAGTGGCACTCATAGCCGACAAGGCCCAAGAGAACCAAGCTTTGCTTCTATTCAATCACATGCATGCCATAAGAAAACCATGATCACGTAAGAGCTTTAAGTACCAACAATGGAATTCATAAAACATATGTTATAGATATACATATGCGGAACTTGGCCGTTGAGGCCATCTAGTCAAAGTGTCATGTACCATCTTACATCCATACACCCACAAACGTCTACAAAAGCCTCTAACAGATGCATTGACCATAACGAACTAAAAGTCGGGACAAGTCCCTGCTTTATACAACATGTACAACACCAAAACATATGAACAACTGTGACTCGAAGAAGCCCCGAAATAACTAGAGCTCACCAATGATCCGTAACAACTGGCAACCTACTGTGGAGGCCTACTAGTACCTGCGCCTACAGCAAGTAAGGTAAATCCCCTAAGAGGGGTCAGTACGAAGAATGTACTAGTATGTAAGGCTTAAATGAAACTGTATGATATGTAAATATGTCAATGAACTCAAATACAAATGAATGACCAATATAGATAAGTCACTATTCTGTACTTTGGAAACCATGTATATCGCTTTCATTACTTTCTCTGATTCTTTGTTTCTGTGATTATTCATCTTTGCCTGTGACCTGTGATACCCGGGCCCCGACTAAACAGTGGGTTTTAACATAACATCATTTTATGTTGGGATCGGCTCGAGCTAGGCTTATGCCCCTAGAGCTGCCACCCTATGAATCAATATATATCGGGATTGGCTCGAGCTAGGTTATTACCTCTAGAGCTGCCACCCATACCAACATTTCAGGTTCGGCTCGAGCTAGGTTATTACCTCTAGAGCTGCCCCCGGTCAGGATCGGTCCGAGCTAGGCTTATGCCTCTAGGACTGCCCCCTGATCCAACAATATCGAGATCGGCTTGAGCTAGGCATTTCGCCCTCAAAGCTACCACCCATACTTGATCATTGACCACATATATGCATTACTTTATTTATTACTTTGAGATTGATACTATGATAGTTATAACTTTACTTGAAGCTTTGGCTCATTAACCAATGAGTGAGAGACATGTGACTAAACATTATTGGAATCATAACCTTATTGGAAACATAACACCATTGGAACCATTGGACAAATAATCAATGAACAAGATACATGAGTATAACCACTATTGGAACTTTGGAACGTAACCTTATTGGGCTTTTGGAACATTATTCATGAATATGAGACATGAGATTCACAATTGATACATGAGTAGGAAATATATGATAATGACCATTGATAACCGGATATAGAATACCTTAGAACATTTCGGGATGGGACAAGCATAATGTCAATGGGAATACTATTTGCCGCAGAAAGATACGGACAGAGTAACCTTACATACCTTGTATTCTCAATACGAATATACAATATTAGATGTGCATACAATGTCCCGCTTCTTCCTTATGCTTCACTCTATTACACAAATGCATAACGAAGTTTACATTAACCATCAACTACCTTACAAATGCATATGACGTCAATGAGTTACATGTTTACCTTACACATGTCATTTCCACCTTGACAATACCATTTATGAAATTATCATACCAATAATCCCACAATATGCCATACATTTACCAATACATGATAACCAATAGCATGTAACACCAAGTTCTTACTTTCCACTCTCCATCATCACAACATCACAATTATTCCACCAATTCACTTCACTACACCTCACAACAACAAATTGGCCAAAATCCCATAATTTATACTTATAACAAAATAACAAGTTTAATAACATAATAACACCATACATGTTAATATTTCATCCATACCATACTCTTTCATCAAACCCACAAGTCATATTTCAATTTACAATTCCATGGATAACACATCTTTTCCAAAAATACAAAGTACCACGCTCAACACTTCCAAGCAAAACCAACATTATTTACATACTCTCCCATGCATATAGTATATTAATCCATAAGAATAATCACTTACCCAAGCTTGAAAAAATATGATCTTGCTCCAAAAGTTGGCTTTGAGTTCTTAGGGTTTGAGAGAAAAATAGATGAGAAATATCTAGAAAGCATGAGAGTTTCCAATGAATAAAATCTGATTTTTGGGTTTTTATATAGCCCTTGGGGTGATCCTTAGCCACTCTTGGCATTTAATGCTATGTTTGGCTTGGTCAATGGAAGAATGGGTCATTTGACCCATTCTTGGCCCATGTTTTCTTCTCATTTTGGGCCTTTTATTGAGCCCAATTCAATTAACCCAATAAAATCAATAATTTCTCATGTTTAAATAATTTCATACGTGTTACTACAATATTCCCACTCACGGGATTTATATTTATAGCCTCAATCCCAAAACAAGCGATTCTAGCCACGTATGGCCTATTTTGACTAAAAGGGTAAAATCGTCATTTTGATGCCAAATTCGTTCACAGGTAATTTTATCATACCAATATAATAATTTACTCATTCCATGTATATTCTCGTGATTGTAGAAGAAACATGGTAAAAATCGGCCCGGTACGTCCTCGGGCACCCTTGGGACTTAAGAAAATTTCAAACTTTGAAAAGTGGAAAAAATCCATCCTGGCACGCCCTTGGGCGCGCCAGCTTGCTGACTCTGGGCTAAAAATTTTGGCCCAGAGTGGCCTGGCACGCCCTCTGGCGCTCCCCAACCTTAATTTTTTTGAATATTTTGTTTTTTGACTTTTCTTCGCGGGTTTGGTTAGATACTTCAAGTTCTATTTTTTAACTTACTTCCTACCCTTAATATCCTTTATTTGGAGGTCCTACAAACCTCGTTTTTAACCCCACAAATGTTCCACGAAGTCACACAATACTTCCTACGAAAGTCTAATCACATGTACGAGGGTCAATATCAACTATCTCATCCATAACATTACAAAATACATACTTATGGCTCTCGACACCTAGGGAAACATTATTCAATGCCGTCAAGTAGAGTTAGGAAGGTACAGGGTGTTACAGCATCAACCCCAAGAATAAGCAATTTTAGCCACTCATGACTTGATTTATCATAAATTGATAAAAAAAACCACAAAAAGAAATAAAAGATGAAAAGAAGATGTATTAACCCTAATTTGGATGCCAGAATCTCCTAAGAGTAGAACAACAAAGATGGAATATTTATGCCCCCATCTTTGATACACTAACCCAAGAGCCCTATTTATAGGCTGGTTTTTGGAGGCAAAAATTGTCAAAAAGCAGCCCGGCATTCCCTTGGGCGCGCCTGGCACTTAGGCAATTTTTTGCCTCTAAAAGGTAGTGCATAAGAGGCTCGGCACGCCCCTTGGAGCCCCCCTCTGCTGTCCATCTAAACAAAATATTGGTCCAAAGTGGCCCGGCACGCTAGTTGGCGCGCCAATGCCTAAAATTTTGATTTTCTTCCTTTCTTCGTGGATTCGGGTGGATTCTTCAAGTCCAAATCTTGGGCTTGTCTCTTATCTTCAAGATCCTTTGCTCGTAAGTTCTTCAAGCCTCACTTTAGACTCCAAAAAATGCTCCAAATAGTCAAAAATTCCACCTACAAGGGTCTAATCATATTTATTAGCACAATATCAAATATTCCATCAAAACAATACAAAATACACACTTATTGCTCTCAAAACTAAGGTAAAAATGGGTCAAAGTCGGCAATAAGGCATATAAATACGCCCTGGATCACCACCCCACACTTAAAGCTTTGTTCGTCCTCGAACAACAACCACAATCAACTCAAGGCGACTCTATAATTACTACTACAACTAAGACACTCAAGCTAGCACTACAACGACCACATGAATAGCAAGCTCTACATTTGGCATGTTATATTACAACTTGAAACACATGAATACTACTTCAAAACTTCCTAGCCTCAAAAATTGACTCTACCAAATTTTCAAACTCATGAACATTACTCAACAAAGTGATCATATAAGTCACCTACCTATCATCAAACATGTGCCCTCACCATAAGAGAGTCACCCACATTTACTCACAGATATGCAATTTATCACAATAATGGGTGTAAGAATCAAATTCCGCTCACTCTCACAAAGAATTCACATGTCACATAAGAAGAACCATAAGCTTGCACTTAGTGTAGTACTCCACTAGTATCAGAATGTCAAAGCTTAAGATCAAGGAGGACTTTAAGGGTTGTAATGTATGCTAAGAGATGGGTAGGAACTATTTGGTCAAGAATAGTGACTATCTTCCCTAAGCGCTTTAATGCACTACAATTTACATTAAGATCACCTCCAACCAACCTATTTTGCACCACTTTTCATTACATTACTCCCTACCAACAACACATAAACTTTTTCACACACCAAAAGCAATTTACTTGGGGCTTCAACTTCACTTTTTCCTTCATCAATTTTTATACTCCTTAACATCTTAATTTCTCAACTAAAGCGCTTAGGATTTTTGGATCAAATTAAGGTTAATTGAAAGAAAAGGATTAATCTACATATAAGGCTACCAAAGAATAGGCTAAAGGCTCAACGGGGCTAGCTAAGATCATGCAAAAAGGATAGATAAAGTAGGTATAAAATATGGCTATCAAAGAAATGCCTATATCATCTCCTAAACTCAACACCCTTTATTTCGCTTTACAAACACACTAGGCAAGTTCTAGACATCAATATGCATATGGAATAACACAAAAACCTTACTCACACATGGCACATATCTAAATCAAGATGGATCCCTATAGACTCTCAACCAAGCAATAGAAAGAATTCAACATTAAGCCAACATCACAAAAGAGTAAAACAAAGGAGCCTAGGTGTCTTAACAATAGTCATTCAATTCACTACACATGCTTCAACATTCAAAACCAACTTGCATCATGCAATCACGCGTAACATCTGATTAGAGCATCTCTAAAAATTTAAAATTACTCATAAAAATAAAAAGGATACTGGGTTCAAAGGGCTTCCCCTCAGAAAAGAACCGAAAAGAAAAATCGAGGGGTGGATGAAGTGTGCTCCTAAATACAACAACAACAACAACAACATACCCAGTGTATTCCCACCAGGTGGGGTCTGGGGAGGGTAAAGTGTACGCAGTCCATACCACTACCTCAGATGAAGTAGAGAGGTTGTTTCCGATAGACCCCCGGCTTAGAACAGATAACAATCAAACAAAAGTAATAGAAACAAACAAGAAGAAAAGACAACACATCACTATATACGGAAATAGGCAAGACACCCACAAAGTAGCACTATAGACTATTTATTCAGGGTTACAAACATCTCCAAAACAACACTAACAAGAATAGGCCCAAGAAACAACAGGCACTGATACACATAAACATACCTTTCTACACAATACGGACTCCTTCCTACCCGCTAACCCTCTACCCTAATACGCGACCTCCACATTTTTCTATCAAGGGCCATGTCCTCTGTAAGTTGTAACTGCGCCATGTCATGCCTAATTACCTCCATACAATATTTCTTCGGCCTACCTCCACCCCGCCTAAAACCATCCACAGCCAACCTTTCACACCTCCGTACTGGAACATCCGTACACCTCCTCGTCACATGCCCGAACCAACGCAACCTCACCTCATGCATCTTATCCTCCACCGAAGCCACTCCCAACTTTTCTTGAAAGTGTGCTCCTAAATAAAACTAAAAATTACTAAAAGAAAATCGTTTTGTATTTTTCAAATTTTCAGCAACATAAGCAAAAATTAAATAACCAAAAGAATCCTATAGCACACTCCACCCTAACCAAATCGAATATTTCCTACCCCACACTTAAAATCATACTTTGTCCCCAAAGTATAACTCAAAGAATAAAGAAAGAGAAATACTTCCTGAGGCCTCTAGGCCTAGCTAGTAGCATCTTATCCATCAAAGAGGTCCAGAGGAGCCCCCACATAGATTTTGCAATGCTCCTTAGCTTAGATTTTGGGTACTCAGACTTCCCCTAATTTGCAAAACAAAACAAACAACAAACAAAAACAAAGGTGACACTAAAAAAAAATAAAAAAAAATAACATAAACTACACACTAAACGTTGGGGTGCCTCCCACAAGCACCTAATTTAACGTCGCGGCATGACCTATCAACTTTTTCCTCCATCTTAAGGATATGAATTTCACCCCCAACATCGCATCCATCTTTTTGCTTCGCTCATAAGGTGGTGGTGAACATATGAAGGGACCAAGTGATGGATGGTGCATATTAAATAGCTTAGCCCTAAGGTGAGGCATGTTGTTTTGTTTCTTGTTTGGTGTAAATTTAAGAATGTAGGATTCTTGTTCCTCATATACACAATCCTCCACTAGTTCAGATGACTCAAAATACATGTCATCATTTCAACATAATGTAGAAAAATGCTTTGAATGAGATCCAATACGTCCCACTTTCCCGCTTGCCCTAGCTGCAACATGCTCACATTTATACTCCCACTCAACGCCAGCCTCAATCAAAGAATAATAGTCGAATTATTGACATTCTTCTTCTTTCTCCACAAAATGGCTAGTCTCCACAACTACTGGTGAATGGACATTAGACATCTCAATCTTTTTCATCAACTGAACATTCAAGTCACGTATATCTAAGACAAATTGAGCTATCTCAGAAATAAGCTCATCTCTTCCCCCTTTTAATTGGGTTGCCACGGTTGTAAGACCATTCCGGAGATACTCATGAATTTTTAATTGTTGTTCTTGCTCCATTAGCCATTCCTGGATTACTATGTCTTCTTCATCATAACTTTCTTCTCTATTGCCTCCCTTTCTTCATCAATCCGGGGTTTCTTTGATAAGACAGTAACTTGCTGATCAATACAAGTTTCAGCCCTAGCCTGTAACTTTGTGACTTGGGACTGCATTTTCTTGGTGGCTTCCCTTATTCTCTATATTTCTTCCATATATTGTGTCTGCATCTCCATTACTCGCTTCAACATATCCATAAAGTAAGCCTCATGTTCTGCCTTGTTAGCTCGATTAGCCCTGTCAACATCACAAACAACAGACTAATCATAATAGGGGTTCAGGGGAGGGGAATAATAGTTTGGACAGTCACTCCAATGTCTATCCTGACCACCACACATCTGACATCTATTCAATTCAAAAGATTGTGTAGGTGCGCACAATCCTCTCTCTTGAATATCATGACAATTACCATCCAAGGGTGGTCCTCCACAAAAATAACATGAATTTTCATCATTCAATGACCATATATCGCAGGCTGACATATCAACAAGAGTAGTAGAAAAGTAAACAAAACTTTGTACAAAAATAAATTATATAAAACTCAAATAAATAAAAAGAAAAAGTCCAATCTAGATAAAGAATTAAAATCGAAGTCCCCGACAACGGTGCCAAAAAACTTGTTGTGACCCATCTATACACGCAAGTGCACGTGATCGTTCAAGTAATATAATGACTTCTTTAAAAGAGCCGGATGTCGAACCCACAAGGACTTGTCGCTTAACTATTCACTAGACTAAACTAGTTCTTGATTATTTATTTAAGAGGGGGAATATAGAGATATGATGGTTTTAAAGAATAAAATAACTATGAACTAAACTAACATGATTAACTTGGGGTATAAACAATGGCAAGTTGAATTCCCAGGGTCAAGGCATCCCGAACATCATCTCGAGCGCTTGAATATTAATGGTTCAAGAAAATTGAGTTGTCTATCGTGGTTATTGATCACGAGATTAATATTATGATTATATTCGTCTCTAAACTATAACCTTATATTATAAATTGGAAACCTAACTACATCATTGAGCGGGGATAGATTTACCAACTCTAAAGCCATTAAGTTGTCTTCCCGTATTTGAACAAGCGCGGCGAATTAAGTACCTCTTGGTCCAAACCGCATATCAATCTCTTGAAATATTTTCCTCGAGTAAAGATCAAGCTACTTATATTCCCCATTCTATCTCTCAGTTTCTCTCTCGAGCACACCTCAAGACAAGTGATTTATTTCAATGGTAATTAAGCATTAAAATAGTAAAATCAAGAATATAAGAATAACCAATAAATTGATAAACTTCAGCAAAATCCAATAATATTCCACTCACGAGATTCATGTTCGTCGCCTCAACCCCAAGAATAAGCAATTTTAGCCACTCATGGCTTGATTTATCATAAATTGATAAAAAAAAACCATAAAAAGAAATAAAAGATGAAAAGAAGAAGTATTAATCCTAACTTGGATGCCAAAATCGCGTAAGAGTAGTTCAACAAAGATGGAATATTTATTCCCCCATATTTGATACAATAACCCAAGATCCCTATTTATAGGCTGGAATTTGGAGGCAAAAATAGCCAAAAAGGCGGCCCGGCACACCCCTGGGCGCGCCTGGCACTTAGGCAATTTTTTGCCTCTAAAAGGTAGTGCATGAACGGCCTGACACGCCCCTCGTAGCACCCCTCTGCTGTCCATCTAAACAAAATATTGGTCCAAAGCGGCCCGGTATGCTAGTTGGCGCGCCAATGCCTAAAATTTTGATTTTCTTCCTTTCTTCGTGGATTCGGGTGGATTCTTCAAGTCCAAATCTTGGGCTTGTCTCTTATCTTCAAGATCTTTTGCTCGTAAGTTCTTCAAGCCTCACTTCAGACTTCAAAAAATTCTCCAAATAATCAAAAAAATCCACCTACAAGGGTCTAATCATATTTATTAGCACAATATCAAATATTCCATCAAAATAATACAAAATACGCACTTATTGCTCTCAAAACCAAGGTAAACATGGGTAAAAATTGGCAATAAGGCATATAAATACGCCCTAGATCAGTTATGTTGAAATTTTCACTCATGAAGGGTGTTATGAGGTTCAGAAAGAAAGAAAAGCTTTGTCTGAGATTCATTAGCCAACCCTTTCGAGATCCTTGAGAAGTATGGTGATGTGGCATATTGGATGGCTTTGCCTCCAAATCTGTCGGTTGTTCATATTGTATTCCATGTTTCCATGATGAAGAGATACCATCTAGATGATGCACATGTGATTCAATGGGATTTTATTGTACTAGATCATGATTTATTCTTTGAGAAGGAGCCTATTGCAATCCAAGATAGGCAGACTAAGAAGTTGAGGTCTATGAGTATTGATTCAGTGAAGGTCCAGTGGAGACATCTCCCTATTGAGGATGCTACTTGGGAGGTTAAGTCCAATATGAGAAAAAGATACTCCTATCTTCTTACCACTTCAGGTACATTATTTATTTTTTAGTTCATGGACGAACTAGTGTTTCAGTGGTGGATAATGTAACAACCTTGATTGTGAAATTCCTTTTTTTACGTGCTTTGACCATTTTGCCCTTATCTGTAGTCGTTACATGTTATTTATGTAGTGTGGGGATTTTTGGCGTGGTCTGTATTTGCAAATGATTCAGGAGAGTATGAGACTATTAGAGGCTTTAAAAGCCATTAGTTTAACTTCAATCAACATTTTGTGTTTCGAGCGCCGGCTGGAGATTTGGACAGTTCCATTGGATCTGGAATGTCAATTTTGGGTTAGTAATGGGGTTGGTTCGGGTTTGAAACTTTATTTTACATTTTGACCCTTCTTTTAAAAAATAGTGAAATAAGCCAAAATTGGGTCCCAGGGGCTAAATTGTTGTAGACAATATCTTTTCAAAGATAAAATGTTGCCATTTAGTCCAGAATGTCAAAAATATCCTAGTTGCATATATGGTTTAGTTTTGCGGGGCCCTGAACGAATCCCAAAGAATCATTCGGACACTTTGAAGTTGTGGAAAACCAACTGGTGCTGCAGAATTTTTTGGTGTAAAGATCCTTCTTCGCTAATACGGGCCCTTTGCCATGAATACAGAGAAGGATCCTTTATCGCGATGGTGATGGTGGTGGCCATGATTATGAAGCTTTATCGTGACCGGGCTGGGTTTTCTTTCTCATCGCGAATGCGATCAGACCTTCTCGAACGTAATGCATCCTGGTTACCAGCCTTCACAAATGAGAAGGGTTGGCCACTAATACGAAGGCCAAATTATTGTCCACACAAGTCCGCGATCGCAAGGTACTGTTCACAGAATAGTATAAACAGCTCATTTTCACGATTTTCTTCCATTTTTGGACCTTGGAGATTCGGGAAAGGGAGATTCTTAGGGTTTTCTCAACCATTCTTCCTTGGGTAAGCTAAAAATTCATCTTCCCATTATTTTCTAGTGATTATATCATCAAAAACACCTTTTAATCTTGTTTTTAAACTAGAATTTGGGATTTTTCCGGTAAACTCTTAAAATAGGTTTTCATCAATTTGAACCTTTTTTTGAACTCATTTTTGCATGGTTTTTAAGTTGTAGATTCATATTGTTATGGAGAACATGTTTTTAAAATAAAATCCCAGTTTTACCGCTTTCAATTCCAAACCCATTTTTCAAACTCGTTTTGGACCTGTCTTTAAAATAGTCGATATAGGTATCAATAACTTCCTTTTGATGCATAGCTTATGTATTTGATAGATTTAGCATTCTGAGACTATTCCAAATGGAAAGGCTCTTCATTGAAGGTTCTAGACTTGGATTTTGGCACATTGAGGTAGTTTATGGTTTAACTTTTTTCAGACTTGGCTCAGTAGTTAAAGAATATATAAAGCATGCTACGGGTTGGGGAATTAGCTAGGGAAGTTAAATTTTCAGATTATTATTATTATTATCGTGTTCCCATGTGGAGGCTTATATGTACTTTGTTGTTCACTTGGGTGAATATGTACTGCAGGTTGCCCGTGCAAGGGCTTTATTTGACATCATAGGCCTAATTTATGCATTAAAGGTCATGTTTATTATTGTGATGTCCGTACGGTGGTTTAAATAGATATTATAGGCCTTCTTTGAGCATTATTTTCCTCTATCATGATAGTAATACCCGAGTTAGAGGTTTGAAATGATATTATTGATGTCTTACATGACTATTCTTTCTAGTGGTGCTGAGTGAGGGAAGATATCATGAATTATCGGCATATTGAGTTGATTCTGAGCTTACTATGTCTTGAATTGATTATCATCTTCATACTGATTGGTTGTGGGCATTACATCCTCATTGCATTGGATCCTTCATGTCCCTTTTATGTACTTATTGATGTACACTTTATTCCTTTATATATATTGCATTTATAGTTGTTCCTTTTTGACTTTATATTATAGAACTGTTAGTGGAGACAGTGTGAGCTACCATTTGGGAACTTTTCTGTTTGCATGTGACGTGCTCATAGTATCTTTTACTTATTTTATTTTCTACTTTACTCGGTCGCCCTATGATACCTACTGAGTACAAGTAGACCGTACTAACCCCTACTGTTAGACCTTCATCTTGATGGTTCGGGTGGTTCAGTCTTGGACAACGATTTACATAATCAACCTAGCCTAGGCCATATGGTAAGGGCCAAAGTCAGATTTACTTAAGGCCATTCTGTCGGCATGGGCATGCCAGCATGGCATGGCTCGTGTCAACAGGGCATGGCAAGACCTTGGCATTAGCATGTCTAAGGCATGCAAGGCTTCACTATGGCATGACAAGTGCTGGCAAGCTAAGGCGAATCAAGGCTAATATCACGACCCAAAATTCCACTAGGGCCGGACTGCCACCCGAAGCCAATATGGCCCGCGAGAACTGATCTTTGCTCATGAACATTCGTATTCATAACCTCATATGAATCTTATTATACCTCATGCAACTATGCAGAAGTCATGGGCATGGAAATATATGGTGTATATATATATATATATATTTATAAAACTTGGTCGTTGGGGACATCAAGTCAAAACGGATATTCATCTCTTACATTCAGATACCCACATAGGTCTACAAAAGCCTATAACAGATGCATCTACAATACCAACTAAAATTCCGGACAAGTTCCCGCTTTATACAACATTTACAACATCAAAACAAATATACAACTGTGACTCGAAAAGCCCCGAAGAAACTGAAGCTCACCTAAGATCTGCAAATGGTCCACAGCCTACAGAGGAGGTCTACTAACACCTGCGCCTGCAATAATTAAAGTAAGTTCCCCAAGAGGGGTCAGTACGAAGAATGTACTGAGTATGTAAGGCCCATAAGAAATTCATCATACATAATAACAGCAACAATGGAATCAATATAAGAGAAATAACGAATGTGAATAAACTCTCTTTTTGTATGTACGAAACCATGTAAATTACGTTCTTTACTTCTCTTGTCTTCATATTTATTCATCTTTATTGTTCTACCCATGCTAGGCTGTTCTGTAGCACCTGGGATGAGATTAATCCATGCTAGGTACTTTGACCCCTGGGATGTTATATTAACCCATGCTAGGCTTTCGTGTCGCCCCTGGGATGTTTCTAACCCATGCTAGGTACTTTGACCCTTGGGATGTTATATTAACCCTTGCTAGGCTTTCGTGTCGCCCCTGGGATGTATCAGGATCGACCCATGCTAGGCTTTTCTGTCGCCCCTGGGATACCACCCATATTATTGGGATCGACCCATGCTAGGTATTTTAACCCCTGGGATACCACCCATGAATACTTATTGATTAAACATTACTTCTTTCTCTCATTACTATTTCTTTTATTCTATGAGTGATACCTTGATGATGGAAACGTTCTTGAAACTTGAAACACAAACATACATTACTTCACGTCTTATCTCTTGTAAGATTGATACCTTTACTTGTGAGGAATAGATACATTAGCTTGCACATTACTTCCTTCATTACTCTTATGAGATTGGTACTTCTACTTGTGAAAGATTGGTACAAAGATAATCATAATATTCTTGGACCTTGGAACATGACATAATTGGAAAATGCTATTCAAGAATAACTAAATTCTCTTACATTATTACTCTCTTTGAGATAGTTCTTTTAGAAATTACCACGTTATGAGAGCATTGGAACTTCAGTCAATGAATAGTCAATGAATAAGAGATAAGTAAATCATAGTTCATCTAAGAATAGGACATATGTGAATAACAATATACGTCAACCTGAATTGATATACTTCAAAACATCTCGGAATAGAACTAGCCCAAGCCCAATGTCAATGTGAACAATATGTTGCAGAAGGATACGAAAAAAGGAACCTTACATACCTTATCGTCTCAATATGAACACTCAATCCTATACATGAATACAATATTCCCGCTCCTTCCTTATGTTTCACTCTACAACACAAATACACAACGGTGTTTACATTAACCATCAACTACCTTACAAATGCATATAACGATAATGAGTTACACAATGGCCTCAAAATGTCATTTCCCCCTTGAAAACACCATTTATGAGATCATCATACCAACAATCCCACAATATTCCCAACATTGACCAAAATATCATAAACCACTAGCATGTCACACCAAGTTCATACTTTCCGCTCTTCATCACCAAAACATCACAATTATTCCATCAAATCACCTCAATACACCTCATATCAACATATCGTCCAAAATCCCATAATTTACACTTATAGCAAAATAACAAGTTTAATAACATAATCACACCATACATGTTGATATTTCATCCATACCATGCTCTTTCATCAAAACAACAAGTCATCTTGCAAGTTTAAATTCTATAGATGACACATCTTTTACAAAAACACAAAGTGTCATGTTCAACACTTCCAAGCATAACCAAAATGATATACATAATCTCTCATGCATATAATATCTTAATCCATAAGAATAACACTTACCCAAGCTTGAAAAATGATGATTTTGCTCCAAGAAGTGCCTTAGGGTTTGAAGTTGAGAGAAAAAGCTTTGGGAAATTTCTAGTTTTGGCATGAGACTTTTGTGTGATAAAAAATCTGATTTTTGGCCCTTTATATAAGCCCTTGGTGTCATCCTTATCCACTCTTGGCATTTAATGCTATGTTTAGCTTGGTCAATGGAAGAATGGGCCCATGTTTTCTTCCTTATTTTGGGCTTTTATTGAGCCCAAATCACTTAACACAATAAAATCAATAATTTCTCATGTTTAAATCATTTCATACGTGTCACTACAATATTCCCACTCACGCGATTCATGTTCGTAGCCTCAATCCCAAAAACAAGCGATTCTAGCCACATATGGCTTATTTTGACCGAAAGGGTAAAACCGTCATTTGGATCGTCCATGAATAATCTTATCAAAATGGAATTCTACTATAATACTTCAATTATTCCATGTATATGCTCATGTTTGTAGAAGAAATGAGGCAAAAAGTGATCCGGTTCGTCCCCGGGCACCCTTGGGACTTAGAAAAATTTTCAACTTTTGAAAGGTGCGCACAAGCAGCCTGGCACCTTGGGAGCACCACCTTGCTGCCTGTGGGCTAAAAAATTTATCCCAGAGTGGCCTGGCACTCCCCTGGGCGCGCCCCACTCCTATTTTTTTTAAAAAAAATCGTTTCTTCGACTTTTCTTCACGGATTTGGTTAGATAATTCAAGTTCTATCTTTTAACTTACTTCTTACCTTTAATATTCTTTGTTTGGAGGTCCTTCAAGCCTCGGTTTTAACCCCACAAATGTTTCACGAAGTCACAAAACACCTCCTACGAAAGTCTAATCACATGTACGAGGGTCAATATCAATTATCTCATCAAAATCATTACAAATTACATACTTATGGCTCTCGACACCTAAGTGAACATTGTTCAACCTCGTCAAGTAGGGTTGGGAACATACGGGGTGTTAAATTCTCCCCCCCCCCCTTAAAAACATTCGTCCTCGAATGTTAACGATGTCGCTTCAATTATAACAAATGCATCCAAAGAGAATATGTGTCCCGGCACTGCACAAATAAGATTCGGTTATATATCATAAGTCTCATGGACACTTAATTATTATTGGTCCACTTCCACATTTTGAAAATTTTTTTCCATTTGAAACAAATATGGGTACGTCGATGTCATCTCATTTTTTTCCAACTTCCCATGCAATCTCTTCGACTTGTTGATTCCTCCAAAGAATTTTTATGGAAGTTACGTCTTTATTTCTTAACCTTTTAAATTGTCGGTCTAGAATAACAATAGGTATCTTTTCCTAGTGAAATCCTTCGTAAATTGTATATTTTCAATGGGAGCAATATGAAAGGAAACTCTTATACACTTTCAGCAATTTCACATGGCATGTTGTATAGGGCCAAATTTTATTTTGTTTGTCCAAATCCCCTTACCCCTTTCATTGATGACACTTTTAAGAGTACTTAATCATCTATGATCACAAACATCTACTATACCATTACGATATGTTCTTTTAACTATACTAAATTCACCGACAGGTAGAGATATTTCCATTGACTTAACTAATAACCCCCAGTGTCCCATTAGATTCGTAGTAGCCGATGGAGTAACATACGATAAAGTAGAGCTCGGATCAGTCAATACATATACATCATGTAAAAATATGGTAATATACCTAAATACCTGTACCTTCCTCAGGAAATGCCTCCTCATTCTGGCGGTCCACTAGAGCATAGGTGTGATTTTGGGCTCCACTGGAACTCGCTGCTCCTTTAAGATCTCTACCACGACCAATAGACTGAACACCTCTGCCTGGGGAAGGAACCGATGCTGATGATACAACATTTGATCCCGTAGGTCGTTCTATACCACTCGCACCCCTTTGTGGGCATTTTCTCATTATATGCCCTACTGTGCCACACCAAAAACAAGCATTTGTCCCCAATCGGCATTCACCTAAATGGTACCTTCCACAATGCTAACACGGAGGATGAGAAAATCCTACTGTCTGTGAGCCTTGCACTCCACTACTCTGTCCAGATGGACCACCTCTAGACCCTTGGAATTAAGAGTGAGCACCTGCTGTGGAATAAGAGAATGAGGTTCTAGGCGGTAACATTCGAGGTCTAGATTCTCCTGGGGACACCATAGACTGCCCCATAGGTCTTGCCCTTTTTGTTGGCCCTTCCTTCGATTCATGTGTCCTTCTTCTTTGCCTTTGGTCCTCTATTTTCTGCGCAAAGGCCTATATTTTAGCTATATCCATATCTCGATTTAAGGCAGCAATAGTGCAGTCTCGTACCAAGTATGGCTCCAGTCTATCCACTTATCGATGGACTCTATCTTCCATTGTGGCCACTACATTTGGAGCATATCGTGCCAAGGAATTAAATTGCAAACTGTATTCTCTAACACTCATATTTCCTTGACGCAAATTTAGAAATTGGTCTGCACGTGCCTACTGGATCTCATAGGGAAGATAGTGATCCAAAAATGCCGCTTTAAATTCTTCCCATGTAGGTGGGTTTTCGCCAATACCTCGAGCTTTCTTCCAGTCCTCATACCACAATATAGCCTCGCCCTTCAATATATAGGTCGCAAGCTCAACCGTTTCCACACCGGACACATGCATAACCTCCAAAGCCCTCTGGATTTGATCCACGAAGTCCTGTGGATCTGCTTTCAGGTCTGACCCAGTGAATATGGGAGGGTCCAATTTTAGAAATCCCTGTGTACGCCGACTAGCTGCTCTAGCCGCATCATTTTTATTTACCATTGGACCAGTTTGTCCTTGTGTTTGTGCATCCACCAACTAAGTCAACATATGTACTGCATTTCTAAAATCCATATAAGTGGCATTCATTGGCGGTTCTTCAGGTACTTCTCTACCGACTGGCTCTTCCGGAGCTGGAAAAGTAGAAGAAGACCGCGATGCAATTTCAGCGTCAGCTCCACCTTGACTAGCTTGTTCAGGTGGTGATTTACTCATTCCTTCACCGACAGGCATATCTACCTGCTTACCTTTGCCTCTACCTCTTCTTGTGATTGGTATTTTACTATACCAAAGAAAAACAATTACCATGGTCAGATACAATTCAACTTACAACACTGGCTATATTGCACGATCTAGAAGTGAAGAAAAGAAACAACATCCTAAATGTCCCGTAGCCTTCTACTTATAAATGTGGTGCACAACACATCGATAAGTAAGACTCTACTCAGACACGGCTTTGTAGATACCCTTAGAACGACCTGCTCTGATACCACTTTTATCACGACCCAAAATTCCATTTGGGCCAGACTGGCACCCGAAGACGATATGGACCGAGAGAACCAATCTTTACTCATGAAAATTCATATGCATAACCTCGTATGAATCTTATTATACCTCATGCAACTATACGGAATTCATGGGCATGGAAACATATGCTATATATATATAGTTATAAAACTTGGTCGTTGGGGCCATCAAGTCAAAACGGATATTCATCTCTTACATTCACATACCCACATAGGTCTACAAAAGCCTATAACAGATGCATCTACAAGACCAACTTAAAGTCTGGATAAGTCCCCGCTTTATACAATATTTACAACATCGAAACAAATATACAACTGTGACTCGGAAAGTCCCAAAGCAACTGGAGCTCACCAAAGATCTGTAAATGGTCCACAGCCTACAGAGGAGGTCTACTAACACCTGCGCCTGCAACAATTAAAGTAAGTTCCCCAAGAGGGGTCAGTACGAAGAATGTACTGAGTATGTAAGGCCCATAAGAAATTCATCATACATAATAACAACAACAATGGAATCAATATAAGAGAAATAGCGAATGTGAATAAATCTCTTTCTGTATGTGCGAAACCATGTATATTACGTTCTTTACTTCTCTTCTCTAAATATTTATTAATATTTATTGTTCTACCCATGCTAGGCTGTTCTGTAGCCCCTCGGATGAGATTAACCCATGTTAGGTACTTTGACCCCTGTGATGTTATATTAACCCATGCCAGGCTTTCGTGTTGCCCCTGGGATGTTTCTAACCCATGCTAGGTACTTTGACCCCTGGGATGTTATATTAACCCATGCTAGGCTTTCATGTTGCCCCTGGGATGTTTCTAACCCATGCTAGGTACTTTGACCAATGGGATGTTATATTAACCCATGCTTGGCTTTCGTGTCGCCCCTGGGATGTTTCTAACCCATGCTAGGTACTTTGACCCCTGGGATGTTATATTAACCCTTGCTAGGCTTTCGTGTCACCCCTGGGATGTATCGGGATCGACCCATGCTAGGCTTTTTTGTCGCCCCTGGGATACCACCCATGTTATTGGGATCGACGCATGCTAGGTATTTTAACCCCTGGGATACCACCCATGAATACTTATTGATTAAACATTACTTCTTTCTTTCATTACTATTTCTTTTATTCTATGAGAGATACCTTGATGATGGAAACGTTCTTGAAACGTGAAACACAAACATACATTACTTCACGTCTTATCTCTTGTAAGATTGATACCTTTACTTGTGAGGAATAGATACATTAGCTTGCACATTACTTCCTTCATTACTCTTATGAGATTGGTACTTCTACTTGTGAAAGATTGGTACAAAGATAATCATAATATTCTTGGACCTTGGAACATGACATAATTGGAAAATGCTATTCAAGAATAACTAAATTCTCTTACATTATTACTCTCTTTGAGATAGTTCTTTTAGAAATTACCACGTTATGAGAGCATTGGAACTTCAGTCAATGAATAGTCAATGAATAAGAGATAAGTAAATCATAGTTCATCTAAGAATAGGACATATGTGAATAACAATATACGTCAACCTGAATTGATATACTTCAAAACCTCTCGGAATAGAACTAGCCCAAGCCCAATGTTAATGTGAACAATATGTTGCAGAAGGATACGGAAAAAGGAACCTTACATACCTTATCGTCTCAATATGAACACTCAATCATATACGTGAATACAATAGTCCCTCTCCTTCCTTATATTTCACTCTACAACACAAATACACAACGGAGTTTACATTAACCATCAACTACCTTACAAATGCATATAACGATAATAAGTTACACAATGGCCTCAGAATGTCATATGGTAAAGCTTGGTTATAGATGGGATTTGAATATTGTATTCGAATTTTAAATTATCCTATTAGTTGGGGATGTCAACCAAATTAGAATAGGGTCTTGCGCTGGATATATGACTGGCATGTGGCTGATATGTGAAAGAAGTTGTGCCCTATAAATAGGCACAGGCAGGCTATCACAAAGGCCAGATTTGGTTGTGTTGGTCAGATATTTGTAAGGATGTTTTGTGTGCTTCTTTATGGAATGAGTTAAATACAAAGTTGGAGATTCGTTCCTGTATATCCTTGTGTCTGTTTTAATTAAACTAGACAAACTAAGGGTTGATCAAAAATTATAAGGGCTGAAGCCATAGTACGTGTGGCTGCCACATTGGGTTCGGAAAAATAGGTTGACCCTCTGTCACCTACTATGCTCATTTGGTGCAAATCCTTGTTCGAGTATGAGGCAAGGAAAGTGATTTGTGCTATGATAGTTGATTTCCAAAGTACCTGGTGAGCTCCCCGTTCAGAGCCCTGTTCTAGCCTACATCTAGCATTTATGTCTTTACTTGTATTCAGAGACAGATTAATGTATTTCAGTATTTAGACTTGCTTAAATGCTCTTGTACTTATGATACCAAGTTTTGGGATTCGGTTGTACTTTGTTCATACTTCGAATTATGAGTACTATGGCCTTACTTCATTCAAGAAGTCTCGTATCATTTCATTTCTTCTTTTCTCGTATTTCTTATCCATTGTGGATTTTTGGCTTACCTACTAAGGCGAAGTTGGGGTAAGTGTCATCATGACCAGAACTTTTGGATCATGACACTTACCCAATGAAGAAATATCAAAACCACCTATAGAATCTCCTAAAATTGAGTTCAAAGCTTCAAAAATCAAGTAATTGGATTCTAAGTCTAAAATTGCCTTTTTAAATCTGCCCAGTGATGCCCTTATCACATTAGCAGACCACCGATCATGATCGTGATGTGACCTAGCCCAGACCCTTCTTTGTAACTGCATACCCACCTCTGCGATTATGATGACCCTCTATCGTCCTTCTTCATGAACGTGACAATCGCCTCGTGAACACGAAGAACCGAACATAAACCGTCTATGCAGCTACATTAAAATCTACATTCTGTACTTTACGGAACCATTAGAATCACGAATGAAGGTCATTATCAATGGATGTTGATCGAAGTCATCTCTAGGCAATAAACTTTCAACTTTCAAATGAACGACCCAAAATGCATCCAAATGCCTTGAGACCGATTCAAAGATGCTACTAACCTAAAAATGACATTCCGGAGCTAACAAAACTATTGAAATATTCATACAATGTTGCCCAATATTGACAAAAGTTAGCCTTACTAACTTCAAAACTTTTCAAAATAAAAAACTCACCTAAAACACAACTAATCACCTCAAAAATTATGTCGCTCACTCCCACAACTTACAGATGCCATAATACAACTTTGGAGAGGGGTAAAACTGTTAAAACACATAAAAATCCAAAATTCAGTAGACGGATTATTACAATAATAGATGACAATTATGATTACTCCACAAAGTGCACTTAGGTCTTTTTGTGGTACTTAGATTTAAGTAATAAATTTGCCATCTAGGTCAGATGTAAGAAAATTATGTGTTCAGATTTTTTTCTCACCAATATCACATACGTGTATAGTTTATGTGGTATACAACAAAACTCTAAGATTAAGTTGAATATTTGTATTACGGAATCTTTCTTCAATATTCGTGATGAGATATTAGGCTCTATCGGATTACATATTATAATTATTATTAAAAATTACACTAGATGACGAATTATGGGTTTTATTTAGATGATTTCCACCAAACAAAACTGAATTTTTGGTTGTATCTTTTTGTTAAATGATATGTTTGCAAAGATTTTGTGATCTAAAATCTAACGCTCCTCAACATCACTCGTGCAAGGACATTTAATAATATTAGAATTATTACCCACAATTAATACAAACATTGGTGTATTTCTAATAATACTAGTTTCACTGCACGTGCATCGCATGTATATTTCCGGTTACATGCACGTGCATGCCCCAGTCATATAGTACATGATTTGCAAAATAAAATCAATATTATTGAAAAGGAATTTGGTAAAGAACTATAAATGAACATGATTTGTAAAATAAAATAAATGTTATTAAAAAGAAATTTGGAAAGAACTATAAATGAACAATAAAGTACTTATTTATTTGTGTTATCAATATGGAGCTCAATGCAACACAATAATGTTTTAAACGACAACAGAATTCTTCTAAAATAGCAAATACTTTAGAATTTTTTCCTAATTACAGATACCATAACACATTTTAAATATGAATGTGAACATCATATGAGTATTTAATTGGTGAGAAGAATAATTCATAACTTCAATAAATGAGCGTAAGAGTGCAACTTTTTCCACTCTGGAAGTCAATAAAGCAAAATAGTTTAAAATCTTTCACTCAGCATGTACCATTATCCAAAAAAATATCTACTCTATAACTTCCCTTGATTATTTCTCTCAAATCTCTATTACACCGCATAAAAAAGAAAAATTAAACAACTGTAATGTCATCGGAGTTATTCCGGAGGTGTAACCCTTGTGTAACACAACTGGTCTCTTCTAATTATAAAATTGTCACTAATCGATAATGCATAAACTGAAGAGCCCTGCATACATATAAAGAAAAAGTCATATGAATACTCTATTGAATTTCTAATCAACTTGAATCCAGAAGATAACTAATACGTACAATTACCAATTTTTACATCCACACCAATGGATTTAAAATTTCAGTTAATTATTTGAAAAACGAATTAAGTACTATCTGGCGAATGACATGAATAGTGCACTGCCAAATGCAAAGCTAATCTGAATTTAGAAGTTCAACATTAGTTTGCTTTTATCCATATAAAAAATGTACTTTTAGAATTTAACAAACACCTATATATGCAATGAGATACTATTGAGTAGGGATGAGATAAGTAAGGATATCCACCTTCCATATGGGATAGTAATCCACTATCGCACAAATGGTTGGATAAAATAGTCCGGGATTAGTTAATACCTCATACAAATTTAGGGAAAAAGTTTGGAATTATTTTTCTTATCCGGTGTACCAAACGACAACAATTTGGCTAGTCAATACCTAGAGTACAGTCCTACACTCAAGGATTGATAAATCTCTCATATATGTGCTAACAAAACTTAATAATTGATATTAGCTAATACAATTCCAATCATAGGCATATTGGCAGGAAATTACAAGATGGATTGAGAGTATAGGAATTAATATCACGTATAGTTATATATTGTAGCATAAATAACGAAGACGTCTTTTTTTTACGATTTATAAACTTTGAAGACGATACCTCAAATTTCTTACATGTCCATGACCTGACGATCTTAAAGTCTAAGAGAGTAGAGAAGTTCTTCTCCGACATCATCCAATTCACTTTGTCCATTTCAATCCTGTTTTGTTTTCTCATATATATGAATCTGGAGTTTGAGATGTATTATTTTTCGGGAATCTGCAGTATTATATTATATGCTGAGCAAAATAGTTAAAGTTCTTTTAGGCTAATCTAACATTGGACTTTATGCTAGTATTTGACCCCAACTATTTTTTGTCCAAGTCAACAACACATTCTTGGGTATACTACTATTATAGAAACATGTACCCATTATGTATATAACGTACTGTAAGATACTAATAGATAAATAATGTAATACTCATTAAAACTATCTTTAAAGTAAAATTTCTTTTACCTTTCACAATAAAAATCAAAGGACTTGATGAGCATAGAATTGCAACTTTCTGTATCTTCATCATCATCCACTTGATGAGCATAGAATTGCAACTTTCTGTATCTTCATCGTCATCATCATCATCTCGCATTCGTCACAACAAGATGGGAAATTGCCAATTAATTAACTCATAAGAAACACATATCATTAACAAATACAAGAATCTCTAGAATTTACACCGAAAATTCTCTAGAACGTAAGTCATTCCCTGTTCAAAAGCTAGATACCTGTTTGCCTAAGAAGTTGGAAGATTATGGGGCAACCATTCTGATTTTGATTATTAGATATTAAACGGCGCAACGTAGGAAGATTGTTGGGGCAACATTTGTGATTTTGATTTTTAAAGAGATTAAACGATGTAACTATTGAGTAAATTGTTCTTGAAGTGTCTGCTGGGAAGTATTGTGCCTGGGGTGGTCAAAATTAATTTAATTTATATGAAATTGGCTGAGGGTATTTTTGGTATTTGAATAATTTTATTTTTATTAAATGAGTTGGGGGTTATTTAGTAATTTCACTTTAAAGTTAGGGAGTTCATGCTTTTAAGGTAGTATAAATATAGATAGATATAGATATAGATTTAGAATTAAAGATAAATTTTTACCCAAAACATAAAAAGGAGAAAAGTTTTAATATACCTCACATATGGTCAATGTTTGGTATCAAGAGAATGATGAAGGGCATGATAAATAGATGATAAATTATTAAATAAAACAATCTATGTTTTCAATTAAACAATTTTGTAATGTTATATTTTATTAAATCCTCGTAGCAATGCTATAAATTTGAACCAAAGAGCACGACACAAGTTCTAAATTTCACTTCACTTTATCAATGTTTTATTATCGTCCAATTTTGTCAACGGATTGGCAGTAACTGAATTTGTCAAGAATCTAGTGAAATCATCTAGAAAATCGGGATAGTCTTTGAGAAGTACAGCAACCAAAACATATAAGAAAATAGTAGTAATAAATAAGAACATGTAGGTCATCTAATATATCTATGTATCTAAATTATATATATATATATATATATTCACCTCATGGTACACCTCTTTGATGTCCTTGTGCTCCATCCTATGCTTTATAATAATATTTTGGAAGGATTTGAACTCATGGGTTATTTCCTAAACGTTCCTGCACGAACTTATAAGCCAACAAGTTAGGATTAAATTTTAAAGAAGGAAGACGAAGACTTTTACTATTAAAATCATAATATAACATAAATGTAAGCTTTATTTTGTTCAATAAACTGGTTGCTTGTTCTAGGTTAAATTTCTTCTTCTCATCTTCATCATTGAGATTTATTTCATATCCCTTGAGCAAGAAATGATTTAATCCCACGAGCAAACTAGGATGCCCTTTAAATAATTCTTTGTATCTTGTCATGACACCATCAACATCAATCCTGTGAGGAATATCAAAGACATAATCCCAAATAAATCAAAATAGAAACTAATTAACACTAGGAAAATTGAAGTAGCAAACCATTGAGACTTCTAGTCGTTCATAATATTAAGGAACATGACATAATTCTCCCTTTGGTATGGAAACATAACCCAAATTTCCTTCAAATAAGACAACTCTTCATTAAGTGTAAGCTTTGGCTTACTCACACTAGCTTCAGCTCTATCTCCGCCACCTCCTTTTCCACCCAAACTCCTATCACAAACTTTTGATTGACTGTATCTAACTCATCCATAAAAAAAAACACAAATGCATTAGAACCATAATCATAAGTAGCCCACAAATACATTGTTGTAGAATCAAGACAGGTGATATCTTCATACTTGGATAAATCTTGGTAGACAGAGTTATAACAAATATAGTTGTTAGAGATGTCTAGTAGGATGTGTCTAAATTATATACAAATGAATTATCTTATTTAATTATACACATTGGTCTCAGGTGGAATATATTTTGATGTATTAAGGCTTATTTAGGTCAATGTATGTAATTAAAGATATATTTTAAACTTTTAACATTTCTATGTAATTGACACTTGAAAATATGTGCAAAGGTGTTTCAAAAATTCAAACTGGAAATGTCTAATAGAGAAACTTTATCATGTGTTCATGTGCTTAGTTAGTACAAGTTGTAGTTCGAGTGTCTAAATGAAACTTAATTACAATTTGTTGTGTATTATTAATTGAGGTGGCATATTTTAAAAGGTTAACATATCTATATATTTTAAAATTTTAAATAAAAAATGTCTAATAGATACAGTTTATCATGTGTTTTTATACTTACTTGGAACCAGTTATAGTTCTAGTATCTAGATAAGTTAAGCCAACTTGTAATGTTCTTAAGATCAAGTACTGATTAAGTTACGTACATTCTCATCTATTTTAAACCAATTCTAAGTTTGGGCAAAACACAAAATTTTTGAACAGTCATGTACGTAAAAATCACCAGACATAGAGAAATGAGCAGAAGACAGAGAGCTTACAAATCTCCACGGAAAGAACCAAATGACTACTTAAATAAACGGCTATCCTTTACTTTATTTGTCAATCGCTTCATGCAGCAAAAACAAAACAACAACAAGAAGTTTTACTATAAAAAGAGACAAAAATGAAAAAAAGACATCGTCCATTCTCTTAAAAGAACTCACCTTTTGAGGTTTTCTGAAGAAGTAATTCCAAAAGTCTCAACAGATCTGTCAATAAAAAAGGAGTTAAATCGGTAATTTAGATCTGAAAAAAATCTTCTTTCAATTCCTTTTTCTCTACCCTTTTCCTTTTCCCATCTTCTCTTTCCCTCCTCTCTGACTTGAAAGAACTACAACACATACACAAATTTGAGAAACAAAAATGTCAAAGGTGGAGAAGTGAGGAAAAACATAAATCAAAAAAAAAAAATGTTGTTGCCCAACATTTTTTATAACACTACTCAGTTTGCATAATACATGTACTTCCAATATCTGACTATGCAAATGACACATGTACTTCCAATATCTGACTATGCACATATAAATAGTCACTAAATTTGGACTACAATTGAAGAGCTCACTTTTCAAGTACAAGATGTCAGCTTATTCAAGAATACCAAACCGGTGCCATGTGTCAAATGATGTGGTACGTCAAGTTGAATGAAAAAGTCAATAGGATAATGTCACATGCCAAAATGACATATCATTTCTAGTCAAATCAAAGGTTAATAAAAATGTGTCATGTGCACAAATTACATGTTTCAGACAATCAAATATTGACATGTCAACTTCAATGTAATTGGCCGAAAAGGAGGTTGTCCTCATCCTAAATTTTCTTCCTACAACTATAAATCGGAGTCTTATAATTCAAAAAAAAAAAACACAAAAATTCAAAAGCTAGAGAAAGCTCGTAGATTGGACGCCACATATTTTTCTACAATTAATAGTGCTCAAACACACCACGTATAGAACGATTAACTATTATTTCTTCATATCTAAAAGAATTTTCTTTTTATATATTTGCAAATTTGAGATGTACTGGATTGATTGAAAACAAGATGTCGCTGAATATTTTAAATTTTAAACTTTAACTTTTTAATTTTTCATGATAAAAGCTAGACTAATATAGATAACACTATATTATTCTAGGTTACATTTGATTACGATTATGAGAGCTACTAAAATTCCAAAAACAAGCAACTGATTTTTTGCTAGTACTTTTATTAAGTATAAAATTGTGGTCAGTATAATCCATCCCAAAATGGAAAAAATTATTTGCAGATCTCTTTTCTCCACAATTATGTATTGATGTAAGATTATGTGACCTGCGATAAAAGACTAAAATCAATGAACATTTCAATTTTGAAATTATTCTCCTCATTATAAAATTATTGCATGTGAGTAAGATTTTTCATCTTGCAACAATATTACTTCTAATAAATCACACATTGAAAAAAATTTCAATTGACGACTGATTGTTCTTTATTAAAATTTAACCAATAAAAAAGTCTTTTTCATTATTTGAAAAATTATATGTAATAACATAAACTATTGTGATCGGTCCCCTTCCCTGGCCCACGTATAGCGGGAGACTAAGTGCACTGGCTATCCATTTTTTAAAGTTGTGTCAACAAGATAATAAGAGGATGTTAAATATTTAAGTTTTGAAATTGTACTACTCAATTTTCGTAATAGGAAATCAGATTATGCTACATTATTTTAGGTTGCATTAGATACCTATGAGATATACTTATAATCGAAGACTGAAATTAATTATTTGTAGTATTTTTGGTTAAATAATAAATTTGTAGTTAATGTAATTCACCTAAAATGGCAAAAAATGGTGTGGCCAAATCTCTTCTTATTAATATTACGTAATGTTATTAGTTTACATGACATTATTGTAGATAAAAAGATTTTATTAAACTTTAATGAAAAAAAATAAGATTAATAAAATTCAATATATATTAGTCTAAGTAAATGACTGCCCTAATATAATTGAATTAGTTATTTAATTAAATCCAATATATATAGATTTTATTTAGAAGGTCCAAATGCATTAGACTAGCCCTTTAAATTAGACTACAAATGATATACCACTTTGTCAAGTACAAGATGCTATATTATTCTTAAGGTCTAAAATGGTATCATGTGTCAAATGACATAGCACGTCAAGTCAAATGAAGGATCCAATATGATCATGCCACGTGTTAAAATAACATGCCTATATTAATCAAAGGCCAATGAAAATGTGTTAACATTGTCACACCCCGAATCCCATTCGGGACGGACTGGCACCCGAAGTCGATGAGGCCCGAGAGAATCAATCTTTGCTCATGTCTATTCATATGCATGCCACTCAATAAGCAGCACCATCACATATAGGTATAAAAATGTCAATAGCGGAAGTTATGGAAACATGTGATATGATATATACATATGACAAACTTGGCCGTTAGGGCCATCGAGTCAACATGGACATGCTTCTCTTACATTCATATACCCACATAAGTCTACAAAGCCTCTACAGATACACATACATAGCCAAGCTAGAGTCGGGACAATTTCCCTCTTTATACAGCATTTATAATACCAACATCAATGTACACTATGACTAGGAAAGTCCCGAACCAACTGGAGCTCACCAAAAAAAATTAGCAAATGACCCGCACTGTACTTTAGAGGTCTACTAGTACCTGTGCCTGCAGCAAGTAAGGTAAATTCCCCCAAAGGGGGTCAGTACGAAGAATGTACTGAGTATGCAAGGCCATATGAAATTGTATTACACATAAATACTTCAATGAACTCATATACAAATGAATAACCAATATGAATAAGTCACTATTTTGTATGTGTGGAACCATGTACCTTACATTCATTATGAATAACCCATCGTTCTGTATGTTTGGAACTATGCACTTTATGTTCATTACTTTCTTTGCTTCTGTATTCACTCATCGTCACCTGTGTTATATCGTACCCGGGCCCAAAATAATCAGTGGGTCTTTACATAACATAATGTTATGTTGGGATCGGCTCGATCTAGGATTATGCCTCTAGAGCTACTACCCATAAATCAAAGCATTGGGTTCGGCTCGAGCTAGGTTATTACCTCTAGAGCTGCCACCCATAAATCAACATATCAGGTTCGGCTCGAGCTAGGTTTTTACCTCTAGAGCTAACCCCTTTCATGATCGGTCCGAGCTAGGCTTATGCATCTAGGACTGCCCCCTGATCCAATAATCTCGGGATCGGCTTGAACTAGGCATTTCGCCCCCAAAGCTACCACCCATACTCAATCATTAACCACATATATGCATTACTTTATTCTTTACTTTTGAGATTGATACAATGATAGTCATAACTTTATTTGAAGTGTTGGATCAATAATCAATGAGTGAGATACATGTAAACAAACATTATTGGCAACATAACCTTCTTGAAAACATAACATTATTGGAACCATTAGACAATAATCAATGAATAAGAGACATGAGTATAACCACTATTGGAACTTTGGAACACAACCTTTTTGGGCTTTTGGAACACTAGGCAATGATTATGAGACATGTGATTCACAATTGATCAATGAGTAGGAAACATGTGATAATTACCATTGGTAATCGGAAATAGGATACCTTAGCACATTTCAGAATAGGACAAGTGTAATGTCAATGTGAATACTATATGTTGCAGAAAGATACGGACAGAGTAACCTTACATACCTTATGTCCTCAATATGAACACACAATCTAACATGTGAATACAACACTTCCGCTCCTTCCTTATGTTTCACTCTACATCACAAGTACATAACAGAACCAACATTAACCACAAGCTACATTCCAAGTGTATAAGCCGACCATGAGTTAGATGAGTCCCCTATAACATTATTTCACCCTTTACAATGCCATTTATGGCCTTTTCATACCAATAATATCATAACATTCTATACATTGACCAAGAGATCACAAACCAATAGCTTTTCGCACCAATTTCCTCCTTTAAATGTTCCCATTAACACCACATCACCATGAACCCATCAAGTTACTCCAATACATTTAATAATTAAAATTCCACAATTTACTCATATAGAAAAATAACAAGTTATATGGACATAACTACACCATACATGTTGAGATATCATCCATACCATTCACTTTCATCAAAACATCAACTCCCTTTTCAAGTTTAATTCACAAAGATGCACATCTCTTAGTAAAAAGCCAAAGTGTCATGTCCAACACTTCCAAGCATAACCAACATGATTTACATAGTCTTTCATGCATATGATATATTAAAGTACAAGAATATTCACTTACCCAAGCTTGGAAGATGATGATCTTGTCCAAGAGTTGATTGTTTTAGGGTTTGGAAATGGAGAGAAAAGTCTAGAAATGTCATGAGATATTTTGTGAATAAAAATCTGCTTTTGGCCTTATATAGCCTCCATTTAATGGTTATCTTGATCCACTTGGTTAATAATTGATGAATTAATGGAAGAATGGGTCATTTGACCCATTGGGCCATGCATTATTGCTCCATTTTGGGCCTCAAGTTGGCCCATTAACACATTTTATCGTAGCCCACTAAAATCAATGTGTAATCCATCATATATCTCATGTTTAATTAATTCCATAATCGTTACGACAATATTCATTTACGAGATTTCCGATCGTAGCCTCAATCGTAAAAATAGAAATTCTAGTCGTTCATGGCTTCTTTGAACATAATTTGTTAAAATACTTGTGACAAAGCATTAACCCCAATTCGGATGCTAAACGCTCTTAATAATAGTCCTACTATGATGAAGTAATGATACCATGACTTATAGGTCTTATACGCATCATAATAGTCGAAGAAAAATTTTGGCGAAAACCACCCCGGCACGCCGCTTGGCGCGCCCCATTGCTGCCTGTGGACTGAAAATTTCAGCCCAGAGCGACCTGGCACGCCCCTGGGCACACCCCACTCTATTTTTTTAATTGTTTTCGTTTCTTCGATTTTTCTTTTCGAATTCAGTTAGATACTTCAAGTTCAACTCTTTAGCTTACCTCTTACCTTTAATATCCTTTGTTTGGAGGTCCTCCAAGCCTCATTTTTAACCCCACAAATTCTCCACGAGGTCACCAAACACCTCCTACGAAGGTCTAATCACATGTACGAGGCCCAACATTAATTACCTCATCAATAACATTACAAAATACATACTTATGAATCTCGACACCTAAGTAACCATTATTCAACGTCGTCAAGTAGGGTCGGGAAGGTACGGGGTGTTACATTCTTCCCCCCTTAGGAACATTCGTCCTCGAATGTTAGTAACATTCTCTCATCTTAACAACTTCAGTCGAAGTGAATCCTTCACATTATCGTATACATATATGATACTTGTAAAGACTTACTTATTATGACTCGAATTCTGTATCTTGAACTTTTTTTTTCATGTACAACAATTACAAGTACATTATTTATTTGGTCTCCTTTGTGATTTCTTCTACGTGTTAACTTCTCCAATAGTGTCCTTACGGAAGCTACTTCTTTATTTCTCTTTGCTTTCGCTTATCGATCTAAAAGAGTAAGGAGTACCTCGTCATATGTGAGATCTTCTGTAACTTGTATATCTCCACTGGGAGCAATACGATATAATCTCCTATATACTTTCGAAGCATCGGATATGACATACTGAATGAACTGTGAAGAGCTCTTAGACTAGTGCTAATAGATACGCAATTTGCCCAAATCTTTGGACAATTTCCCTTTCTTTCCGAATCTCATTATTTTTTTTTCCATTGGTGACACTGTCAAAACTACTTAACCACCTATGGCACATTTTAATTCCCTACTTCAAATATCGTCATATGATTTGTATCGACTTTGGGCCATTTGTATCTGTTGTGTTATCACTTTCACTTTCTCTATAGCTTAATGAACAAAATATGACCCGAGCAAAGAAAATTTCATCCGTTGTAACCCATCCAATTGATGATCTATATTGACTTTCACATAAAGCTTCGTAAGGTTCCTTTTGATACTTTTAGTGTAAGCAATTTCGATAAACAATAGATGTTCATCCCAACTACCTTTAAAGTCTAATGTACAAACTCGTGGAATATCTTCAAATGTTCACATAATACGTTCTGTTTGTCCATCCATATGAGGATGGCAAGCCGTACTTACATCCACCCTGTGTACCCATGCTTTACTGAGAAGACTTCCAGCACTGTGTAATAAAGTGAGCTCTCCTATTTGATATAATAGTGAGTGAAATCCCCTGTAATCGTACTATATTTGTAACATACAACTTTGCATAACGTTCAGCTGTATCGATGGTCCTAACTGGTAGAAAAAAATACACTGACTCGGTAAGCCTATCAACTATTACCTATATGGAGTCAACCATCGCAGTATACGAGGCAACCCTGTGATTAAATCCTTGTTATTCATGTTCCACTTCTAAACTGGAAGGGTGATACATTGCATAAACATGCCTGATACCACACTGTTAATTAGTGACCGCTTGGACATTAGGCTACAAATTCTACAATGCGCTTCTCATGTAACCTTACCAAGACCTCTCTGCTAAACCATGGTACATTTTGGTTGCTTCCGAATGAATAAAATACCATGAATGATGTTCTTCTGTCATAATTCATTTCCTTAACTCATCTATACCCAGTACACACAATCTACATTGGCGTTAAAGTAATCCCCCTTCTGTTTCCTCAAATACCTTCGTCGAACTTTGCTGTACATTTTTTTTTCAATTGAACGAAAAATATGACTTACATATTGCTTTTTCCTTTATCTCAGATACTAATGAAAATTCTGCCACATTTGACATTATAATTCTTTCACCTGAAGTTTTATACAAGTAGTGGTGTCATCTGTTACAAGCAATTGTCAAAACTGTTAACTCAAAATCATATGTGGGATAATTTCTCTTATGTGGACGCAATTGTCTTAGGGCATACGCTATCACATTGTCATGTTGCATGTATACACATCCCACACCAACTTTTAAAATATAACAGCACACTTCATGTATACACAATACTATTTTTTGCCTTTGGGAGGTAAAAGTACAGGTGTAGGAGTCAATTTATCTTTTAACTCTTGCAAACTTTTCTCACATACATCATTCCGCTGAAGCTTAGTTACTTTGTGTGCTAGCTTAGTTAAGGGTAATGGAAGAAAGCCTTTTCAACAATTCTTTTGTAATAACTGGCCAACTCAAGGAAGCTATGAATATCCGTAGGTGTCATAAGCCTTGGCCACTTCTTTTGTACATGAATCCTTATTCCTTCATTCAATACAATGTGTCCTAAGGACGATACGGATTATGACCAAACTTGTATTTAAAGAACTTGCATATATCTTACGGTCACGAAGAATCCGTAACACCTGTCACAAGTGATTAGCATGGTCCTTTTGTGCTCTTGAGTAATCTGGTATAGCACTTAAAAAATTATCACGAATACGCTTAGCGATGGCTTAAACACCCTAATTATCAAACCCATCAATGCAACTGGTGCATTTGTTACCCCAAATGGCATAACTACGAATTCATAACAACCATACTTCTAGTTTGGGTATCTTTATTTTCTATGACCCTTACTTGATGATCTCCTGACCTTACGTCAATCTTTAGAAAGAATTGGGCCCCCTATAACCGATCAAATAAGTCATCAACTCCAGGGAGAAGACATGTATTCTTAATTGTCACCTTATTCGGTTGCCGATAGTAACCACACATTCTCCATGTGCCATTTTTTTTAATGCACCCCCAAGGGGTAGTATCAGGTCTTATGAATCCCTTGTTCATTCCGTCTTTTAATTTCTCGTTTTATTCCCGTAATTCCACCAGGTCCATGATATATGAAGAAATAAAAATAGGTTGAGTACCTGACATCACATTAATACCAGCTCATACATCGAGGAATTCATTTACCACAAGAACTGATTGAAGAGTTGGACGCCGCCAGTATCTTTCACTCTTACTAAGTGACATATGTATCCCTGAGAGTATCCTTTTCTTTGCTTTAAGATGGGGAATAAAGTTTCCTCTTGGTGCCTCCACATTTCCCTGGCCATTCAAAAACATTCTTTTGGGGACAACGACAATATAACTCCTTAGTTCGGCAATCTACTATGGCACAATCCCTTTATAACATCAAAATTCCACTATTTCCAGCTCAATAAGACCAACCAGTGTCTCATGACCACAAATAATTACTATGCACTTATGATATACTCTTTTAACTACAATAGATTCACCGACTGATGTATTGACTTTTTGTGACATAATTAGTATTTCTGGTGTTATTTTAGATTTTCAGCAACTAATGAAATAACATATGCTCTATGGGTCAATCATTACGTATATGGTACTTGTAGCTACATCAAGAGAAGCCTCATTTTGTGGCCCGACATACCACACCAATAACAAACATTCGACCCCAACCGACATTCACCTAGATGATAACTTCCGTAGCACTAACATAGCTGACAAGGAGAATTCGGTTGGTTCCTACTTTCTACATTCTTATTCTTGATACCCTATTGCCCATGAATCCTGAATCTCGCTTCTTTTCCCAAATCGATTGTCTCTAAACCCTTGGGATCGAGGTAAAACATTTACTATAGACTAAGGAAATAATGGTCTAGGCGGTCTGTTAAACACCCGAGACCTAAATTCTCCCTGGGAAGCCATGAACTGTCCCATAGGTCTAGCCCTCTTTGGCGACCCTTCTTCAAATATTTGTGTCCTTTTCTGTTGCCTCTGGTCTTTCATTATCTGGGAAAAAAGCCTGTATTCTGACTATATCCATATCTCTTTTCATAGTCGCAATAGTACAATCCATCTGTCCATATTCTGATGCACTCTATCGGTCATAATAGTTACCGCTTTTAGAGTATACCTAGCCATAGAATTTAAACCAAAGATTGTACTTTCTGACACATAGTCCTTTGGCAAAAATTTAACAATTGGTCCGCATAAGCTTTTCGGACCTCATATGGGAGATACTGGTCAAAGAATGTCGTTTTTCTCCTAGCTATCTGGAAATACATCAATACACAGTCATATGCATAACATCTAGAGCCCTTTTGATTTGGTCTATAAAGTCCTGTGGGTCTTCATTCAGATCCGACCCGGTGAACATGGGAAGGTTTAATTTTAAAAAAAATCCTGTATTCGACGACTAGCTACCCTAGCCGCACCATCATCACTAGTCATTGGGCCAGCTCGCCTGTGACATTATACAGCAACTATGTGAGTCAACATATGCATTATATTTCTTAAATCCTGTTCAGTGGCATTTATTGGTGGTTCTGCGGGTACTTCTCTACTTTTTGGCTAAAAGAAACCCATATTGCAAATTCCATGTCAGCCCCACCTTGACTAACTTGGTCAGGTGGTGATTTACTCATTTCTTCTTCGGCAGGACTATCAACCTGCTTACCTTTGCCCATATCTTATCTGCTAATCAACATCTGACTATTCAAAACAAAACCAATGTCAATACGTGCATATGTGTCCACCTACAACTTTGGCTCTATTGTACGATCTAGAAGTGAAGAAAAGAAACAACTCCTAAATGTCCCGTAGCCTCCTGCTTATCAATGTGGCGCGCGACACATCTATAAGCAAGACTCTACTCAGACACAGCTTTGTAGACACCCTTAAAACGACCCACTCTATTACCACTTTTGTCACACCCCGAATCCCATTCGGGATAGCCCGAGAGAATCAATCTTGGCTCATGTCTATTCATATGCATGCCACTCAATAAGCAGCACCATCACATATAGGTATAAAAATGTCAATAGCGAAAGTCATGGAAACATGTGATATGATATATATATATGAGAAACTTACCCGTTAGGGCCATCGAGTCAACATGGACATGGTTCTCTTACATTAATATACCCACATAAGTCTACAGAGCCTCTACAGATACACATACATAGCCAAGCTAGAGTCGGGACAAGTCTCCGCTTTATACAACATTTATAATACCAACATCAATGTACACTATGACTCGAAAAGCCCCGAACCAACTGGAGCTCACAAAAAAAATCAGCAAATGACCCGCACTGTACTTTGGAGGTCTACTAGTACCTGTGCCTGCAGCAAGTAAGGTAAATTCCCCCAAAGGGGGTCAGTACGAAGAATGTACTGAGTTTGCAAGGCGATATGAAACTGTATGACACATAAATACTTCAATGAACTCATATACAAATGAATAACCAATATGAATATGTGTGGAACCATGTACCTTACATTCATTATGAACAACCCATCGTTTTGTATGTTTGGAACTATGCACTTTACGTTCATTACTTTCTTTGCTTATGTATTCACTCATCGTCACCTGTGCTATATCGTACTCGGGCCCCAACTGATCATTGGGTCTTTACATAACATAACGTTATGTTGGGATCCGCTCGAGCTAGGCTTATGCCTCTAGAGCTACCACCCATAAATCAAAGCATTGGGTTCGGCTCGATCTAGGTTATTAGCTCTAGAGGTGCCACCCATAAATCAACATATCAGGTTCGGCTCGAGCTAGGTTTTTACCTCTAGAGCTACCACCTGTCAGGATCGGTCCGAGCTAGGCTTATGCCTCTAGGACGCTACCCCCTGTCATGATCGGTCTGAGCTAGGCTTATGCCTCTAGGACTGCCCCCTGATCCAATAATCTCGGGATCGTCTTGAGCTAGGTATTTTTCCCCCAAAGCTACCACCCATACTCAATCATTAACCACATATATGCATTACTTTATTCTTTACTTTTGAGATTGATACAATGATAGTCATAACTTTATTTGAAGCGTTGGATGAATAATCAATGAGTGAGAGACATGTGAACAAACATTATTGGCAACATAACCTTCTTGAAAACATAACATTATTGGAACCATTGGACAATATTCAATGAATAAGAGACATGAGTATAACCACTATTGGAACTTTGGAACATTAACCACTATTGGAACTTTGGAACACAACCTTTTTGGGCTTTTGGAACACTAGGCAATGAATATGAGACATGTGATTCACAATTGATCAATGAGTAGGAAACATGTGATAATAACCATTGGTAACCGGAAATAGGATACCTTAGCATATTTCGGAATAGGACAAGTGTAATGTCAATGTGAATACTATATGTTGCAGAAAGATACGGATAGAGTAACCTTACATACCTTATGTCCACAATATGAACACACAATCTAACATGTGAATACAATAATTCCGCTCCTTCCTTACATTTCACTCTACATCACAAGTACATAACGGAACCAACATTAACCATAAGCTACATTCCAAGTGTATAAGACGACCATGAGTTACATGAGTCCCTTATAACAATTTTTCACCCTTTACAATGCCATTTATGGCCTTTTCATACCAATAATACCATAACATTGTATACATTGACCAAGACATCACAAACCAATAGCTTTTCACACCAATTTCCTCCTTTAAATGTTCCCATTAACACCACATCACCATGAACCCATCAAGTTGCTCCAATACATTTAATAACCAAAATTCCACAATTTACTCATATAGAAAAATAACAAGTTATGGGCATAACTACACCATACATGTTGAGATATCATCCATACCATTCACTTTCATCAAAACATCAACTCCCTTTTCAAGTTTAATTCACAAAGATGCACATCTCTTAGTAAAAAGCCAAAGTGCCATGTCCAACACTTCCAAGCATAACCAACATGATTTACATAGTCTTTAATGCATATGATATATTAAAGTACAAGAATATTCACTTACCCAATCTTGAAAGATGATGATCTTGCCCAAGAGTTGATTGTTTTAGGGTTTGGAAATGGAGAGAAAAGTCTAGAAATGTCATGAGATATTTTGTGAATAAAAATCTTCTTTTGGCCTTATATAGCCTCCATTTAATGGTTATCTTGATCCACTTGGTCAATAATTGATGAATTAAAGGAAGAATGGGTCATTTGACCCACTGGGCCATGCATTTTGGCTCCATTTTGGGCCTTAAATTGGCCCATTAACACATTTTATCGTAGCCCACTAAATTCAATGTGTAATCTATCATATATATCATGTTTAATTAATTACATAATCGTCACGACAATATTCACTTACGAGATTCCCGATCGTAACCTCAATCGCAAAAATAGAAATTCTAGTTGCTCATGGCTTCTTTGAACATAATTTGTTAAAATACTTGTGACGAAGCATTAACCCCAATTCGGATGCTAAAAGCGCTTAAGAATAGTCCTACTACGATGGAGTAATGATACCATGACTTATAGGTCTTATACGCATCATAATAGTCGAAGAAAAATTTTGGCGAAAACCACCCCGGCACGCCGCTTGGCGTGCCCCATTGCTGCCTGTGGGCTGAAAATTTCAGCCCAGAGCGGCCTGGCACGCCCCACTCTATTTTTTTAATTTTTTTCGTTTCTTTGACTTTTCTTTACGGATTCGGTTAGATACTTCAAGTTCAACTCTTCATCTTACCTCTTACCTTTAATATCCTTTGTTAGGAGGTCCTCCAAGCCTCATTTTTAACCCCACAAATTCTCCACGAGGTCACCAAACACCTCCTACGAAGGTCAAATCACATGTACGAGGCCCAACATCAATTACCTCATCAATAACATTACAAAATACATACTTATGACTCTCGACACCTAAGTAACCATTATTCAACGTCGTCAAGTAGGGTTGGGAAGGTACGGGGTGTTACAAACATGTTCTGACAAATCAAACATTATCATGTCAACGCTAGTATCAGCTAAAAAGAGTTTGTCCTCATCACGACTCATCAATCCTTCAATTATATATAGGGGCCTCATAATTCAGAAAAGACATCAGAATTCTAACAAGAAGCTAGAGTGAATTCGTGGATAAAACATTGCAGATTTCTTTTCAAGTAGTCAAATACTTCTCTACAAGTTCCAGAGATCCAGACGAAGATTCAAGATCAAGTTTCAAGCTTTTGAATTCAAGTACAAGTAAAGATGAATTTACCAGATTCAAGATCTAGCTCCAAAGACTTTGAATTAAATACAAGTCAAGATAAAATTCATAATCAAGTTTGAAATTACCATTCAAAATCAAGATCCAAGCCCTTGAATTCATGTACAAGTCCAGACAAAATCCATCAATTAATGATCAATCTCAAAGACTTTTGAATTTAAAAAAGAAGAATCAAAGAATTCATAGAGAATGTAACACTCATTGTTTTGAAATAAGATACCACAACTATTGCTATATTTTTCTGTCTCGCTTATTTCTTTTTGTTTGTTTAAATTTTTAAATAATGCACCTCGTTGTAAAAATAAAACCTACAGGTAATTTTGTTTCAGGTTGAAACAATATTACTTCTAAAAAATTAAGAATTAGTTGATTTTCTAATTTGAGATGTAATTGAGTAATATTAACAAAAATCGAGACGATACTAGTTATTTGAATTTTGAAAATATACTATTTAATTTTTGTGACCAAGAATTAGATTATGCTACATTACTCTAGGTTATGCTAGAGGACAATTATGAGATTTACTAATATTTCACTAAGAGAATTTTATTTATTTTTCTGTAACATTTATTTGTTGGATTGGAGCGGGTGAATGAAATGAAGGCTCACTTCCAATGTCTTGTGTGATTAAGGATGTGCCATCTAGAATAAAATTAAATTTATTTTTTGATAAAGTGGTTGTCAGATTTGTTATAGAGTTGAGTGTTGACCTATCAAAAACTCACACGTCCAGAAGATAGAGTAGCTGAAATGAGGATGATGAGATGGATGTTCAGGCATAAAAGGAGAGACACGATTTGGAGTGACGATATTCAAGATAAGGCAGGAGTGGCTTCTATGATCGAAAAAATGAGGAAGGTGAGATTGAAATGGTTCATAAATGTGGAGGAGATGCACAATGCTCTGGTAATGAGGTGTGAGAAGTTGGCTAGGGTGAGTGAGAAGCGATAAAGGTATGCTGAAAAAGTATTGGGGAGATGTGATTAAAAATGATTGATATGACATACCTACAGCTTACAAAAGACATGATTTAAGATAGGGGGATTTGGAAGTCAAGGAGTAGAGTAGAAGGTTAGTAGGTAGTCGAGTGTTGTCTACTTTCACTTAACAGTACTATTATTGCTACTCTCCTACTTTTTAATTTTTTAATTTTATTACTATCTATTGTTGCTTTTGACTCAATTATCTTATTATTTTGTTATTGCTACTGATCTATTTGACATCATTTTCAACATGTTTTTCTTCACTACTGTATTTTCTTTTTATATTTTATTTTGATTTGCTTTATTTGAGTTGAAGGTCTACAAAAATAACCTCTCTACTTTCTCAAGGTATGATAAGATTGTGTATACACTACCCTTTCCAGATTCAGCCCATAACATACAATGAGTATGTTAATATTGTAATAAATTTATAGTCAATGCAATTCACCTCAAGTGGCAAGAACTTTCACATGTTTCAGATCATTTCCCAGCAATTACAATTATGAACGTGTATTAGTTTATGTGATGTGCGACAAAACACAAAGATTACGTTGTATGTTTATGTTTTGAAATTATACTCATTGTAAAGTTATTGCATACAATTATATTTCTTCATCCTTAAAGCAACATTACTTCTAAGAAAATGTACATTAACAGAGGAGTTTTTCTCTGAACGATTCATTCTCTATTCATAGCTAAATAAAATCCCTTTTCACTCATTTGCAAATCTGAGATGTAATGCAATTTGGACAAGACAATAAGATGATGTACATATTTAAAAATTTAAATTATACTACAAATTTTTTGTGATTGAAAATCAAATTATGCAACATCACTCTAGGTTATAATAGATGACATTTATTAGAAATCCACAAAGTACAGTTTGCTCTATTTGTAGCATTTTGAGTTGAGTTATAAACTTGTGATCTATGCAATTTAGCTCTGATGAAAAATAATTGTGTGATCAGATTTTTTCTTAACAATATCATGTACATCATACATGTATAGTTTATGTAGTATGCGACAAAACTCTAAACCAAGTAAACGATACATGACGAGATGAAAACAAATGAATGAATAATTAAATAAAACAATCTATGTTTTCAGATTAAACAATTTGAAATACGTTATTCTATTAAATACACATGGCACGCTATAAATTTGACGCAAAGAGCTTGATGGAAATGCAATGTTGAAGCAGCAATGTAATGACCCTCAAGGTTATTTTCTGCATTTTGAGTATTACTATAGCTGTCTCAAGTCATTTATGACTTGCTTGGATGGACAGATCGGTTACCAGACAGTTCGTTTGGTTTTTATTATCATTTCACTGTTTTGGAGCTTTTGAAGTTAAAAAAATGGTCTCGGGCCAAAACATCAGGTAAACTGCCTCTGATAGAAGTTCTAACATTTTTGGGTTCGTTTTGGGCTATTGGTGGATTTTGGTAAAAATGGGACCTTGAGTGTGGGACCCACTTTTTTGTCCAAATGACCTCTGATGGAAATTTCAATTGTTCCGTTGAGTCCAAAATGCTTAATTTGGTAGGGTAGCAAAGTTCGTTTGTGTTCACGAGATTCCGAACAAATCCCGAGAGCCCGTCCAGAGATTTCCTAACTTAGCAAAGTTGATGGTACATTAGCACCTAGTGTAGGCCCAAATCCTTCATCGCTAACACGATGAGCACCTTCTCGATCGCGAGGTTTCGAGATTGCGAGGGTCAATGGATTTTGGTCATTGTGATTGTAAGGCTGGGGCCTGACACCGCGATGTAGGAGGGTTATGGAATCGAGCCAGTTTGTGCATCGTAACTGCGTGGCTAGGCCACTATGATCATTATTTTCCTATTAGTAGGACCCACAATTGTCACAATGGGTTCCCGCAATAGCGATGAGAAAACCCCTGGCAATACATATATAGTCTCTCCCTTCGTTCTCAACATTATTTCTAATTATATTTACACAATAGTTGACATTGAGATTTCGGGTTTTTGTGGGAAATTGATATTTAGAGTTGAGATTGAGTAAGACACTAAAGTGATCATTTCTCCATTGTAGTGTAGTTTCTTGTTTTACTTGAGCTTTGCTGGCTGATTTGGGCATGAAATTAAAGGATGCCCATGCCTAATTTTTGAGTACTAGCTTATTATGACCCGAGGGACATTGTGGCAGTTTCAATTTTGAGATTTTGTAGGCGGGCCTCATGGGTGATTTTTAGTTCAATTTCTGACTTGGAGCATAAATTCGCAATATGGGTATTGTTGTTCTTGTCTTGATGCCTAGAATATAATTTTGATAGTGTTGCAGCGTTCGGAGGCTTCTTAGAAGGGAAAAGCTTTATTATAGAGGATTTCGTGTGCTTCTGGCAGTATCTAGGTAGGCTAGGCTTACCTTTCTTCTAAACTTACTTTATTATGGTATTAGTGTGATATTGTGCTAGTTATGGGTGGTTCTTATGGTTTGGATATTTATTTAGCGACTTATAACTATTCTTACTCGATTAGAGGGTTGTTAGGACAAATTTCGAACCTGTTTCCCTTAAGTTAGAATTGCTTATCCTTTAGAATTAGATATAGCTTATTTAGTTCCTTGGGTCGGGATTACGAAGCCTTAGCCTAGGGTCTGGTAGGTGCTTGCCTTAGGTTGGGTTTTCAAGACTTTGGGTGCGTCCTATCACCCTTTTAAGATAGGTTACTTTAGAATAGCACCTATTTTGACCTAAATGAGTACAAAATCGCTTCTTTAGACTGTTACTTAGGTTTGGGATGAATTAGTCATTATATTAAGCAGTTTCAATTTTTTTACCCTTAGCAAGTCAATAGTTGACCCTGAATCATGCCTTTCGACTTAAAAAATGGAATTTGGTTCTCTATTTAGGATTTGGCCTTCTAAAAATGGAAAAAATGACTAGATGGACTTGAGATGGATTATGTTTCTGGGTGACTATTACGTATTGCTTACTTATGAGTTTCAGTTCGAGTCCGACACCTGATTTATTAATTATTTCTGTTGAGTACCGATTCAAGTCTTGCACCTGATTATGGGTTATATTCTGTTAGTTCCGGTTCAAATATGACATTTATTATAATTATTCATCTTGAGTTGGGAAAACCCAGTTGAGACCAGCAAGATTATGGTTATGGCTGGAAAAGAATTATCGGTACACATATCACATCTTGGCTCACTTTTAATTTTTTTGCTATTATACTTGGCTTTGTATTAGTATTATACTTTGTTTATAGCCACTGTGCTTCTGGGGAATCATTTGGATTAATTTCTCTTTGTATGTAACTTTTGGGATTATGTGGTTCCAGTTAGGTTATAGCTAGGCACTTATTTCTGCTTTTGAGTTCCTTATGCTCGATTTATCCCATTTGTTTAGCATAGCCTATTATTTTCATTTCTGACCCTCATTTATTACCTTTAGCTTAGATTCACACTTTATTTATGTTTTTACTGTAATTGAGCTCAGTCGGCCTATGATGCCTACTGAGTACCCTGTGTATTGGTGCTCATAGTACACTTCTGCATATTTTAACCTGATGTAGATCCTAGTATGAGTCATTGTCTTTGAGGCTGATCTCGAGCTGTGCTGCTAATTGGAGATTTGGGTGAGCTTTCACAGTCCAGAGCTGATTATTCTCCTTTTACTTTCATGATAGTTTTATTTTGTATATCTTGATTCTATGATGTATATTTTTGCACTATCTAGTACTCTTTTTCCGTATAGTGACTCTTATACTAACCTTACCAGATCTTGGGGGATTTTTTTTTGATGCATTTTGTCCTCGACCCACTATTGTATGGTACACTTGTAAAAATATATTGTTGATTGTCGCTTATTATTACCGTTCCTATTCTTATTTATCTCTTTTCAACCTATTAGCCTGTTACTCTCCGTCAGGTCTATGATTTGGCTTACCTACTAGTGGGTTAATGTAGGTGCCATCATTACCCGAGAAATCAGTCATGACAGTTTGGTATCAGAGCCTAGGGTCACCAGTATCGTAAATACCAAAGAGAGTGTCTAATATAGTCTCGTGGATTGGTACTATAACGTCTATATCCTATCTTTAAAAGGATATAGGACATTCTTAGGAAAATCCCACCTTTTGATTCATTATCGTGTATTATATCTATATTGGTTTCTGGATTCTTATTTTTTCGCTCTTTTGTAGATGGCTAGGAAGTGGATCACGACGGCCGAGGGAGGGGTCTCTAAGCCTACAACTAGGGCTCCAACTAGGGGAAGAGATAGAGGTCATCCCAGGGTTGGGGTCAAGCTAGAGACAGTGAGACTGTTATTGATTTGGAGCCAGAGTTTGTACCTGAGGTGGCACTAGAGGATCCTTCACCACAACAGCTGGTGGTCCAGGGGGCAGGCTAGACCCAATCCAAATTTATATTTTCATCTATTCTTCGTGATGTCTTGGTATAGGTATTGGGCATGGTTTGAGGCCAACCGATGGATGCAGCACAGACATCAGCTCAGGTGGATTGGGTATAGGGGTACAACCTGCATCTATGACTCCCAGAGTAGCTATTACACCAGCACCAGTAGTTCCATAACCAGCAGTAGCCTGGCCAGCCATGACTTCTAAGAGGCAGAATATGCTAGATCGGTTTCATAGATTTACTCCACCAAGGTTTGCAATTGCCCAATAAGAGGATGCATTTAATTTCCTTACTAGCTGTGAGGAGAACTTGCACAATTTGGGCCTGGTTGATTCACATGGTGTGGATTACACCACTTTTTAGTTCGATAGAGAAGCGAGACAGTGGTGGAGGGGATATCTTAATTCTAGGCTAGTTGGATCTCCTCCTATGACATGGAGTTAGTTCTCCGATGCTTTTCTGGAGAAGTATATGGGTCACAGCATACGCGAGCAGTCGAGGGATGAGTTAACATGGTTATATTAGGGTTTTACGATAGTGGTAGAGTACGAGGCGAGATTTCATGATTTAGATAGACATGAAACCATGATTCTACTTACTGAATATGAGAGAATATATGGTACTTCATCAGATTATTGAAAATTCCACTCTGTATGGCTACTCAGAGTTTGGTAGATGTGGGTAGAATCTTGTTGATATTGCTGACTATCACTCACACTATGAAGGATTTACATCGCGAGGCCAGTGGGGGCAGTAATAAGTGATCTTGTTAGCATAGCAATTACAGTGAGAGCCATAATGGCTCATTATTCAGGGGTAGATATTTTCAAGGAAGATATCCCCAACAACATCTATATCAACATCAAGGTCAGTATAGTAGCCCCACTCATGTATCATTACAAATCTCAGATGGGGGCTAAACTATGTATAGTGATTTCAATAGGCAAAGTAGTGGTCAGTCACTAAGGGGTATTCAGTTAGGGTCTTCAGGCTGTGGTAGCCATTCTGGGCTAGTTAGACCTTCTCGTTAGGTTAGAGTGATTGGGGAATGTTTTGATTATGAGATTGCTGGTTATTTTGCCTGAGAGAGTCCCTGGTGTAGGATAATTGAGCCTTTTGTATAGAGTGTTCTATGGATCAAATCAGTACCTCCCCAATCAAGGGGTGGTGCCTAGGGTCACATAGGTGGTACCGAGGGTGCTTGTAAAGGTAATCAGGCAAGCAGGGCAGGTGGCCAGGTAGACACCCATTCCAAAGGTAGGTGGGGTTATCTATATGCTATTCTCGGTAGGTTAGAAGTTGAGACTTCAGATGCGATTATACATATATGATTTCAGTGTGCCATCAGCTAGCTTCTACTTTATTTGATCTAGGCTCCACGTATTCATATGTTTTTGCTTATTATGCATGTTAGTTGGGGTTGTCTTGTGAGCTATTATCTGCTCCTATGTATGTAGCTACTCTCATGGGTGATTTCTTAGTAGTGGATCATGCATATAGATCTTGTTTGGTGACTATTCAGTAGTATGACACTCGGGCTGATCTTATTGTTCTAGACATGGTTGATTCTGACTTGATTTTAGGCATGGACTTGTTATCCTCCTATCATGAAAACTTGGATTACTTTACCAAGACCATTACCTTAGCCATGCCAGGCATACCCCAAGTTTTGTGGTAGGTTGCTTAAAGTTACTGTCGATGGGGATTATTTCTTATATTCGGGCTAGGAGACAGATGTCGAGAGGGTGTATTCCCTACCTTTCTTATGTTTGTGATGTTAGTATTGAGAATCCTTTGCTTGACTTTATTCCTATAGTCTATGAGTTCCCTGATGTCTCTTTTATCAACCTACTAGACCTTTCTTCTGAGTGTGATCTAGACTTTTCTATTGATCTTGAGTCGAGAACCTGACCTATTTCTATTACACCTTATCATATGGCTCCTACTGAGCTAAAGGAGATAAATATTTAACTTTAGGATCTTCTAAGTAAGGGATTTATTATACCGAGTGTCTTGCCTTAGGGTGCTCTTATTCTGTTTGTGAAAAAGAAGGATGGTTCTATGCGTATATGTATCAATTATAGGCACCTGAATAAGGTGACAGTGAAGAATAAGTATCATATACCTTGTATCGATGATCTATTTGACCAGCTTTAGGGGGCACCAGTGTTTATTAAGATTTAATTGAGATTTGTCAACCACCAGTTGTGGATTTGGAAGGAGGACATCCCTAAGATAGCCTTCAAGACTCGCTACAGCTATTACGAGTTCCTGGTGATGTCTTTTTGGTTGACCAATGCCCCAGTAATATTCATGAACTTGATGAACCGTGTATTCAAGCCTTATTTGGACTCCTTCATGACCATATTTATTGATGACATCTGTGTGTACATGAGGAGTAGGGAGGAGCACGAGCAACATTTGATGACTGTGCTCCACACTTCCAAAGATCATCGTCTTTATGCCAAATTCTCAAAGTACAAGTTCTGTCTTGATTCTATAGCATTCTTGGGGCATGTGGTGTCTAAGTACGGGATCATGGTACACCTGGCAAAGATTGAGGCCATTTGTGATTGGGCTAGGCCTACATCTCCAGCCGAGGTTTGTAATTTTATTAGGTTGGTAGGCTACTACAGGTGGTTCATCAATGTATTCGAATCTATTGCTTCACCTATGACCAGATTGACAAGGTAGGAGGTTCCATTGCAATGGTCTGATGGGTGTGAAGCAAAATTTTTAAGCTAAAGGACTTGCTCACTTCAACTCCTATTTTGACTTTTCTCGTTGGGGGAAAGAGGTTTACTAGATATTGTGATGCTTCAGGTGTTGGTTTGGGTTGTGTGATAATGTAGCAGGTATGAGTTATTGTCTATGCTTTGAGATAGATAAAGGTTCACGAGCATAACTACCCCACTCATGACATGGAGTTGGCAGCGGTAGTTTTTACGCATAAGATTTGGAGGCATTACCTATATAGTTTTAACTATGAGATATTTACTTACTACTATAGTCTTCAGTACATTATAACTCAGAAGGACCTTAATTCGAGACAACACATGTGAATTGAGTTACTGAAGGACTATGATCTCTCTAATCTATACCATATGAGCAAGTTGAATATGGTAGTAGACGATTCGAGTTGGAAGGCAGTGAGAATGGGGAGCTTGGCCTTCCTTTTAGTTTTGGATCAACTATTGGCCTTGGACATCCAGTCCTTACCCAATAGGTTGATTTATCTTGATATTTCAGACCCCAAGAGGATTCCTTGCTAGTGTTGAGGCCAAGTCTACTTTATTAGAGTAGATTTGAGTCGGCATTTTGAGGATAGTTGGTTGTGTGGTATTCAATATCTGTGTAGACGTGTTAGTCCAAAAGGGACACCTTAGACTATAAGGGTATTTTGAGATTTGATGGTCGTATTTGTGTTTCTAGAGTAGGAGGCTTGATTCAATTGATACTTCAGAAGGCTCAAAGCTCCAGATATTCTATTCACCTTGTGACAACTAAGATGTATAGAGATTTGAGGCAACATAACTGGTGGAGCAGTATGAGGAGAGATATAGCAGATTTTGTGACTCGCTGTTTGTGTTTCCTATATGTGAAAGTCGAGCAATTGAGACCAGGTGGTATACTTCAGAGGCTACCTATTCCTGACTAGAAATGGGAGGAGCAGATTACTATGGATTTTGTGGGTGGTTTGCTTCGTACATTTTTTGGTTCTGGTAGTATAGGGTCATCATAGATCGATTGAACAAGTCTACCTTTTTCATGGTTATTTAGTCTTCCTACAGTATCGACAGGTTGGCTCGGATCTATATTTGAGGGGTGGTTTGCCTTCACTGGGTGTCTGTTTCTATTATTTCAAATAGAGGTTCCCAATTCAACTCTAGCTTCTGAAAGGTAATTCAGGAGGTGTTGGGTACCCAAGTTGACCTTAGCATTGCTTTTCATCCCCAGACTAATAGATAGTCGAATCGGACTATTTAGGTTTTGGAGGGTATACTCTGAGCTTGTGTTATGGACTTTGGAGGTTAGTGGAAGCAACTTAAAGCCTTAACATAGTTTTCCTACAATAATAGCTACCATTCGATTATTTAGATGACACCATTCAAGGGTTTGCATGGTAGGAGGTATGGATCTCTAGTTGGTTGGTTTGAGATTTCAGAGGTTAGGACACAAGGTACCGACTTGCTTTAAGAGTAATTGGATAGAGTTTGGGTGATTCGGGATAGGCTGCAGGAAGCTCAGAGTAGGCAAAAGAGTTATGCTGACCGTAGGCTTCGTGCTTAGAGGTTTGGAGCTATTTATCTTGTTTTCCTTTGTGTGTCACCCATGAAGGGCATGATGAGGTTCGAGAAGAGGGGAAAGTTCAGCCCCAGGTATATCGTGCCATTTGAGATCCTTTGAAGAGTTGGGGAAGTGGCTTATGAGTTAGCCTTGGCTCTTGCCTTTTTAGCTATTCATTAAGTTTTTCATATGTTGATGCTTTGACACTATATCCCGAAAGAGTTTTACGTGCTTCGGTTGGACTCAGTTCAGTTGGATGAGAGGTTGAACTTCATGGAGAGGCCAGTCTCTATTTTAGCCAAAGTTGTCATGCGGTTGCATTCCAGATAGATTCCTCTAGTTAAGGTTCAGTGGAGACACCGTCCGATCAAGGAGGCTACCTAGGAGACTGATCATGATATGTGGACTCAGTATACTTACAATTTTGAGCCTTCAGGTACTTTTTAACTCTTTACTTTTACTGACAAAAGTCCTTTTAGTAGTGGATGTTGTATTGACCCTCCAGGTCATTTTCAGCCTTTTCTTGCTTTTTCTATTTTTAAAGCGTTCCTATAGCTTTTCTAAGTCGATTATGACTGGACAGGACTTAAAGTTCAGTAATATTGGGTAGGTCATTTGGTTTTTATGGTCATTTCCCTATTTTAGAGCTTTTAAAGTTAAGAAAATATAGTCTCGGGCCAAAACTTTAGGTAAACGGCCTCTGATGGAAGTTCTGATGGTTCTGTTAGTTTCAAAATACTGATTTTGAACTAGGAGGTCCTTTGATATGGGTCCCTAGGCTTCTAGGATCGTTTTGGTCTATTGGGTGGATGTTGGTAAAAATGGAACCTTAGCTGTAGGGCACACTTTTTGTCAAAATATCCTTTGATGGAAATTTTGATGGTTTCGTTGAGTCTGAAATGCTGAATTTGGTAGGGTAACATAGTTTATTTGTGTTCAAGTGATTCTAAACGAATCCCAAGGGCCGATTTGGAGATTTTGGAACTTAGTAAAGTTGTTGGTGCTTCAGTACATAGTGCAGGCCTAGATCCTTCAGCTCTAACATGATGAGAACCTTTACGATTTGCGAGAGTCTGTTGATTTTGTTCAATGCGTTGCAAGGCTAGGGCCCACGACTATGATGAAAGAGGGTTGTAGGATCGAGCCAGCTTGTGCATCCTGATCTGATGGCTAGACTATCATAATCGCGATAGTCCTATTAGTGGGGTCCCTCGATTACGACCAGTGGGTCCCTCGATAGCGATGAGGAAACCCTTATATATATATATATATATATATATATATTGTATTTCCCTTTGTTTTCAACATTATTTCCAAGTACTTTTACACCATAGTTGACATTGAGAGCTTGGGTTTTTGTGGGAAATTGATAATTCGAGTTGCGATTGAGAAGGAGACACTAAAGTGATCATTTTCCCGTCTTTGTCTCGTAATTTTTCGGTCAAATTTCTGTTTAATTTGTAGTCTAATTTCTTGTTTCACCCGAGCTTTGAAGGCTGATTTAGTCACAAAGTTGAGGGCTGGTCATGTCCAATTTTTTAGCACTAGCTCATTATGACCAGAGGGAAGTTGTGGCTGTTTCAATTTCAGGATTTCGTTTACGGGTCCTACCAGTGATTTTTAGCTCAATTTCTGTCCCAAAGCGTAAATTCACAATGTAGGTGTTGTTGTTCTCATCTTGATGCCTAGAATATTATTTTGATTATGTCGCAGCGGTCGAAGGCTTCATGGAAGGGAAAAGCTTTGTTATAGAGAATTTTGCATGCTTCCAGCGGCGTCCAGGTAGGCTAAGCTTATCTTTCTTCTAGACTTTACTTTGTTATGTTATTAGTGTGATATTGTGCTTGTTGTGGGTGGGTTCTTATGGTCTGAATATATTTAGCAACTTCTAACTATTCTTACCTTATTAGGAGGCTGTTAGTGTAGATTTTGACCCCGTGCCCCTTAAGTTAGTATTGCTTATCCTTTAGGATTAGACTTAGCTTATTTAGTGGCTTGGGTCAGGATTACAAAGACTTAGCCTTGGTTTGGGTACTTGCTTGCCTTAGGTTGTATTTTCGGGACTTATGGTGGGTCCTATCGCTCTTTTTAAGATAGGTTGCTTTAGAATAGTGCCCATTTTTACCGAAATGAGTACAAAACCACTTTATAGATGGTTACTTAGGTTTGGGTTGCTTATTCATTATATTAAGCCATTTCAACTTCATTACCCTTTGAAAGTTAGTATTTGACCGTGAATCGTGCCTTCTGACTTAAGAAATGGAATACGATTATCCTTTAAGGATTTGGCCTTCTAAAATTGGGAAAAATGACTAGATGGACTTGAGATGGATTATGTTCGGGGTTACTAATACGTGTTGCTGACTTATGAGTTTCGGGTCAAGTCTGGCACTTTATTTATTGATTATATTTTGTTGAGTTATGATTTGACTCTGACACCCGGTATATGGGCTATATTCTCTTAGTTCTGGTTCAATTTCGGCATTTGTTATTATTTTTTATCTTAGGTTGGGAAACTTGATTGAGACCAGTAAGATTATAGCTGGAACAGGATTATATAGTACACATATCATAGCTTGGATCACTTTTACTTTTCTTGCTATTATACTTAGCCTTTTATTAGTATTACACTTTTTTTGTATTCACCATGCTTATGGGGGCTCAGTTGAGTTTATTTCTCCTTGCATGTACCTTCTGGGCTTATGGAGGTCAAGTGAGGTTATAGCTAGGCATTTATTTTGTCCTTTCACTTATTTATGCTTGATTTATAGCACTTGCTTAGCATAGCCTATTATCTCCATTTCTGACCATCATTTATTGCCTTTAGCTTAGATTCGCCCTTTATTTATGCTTTTACTGTAATTTAGCTCAGTTGACATATGATGCCTCCTGAGTACCCAGTGTTTTGGTACTCATACTATACTTCTATATCTTTTTCCTTGATGCAGATCCTAGTATGAGTCAATGTCGTTGACGCTGATCTCGAGTTGTGCTACTGACCGAAGATTTGGGTTAGAGGTGGAAAAATCAAACTCGTTCTGCCCAATCCGACCCAACACATTAAATTTTGGGTTGGTTATTGACCCGCCTATTTATTATCCCAACCCATGTCAACCCAACCCATTTCAAGCCGTTAAAAAATGGGTTGATATGTAACCCGAATTAATTTTTGAGAAATCTTGTTAAAATATTTTAAATGAATTTTTTTATTTGATATGTTATATAATCATAATAAAGAAAAAATGATCTTATTCGGTACAAAAAATTTATAAAAGAACAAATAATCCAATTAAAGCTTCATTAAGAATTGGGCGGGTTGGGTTGTAATCCATTACCTAACTCGTTTTGACCCAACCCATTTGGACCCAAACAAATTTGGGTTTGATTGGGTCTTGAACCTTTGTTATCTTGACCCTGTTTTGACCCACCCAAATTTAACCCAACCCGCCTAATTGCCACCCCTAATTTGGGTGAACTTTCAGAGTCCGGAGTTGATCCTTCTCCTTCTGCTTTCATGACAGTCTTATTTTGTATATCTTGAGACTATGATGTATATTTTGACATTGTCTAATACTCCTTTTTTGTATAGTGACTTTTGTACTGACCTTACCAGGTCTTGGGGGATTCTTTTTGATGCTTTTGGCCTCTCCCCTATATTGTAATGTACAATTGTGTGTGTATATATATATGTATATATATATTTCCAGTTATCGCTTATTATTACCTTTCATGTTCTTATTTATCTCCTTTTGGACTGTTAGCTCGTTACTCGCTGTTTCGGGCTATGGTGCGGCTTTTCGACTGGTGGGTTAATGTAGGTGCCATCATGACCAGAGAAATCGGGTCGTGACAAGTAATAATCTTCTGTGTTTTAAATATTTTTCATTTAGCCCCTTCTTTTTTTCTCCCCGAATTTTTAACCCCTAAATAAATAAATAAAATCTCAATTTAATTCCAACTATTTGAAAAGAAGATATACCGATGTCTTATTGAGGTAGTGTGAGAAGTTGACTATGATGGTCGAAGAAAGGTTGAAATAGGCGGAATAAGTATTGAAGAGTAGTGATTATACAAGGCATGATACACCTGCAGCTTACTAAGGATATGACTCTAGATACGAAGATATAGAGGTCAATGATTATGGTATAAGCTATGTAGGTAGTTGTGCAATGTCTAGTTTCTCTTTATAATATTATTATTACTCTTTTCATTTCACTTTACATGAACCCTATACAAACAAAGTAAATATTTGATTTTAATTTGTAGTTTGTATAGATGACAATTTTAAGATACTAAATAATTGAATTTTTAAAATATACTCCTCAATTTCAATGACCATGAAATAGATTATGCAACATAACTCTAGGTTATGTTAGAGGACAATATAAGATTTTCTAATATTTCATAAAGTGAAATTAGTTTTTTGTTGAATTATTTTTGTGGAATAATAAATTTTGTGTTGGAGTAGGTTGAATGTAACGGAGGCTCGCATTTGGTGTCTTCTGTCAAAAGGATATGCCATCTACATTTAAATGAAAATTACATTTTATTAAGTAGCTGTTAGATCAACTATAAAATGGAGTATTGATCGGTCAAAAAACCGCATGTACAGAAGAGAAGAATATCGAAGATGAGAATTATGAGATGGATGTAGAGGCATAGTTGGAAAGTTAGGTTTAGGAACAAAATTATTCAAGACAAGGTGGGAGTGGCATCCATGGTGGAAAAAATGAGGGAGGTGAGACTAAGATAGTTCACACTTGTGAAGAGGAGATTCATAGAAGCTCTGATGAGGAGGTGTGAGAGTTTGACTAGGATGGGTATGAGCAAAGGTAGAGGTAGGTCTAAAAAGTATAAGGGAGAGGTGATTAGAAAGGATATGCCAAATTTACAACTTAAAAAAGATATGACCCTAGATAGGAGGATTTGAAGGTCAAAGAGTAGAGTAGAAGGTTAGTAGGTAGTTGAATAGTTATCTACTTTTTGATTGCAATATTATTATTATTGATCTCTTACCTTCTTATTCTTGTTTTTGGAAATAACATTTAAGTATTACCACTCCAATAAAATTCAGTACACCTAAAGAGCACTTAGCTAGCTAACACCATCATGGAATTAACTACCCTAAGCCTCAACCCCTCTAATTACAAATGCCACCAAAAAGCAAAGAATATTTTCTAGCCTCTTTTGAACCTTTAAACATACCTACCCTCTCCCTAATGATCACCTAGATTTGGTGCACTATGAACTCAATATGTACCCTCTGATCATTATGTATAATTCTGTTCCTAGTGTGCCATACAAAGTATACCAGTGCACCATAACAAGTAGCAACAACATTACATTAGAACTTTCTCCAATGTTTATATTTCAATCTGTTTATTTGCTCTGGAACCTTACTAAGTGTGACTTCAATATTCAACCATGTAGTAAGTTTTTCCCAAATCTCATTGACCATAGGACATTCATGCAAGATATGTGTTATAGTCTCCACTTGTTGCTAGTCACATAATATACAAGTGTAATCTTCACAGTTGATTCCCAAACTCTGCAACTTCCCCTATTCAACAACTTCCCATGCAAAGACAACCATAATAAGAACCTATGTTTAGGTAGTATAACTTTATTCCATACTAGAGCAGCATCCCTTTAGGAAAGTATATTCCCTATCAATACCAAATAACTCATGGAAATAGAGTAGATGCCAGAACCTATCAATGTGTATCTCCGCTGACTGTACCAAACTTTCATTCTTAATTTGAGCTTATGCAGTTGTCTCTAGTAGTAGCTACAGTCATACGGTGAAATATGAGACCAAAAATCATCCTCCTCCCCTTTCATAGAGATGCTATGTACCCACTGTACCCAGAGCTACTCCTGATTCTATTGTATCCACCAAATGAGCTTACCTACGGCCGCAATATTTTATAATGTACATTTCTTGATATTAAAGCCCCATTTTGCCTTTGGACAACAGATGTTATACCATGCCACCAATGCAATTTTCCTTTTATCCTCAGAGTTCCCTCATAGGAAGTCTCTATATCTCTTCTCAACCACCCTGAGCACACTTTGTGGTAGTAAGAATACAGAATTCCAGAAATTATGCAGAGAAAAGACCACATCATTCACAACTTGTAATCTACCAGTATAAGATAAGTTTCTAGAAGATAAATTCCTTAGTTTTTCAGTTATTCTTATACTTAGTTGATGACAATCCAGCTTGCTCCAATTCTTATGCTATGAAGGTGATGTCGCCCAAAATATACCTTCAGAAAAGTATAATGCGGTCGTTGTATCAAATATAGAACCCAACTAGGTTGGGGTCGATTCCACAGGGAATAAGATGAAATTATATAGAATGCTAGTCTGATTAATTGGCAAATTTGTGAAACTAGGGGGGGGGGAGGGTTGTGAGTAAATGGTAACAATAACAATTGCTGATTTTTGGATTTGTAAACAATATGAGAAATACACTAGGACTGTGATCCCGAATGATTCCTTAACTTCATCAGATATTTATGCTTGGCAAAACTGTCCCGCTGCGTTGTATGCAAAATCTAATAAGATATGTTCATCTAAACGTCTCTCGACCTTGGTTAGACTAATTTCACTCTTCTTTTCTCGGTCTCTGAGTGTCGTACTACTAACCCTTGTCCTGGATCTCAGATAAATATCCCTGTTACGGCTTAACTTATTAGATGAAGGTTGATAGCTTTAAATCTCTGTTGTTATTCCTTTTTTCCAATCTTTACCTCTCTCTTGAGAAAGTCTAGAATCCAGGCGAGTTTCTAACGTTTACAACCGTTAGAAGATCAATTATAACGAAGGTAATAACAATACATGTAGTCATGCCGGTTCAGAATTTGCTTCGCACGTAACCTATTTCATTAATTTCTTATGGTTCACACAACCCTAGTTAATGGGTTTATCTGCTCATTATTGCAAGAACACAAGAAGAATTCGAATATGAAACATAATTGTAAACTCAAGATACTCTGAAATCTCAATATTAATAGAAATCCTAGAACTGGTAATCCAAGATTACAAAGTCAATGATGCATCAAAATACTGGAAATATGTATCAAAATAATGTACTGACTAACTCCTGAACATAGGACAATACAAGGGTATTTATAGATACAAGATGAATCATATCCTAAACAAAAACAGGAAAACAGAGTCAACAACTTTCCATGGTATCGTGACTTGGTGTCATGGAACCAAGTCACGCCACGTAACTTATTTTCGTGGAAATCAGGAAACATTGGACATCTCTGAAGTTGACTCACGATACCCACTCACGTCATGTGGGTGGACTCACGGCACATGGGTGGACTCACGGCACGTGGGTGGACTCATGGCACGTGAGTCCTATCGTGAGGCACATCTCTGGTGCAGGAACTGGTTCTTTCATCTTTAGATACTATGTTTTCAAGCATGATTCTTCCTTATTGATCATTTTGCCTCCAAAAACCTATTCTCCTGCAATATAGAACAGAAAACACATCATACCCACCAAACATACCCAAGTTACTGCATATTTTCTCTGTTTTAAGCATCGAAAGTGCTGTGTAACCATGGCGCATCAACACCATCAACTTAGAATATTTGCATGTCCTCAGGCAAACAAAACAAAATGAAAATGATAATGCTTAACTAAGAGAAACCTAAGGGACCTACGGCAGTCGACTCATTGCTTTTGACCTAAAAACTTTTCTGACCCCTCCAACTTGCAAATCAAAACCATAGTATGTATACATGAAACATATTGTCATGATGCAGAAGGGATCAAATGATGGCATCAGATTATAAACAAACAACTAAGCACATATACAAATGACATTATCCGAACAAATAGCAAATACCAGTGCAACCCATGTACTCTCACAACAAAGAAGTCATATACACTCACAGTAGACCAATGGATGTCAAAGTAAGGACTGGGTCAAAACACTCTCTCTCACAAAGAAGTTCAAATAATATGCATGAAATACCATAGGCTTGCCCTTATGTTCTATGCCTTAGTTTTTCGAAAAGTTGGACTAGGATCACTATAGGACTTTCATCGACTTGTAATGTAGGCTTGGGGATGGGTATGGTACATATGGATATGGTGACTTAACCTTCCTTGACTCTACACTATTTTTTGCTCCTCTTTTCAACCATGCTTATATATTCTCCCTTTTTCTCCTTCATTTATTTTTAGATTTTCGGGTGTGATTTTCTTCATTTTTTCAAAACACAACACTTTTTTTCTTTTTGCAATTTCTATTTGTTTCACTCATAATTTTTTTTCTTTCACTCCCAAATCTATTCTCTTTTTCTTTTACTAACCCGTTCTTCATATCCAAGTCAAACTACGCAACGCACCCCTATGATAGCCGCCCTCAACTTAGGCAATTTGCCTGAGTTGAGGTACACAATGTCCAAGGAGGGACTAGGGCCAAGACAGGTTCATTGTAAGTCAAAATGGGAAGGTGAGTAGGCTAACGAAAGGAATAGGTTAATTAAGGCTCAAACTCGGGATCAAGGGATACTTAATTCCTTTGGTCAGGCATTTAGGCTAAAAGTGAACTTATTCAAAAACTGCCTATGATCCTTTCCTAACCACTATCCTATAACCTAGGCAAGACTAATCGGGTAAGTTTTGGATCACACACACAAAGTGAACTAGGTAATGACATGACACACACATAGTACAGGGTTACACTATCAACTACTACCTATCTAGTTCATGCAATACTAGCTACAGTTATTCTGCCGATAATACTAACGCCATAAAAAGATCCAACAGTTGTCACAAACTAATATACTACACACACAATTTAAAATAAACATTTTCAGGAGGGGTGTCCTTTAAACAATCAAGAAACACAACTTGTTCAAAACTGAACTGCACTAAGTTCCCCTTTTTTTCTCCTAATTAATCATACAAGCACCTAATAATCTAAATAAACACCTAAACATGCCGGTTCTACTATGATAGCACAATTGAGGGAAAAGAAATATGACAATAAAAAACCCCAAGCGGTGGCATACCCCCACCCCCAACTAAATAATGGTGCACTATCCCCAGTGCACAACGAGCAATAACATAAGTGTAAGGGAGTGAAGACATACCTGTGGTGCCCTAGGTGCTGGATGTGGGCCCGCCCAATACGGGATCATCAGTATTCTCTCTGGGCTCTCTGCTAGGTGCGTCCGGTGAAGAAGGTGCTTGACTAGAAGTTGTACCCCAAGCCCTCTCCTCCTGAGCAATCTGACTAGCATGGTACTCTACTCTAGAGGCCCTAACCGCTCTCCAAAAATAACCCTCGAACTCATCACCACTATCAACCTAATCCTCCAGACTACGTGGTCTCTTACCTCTATCAATAGGAGGATCCTCGTTAGCAAACAAATCCACCTCAAAAGCCGGCCTTATCGAGGCTGGAACAGGCATAGGTGGAATGACAGGAGTGTTGCTCGGTGCCAAAGCTCTAACCTTCTCTCTTAATGCAGCCACCTCCTGTGTCAATCCTTACATATCAGAAATCTATGCCAAACTCATTCGGGTGGCCATCCGTGTCTCAAAGATATCAATCCTCCCATGCAGCTCTCTCATAAATCTATCCATAGTCGCAGTCATATGGGCCTCCACTCTAGCCTCTACCGTGGTCCTAACCCAAGGCTTAAAATGGGATACCAATTTAGCCATCTGGGCCTCAGTGTGAACCTTCCTCTCAAACATTTATGTCTGCCGATCCACCAACAGCTACAGGAAGTCCTTCAAAATTGAAACTATACTAGAGGGGGGCGGTGGTGCTGTAGTACCTGGTACCTCATCATCAATCGGTCTTGTGCCCTTAGCAGGTACATAAATAGTCTCATGTACACTCACCGGTACTGGAACGGTCATAGGTGTACTAATCGACTCCTCTCTATCTCCAGGCCCTTTAAAAAGGGTTGCTCCTAATGACATAAGAGATTGAGACCTCCGCAGAAAAACTGGGTGAGATCCCCGCTGCTGCATTAACCCAATATCTGCAATGCGGGTCACCTCAATATAATGATCTACTGCAGGCATCTTAACCACACCAACACTATCACATAGACCCTGAATCTGACAAGGAAAAGGGATGCTGGTAAAATCTCTAAAGGCACGCTCATGGATCTCCTTAATAATATAACGGGTGACGTGGATGTCATATCCGGCGATGATACTCCCTACCAAAATAGCCCGGTCCAAAGTATGTGAGTTATCAGCATTAGTGGGACCCAAATGGTGCCTAACAACCGACTACCAAAATCGGCCTGTAAAGTGGAGCCTGGACTTCTTAATGTCCAGCTTCCTAGTTACCCAACTAGCATCTACACCATCCTCTGCTATATACCCAGCAATCCACCATAGAAACTCCAACCGCTGATCGGCGTCCCTCATTTTAGTCCTATTTTTGACAGTCTCCATATAGTGATCAAACTCAGCAGTCATGGCTGGAAATAGACGTTCAGCCCCAAATAAGAATCTGTGGATGGTCTGCTCAGAGATATCTACTCTGGTCTCCCAAACCAATGTGTGAGTCAATGGTGGTTGGTCCCGAAGTCGCTGCTTCATAGGTGTTATCAACTCAACAGACGCAGCATAGGAAGCATAAAACTCGCGGACCAACTCTGGGCTATAGTGACTAGGAGGCTCCGTCATCCACCCAAATCCATAATGATCAAACACTGCCTTAATATCAGGTAGTACCTTTAAATCCTCTAGCCAATACTGGGGATCCTCAATAATGCTTCGTCTACACACACCCGCCCAGTTTGGTAAGAAGGATTTCCATTTGTGAATTTCCATAGTCAGTATCATGGTTCCCTGGTGGAACATAAGCACCGCTCTTCTCCTTGTAATCATCTTTTCATCTCCAGCATCCATCAAAATCTCTCTCTCTGTCTCTATATCCTGACCTGTTGTAATTGTCTTCATTAGTTTCGACCTTGATTTCCTTACCTCGAGTTCCAAGAGTCTTGATTAGACCTTTGGACCTTTGCTCGAAAACCCACCACTTCTCGATCCAAGTACTTAGCTTCCTCATCAGATTCATAATCGTCATGCTTAGGTGCTTTACCCTGTGCACTTATGGAATGCACCTTTTCAGCATCTCTAGCCGCAATCTATTTGGCTAGCAAACTAATTTCTGTTTTCAGTTGTGCAACCTCTTGAGCTACATATTCATCCAAAACCCGTTGTGCTATTGATGCTCCAATAGTGTATGTACCAGCTGGTGTCTCTGCCTCCCGAGTATTCCATCCTTGAATAGCCTCTTGGTCCACTCTGAGAAAATTATACGAAGTGCAAACCCCCACAAAGTTCATCACATGCATGTTTGGATCATCTGTAGGAAGACCGACGAATACACCTTTCAAGTTAAGCAGGTGGATCATGGAACTTGTAATGTCTAACATTATGCCCTGAGGTAACGCTGGTGGAATAATGGTACCAGTCTCAATCGGCTTGAAATAATCCATATATTCTTCTTCAGGATCATCATAAACTGGCATGTGTGGTCTTTGAGATGTTTTGTGTGCCGTCAGTCTTCTTTGTCTTTCTTCAACATCAGCCAGATGTTGTGCTACTTCTTACATAGCTCGATTATCTCTATCTGCTTTCCTAAGAGCAGGTTGTCTAGATTGCTCTTCCCGTTTCAACCAAGCAGTAGTTTGGTCCACTGTTTCATGAACAACTGGCTAAATTGGTTGGTTATGAATGTCTCCCGCGATTGCAGGATCCTGAACTCCGTCAGTATTCACCATTCATTGATTAGCTCTCAGAGTTCTTTATATTTCAGGATCAAGTGGAATCAGGGGATTACCTTGACTCTTAGTATTGGGCATATACCGGCGTGTGCCCTTAAAAGTATAATGAAATAAAACCAATTAACTCAAACAAGCAAAATACTCAACTCCGTAACCGTAATCCCCGGCAACAATGTAAAAATTTGATGTCGCCTAAAATATACCTCTATATAAAAAATAGAACCCAACTAGGTTGGGGTCGATCCCACAAGGAATAGGAAGAAATTATGTAGAATGCCAGTCTGATTAATTGGCAAATACGTGAAACTGAGGGGGGTTTTGTGAGTAAATGGTAACAATAACAATTGTTGATTTTTCGATTTGTAAACAATATGAGAAATACACTAGGACTGTGATCCCCAATGATTCCTTAACTTCACCGGTTATTTATGCTTGACAAAACTATCCTGCTGCGTTGCATGATAAATCTACCAATATATGTTCATCTAAATGACTCTCAACCTTGGTTAGATGAATTTCACTCTTCTCCTCTCGGTCTCCGAGTGTCGCACTACTAACCTTGTCCTGGATCTCAGATAATTATCCTTGTTACGACTCAAGTTATTAGATAAAGGTTGATAGCTTTAAATCTCTGTTGTTATTCCCTTTTTCCAATCTTTACCTCTCTTTCGAGCAAGTCTAGAATCTAGGCGAGTTTCTAACATTTGCAACCGTTAGAAGATCTATTATAACGAAGGTAATAACAATACATGCAGTCACACCGGTTTAGAATTTACTTCGCACGTAACCTGTTTCATTAATTTCTCATGGTTTACACAACCCTAGTTAATGGGTTTAGCTGCTCATTATTGCAAGAACACAAGAAGAATTCGAATATGAAAACATAATTGTAAACTCACGATAATGAAGAAAACTCTGAACTCTCAATATTAATAAAAATCCTAGAACTTGTAATCGAAGATTACAAAGTCAATAATGCGTCAAAATACTGGAAATATGTCTCAAAATAATATACTAACTAACTCCTGAACATAGGACAATACAAGGGTATTTATAGATACAAGATGAATCCTATCCTAAACAAAATAGGAAAACAGAGTCGACAACTTTCCACGGTATCGTGACTTGGTGTCGTAGAACCAAGTCAGGCCACATAAGTCAGTTTCGTGGAAATCAGGTAACATTGGAAATCTCTTAAGTTGACTCACGACACCCACTCACATCATGTGGGTGGACTCACGATACGTGAGTCCTGTCGTGAGTCACATCTCTGGTGCAGGACCTAGTTCTTTTATCTTCAGATACTCTGTTTTCAAGCATAATTCTTCCTCGTTGATCATTTTGCCTCCAAAAGCCTATTCTCCTACAATATAGAATAGAAAACACATCATACCCACCAAACATACCCAAGTTAGTGCATATTTTCTTTGTTTTAAGCATCGAAAAGGCCATGTAACCATGGAGCATCAAGAGGCATCCCAAAATATGTTATAGGTAGCCTTTCCTCTAAAAAATCGGTTATATCTAACAATGTTTACTGGACACTGTGATTAACTCCAGTAATAAAAATGTTGGACTTCTCATTGTTAGCAGTTAGGCTAGTAGTTGTAGAAAAATAACTTATAGCTTCAATCACTCTTTGTACAGACTGCTCACTCCTTTTGCAGAAGATTATTAGATCATATGCAAAGGTGAGATGTGTGAGTTGCTTCCCTTTGCACATTGGATGATATATAAAGTTAGGAATTCTACTCATTCTCCTCATTATTCTAGAAAAATACTCCTATTACAAGCACAAATAGCAAAGGAGAAGAGGGATCACCCTGCCTCAAACCTTTCATTCCTCTAAAGAAACCATACGCTTCTCCATTAACTTTGATTTAGAAAGAAGTAATGGTTACATACTTCGTGACTAGGAACACAAATCTATGCGGAACACTCTATTATATTGTCTCAAAATGTCATGACATATCAACACATTTTGGATTACAGACCTTTCTTTTACAAAAGCAGCTTAGGTTTATTGCGCAAGATCAGGTAAGATACTAGCCAGTTTAGTGCATAACAGTTTAGAAATACATTTGTAAAGGGTGTTACAACACGAAATAGGTCTATACTAACTCCCAAACTTAAGTTTCTCCATGTTAGGTATAAGAGAGATCATGGTAGTATTAAGTTATTTCAGTAGCTTACCAGATTAACAGAATTCCTGAGCAGCGTTATATACATCACCACCTATTATTCTCCAAGCATCTCTGAAGAAACCCCCCATAACCATCAGGTCCAGGTCTCTTAGTCACTTTGATGCTAAAAATAGCCTTCTTGATCTCCTCTGCACTAACTGGCATCAACAATTTACATTATTGTTCTGCTGATAATCTAGGTCGTTGGCTGAAAATAGTTGCATGTGCTTTCTATCTGCAACCTCCTTTATCACCTAGTAATTGCTCATAATACTTGACAAAAATATCTGATATAATCTCTGGATCATGTTGCAACTGATTTTGTTCATCCTTGATTTGTGTAATAGACTGGATCAATTTCTTCTTCTTAAAGATAGACAAAAAAATATTTTATACAATCATCTGCCTGCTTGATCCATGTTGCTTTTTTTCTCTATTATAGTAGGGATTCTGCAATGTATGAGGATTTCTTAAGCTATTGGCCCATCTATTTCTCCTGCTTCTGCAACATACTGTCTAGAGGATGTAGTTGTAATAGTGACTATGATCTCCTTAGTTCCTCCTATCAGAGTTAGCTTGCTGCACCAATTTACTAAACTCCTGCTTGTGTAGAACTTTGAGTTATTTTTTTTAGTAGTTTTAACTTCCTTAACACCTGGTACATCACACAACCATCCACTTGTTTATCCCATGTCTCTTAAATGATCTGAGTAAATGATGGATGAGTACTCCATACATTACAATACTTACTAGGCTTCCTTGTTGAAATACATTGCAATAGCTCCACTATTATTAGGCAGTGATCACTCACACCCTCTGGTAACACTTGAGATTTCATATTAGGCATGCCATCCAACCAATCCTCATTAACAGACACCCAATCTATCTTTAAAAAGATCCTGGCATCTTGTTTGTCATTCCAAGTATATTTGCATCCTATGTTATGCAACTCCTCAAGATTGTTGTCATCAATACATTGTTGAAAATCTACCACCTCAACCATGGTCACAACAGTACTCCCAAGTCTGTCCTCACTATACAAAACAACATTAAAGTCACCTAATATAATCCAAGGTTGTTGACAACCTTGATTAAACTGCTTTAAGTGATCTCAAAACTTTGTCCTTTCCTCTTTGAGGTTAAAGGCATACACAAATATTGCACAAAATTCTAATTGCATAGGCAAATACTTCACCACACAAGTTAGACTTTGTGCAGTTTCATGAAGCATTTCAACACTAAACTAGTCAAGCCTCCATAGTATTATAATTCTCTTATTATAGTGGGAGATATGATTACCGTACCACTTCCAACCAACAAACATACTATCTGTGATCATATTCACTTTATTAACTTTTATTCTTATTTCAAGGAAACTTATTAACCCCACATTCATCCCATTACAGAAGGTTTTAACTTCCTTTCATTTATTTAGGCCATTCAGACCTCTAGTAATCAAATTTAAAGACCTAACCATGGTCAGTTGGAGGACTATCAATCCTCTCAAGATTAGATTTAGTGGCATTATTGATCTCCTGAGTACTATATTCTCCCAGAACCTGATATGAATTAGTAGTTTTTACTTGAAATTGTTGCACTGTGGTAGCTTGTCTTCTCCACTCCGCTGCATTCTTGTTCTTAACCCCAGTCCCATTGTCCCCTTCTTGTACCTGTTTAGTTGGTCTCAAATCCTGGACTCTAGTTACCCTATCAACAACAGTCATTTGTTTTCTCTTATCAACCAATATAGACGTTTTGTTACCATCTTCTTTGGTTTTGTTCTTCCTACATACTTCAGTCACATGACCATACTTCTTACACATATCACATAGAGTTGGTTTCCATTCATATTAGACTTTCTGCTCAATTACATTGCCCTTTTCATTCATACACAGTCTCAGGCAATTCTCTACCAATCTTAACCTCAACTAACAACTTAGAAAAATTAAATCCCATCTTTTGTTTTGTATTCTTTTCTACCATAAGGGGTTTGCCTGTCAAACTGCCTATCTTGATTAAGCTTATAGCACTCCAATACTTAATTTCTAGATCAGGTAACTTGATCCATATTGGTACTGAGTACAGTTCTTATTCAGAAAAATCCATGTCCTGATTCTAAGCCTTCACTATCAGAGGTTTGTTGTCAAAGTGGTAAATACCGGCTTGAAGGACCTCTTGCTTCCCTTCATCAGTATTATTCCTTACTATCAAGATTCTATTTTGAGCATTGCAACTTGATTAATCCCCAGTTTTACCCACGACCTCTGTACATAGCCATTAAGAAATGCAAAGGGTGGATGAGCCCCAAGGGCATAGCAGACAATAACATGTTTCCAATATTCAACCTCACTACTGATATCTTCCTCACTAATTTCAACAAACTGATGAATCCCCTCCTTAGTAGGTATCACATAATCCAGCTTAAAACCAGTATTTGCTACTTTTTAAATATCATAATTATATCACACTGATGGAGCAACAACATTTTTCTTACTCGATTCAGCAGAAACTTCTCGAATTACACTCATCAATTTCCACCTCATCAGCCCATGAACAGGATCCTTCTGGTGGTGATTCCACTATATCTATTCATTCCTGCATATTTTCCTTCATCATTTTTGTCCTTGACTTATGAGGTTGCAATTCTGGAGCTGATTCCAACTGAGCTGAAGCTCGAACACCCATACCGTCACCTTTTGAACCTCCTATTGAAGTCGCAATACAAGTACTGCTTCCCAAAGTTTGTGCAGTTTTGGTTACTGTTACGTTGGATCCTGAACTTTGTACAACCAAAAATCTCCTTCCTACCCTTTCTATTGGCTTCGCACTCTTCTCCGGAACATTTTCCCCCAAATTGGTTGTCGGAATCAATTGTTTCTTTTGGCTCAGTTATCTTATTATTTTGTTGTTGCTACTGCTTTCTTCAATATTATTTTAAACATGACTTTCTTCACTACTGTATTTTACTTCTATACTTGATTTTGATATGTTGTATATTAGTCGAGGGCCTATTGAAATTAACTTCTATGCCTTCATAAGGTAGAGTTAAAGTTATGTACACACCACCCTCCTGAGACACATCACCCCCTGAGATACAAAGGGTATATTAATGTTGTTATAATAAATTTATAGTAAATGCAATTCACCGCAAGCGGAATGAAATATCACATGTTTTAGATCTCGTCTCATAAATATTATATACGGGTATTAGTTTATGTGACATGCAACAAAACATTAAAATGACGTTGTAAATTTAAAATTTTAAATTATACTTCTCATTATGAAATCATTGCGTACAATTAGGTTTCTTTAAATTTAAAGCAATATTACTTCTAAGTAACAGACATTAATTGAGGAGTCTTTCATCGAACGATTGGTTCTTATTTCTTACTCCCTCCATCTCATATTTGTTGATCACTTTCATTTTTGCACACTTTTAAAAAAATCATAAATAAGAAGGATAGTTTTACAAACTTACCCCTTAATATACTTTCTTGGAACTTACAAACTTATTTTTACACTTTCAAAGAGTATTAATTATCGGGGTAAAATGGAAAAAAAATAATTTATTTTATCTTGATTTAGTAAGTGGACAAGTAATTTTAAACATGTATTTTTCGTAAGATGATTAATTAATATGAGACCGAGGGAATATCTAAAATAGTTTCCTTTTAGTACATTTGCAAAATTGAGATGTGATGAAATTATATTGACAAGTCTATAAGATGATCTTAGATATTTAGAAATTTAAATTATGCTCCTCAATTTTGTGATCGAAAATTAAATTATGCAAGATTATGCTACATTAATCTAAGTTATAATAATTACTATTATAATAAGGGATAATTACACAAAAGTACAGCTAGCAAATATACTTTACATTTAAGTAGACAAAAATATACTTTACACTTTATAGCCCAAAATCTGATTTGGCCATTCACTATAAACTAACTTTTCTTTTTAGTTATATAGGGAACAACACTTCTCATACCAAAATCCCAACTTCTTCTTCACGATTTTCACTTCAATTCTTTTCCAATTCTCTCCAAAAAAACTTCAAACAAATTGGTGAAAAATTCAGCATTGTTTCGAGTTTTTTTCTACAATTTGAGGTTCCAATATTTTTGTAAATAAGCTCTGTTTTGAGTGGGTATAGTTATAAAAGATCGGTTATGTATTAAGGAAACCCAAATCTGAAATTTTGGATGATTTGTTGTAGTTTTGAGGTGTTTTTTAATGTATTTGATGCTTGGATTCGAGGAAGAAGACGAAATCTATTTTTTGGTACGACAGTGTATATATTTATATATTGTATTGTATATTATTGTATATATTTGTATTCTGTATTACATATTGTTGTATATACAATACAGCCTTTTTGTCTCGCTGATTTTCTTCTTCCTCTCCATTTTATGCATGCTTATACAATTTAGATACATTGTTTAAACATTATATATACATATGTATATATTTGTGTAATTATGTATATTATTGTGTAATTGTATATATACACCTAATATACAAAATTATGCAAAATTATAAAAGGTGTATAGTATACTCATACAAGGTCTAAAAGCAACCAACCACGGAACCAAACACATCAAGGAGGTAGTGGCCTCACAGACACACTCTATGTAGATCCTACAATAGAGGTGTTATAAACAAGGACTGAAGCACTAAAATAGATCAGTTGGAACCAAAATTGATTCTTGTTATGATAAGGAGGCTCTTTGTCAAGCCTCTATTGTTAGCAATTAGCAAGTCCTAAAAAATGAGCCTTGACTTCTCACTTGCTTACAACTAGAAGAGTGAATTGTTATGGTAGCAAAATTTGGGAAACAGAACAACTAGCAAGATCTAAAAGTCTTGATCTCTCACTTGTTTACAACTGGAAGAATGAAATTGTGATGGCAAAAAAAAATGCAAAAATAGACGTGCTGCATGATGCACCATTCATTTAGGACTGTGTATTATTTGGGACCGAGGCTCTACTATGAAATTGAAAGGAGACAATAATTTTCCTATTTTGTAAGATGAAGATGGGAGATGTGAGAGAGTAATAATTTGGCTAAGGATGCAAAGTAACTTTCTTCTTTTATACAAATAGGTCATATTTGGTAATATAACATAGAGTGGACTATATTATGTAAAGTAACATTACTAGTTGCATTTTTTAATAATTTTTCCTTATAATAATTCCATAAGGTGCAGTTAGATCTCTTTGTAATACTTTGAGCTAAGCAATACATTTTTAATAAATTCATTTTACCTCAATGGGAAATAATTATGTGATCAATTTTTTTCACACCAATATTACGTGTATAATTTATGTTGTATGCGACAAAATTCAAAATTGTAATGACCCAAAATCAGACCATGAACACAAACAATAACCTCTTAGTAGGTAAGTCAAACCCTATATGTAACGCCCCGAGAGTACACCCTGGACGGGTCATGATGCTTAGGAATACAAGTAGCCCAAAGCTAACCCACGACATCTGGCATAACACTAAATCCATAATTTTAATTTCATACAATCGTGAGAGGAATCTTTATGTTCATAAAGTTGAAAATAGACAAATCAAATCTAAGGTTTGTCAATACCAACTGAAAATGATCTGAAACATACTAATAAGCTTAAAATTCACTAAGTCTAAACAAGCCTCTAACATACTGAAGATCCGCTGAGATACACCCCCAATTGACTTAGAGTCATGAAAGACTGAACTAAATATAAGTCTGAACTACTGAAAATCAAAAACATTGACCATAGCCTCGAAACATGAGGACTCAACAACTGATCTGGAGTAGGAATTAGTGATTGCAACTAATCTTAGAGTTGAGGGCAAGTACTAAACCCTACATCATGATAGGATGCAACACAAAAAGTATGTGGTCAATACTATAGGATGTACTGAGTATGTGAGCAATGTATGAAACATGTAAACGATAGAGATCATGTGATAAGAAAAGGTATGTATAAGAAGTATGTAAAGACTCACCATTTTTCATGAATATACGTTAAGTGTATGAAAACTTGATTTGACAAATCCAGTGATCCGTATATACTTATGTTATTAAAACTGATTTACTGTAGAAGTTTCTCTTAACTGAACTCGGCATGATCAGAAGGGTAGAGTATTAGGCTCTAATTCTCAGAGTAGAATTGCAAAAGGGAATTCCTATCCAACTTGTACCAAATGTGGTAAGAATCACCCAAGAGAGTGCCTTTATGAAAAAAATAGATGCTTTGGGTGTGGTCTAATTGGTCGCCGGTTGAGAGATTACCCCTCTGCCAAGTAGGAAAATGGAGAAAATTGAGCTCAATCTACTTCTACAGAACCTTTAGTAGGCTGCGCCACTCAACAGGGTGCTACTTCTTGTGTAGGCGGTGGTCATGGTCAAAACCACTTTAATGCACTTTTATCTCACTAGATCAAGAGAGCTCAACAGATGTAGTATCTGGTATGTTACAGATCTTTTCATATGACATATATGCTTTATTAAACAAAGGGGCTAAATTTCTTTTATAACCCTTAATATTTCCTGTAAATTTGGAGTCAGTCTCGAACAACTCCTAGAACCTTTTTCTATTTCAACTTCAATTGATGGGTCAGTCATAGATAAAAGTGTATAACATAAATTGCTTAATTTCAGTCCTTTATAGTCACCACAACTAATCTAGTTGAGTTAGACATGACGGAATTTTATGTCATTCTTTGAATGGATTGGTTACATTTCTATTATGCCTCAGTCGACTGTAGAACCAGAGTAGTAAGATTTTAGTTCACAAATGAGCCAGTCTTAGAGTGGAAGGGTAGTCCTATAGTATCTTTAGGTATTTTCATCTCTTATCTTAAGGCAAGAAAGATGATATATAAGGATTACATCTATCATCTATTTTGGTTTAGGAACTCTAAGTTTGATACCCCATCACTTCAGTCAGTTGTGGTAGTCAGTGAATTTCTTGAGGATCGTTTTACAGTCCCTCTTGTCCTGGAGATTAACTTTGGGATAGACCGTCTTCCTAATATGCAACCATATTTATTTTGTATTACAGAATAGCTCCAGATGAGCTTAAGAAATTGAAATAGTTGTTAAAAGACCTCTTAGATTAAGGTTTCATCAGGCCCAGTATTTACCCGTGGAGTGCTCTTGTCCTTTTTGTGTGAAGTAAGTTGGTTCTCTCAGAATATGCATTGATTACTACAAGTTAAACAATGGCACAATCAAGAATAAGAAACCCATCACCAGGATTGATAACTTGTTCAACCAGCTTTAGTGTGCCAGTCATTTCCCTATGATTGATCTCAGATCCTGTTATCTTAAGCTTAGAGTTAGGGAGTGTGGAATTTTGAATACAAATTTTGGAACATTCTATGATCACTACGAATTTATGTTTATCTCCTTTGTACTAACAAATGCTCCTACAGATTTTATGGACATGAAGAATAAGGTATTCAAATAGTCTTTAGATATGTTTTTCATTATTTTCATAGATGACATTTTTGTCTACTCCCAGAGTGAGGAGGAGTATGCAGATCATTTAAGAGTTGTCCTGCAGACTCTCAAGGACCGCTAATTGTTTGCTAAGTTCAACAAGTGTGAGTTTTGGCCGAAATCAGTTATATTCCTTGGCCATATGATGTTCAGTGACGGCATTCAATGTCATGACCCGAGTCTATACCCTAAAAAGGACACGATACCTTGAATCAAAGGTGGACCTAAACAAAACCTTGGTGTAAGCATGTTACTAAAATCATGACTTAAAGTCTGAGCAGAAACTGAACATAATATAATAGGCAAAGACTAAAAACTAAACTAAATATATGAAATATAAATCCAAAATCCCAATAAGTTGAACTGTATAACTATGCTTGAAGCCTCTACTAAAATGAGAAGCACGTGATCCAAGAGGTCTTTGTTTGAGCATATATGAAACCCAAAATAGTAGGGGTTTTGCATATTCTTAATTTCTATCCTTGCTAAGTGTAGATCAGTTGTCTAGGAGAAATGTTGTGTTGACAGGAACTAAGTCTGTGGCTAGTTGCCTAGTTTTTTGCTTTCTTTGTACTCATAATTCTCACTTGGTAATAAAATGTCCATAAGTACCAAAAAAAATAAATAGGATATAGTGCAAAGAAAGAAATATGGTAAGTACTATCGGATGTACTGATCGTGTGAGATATGTAATAGTGCAAACATACTGAATCATTATTTAAACTGATTTGGATGTAATAGGTAAAACTGAATAAAATAACTAAACTGTAGTACTATGACCCAAAAGTAAAATGAAAAACTGTAATGTGAAGCATAACTATAAATCATGAAATAACTTACTAATTGAACTAAAACTATGGGTCATATACAAAATCATTTTAACACAATTTCTGTGGGAGATTCTATTAATCGACATAAACCATATGAGCTAACATGAAGGTCAATGTATAACCCCACTTGGGAGGGCTCCCTATATCCCGCCAGAGGTATAGAACCTATCTAGTATGGATCGACTAATTTAAACCATTTGTGCTAAAGGTTTCCCTCTTAATTTGTGAGGACCCTTATCATATGTAATAATGTAGTTCTAGGCTTTGGGTTATCTAGAACCCATATCTGCTTGGTGCTAAATACTTTCCCCAAAACCATATACTATTCACTAATCAATATTAACTGATGCCAGAAAATAAATCATGAACTAGTTTAATTACTATTTTACTAATAAATACTAAACTAGTCATGCTAAATTTACACTAATCTGTAATCATAGGATCAATTCATATTAGCTTGTTTTGAATCATGCTCAATTCTATGGAAAATAAGCTAAATCACTTGTTAGATTTCAAATAAACTTTTGACAATATAAATCATACACAATTGTTTTAATACAAGTGAAAATCATGACTGAACAATCTACAATTGAAAACCATTATGTTTGCATATTTGGGTATGAACCCTAGATCATGAAATCATAAAACTATAACTGATACTTTAAAAATTTAGACATGAGGGTGAAAGTAAAAACTCATTAAAATCCCACATATGTGATTACTAGAGATTCTACACTAAAAGCGTGGAGTAATTGATTTTGGAGAAGAACCCTAAGTTTTTACTTCTTGAGAGAGACCTATGTTTTCTTTCTGAATTCTAAGTGTTAGAGTGTAGGAATGGGAATTTAAATAGGTTTTTTAACCTTTAACCTCCCTTGAAAGTGTGTGAAATGATGTAGTATATGTCTTAAAGGAGTGGGAAAATACCAATTTTCCATTTTTGAAATGTAATATATTTATGAAAAATACGTCCCACGAGTCAACCTACGACTCATACTTTGGGTCCACAAGTCGTGGTTTGACTTGTGACTCCTAGAACTATTTTGAACTATTTCTGTTTTGGCTACATATAAGTCACTGTGCTACTCGTAGGTTGATACCATTAGTTGTTTTGAGACACATGGTCTCCCAGACATGAGCTAGATAGGTTTTCAAAAGGGACTCCACAAATCATTGTACAACTCGTAGCTTGATACCTTGACTTGTACAATGACTCGTAGTCCTTGGGGTGAGTTTGACAACTCTCTCGTCCCCCATCAGTATGAGTCACTTTACGACCCTTAATTTCATTCCATGACTCATGGTCTTTAGTCGTGGTGACTGAGGTTTGGGAAATTTATGGGCAGCTTACCACAACTCATAACACGACTTGTGATCTCATTATATGACTCATACAACGAGTTGTATTGGTCTAGAAACTTTGGTTTTCAGCTAGTTTTTTGATCTATGTCTGGGTTTAAGAATGGGAATGTTTTGGGGCTTCTAGGGCTTGTATAGTTATTATAGGAGGTTTGTTGAGGGGTTCTTATCTGTTGTTGCCCCGTTGACTAGGCTAACACAGAATAAGGTTAAGTTTTAGTGGTCAAAAAATTGTTAAAAGAGTTTATGGAAATTGAAGACTTGACTGATTACAAATCAAATTCTAACTTTCCGTAAGGGTTTGGATGGTTCTGTTGTGTATTGTGATACTTTTAGAGTTTGTATTTGTTGTGTATTGATGTAGCATGGCAAGTTCATTTCTTATCCTTCAAATAACCTAAAAGGTTCATGAAAAGAGTTATCCAACTTATGATTTTGAGTTAGTATCAGTAGTGTTTGCCTTGAAGACTTTTCAGTATGTTTTTACCCAAAAGGAGTTGAATCTTTAGTAGAGGAAATGCCTTGAACTTCTTAAGGTTTATTACATGAGCGTGCTTTACCATCTAGACAAGGCCAGTGTAGTGGATAATGCTCTTAAAATATTGTCCATAGGTAGTGTGGCCCATGCTGAAGAAGAAAAGAAGGAGTTGTCTAGAGAAGTTTGCAGGCTTGCTCAGCTAGGGGTTCATCTTACAGACATAGTGGATGGCCATATTATCATTCAGAATGGTTTTGAGTCTTCTCAAGTGATGGAAGTTAAGGAAAAGCAAGATAGTTATCGTATTTTACTTAAGATGAAAGAGTGGTCCATAATAAAAAAGTTAAGATTTTCTCCATGAGGGAGATGGTGTTTCTTGTTATCAGTGTCGTTTATGTGTTCTAAATATGGATGAGTTGAGACAATAGATGTTGATAGAGGACCACAACTCTCAGTATTGTATTCTTCCAGGTGCCACCAAGATGTACTATGATCTATGGGAAGTCTATTGGTGGAATGGAATGAAGAAGGACATCAAAAAATTTATAGCTTAGTGTCCATATTGTCAGTAGGTCAAAGTAGAACATCTGAATCCAGGAGGTATGACTCAGGATATCAGTATTTCTACTCGTAATATAGATTTCATCATAGGTTTACCTCACACGTGGTTACAACATGATTCTATTTAGGTGGTAGTACACATGATGACTAACTAAGTTCACTTTTTGCTGTTAAGACTACAAATACAATAGAGGATTATGCAAGACTCTATATTCATAAGTTATTCAGATTACATAAAGTCGCCATACCTATCTGAGGGGTACTCAGCTTACATCTTAGTTATGGAAGTCCTTCCAGAAGGATCTTGATACTAGAGTAGATCTTAGTACAACATTTCACCCTCTGATAGATAGTCAAGTAGAGTGAGCTATTCGAACTTTAAAGAATATGTTAAGATCTTGTGTGATAAACTTCAAAGGTAATTGGGATGATCACTAACCCTTTATAGATTTTAATTATAATAACAGTTTCCATTATAGCATCCAAATGGCTCCTTTTGAGACACTTTATTGGTGGAGATATCGATCTCCTATTAGTTGGTTTGAGGTAGGTGAAGCTACTTTGTTAGGTCTAGATTAAGTGCATTAGTCTATAGAAAAGTTATAGTTGATTAGAGAAAGGCTGACGACTACTCATAGTCAGCAGATGTCTTATGACAATGTAAGGAGAAGAGAGCTTGAATTTGTAGTTAATTATTGGGTGTTCTTAAAAGTTTCACCTATGAAAGGAGTGATGAGATTTAGTAAGAAGGGGAAGCTTAGTGTCTGGTATATTTGTCCTTATAGGATTTTGAGGCGTATTAGAAATGTGGCATATAATTTAGAGTTTCTATGGAATTAGCATCAGTACATTAAATTTTCCATGTTTTATTATTGAAGAAGTGTATTGGTGATTAGTCACTAGTTTTTCCAGTGGAGAGTGTTGGTGTGAAGGATAACATCTCTTATGAAGAGGTTCTAGTTGAGATACTTGATAGGAAGGTTTGTAAGTTCAGAAATAAGGAGTTCTCATTAGTGAAGGTCCTATAGAAAGTTGGTTGAGGGAGCTATTTGGGAAGCAGAAGAAGATATGATGTCCAAGTACCCTCATCTTTTCCCTCCTAGTGTCGAGACAACTTGAGGTAATAGTTTTCCTCTAATAGTGTTTTTCCATTTTGATGTCCCTATCAATAAATCACAAATTCTCAGTATGCATGCATGTTCTATGAGTTTTAGTTGATTTTCTATTCTCATTCAAATATGTTATTGTGTTAGTATTTTAGATTTAGAAACCAGTTTCATGATTAGTAGTTCCTTCCTTATATGTCCAGCATAGTTTATTCTTTATTGAAGGATGAATGATACCAAGGAGGAGATATTGTAATACTCCTACATATTTAAAACTCAGAATTAGACCACAAAACTATCTTGAAAAGCTCAAGTCTCAGACCAGTATGAATAAATGTATGAGTCATATAATGAGAACACGAGTCATACCCATGACTCGTTGTAAGCTTCCCAGACTTTTTGTAGTTACCCAAATCGTCGTTACTTGTGAAAACTCCCCAAAAATAATTTACAATAAATAATAGGGTCAAAATGGACCTAGAAAAATTCAAATTGGGTAGAAAACTGGTGCCTTAGGCAATTGATCCAAGAGGCCCAATAAAGGGATGGTCCAGACTATTGGTAATTGTTGTAGCTGTTGGATAACCACTGCAGCGGTAAAATTTCCGCTGTAGTGGTAAAAGGTAGTGTGCCAGTTGAGGTATTTTTTTAAAAACACTCTTTCTTTTTATTTTCCTAGGTCGCTCCGTTCCTCCAAAAACAATTTGGTAAACCCTATTCTCCCAATCATGGGATTTCAAAGGCCGAGATTCATGAGAGTAGTTTTGAGACACTCTAGGAGGGAACCCGACCTGGGAATATGTCTAGTACACACGGGACAACTCATTCCTCTCTGTAGCAGTATGTTTTGTCTAAGAGGTAAGCTAAGGTTTATTTTGTATCAACTAGGCTTAGGTTAGATTCATTTAACATTAATAATAATATCGGGAGTATCATGCATTGGGTCTTCAGGCACAGAGTTGGATAGATGGACATGTTAAAATTTGGATAGGCGTGAATATGTTGAGTTATTGCATCTCATGTTAATGTTTGTTTCGGATAAATGATGGCTAGGAATATAGGGCAGAGGTGCATAACTTCTTATTACTCAGGGTTGAGTATGGTGGAAAGTTGAATGAAATAATATGAAATGGTAAAACGAAAAGTTTAAGGCAACCTAACTAATACATAAATGCGTATATATTCAAATTGTGTTATGGGAACTTGTATAGTCCTATTGTGTTGGTGGTCATGATTGATGCTTTCCATAGTTTAGAAGATAAGATAGTGAGTATAAAGGTATTGAGGTTAGCCGGTTTGCAGTGTTGGTATTGCTTACCAAATTATCGTGGTCAATGTTTTCCAAAGTTAGAAGGTAATATGAAATCTCAAGGTTACGGTACAGTTAGAAGGAAAGCACGTAATAATGTAAACTCGGGTGATAGCAACCCTGTTGGGGTGCTTGGTAAGTAATGATTGTGAAATTTATGTGATGACTAAGGTTACTCAATAAATGAATTAGACGGTTGATGTAACGATATACTGAATTAAACCGTGATGTATTGTGGGATGACACTTGTGATTATCTTTTGCATTAATTATGAATTATTAATTTCTTTCACACATTCATATGTGTTGTGATGAGATATTGATATGATGGTTCGGATATAATGTAGGTACAGTATGATATGATGGGAGATTGGGTCAGGTACCATGCCGGTATAATATGATATGATGTGATAATGGGTCGGGTACCACACTGGTACGTTACGATATTGATGATGAGGATGAGAAGGGGAAGAGATGATGTGCACATCTTGCATATGTATTGAATGTATTTATATTTCATTTACCTTCATACATTCACTTGTTGTGGTGAGTGATGGAAGATGGTACGAAGGTATGCTAGGTCCCTGTGTGGACTAGGTTAGAGGTGAGATTCTATGGTAACATTTTATGATTGCGAGTACCGAGAGGACTTGATTAATTATAGTTTAAAGAATTGCAAGTACCATGAGAATAGGCTAGCGTGAGAGGAGAGGGGTACCGGTTGGAGTCGGTTGTCAAAGGACAAAAATATACAAAATATAAGTCAAAGGACAAAAATATACAAAATGTAAGTCGAAGGACAAGGATGTACAAAATTTTAAGTCAAAGGACAAAGATACACAAAAATGTTAAATGATAGGTAGGTCATAGAGATGCTAAGTGCAGGTCACAGATATACTAAGTGTAGGTCACAGAGATACTAAATATGGGTTAATAAGAGTTGATAATTTGGGAATTCAAACCGGAATTTTACTTGATGTTTTGATTTATCCCTATTTATTATTGATGTTATTTGTTTCTATCCTTGGTCGGCTGATAATGCTTAACATTACGTGTGGTTGTACTGATGCTACACTTACTCTACCTCTACTCGGTGGTATAGCCATGGGCAGGTCAGTTGGAGTTTCTATAGTAGCAATGTTGATCACTCAGCCGCAGATCCTACCCTTTTTATCCTTCATAGATGTTGCGTCATGAATGTCCCTACTTCTTGTCTAGTACTCTTGTACCGGTTTAGACTAGGTTCTGGGGAGTCACTTGTAGTTATTTTTCTCATTTACTTTTCATATTTGATGTATTGAAGCAAGCTTGGGAAATATTTAAATGAGTAATCGTATTTCAACTTGACTAAATTTTCAAATGTTAGATATTAGTATAATTAAGTGTATAATGTAGAAACTTCCGCATTTGGTTGAATGATGGGATTATCTGGATTCTCCTATCTGGGGTAGGTATAGAGGTGCCTGACATGATTCAGTGGGTTGGGTCATGAAACTTTTTCAAGAATTCCAATCACCACGATTTAGACAATGGGTCTTGGGACCAATGTACAAGTCATGCATTGACTCTTGCTGATGAACTGAGGAGTAATTCCAAAGGAACCATGACTCAAACCACAAGTCTTGGTATCTATTGCATGAGTCATACTTACGACCCATGGGTCCTTCAACTAAACCATCCATTGAAGGTCCTTACACCATGAGTCTCAGTACGATTCGTGGTATCAAACTATGAGTCGTACAATGACTCGTAGGATACCATTCCAAAAACTGTCCAAACTTTCCTATACTCACATGTCCAGACCAAGGTCCTTGGTTTAGAAGCACGAATCGTACTACGTGAGGTCCAATGTACATAAATTTTAGGTCATTTTTATAAGGGCAGTTTAGTCTTTCCAACTATTTTAACCCCTCTTTCCTTATCCTAACACCCAAAAAGTCAAAAATCAATACGCTCTCAAGTCTCTCAAGCTCCAAGCCTGGGGTTCCTCTCTGACCCTCTAATTCAGATTCTAGTTCAATTTTTCTTAATAAACATGTAACGTTTCAATAAGGGTCTCATTTCACCCTCATGTTCAAAGTTTTCATATTTTTAGGATAATCTCCTTGATTCTGTGATTTAGGGTTAAAACCCAAACTTGCCCCCTTATGATGTTTTCAGTTCTAATTAATTATTATATTGCTTTGGCTATTGTTTTTAGTAAATATACATGTTGTAGTAGTCCCAAATCAGTAAATATGGTTTGACAGATTTCAAGAAAGTTTTCATAAAAACTTGGCATGTTATGAGTACATGATTCCATAACTTGGTGAAGCATGGCTAGTTTCAGTACTAAAATATATTAGAAAAATAGTAATCGAACTAGTTCATGCTTTATTTTTCAGAAATCAATTTATAATATAAGCAATTAGTATATATTTTGGGATAACTATTTAGCGCTGAGCTGACACGTGTTCCAGATAACCCAAGTCCTAAAACTACATTACCACCATAGGATAATGGTCCTCGCCAGTTGAGAGTGACACTATTAGCCTAAATGGGCTTAGTTACTAAATCCACACAAGACAGGTTTTTTACCTTCGGCCAAATATTGGGCACTATCCTTACTGGTGCAGTACGTTCGATGCCATATTGATGTGATATGATTTATGTCAGTTATAAGAACTTCCCATGGAAATGGTTTTGACATGATTTCTGTACGTGACCAACAATTTCAGTTCGATTAAGCTATTACATGATTTACAACTATCCTTCACATTGCAGTTTATGATTTTACTTTAGGGTTATAGTACTACAGTTCAGTTATTTTATTCAGTTTTATATATTACATTTAAATTAGTTTAAAGCATGTTTTCGGTATGTTTGAATTATTGCATATCTCACATGCTCAGTACATTTGATAATATTGATGTCATGAATCAAAATAGTATCCATGATGACACCTGTGACACCCTCTGATATAGGTAAGCCTATCCTAACCCAAAAACAATAATCAAAGTAAATCAAAAGCGGAAAATGAAGAAGAATGGAAATAATCCCAATGATAAAGAAAGAAATACAATCTTAATGATACATCCCAGGTCTAGTTTTCACTAATATAAGCTTCTAATAATGAATATGATAAAATAATATAAATAATCAAAAATTCAAAATAAGCATAAGATAAGATAAGGAGAGATCCGGTTAAGCTCTGAGACCCGTCAGCCGCTACCTCGATCTTCATAAAGCCAATGCTGAGAGAATGCAATGTATGCTCCGCTACTCAAATCAATAACTGTACAAGGTGCAGAAAAAGCAAAGAAAAAGGAAGGGTGAGTACAAAATACATGTACTCAACAAGCATCATCAATAACCGACCTAATCCAAAGTGATGGCAAGGGGCACCACACCAACAATCTAAATTAACTAAAATAAACCTACACTCATAAAAGTCCTAGCCTATCCTTATAGATATCACACTTATCAAGATAATCAACCATTGTTTTTAAGTTAGACACATACAGTTTAAAGATCTACGACAGTAGAAATAGGTCACGTCACAAGAGAATCTCACCAACACAGTATGTGATATTAACTCACCATCTCAAACCAACAATATCTACTAAGGTAGAGGAATGCATATCCCACAAACACTAGATGTGACACAACAGTCTCAATAGATCAAGCCATAAAAATACCCCACATCTTATAATATCTCAATAACTAAATCACTCAAGATAAGGTATAATGCAATGTAAGTAGTAATATAAGATGCAAAATACACAACATCACAAACAATATTCAATCACAATAATATAATATGAAAGGAAATAATCAGATGCAATATCAATCATATAAAGGAATTCAATGCCATGCAATGCAAGTGATTCAATGCAATGTACTGATAATGATGTAATGTCTCAATGTCACCTCGTATACACCTTCCGAGAAAAATCTTCTAGGATAGGATCCATAGGGGATTCACAACCCATACACTATCACAATCTCATATCTCAATCAACCTTGCCGGCACATTTCTCCGTCAAGTCATTTTATAAAGTTTTTTATTTTCTTTCAAAATTAGTGTTTTTCAGTAGTACTAATTCTATGAATATGGATGAATGAAATGAGGATGCATGCTCATAACCAAATCAATATCATGTAATGAATCAACTCAATAATGGTATAAATGAGCTCAAATCTCCATAGATCATGATAGAAGCCATCGCATGGCACTACAATCGTAGAGAGTCATAGCTCAAATTTCCTCAAATCTCAATAGATCATGATATAAGCCATTGAATGGCACCACCTTAGTAACGAGTCATGTAAGATATCAATAATATCAATTTAAGACCCTATTCGGGCATCATGACCATAGTAAAGGCAAATAATGCTCAATCAAAATCAATACTAGTCGCTGCATGGCATCTCAATGATAATAATCTCTCAAGTTAAAACAAGCCCCCATTCAGGCAACACAATAATAATAAGCAATCCAAATAACATAAACATAGAGATCTTACCCAAAACCTGACTTCTTTTACACCATAAGTTTTCATCATTCCCAATCATAACACCATTAGACTAAATTACTAAAAGGAGAACTATACTAGTTGACAACATGCCCTAAAGTTCACCTTCATTCTCTTACCTAATAACTAAGCCAAGACTCCTCTCTTAAACACTTACCTATATTATCATCAGTTTACATCCTAAGTGACTACTAAACCTCAATAATTACATCAATTACTACAAATCTATTTGTAACACCCTGTACTTTTTATAACCTCACTTGATACCTTGAGGTCATATATAACTAAGTGTTGAGATGCCATGGGTATGTTTTTTATGGTGTCATTGGTGAAACATTTGATATCAGACCTAATATGTGCGATTAGACCTTCGTAGGAGGTGTTTTGTGATTTCATGGAGCATTTGGATAATACCCCGTACATATTATAACCCCATTTGGTGACTTGGAGTCATGTTTACTTGATGATTAAGATCACTAAGTAAGTATTTTGTAGTGTTTTGATAAGGTATTGGACGATATCCAAGTATTGAAGAAGTGGCCGAAAAATTCAGCAAGGTGCTGAAACTTGCGCCACTACCCTATTTCAGGGGGTGTGGCGCAAGCCACTAATTCAGAGAGTGTGCATTTCTTGCGCCACTGCCTTGCTTTGCAGCAGTGGCGCAAGGCACAAATATTGTGCACTTCCGAACTCGTGTTGTAACGCAATTCTACGACGATTCTTAGATGGTTTCTTTTGGTTCTTTGGAGTTCTTTGAGCATTGTTAAAGCTTCAATACACTCCTACATACTCCTACATGATCAAATCATGAAACATAAATAGTTATCCAAAATGTTCAATGAAGCCATGGGCGACTAGAATTTCTATTTTTGCGATTGAGACGACGAATGAGAATCTCGTAAGAGAATATTGTCGTGACATTATGGAATTATTTAAAAATGAGATATATGGTAAATTATACATGAAAGTTGATGGGTTAAAAGGATATGTGTTGCTGGACCCAAATTTAGACCCAAAATGGGATTAAAAAAAGGGCAAAAAGATCCATTCTTCCACTTTGACCACATATAATGCCAAGGAATGGCTAAGTATGACTTGGGGTATATATAAAGGACCCAAAATCAGATTTTCATTCACACAAAACTCTCATGCCTTTTAAAGATATTTCTCAAACATTTCTCTAGTTCCAAACCCTAAAGAAAATATTTCCTTTGGACTCTTTGGTAAAGATCATCCTATTCCAAGCCTTGGTAAGTATTTATTCTCATGGATTAACATATTATATGCATGGGAGATTATGTATATTATGATAGTTATGTTGGCAAGGTGGTGAATAGTGTATTTTTGCTTTTGGTGAAAGATGTGCTATCTTGGTGATTTGAACTTGAAAAGAGACTTGATGTCTTGATGAAAGAGCATGGTATGGATACAATATGAACATGTATGGTGTGATTTTGTTATTAGACTTGTTATTTTTCTAAAAGTGTAAATTGTGAGATTTGGCTGATATGTGCTATGAGGTGTATTAAGGTAATTTGATGGATTATTTGTGATGTGATATGGATAAGAAAGTGTAAAGGAGAAGTGTTGTGGTGAAATGTATTGATTCTCATGTATTGGTAAATGTATGGAATATTGGGGGATTTTTGGAATAATAATTTCATTAATGGTTTTGTCAAGGGGAAATGGCATGTTTAAAGACAAACATGTGACTCATTGATGTTATATGCATTTGTAAGGTAGTTGATGGTTAATGAGAATCCCATTATATATTTGTGTTGTAGAGTGACACATAAAGAAGGAGAGGGACTATTGTATGCACCACTAGTATTATATATTCGTATTTTGAATACAAGGTATGTAAGGTTACTCTGTCTGTATCATTCTGCGGCAAATAGTATTCACATTGACTTTACGCTTGTCCTATTCCAAAATGTGCTAAGGTATTCTATATCCGGTTATCCATGGTCATTGTCATATATTTCCTACTCATTGATCATTGGTGAATCTCATGTCTCATATTCATGAATAATGTTCCAAAAGCTCAACAATGTTATGTTTCAAAGTTCCAATAGAGGTTATACTCATATATCTTGTTCATTGGTTATTGTCTAATGGTTCCAATGGTGATATGTTTCTAATAAGGATATGTTTACAACAATTTTTATTCACATGTCTCTCACTCATTGGTTAATGATCCAAAGCTTCAAGTGAAGTTATGATTATCATGGTATCAATCTCAAAGTAATAAACAAAGTAATGCATATGTGGTCAATGATCAAGTATGGGTTGCAGCTTTGGGGGCAAAATGACTAGCTCAAGCCGATCCCGAGGTTGTTGGATCAGGGGGCAGTACTGGGGGCATAAGCCTAGCTCGGACCGATCCTGACAGGGGGAAGCTCTAGGGGTAATAACCTAGATCGAGCCGAACCTGAAATGTTGTATGGGTGGCAGCTCTAGGGGTACTAACCTAGCTCGAGCCGATTTCGATATATGCATTGATTCATACGGTGGCAGCTCTAGGGGAATAAGCCTAGCTCGAGCCGATCCCAACATAACGATATGTTATGTTAAAACCCACTATTCAGTCGGGTCCCGGGTATCACAGGTCAAAGGCAAAGGTGAATAATCGTGGAAATAAAGATACAAAGAATGTAATGAAAGCAACATACAGGGTTTCCAAAGTACAGAATAGTGACTCATCTACATTGTGACTTAGCTATATTGGTTATGCATTCGAACATGAGTTCTTGACATATTTTCATATCTTACAAGTTTCATATGCCCTTACATACTCAGTACATTCTTCGTACTGACCCCTCTTGGGAAATTTACCTTACTTGCTGCAGGCACAGGTACTAGTAGGCCTCCACAGTAGGTTGCCAGTTGTTGCAGATCTTTGGCGAGCTCCAGTTAGTTCGGGGCTACTCCGAGTCACAGTTGTACATATGTTTTGGTGTTGTACATGTTGTATAAAGCGGGGACTTGTCCCGAATTTTAGTTCATTTGGTCAATGCATTTGTTAGAGGATTTTGTAGACGGATGTGGGTGTGTAAATGTAAAAGGGATATGTCGTTCTTGACTTGGTGGCCTCAACGGCCAAGTTTCGCATATGTATATGTATATCATGTTCCATGAATTCCATTATTTGTGTATATAGCTATTATGTGATTGGGTTTCTTATGGCATGCATATGATTGAATAGAGATAAAGCTTGGTTCTCTCGGGCCTTGTCGTCTACGAGTGCCAATCCATCCCAATGGGATTCGGGGCATGACAAAAGTGGTATCAGAGCAGGTCATCCTAAGGGTGTCTACAAAGCCGTGTCTGAGTAGAGTCTTACTTATCGATGTGTTGTGCACCACATTTATAAGTAGGAGGCTACGGGACATTTAGGATGTTGTTTATTTTCTTCCCTTCTAGATCGTGCAATAGAGCCAGTGTTATAAGTTGAATTGCATCTAATCATGGTAATTATTTTTCTTTGGTATAGTCAAAATGCCAATCACTAGAAGAGGAAGAGGTAAAGGTAAGCAGGTGGATGTGCCTGCGGAAGAAGGAATGAGTAGGCTACCACCTGACCAAGCTAGTCAAGGTGGAGCAAATGCTGAAATTTCATCGCGGTCTTCGTCTACTTTTCCAACTCCGGAGGAGCTAGTTGGTAGATAAATACCCGCAGAACCACCAATGAATGCCACTGATCAAGATCTGAGAAATGTTGTACATATGTTGACACAGTTAATGGCAGCCCAGAGTCAAGGACGAGCTGGTCCAATGACACATGATGATGATGCAGCTAGAGTGGCAAGTCGCAGGACACAGGATTTCTTGAAACTGGACCCTCCTATATTTACTGGGTCAGATCCAAAAGCAGATCCACAGGACTTCGTGGATCAAATTCAGAGGGCCTTGGAAGTTATGCACGTGACAAGGGTAGAAACAGTTGAACTTTCTGCGTATAGATTGAAAGGCGAGGCTATATTATGGTACGAGGATTGGAAGAAATCCCGTGACATTGGTGCAAATCCACCTACATGGGAAGAGTTTAAAGTGGATTTCCTCGATCATTACCTTCCTTATGAGATTCGGGAGGCACGTACTGATCAGTTCTTAAATCTCCATCAAGGAAATTTGAGTGTCAGAGAATATAGCTTGCAATTTAATTTCTTGGCTCGATATGCGCCAAATGTGGTGGCTATGATGACAGACAGAGTCCATAGATACGTGGACAGACTAGAGCAGTATTTTGTAAGGGATTACACCATTGCTGCCTTGAATAAGGACATAGACATAGCGAGAATATAAGCCTTCGCCCAGAAAATGAAAGATCAAAGGCAGAGACGAAGGGTACATGAATTTGATAGGGGACAGTCCAAAAGGGCTAGACCTATGGGACCACCTATGATGTCTCAAGGAGGATCTAGGCCCCGCATGTTTCCTAGACCACCTAGACCGTCGTTCTCCTATTCCACAGGGGGTGCTCACTCACAGTTTTGAGGGTCTAAGGGTAGTCCGTCTGGGAAGAGTAGCGGAGTTCACGGATCACAGACAGCAGGTTTTCCTCGTCAGCAGTGTCAGCACTGCGGGAATATTCATACAGGTACATGCAGAGTGGGGAAAAATACTTGTTTCTGGTGCAGCATGACAGGACACATGATGAAAGAGTATCCCAGAGGAGCATGAGTGGTATAGCACGATCGGCAGGATCGATCGTTGCGTCATCAGCATTGGCTCCTTCACTGGGCCTAGGTGTGCAGTCTGTTGGCCGTGGTAGAGGATCTAGAGGAGCAGCCAGTACTAGTGGGGTCTAGAATCGCACGTATGCTTTAGTTGATCGACAAAATTCAGAGGCTTCCCCTGATGTTGTCACAGGTATATTATCCATATTCTCGTATAGTGTATATGCATTGATTGACCCAGGTTCTACATTTTCCTATGTTACTCCATTGGTTGCTGCGAAATTTGCAAAGGCACCAGGTTTATTAATTAAATCAATTGAAGTGTCTACACCGGTCGGTGAATTTATTATTGCAACAAGAGTATATCGTAATTGTGTGGTGACGGTGTGTGGTCATGATACATTGGCCGATCTAATTGAATTAGACATGGTGGGTTTTGATGTGATCATGGGAATGGATTGGTTGGCCTCTTGTTATGCTACGGTAGATTGCCGGGCCAAGAAGGTGCAATTTTGTTTTCCGCAAGAAAATGTCCTTGAATGACAGGGTAATGTAGGGGCACCACGAGGGAGGTTTATTTCCTATCTAAAAGCCAGGAAAATGATTGCTAAGGGTTACATATGTCATTTAGTACGGGTGAAAGATAATGATGTGGAACCACTAACTCCACAGTCGGTTCCAGTGGTCAATGAATTTCTAGATGTGTTCCCAGAGGATCTTCCAGGCTTACCCCCAGAACGGGAAGTAGAATTTGGCATTGACGTGATTCCAGGCACTCAGCCTATTTATATTCCTCCATATAGAATGGCTTCAGCAGAATTGCGTGAATTGAAGGAGCAATTGAAAGATTTGCTGGACAAAGGCTTTATTAGGCCTAGTATGTCTCCGTGGGGTGCACCAGTGTTATTTGTATGGAAGAAAAATGGCACTTTGAGAATGTGCATTGACTATCGGCAATTGAATAAGGTAACGATCAAGAACAAATATCCCCTCCCTCGAATTAATGATTTGTTTGATCAGTTACAGGGTGCCAAGTGTTTTTCAAAGATTGACTTGAGGTTGGGTTACCATCAAGTCAGAGTTAGAGAAGAAAATGTACCCAAGACAGCTTTCCGAACACGGTATGGCCATTATGAATTTTTAGTTATGTCATTTGGACTAACAAATGCACCAGTTGTGTTCATGGATTTGATGAATAGGGTGTTTAAACCATTTCTGGACGTGTTCGTCATGGTGTTTATAGATGACATCCTAGTTTATTCCAGAACATCGGAGGACCATGATAAGCACTTACGGCAGGTGTTACAGATTCTCCATGAGCGTAAGTTGTATGCAAAGTTCTCTAAGTGTGAGTTTTTGTTAAAATAAGTTGCATTCTTGGGCCACATTGTGTCAGATGAGGGCATACAGGTTGATACACAGAAGATTGATATAGTGAAAAATTGGCCAAGACCTACGACACCCACAGAAATTCGTAGTTTTCTTGGACTGGCCAGTTATTACAGAAAATTTGTGGAAGATTTTTCCTCTATTGCTGCACCGTTAACAAAGCTTACACATAAGGCAGTAAAATTTCAGTGGAATGATGCGTGCGAGAAAAGCTTCCAAAGGTTGAAAGATAAATTAACTTCCACACCAGTTTTAGTGCTTCCCGAGGGTACCGAAGGTTATGTAGTGTATTGTGATTCTTCCAGGGTTGGCCTCAGATATGTATTGATGCAACACGGTAATGTCATAGCATATGCCTCACGACAGTTGCGGCCACACGAGAAAAATTATCCCACACATGATCTTGAATTAGCAGCGGTGGTCTTTGCTTTAAAGCTATGGTGTCATTATTTGTATAGAGTTCATGTTGATATCTATATGGATCACAAAAGTTTGCAATATCTCTTTAAGCAAAAAGAACTCAATTTGAGGCAGCGAAGGTGGTTAGAGCTTTTGAAAGACTATGATATTGATATTCTTTATCATCCAGGCAAAGCAAATATAGTAGCTGATGTATTGAGCCGCAAGGCAGTAGAAGACACTAGCGGCCAGTTGACTGAAAAGCAAGAGATAATAAAGGATCTACATCAACTAGCCAGCTGGGAATTCGACTTATTAAATCTCCAGATGAAAGGGTTATTGTGCAAAATGCAGCAGAATCCTCCTTAATAGCTGAAGTGAAAGAGAAGCAGTTTGCGGATTCTATTTTATTACAGCTAAAGGAAAATGTACAGCAGAATTTGACCAAGGCATTTGATCTTACACAGGAAGGGGTACTTCAATGTCAAGGGAGATTATGTGTACCGGACGTAGATGAGCTGAGGACACAAATTATGAAAGAGGCGCATCATTCGCGCTATTCTATTCATCGGGGTGCTACTAAAATGTACCATGAATTGAAAGGGGTGTATTGGTGGGGAAATATGAGCAATGCCCAAATTGTCAACAAGTGAAAGTGGAACATCAGAAATCGGGAGGTTACATGCAATTTATCAAACTTCCAGTCTGAAAATGGTATATGATTAATATGGATTTGATTACAGGTTTGCCTCGAACATTGCGGAAGTTTGATTTGATATGGGTCATAGTGGACAGGCTTACCAACTCAGCGCATTTTCTACCAATCAAGATGACCTATACAGCTGAGGATTATGCGAAGTTATATGTGAAAGATATAGTACGATTGCATGGTATTCCACTTTCCATTATATCAGACAGAGGACCACAGTTCACAGCACACTTTTGGAGATCTTTTCAGCAGAGTTTGGGTACACAGGTGAATTTGAGTACAGCTTTCCATCCTCAGACTGATGGACAAGTAGAACGTACTATTTACACACTTGAAGATATGCTACGAGCATGCACGTTAGATTTTCAAGGCAGTTGGGATTACCATTTGCCTCTTATTGAATTTGCATATAACAATATCTATCATTCAAGTATTAAAATGGCACCTTATGAAGCCTTGTACGAAAGGAAATATAGATCACCAATCGTATGGTTTGAAGTGGGTGAAACTGCTTTACTTGGGCCAGATATTGTTCATCAGGCTATGGAGAAAGTTAAAGTGATCCAACAGCGGTTACAAACGGCTCAAAGTCGTCACAAGTCATATGCCGATGTTAGAAGAAGAGGGGTTGAATTCGCCATAGGTGATTGGGTGTTTTTAAAGGTGTCACCAATAAAAGGTGTAATGCGATTCGGAAAGAAAGGGAAATTGAGTCCACGTTACATAGGCCCATATGAGATCATTAGAAGATTTGGTCAAGTTGCGTACGAGTTGGCACTACCCCAGGAACTTTCCTCAGTCCATCCGATATTTAATGTTTCGATGCTTCAAAAATGCATAGGAGATCCTTCTCGTATTGTTCCCGTAGTGGATGTTCAAGTTACGGAGGATCTTACTTATGAAGAGGTACCCATTGCTATTCTAGAACGACAAGTAAAGAGATTGAGGAATAAAGATGTCACATCCGTAAAAGTCCTTTGGAGAAATCAACAAGTAGAGGAGATCATATGGGAAGCGAAAGAGATGATGAAATCCAAGTATCCCCATCTAGTTCAAATGGACCAGGAAGTTCACAGTGCGGAGTTGGGACAATAACAAGTAAGTATTTAAAAGCATTATGTGTATGTGTGTATATGTGTACGTATGGTAACGTAGAGATGCATTTGTTGTATATAAGACGATGTCGTTAACATTCGAGGACGAATTTTTCTAAGGGGGGGAAGAATGTAACACCCCGTACTTGTTCTAACCTCACTTGATACCTTGAGGTCATATCTACCTAAGTGTTGAGATGCCATGGGTATGTGTTTTATGGTGTCATTGGTGAAAAATTTGATATCGAACCTAATATGTGCGATTAGACCTTCGTAGGAGGTGTTTTGTGATTTTGTGGAGCATTTGGGTAATACCCCGTACACATTCTAACCCCATTTGGTGACTTGGAGTCATGTTTACTTGATGATTAAGATCACTAAGTAAGTATTTTGTAGTGTTTTGATAAGGTATTGGACGATATGCAAGTATTGAAGAACTGGCCGAAAAATTCAGCAAGGTGCTGAAACTTGCACCACTACCCTATTTCAGGGGGTGTGGCGCAATACACTGATTCAGAGAGTGTGCATTTCTTGCGCCACTTCCTTGCTTTGCAGCAGTGGCGCAAGGCACAAATATTATGCCCTTCCGAACTCGTTTTGTAACGCAATTCTATGGCGATTCTTAGATGGTTTCTTTTGGTTCTTTGGAGTTCTTTGAGCATTGTTAAAGCTTCAAACACTTCAATACACTCTTACATACTCCTACATGATCAAATCATGAAACATAAATAGTTATCCAAAATGTTCAATGAAGCCATGGGCGACTAGAATTCCTATTTTTGCGATTGAGACGACGAATGAGAATCTCGTAAGAGAATATTGTCGTGACATTATGGAATTATTTAAACATGAGATATATGGTGAATTATACATGAAAGTTGATGGGTTAAATAGATATGCGTTGTTGGGCCCAAATTTAGGCCCAAAATGGGATTAAAAAAAGGGCAAAAAGATCCATTCTTCCACTTTGACCACATTTAATGCCAAGGAATAGCTAAGTATGACATGGGGTATATATAAAGGCCCCAAAATCAGATTTTCATTCACACAAAACTCTCATGCCTTTTAAAGATATTTCTCAAACATTTCTCTAGTTTCAAACCCTAAAGCAAATATTTCCTTTGGACTCTTTGGTAAAGATCATCCTATTCCAAGCCTTGGTAAGTATTTATTCTCATGGATTAACATATTATATGCATGGGAGATTATGTATATTATGATAGTTATGTTGGCAAGGTGGTGAATAGTGTATTTTTGCTTTTGGTGAAAGATGTGCTATCTTGGTGATTTGAACTTGAAAAGAGACTTGATGTCTTGATGAAAGAGTATGGTATGGATAAAATATGAACATGTATGGTGTGATTTTGTTATTAGACTTGTTATTTTTCTAAAAGTGTAAATTGTGAGATTTTGGCCGATATGTGCTATGAGGTGTATTAAGGTAATTTGATGGATTATTTGTGATGTGATATGGATAAGAAAGTGTAAAGGAGAAGTGTTGTGGTGAAATGTATTGATTCTCATGTATTGGTCAATGTATGGAATATTGGGGGATTTTTGAAATAATAATTTCATCAATGGTGTCAAGGGGAAATGGCATGTTTAAAGACAAACATGTGACTCATTGATGTTATATGCATTTGTAAAGTAGTTGATGGTTAATGAGAATCCCATTATATATTTGTGTTGTAGAGTGACACATAAACAAGGAGCGGGACTATTGTATGCACCACTAGGATTATATATTCGTATTTTGAATACAAGGTATGTAAGGTTGCTCTGTCCGTATCATTCTGCGGTAAATAGTATTCACATTGACTTTACGCTTGTGCTATTCCAAAATGTGCTAAGGTATTCTATATCCGGTTATCCATGGTCATTGTCATATATTTCCTACTCATTGATCATTGGTGAATCTCATGTCTCATATTCATGAATAATGTTCCAAAAGCTCAACAATGTTATGTTTCAAAGTTCCAATAGTGGTTATACTCATATATCTTGTTCATTGGTTATTGTCTAATGGTTCCAATGGTGATATATTTCCAATAAGGCTATGTTTCCAACAATTTTTATTCACATGTCTCTCACTCATTGGTTAATGATCCGAAGCTTCAAGTGAAGTTATGATTATCATGGTATCAATCTCAAAGTAATAAACAAAGTAATGCATATGTGGTCAATGATCAAGTATGGGTGGCAGCTTTGGGGGCAAAATGCCTAGCTCAAGCTGATCCCGAGGTTGTTGGATCAGAGGGCAGTCCTAGGGGAATAAGCCTAGCTCGGACCGATCCTGATAGGGGGCAGCTCTAGGGGTAATAACCTAGATCGAGCCGAACCTGAAATGTTGTATGGGTGGCAGCTCTAGGGGTACTAGCCTAGCTCGAGCCGATCCAGATATATACATTGATTCATAGGGTGGCAGCTCTAGGGGCATATCCTAGCTCGAGCCGATCCAGATATATACATTGATTCATAGGGTGGCAGCTCTAGGGGCATATCCTAGCTCGAGCCGATCCCAACATAACGATATGTTATGTTAAAACCCACTGTTCAGTCGGGGCCTAGGTATCACAGGTCAAAGGCAAAGGTGAATAATCATGGAAGTAAAGATACAAAGAATGTAATGAAAGCAACATACAGGGTTTCCAAAGTACAAAATAGTGACTCATCTACATTGTGACTTATCTATATTGGTTATGCATTCGAACATGAGTTCTTGACATATTTTCATATCTTACAAGTTTCATATTCCCTTACATACTCAGTACATTCTTTGTACTGACCCCTCTTGGGAAATTTACCTTACTTGCTGCAGGCGCAGGTACTAGTAGGCCTCCACAGTAGGTTGCCAATTGTTCCAAATCTTTGGTGAGCTCCAGTTAGTTCGGGGCTACTCCAAGTCACAGTTGTACATATGTTTTGGTGTTGTACATGTTGTATAAAGCGGGGACTTGTCCCGACTTTTAGTTCATTTTGGTCAATGCATTTGTTAGAGGGGCTTTTGTAGATGGATGTAGGTGTGTAAATGTAAAAGGGATATGTCGTTCTTGACTTGGTCGCCTCAACGGCCAAGTTTCGCATATGTATATGTATATCATGTTCCATGAATTCCATTGTTTGTGTCTATAGCTATTATGTTATTGGGTTTCTTATGGCATGTATATGATTGAATAGAGACAAAGCTTGGTTCTCTCGAGCCTTGTCGGCTACGAGTGCCAATTCGTCCCGATGGGATTCGGGGCGTGACACTATTTATACCCTAAGTGTTTACTAAATCTCAATCATTTCATCAAAAAATATAACAACATAATTATCCCCTAAATGGTTACGAAACCCCAATCATTCCATTAAATTCCACTAAAAATATTCATGCTCATAAATAGACACCCACTATCAATTTACTCAAGATCCATAAGTCATCTATCCATAATTTACCATATGCGTATTGACAAGTAGAGAGACCAAACAAGATATCCATTTTTATTACTTCAACCCATCAATAGACTATGGTATCCACGGAGATGCTCTCCATCTCATCTAAATAGGACCCCAAATCCTTAGAGATTCACAAATGACAAGAAAATAAGCACATAACACATAAACACCATTGAAAAGAGTCAAGGTACATCTCTGCTTGCCTTAAAGAATATCTGCAAAGCCAAATCACAGTTCAAAGAGTAAATTTAAAGCTCTTGTAATGACCCTCCAGGTCATTTTTTCAATTTTCAATATTTTGAGATTCCCTATAGTGGCTACAGGTCATTTGTGACTTATCGAAACTGTCAGTTTAGTCATTGGACAGTTTGTTTGGATTTTAGGCTCAATTCCTTGCTGTGGAACTTTAGTTGTTAAGGTCTCAAACCAAAAACTCCTAGTAGACGACCACAGATAAAAATTTAGGCACCGCCATCAGCTCTAGAATGTTGATTTTAGATTAGAGAGACCCTTGGTCTGGGTCCCGAGGCTTTCAGACTCATTTTGGGCTATTGGGTAGATTTGGGGGAAAATGGAACTAGATAGGGGACCCATATTTAATCAAAAACAATCTCGAAAGAAGGTTTTGATGGTTCCAATGAGTATGGAATTTTGAATTTGGTATGATAGCATAGTTTGTTTTCACACACAAGGTTCTGAATAAATCTCGAGAACCCCGTCGAAGTCCGTTAGGACTTGAGGAAATCAAGTGCAACTACATCTGGTGTAGCTAACCATTGACTATCATGTTCGTAAGCCTTTCCTTCCGCGTTCGCGATGAAGGGTCGAGCCGACTTGATTCCTCTCCCTCTTTACATTCGCAACACCTCTCATCATGTTCGCGATAGTCCACCTTGCTAAGCTTTCACAATCGCAACATAGTAATCACAATCATGATGAACAATCCTTATGCATGTCCCGATCACGATGTGTAACCCCTATGCCTACATATTGCTGTCTTCCCTAATCTTCTCTTATTTTTGAAGTCCCAATCTTCCATTATTGAAACCTAGGTCTTGGAGAAGAGTTGGAAATCATAAGTTGGAGTTTGGTATGTGTAGATGTTGAGATGATCATTTCCCACTAATTTCTTTGTAAGTTTTCTACCAAAATCCTCCGTTTAATTCTTATTTTCCCCTCTTTTTCACTTATCATTTGGGGCTGATTTGAGCCCTAATTTATACTCTATTTGTGCTCAATATTTGAGGACACATTCCTGGTCCTTCGAGGGACCTTTGATAGATTCAATTCTAGGATTTCGTTAGCAGACCCATGGGCCCATTTTTGATCCAATTTTGGGGCCGGAGTTTTATATTACAATATGGGTGTCGTTGTACTCATAATAATGTGTAGATTATTATTTTGATAGTGCTACATTATTTTTGGGATTATGGAGAAAGGTCGGGAAATTTGTGATTGATTCAAGATTTGGAGTTCGGCATCGAGGTAGGCTCCGGTTTACTTTTTTCTCTATGAGATTTTGTGTTGTATATATTTCATGCTAGGTAGGTATTATAGGCTAGGACTATGACTAGTATAGCATGGCTTAACCTATTTAGGGAATATGGGATAGGAATGTGACCCGAATCTTAGCATAGGATACTTGTTATGGCTTTAGAATTCTATGATCCTTGATTATAGACTTGTTTAGTCATAGATTGACATTACGGATCCTTTAATATAAGACTTACCATTTGACTTAGTGATTGGGCTATTGTTCCCTGATTAGATACTTGTAGTAATTTCATACCATTGATTACCGTTGTTGCCCAAATTATTAGGCTTTATCATATTGGCTACTTATTGTTGGGCCCGAGGCCGTGGTTATGATATCAGTTAGACTCCAGGTGAGTATTCTATCCTTAAAAAGGATGAGATTTTAGCTTATAGATGCTTAGGCTCTTTCGATTGATTTGTTTGGATACTAGTGATGGCATTCATACTTTTAGGTGCATTTATGATCAATTAGTGGTACTATTCCAACCAAAACCTTGATTTTACTACTGTTTTCTAAAATTAGATTTATTCCCACTTTTCACTTTTAAAACAAATTCTTTTACAACAAAAAATGTACCACCTCAGTTGATAAATTATGATTTGGAACTAAATATACTATTTTGGAAATTAGACCGAGGTTGATCCCAGTCCATTATTAACCCACTCTTTTACCACTACTATTTATTTTCATCGAGAGAGATTTTGACCTTTTCTATGTTATTATTCCTATTTAGTCCCGAGGTTGATATCGGGAAATGGATTTACAGACATACACTCTTTTATTCACTGTTTGCGTCCATGTATTTATTATATTTATGTATCTCTCTGGTATTGGACAGAGTAGATTGATTATGATGGTTATTGGAAGTCCTGGTTCGGGACCAGGTAGTATATACAAATATCCTGAATCCTCTATAGGCCCCATCATCCGTAAGTGTTGGTGTAGGAGAAGGATGGTCGCCGTAGGTCTTGCCTTTGTGAGCTACTGAGTTGGAGGAGGTGTATACACTTGTTACGTTGTTGAACTTGGATTTGACATGGTATCTCTGGTTTTTATTGCATTTATTCATATGCATTGCCTTATCAACAGTATAATTACTTGACACCTGTTTTTATCGGTCTTATGGGGGCCGTATAGGTACATGTTATGATTATTGTTTGTTGATTTTCTGTTTGTGCCTCTCCGGGCTTATGGGGGCCCGATTGGGGTTATTTGTTGCCCCAGCTATCCTATTACTTTTATTTGGTTATTATTGCATAGCTCGGGGTAGGTTGGTTGTGGAATGGTACCCTTGGTTGATGTTACATTTTTTATCCCTTTTCTTTAATATGGTAAGATACATTATTGTTAGGTTATCGCATGATTAGTCACATTTGGTTTAGGGACCCTGATTATGCTAGTATTAGCTCCCTTACTTGGCTACGATCATTAAGATGTTATGTTAGCTCCCTTCAGATATTACCATGAGTTTAGTCCTATATAGTTTGTGTGTGAATATATATATATATATATATATATATAGTATTACCATTTATCCCCCTCATTCCTTATCTATTCATATTTTATATGTATCATTTGGCCTTAATTACTATTATATATCCTTCTTTCACTCTTCAATTGTGTATTGGCTAGTGATATACGGTATTACACATTGGTCCCTAGTTACTGTTAGAATAGGATATTTTATCCTTATTGCTCCATTAGCATTATTATGCTTAGTTTCCTGGATAGTTGTCTGTAGTTTATATTTCGGCTTTACCTGTTATTTATACTTGCATTATCTTTGGAGCTCACTCGACCGATGCCTACTGAGTACCAAGTTTTTGGTAACTATACTACATTTCTGCAGCCTACAGATCATACTTTGAGTTCTCACCGTTGATGTGTGCATCATGCAGAGTAGCCATGGATCGGAGATTTGGAGTGAGCTGCTGACATTCGGAGTATTCCTTCTCTCCCTCATATTAGTAGTTTTATATTTATCTTGTATTTTAGAGATGGTGTGTATATATTTGACTCTGTTTTCCACTTTGTACTCCTGTTGAATTAAAAGCTCTTGTACTGAATTCATCAAGTTTTGGGGTTGTAGGCTATATTAATTTCTTTATTAAATTTCTTTTCGTTGTTTTCTTTATTTTTTTGAGTAGTCCATTACTAGACGTTCCATACTACAGGTTGGTTTACCTACTAGTGGGTTATAGTAGATGCCATCATGACTCGAGAAATTAAGTCATAACAAATTGGTATCATAGCTTAGGTTTACCAGTGTTATTGGTGCAAGAGCTAAGTATCTAGTAGAGTCCTGCGGATCGGTACGGAGGTGTCTGTATCCTATCTTCAGGAGGCTGTAGGAAATTTTTAGGAAATTCTATTCTTGACTCCTTGTCGTGTGTCTGTTCTTATGTGATCCTCTAGTACTTCTTTTGACTTCACTCTTTCCCAGATGGATAGCATGAGGATGTCGATAGATGCGGATGGTACTTTTGCGTAAGTTTCCATATTTTCAGCTCAGGGAGTTAGAGATTGATATCGAGTATTTTCATCATCATCCAGAGGGGCTGGGGCCATCCCAGGCTCCGGTAGAGTTTATGACTGCCTCAGCTTCTTAGGATACAGTACTAGGGATTCCAAGTCTTTTCGTGGATACTGCATGGTCAGTTGTGGTCCCCGATACATCGAGTGGTTCTCATACTAGAGTTGGGTTTGTTGTTGTTCACCAAGGATCTCTATCGATTTTTTAATGTGAGATTAGGTTTCTGAAGTGAGATAGACACACTTCCCTATTATTTCCTATAGAGCATGAGATGGTGCATGGGTTTTTCAGAGGATTGAATTTATCACTCTACTTGGCATTGGAGCATTTTGTAGCAGCTGGGTCTACTATTCTTCAGGTTGTTGTTCATGTGAGGACCATAGAGATGGTATGTATTGAGACCTATGATGTAACATCCCGTACCTTCCCAACCCTACTTGATGACATTGAATAATGTTTACTTAGGTGTCGAGAGCTATAAGTATGAATTTGGTAATGTTAAAGATGAGAAAAATTGCAATTTGGCTTCATACATGTGATTAGCCTTTCATAAGAGTTGTTTTGTGATTTTTATGGCGTAGTTGTGGGGTTTAAAATAAGGCTAAGAGGACCTCTAAACAAAGTATGTTAAGGGTAAGAAGTAAGTTAAAGAATAGGACTTGAAGTGTCTAACCAAATCCGCGAAGAAAAGTCGAAGAAACGACAATTTTGAAAAAAAAAAAGAGGTGGGGCGTGCCGGGCCGCTCTGGGCTAAAATTTTTATTCCACATGCAGTAAGGTAGCGCGCCCAAGGGCGTGTCGGGATGCTTGTGCGCACCTTTCAAAAGTTGGAATTTTTCTTAAGTCCCAAGGGTGCCCGGGGACGTATTGAGCCAATTTTTGCTACGTTTCTTATACAACCATGAGAATATACATTAAATGAGTAATATACTATGTTGGTATGATAAAATTACTCGAGAACGAATTTGGCGTCAAAATGATGGTTTTACCCTTTTGGTCCAAATGAGCCATACGTGGCTAGAATCACTTGTTTTTGGGATTGAGGCCATGGATATGAATAGAGTGAGTGGAAATATTGTTGTAACACATATGAAATTAATTAAACATGAGGAATTATTGATTTTATTGGATTAAGTAAATTGGGCTCAAAAGAGGCCCAAAATAAGGCAAAAGAATGGGCCAAGAATGGGTCAAATGACCCATTCTTTCTTTGACTAATCAATAATTGAGAAAGGTGGATAAAGAGGACTTCAAGGCTCTATAAAAGGGTCACAAATCAGATTTTTAATCCACAAAAGACACATGCTTTTCTATCTTTTTCTCTAGAACTCTCAAGAACACCCTTTTGGGCTCTCAAACCCTAAGTCATTTTTGGATCAAGATCACCATTTTCCAAGCTTGTGTAAGTGATTATTCTTGTACTTTAACATATTATGAGCATGAGATATTATGTATATCATGTTGGTTATGCTTGGAAGTGTTGAATATAGTGTTTTGTGTTTTTGTAAAAGATGTGAAATCCATGGGATTGTAACTTGGATTATGACTTGTGGTCTTGATGAAAAAGCATGTTATGGATAAAATAACAACATGTATGGTTTTATTATAGTCCTAAACTTATTATTTTTCTATAAGTGTAAATTATGGGATTTTGGCCGATTTGTTGTTGTGAGGTGTATTGAAGTAAATTGATGGCATAATTGTGATGTTGTGGTGATGGAGAAGTGTAAAATATGAGCTTGGTTTGACATGCTATTGGTTATCATGTGTTGGTCAATGTATGGAACATTGTGGGATTATTGGTATGATGATTTCATAAATGGTATTGTCAAGGGGGAATGACGTGTTAAAGCTAAACATGTGCCGTATTGTTATTGTATGCCATTATAAGGTAATTGGTGGTTAATGTTGGTTTCATTATGAACTTGTGTTGTAGAGAGAAACACAAGGACGGAGCGGGACTATTATATGCACACTTAATATTAGAGAATCGTATTGAGAATACAAGGTATGTAAGGTTACTTCTCTATATCTTTCTGCAACATATGGTGTTCACATTGTCATAGTACTCATTCGATTTCGAAATGCTCTAAGGTATTTCGTATCTGATAGTTGGCTAGAGTTACTCATATGTTCCTTACTCATTGGTCAATGGTGAATTATATGACTCATGTTCATTGGTTAACTCATGCCCATTGGTTGACTCATGGTCATTGGCTAACATGTCAAATGTTCCAAATGTTCTAAGGTATTGTACCTTAGGTTGGTGAATAGTTGATATCCACAGGTATCGTATTTATTGATCATTATCCTAAGGTTCCAAAAGTGTTACATTACAAAGGGGTCCTATAATATTTTGATTAAGGTAGATACATATATTGTTATTCACAAGTGTCCTACTTCTAGATGAATTATGACTCACTTACCTCTTATTCATTGACTGAAGTTCCTAAACTGTCATAATGTTGTAAATTCGAAGAGAAATATTTCAACAAGGGTAATGAGGTAAAGAGGGATTGTTTAGTTTGAATAGCATTATGCCAATCATGTCATGATCCAAAGTTCCAATGTCTCATATTCATGAGTAATGTTCCAAAAGTCCAATTAGGGTATGTTCAAATGTTCCAATAGTGGTTATATTCATGTATCTTGTTCATTGATCATTGTTCTAATGGTTCCAACGGTTTTATGTGTCCATAAAGGCTATGTTCTCCCATAATGCTTATTCACATGTTTCTCACTCATTGATTTTTGATCCAAAGCTTCAAGGAAAGTTGTGACTCTCATTGTATTAGTCTCTCATAAGCAAAAGTACCAAATCTCTCACAAGTTAAAGTATCAATCTCAAAAGTAAAATAAAGTCAAGATACCAATCTTACAAGAGTAAAGATGTGAAGTAATGTATATTTGTGTTTCAAGTTTCAAGAATGTTTCTATCATCAAGGTATCACTCATAGTATGAATGGAAGGGAAATGAAGTAATGTATAATGAAAGAAAAGAAAGCAGTGTTATGTTATGTTATGTTAACCCTACCCATGGAGTAGATGTATGTTATTAACCCACCATAGAGTGGATGTATGTTGACCTACCCATGGAATATATGTATGTTATTGCCCACCATAAAGTGGATGTATGTCATTTCCCACCATAGAGTGGATGTATGTCATTGCCCACCATAGAGTGGATGTATGTTATTGCCCACCAAAGAGTGGATGTATGTTATTACCCACCATAGAGTGGATATATGTCATTGCCCACCAAAGAGTGGATGTATGTTAACCCACCAAAAGAGTGGATGTATGTTGAATGACTAATAATTGATAATGAGCATTAATCAAAGGAAGAATCCATTGAACAAAGGTATCACGTGTGAGTGATCAAAAATAGTACTGCTAATAAAAGAAAGGTACATGGTTTCACATATGGAGTTTTCTCTTATAAGTATTTCCATTAAAGTTCTTATGTATTTATGACATTTTCTTAAGAGCCTTACATACTCAGTACATTCTTCGTACTGACCCCCTCGGGGGACTTACCTTACATGTTGCAGGTGCAGGAATTAGTAGACCTCCTCAGTAGACTGTGGATCATTTGCAGAGTTTTGGTGAGCTCCAGTTGGTTCGGAGCCTCCTGAGTCATAGTTGTATATTTGTTTTGATATTGTAAATATTGTATAAAGCGGGGATTTGTCCCGACTGTTAGTTGGTCTTGTAAATGCATCTGTTAGAGGCTTTTGTAGACATGTGTGGGTTATGAATGTACGAGATAAAAGTCCGTTTGGCTTGATGGTCCCAACGGCCAAGTTTCATAAATCTATATACATATAGCATATGTTCCATGTTCATGTTTTACACCTAGTTGCTTAAGGCTTAACAATATTCATACAAGGATATGCATTCGAAGGTTCATGAGCAAAGATTGGTTCTCTCGGGCCATGTCGGTTTCGGGTGCCAATCACGCCTCGTTGGAAGTTGGGGCGTGACATATGAAGGGGGCAGTAGTAGGCCATGTTAGTTGTACAGTGTTAGTGGTATTCCGTCAGGAGGTCAGGATCCTTCTAGTAGAGGTCAACCTCACTTGCAACCTATCAGGTCCATGCAGGTAGCACCTCAAGTTATGGGTGATTCTCAGGTGGGTTATGGAGGTTACGTTGGACTAAGTTCTCATCAGACATTGCAGAGTATTTAGTATAAATCTTCAGGTCATGGCGGTCATTCTAGGTCAGTAGGTATAGTGCGTCAGAGAGTTCCAGGGGCATGTTTTAGTTGTGGTGAGATTGGTCATTGGTCTAGGAAGTGCCCCAGGCGTGAGTTGGTCAGCCAATTGGGGTCAACTTATGTTTCTCGCCAGGTTAGAGCTTCAGGGGTTTGTTACAACTTTAGGAAGACCATCCATTGGTCTAAAGAGTGTTCCCGCCGAGGAATTATTAAGCAATCAGTGCAAAAAGATCAGCCTTACTGGGTTGTGACACCTTTGGTTAAAGGTAGTGCACTTAGTGTTTTATTTAGTCGTTCAGACGCTCAGTCTAGGTTTGGACGCATTCAGATTCATACTCTTTCGAGCAGTCGAGGACCATGAATCTGGACTTCATTGTTATAGGTGCGCCTTTGAATTCCTACCCTTAGTTTCTATTTAAGATAATTTGGGGTTTTCATACCCATTGATGATAATATGCCTTGGTATTTTTATATTGCTTGTTGTATACCTTCGTGTAGACTTCATGCATATGTGACTACCCCCCATAGATGATTTCTTTTAGTAGTAAATTGAGTGGATCAGAGTTGTGATTTCTAGGGATGTAGCATTTTGGTTAAAGTCCCATTTCCTATGGCATATAGGCCTTGTTATAGTACTAAATTGGTATTAGTTGTTGTTTTCATTTTGTGCCACCGGCACCTTAGATTATTTTTATTATTGTCATTGTTTTGATGGCGATTAATTCTTACTTGATAGATGGCTAGACTAGAATTATCTAGTTAGAATCCCCTTTTCTCGCGATTCTTATTCATTTGCTTAGTTGGCTAACTCGGCTAGTTGGTTTCTCTCTTTTAGTGAGAGGAGGTTGGTTGTTTTCCTTCTCTGTTTACAAAGTTAGATTGGTTATTGAGAGGCAGTAAAGGTAGGTTGGCCTTCCATGGTTTTGTTGTGGTTCTAGAGTTGGCAATTCGGTTCTATTACCCATTTTTTATGTTGGAAAGTCTAAGGCTTGCTTTTCTAGTTTGTTGGGTTCGTCTCTAAGTAGTAGTCTTGATATTAGTGTTTGTTTCAAGTTGAGTACTCCATTTTTTCTATGATGTGGTCCATGATTCAGTTGAGTTAAGGTTGGAAAAAATGGGTGAATTCAAAAATTCTTATTTCGGCTGTTGTTCGGCCTAATATGACTTCTTGAAATGCTTCTGCTTGGTATTATATTATTAAGTATTAGTGGTTGGTTACAAAAGTGGGTGTCTGTTGAGAATAATTATTCGTCACCATGTATTGGGTATTGGATTGACCAAATTCAGGTTAAGGTTTTATTTCTCTGAGTTGCTCGAGTTGTGGCTATCACTAGTACTGTTTGTAGCCTTTGTGAGTTCTTGGTTATGCCTTGATACATTATGCCCTTCGGCAAATGTGAATTTGATTGCTTGCATCTTCAGCCGCTGGTTTTCCTCAGTTGTGATTTAGTTTTACGCTAATATTTTAGTTTCAGCCCTTGCGAGAACCATTGGATATATGCTTAGTCTCTGAAGGTGAGATTGATTTGAGTATTTGATCATAGTGAAGACTTTTGGGCTTCAGTTTTGGATCTTGACTCTTTTTAATGGTGACTTGAAAGTTATGATATCTTTTGGAATATGGATACTACTCATGAACAGGATCGGTTTGGATAGTTGAGATCAGGTAGTTCAGCTTTGATGTAGAGATTATAGCTTTGGATTGTGTAAATTAATGGCAGCCTCCTTTTCAAAATTTGACTCTATTGAGACTTCGTCGGCTGGTTGACTAAACCTACTCTTAACTACCAGTTTTGTTCTCTTCAGTCCAGTTAGACTGTGCTTGATAGATGCTCAAAAGATGGTCTATTGGCACATGGTATTGGCTGTTACTGCTTTTAGGTTGGATTCTCAGTTGTCGTCAGAATATTGAATGTCTACTCAGCGGAAGAAGTGTGCTCGAGTTGGGCTTGGCATGGTTTCACACACATTAGTGGGGTATTCTAAAGCAGATCATTCAGATTCAAAAGATTATGCTTAGGATTCATGATTGTTGGTTTCTAGGGTCATCCAAACCAGATGTAGCTTTGGCTAGAGGCTGCAGGCTTTGATCATCTCCATTTGTGTGTCCAGGTAGCACCTTATGGTTTTATTCTTAGGCTTGCCATTATGGATTTTCAGTAGATCAACTTCACTCCTTCGAGGTTAGTGTGATACGATTTCATGGATAGATCTCAAATAATATTCTATGTAGATAAGGGTAGATGGATCTTTGGAATGGCAAAGGAATGTTGGATTTGGAATTTGGATGTGGTTGCATGGTTCATGCCTTGGGTGATCTTCAGCTTAGTTGAGTTTTTGCTTGGTTATGTATTTTATCCATGTGATATCAGTGTATTGTGGTTTGGTTTTGTGTGCATTAGTCGTCCTCGGTTCAATTGGAGGCCAGTTGGTTGATGAGGTTAAGGTTTTGGTTATTTGGGAAATTAATTAGGTCTTTTGATTAAAAAGGGATACCTTTAGTGAAATCCCTTGCAAGCATTGGTTTGCCTTAGAGGATTATCTTGGGAGTTTTCCTCAGAGCATGCGAGCCCAAGACCTTATCCTTTCAAGCTCTTCCTTTCCATTGACTTTCGCGGATGAAAGTCCTTTTAGTAGTGGATATTATAATGACCCTTAAGGTCATTTTCCCAATTTTCACGCCTTTCTGGCATTTCAAGACTCCCTATAGCGGTTATAGGCCATTTGTGACTTTTTGAAACTGTCAGTTCAGTTATTGGATAGTTCGTTTGGATTTTAGGCTTAATTCCCTATTGTGGAACTTTTGTTGTTAAGGAATTGGTTTCCGACAAAAACTCCTAGTAGAAGACCTTGGATGAGAATTCTAACAGGGCCATCAGCTCCAGAATGTTGATTTTAGGCTAGGGGACCCTTAGTCCGAGTCCCAAGGCTTCTGGACTCATTTTGGGCTATTGGGTAGATTTAGGGAAAAATGGAACTAGGTATGGGACCCATATTTAATTGAAACAATCTTGGATGAAGGTTTTGATGGTTCCATTGAGTCGAGAGTATCTAATTTGGTATGGTAGCATAGTTCGTTAGCACACACGGGGTTTCAAACAAATCTCAAGCACCCGATCGAAGTCCGTTAGGACTTGAGGAAATCTGGTGCAACCAACTGTTGCCTATCCCATTCATGAGATTGAGGCTACGTTCGTGAAGGGTCAACCTTTTGACAATCGCGATAGTGAGCCTTCCCTCTCGCGTTTGCGATGAAGGGTCGAGCCAACCCAATTCCTCTCCCACTTAGAATTCGCGACACTTTCCGTCGAATTCACGATAGTCCTACTTGCTATGCTTTTGCAATCGCACTATGTTTCTCGCGATCATGATGAATAATCCTTCTGCACATCGCAATAGCAGCCAGGGGTCCTCACGATCGCAATGAGTAACCCCTGGGCCTATATGTTGCTGTCTTCCCCGATTTTCTCTCATTTTATAGGTCCCAATCCGCCATTATTGAACCCTAGGGCTTGGAGAAGAGTGGAAAATCATAATTTGGAGTTGGGTATGCATAGAGGACACTGAGATGATCATTTCCCACTAATTTCTTTGTAAGTTTTCGGCCTAAATTCTCCGTTTAATTCTTGGTTTTCCCACTTTTTCACTTAGCGTTCGTGGCTGATTTGAGCCCTTATTTATACTCCATTTGTGCTAAACTTTTGAACACACATTCCTTGTCGTTCGAGCAATCTCGCGACAGATTCAATTTTGGGATTTCGTTAGTGGACCCCACGAGCCCATTTTTGACCCAAGTTTGGGCCCAATGTTTTGTATTACAATATGAGTGTCATTTTACTCGTAATAGCGTGTAGATTATTATTTTGATAGTGCACCCTTTTTTTTAGGATCGTGGCTCAAGAAAGGGCAATTTGTGGATGATTCAAGATTTGCAATTCGGTATCGAGGTAGGCTTTGGTCTACTTTTTTTTTATCTACAAGATTATGTGTTGTATAGATTGCATGCTAGGTAGTGATTATAGGATGAGATTCTGACTAGTATATTATGACTTAACCTATTTAGGGAATTAGGGATAGGAGTGTGACCCGATTCTTAGCATAGGATACTTGTTATGGCCTTAGAATTCTATTATCCTTGATTATAGACTTGTTTAGTCATAGATTGACATTACAGATCCTTTAATATAAAACTTATCATTTGACTTAGTGATTTGGGCGGTAGTTCCCCGATTCGATCCTTGTAGTGATTTCATACCCTTGATTATCAGGTTGGTTACTTATTATTGGGCCCAAGGCCGTGATGACGATACCAGTTGGACTCCAAGCGAGTATTCTATCTTTAAAAAGGAAGTGATTCTAGCTTATAGATGCTTAGGCATTTACGGTTGATTTGTTTTGATACTGGTGATGTCATGCACACTTTTTGGCGTATTTATGCTCACTTAGTGGTACGATTTCTACCAAAACCATGATTTTACTACTTCTTTCTAAAAGGGATTTATTCCCACTTCTCACTTTTAAAACTGATTCTTTTACAACGGAAATCATACCACCTTACTTGATGAATTTTGAGCCTTTGGAACTAAATATGCTATTTTGGAAATTAGACCGAGGTTAATCCTGGTCCATTCTTAACCTACTCTTTTACCACTACAATTTACTTTGGTCGAGAGAGATTCTGACCTTTTCTAAGCTATTATGTTGATTTAGTCCCGAGGTCGATCTCGGGCAATGGATTTATAGACTTACACTCTTTTAGTCACGGTTCGAGTTTGTGGATTTATTATATTTATATATCTCTCCTGTACTGGACGTAGTAGATTGATTATGATGGTTTTTGGAAGTCCTGGTTTAGGATCAAGCAGTGTATACGAATATCCTGAGTCCCCTATGGTCCCTTTCATTCATAAGCCTCAGTACCGGAGAAGGTTGGTCACTGTAGGTCCTGCCTTTGTGCTCTACTGAGCTGGAGGAGGTGTATATACTTGTTACGTTGTGGCACTTGGATTGGACATGGTATCTATGGTTTCTATTGCATTCATTCATATGCATTGCCTATCACCAGTATTATTGTTTGGCGCATGTACCCATCAGTCTTATGGGGGACCGTATAGGTACATGTTATGATTGTTTTTTGTCCTGTTTGTGCCTCTACAGGCTTATGGGGTCCCAGTTGAGGTTATTGATTGTTCGGTCTATCCAGTTACTTTTATTTGGTTATTATTGTATAGCTCATGGTAGGTTGGTTGTGGACTGGTACTCGTGGTTGACGGTACATTTTTGATCCTTTTTCTCTATTATGGTAAGATATATTATTGTTAGGTTATATCAAAATTAGTCACATTTGGGTTAGGGACCCCGATTATGCTAGTATTACCTGCCTTACTTTGCTATGATCCTCGAGATGTTAGGTTGGCTCCCTTCGGATACTACCTTAAGTTTAGTCCTATATATATATGTGTGTGTGTGTGTGTGTGTGTGTGTGTGTATATATATATGGTATTAGCGTATATCCCCCTCTTTCCTTATCTATTCATATTGTATATGTATTATTTGGCCTTGTATTACTACTATATATCCTTCTTTCACTCTTCAGTTGTATATTGGCTAGTGATATACGGTATTACAGGTTGGTCCCTTGTTACAGTTAGAATAGTATAGTTTATCCTTATTTCTCCATTAGCATTATTTCGCTTAGTTTCCTAGATAGTTGCTTGTAGTTTATATTCCTACTTTACCTGTTACTTATACTTGCATTATCTTTGGAGCTCAGTTGGTTGATGCCTACTGAGTACCATGTGTTTGGTACTCATACTACACTTCAGCAGCCTGCAGATCATGGTACGAGTTCTCACCGTTGATGTGTGCATCGTGCGGAGCAGCTAAGGATTGGAGATTTGGGGTGAGCTACTGACGTTCGGAGTATTCCTGCTCTCCCTCATATTGTTAGTTTGAGCTCTAACTTGTATTTCATATACGAATTGTATATATGTTGATTTTGTTATCCACTTTGTACTCCTGTTGTATTAGAAGCTCTTGTACTGACTTTACCAAGTTTTGGGGTTGTAAGCTATATTAGTTTCTTTATTAAATTTCTTTTAGCTATTTTCTTCATTTCTTTGAGTAGTCCGTTACTAGCCGTTCCAGACTACGGGTTGGCTTACCTACTGGTGAGTTATAGTAGGTGCTATTATGACCTGAGAAATCGGGTTGTGACAGCTCTACTCTCTCAAATCATCACCAAACACATCCAATCTAATCAAATATGTGATCTTCATGTAAATAATAGACCAACGATACCATATTGACGTACTTTGGTTTTGGGTCCAAAATCACTTTGACAATTAACCCCAAAAATCAAAGAGTAAAATTAGAAAATTTTTTTAAAGAATCATGTCTCCCATAATTTAAGGGTTTTAATCTAAAAACCCAATGAAAACCGAGTAGAAATAATCAAATTATCAATATTTTACTTTTCGGTAAAACCCCAAATCTCCATTATCAAATGCGGTTTAAAATGAGAAATTTTGGAAAACTCAATCAAAATCAGCTTAACCACAATACAACGACGATAAATCACAAAAATCAATGAAAACCGATTCCAAATCGACCTTCAAATAAAGAACTTTTGATTTTATAACTGAGAATTTTAAAACTCAACTTTATGGATAAAAATCGTGAAAGATGAGATGGATGATTTTGGAAAATGAAAAAAATAAAGGTAGAATTGCATACACAATGATTATACAAGAAAAACACATTTAGAATATCCTCAAATGGAGCTTCCTAGATCCCAAAATGTCAAAAATACGAAATGGGTTCGGTTTAGGTCTTAAACTCAACAATTTCCTCTTAAGCGGCATTGTATCCGCTAAAGTGGCCTATCAAAAAGTCAAACCAGCTTAAGTGGTAAGATGGTCAAGCGACTCGATCAATTTGTTAATTGTCGCTTAAATGGTAAACCAACCACTTAAGTGGCTGCACCAGCACCACCAATTTCCAAAACTTGGTTTTGACCCTTGGAACTTATCCAGAATCCTATAAACATGAACAAATAGTGCAAATTGATAGTAAAATATTTTTCGGATCCAATGGAATGATCATATTTCTTAACGGAGGTCATTATTAAAAATTTACCTCTGAAACCACCTCTAGGCCAATAAACTAGGATCTCTACCAACATAATTAAAAATCACAAAAGGGCCTCGAGACCCGAACCGACTATGCTACTAATCCAAAATGGAAGTTTTAGATCTAATGAAAATAATAGAATCACCATCCAATGCTCGGATGACAGAATGTTGAGCAAAGCCAATTATATCTCTTTAAAGGCAACTCTAAACCACAAACTCATATTAATCACTCTCTAATGCTTTGAGGACCATGCAATCTATTCCCACAAATCATAAATGATATAGAGTAACCATGGGGAAGGAAAAATATTTCAAAACATAGAAAACACTAAAATCACAACGAGGGTAGTTACGTTATCCACCACTAAGACTCACATTCGCCCTCTAACGTAAAGGTAAGAAAAGCACCAAAATGGAAAAAGGACCAAAAATACCCTCATAAACCTCATGCAAATACTCTTAAGTGGAGTCAAATATATAGAACTACCAGTCTCACTATCGTAATCAGAATTCCCTCATATTTTATCCTTAAGGTGATAACTCAAGCATCTGAAACCAAATTTCTCAATGAAGTCGAGTTCCTTTATTTCTAAAATTCCTCTATACCCAAAAATTGAGTTGATCATAATAGAAGTTCTGAACATTCCCATTTTACCTGAATCTGTCAAAGAAAATACAAGTCATTGATTATACCACAAAACCAATGTCATCCCTGAACCCACAATATACCATAGAATCTGTGGAACCACATTGTAACTCTCCACAATAACGAATCATGCCTTACTCTGTCTCAAAAAGAACTTTATGTTGTCTTCAAGCCCGCTATAAACATTTTCCTGAATGAATTAAACTTTCTTATGGTTGATATCATAACTGACAAATCAGATAGTACTATCTACTCAAGCTGAAGTAACTAAGTCAGAAATTTATATTATTTCCACACAAAACCTCAAAAGTCACACTTAGCACACTTCAATCACTATTCAAATAGTCATATCCTCATGCTCAAACCTTGGAGAAAATTGTGAATTATCACAAAACTCCACATATCATAGTCACACACACTCTAGATGTCACCAATTTTAATGCAACCCTTTACAACAATCCATATAGTTCTCAACACCCATGTTGTTTCAATCAACCCAAAGTCCTCAATAATATCGTAGAATGAAAATTCCCTCCAATCATACACATTTAAAAAAAACCTCATATCAGAAATAATCAACCTATAGCTCAACTCAGAATGCTTAAAAATTTGTTATGTATAAGTTTCTTATCTCTTCCTTAACTCCTTTTTCCATTCAGTATTCTTTAAAACAAAAACCCTAAAATAATATGATATACTCTAAATCTAAACTCTTGAGTAAAATACTTCATTAATATCTTTAATTTCCAAAGTAATAAATGCTACAAACCTGGTGCTTGTCCATTCATAAATTCTTCCAAAACAAAAAAAGTACCCTTATAAGTTGAATTCTTTCAAGTCTAGTTAAGGAGTATTTGAAAACCATAAGTCCTTCCTTGCAAGCAAAGCTAATCACTAAGGAAGTGACCCATCACAAGGCTTAAACACCTGAAAATCTTCCCTTATATAACTAGAATCCTTTAATTGTAACCTTTATGAGTTAGTCGTATCATAAGTCTAATACATCACAAGGTATTTTTGCTTAATCTGATTAGTACTATAATGACCCAAATCATAGTTGTGTTAAAATTTATCCTGGAAAAATGTTTCAACTAAGAAATCCTTATTTCAGACCATGTAGGAATTATTTCATGCGAAAAAGACATGGCCCAAATTAAATTGGGCTGAAATTAGGAGAAGTTGGGTTAGGACACTTACCCACTACTGCTGCATTGACATTGTTGTAGCAACACTCCCATCACCACAGCAGCAGTCGAGCATAGCCAACATAAGGGTTAATTAAAACCCTCATTCAGCTAGGGCCTCCGTATGTCATTTTCCTTCTCCAAAAATACCTTATGTGAACTTTACATCGAGAATAGTGAGGATGTGAAGGCCAAGTGCTATGAAGGAGGTTCTGAAGTATTTTGAGTGGAGTTTTTGGAATTAGTAAAGATCAAGGCGTGCATGGGACAACTCTTTGCTTTTTGTAGCAGTGGAATTAATTTATGAGGTAGGTTATTGTTTAATTGTAGTTCACTTGGGCTATATGCATGTAATAGTTGTAGTTATGTCGGAAGATTTCACGTCTTAGGCCTTTGGGTACATAGTTTGGTTTGATTGAATAATAACTGAACTAGGATAACGAATTAGTGATTTGAATGATATGTTATTGAACTATTTTGCTCCTTTAATTGTCCTAGGGTATAATATTTGTATGAACTAGAGGTAGGCCAATGAATTGAAGTGTATGATGAGTTAGAAGGAAGGTTTGGGCAACTATAAAAGTAACGAACGTGAGTTATGGCAAGAGTATGCATTTACTGGGCTTATAAAAGTCCAGTAGAGCTTGGATTGAGAGTAGAGAGAGTGGGTAGTAGGTGCCTAGATATTGTGGTGAGTTAAGAGGAGTCAGAAGATTATGGGTGGGTGTACTGTGTTTATGGGTAATTGTTCATAGTGGAATAGGTGTAGATGTAGTAAGGGAAAGAGAGGTGAGATATTGGCATAGTATTCGGGATTAAGGTCATTAGTAGAAGCATAGGTGATGGCTAGGGGGTATGGTTATTATGTTGGGTAAGTATGAGTCATCAGGTGTAATATGAAATCAATTTACTCTGTGTTATATATGAGTATCTTATGATTAGCTTTCAGGCATTACTTATGATTATTTACTGTATCATATACTGAACATATGGATGTTAAGATGGTGTTGAGATAATATATGGATTGGGTGTCATGTCAATATTGTTATATGGATCAAGTATTGCACCAACACTGTTAATAGATTGGATACCACACTGGTATTGGTAAAAGGACTGAGCTCATCCCTTGTAGGTCATAGCTGAGTGTCCCTGATGACTCGAGTATGTATGTACACCTTGCATGAATGCATTCATTATTTCATTGAACATATTTATTATTGTGACCATTGTTGTAAAGATCAGCCAAAATGTAATTGATGTGTTGTATACTTTTATTTCTGTTGAGATGAAGAGTTATGACTATACTTGCTTTATGTTAGGTGTCATTATGTGGGTATTGGGTAAGCTGGTCTAATCCTTATAGTGTTTTAGAAAGTGAGACTAGTGTTCTTGTTAGTATAATTTAGAGGTGGAGTAGAGTGTCGAAATCGTATTGAGCGTAGAGCTGTATGGCTATTAGTGATGATGGTAAAACAAGAGTTAGAAAACCTAAGGATGGGCAAAATTGTCAAAGGACAAAGAAACACCAAAATATTAGATGGTAGGCAGGTCACAGAGATGCTAAGGGTAATGTGTCAAAGAGCTAAAAAAAAAAAAGGGCATTAGGAGGGTTTAGTTATCTAGAATCTTAACTTGTGTCATGATTTCCTCCATATTTTCTATTGTTGTTATTTCTTTCTAACCCTAGTCAGATAATGATACCCACCAGTATGTGTGGTTGAATTGATACTACACTTACTATATCCCCCACTTTGGGGTATAGCCATATTGCAGGTCAGTTAGAGTTCCTATATGTATGACGGTGGTTACTCTTTAACAACACTTATTATATCGTTCTTACATGGATTCTGTGTCTTGGGTCTTCTTTTTCATTGCTTAATGCTCTTGTACCGATTTAGATGAGGTTCTGGGGAAAACAATTATTTTATTTCCATAATGTAATTAGTTAACAAATGTATTTGGATGAGAGTTTTGTCTTGATTAAAGGATTAATTCTTTTAAAACTTTTTCGTTTAACTTTCGTACTTAATTGAATGGTTGGTAGTAAGGGTTCTCCTATCTAAGAAAGAGTTGGGTAGGTGCCTGCACGATTCGTGAATTGGATTGTGACAAGATGGTATCAGAGTACAGGTTACCGGTCTCCTAGTACAAGAGCAAATGTTGAGTAGAGTCTTGTAGATTGGTGAGTTGACGTCCTGTAGGAAGCTACAAGGCAACTAGATATCATTCTTATTTTCTTCTCTCCCATTGTGCTATATATGTGTTGTCTCCCTGAGTTGAGTCCAATTGGTATCTGGAAAATTCCAATTGGTATCTTGACAGTCACAATTAGGAGTAGTCTGTCCCAATTGGTATCTAAGTAATGTTTGGAAGGTTAGAATAGTGTTACTCTAAGCAATAGGGGCCGATAAGAGGCGTAGGACTTGTATTCCAATGTCATAAATTATATTTGATTATAATGGATAGTGTAGATTTTAGTGTTGCTAGTGAATTTAACTCTTCTTTTAGTGATTGGACATGTTGCCGAGAAGATACTTGTGTTTCAACTGTTTTCCATTATGTTGTAATAGCATGCTACGTGTATTCATTATGTGGATTATTGGTGTTTGACTATAATAATGCATTACTATGTGTGGGTCAACTTTCGTAGGTGCAAGTGATTATTATAAGTAACATGAGGTGAGTTGTTACAAAAGAAACCCGAGAATTGTTAGGGTTAGGTGTGATTTTGAGTTATAACTTCATCTCTGTGATTTGAGACACGTTTTAATTTCCCTTGATTTGGAGTATTCCTTAATTTCCATCCGGGTCCTGACAAATTACCTAGATACAGTACTATTTTTGTTATAAGTTATCATGGTAAGTAATCTCTTAAGATGAGTGGTGTTTTGAATATTATTGTGCGTAGTTGAGTTGAGCGATTTGAAAACCGCGTTAAACATAGACCTAAATAACGAAATTAAGCATCCTTGGTTAAAGATTGCTAAGATGTGAAGGACAGCAGTAATAAAGTGTTCGTGGGATAGCATCATTTAGAATAGACCTGGAAATGATTGAAAATCAAAGCCACTGTTGGGTGTCTCTACAACGACGGATTAATCGTTCCAGTAGCTTCATCACAAAGGCTCCTTACAGCTTCCATGGCACCGCTGCAGCTAGGGGTGTTCATGGTTCAGTTTGGGTCAATTTTGGGGTAAAACCAAAACCAAACCAATTTAGTAAATTTTTAAATTATTAATACCAAATCAAACCAAATATAATTCATGTCCATCGGTTTGATTCAGTTCTTTCGGTTTTTTGAAAGATAATGATATTTCTCTCTTTTAATTTTTTGCCTACAATTAAAAAAGAATTCTCTATCATTTTTCAATTTATAATCCATCATTAACCTTTTATTGTGGTGACTACAATTTTCTTGAATTATGAAGAAAGTATCTAAAGATTTATAAGCTTTAATCAATTGAAAAAAGTTTACAAGAAATACAAAAAAATATATATATTGATAAATCTCATAGTTGTTTCTTTAAATAAATGAGTTTGAATTCATGATTTCTTTTAATAAATGAGCCTAAGTTGTAAAGTTCATTATCCTATTAGAGATAAATAAAATTTTCATGAAAAAAATATAAAGTATTTAAAATTATTTATATATAGATAGTATATTGTATATATATAGTTAAAAAAATTGTTTGAATAATTTATCGGTTGTTTTTAATAAAACCCAACCATATCAAATATTATCAGTTTTTAAAAACTTAAATCCAAACCAAACTAAAACTAAATAAAATCGGTTTTATTTAATCGATTTAGTTCGATTTTTTGGTTCGGATCGGTTTCTAACCAAACCAAGAACACCCCTAGATGCAGCGACACTTTTGTCGCTCCAGCGATGCCCAGGTAGTAATCTGCCAGGGCTTTCCCTATTTTTTCATTTTTCGTGCTTCGTAAATATCATCTTGGATGCACAATGATTAAAGATAGAAATAGTTAGCCAACATAAATACCAAGCTAATATATTATTAGTTAATGTGCGATAATATTTGATGTCCTAAATGTGCGAGCAATGAAGGAAAAGATTGTTTGTTACATGACCCAAACTAGGGAAACCCAAAAACCAGAAAATAGTAATAAAATAGGGGAGAAATCTAGTTGGTGGCCTCATCATCTCCGAGGATTGAGGCATCTGAACCTTCCTCCTCCATTCCGCTAAGGAAGAATAACTCTTCTGCATCCTTCTTTGTCAGTTTCGGAAGCTTTATGTCGGGGGAGGCACGCTTGAACATGACCTGAACACCCTTCCACATTCTCACCATCATATGGTCCCGGGACAGCCTCTTCTTTTACTCCTCATCTATCTCCATAAGGAGCTCTACATAGACCTGAGCTTACTCTGGTGGGGCTCCGGAACTCTTAGGATCCGAACCTGGGGGAGGCAAATGAGACTGCTCCATATAACCCCAAATAGTGGTGAGTCATCCCCCCAGCCATTGAGAGATGCAAGAGCCTACGATAGGTGCTTGTATCCTCGACCCCTCCGGCCTAGCTATTCTTACTCTCCTCCCTTATCTTTCTGTTCTTCTTGCTCCCTTCCATTGAGCCCTTCGCCTTTAGCGGGATGAAGGCCACATCTCCTCCACCTCTTGCACACCTCCATGATCAAGGATGGAAAGAAAAAATCCCTTGAAGACCTTAACCTAGTGTAGAATTGTTGACACTTATCGCTGAAATGCATCTCCATATTTATTTATATCCCTGAGAGAATGTAGGCCACTACCATAGCCCGGTGGAGGGTCACATCAGTAAATTTTCCTGAAGAATGGATCCTCCGAGATAGCAAATGTATCCATATCCGAGCCTTCGCTGAAAAGAGAGTGCTCTTGGTCCCCTTGATGCTGGTCTACTTCACCTTGTCCTCTTGTCCCTATGGTACCATGGTCCTTGCTACCCAATCCAGGTTCGACTTAGTGATTTTATCCTCAAACGTGGCATTGGAGGGGTTTGGGACCTTCAAGGTGTCATTAATAGTGGTAGAATCCATCGGAATGTTCTTCCTTCTAAGTAGGATAGTGGGAAGGTGAACAAACTAATCTACGGTCGGGAGTATGATATAGATCTCCTAAACTATGGCCAAATTGCAAGCAAGGATAGTCTCTATCAGCATCTCCCAATTGAAAATCCTCAGTTGGTTATAGAAGTCAGACGCTTCTTCAGCTACGTCTTTCATCATGAGCCCTCTCTCATGATGAAAGCCCCTATTGAGGCGTCTTTCTTTGTAACACTCACGACAAGTAGAGTTGGGGAACCTTTGGTATGGGGGTTGGTTAGCCACAATATTGGCCTTGAAAATATTGTAATTACTTTATAAACCAATTTAGGGTGCTATGGAAGGTAAGGGAAACCAAAATAAAAAAATAAAAAATTCAGGAAGGGGCTACTACTTGTCGTCATTGCAACGATGCTTTTGTCACTGTAGCGGTACCACTGTAGCGGAAAATCCATTTCTTTAGTAGTACCATCATTCCTAACCATACCCAACCACCTCCCATGGCGAAATTTTAACTTTTCTTCAAATTTTTTATTTTTAAGTATAGATCAGTCATGGTAGAGTATGTGTGAACTCTTTTACACTAAAATAGGTGTGATTAACACCCAAATTCAAGCCCAAATCATTCTAAATCAGTAAAGAGGGTGACTTTTATCTACCACCCTTTTCAAGCCCAAAAACTACCAACAATATCGTCAATCTTACGTGTAGAATGATGTAGGAGCGCTGGGGATGTAAGATAATCTTGCATACTTGTCAAAATATGCAAGAAAGCCACAAAAATTCAAATTCAAGTTACACTAAAAATCAATCTGAAAACCCCCCTTTTTTATCTAATTATTATGATTCTACAATGATAAATACGTGAATGAAGTAGTAGAGGTGAGAATTTACCTTTGAAGTATCGCTAGAAAGAGGTTTGAACGGAGAAATTGAGAGACTTTTGAGAGTTGGAAAGTAGGGGAAATATTTCCCCCTATTTGAAATTGTCGATCCCCACAATAATGACATTGTGTCGCTGTAGTGACGCTGCTGCAGCAGTAGGTCTGCCGCACCAGCGATGAGCTTCGTAATGTTTTGTTTCATTTTAAATTTTCATGTGTTGTGATATTTTGTGGTGTTCGGGGTATTTTAGATAAGCCATTATATAAGATATTAATTATATTCCTCAGTTAATAAAAATTGTGCATCAGGTTAAGAAGTTCAAAGACTCATAATACGTAGATTGGTCGAGTATGGTGATTGTAATTTCAATTAATCGGGATTCAGTGGGAGATTATTAGGTAATTAATGAGGATAAAATATTGCTCTTCCTTTAAAAAACCATCGTGTACGTTGGATTCTGAGAATCATGCTGAAAACCTTTTTCCACTCTCTATAACCATTCAGGGATGAATGTTGTGTAAATTGGTATCTAATGTAATGACCCAAATCATCGTTATGTTATAAACCATCCTATAAATATGTTTTAACTAAAAAATCCTCATTTTGCACCTTGTAGGAATTATTTCATGGAAATAAGCCATGGCCCAAATTAAATTGGGCTGAAATTGGGAAAAATTGGGCTAGGCTACTAACCTGCTGCAGTAGAGGTAACGCTAAAGTGACACTCCGATTACCGCAGTGGTAGTCAGACAATAGCTAGATAGAGGTTTAATTAAAACCCTCAATAAGCTAGGGCCTCCTTATGTCATTCTTCTCCTGAAGAAACACCCTAAGTGAACCTTACACCTAGAGCGATGAGGATTTGGTGGCCAAGCTCCGTGACGGCAATTCCAAAGCATTTCCAGCTGAATTATAGGTGTTAGTTAAGGGCAAGACGCATGTGGGACAATTCTTCACTCTCCGTAGCAGTTGAATTTGTCTTTGAGGTACGTTATAGATTAATTGCAATATACTTGGGCTAAATGCACGTAATACCTATAGTTATGTCGGGAGATTTCATGCTTTAGGCCTTCGAACACAGAGCTTTGGTTGGATTGAATAATAATCGAACTAGGATAAAGAATTAGTGATTTGAATTATATGTTATTAAATTATTTTGCTACTTTAATTGTCCAAGGGTATAATTTTTGCATAAACTAGAGGCAGGCTGATGAATGGAAACGTATGATGAGTTAGAAGGAGGGTTAGGGCAACTATGAAAGAAATAAATGTGAGTTATGTCTAGAGTATACATTCAATAGGTTCAGAAAAGTCTAGTAGAGCTTTGATTGAGAGTGGAGACAGTGTGTTGTAGGTGCCAAAATGTCGTGGTACGTCGAGAGGAGTCAGAAGAGTTGTGGGTGTGTGTACTATGTTTATGGGTAGTTGTTCATAGTGGAATAGTATAGACGTAGTAGGGATTAAGGGGAGTGAGAGGTAGGCATAGTAGCCGAGATTGAGGTTGTTAGTAGAAGCATAGGTGATGGCTAGGGGTAAGGTCGTTATATTGGGTGATTATGAGTCATTAGGTAAAACGTGGAATCAATTTACTCTGTATTATATATGAGTTAAATGTTGTGATTATTTTTTAGGAATTAATTGTGATTATTGATTAGGTGTCACGCCGACACTATTCTTGGATCGTGTAATAGGCAGGTACTAGTACATATACTGAGCTCATCCCCTGTAGGTCATATCTTAGAGTCCATGTTGACTCTAGTATGTGTTTACACCTTGCATGCATGCATTCATCATTTCATTGAACATATTTATTGTGGTGACCACTATTGAAAGGATTTCCAAAAGTGTAATTGATATATTGTATACTTGTATATCTATTAAGATAAAGGGTTATTACTGTACTTATTTTGTGTTAGATGTCATTATATGGGTATTGGTTAAGCTGGTCTAATCCTTATAGTGTCATAGAAAGTGAGACTAACGATCTTATCGGTATTACTTAGAAATGGAGTAGAGAGTAGTAGAGTCGTAGGGCTGTTAGTGATGAAGGTAAGTCAAGAGTTTGGGAAATTAAGAAGGAACCAAATTGTCAAAGGACAAAGAAAAAATAAAATGTTAGATGGCCGGCAGGTCACATAAATACTAAGGGCAACGGGTCAATGACATGAAGAGAGGGGCATTGGGAGGCATTAGTTATCCGAAATCTTAACTAGTGTCATGATTTTTTCTCTATTTTCTATTGTTGTTATTTGTTTCTAATCCTGGACGACCGATGATACCTAACAATATGTGTGGTTGTACTGATACTACACTTACTATATATCCATTTGGAGGTATAGCCATGTTTCAGGTCAGCTGGAGTTCATATAGGTACGACGGTGGTTACTCTTCAGCAGCTCCTATCATCTTATACTAACATGGATATTGTGTCTTGGGTCTTTTGTTTCATTTCTTAGTGCCCTTGTACCGGTTTAGATTAGGTTCTAAGGAAAATTGTTATTTTATTTCCCCAATGTAATTAGTTAACAAATGTATTTGGATAAGAGTTTGTTCTTGATTAAAGGATTAATTCTTTTAAAACCCGTTTCATTTAACTTCCGCACTTAATTGAATGTTTGGGTAGTAAGAGTTCTCCTATCTAGGGTAGAGTTAGGTAGGTGCCCACATAATTAGTGAATTAGGATGTAATAAGTACCAATTCCTACCATCGATCAACCACATAACCATTAAGAAGATCATACCCAAATCACAATGACAACCATAATAACTAGGAAAAATTAAATCTAACACAACGATATATTGTAAATGAGTCGGCACACCCGATCAACCACTAAAGAATTATCTACGTGGTAGTAATATGAATAGATACAACAAGAATCCACGAATCACATCAAGACCCATTGATGAAAAAGTAACACATAAGAGAATGTAGAACCACTGTCAAATACTACAAGACAGATCAAAAGTCTATTGAAACCACACCGGTGTCTTCGAGTACACATTGAGGAGCTGATTCTGAGCCATTTCCCTAAGCTACTGATTAAGCATCTCTCTATCTACATTATGGGAAATCCCTCTAATAGTGTTCGAGATCTCCATACATGAAGAAACTTGAAGGAGTAGGAGTCCATTGAACTGGACCTGAAGAACCTAAACGACTACCATGATCTAACCCTCTCCTAGAATGACCCTGAGGATTGTGGCCTATACCATATAAGTCATTACCATCCTCAAGTCTTCAGGGCCTCTTGCCGGCATGCCGCTCATGTCTCCACATAAACTTCTCTAGAAACTCTCAAATAAATTGATCTCATAAGAGAGGAGGTGATAAATTTTGTCTACCGTCAACAACAGTCCTCCATAACTGGCTGGCTTGCCCAAAAAACTGAAAAGTAGTGAAGTCCACTCCATTAGAGTCTACTAGGCCCAACCTGCGCAACCTCTTGCGGTAACTAATAAAGAACCTATGAGTGTCAACCCTAGGATCTCCATCGAATCGAGGTGGATCTGTCCTCATGAACTCTACAAACCTACTTTGTCCCTTTAGGGACATAAAGGGTAAGGTCACTGGATGTGGCGTAATACCCGATAATATACCAACAATATCTCATCAACAATAAGAGCATCTATAGCAGTAGCCAACTGTGTATTAGGAGTCTAAATCCCTAAAGTAGTGCGTTGAATGAAAATAGGATACATCCTCTCAAGGAAACCCAACATTAGTATCAAGAAAACCTCAAGCATATGAATAGATATAGGCACAGGTGGTGTCTGTACTAGGCTCAACCCCTCTATCTCAAAAGACCCATCATCACGAGTAACTTCACTCCCTAACCTGACCTCTAGCTGGTTAGGATGCTCTAATATGACCTCTGCATCAACCTTTACCCCAACCATGTACCGAGGGCATGGGCTCAGAGTTTTCATACAAAAAAGAACGTGTTCTCATTATTTGTGAGAGAGTGAATGAGAGGTTCTTGAGCCACACTAAGCTATGAACGCATGACACAAAATGAAGAAATGGATTTTTCCTAGAGACATGTAGCCTCTCAAAGATAGATAATGGACGTCTCTGCACCGATCTTTAAGACTCTACTTGACTCGGCCTGTTCTAATGAGACAAACAAACCTTGGGCTCTAATACCAATTTATCACAACACAAAATAGAGTCTGTGATGGAAACTTTCACACACTTTGGTACAGGTAATCCTACCCCAAACCAAACTCAATAATCAAAGTAAAGCAGAAGAAGAAGAAGAAGAAGAAGAAGAAGAAGAAAAAAAAAAGAAGAAGAATGGAAATAATCTCAATGATATAGAAAGAAATACAATCTCAATGATACATCTCAGGTCTGGTTATCACTAGTACAAGCCTCTAATATAAAATATGATCAAATAATCTAAAATATCTTAAATGCAAAATAAACATAAGATAAGATAAGGAGAGATCCGGGTAAGCCGTGCTACTTGTCAGCCACTACCTCGATCTCCATAAATCCAGTGCTAAGAGAATACAATCTATTATCCGCTACTCAAATAAATACCTACATGAGGTGTAGAAAAGGGAAAGAAAAGGCAAGGGTAAGTACAAAACACATGTACTCAGTAGGCATCATTGATAACTGACCCTAATCCAAAGTGATAGAGAGGACCAGCACACCATCCATCCAAATTACCCCAAATAAACATGCACTGGAAAATTTCCTAGCCTATCTTGACAGATAGCACACTTATCAAGATAATCGAATCAATGCATTTAAGTCAGACGCGTATATTTTCAAGATCAACAACAACAGAAATAGGTCACATCGCAAGAGAATCTCACCAACACAGTATATGATATCAACTCGCCATCTTAAACCAACAATCCCAGCTAAGGTAGAGGAGGTGCATATCCCACAAACACTAGATATGACACAACAGTCTCAATGGATTAAGCCATAAAAATACCCTACATCTCATAATATCTCAACCACCAAATCATCCAAGAAAAGGTACAATGTAATATAATGAAGTAATATAAGATGTAAAATACACAATATTACAAAGAATATTCAATCATGATAATACAATACGAAAGGAAATAATCAGATGCAGTAGAAATAATACAAAGGAATGTAATGCAATGGAATGATAATTATGTAATATCTCGTTGTCACCTCGTAAACACTTTCCAAGCAAACGTTACTAGGACTGGATCCATGGGGGGTTTGCAACCCATAGACTATCAAAATTTCATATCTCAATCAACCTTGACGGCACATCCCTCGATCAAGGAATATTATAAAGTATTATTTTTAAAGAAAAAAATTAGTGTTTTCCAGTAGTACCAATTCCATGAATATTGATGAATGAAATGACGATGCATGCTCATAACCAAATCAGTATCATGTGATGAATAAACTCAATAATGGTATAAATGATCTCAAATCTCAATAGATCATGATATAAGTCATCGCATGGCACCACAGTAGTAAAGAGTCATAGCTTAAATCTCCATAAATCTCAATATATCATGATATAAGTCATCGCAAGGCACCATAGTAGTAAAAAGTCATGTAATATATTAATAATATCAATTCAAGCCCCCACTTGGGCATCATGATAATAACAAAGGCAAATAATGCTCAAATAAGACCAATATTATCCCCCACACGGGCATCTAAATGATAATAATCTCTCAAATCAATAATATAGTAAACGCAATCCCTCACTCGAGTATCACAATGATAATAAGCAATTCAAACAATGCAAACATAGAGAACTTATCAAAAACCTAGCTTGTTTTACACAATAAGTTTCCAACATTCCCAATCATAACACTATTAGACTAAATTAATGAAAGGAGAACTATACTAATTGACAACATGCCCTAATGTTCACCTTCATTTGCTTACCTAATAACTAAGCTAAGATTCCTCTCTTAACCACTTACCTATACTTTCATCTCTTTACATCCTAAGTGACTACCAAAACCCCAATAATTACATCAACTACTACAAATCTATTTATATCCTAAGTGTTTACTAAATCTCAATCATTTATCAAATAACATAATAACATAATTATCTCCTAAATGAGTACTAAACCTTAATCATTCCATTAAAATCCACTAAATATGATTCAAGCTCTTAAATAGATACCCATTATGAATTTACTCAAGATTCATAAGTCATCTATCCATAATTTACCATAAGTGTATTCACAACAGAGAACAAACAAGATGTCCATTTTTATTACTTCAACCGATCAATAGACTCTGGTACCCCTAGAGATGCTCATCATCTCATCTAAGCAGGACCCCCAAATTCTAAGTGATTCACAAAACACACAAAAATAAGTACATAACACATAAACACGTCAGAAAAGAGTCAAGGTACATCTCAACTTGCCTTAAAGAAGATCTTCAAAGCCAAAGCACAGTTTGAAGAGTCAAAGGGAAGCTCTAATCCCTTGAATCGTCATCAAACGTATCCAAAATAATAAAATATCTGATCTATACATAAATACAAGACCAATGACACTCATATAGACATACTTTGGTTTCGGGTCCAAAATCACTTCAAAAATTGTCCGCAAAAAAAAAAGGTAAAACTGAAATTTTTAAAAAGAATCATCTTTCCCATACTTTAACAGTTCTAAATCTGAAAATCTAATGAAAACTGAGTAGAAATGAGGTTAGAAATTATCAATATTTTACTTTATCATAAAACCTCAAATCTCTATTATCAAACGCGGTTTAAAACAAGATATTTTAGAAAACTTTTATTGAAATCAATTTACCTACGATACAAGGACTTTATATCCCAAAAATCAATGAAAACTCATTCCAAATCGACCTTCAAATCTAAGAACTTTCGATTTCAAAACTTTAAATTTCAAAACTCATCTTTATGGATCAAAATCATGAAAAACGAGATAGATAATCTTTAAAAATGAACAAAATGAAGGTAGAATCACATAGAAAATTATTATACAATAAAAATGCATCGAGAATCACCTTAAATGGATCTTTCTAGCTCCCAAAATTTCAAAAATACCAAATGAGTTTGGTTTAGGTCTTAAACTCAGCGATTTCTGCTTAAACTGCACTTTATCAACTTAAGCGGTCTGGTCAAAAAGTTAAACAACCGCTTAAGAGGTAAGATGGTCACTTAAGCAACATGGTCAATTGGTCAAATGTTTCTTAGGCGGTAAACTATCCGTTTAAGCGATCGCACCAACACCAACAATTTCCAAAACCTGGTTTCAACCCTCAACACTCTATAAACATGAACCAATAGTGCAAATTCATCATAAAACGCATTCCGAACCCAATGGAATCATCAAATTTCTCAAAGGAGGTTGTTATGAATAATTTACCTCTAAAACCACATCTAGGACAATAAACTAGTATTTCAATCAAATACACAAAAATCTCAAAACGCTCGAGACCTGATCTAACTATGCTACCAACCCAAAATGTATGTTTTGGATCTAATGGAATTGATAGAATCACCATCCGACGCTCGAATCATAGAATATTGACCAAAGTCAATTGTATCTCTTTAAAGGCTACTCAAAACCACAAACCCATACAAATCACTCCCGAACACTTTGGGCCCATGCAAACCATTCCCCATAACTCATAAATGATAACAAGCAATCATGAGGAAGAAAAAAAATGGTGAAAACACAGAAAATGCTAAAATCACAACGAGGGCTATTACTGACCACATATTTTTCTTTGTGTTATATCCTATTATGATATAGGTTTCGGTGTTCATCCTCAGCCACGTGACTAGTTCGCTTCCAACTTCTACTTTCTGTAGTCATTCGGGGAGTCCTCATGTTGCGAGGGTTGCTTGTAATTTAGTTATATCATGATAGACATTATTTTAGTTTCAATTTTTATCTATTATTTAGAGTTAGCTGGGGTCTTGTCCTAGTAACTCCATAGTTCAGAAGAGGATTTCAGACATAGTTATATCGTTTAGCTTGTTGGGTTTTCAGATTTCTATTTTCAGAGATTCAGTTTAGTTTTCAATCTTGACCCATTATATTATGTTCAGATATTGCTTAGATTTCAAGTTATGATTTTATTAACATGCCAATGCCAAAGGTTCACTTAGGGACACCTGTGGTTCTAAGTATCATGTCTCATTCAGGGTGTAGACCTGGGTCGTGAAAGTTTCTACCCGTGTTAAGTCTGAAGAAAGTTAAGCCATAACCTCCCTCAGAGCCTAATCACAAGCCACCAATGGTCACGAACTAGGTTTCCCATTCTAAATGTCTTTAGAACACTCCCGAACTATCAAGTAAAAAATCTCTGCATAAATACTAGTCCATCAATACCTATATTGCTATACTTCTATTCCGAGTCCAAAAAGTCAATTCACAAGTCAACCCCGAGCTCCAAAGGGAAAAAATGGAATTATATTAGACAGTTAATTTACCTATTGCTTAAGAAGTTCAAATATGAAATTTCATTAAAAATGGAGTTATCCTTGAAATAATAAAATATCATTTCTTAACACTACGGGGACAACCTGAAGTTTTCAAGTTGAAAAATCAAGAATTGATGATCAAATCATAAAATAATTATTGGGGAAGGTTTAAATATTGGTTTAGAAACTTACACAATGAAGAAATATCGAAAACCACCTATAGAATCTCCTAAAATGGAATTCAAAGATTCAAAACTCAAGTAATTGGATTATGAGTCGAAAATGGCATTTTTAAATCTACCCAGTGATGCCCTTCATAACATTAGTAGACCATCTGTCATGATCGTAATGTGACCTGACCCAGACCCTTCTGTGGGATCACGAGCCCACCTTTGTGTTTGTGATGACCCTCTACCATCCTTCTTCGCGAAGATACTTCTTAGTGAACGTGGAAAGCGCCTCACAAAGACGAAGAACCAAGCATAAATTGTCTATGTTGCTAGACAAATTCCCACATTATGGACTTTATGGAACTATCAGAATCACGAATGACGGTCATTATTAATGGATATTGATTGAAGTCATCTCTAGGCAATAAAATTTCAATTTTCAAATGAATGACTCAAAATGCATCCAAACGCCTCGAGACCAATCCAAAGACGCTACTAACCCAAAAATGACATTCTGGAGCTAACAGAACTAACAAAATATTCATACAATGTCAAAATCTGCAAATATTGACCAAAGTTAACCTTCCTAACTTCAAAACTTAATAAAATGAAAAACTCACCTAAAACACAACCAACCACCTCAAAAATTGTGTCACACACTCTTGCAACTTACAAATACCATTATTCAACTTGAGGGAGAGTCAAAACTATTAAAACACATGAAAATCCAAAATTCAGTAGATGGATTGTAACAATAGTAGATGACAATTAGGATAACTCCACAAAGTGCGTTTAGTTCTTTTTGTGGTACTTTGATTTAAGTAATAAATTTCCAATTAATGCAATTCAGGTCAGATATAAAAAAAATTATGTGTTCATATTTTTTGTCACCAATTTCACATACGTATAGTTTATGTGGTATGCGACAAAACTCTAAGATTAAGTTCAATATTTGAATTTCAAAATCTTTATTCAATTTTGGTGATGAGAAATTAGGTTACAACTCAACTAACTGAATCGTGTGGGCACCTGCTCTAATCCACCTAGATAGGAGAACCCTTACAACCAATTTTAAAATAGATGCAGAAATCATAAAGAAAACATTAAAACCTTCATTTAATAAATGACGTTAACTAAAATTCTTTAAATACACAAGAATACTCTACCCTGAAGATCTAGTCCATGGAGGTACAAGAGCTACTACAAGACAAGGAAAAGTAACCAAGACCATCTTCCACCATAGGAATGAGAAGACGAAGCTATTGAATATCCTTACAGCATCAAGCAAGAAACACCAACTGATCCAGCAAACAGACTATACCCCAAAAAGGGTATAGCAAGAGTAGTATCAGTACAAATAATATGTACTGGTAAGCATCATCGACCGACCCAAATTAATCACATAAACACCACATAAATATTCGGAAGAAAAACATGTACTTTAAGAGTTTTATTAGTCAAGTAACCTCACTCCCATTAATTCTTCACCTCCCTAGTTTGATACACTCTTATCGGAAACTCCCTTATCTTTTAGCCAATCTCATAAATCCATAAGTCAACCAGCACACTATATTCAACTTTAAGTGTCACTTATCAGCACTTCTGTCATCTCTAGTTTTGCGTTTAATACCCACTTAGTTAAGGAATCAACAACAATGACCATGACCAATCCCCGCACTTAATACCCATTCAACTGACCTCAACAATTATCATGCTTCTTAGAAATACCTACCTGTAGAGATGCCCATGCAACATAGGAACATGTAGCCAATGAATAGCAAGTCAACGACATCTTTACTTAATTAATCTCAAATATGTCAACCAACCAGACAAATATAATTTAATGCAGAATTTACCCAGGCAACATCGTATCCAATGAAAAAATCAATAATAAGGCAAGTATAAGTTACGATAAGCAGTTCATCAAGACAAGATCGTGATCAACATCAATTGATTAAGTCAACCGTTCATGATAAATAACAATAAATTCCACCTTGAATTAATTGTTCCTTAACTAAACATCAATAGATATTATATATTTCAACCATGTCAATAGCCGGGACCACACAAGGATCCAATATAATAACAATAATATCCATCGGTTCACTCAAAGAACCAAATATAGATCAATCAATAACAAACTAGGTCTACTTAAGGAACCAAATATAGATCAATCGACAACAAACCCGGTCCACTCAAGAAACTGTCAAACTCACCAATTCTTGTACTCATATGCTAAGGGTCTTATGGTCGGCCACTAGCCATGACCTACTGGTGACGAGCTCATGTCCATGTACCAAACATCCCAGATATCTAGTGTCTGCAACCCTTATCCCAAACCAATATGATGCCACCCGTATTACAACATCCCCACCCTTATAATCCCTGAGTTTTACCAATCCCATGACGATGAATATTACCGGTCCATCTAATAAATACAACAGATATTACAACAAGTGCAATCACAAATGAGAATAACAAAATTATACTTGTACAACCAACAAGCCTTTAATACAACCTCATTATATGTGATTTAGACATTTAAGATATCCTACAACAATTACACCTCTTAAACATGCATTGTAACAAGTACAAAAAGAGATAGTTATTATGCACACATAAACCAAATTGGGATTTCAACTACACTTAACCATAACCTACTAGGTCACATATCGCACCAATATTTCATATATCAATTGAGGGCTTATCTATGACTTTCAATATCTGAAGTGCACATCTACATATTTGATTCACCCTTTAATAAATCCAACTTTCCATCTTAACACTAAGTCACCTCCAAGTGTACTTCTCCACCTAGCATCCTCATCTAATTTACACCATGTTACCAATCATCTATAAATCATCATTAGTTAGACACAACTTTGAGTATAACAACGTTATAATCATCCACAATCAGTTTAGCATTAACAATAATACACAAAAGTTCAGATCACACTCTTAATATTACACACAACATTAATCGTATTAAAATAAATCCAGAATGACTATTTTATTCACCCAAACACCATGCCCGCTTGCCTAAACATGGAATATCCCGTCAATCTACATAATGCATATGTTTTCTAACCTAAGTATATGCTATTCAATTAACCCTAGCCTTCCAGGACTCCAAGCAACTTCTATGGAGGTATGACCATGAATTTTTGACTCTATTTTACTGTTTTCTTGCATGAAATCCGTAATAAAGCGATGGATTTTACCTCGTTCAAGCATATCCCTTCTTTTTCATTGATCCAAGGTAATGAGTCAACCCTGGGGGGTTTTTAGAAGTAAACCTCATCATATTTACAACTAGAGAAGGGAAGGGAGAAATACTAAAATGAGGGACTGATTTTGATCCTCAGCATCCCGCTATAGTGGTTGGTAGGCCACTACTACGGCGCTGCTATAGCAGAAAAATTTCTGCTATAGCAGAATAACGTCAGCCCACCCCAAACATTTTAATTCTTAAATTTTTCAGCTAAGTTTTTTATGGAACTAATTTGAGGATACATTACGAGATTTCCCATAACTCGTTCCCTTGGATGAGGTGGCTCTAGTAACAACGGAATGGGTCAATACACCAAATACCATTTAACCATTGTTCTTACCCAAATGATCATTGATGGAAAGGATGGAAAGAAACATACTAATACATTACTGCTCACTCGTTGATTAAGGCCAATGCTCTTCACCCATTGCTCACTGAATTTACCACGAACTTGTTAAATTTTTAAGCCACAATTTATCACTACTCTTCTCCATTTCTTGGCATTTTTCCATGACCACAAATCGCATGAGACCATTTGAACAAAAAAATTTTTTAGCACCCAAGGTAATCGAGGCCTCACCAATATACCAGGAAATAAATTAAAAACACAATAGACAAAATTTTCTGCCTTTAAGTGAACTGAATCCCGCTATAGTAAGAATATTTTTGCTATAACGACAATGCTATAGTAGGTTGCAGGCTGCTATAGCGGGATGAATCAGTTTAAAATATTGAGAAATGGGTTTCACACCTATTTCATAACTTTTACCAAAACATATCTCTCCTCCCTAATCACTTCACTCACATCGTTGAAAACAAGGTAACTATCGTTATAACTCCGTCTATTTACTGTATTACTTGTATTATTGTAAGAATTTTCTTGAAATTGTAGACTGGAGTAGGTTTTGGGTTAGTTTTTGAAATTGAAATTTGAATTGATTTGAATCAATTGTGGAAGCATGGTTGGTTCTCTTACATTTACAATGCTTTTATGGCATTGTATGCATAAGAATAGTGGAATTCATTAAATTAGGTTAAAAAGAGTGAGGAATGTAAAGAGTTGTTCTTGGTTTTGTTCTTGATGATTTGGGCATTTTTGGGAGTTTTAATTGCCCAGATTTTTGCATATACTAATTCTAGGACACTTCACCTACACTGATTTGTGCTTAAAATGTTGAAAACGAGCAATTTTGCAAAAGGTACCATTGATGCGCCTCTTGATGGTTGGGGACATTGAAGGCTGCTATAGCAGCCTCATCCAGTTATGGCGGCCACGCTATAGCAGTACCATGGAAGAGGGATGCAGCCCGTTATAGCAGAAGGCAGCAGGCAGTAGCCTCCCAACCATTTTTCTACATGGCCTTTTTCTAAAACTGAGATTCTTTCTATACTCTATGGGTTCTTACTCACTTTCTCACAATTTTACAGGATTACAATTTTAATGGAAGATAATCAATGAAATGCTCCCCCCGCCTTCGAAAGATTCCCCAATGAGGACTGTTAGGAATAATTTTGGTAATACCAAAGTGTGGGATTTTGCTATGAGAGAGGATTTATGAGGGTTGTGGAAGAAGGTGCACCAGAGTTGTACAGTCGACTCTAAGAGTTTGATTGGATTCCACTAGTAGAGGCTCCTCGGGATGGGGTCTCGAGCTGGGTTAGGGAATTCTATACCATTTTCCTAACCGTGCTTTGGGACAACCCCAACTATACTATCTATATTCTGGGGTGGATGTCCCCATGGATGCTGCTACAATTAATAAGGCACTCAGGGTGTCGAGAACATAGCCAAGGCTCGGGATATAGATATGCGGTGGCTTCAGGATACGCTGGTAGAGGAGTCTAAAAGGGACAAGTTTACTGGCATAGTACCTAGGGAGATAGGAGCACCTACTTTACTGTTGATACTTGGAGATGGTTGAACCTGACGATCAAGAGGATGTGTCTGTTGGATAAAACTTCTAATGTGACTTGTCCTCCGGCTCTAATGATAGCCTGTGCCATGGGGGGGATACGGCTGAACATGGGGGCATAGATCATGATGGATTGGAAGGACTTCTATCGGGGAAACAAAAAGGCCCCTTACCTTCCCGACCTGGATTTTTAGTTGTTTCAGTGCATAAAGCTGACTAGGAAGGATGCTGATAGGGACATAGAGATGAACACACCTTTACATCCCCTCAAGGTCAAGAGCGCCACATCCTGGGTGAGGTTGTGGGAAGTCAGGCAGCAGAGGAGGAGGATAAGGATAATGGATATGCCCCTCCTTCCAAGCTCTCGATTTCCTACGAATGACTAGAGAAGAACTTAGATGTGGTTAGGACCCTTCTGGAGTAGTCCCACCAGTCTTCCCAGGGTGCATCCCCTTTTAGATACACAGCCCCACCTCCAACTACACAAGACTATGCAGAGCTCTAAAGAGAGCTCGATGAACAGAAGAGGAGGAGGCACTCCCGGGATTGCATGCTTTCCCATATATGGAAGACCGTCAAGTTCATGTTCAAGTGCCCTATCCCTAACAAGGATCTTCCCCAGCTGGAGCAAGAGTACATGCATGATTTGTCCTTCTTGAACGACTTGGGAGGAGCAGGCCCCGATCCCGCATCCTCTAGAGATGATGAGGCATCCAGCTAGGTCCTCCCCCGAGTGCATGTTAGATTATTCCCCCCACCCCCACCCCACCCTCTAGAGATGGTGAGGTATCCAACTAGGTCCTCTCCTGAGTGTATGTTAGCTTATTCCCCCCCACCCACCCCACCCACTTTATTTTATCAACATTTAGATTTGGGTTGCCCCCATTTAGGGGAATGTAACAAACAATTATTTCTTTTATCACACATGGATGCTTGTTTTATTAACTAGTGGTGAATGCATGCTTATATATATTATGCTATGCAACCTTATCAATCATGCATTTGCTGGTAGCTTTACAAAGTGTTTGGACATGTTGGGAATAAAAAGCAAAAAAGGGGGAAAATAGGGCAGGGATTCTGTCTCAGCCCATCCCGCTATAGCAAACTGCACACCGCTACCACGACACTGCTATAGCAAGAAAATTCCTGTTGTAGTGGCGTCGCAGTAGCGGGACAGTGCCCGCTATGGTGTCCCTACAGTAGTAGCCAAGAATTTTTTAGTTTTTCTATAATTTCCTTCACTCTCATTCCCTTCCACAACACAACGGTTTAATAGACAATCCTAAGATCGAATCCAGCAAATCAAAGAAACAATCAATTAAGCATAACACCACTTTATGTCATGATTATACATCACAACCAAGATCCATCCTTTCACAACAATTCCCACTAGTATGCAACCTTTGCCATTTTTATTGCCTTCTACATATCAACCGCTCGAAGCAAGAATTTCACAATCATATAGCATTTTCTCTCCCACTTTTACATGTATCAACATCCAAATTAGAACTTAGCATTCAGTTTCCCATTCGAAACTACATAACACATAATTTCTCAACCAAGAACATATAAAAATTTACGATACCTCATTATCACAGATTCATAATCATGCAGACATTTACAATTCATAAAACTATCAACTCAAAGGATTTCATTCACCAAATAGACATTTCTTTATTTCAATCAACATTTCCTTTACTCACGTCATTGACAACCACTAACTGATTATCCAAAAGTTACACACAGCCTTGATGGCCAGATACTAATTGAAACCTTCCCAGATTCAATTTTGTTTCTTGTGTCATTCCAAATGGAGTTGAGTGACATCCATTTGTCTCATTTGAGATACCAATTGGAATTGAGAGATACCAAGATACCAATTGGACTCAACCCATACAGTCCATCATACATATAGCACAAAATAAGATAAAGAAGTGGAATAATTCCCTAGATGCCTCAAAGCTTCCCAAAAATTTGATGTGGACGTTAATACGTCAATCCATAGGATTTTACTCGACATTTGGTCTTATACTGGATGATCGGCAACCTAAACTCTAATACCAACTGTCATAACCCATTAATTGGATAGTGCAGGCACCTACATTAATCCACTTAGATAGGAGAACTCTTACCACTCATTTCAAAATACATGTGGAAGTCATAAAGAAAACATTAAACTTTTATTTAATAAATAAAGTTAATTAAAATTCTTAAAATACACAAGAAAAATCCACCCCAAAGATTTAGTCCTAGCAGTTACAAGAGCTACTACAAGACAAGGATCAATAAACAAGACCAGCTTCCACCATAGGAATGAGAAGTTGGAAGCTATTGAAAATCCCTGTTGCATTAAGCAATAAACACCAACTGATCCTACAACCAAAATATACCCCAAAAAAAGTATAGCAAGATTAGTATCGGTACAAACAACATGTTCTAGTAAGCATCATCGGCCGATCTAAATTAAATCACATAAATATTCGGAAGGAAAACATGTACTTTAAGAGTTTTAGAAGTCAAATAACCTTCCTCCCATTAATTCTTCACCTCCCTAGTTTGATACACTCTTATCATAAACTCCCTCATATTTTAGCCAATCTCACTAATCCATAAGTCAACCACCACACCAAATGCAACTCTAGGTGTCACTTATCAGCACTTCCGTCATCTCTAGTTATGTGTTTAACACCCACTTAGTTAAGGAATCAACAACAATGACCATGACTAATCCCCGCCCTTAATACCCATTCAACTGACCTCAACAATTATCATGCTTCTTAGAAATACCTACATGCAGAGATGGCCATTCATCATAGAAACGTGTATCCAATTAAAACCAAGTCAACGACACCTTAACTTGATTAATCTCAACATTGTCAACCAACTAGACAAATACAGCTTAATATAGGAATCCACCCAAGCAACACCATGAATAATGCAACCAATCAATAATTAGGCAAGTATAAGTTATGATAAGCAGTTCATCAAGACAAGATTGTGATCAACATCAATAGATTAAGTCAACCGTTCGTGAACAATAACAAAAAATTCCATCTTGCATCAATTGTTCCTTAACTAAACATCAATAGAACTTATATAGTTCAACCATGTCAATAGCCGGGACCACACAAGGATCCAATATAACAATAATAATATCCACCGGTTCACTCAAGAAATCAAATATAAATCAATCAATACAAGTACAGTCCACTCAAGGAACCACATATAGATCAATCAACAACAAACCCAGTCCACTCAAGGAACCGTCAAACTCACCAATTCTTGTACACACATGCTAAGGGTCTTATGGTCGCCCACTAGCCATGACCACCAGGGGACGAGCTCATGTCCATGTACCAAACATCCAAGATATCTAATGTCTGCCACACTTATCTCAAACTAATATGATGCCACCCTTATTACAACATCCCCACCCTTATACTCCATGAGTTTCATCAATCACGTGATAATGACCATTACTGGTTTATCTCACAAGCACAACTGATATCATAATAAGTGCAATCACAAATGAGAATAACAAAATTACACTTGTACAACCAACAAACCTTTAATTAAACCTCATTAGATGTGATTTAAACACTTAAGATATCATTGAATAATTACACCTCTTAAACATGCATTGTAACAGGTACACGAAGACACAATTAACATGCACACATAGATCAAATTGGGTTTTCAACTTTATTTAACTACTAGGTCACATATAGCAACAATGCTTCGTATATCAGTTAAGGAATTATCTAGGACTTTCAATATCTGAAGTACGAATCGACACATTTGATTCAACCCTTAATACATCCAACCTTCCAATCTTAAAACTAAATCACCACCAAGTGTACTTCTCCACGTAGCATCCTCAACTAATTTACACCATGTCACCAATCATCTCTAAATCATCATTCATTTGTCACTAACACAACTTCCAAGTATAATAAGGTTACAGTTATCCATAATTAGTTTAGCATTAACAACAATACACACCAGTTCATATCACACTCTTAATATTGTACACAACAACAATTGTATTTAAAAAAATCCAGAATTACTATTTTTATCACCCAAACACCCTGCCCGCTGGCCTAAACATTGAATCTCCCGTTAGTCTATGTCATGTATATATTTTCTAACCCAGGTCTATGCTACTCAATTAAACCTAGCCTATTTAGATGCCAATCAACTGCTACGGAGGCATGAACATGAACTTCTGACTCCATTCTAATGATTTCTGGTGTGAAATCCGTAAGAAAATGATGGTTTTTACCTTGTTCAAGCATATCCTTTCTTCTCCATTTCTCCAAGGCAGTGAGACAACCCTGGGGGGGGGGGGGTTAGAAGTAAACCTTGTTCTATTTACAACTGACGAGGAGAAGGGAAAACAATAAAACGAGCGACTGATTCTGGTCCTCGGCGTCTCGCTATAGTAGCCGGAAGGCCACTACCATAGCACTGCTATAGCAGGATAATGCCAGCCCACCCCAAACATTCAAATTCCAAAATTTTCAACGAAGTCTTTTATGGAACTAATTCAAAGATACATTACAAGATTTCCCGTACCACATACCCTTCGATAAGGTACCTCTAGTAACGACAGAACAGGTCATTACATTTTCACCAAACAAAACTGGATTTTTGTAGTATCTTTTGGTTAAATGATAAGTTTGCTAAGTTTTTGTGATTTAAAATCAAACACTCCCAGGATCACTCATGCAAGGACATTTAATAATGTTAAAATCATTACCCACAATTAATACAAATATTGGTGTATTTCTAATAATATCTTTACCCAAAACATAAAAAGGAGAAATTTTTAATATACCTCACATATGGTCAATGTTTGGTATCAAGTAAATGATGAAGGAAATGATAAAATAAATGATAACAATGAAATAAAAAAATCTATGTTTTCAAATAAACAATTTGTAATATTATATTCTATTAAATCCTCATAGAAATGCTATAAATTTGACCCAAAGAGCACGACATAAGTGCTATATGTTAGTTCACTTTATCAATGTTTTATTATCGTCCAAATTAGGCAACGGACTGACAGTAACTCTATCTGACAAGAATCTAGTGAACTCATCTAGCAAATTGTGATGGTCTTTAAGAAGTACAACAACCTACACATATAAGAAAATAGTAGTAATAAATAAGAACATGTAGGTTATCTAAAATATCTATGTATCTAAATATTAAATATATTATAACCTCATGGTACACCTCTTTGATGTCCTTGTGCTCTGCCTTATACTTGGTAATAATATTTTGAAAGGATTTGTACTCATGGTTATTTTCTAAATGTTCCTGCACGAACTTATAGGACAACAAGTTAGGATTACATTTTTTAAAGAAGAAAAAGAAAGACTTTTTCTATTAAATTTATAAGGTAACATAAATGTAACCTTTATTTTGTTCGATAAACTGGTTGCTTGTTCTAAGTAGGAAAATTATAGTAGCAAACCTTGGAGACATAGTCATTCATAATATTAAGGAACATGACCTACTTCTCCCTTTGGTCTGGAAACATATCCATAATTTCCTTCAAATAAGATAACTCTTCATTAAGTGTAATCTTTGGCTTACTCACACTAGCTCCAGCTCCAGCTCCGTCACCTCCTTTTCCACCCAAACTCCTATCACAAACTTTTGATTGACCATCTCTAATTTATCCGTAAAAAAAAACAAAAAAAAAAAAAATGCATCAGGCCAATAATGATAAGTAGTCACACAAATACATTGCTGTAAAATCAAGAAAGGTGACATCTTCATACGTGAATAAATCTTGGTAGACAGAGTTACAACAAATATAGTTGTCAGAGATGGCAAGTGGGATGTGTCTAAATTATATACAAATGAATTATCGTATTTAATTATACACATCGATCACAGGTGGAATATATTTTGAGGTTTTAAGGCTTATTGAGGCCAATGCATATAATTAAAGGATACGACATACTTTAAACTTTTAACGTTATTTTGTCACTTGAAAATATTTGCAAAAGTATTTTCAAAATTCAAATTGAAAGTGTCAAATAGAGAAACTTTATCATGTGGTCATGTGCTTAATTGGTACAGGTTATAGTTCGAGTGTCTAAATAAAACATACTTACAATTTATTATGTATAATTAATGAAGATGACATATTTTAAATGATTAACATATCTATCTAATTTAAAAATTTGAATGAAAAATGTCTAATAGAGACAGTTTATCATGTGTTTATATACTTACTTGGAACCAGTTATAGTTCTAGTATCTAGATAAGTTAAGCTAACATGTAATGTTCTTAATATCAAGTACTAGTTAAGATACATTCTCATCCACTTTAAACCAATGCTATGTTTGGGCAAAACATACAACTTTTGGACACTCATGTACATAAAAGTCACCAAACATAGAAAAATGAACAGAAGACAGAGAGCTTACAAATCTTCACGGAAAGAACCAAACGACTCCTTAAATAAACGGCTATCATTTATATTGTCTGTCAATCACTTCATGTTGTAACAACAGAACAACAACAAGAAGTTTTATAATCATAAAAGACAACAATGAAAATAAGTCATGCTCCATTCTCTAAAAAAAACTCACCTTTTGAGATTTTCTAAAGAAGTAATTTCAGAAGTCTCAGCAGATCTATTAATAAAAAAGGAGTTAAAAAAGTAATTTAAATCTGAAAAAAATCTTCTTTCAATTCATTTTTCTCTGCCTTTTTCCTTTTCCCATCCTCTCTGACTTGGAAACATTAAAATTTGAGAAACAAAAAGGTAAAAGGCAGAGATGTGAGGAAAAACATGAATCAAAAAAAAAATATTGTTGCCCTATATTTTTTGTAACGCTAATCAGTTTGCTTAACACATGTACTTCCAATATTTGACTATGCACGTATAAATAGTCACTAAATTTGGACTACAAATGAAGAACTCACTTTTTAAGTATAAGATATAATCTTATTCTAGAATACCACACTGGTGTCATGTGCCCAAATGATGTGGTACGTCAAGTTGAATGAAAAAGTCAATAGGATCATGCCACATGTCAAAATGACATATCATGTCTAGTCAAATCAAAGGTTAATAAAAATGTGTTTTGTTTACAAATAATATTATTCAGTCAATCAAGTATTGTCATGTCAATTTCAATGTTCTTGGCCGAAAAGGAGGTTATCCTCATCCTAATTTTTCTTCCTACAACTCTAAATAAGAGTTTCATAATTCAAAAAAGACGCAAGAATTTAGAAGCTAGAGAAAACTCATGGATTGGACACCGCATCTTTTTCTACAATTAATATTACTCAACATACTACATATAGAACGATTGACTATTATTAATTCATGTCTAAAAGAATTTTCCTTTTTATATATTTGTAAACTTGACATGTACTGGGTTGATTGAAAACAAGATGCCGTTGAATATTTTAAATTTTAAGCTTTTACTTTTTATTTTTTCAGAATAAAAAACTAGACTAATATAGATAACACTATGAGTCTGTTTGTATAGAATTAAAAGTTGGGCAAATTAGCTTTTAATCTCTTTTTTAGCTGTTTTAGATGTTTAGTAAAATAAAAAAAGTTAAAAACTGATTAAAAAAAGTAAAAAGTGAAAAGCTGGGTATTCCCAGCTTTTAACTTTTTAGCTTAAATTTCTTTTAAGTTTGACCAAGACATTTACTCTTTTTTCCCTTGTATTCTCCCCTAACTCCAACTATACCCTTAATTTGTAGCCCTAAAATATATTGTTTTCTTTCACGTTCTCTTTAGCAGCTTCCCTCGCCTCTTTCCTCCTCGTTTCCTCTTGATCTTTCTCCATTGTTTTCAGAGATTTCATTGTCAATTGAGATTGAGGTAAGTTCTTAAAGTTGTTGCAAGCTTATAATATTACATTATAATACTACATTTATATATAAAAAATTTATTTTTTAACATTTAAAAATTTAAAAATAACTTTATGTTTATAAATTTACCTCACATAATCACTTTATGTTGAAATAACATTTAAGTAGAAATTATTTTGAATAATTCGAATTAAAAATTATATAATTCAACTTATTTATAGTGTTTAACAGCTTTAAAGATATCTAAGTCATTTTGACAATAAAGAAGTGTTTAACAACATTTGTTTACCAAACACTTCAACAATTTTTTTTCAGTTTCAGCATTTCTATCGAAAAGCTTATCTTCTTAATTTATAAACACTTATTTTCAGTTTTTAAGCATTTAAGCTGAAAAACTATTTTTTTTAATCCTATCCAAACGGGCTCTATATAATTCTAGGTTACATTTGATTACGATTAGGTGAGCTGCTAAAATTACGAAAAAGAGCAACTGATTTTTTGGTAGTACTTTTTTTAAGTAATAAAATTGTGATCAATATAATCCATCTCAAAATGGAAAAGATTATGTGCAGATCTCTTTTCACCACTATTATGTATTGATGTAAGTTTATGCGACCTGCGAAAAACTAAAATCGATGAACATTTATATTTTGAAATTATTCTCCTCATTATAAGATTATTGCATATGAGTAAGATTTTTCATCTTGAAACAATATTACTTCTAATAAATCACACTGTAGTGAAAAAATTTCCCATTGGCGATTGATTGTTCTTTATTCAAATTTAACCAATAAAAAAGACTTTTTCATTATATGCAAAATTAGAAATAATAACATAAACTATTGTGGTCGGTCCCCTTCCCTGACCCGCGTTTAGCAAATGATTTGTTGCACTGGCTATTCATCTTTTAAAGTTGTGTCAACAAGATAATAAGAGGTTGTTAAATAATTAAGTTTTAAATCGTACTACACAATTTTCATAGTCGGAAATCAGATTATGCTACATTATTTTAGGTTGCATCAAATACTTATAAGATATACTTATATTTCAAAGACTGAAATCAATTATTTCTTGTATTTTTGGTTATATATTAAATTTGTATTTAATGTAATTCACCTAAAATGGCCAAAAATGGTGTGGTCAAATCTCTTCTCATCAATTTTACGTAATGTTAATAGTTTACATGACATTCCAGTAGATAACAAATTTTTATTAAGCTTTAATGAGAAAAAATTAAGATTAATAAAATTCAAAATATATTAGTCCAAGTAAATGGCTGGGCCAATATAATTGAATTAGTTATTTAATTAAATTCAATATATATGGATTTAATTTAGAAGGTCCAAATGCATTAGGCTAGCCCATTAAATTAGACTACAAATGATATACCCACTTTGTCAAGTACAAGATGCTATCTTATTCTAAAGTTCTAAAATGGTGTCACGTGTCAAATGACATATCATGTCAAGTCAAATCAAGGATCCAATATGATCATGCCACGTATCAAAATAACATGCCTAGTTAAATCAAAGGTCAATGAAAATGTGTGACGTGTACAAGTGACATGTTCTAGCCAATCAATATTGTCATGTCATCTTCAGTATGAACCAAAAGGAGTTTGTCATCCTCATAACTCATCAATCCTGCAACTATAAATAGGGCTCTCATAATTCAGAAATGATTCCAGAATTCTAACAAGAAGCTAAGAGAGTTCGTGGATAAAACATTGCAGATTTCTTTACAAGCAGTCAAATATTTCTCTACAAGTTCCAGAGATCAAGATGAAGATTCAAGATTTAAGTTTCAAGCCTTTGAATTCAAGTACGAGTCAAGATAAATTTATCAGATTCAAGATCTAGCTCCAAAGACTTTGAATTAAATGCAAGTCAAGATAAAATTCATAATTAAGTTTGAAATTACCATTCAAAATCAAGCTCCAAGACCTTGAATTCATGTACTAGTCAAGATAAAATCCATCAATTAATGATAAATCTCAAAGATTCTTGAATTTATTTTAGAAAAGAAGATCAAATAATTCATAGAGAATGTAACACACACTGTATTGAAATAATATAGCACAACGATAGCAATATTTTTCTGTCTCGCTTATTTCTTTTTGAATGTTTAAATTTTGAAATAATGCACCTTATTGTAAGATTACAACATACAAGTAATTTTGTGTTAGGTTAAAATATGTCACGACCCAACTAGCCAGATAGTGCAGGAACCAACTCTAATCCACCTAAATAGGATAATCCTTACCACCCAATTAAAAACATGCAAAAGTCATAAAGAGAAATCAATAAAGTCTTCATTTATTACAACTTGGTTACAAATCTTTAAGTACAAAAGAAATTATTTACCCAAGGAACTAGTCTAAACAGGTACAAGATCTACTACAAGAGAATTTTAGAGCAATACTGTAACGACTCAATTTTTCGAGTCATGATGGCACCTACTTTAACCCACCAATAGGTAAGCCAAACCATAGCCCGGAACGACAAGTAATGTTTCAACGGAGGAAGATACGATAATACAGGATATGGGAATGCAATAGAAGTACTAAGCAGCGATATATAATTGTGATCGTACTAAAAAACAAAAGAAAAAGGGGTAAAATATAAAAAAAGAGTATCCCTACGACCTAGTAAGGTCGGTACAAGAGCCACTAAGTCAAAGATAGAGTACAAAATAGTGTCAAATATACATGTAGTTTCGAAATATATAAAAGACTATCCAAAAACAACAGAAGGAGGAGGATCAACTCCGGTTTCTAAAAGCTGACCCAATCTCTGAATCAGCAGCAAGCCTGAGGACAGCATCAACGGCGGTAGCTCGTATTCGAATCTACATCCAGGAAAAGATGCAGAAGTGTAGTATGAGTACCAAAACAATGGGTACTCAATAGACATCATAGGCCAACTGAGTTAAATTACAGTAAAAGTATAATAAATTACGAGAGTGTGAACTAGTCAAAAATAAAGGGACATAAATGAAAATAACACTCTAAACCTGGCGAATACGACAATTATACAGAATAAGTAACTCGAGAGTAAATAAAGTCTAACTACAATCTAACTGGGGCCCCATAAGCCCAGAAGGTACAAATAATAAAGGAATAAACCAACCAAGCCTACATAAGCCCGACGGATACAAATAATAAGTACTCTAATAAGAAGATGGAATCATCGACAATAATAAGCATAAAGTGAGCCAACAAATAAAAACGTAACGGAAATCATAAATGTCGAACTTGAATCGAAACTGATAAATAAGCTAAAAGTAGAATGATCTGAGTTTATAACTCCTATTAAGTCCAATAAGCAAAGTGGGTTTTAGTCACTAAGCCAAAGGATAAGGTTTTAAAGGTCAAATATTATTCTACCCCGAGTAACAAATCTAGTCGGAGCTTATTAAATTGTCTAAGTCATCCTAAGGCTCAAGGTTTAGTCTAAGGTGACGAATAAAGTCCTCTTGGATCTACAAGGAGCTAATTTAGGAAATTGACCTATAAGAAGGGCCGACGGAGCCCGCTACTAGTCTTGAAAACCAATACTAAGACAATGTCACTGTCACGACCCGAATCCCATTCAGGACAGACTGGCACCTGAAGCCGTTGAGGCCCGAGAGAACCAATCTTTACTCATGTACCTTCGTATGCATGTCTCTATATGAATGGCATTCTATCTCGTGTCACTTATATAATATAAAATACCAATGGCGGAAGTCATGGCAAATATCTACTATATATGAAACTTGGTCGTTAGGGCTATCAAGTCAACATGGACATACATCTCTTACATTCAGTTTCCCATATATGTCTACAAAGCCTCTAACAGATACATTTACAAAACCAACTTAAGCTGGGACAAGTCCCCGTTTTACACAATACGACAATCAATACCAAAACGTATATACACAATGAATCGGAAAGCCCCGAACCAACTGGAGCTCACCAATGGCTGGAAAATTATCCGCAACCTACTGTGGAGGTCTACTAGCACATGTGCCTACAGCAAGTAAGGTAAGTTTCCCCCAAGGGGGGTCAGTACGAGGAATGTACTGAGTATGTAAGGCTATAAGAAACTATATCATACATAAGAACTTCAAGGGAATCAAATATAATAGAATAGTCAATGTGGATAAATCTTCATTCGGAACATGTGGAACCATGTACCTTACCCTTAGTACTTTCCTTACTTTTACATTCGTCGTCTTTATTAGTCATCCACTTTATTGGTGGGTTATTATGGCCATCCACCTTATCGGTGGGTATTCATCCACCTTATTAGTGGGTAGTCATCCACTTTATTAGTGGGTAGTCATACACTTTATTAGTGGGTAGTCATCCACTTTATTAGTGGGTATTCGGGATCAACCCATGCTAGGTGTTTCTTTTTACCCCTGGGATACCACCCAAGAATAGAGACTTTACATCACTTCTTTAATCTTTGAAATAGTTCATTCGATGATCATATTATATTTGGAACTTTTGAATGTAACATTATTGGAACTTTGGAACATAACATTATTGGATATGCTACTCAAGAATGAATAGATTCTCTTTTCATCATTACTTTCTTTGAAATAGTTCTTTTAGTGATTACAACATTATGAGAGCTTTGGAACTTCAGTCAATGAATAGGAGATATGTGAACCACAATTGGTCTAAGAATAGAAAACATGTGAATAACAATAATTGATAACCAGAAATGGGATACCTTAAACCATTTCAAAATGGAACAAGTACCATGACAATGTGAACACTATGTGCTGCAGAAGGATACGGATAGAGTAACCTTACATACCTTATCTTCCCAATATGAATATACAATCCTATATGTGAACACAATAGTCCATCTCCTTCCTTACGTTTCACTCTACAACACAAGTACATAACGGAACTTACGTTAATAACCAACTTCCTTACAAGTGCACGAGACGACAATGAGTTACATGTTGGCTTTAAAATGTCATTTCCCCCTTGAAAATACCATTTATGAAATTATCATACCAATAATACCAAAACATTCCATACATTGACCAATTCATCATAAACCAATAGCTACACTTCTCCATCAACACAACATCATAATTACTCCATCAATAGCAATACAAAAATACGTACTTATTGCTTTCAAAGCCAATGTAAACATGGTTCATAGTTGGCAAGTAAGGTCGTACATGTACGGCGTGTTACATTTTTTCCCCCTTAGAAACATTCGTCCTCGAATGTTAATAACATCGTAATCTTCCCATGTACCACAATTGCACCTTTATGTTAACATATATACATATACATATAACGCTTGTCGATACTTACTTGTTAGTGCTTTGATCCCCCATATTGAACTTCCTCTTCCGTGTGAAACACATATGGGTACTCTGACTTCATTATTTCTTCAGTTTCCCAGGCGATCTCTTCGACTTATTGATTTCTCTAAAGTACATTTACGAAAGCTACTTCTGTATTCCTCAACCTCTTCACCTGTCGATATTGAATAGAATTAGGTATCTCTTCATAAGTGCCAATTCATACACACTTGCCCGAATCTTTGGACGGTTTCATATGGTACGTTATATAGGGCCAACGTTCCTTTCTTTCTGAATCTCATTACCCCTTTCATTGGTGACACTTTCAAAAATACCCAATTACCTATGGCTAATTCTAATTCTCTTCTTCTAATATCGGCATATAACCTCTAGATTTCTGATGCTCTACTATTACATGTTGATATTTCGGACATTGAGCTACCAATTGTACAATATTCTTTTTCTTTCAACCCTTACCTGGTGACATCCCGATCTCAAGTCAATCTTTGAAAATATTTAGTATCCTGTAATCGGTTAAGTAAATCATCAATTCTAGGGAAGGGATACTTATTCTTAATCGTCAACATTTTTTTTCTTCAGTTGATGATAACCAATACACATTCTCAATGTGTCATTTTCCTTTTGTACAAACAACATTGGTGCACCCTCCCCGCGGGGACATACTAGGTCTTATTAGGTGACATATGTACACTTTGGACAACATTTCCTTACCTTAAGATAGGAAATAAATTTACCTCTCGATGCTCCAACATTACCCCTCCATTCAAGGACAGTCTTTTGTGGAGAATGGAAATGCACTTTCTTAGCTTGGCAATCTATGTGACATAACAAGAAGCCAACCAATTCATACCCATCACAACATTAAAATTTATCATTTCTATCCCGATAAGATCAGTCAACATAACATGATCACAAACATTTACTATACCATTACGATCTATTCTTTTTAACTATAATAAATTCACTAACTAGTGTATAGACTTCAAATGGTATAACTAGTAATTCTGGTGTTCTTTCAAACTCTGCAGCAATCAATGGGGCAACATATGATATGGTAGGGTCCGGATTAATTAATGCATATACATTATGTGAAAAGACATATATTATACCTGTAACCTCATCAGGAGAAACCTCCAAATTATGTCGGTCGACTAGAGCATAGGTGCGGTTCTGAGTTCCACTGGAACTAGCTGCTCCTCTAGTACCTCTACCACGATCAGCAGGTTACACACCAGACGACGACGCCACAACGGCTGATCCCGTAGGTCGCGCCATACTACCCATGTCCCCTTGTAGACACTCTCTCGTCAGATGCATGCCCTGACATACCACACCGCAAGCAAACATTTGGTCCATACCAGCATTCCCCTGAATGAAAGTTCCCGCAGTGCTGGCACAGTTGACGAGAACATCTTACTGTCTGTGAACCTCAAACCACACTGCTCTGCCCCGCATGACTGCCTCTAGACCCTCGAAACTGTGATAAAGTATCTACTGTAGGGGAAGAAAATGATGGTCTAGGCGGTCGAGAAGAACTCCGAGGCTCAGATTCTCCTTGGGACACCATAAACTGTCCTATAAGTCTAGCCCTCTTTGAAGGCCCTTTTTCAAATTCATGTACCCTCCTTCGTTGCCTCTGATCCTCCATCTTTTGTGCAAAGGCCTGTATTCTGGCTATGTCCATATCTTTGTTCAAAGCAGCAATGGTACAGTCCCTTACCAAATATGGCTCTAATCTGTCCACATATCGATGGACTCTGTCTGTCATTGTGGCCACTACATTTGGAGCATATCGAGCCAAAGAATTAAACTGAAGACTGTATCCTCTAACACTCATATTCCCCTGACGGAGATTTAGAAATTGGTCTAAACGAGCCTGTAGGATCTCATATGGGAGGTAGTGATAAAGAAAGGCCGTTTTGAATTCCTCCCAACCAGCTGGAGGTACATAAATACCCCTCGATCTTTTCCAGCCTTCATAACATAATATAGCTACACCTTTCAATCTATAGGCCGCAAGTTCAACTGTTTCTATACCAGTCACATGCCCTTTGAATTTTATCTACAAAGTCCTGTGGATCTGCTTTTGGGTCTGACCCAGTGAATATGGGAGGGTCTAATTTCAAAAAATCTTGTGTCCTCCGACTAGATACTCTAGCCTCACTGTCATTGCCTGTCATTGGACCAAGTTGTCCTTGAGTTTGTGTAGTAACTAGCTGGGTCCACATATGCACTGCATTTCTTAAATCCTGGTCAGTGGCATTCATAGGCGGTTCCGCGGGTACTTCTCTACCCCTCTGCTCTTCAGGAAATGGAAGAGTAGAAGAAGACCGCGATGCAATTTCAGCGTTAGCCCCACCTTGACTAGCTTGGTCAGGTGGTGATTTACTCATTCTTTTTTTGGCAGGCATATCTACCTGCTTACCTTTGACTTTACCTCGTCTTGTGATCGGCATTTTACTATAAACAAGAAAACCAATTACATGGTCAGATAAAATTTTCACTTACAACATTGGCTCTATTGCACGATCTAGAAATGAAGAAATGAAACAACTCCTAAATGTCCCGTAGCCTCCTACTTATCAATGTGGCGCACAACACATCCATAAGCAAGACTCTACTCAGACACGGCTTTGTAGATATCCTTAGGATGACCTGCTCTGATACCACTTTTGTCACGACTCGAATCCCATTCGGGATGGACTGGCACCCTAAGCCATTGAGGCTCGAGAGAACCAATCTTTACTCATGTACCTTCGTATGCATGTCTCTATATGAATGGCATTCTATCTCGTGTCACTTATACAATATAACATACCAATGGTGGAAGTCATGGAAAATATCTACTATATATGAAACTTGGTCGTTAGGGCAATCAAGTCAACATGGACATACATCTCTTACATCCAGTTTCCCACATATGTCTACAAAGCCTCTAACAGATACATTTACAAAACCAACTTAAGTCGGGACAAGTCCCCGCTTTACAAAATACGACAATCAATACCAAAACGTATATACACAATGACTCGAAAAGCCCTGAACCAACTGGAGCTCACCAATGGCTGGCAAATGATCCGCAACCTACTGTGGAGGTCTACTAGCACCTGTGCCTGCAGGAAGTAAGGTAAGTTTCCCCCAAGGGGGGTCAGTACGAGGAATGTACTGAGTATGTAAGGCTATAAGAAACTATATCATACATAAGAACTTCAAGGGAATCAAATATAATAGAATAGTCAATGTGGATAAATCTTCATTCAGAACGTATGGAACCATGTACCTTACCTTTATTACTTTTCTTAGTTTTACGTTCGTCATCTTTATTAGTCATCCACCTTATTGGTGGGTTATTATGGTCATCCACCTTATCGGTGGGTAGTCATCTGTCACAAATCCCATTGAGGCAGACTGGCACCCGAAGCCGATAAGGCCCAAGAGAACCAATCTTTGCTCATGTCCACTCATATGCATGTCATTCGAGAAACATCATCATCACGTATACATACTAGATGTTAATAGCAGAAGTTATGGAAACATGTGCTATATATATATATATATGAAAAAAAAAAAAACTTGGTCGTTAGGGCCATCACGTCAAAATGGACACACATCTCTTACCATCATTCTCCCACATAAGTCTACAAAGCCTCAACAGATACATAACCATAACAAACCTAGAGTTGGGACAACACTCTGCTCTATACTCATGTACAATATCAAACAAATGTGCATAATGACTCGGAAAGCCCAGAAGCAACTGGAGCTCACCAACGATCTGTAAATGATCTGCAACCTACTGTGGAGGTCTACTAGCACCTGTACCTACAGCAAGTACGGTAAGCCCCCCCAAGGGAGGTCAGTACGAAGAATGTACTGAGTATCTAAGGCTATAAGAAACTGCATGTTATATAAGTACTTTACTGGAATTATAACAAGAGGGTAATCATTATGGATAAATCTTTGTTCTGTATATGTGGAACCATGTACATTGTTTTCTTTACTTTGCTTAATTTGCTTTACTTTACTGAACTTTACTGTACTGTACTTCATCAATCACCAATCATAATAATAATAATAATAATAATACCCGAGCCCTACTGATCAGTGGGAAAATAACATAATAATCGGGATTGGATTTAAGCTAGGATTTCGCCCCTTAGGCTACCACCCGTGTCCAAGAATTATTTAGGATGGCTTTAAGCTAGGCTTTTGCCCCTTAGGCTACCACTCGTACTCAATAACCATTCGGGATTGGCTTTAATCTAGGCTTTTGCCCCTTAGGCTACCACCCGTACTCAATCATCATTCGGGATCGGCTTGAGCTAGGCTTTTGCCCCCAAAGCTACCACCCGTTCTCAACCACTTATACATTACTTCAATTCTTTACTTCTATGAGATTGATACATTGGTGATTGTACATTATTTGAACTTTGGAACATAACATTATTGGAACTTTGAAACATAACATTATTGGAACTTCGAAACATGGGACTTTGAATATTAGCCAATGAACACGAGTCATGTGAATCACAATTTATCAATGAATAAAGAACATGTGAGTAACACTATTCAATAACCGGAAATGGGATACCTTAGAATATTTCGGAATAGAACAAGTACAATGACAATGTGAACACTATATGCTGCAGAAGGATACGGAATGAGTAACCTTACATACCTTATTTTCCAAATATAAATATACAGTCCTATAGGTGAATACAACAATCCATCTCTTTCTTTACGTTTTACTCTACACACAAGTACATAACAGAGCTCATGTTAACCTCTAACGTCATTACAAGTACATAACATGACAATTAGCTACATGACTGTCGTATCACATCATTTCACCTTCTTACAATACCATTTACTGCATTACAATACCAAAAATACCAAAACATGTCACACATCACCCAAGATATCATAAACCAATAGCATTTCGCACCAAGGTTATACTTTACACTTCCCCTTCAATACAATGTCACATTTACATCGCTACGTCGAATAAACACCTTTCACAACAACACATTAAAGACAATCCATGCTTGATATCATTCACAATACCTTCAAACTACTCCCTTAAAGTCATTCATAAGTTGATAATTGCATCCATGATGGGTATAGGGGTTTTGGGGGGTTAAAGGGATGCAAAAACAATCAATTCGGGGTTCTGGGCTGAACTGCGAAGCCACCTGCGGCCCCAGGTGGATGAGGTGAGCCTTCAGGTGACCTTTGGAAGTATCCAGAGGCACCTATGAAGTCACCTGAGTCCGCAGGTGCTTCGTTTGCGAGGGCGGGTGCCCGTTTCGGCCAAAAAGGGGCTCATTTGGGTCTTTTTTTTGTAATAAATGGTCCATGATCATAACTAACCTTCTCTTAAAATATTTTAGATCATATTAAATGCCAACAAACATCCATGGTTTCACAACGCACATAAACATCACCAAACTACATTTTTCTTTCAATACGTCACCAATTTCATGCCCAATTTCGTAATAACAATTCCAAACATTATGTAAAAGTATAAAACAAGTTAAGGATATAATCACATCTCACATGTCAATATTAAATCCATAAAATTCACTTCATTCAAGACCACAAGTCTACTTTCAAGTTTACAAGACAAAACCCTTCACCGATTAAGGAAACATAAATTGTTTCACACATAATGAACTTCTCACACTTCACCAATATAACCAACATTATATACACCATATTCCATGCGTATAATATGTTAAACCATAAATATAAACACTTACCAAGGCTTGCAAAATGATGATCTTGTCCAAAGAGGAAGGTGGCTTAGGATTTTAGTTGAGAGAATAATCTTGTAGAAATTTCTAGAATTGGCATGGGTGTCTCAAATGAATAAAATCTGATTTTTGCCACCTTATATAGTCCCCTAATGGTGATTTTTAACCAAACACTTGGTACAATCCTAATATATTGACTTAGTCTCACAAGAATGGGTCATTTCCTTCATTTGGGCCATGTATTTTATGTCTTTTTGGGCCTTAAATTGAGCCCAATTGTACAAGGCTAATTTGGACCATCACATTTGATGTATAATTCCTCAAAACTCCCATGTTTAAATAATTCCATTAATGTTACAGTAATCAACTAGGTTTGGAAATGTACGGGGTGTTACATCCTTTCCCCCTTAGACACATTCGTCCTCGAATGTTAATGACAGTACTCAATCCAACAAATGTAAGTCTAAATACGTTCTTCGGTTTGAAACAAATATGGTTACTTTGCTTTCATTCTTTCTTCGTCTTCCCATATAACCTCATCTACTTATTGATTATCTAGATTAGCAATCGGTACCTCATCATAGGTGAGATTCTCCATAACTTGTACATCTTCACTGGAAGCAATCTGAGATAGATCTCCTATACACTCTCAAAGCATCGTAAATGAACTACTAAATGAACTGTGGAGAATTCTTGGTTTAGCTCCAGTCTATATGCGAATTGACCACATCTTTGAACAATCTTATAAGGCACGCTACATAGGACTAACTTTCCCTGTTTAAATAGTACGATTTGCTTGTCCATTTGTCTGAAGATGAAAAGCCATACTTACATTCACTTGGGTTTCCAATCTCTTCTGAAAAAAAAATTTCCACAAATGTGTTAACTTGGTAAGCCTATCAACTATGACCCATATGGAATCAAATTTCCAAAGTGTATGAGGCAAACTTGTGATAAAATCCATGTTAATCATGTTCCGTTTCCAACTGGAAAAATCTCTACATAGCCTATAACCTTTAGATTTCAAACACTTTACCTTTACTTATTGTTACTTCGGTCACTGAATTAGAAATTTCGCAATGTTCTTTTCATGTAATCTTATCAATACGTCACTTCCAAACCATGGTACATATTGATTGCTCCCGAATAAATAGAATACCATGAATAATGTGTTCTTGCTATAATTAATTTCCTTAGCTCATACATATATCCGATACATAAAATCTACCTTGGCATTGAAGTACTCCCCCCTTATGTAATCTTAAACAACTTTGTCGAACTTTATTGTACATTCTTTTCCAATTGAAATAACATAGGATTTGCATATTACTTTTTCTTCACCGTAGCTACAAGCGAAGAATCTGCTATATTTTATACTATAATGCTTTCATTTTGGAATTTCAAGAAGACAAACCCCCAAGCTGTCTAATTAACGTAGATCTTTAATTATACCTTGCATTTTCGTAAGTTGACCATCAATGCTTCCCAGCACTTTGCAACTTAACACATCGACTACCACATTTACTTTTCTCAGATGGTATAAGATATCAATATTCTAAGCTCTTAGTAGTCTCAACCACCTTCGTTTTCTCAAAAGTAGGTCCTTCTGCTTAAAAACATACCGCAAACTCTCATGATTAGTCTATATATCAATGTGACCCCATAGATAGTGGCGCCATATTTTAAAGTAAATATCATGACTGCTAACTCAAGATCATGTGTTGGTTGGTTCTTTATTCATATGGACACAATCATCTTGAAGCATAAACTATCACATGACTATGTTACATCAATACACATCCTAATCCGACTCTTAAAGCATCACAATATACTGCATACCCTTCTGTACCTTCGAAAAGTACGAATACAGGTGTAGAAGTTAATTTATCTTTCAGCTCTTGGAAACTCTTCTCACATGCATCATTTCATTGAAACGTGGTTGTTTTGTGTTAACTTGTTAAGGGTATTGAAATGGAAGATAAACTCGCCAACAAACTTTCTGTACTAGCCAGCGAACCCAAGAAAACTACGAATCTCTGTAGGCGTTTTAGGTTTTAGCCAATTATTCACGGCTTCTATCTTTGGTATATTAACCCTTATTCCTTTATCTGATACCATGTGACCCAAGAATGCTACGGATTTTACCTAAAATTCACACTTAGAGAACTGTGTCTATATCTTACGATCACTAAAAATCTATGACATTCTTCGTAACTAGTTAGCATGGGTCCCTTGTGATCTTGAGTAAACAACAATAACATCTGTAAACTTTTCACGAACTTGTCTAAGAATGGATTGAACATTCTATTCATCAAATCATAAAAACTACTGGTGCATTTGTTAGCCTAAATGACATAAGCTTAAAACTTCATAATGACCATACCGTGTTCGAAAAACTGTCTTGGGCATATCCTTTCCTCTAACCCTTACTTGATGATAACCCAATTTTTAAGTTAATCTGTTAAGGAACATTTGGCACCCTGAAATTGGTCAACCAATTCACCAATTCTAGGGAGGGGGTATTTAATCATAACTGATGCTTTATTCCTTTGCCGATAATTAATACACATTCTTAGCGTGCCATCTTTCGTCTGTACAATTAACACTGGTGCACCCTATGGAGACATACTAAGTCTTATGTATACCTTGTCGAACAAGTCTTTTAATTGCACGTTTTAATTTTCGTAACTCTGCTAGAGCCATTCTATACGTAGAACTAGAGATAGGCCGAGTAAGCTTAGAAGATCTTCAGGAAACACATCAAGGAATTCATTTAATATTGGAATTGATTGCAGAGTTGGTGATTCCACATTAGTATCTTTCACTCTTACTAAGTGATATATGTACCCTTTGGGTATCATTTTCCTTGCCTTAAAATAGGAAATAACTTAACCTCTCGGTGCTCCAACATTACCTTTCTATTCAAGAACATTCTTTTGTGGAAACTGAAAATGTAACTTCTTAGCTTGGCACTCTACCGTGGCATAACAAGAAGCCAACCAATTCATACTCATTATAATTATCAGGATCCACCATTTCCAACTCAATAAGATCAACCAAAATAGTTACTATACAATTGCGGTATATTCTTTTAATTAAAATATATTCACCCATTGGTGTAAAGACTTCCAATGGCGTAACTAGTAATTCTGGTGTTCCTTCGAATTGGTCAACAATCAATGAAGTAACATCAGGAGAAGTCCCCAAATTCTGCCGATCCGCTAAGGCATAGGTAGGGTTTTGAATTCCACCAGAACTAGCTGCTCCTCTAGCACCTCTTCCATGCCCTGTAGGTTGTACACTTGACCAGGGGGATGCAACGGATAATCCCATAGGTCGTGACCCATTACCCAACCCTCTCCATGGGCATTCTCTCATCATGTGTCCCGACATACCGCACCAAAAACAAGCATTTGTCCCAAATCGGCATTCACCTAACTGACGCCTTTTGTAGTGCGGACAAGACTGTCGAGAACTCCCTGCTGCCTGTGAACCTTGAATCCCACTGCTTTTCCCTGCTTGACTGCCTCTAGAACCTCAAAATTGAGATTGAGTGTCTGTCGCGGAATAAGAAAATGATGGTCTAGGAGGTCTATGAAAAATTCAAGGCCTAAATTCTTCTTGGCATGCTATGGACTGTCCCACAGATCTGGGCCTCTTTGATGGCCCCCCTTCAGATTCTTATATCTTTCTCCTTTGCCTTTGATCCTCCATATTTTGCGCGAAGGCTTATATTCTGGCAATATCCATATCTTTATTTAACGCAGCAATAGTACAGTCTCTCACTAAATATGGCTCCAATCTGTCTACATACCGATGAACTCTATCGGCCATAGTAGCTACCATATTAGGAGCGTATCTAGCCAAAGAATTAAATCGAAGACTGTACTCCCTGACGCTCATATTTCCTTGATGAAGATTTAAAAACTGATCCGCACGAGTCTCACGGGCCTCATATGGAAGATAGTGATCAATGAATGCTGCTTTGAATTCCTCCCAACTAGCTGGGAGTGCACCGATACCCCTGGATCGTTTCCAATCTTCGTACCATGATATAGCCTCTCCTTTCAATCTATATGCCGCAAGCTCCACTGTTTCTACACCACTCATATGCATAACATCTAGAGCCCTTTGAATTTGGTCTATAAAGTCTTGCGGATCTTCATTAAGATCTGATCCGATAAATGTAGGAGGATCCAATTTCAGAAAATCCTGTGTCTGCCGGCTAGCTACCCTAGCCGCACCATCATTGCTTGTCGTTGGACCAACTCGTCCTTGACTCTGTGCAACAAATCTCTGAGTTAACATTTGTACAGCATTTCTCAAATCATGTAACTCCTGCTTCGTAATATTAACAGGTAGTTCTGGGGACTCAGGTTCAGTCCCACATTGACCAGCTTGGTCAGGTGGTGATTTACCAGTTCCTTCTCCGGCAAGCATTTCTACCTCCTTACCTTTGACCCTACCTCATTTTGTAATTGACATTTTACTATACAAAAGAAAACCAACGTCACTGGTCAGATATGATTCCACCTACAACTTTGGCTCTACTGCATGATCTAAGAAATAAAGAAAAGAAACAACTCCTAAATGTTCCGTAGCCTCCTACTTATAAATGTGGCGCGCTACACATCCATAATCAAGACTCTACTCAGACATGGCTTTGTATACACCCTTAGGACGACCCACTCTGATACCACTTTTTTCACGCCCCAAATCCCATTGAGGCGGACTGGCACCCGAAGCCGATAAGGCCCGAGAGAACCAATCTTTGCTCATGTACATACATATGTATGTCATTTGAGAAACATCATCATCACGTATACATATTAGATGCTAATAGTGGAAGTTATGGAAAAATGTGCTATATATATATAAAACTTGGCCGTTAGGGACATCACGTCAAAATGGACACACATCTCTTACCATCATTCTCCCACATAAGTCTACAAAGCCTCTACAGATACATAACCATAACAAACCTAGAGTCGGGACAACACCCCAAAGCAACTGGAGCTCACCAACGATCCGCAAATGATTTGCAACCTACTGTGGAGGTCTACTAGCACCTGTGCCTGTAGCAAGTAAGGTAAGCCCCCCCAAGGGAGGTCAGTATGAAGAATTTACTGAGTATGTAAGGCTATAAGAAATTGCATGTTATATAAGTACTTTACTGGAATTATAACAAGAGGGTAATCATTATGGATAAATCTTCGTTCTGTATATGTGGAACCATGTACATTGCTTTCTTTACTTTACTTACTTTGCTTTACTTTACTGAACTTTACTTTACTGTACTTCATCAATCATCAATCATAATAATAATAATAATGCCCAGGCCCTACTGATTAGTGGGAAAATAACATAATAATCGGGATCGACTTTAAGCTAGCTTTCACCCCTTAGGCTACCACCCGTGTCCAAGAATTATTTGGGATCAGCTTTAAGCTAGGCTTTTGCCCCTTAGGCTACCACCCGTACTCAATAACCATTCGGGATTGGCTTTAAGCTAGGCTTTCACCCCTTAGGCTACCACTCGTACTCAATCATCATTCGGGATCGGCTTGAGCTAGGCTTTTGCCCCCAAAGCTACCACCCGTTCTCAACCACTTATACATTACTTCAATTCTTTATTTCTATTCTTTACTTCTATGAGATTGATACATTGGTGATTGTACATTATTTGAACTTTGGAACATAACATTATTGGAACTTTGAAACATAACCTTTGAAACATAACATTATTGGAACTTTGAAACATGGGACTTTGAATATTAGCCAATGAACATGAGTCATGTGAATCATAATTGATCAATGAATAAGGAACATGTGAGTAACACTATTCAATAACCGGAAATGGGATACCTTAGAATATTTCGGAATAGAACAAGTACAATGACAATGTGAACACTATATGCTGCAGAAGGATACGGAAAGAGTAACCTTACATACCTTATCTTCCCAATATGAATATACAGTCCTATAGGTAAATACAATAATCCAGCTCTTTCTTTACATTTTACTCTACACACAAGTACATAACAGAGCTCATGTTAACCTCTAACGTCATTACAAGTACATAACATGACAATTAGCTACATGACTGTCGTATCACATCATTTCGCCTTCTTACAATACCATTTACTGCATTACAATACCAAAAATACCAAAACATGTCACACATCACCCAAGATATCATAAACCAATAGCATTTCGCACCAAGGTTATACTTTACACTTTTCCTTCAATACAATGTCACATTTACATCGCTACGTCGAATAAACACCTTTCACAACAACACATTAAAGACAATCCATGCTTGATATCATTCACAATACCTTCAAACTACTCCCTTAAAGTCATTCATAAATAGATAATTGCATCCATGAAGGGTATAGGGGTTTCGGGGGGTCAAAGGGATGTAAAAACAATTAATTCGGGGTTCTTGGCTGACCTGCGAAGCCACCTGCACCCACAGGTCGATTAGGTGTGCCCGCAGGTGACCTTTGTAAGTAGTTAGAGGCACCTGCAAACTCACATGAGCCCGCAGGTACTTCGTCTGCGAGGGCGGGTGCCCGTTTCGGCCAAAAAGGGTCTCATTTGGGTCTTTTTTTGTAATAAATGGTCCATGATCATAACTAACCTTCTCTTAACATATTTTAGATCATCTTAAATGCCAACAAACATCCATGGTTTCACAACGCACATAAACATCACCAAACTACATTTTTCTTTCAATACGTCACCAATTCCATGCCCAATTTCGTAATAACAATTCCAAACATTATGTACAAGGATAAAACCAGTTAAGGCTATAATCACATCTCACATGTCATTATTGAATCCGTTAAATTCACTTAATTCAAGACCACAAGTCTACTTTCAAGTTTACAAGACAAAACCCTTCACCGATTAAGGAAACATAAATTGTTTCACACATAGTGAACTTCTCACACTTCACCAACATAACCAACATGATCTACACCATATTCCATGCGTATAATATGTTAAACCATAAATATAAACACTTACCAAGGCTTGCAAAATGATGATCTTGTCCAAAGAGGAAGGTGGCTTAGGGTTTGAGTTGAGAGAATAATCTTGTAGAAATTTCTAGAATTGGCATGGGTGTCTCAAATGAATAAAATCTGATTTTTGCCACTTTATATAGTCCCATAATGGTGCTTTTTAACCAAACACTTGGTCCAATCCTAATATATTGACTTAATCTCACAAGAATGGGTCATTTCCTTCATTTGGGCCATGTATTTTATGTCTTTTTGGGCCTTAAATTGAGCCCAATTGTACAAGGTTAATTTGGCCCATCACATTTGATGTATAATTCCTCAAAACTCCCATGTTTAAATAATTCCATTAATGTTACAGTAATCAACTAGGTTTGGAAATGTACGGGGTGTTACATCATCCACCTTATTGGTGGGTAGTCATCCACTTTATTAGTGGGTAGTCATCCACTTTATTAGTGGGTATTCGGGATCGACCCATGCTAGGTGTTTCTTTTCACCCCTGGGATACCACCCAAGAATATAGACTTTACATTACTTCTTTAATCTTTGAAATAGTTCATTCGATGATCATATTATATTTGGAACTTTTGAATGTAACATTATTGGAACTTTGGAACATAACATTATTGGATATGCTACTCAAGAATGAATAGATTCTCTTTTCATCATTACTTTCTTTGAAATAGTTCTTTTAGTAATTACAACATTATGAGAGCTTTGAAACTTCAGTCAATGGATAGGAAATATGTGAACCACAATTGGTATAAGAATTGGAAACATGTGAATAACAATAATTGATAACCGGAAATGGGATACCTTAAATCATTTCGGAATGGAACAAGTACCATGACAATGTGAACACTATGTGCTGCAGAAGGATACGGATAGAGTAACCTTACATACCTTATCTTCCCAATATGAATATACAATCCTATATGTGAACACAATAGTCCAGCTCCCTCCTTACGTTTCACTCTACAACACAAGTACATAACGAAACTTATGTTAACAACCAACTTCCTTACAAGTGCACGAGACGACAATGAGTTACATGTTGGCTTTAAAATGTCATTTCCTCTTTGACAATACCATTTATGAAATTATCATACCAATAATACCACAACATTCCATACATTGAACAATTCATCATAAACCAATAGCATGTCACACCGAGTTCATGCTTTACACTTCTCCATCAACACAACATCACAATTACTCCATCAATAGCAATACAAAAATACGTACTTATAGCTTTCAAAACCAATGTAAACATGGTTCATAGTTGGCAAGTAAGGTCGTACATGTATGGGGTGTTACAGTCACGACCCAATTTCTCAGGTTATGATGGCACCTACTTCAACCCACCCGTAGGTAAGCCAAATTATAGCCCGGAACAGCAAGTAATGGGCTAGTAGGTGGAAGATAAAAAAATAAGGATAAAACAGTGATAATATGAGACTAAAAGAGGAATATATAAATATACAAACATGTTTTACAAGATAGGGGAGGACGAAATACACAAAATGGATCCCCCAAGAACTAGTAAGATCAGTACAAGAGCTACTACACTAAAAAGAGTACTAAACAATGCCAAAATATACATAGTAGTCTCAGGATAAGCAAATAAGACTATCAAAACAATAGAAGGAGAAGGATCAGCTTCGGCCTCTGAAAGCTCACCCAAATATCCGGTCAAAAGAACAACTCAAGATCAGTATCAACGTCGATGGCTCATACTAGGATTTGCATTAGGGAAATAAAATCCTGAAGTATAGTATGAGTACCAAAGTATGGGATACTCAGTAGACATCATAGGCCGACTGAGCTCCGTTATAATAAAAGTATAAATAAAGTACGAATATATACTAAAGGCAGTAAGTACGGGTCAAAAATGAAATAATAGGCTATGCTAAGCAGATGAGGTAAATCAAATAAAAATAATGTAAGTGTATAAGTAAATGCCTAGATATAACCTAACTGGGGCACCACAAGCCCAGAAGGTACATACAAGGAGAAATAAATCCAACCGAGCCCCTATAAGCACGGTGTATACAAACAAAGTGTAATACTAATAAAGAACCACAAATAATAGTAAGAAAAGTAAAAGTGAGCCAAGATGTAATATGCGTACCGTATAATCCTCCTTCAACCATAACCATTAATCCCATCTGTTCCAACTGAATTTCCAACCCAGATCAATAGTAATAATAATAATAATTACCGAACTTGAACCGAAACTAATAGATAATAGTAAATATACTAGATGCCGGACTTGAATCGGAACTCATAAATAATACACAATAACCCAGATGCCGAATTCTAACCAGAACTAATAGGGGATAGATAAATAGTAAGACAGGTGCCGGACTCGAATCAAAACTCATAAGTAAGCAATAGGTAGGAATATCCCAGAATCATACTCCATCTCAAGTTCATCTAGTCATTTTCCCCACTTTTAGAAGGTTGTAAATATTAAAAGGGAACCAGGTTCCAATTATTAAGTCTGAAGTGGCGATTTAAGGTTAAAATACTAACGTGACAAGGATGTCAATGCTAACAAACTTAACGTAACGACTAAGGAAACCCCAATCCAAAATGCTAGACTCCCAAACATATTCTATAACCAATTAAGTCTAAAATGGGGCTATTCTAAAGCAATTTATATTTAAAGAGGGTCGATACGGTCAACTACAACCTCGGGAGTCCAATCTAAGGCAAGAAACTATCCAGGCCTAGACTAAGGCTTCTATGTTCTTTCCCAAGGGCCCTATGTAAGCTAAACCAAGGACTAAAGGAGAAGTAACTACCAATCTAAGCAAACTCAAGGTCGGAATATATCATACGGGCCCCTAATTGGCTAAAATAAACAGGAATTGTCGAGGAAACTATCCGAGCCATAAATACCCACCAACAATTAGCACAATACCACACTAATACTCTAACAGAGCATAGTCTAAAGAAAGGTAAGCCTAGCCTACCTGGAGGCCAGATGGTGCGCTTTCAATCAACTATTTTGCGGCTTATCCTTTTTGAGCAGCCTCCAATCGTTGCCACGCTAGAGTTTTGAGTTTTATAACTTGAAGTAGATAATTAATTCTCTTTTGATGATAAGATATGAGTCAATAATAATAATTTTCTTCCCTAAAATTTCTTCAATAAATGATTGAGTTTAAAACTCCACCACAGCCTTCATAATACCGAAACTGTGGTACCTCGTAGTGATAATATAGAAAAGAAATAAAACAAATATGATGTGAACATAAGGAATTATATGTATGTGTGAGTGGCGTGCTTACAATATATATGAGGATAATCTCTAAATGTACACAAATGGAAAACTAGTAACTTAGAAGTAAATAAATATATGTATACATTATATGAATTAGATTATGCCACCCACAACTACTTACTCTACCTAATTAATTTAATGACACATTATGATCTATATGGCTTGTTACCATCAATTGCAGAAAATGTAGGACATCTCCTTCACTTCCACGTGGAAGTGGAGGTGGAAATTCCACATAAAATCCTATCCCATTATGTATATATTTGGGCATTGCATAAGTTTATTATAAAATATATCAACGTTCTGAATATATCATAATTAATAGAATATTATTTCGAATAAAGCCTCTATCAAATAATAAGAAAATTTCAACATAACTAGATTTACTATCTCTGTTTAAAATTTTAATAACTTGTAAAACTATTATAAAATAATATAAATTTATCGTAACTACAGAATTTTCATAAATATCTAAAACAATTTATAAAGGTAATAAAATATATCTTTTACCAAATTCTAATTTAATTTAAATATTTCACAACACGTTCAGTATTACTAAAATTCTAAAATGAACTGCCCGAAAACCGACCGTCATTCCCAACAAGTCATAAATAACTTGGGGCAGTTATAGAAAGGCTCTAAACGTAGAAAAAACATGGAGATGCCAAAAATGACCTAGAGGGTCATTACAACATCCATTGCTAAAAAGACTTTCATCCATGAAAGTAAAGAGCTAAGAAGTACCTGAAGGCACGAATAGGTGAGGATATTAAGTTCGCATGTAATGCTCGGTCTCCCAAGTAGCTTTCTCGACTGGATGGTGTCTCCCCTAAACCTTAACTACAAGAACCTCTCTGGAATGCAATTGTTTGACATCTCTGGCTAGAATAGAGACTGGATCTTCCACAAAGGTCAACCTCTTATCTAACTTAACAGACACCCACTGGAGCACATGAGACTCATCTGGGATGTAGCGCCAAATCATCAACACATGAAAAACAAGGTGAATAGATGAAAAGGATGGAGGCAAGGCTAACTGATAGGCTACCTCCCCAACCGTACGAAGGATCTCAAATAGCCCGATATAACTGGGGCTGAGCATACCCCTCTTCTCGAACTTCATCACACCTTTCATGGGTGACACATGAAGGAAAACTCGATCACCAACCCCAAATCTCAAGGCACAATACCTACGTTCATCATAACTCTTCTGCCTACTCTAAGTTGCCCGCAGCCTATCCTGAATAACTTTAACTTTATCCAACGACTCTCAAAGAAGATCGGTACCTCGTGGCCTAACCTCTAAGGTCTAAAACCAACCCATTGGAGATCGACACCACCTACCATAAAATGCCTTAAATAGTGCCATCTAAAATACTCAAATGGTAGCTATTATTGTAGGCAAATTCTGCTAAAGCTAAGAACTGCTCCCACTAACCTCCAAAGTCCAAGACACATGCCCATCCTCCAAAACTTAAATAGTTCACTCTGACTGTCCGTCGATTTAGGGATGGAAAGCGGTGCTAAGGTAGACCTAGGTACCCAACTCCTCTTGAAATATCCTCCAGAAGCTAGAGGTGAACTGAGAACCTCTATATGAAATAATAGACATGGGCACCCTGTGAAGGCAAACTACCTCTCGAACATAGATCTGAGCCAACCTCTCAGCACTGTAGGAAGTCTGAATAGGGATGAAATGAGCAAACTTGGTTAATCGATCTATGATGACCCAAATGCTATCAACACCATGGGAGGTACATGGCAAACCACCTAAAAAACCCATAGTAACCCACTCTCACTTCCACTCTAGAATGGGTAACCTCTGAAGCAAACCTCCTGGTCTCAAATGCTCAGCCTTGACTTGCTGACAACACATACACCGAGCCATGAAACCCGTTATGTCTCTCCTCATAAAGCTCCACTAGTAATGTTGCCTCAAATATTTATACATTTTAGCCGTCTTAGGGCGAATAGAACATCTGGAGCTATGAGCCTCATGAAGTATCAACTGAATCAAACCTCCAACCCTCAGAACATAAATGCGACCATTAAACCTCAATTTAGCCTCAGAGTCTAAGGTAGCCCTCCTAGACTAGTCTCTTAGTACCTGATCCTGAATACCATATAACCAACTATCCTCAAAATGTCAATCTCGAATCTGCTCCAACAAAGTAAACCTGACCTCAATACTAGCAAGAATCCTCTTAGGGTCTGAAATATCAAGCCGAATCAACCTGTTGGCTAAGGACTAGATGTCGAAGGCCAACGGTAGCTCCAAAACTGAAAGAAAGGCCAAGCTCCCCATACTCACCGCCTTTCGGCTCAAAGCGTCTGCTACCACATTTGTCTTGCTCGGATAATACAGAATAGAGAGGTCATAGTCCTTCAGAAACTCAAGCCACCTGCGCTACCTTAAATTAAGATCTTTTTGAGTCATAATGTACTGAAGACTACGGTGATCAGTGAATATCTCGCAGTGAACACCATAAAGGTAATGACTCCAAAACTTAAGCATGAAAACTACCACCGCCAACTCCAAGTCATAAGTGGTGTAGTTACGCTCATGAACCTTCAATTGTCTCAGAGCATATGCTACAACTTGGCCATGCTGCATTAGAACACAACCCAAACCAACACATAAAGCATCATAGTATACTGTAAACCCCTCACACTTAATTGGAAGAGTCAGGATAGGAGCTGAATTGAGTAAGGCTTTGAGCTTCAGAAAGCTTGCCTCACACCTGTTGGACCACTGAAATAGGACCTCCTGCCTAGTTAATTTGGTCATAGGAGCTGCAATAGAGGAGAATACCTCGACGAACCATCTGTAGTACACTTCCAACTCAATAAAGCTACAAATCTCGATCGAAGATGTATGGCTGGACCAATCACGAACTACCTCAATCTTTGTTGGGTCAACTATAATCCCATCCTTGGACACCACGTGCCCCAAGAATACTACTGACTTAAGGCAGAACTCGCACTTAGAGAATTTGGCATAAAGCCACTGATCTCTCTCAGTGTGAAGTATAATCCTCCAATATTGCTCATGCTCCTCCCTACTCCTTGAATAAACTAGGATATCATCGATAAACATAATCACAAAAGAGTCCAAATAGGTCCTAAAAGCTTGGTTTATCAAGTCCATGAACGTTGCTGAGGCACTGGTCAATCCATAAGAGATCACCAGAAACTCGTAATGGCCGTAACGAGTCCTGAATGGTGTCTTAGGGTTGTCCTCCATCCGAATCCTCAACTGATGGTAGTCAAATCTCAAATCAATCTTAGAAAATATGGCTGCACCTTGCAACTGGTCAAATAGACCATCGATACATGGCATAGGATACTTCTTCTTCACGGTCACCTTATTCAACTGTCTGTAATTTATACACATACGCATAATCCATCTTTTTCAAAAACAAAACAAGAGCACCCCAAGGTGATACACTCGATCTAATAAATCCCTTACCCAAAAGATCCTGAAGCTAAATATTCATCTATTTTAGCTAGGCAGGAGCCATACGATAAGGTGAAATAGAAATGGGTCGAGTGCGTGGCTTAAGATCTATAGCAAAGTCTATAGCACGATCAGGAGGAAGACTAGGTATTCTCCTCACAGACTATAGGAACAGAGTCAAGTGAAGGACTCTCAATACTAACATCAAGAACATATGAATTGAGCACTATTACCAGGTTGAACCCCATCTAGAATTTGCAGCGCGGCCTGAACAAGACTACTAGTCTGACCCTGCTACTGATACGACTACTATTGAGGTTACCAATCCTGAAAACCTCTGCCTCTGAATTGAGCACCACTATAACTCCCACTGTATCTGCCCTAATGACGAGGCCTCTTATCACTACTTCCACGGGCCTCGCGATGCAAACCCTCCTTAGTGTAAAAAAAACCAATAATGTCAACAAAAGATCTACCTCCAGCTGCCAGACTCTGAGTGGCCATACGGAGTTAAAGTCTCATCTCTATAAGCATAGTATCCTCTCATACTCAGTGGGTAGAATCATTGTGGCATGTCTGGTTAACTCATAAAATCTCGCCTTATTCTCTGTCACTGTCATAGTACCCTGCTGTAACCATGTGAACTCATCCCTCAGGCGCTCGCGTATGCTGCGAGGCATATACTTCTCCAAGAAAACCCCAGAGAATTGAGCCCAAGTCATAAGAGGAGATCCGACAGGTCTGGAGTCAAGATATCCCCTCCACCACTGCCTTGCTACTCTATCAAAGTTGTAAGTGGTGTAATCCACACCATATGATTCAACCAGGCCTAAATTACGCAACCTCTCCACACAACTGGTAAGGAACTCAAATGCATCCTCTCTCAGGGCCCCTACAAACCTCGATGGAGCCAATCTAAGAAACCTACCCAGCATTTTATGGTCCTCAAAAGTCATGGTTGGCTGGTCTGCTACTGGCTAGGGAACTACCGGTGCTAGTGGAACCTCTACTCTGGGAGTCGCAGCTGCAAGTCGCGCATTTGTACTAAGTCCACCCTAAGATGCCCCCTAAGTGGATGTCTGGGCCTCATCCATTGGCTGACCGTCAACCATACCCAATAGTTAAACCAATGCATCATGGAAGATACATAAAGATATAAATCCGGGTGGAGCCTGGGTAGCCCCCTAGCCTACTGGCTACTGTGGTGACAAATCCTATTGTGCAATCTCTGGCTAAGGATCAATAATTGGCACTAGTGAAGGCTCTTTAGCCTGGCCTAAAGCTGGGGCTGTAACTCTAGCCTGATCCCAAACTCGGGGGACCTCTGTCTCAAACAGGTACCCTAGATGCAGGCTCGGGGGCTCCATCCCCGGCTGCTGTAACCCGCGTCCTAGACATCTACGAAAGAGTGAAACAAATGAGAATCTAGAAACCAATATAGACACAGTGCACGATAATGAACCAAAAAAATAAAGTTTTTCCTAAAAATGTCATGTAGACTCCAAAAAATAGGATACAAACGTCATCGTATCAATCTGTGGGACTCTACTCGACACTTGCTCTTGTACAAATGATAATGGTGAACTTAGCTCTGATACCAAACTATCACGCCTACTTCAACCCACCAGTGGGTAAGCTAAACTGTAGCCCAAAACAACAAGTAATGGGCCAACAGGTGGAAGATAAAGAAATAAGGTTAAAACAGTAATAATATGCGACTAAAAAGGGAATATATATGTATACAAAAATGTTGTACAAGATAGGGGGAGGACGAAATACACAAGATGGATCCCCCAAGACCTGGTAAAGTCAATACAAGAGCCACTACACAAAAAAGAGTACTAGACAATGCCAAAATATACATAGTAGTCTTAGAAAAATAAAATAAGACTATCAAAATAACAGAAGGAGAAGTATCAACTCCAGCCTCTAAAACCTCACCTAAATCTCCGGTCAAAAGAACAACTCGAGATCAGCGTCAACGATGATGACTCATACTACAATTTACATCAGCGAAAAAGATGAAGTGTAGTATGAGTACCAAAGAACGGGGTAATCAATAAAAATCATAGACCGACTGCACTCCGTTACAGTAAAAGTATAAATAAAGTGTGAATATATACTAAAGGCAATAAGTGAGGGTCAGAAATCAAAATAATCAGCTATGCTAAGTAGATGTGGTAGATCAAATAAAAATAATGTAAGTGCAGAAGTAAATGCCTAGATATAACCTAACTGGGACCTCACAAGCCTAGAAGATACATACAAGGAGAAATAACCCAACTGAGCCCCTATAAACACGGTGGATACAACCAAAGTGTAATACTAATAAAGAGTCATGAATAATGTAAAAGTGAGCCAAGATGAAATATGTGTACCGTATAATATTCCTTCAATCATAAACATAAATCCCACTGGTTCCAATAGAATTTCCAACCGAAGATCAATAGTAATAATAATAATAATTACCGAACTTGAACCGGAACGAATAGATAATAGCCAATATACCAGATGCAGGACTCAACCCAAAACTCATCGATAATACACAGTAACCTAGATGCCCGACTCGAATCAGAACTAATAGGGGATAAATAAATAGTAAGCTAGGTGCCGGACTTGAACCAAAACTCACTAGTAAGCAGTAGGTAGGAATATCCCAGAATCATACTCCATCTCAAGTTCATCTAGTCATTTTCCCAACTTTTAGAAGGCCGTAAATAGTAAGGGGAACTAGGTTCCAATTATTAAGTCCGAAGTGGCGATTAAAGGTTGAAATACTAACGTGACAAGGATGTCAATGCTAACAAACTTAATGTAATGACTAAGGCAACCCCAATCCCAAATGCTAGACTCCCAAACATATTTTATAACCAATTAAGTCTAAAAAGGGGCTATTCCAAATCAATCTATATTTAAAAAGGGTCGATACGGTCAACTATAACCTCGGGAGTCCAATCTAAGGTAAGAAACTACCACTCATAGACTAAGGATTCTATGTTCAATCCCAAGGGCCCTGAGCAAGCTAAACCAAGGCGTAAAGGAGAAGTAACTACCAATCTAAGGAAACGCATGGTCGAAATCTATCATACGGCCTCTAATTGGCTAAAACAAATAGGAATTGTCAAGGCAACTATCCGACCCATAAATACCCACCAGCAATTAGCACAATACCACACCACTACTATAATAGAGCATAGTCTAAAGAAAGGTAAGCCTAGCCTACCTGGAGGCTAGATGGTGCGCTTTAGATCAACTATTCTGCGGTTTTACCTTTCTGAGCAGCCTCATACTGTTGCCACATTAGAATTTTGAGTTTCTATAACTTGAAGTAGCAAATTATTTCTTTTTTGATGATCAAATATGAGTCAATAATAATAATTTTCTTCCCTAAAATTTCTTCAATAAATGATTGAGTTTAAAAATCCATCACAACCTTTATAATCCTGAAATCGTGGTACCTCATAGTGATAATATAGAATAGAAATAAAACAAATATAATGTGAACATAAGGAATGATATGTATGTGTGAGTGGCGTGCTTACAATATTATATGAGGCTAATCTCTAAATGTACACAAATGGAAAGCAAGTAATTTAGAAGTAAATAAATATATGTATACATTATATGAATTAGATTATGCCACCCACGACTACTTACTCTACCTAATTAATTTAATGGCACATTATGATCTATGTGGCTTGTTACCACCAATTGCTGAAAATGTAGGACATATGCTCTACTTCCACGTGGAAGTGGAGGTGGAAATTCCACATAAAATCTTATCCTATTATGTATATATTTGGGTATTGCATAGGTTTATTATAAAATATATACAATATCTTAAATATATCATAATTAATAGAAGATTATTTTGAATAAAGCCTCTATCAAATAATTAGAAAATTTCAACATAACTAGTCTTACTATCTCCATTTAAATATTAATAACTTATAAAACTATTATAAAAAATTATAAATATATTGTAACTAAAGAATTCTCATAAATATCTAAAATAATTTATAAAGGTAATAAAATATATCATTTACCAAATTCTAATTTAATTTAAATATTTCAAAAAACGTTTGGTATTATTAAAACTCTTAAATGAACTGCTCAGAAATCGACGGTCAGTCCTAGTGTCATAATTAACTGGGGGTAGTTATAGAAAGGCTCTAAACGCAGAAAAAGTATCGAGATACGAAAAATGATCTAGAGGGTCATTATAGACAAGCACTTACCCGAACCTAGACTAAGGCTTTATTGTTCCATCCCAAGGTACTAAGTAAAGTAAAACTAGTCCTATGGTATCAACATAAACCAATGTGAGGAAACACGAGGCTGAATTCTACCAAAAAGGCCCCCTAACTGGATAACTTAATCAATAAATGCTAAGTTATCAACCAAGTCATAAATACCCACTCATAGCTAGCACAATACTATACTAATACCATAATAAAGCTCTATCTTGAAGAAAAGTAAACCTAGCCTAGCTGGACACCGACGAAAGCTCTCAAAGTCCTCTACTCCGGAGCTTTTCCTTTTCGAGAAGCGTCCAAACGCTGTCGTGCTATTCAAAATAATGATCTACACATTAAGACAAGAATATCAATACCCATATTGCATATAAATGCTTCTAGTCAAAAATTGAACTAACAATCCCACGTGAGGCCCACTTACAGAATCACAAAATTAAAATTGTCAATGTATCCCCCTCAGCTCAAGGATCATTTATCCTATAAAAAAATAGGCGTAATCCAAGAACAAATCAACCCCTAACATAAACTAGGGATTAATAGTTAAAGATACAATTAATACTAGAAAATAAGCGAGAACTTACGGGAATAACGACGAGGAAATAACCATAATGAAGTTTCCAACTCACCTCCAACTCCCAATAATTAAGGTCCCACGATTTCTATGCTCCCTTGGGATAAAATGGTGTTTTTACTTTAGAAAATGGCTGAAAATTGGGGAAAACAGCATTAAATATGCCCAGGGGTCCTTCTTCGCAAATGCGGGAACCCTACCGCGAATGCGGTCGGTCCACCATGATTACAAAGAAGGGAAATGGACCGGTCAAATAGCTGTCTCTTCATGAATACGAAGGCTGGATTGCGAATGAAGAGGCAAAGGATCCTTGACATTCGAACATGGCCAAAGCCTCGCGAATGCGAAGGCTATTTCTGGACTGCATCAGCATCAACAACTTGGCTGAGTTGCCAAGTTTTTTATCGGGCCCTCGAGATTCATTCAAAATCTCGCTAACACAAATGAACTATGCTACCCTACCAAATTCGATATTCCAGATTCAATGGCACCATCAAAATTTCCATTCGAGGTTATTTCGATAAAAATTGGGCCCATACCCAATGGTCGATTTTATCAAAAATCAATCCAAAAGCCCAAAATAAGTCTGGAAGCCTAAAGACCCAAACCAAGGATCACCCTAGCCTAAAATCGAAATTTTGGAGCTAATAGAACTGTCTGAATTGGCATCCGAGGTTATTTACCTGAAGTTCAGGACCGATACTCTATTCTTAATAGTGAAAGCTCCAAAACAGGGAATTGGTTCTAAAAACCAAACAAACTGCCTGGTAATCGAACTGTCAGTCCTAATAAGTCATAAATGACTTGGGGCAGCTATGGGAAATCTCTAAACATAGAAAAACATGAAAATACAAGAAATTACCTGGAGGGTCATTAAAAATACACATGACCCAGCTTTCACCGTAAGAGACAGTGATAGAAGTTGTTGGAGATCTTTACCGCATCAAGTATGAAACATCTACTGATCCTACAACCAGATTATACCTCATAAAAGGGTATAACAAAAGTAGTATCAGTACAAATAACATATACTGGTAAGCATCATCGATCGACCCGAATTAAATCAGATAAACACCACATAAATATCTGAAAGGAAAATATGCACTTAAGAGTTTCATTAGTTAAATGTTTTACCCCATAATTTCAAATCTCTCTTAGCCATATGCCAATTTCTCTAACCTGGAAGTCAACTTCCATTCCACATTAAACACTAATACAATACCTTCCAGCAGTCTTGTCAACTCTAACCATGAATTTAATACTTACTCTATTATGAACTCAAACATACATAGTTGTAATGGATTCCTCCCTTAACAATAATAGTTTTAGGCTCCGAAATAATCATGCTTTAGGACTATTTACAATTTAGTAGAAACATTCACATAATGTACCCACATAGCCAACCAATAGTAAATAAATACAACCATGAATGCCTACCATATTACTATACTTCAATTATGCGACACTTAGCCTTTCAAACAATACCATAGAGTTCAGTCAAGTACAGGTCAATATAGCAAATAATATAAGTCAAGACTCTGACTACCAGAATCAATCCAAGTTAATAAACCATGACTCATCAAAAATATGATAACTATGTCTTATTTATACAAGTAAATAGACAGTAAAAAAGATATGCCATTCATTTCTAATTTAGCCCCGACTATGCAAGGATCCAATTCAATAACTATAATGACCATAATCATAAATCTTGGTTCAATCAAAGAGCAAAATATAACAAGCCAACACATAAATCCGATCAACTCAATGAAACATCACACTCACTAATACCTTGTACACACATGCGAAGGGTCTAATGGTCACCCACTAGCCATGACCTGCAGGGGACGAGCTCTTGTCCATGTAGCAAAATCCCAGACATCTAGTGCCTACCAACCTTATCTCACCAAATCCTATGATGATGTCTAAATACCGATACATCTCATAATAATAAATATGAATCCCGTGAAGATGTTCAAATATCGATACATCCTACAACATTCAACAGATATCACAACAATTACAACCACAATAAAAACAATCAAAAAGCTTTCAGTATAACCTCATTGCATATGAATAACACTTGGGATATCATTTAACCATTTACTTTCTTTGAACAAGCATTACAACAAGTATACAAAGAAACGGTTAACATGCACACCTAAATCATGTTGGGTTTCAACTATGTTAAACCATCACTGACTATTTGTATATCAATTTAGGTCTTAATTAGGACTTGCAAGGTCTAAGGTTTGCTTTTTCAGTGTTGGAGGACTTGCATCTGAAATATTTGGAAATGGTAAATTTTTTATTTTAATTATTTCAACATTTATGTAGATTTGTTGCTTTAAAACTATTCTTTCTTTAATCTATGTTATTTTTTCAATCTCAAATGTGTGCTTTGATCTTTGTTATTTTATATTTTTGTTTATGGTATAAGATTAATATTTTTCACGATGAGGAATTGTTGTGGTACATGCCATGTAAAATTCTATTTTGCATCCAGACTTATATGTTCGACTTAATATGTACACTTTGACTAATTCTACTAGGTATCCTACTACCTCTCACCATCATAGGTATCGAATAATTCTATCTATCAAGACTTGGGTAGATAGAAAAAAGTTATCTAGTATTTTTTTGTCTCCATTAAAATTTTAACCTGAAACCTCATAGTTCTCAACCCACATCAATAATCACTAGGCAACATACTTGAATGCAACTTATTCATAATTATATAACACAACAAAAAGGATCAAGCTTAACCATAGTTTAGTAGTTGATAATATTGTTGAAGCATTGTGTTATAAATGACTATTTTCCAACTTATCTTTTAACTTTTCTTGATAATTAATAGTTTAAATACTTCAATTATCATATTATTTTTGGTTATAGTTACTCTGTAGGATGCTTTGTCATGCTTTCTATAGTATTTTGTCATGGGTTCTTCATTTCTGTCATTTCCTTTTTCTGAAAAAAAAAATAATCCATCCTTTTTTAGTTTATTTCGCTCTTATGTGTGTTTCATCGAGCTGGCAATCTATTGTGAACAACTTCTCACCCTCTAGAGTAGGGTGTGCATACACTTTTGTTGTCCTCAATAACTTTGTTGTATGTGGAAACAGGGAAGTATATATTAGACATTCTCTCTCAACTATATTTGTTGAAGACCCTCCAGACAGGGGTGGACCTAGGTTCAAAATTATGGTGCTCCAGCACTCGTTAAACGTGACGTAGAATAGGTATAATTATATAAAAAAATGTATAAAAATTGATATAAAATGAAAAAAAGTATCCTTGAAACCAAGAAGATAGTTGGGTGATTTAATTTTGGGGCGGACCCGTTAAAAGTTTAGGTGTCAATATGTGTGTTTGAATCTCTCGAGCACCCATGAATCCTGAATCATAGGTCCGCCACTGCCTCCAGGCACTTCGGTTTGCATTATCTCCCTTGTAGGACACCTAGATTTTAATATTTTAAGCATTAAAATGTCCCTTTAGCAAGAATATGTATCTCTATTTACAATTGCACTAGAAAACCTTTTTGAAAATAACACGATGCATTTCTGCCTTCTCCAAGAAAATTTTTTAAGTGAAACTCGAATGGCCTAAATAATTTCTTTTCTACTCTCTGACAATTGTTATATGATCTTTCTAGCCTTTCCCAAATAAAGTCCCTGGGGTGCTAAATGACTTTGGTGCTCTAACTGATGGATATACGAGTAGCAAACTTCCTTGAGAAGTGAAAGAAGCCCGAGTTTCTTTTGTCTTCAAAATGATCTTCTAGCAAGTGTTTGGAAAGATTATATTGCAGGTTGTACAAGTGATATTCCTTTTCTTTTGCAAAAATGATCAAATACTGGAGAAGATAGAATAAGTACTACATCTCAAAGACTTGGAACCAGAAATGTCATTTCAACAGGGCATAACTTTGCAAGGGGAAAAGAACATGTCATTCCTATAGACAATACAATCAAAATAGTGATTGGTGATTGCGTGCCTGTGGGTATGACTAGTAATAAGGATATGGGTGTTACCTTTAGGATCCCAACTCCTGCTAAATTGCTGCAAGTAGAAGAAGCAGAAGGTTCCAGGGAGATTGTGTGGAATACGCCTAAGAGTTACCAGAATAATTTCCCTCCCCATGTAAAAAGTTTATTGTCAACTGATATACTTGATGGAGTGCCCGTGAAGTATATTTCATCAGGGGTGAGTTTTGATTCTTGAATTCTTCCGTGACGTTTAGAGTTTTTTTGTTCTATGTATGTTTGGATGCAGAAAATTATTGTAGGAGTTATTAAAGGGAGCGGTTACCTGTATGGCTGCGATGACTGCAAGCTATCCAAGGCAAGATTTTCTTTTACCCTTATGTTATATCATATAGGTATAATTACATAAATTGACACTCAAACTTTCCTATCATATATGTTCTCGATAATTTTATCCAAGTCGTTTCATGTCTAAGGGGGCATTATGTGTCTTATGCAGAATCTAAGTGTTATTGCATTTGAGAGACATTCTGGTTGCAAGACCAGTCACCCTAAAAATTATATTCACATCGAGAGCGGGAAGAAAATTCATGTTGTGGTCCAAGGCTTGAAGAAGACCCCTCCGAAAATGTACTTTGAAGCAATTCAAAATGTCACTGGTTCTTCAATCAACCCAAAAAATTTCCAACGATGTCTAGGTGAATACTTGGTTTCTCTATTAATACACTTAGAATCAGAATATTTGGTATTCTAATAAATTCATTTGTTGGTCTTGTAGCCAGAGTACTTACAAGTTGCTAAAGAATATCATCTCTCTAAAAATGAAGTGGCAAAACCAGTTTGATCTGCTGATTCTTGTGCTCCTGGCCTGGGGCTGCTCAACAAAATTAGTTGCCTAAAGTCAAACTTTAATGGAACAACTATGCTCTAATTTTGAAACTGCAAACCTGTTTTCATTTTATCAACCCCACAACAGATAGTGTTGTGTTTTTATTGGATTTTCATGTCTATGACCACTAAACATGCTATTTTAAGCTCTTTATTCTTTTATAAAACTTCACGTTTTGGTTTTGAATGTGAATTCTTTCTGAAGTTCCTGATTTTTGTGTTATTAATTATTGATAGCATGGTAACATCTCTATAATCTATTCATTTATAGATGTTTTATGGCTTACAAGATCGGTTAGATCTTAACCATGGAGATTTCTTAAACAAAGAACGCTAGGTAATTTTTTTCCAAAAATATTGATGAGGAAAGTTAGTCGATATTCTCTGTTAGTGGTGAAGAAGATTATAGAACAATATCGACTGTAAAAATACAACTCTTTATATTTCTATTCTTGCCTCTCTACATGAAGCAATGACTTCATTATATAGTTATGCTTGCCTTCTCTATTTAGATTGACCGATTGGGATAGGACACAACAATCGTAATATAACTAATCCTAAACTATGTGAATGTTTAATTACTAATCCTAAGCTAATACGGGTTTACTATAAGTTCTGTCTATCAGGTGGGAGGTAGAAGGAACCCAATGAAATATTTATTGAGTAGCACAAGATATGCGATAGAATAGTTAAGATGCATGCAACTCGAATAAAATTTGGTTTGCTTGCTCGAGGGTGGTTTAATTTTGAATGAGCATCTAGTTAGTTTTTGAGTGTATTCACTATTAAATACCTTTTGTGCTATCAACTTCCAAATGAAAAAAGAAAATACAATAGTAGGTAGAAGATATCTTGTAGAATTAGTAGAGATATGCAGAAGCTGTGGATACTACGATTATAAAAAATAGTACTTACTTAGGATTTACTCAAGAAGGTGTAGCTAGTGCTTTTAAACTTTTTGTGGAAGGTGAATTTCTGTCTTCTAAAAATGTGACTTACATTCTGCAAATTGGATACTACTATAACATTGTGTTTTTTTGGTTCTGAATAACAAGTACACCATGTATTTTGCATGACTTTTTATCGTATCAATTAGCACATATATCCTTTTGTTTCAAATTGCTTGTCCTATTAAATGATCTTTGACTACAAAATTATTTCTATATCAATTTTTCTTACAGTTTTTCCCATTCCAGCGGGTCCCAGTGAACAACTTCTAAATTATGTCATTTGATTTTAGATTCTTCTTGATAAGTCTCACATAACATATTATAGTCAATCCAGCTCAGCATAGTATATTATTCATGTAGACCACATTGTATAGGATCACTCTTCACAGTAGTATATAAACCCCTGAGCTCTTACTTTTTTACGTCAAATTTCAGTTCTCTCATTACTGAACTAGAAAAACTCACCAACTTACTTTGACAAAAATTCATCCCGAAGAATTCACTGGCGAGCTACGATATTGAGGTGAACCGCTCAGATAAAAACTCTGTCATTTTGCTTAGTTCATTGATTTTGCCAGAATTTATCCTGTAGAATTCACTTACGACCATTCCACCCTTCTAACATGTGCATGATCGGCTTATAAGTAGTTGAATTAGTTTTGATAAATTTGTAAACTGATATAGAAGTTTTAAAATGTTAAAAAGGAATCATTTTTTGGTTTATCTGCTCATGTTATACTACAACAAGTCCTTGCCACAAGTGATTTTTTTTTTTTTGGTTTATGTTAGCGATGATTTTGAACTTATCATATTTGCTTGAAAAGGAACAAATTTATTTGCAATTATTTATTTTTGAAATTCAATATTTTTTTGTGCTCTATTTGGCGGTATTCTCCATAATTGAATTTTCAAGTTGAGAGTGAGATTCTTTCTTTGTTTTTTTTTTTAATTATCAGATTCTCATAATATATTATAATTATATTATTTTCATTTTTTTTAGTTTTTGAAATGAGAGATTTTAGCATTGGTAAAAGCTCAATAGTTGCTTTTTCAATGTTGGAGGACATGCATCTGAAATACTTGGAAATGGTTAATTTTTTATTTTAATTATTTCAACATTTATGTAGATTCTATTGCTTTAAGACTAGTCTTGCTTTAATCTATGTTATTTTTTTAATCTCAAATGTGTGCTTTGATCTTTGTTATTTTATCTTTTTGCTTATGGTATAAAATTAATGTTTTTCATGTTGAGGAATTGTTGTGGTGCATACCATATACAATTCTATTTTGCATCCTGACTTATATGTTCAACTTAAGTGTGCACTTAGCCACTTAATAATTCTACCAAGTATCCTATTAGCATAGGTATCGGGTAAGTTTATCTAACAAGGCTTGGGTGGACAGGAACAAGTTATTTAGTATTATTATTATCTCTGTTGAAATTTAAACCTGAAACATCATGGTTCTCAATCCACATCGATAATCACTAAGCGACACACTTGAATGTTGCTTATTCATAATTAAAACAACAAAAAGGATCAATCTTAACCTTAGGTTAATTAGTAGTTGACATTATTGTGGATGCAATTCTAACAACTTGTGTTATAAATGACTACTTTCCAACTTATCTTTCCTACTATCGTGGTGATTTTTGATATTGAGGTAAGATTATTATACCATTCTAACATAAATTAATTCATATAATATGCAGAATCACTAGAACAAAGAGTTATGGTGGAATTCTTGTATTTAAGCCCTAAATTAATGAACTGGTGGGATATTACTTATGGGTAGTCCTAAAATTACTTGATAATAGTTCTAGGTTGTTAAATTATATTTCCTAATATAGAATTCCTTCTTTTTAACATAGATTATGGGGGTTTGAAGTAAGTTAATGGGTAGAAAAGCCCAAACTTGATGGTTTAGGCTATGAACTAGAGAAAAACAGTGGATTTTAGTGTCTAATGCCTAGAAATGAAGAGTAAGTTGTTGATTTTCTTTATTTGTTATTTTTAGACCGAGAACAATTCGAAGCGGCAAGGAAAGGAAAGGCTCTTGCGGATTAGTTACATTAGGGCTCTTGTTTGAGATAGTTTATGGTTTCTATTGAAGTGGTAGACTTGATTTTAGACGTCATGCCTATGTTTAAATTGAATATTTGTGGATTGGGCTTCGGGCATGCTTGTTATTTGTGAATGGGATGTTGTTTCCTGTAATAGCATGAGATAAATGAAAGTGAAATTTTCTTAGTCTTTTATGATGATAAATTGTGTACTTGATTTAGTGATTGCATTTCATGATATTGTGATATTTGGAGGGTCGGTACCGCACCGGTAAAGATTACTTATTTATATTTTGGAGGGTCGGATGCCACGTTGGTATGGTACATAGATGAAGTTGGTCACCTATAGGTCATGAATTTGGGCATATTAAGTACCTTTGCATTTGTGTACAGAGTTTAGTTGATAATTGTACTAATAATGCATTATTTAAAAACATGAGATTGTTTATTCATTTATATAACATGCATGATGTGTTGTGGTGATTGAAGTGGCATTAGACTATTCTGGTGAGATTGTTGATTTTATTAAGAATTAGGTGTTGGTTTACACTTTGATATTTAGAATGGTCATAGCTTTGATTGTTAACATTATACTTGTAATTGCGATTGTGATTCCGTTGATAGGGTGAAGGTTGATTTAGTTGAGGGTATTGGTTGGTTTTACTGTAATGACCATCCAGGTCATTTTCTCAATTTCCATGCATTTCCAGCATTTTGAGCCTTTTCATAATGGCTACAGGTCATTTATGACTTGCCAAAACTGTCGGCTCGATTATCGAGCAGTTTGTTTGGATTTTAGGCTCATTTCCCTGTTTTGGAGTTTTTGTTGTTAATGAATTGGTCTCGGACCAAAACTACTACTAAATGACCTCAGATGGAAATTCTGACAGTGCTATTAGCTTTAAAACGTTGATTTTAGGCTAGAGGGACCCTTGGTCTAGGTCTGGGGACTTCCGAGCTTGTTTTGGGCTATTGGTCAGAAGTTGGTCAAATTAGCACATTGGGTTTTGGGCACTCACTTTGTTGAAATGATCTCCATTGGGAATTTCATCAATTTCGTTGAGTCTGAAATGTTGTTTTTGATGTGGTAGCATTATTCGTTTGCATCCACGGGACTTGGGATGGGCCCGAAGCACCCAAACAAAAGTTTAGGCATGTGCTAGTGTCTGGTATGTCACCTAGGCGACCACCTTGGATCATATGCGAGGCCGCCTTGGCGACCAAGAGTGGTGCCTTGGAGATGGCATGCTGTCATGTGCATGGGCAGCCTGGATGACTCACTTGGCGCCTAAGCGGAGCTGCTTGAGTGACCAAAGGGCCGCCTAGGCTATGTCTCCTAGGCATGTATGCCGCCTGGGTGATGCCATTGGCGCCTAGGCGACCAAGCTGATGCCTTTAAAGGATTTCTCCCCATTCGACCCTAACCTATTTTCCTCCATTCCCAACCCTCCTTAAACACCATTTGATCCCCAAAATCAGTTAGGAACTTTCATCTCGTCCGAATCTCGTAAGTTTCGAGCTTTCTCTCTCTTAATTCCTCCATTTTTTATTCTTGTTTTCTCTAACGTTGGGGGCTATTTTGGGCAAGCTAATGAGCTCAGTTTTTACTCAAATTTTGGGCACAATTTCCTTGAGTCATGAGGGACCTAATGTCGGGTCCAATTTTGGGATTTCGTGCATGGGTCCCACGAGCCCATTTTAGATCTAATTTTTGGCCCTGGGTAAAATATTGCAATATGGGTGTCGTTATTCTCTTACTAACCCGTAAATTATTATTTTGATAGTGTGACATTTATTCCAGATTGTGGAGCAAGGACGAGAGATTTATGGACGATTAAAGACTTGCAGTTTGACATCGAGGTAGGCTTCGGTATACTTTTCTCTACGAGATTGTGAATAGCATAGATTACATGCTAGATAGGGATTATAGGATGGATTTATGCCTAGTATATAATGACTTGACCGATTTAGGGGACTAAGAATAGATATGTTACTCGAACCTTAGTATAAAATACTTTTTATGGCCTTAGAATCCTATTATCCTTGATTATATACTTGTTTAGTCATAGATTGGCATTATGGATCCTTTAATATAAGGCTTACCATTTGACTTAGTGATTTGGGTAGTAGTTCCCCGATTAGATCATTGTAGTGATTTCATACCCTTGATTACCGTAGTTTCCCGAGTTATGAGGCTTTATCATGTTGGTTAAATATTGTTGGGCCCGAGGCCGTAGTTACGATACTAGTTGGACTCCAGGTGAGTATTCTATCCTTAAAAAGGACATGGTTCTAGTTTATAGACGCTTAGGTGCTTATGGTTGTATTGTTTGGATATTGGTGATGACATACATACTTTTAGGCGCATTCATGCTCACTTAGTGGTACGACTCCAAACAGAACCTTGATTGTACTACAGTTTTCTAAAAAGGGATTTATTCCCATATTTCACTTTAAAATAGATTCTTTTACAATTAGAATCATACCACCTGATTTAATAAATTATGAGCTTTTGGAACTAAATATGCCATTTTGGGAACTAGACCGGGGTTGATTCCTGTCCATTATGAACCCACTCTTTACCACTACTATTTACTTTGGTCGAGAGAGATTTTGACCTTTTCTACGCTCTAATGTCGATTTAATCCCGAAGTCAATCTCGGGCAATGGATTTACAAACTTACACTCTTTTAGTCATGGTTCGAGTTCGTGCACTTATTATATTTATATATCTCTCTGGTACTGAACGGAGTAGATTGATTATGTTGGTCATTGGAAGTTATGGTTCGGGACCAGGCAGTATATATAGATATCCCGAGTCCCCTAAGGTCCCTTCGTCTGTGAGCCATAGTGCCAGAGAAGGATGGTTATCGTAGGTTCTGCCTTTGTGAGCTACTGAGCTAGAGGAGGTGTATACCCTTGGTATGTTATGATACTCAGATTGGATATGGTATTATCAAGTTATGTTGCATTTATTCATTCATATGCATCACCTATCACCAGTAAAATTGCTTGGCACTTATATCTATCAGTCTTATGGGGGGTTGTATAGGCATAAGTTATGATTGTTGTATGTTGAGTGCTTGCTTGAACCTTTCGGGTTTATGGGGGCCCGGTTAGGTTATTATTTGTTGGGACTAGCCGGTTACTTTATTGTTATTATTATTATGATTAGTTCATGGCAGGATAATTATGGACTGGTACCCGTGATTGTTGGTATGTTTTTAATTCCTTTTTCTTTCTCATAGTAAGATATGTTGTTGTTAGATTTTCTCATGTTTAGTCATCCTTTCGTTAGAGGCCCTGATTATGCTAGTATTATCTTTCCTACTTGGTTAGGATTCCTTGAGATGTTAGGCTGGCTAACTTAGGTTTTTACCTTTGAGTTTAGTCCTATATATATATATATATGGCATTACCGTATATCCCTTTCTTTCCTTATCTATTCATATTGTATATGTATCCTTTCGCCTTCTATTACTACATATATTCTTCTTTCACTCTTCAGTTTTATATTGGCTAGTGATATACGGTATTATACTTTAGTTCCTAAATATTGTTAGAAAAGGATAGTTTATCCCTATTGCTCCATTAGCATTATTATGTTTAGTTCTTGGATAGCTGCATGTAGTTATATTCCTGCTTTACATGTTATTTATACTTGCATTATCTTTGAGATTAGTCAGTCGATGCCTACTGAGTACCACGTGTTTGGTACTCATACTATACTTCTGCAGCCTGCAGATCATAGTACGAGTTCTCGCCATTGATGTGTGCATCATGCGGAGCAGCCATAGATTGGAGACTTGGGGTGAACTCCTGACGTTCGAAGTATTTCTACTCTCCCTCATATTGTTAGTTTGATCTTTATTTGGTATTTCAGAGACGATTTGTATTTATATATTGACTCTGTATTCCACTTTGTACTCCTGTTGTATTAGAAGCTATTGCACTGACTTCACCAGGTCTTGGGGTTGTAATTTATATTAGTCTTTTATTTAAATTCATTTTTGCTATATTCTTCATTTCTCTTGGTAGTCCGTTACTAGTTGTTCCGAACTACGAGTTGGCTTACCTACTGGTGGGTTGTAGTAGGTGCCATCATGACCTGAGAATTCGGATCGTGACATTTATGTAGTCTATCTGTGGATGTTGTTAGTTGATGGGATTACTTGCTATGTGCTGATTGTTAATTTACTTACATTTGATTTATGTTTATGTGTGGGCCTGAGTTAAGTCGGCAGATGATACCTACCAGTGCGTAGTGTTTGTACAAATACTACTATGTGCTCTTCGTTTGTTGAGTGCAGGCAGTGTTCCAAAGAATTCTTCTAGACCTCACCTCTAGCGTGTGACCAGCAAATTTCGATCCAAAGGTGAGCACTTATCTTCATGTTGTCATGGATCTTCAGATTGAATCTTGTCCATCTTCCGGACAATGACACTCTCATTTGTTGGCTTTTAAAAAAAAAAGATGGGGCAGCAAAAAGGGGTTATAAATGACAATCAATGGATTGAAATGACTTTTAATATTTTTTAATGATTTTATTGAGCATTGGGAGGCTTTAAATAGCCACCTTACAATAGAAGGAATAGTTTTATTTGAAATTCAAACTACCTAAACCTAACTTAATATTCAAAATTCAAATTCTAAACAACTTATTTGCTAAAAGTTACTGCAGTAACTAAATAAAATATCAATACTCCTCCTTTGCTTTAGTTACTGCAATTTAAAAAACTACTCCTCAATTTTTTCTCTGTCAGTTGATGCTAAATTTGTACATTTTTTGATATTGATCTTTCTCTTCTTCTTTCTTTTTCTTCTTTTGATTTTGTGCTTAAAAAACACCTTTCATGACATTATCTTGTGTAGAAGTACTTTTGAAAGTGCTTTTATTTGGCCAATTGTAGGATTTGCAAAATGTTGTTGTAAGTATTTTTCTTCCACCACCACAACACATATGGCATATGTTATGAAAATATGATTTCATTTTCACTGACCAAATCTAATAGTTTTTGCCGGTGAAATTTTTTTGGGCATTCGAAAAGAGACTATTGCTTGACATCTGTATTTGTTGAAAATAGTCCTACGCTTTGAAAATAATGGTAGCCCTAACGGGTTAAACTGAATAGCCCTGACAGATTAAAAAATAACCATTACGAGTCAAAAATTGTATGATAGTTCTTTGGAAGAACTTACAGATCTCGTAAGATCAATAAAACTCTTGATAACACTGTTGGTTTTTTAAAAAAAGATAGGGCAACAAAAAGGGGTTAAAATGGCTCTCAATGGATTGAAATGGCTTTCAATGATTTTTATTGAGCATTGGGAGGCTTTAAATAGTCACCTTACAATAGAAAAATAAATATTATTTGAAATTCAAACTACCTAAAATGTCTCAACAAGTCAAACAACCTAACTTAAAATTCAAAATTCAAATTCTAAACAATTTATTAGCTAAAAGTTACTACAGTAACTAAATCAAATTCCAACATCATATATTTTATTAGTTTGGAAAATTTTTTAGATATTGATTTTGTTAGAAATTCTTGTACGATGACTTTCGGGTCTTTGGGAATTGTAATAGGTAGTTTGATATTCTTTCCGCACTTTATCTATCTATTGAGTTTGTTGACATTAAATATTTAAGGTTGAGTTTGATTATTATTTGTTGTCTTAAAAATGGCTTAAGTACTTGGGTTAAGGTTGGGTTAGATGGCTCACCCATCAGAAGGTTAATATAGGTGCCACTCACGGCCATTTGGATCGTGACATATAAGGACAAATCGGTCAGTCCACCCTCAATCATGGACATCGTCAATACAGATAAAAATGGAGTTTTCCCCTCTGCCCACTAGTTTCACGATGCCCCCACAGACAATCCGAAGGGAATATAAGAGCAGCAAATAGGTCAACTTGAAGGGTTGTTTTGTATCATTGGCCCAAGCCCGAAGGCATGCCACAAATCTCCAGACTTCGAGCCTAATCTGTCCCATACATAACTTGAAAGTTTGGTAGAACAAGATGATTACCTCATCGACAGTCACTGAAACCCATGGAGAATGGATAATTATAGACAAATGAATAGGCAGGTTTGCAATAAGTAATACTCCCAAAACCTTTTAACAGAAAATACTCAAAACTTTTCTTTTCTCCAGTTATAGTTTTGCCGAACAATAGGAATATCATATTCCATTATTAAAGAAGAATAGTTGTCAATCGCCTTACGCCTTGTCCCGGAATGACTACATGAAAGGATTTTGAAATCATCCTATAAACAAAAAGAGTTAGGGACGATGTTATAGACGCCGGGCTCGGGAGGTTATATACCATTGCTCTTACTGCTCGGACAAAAACAATATATATATACACGGATGCATTGGTTGAGCATGATATGAATATCTGCTCACTAACGACATTACCATGTGGCCTACACTTATTAATCTTAGTATTTTAAGGTTCGAGTGGAAATTTCTTATTAGTTGATATCCTATTCTTGTAACCTATAAAGTTTTTAATTTTCTCCAATTATAAAGATATTCTTAATTCCAAGCAATACAACAACACTTCTATTTTGGTGCGTCAAGTTTCTATTATTTCACTTATCCTTCTTTTTTGTAAGCTTTCACTACTTCAAACCATCGTTTGAGCTAAGACCAATATATTTGGACACGAAACTTGCAGTTTTCACCAGAGCTGAAGCTTCATATCGCTTTATCTCTTACTTATTTTACTTGTATTTTCACATACTAACCACACAATATTCATATGCTAATAACAAAATCAAACGAGTTAAACTAATAAGGTGTATCCTTGACTTCGTACAAATTTAATCATAACGTGTTTTCCAGACAAAAAAAAGTAATTTTCCTCAAAATAGTCCACAATGTTATAAATTGGATGTCCATCACTTGGTGTCCAAAGAAAATGAATAAACTTAATGCCCAAGAATTGGACTACGATTAGCCCAAGAAAAAGGGGCCCACAATAGACTTTGTGCCCAAGTTTGTTCTTGTATAAATATATGTATGCCTACCTTACTTTTAATACACAGAGGAATGAAACGGTGAAGTGATAAGAACAATTTGTTCTACCTCTCTCCTTTGTTATTTACTTTACTATTAACTTAGTTTAATAACATGTTATTAGCACGAGTCTCTGTTATTTTGAGTAAATACAGGTAATAAAGGTAAGAACTTAGTTTTCTTAAAATAATGTCGAATCTATCTAAACGTGAATTTGTTGATCTGGATATATTGGTCAAAACCTACTAATCTTGGGCACTTGATGCCGAAATTTATTTGGATGCGATGGGTCTAGCAGACACCATCAAAGATAAAAATCAGGTATCGAATCAAGACCGTGTCAAGGATATGATATTTCTCCATCATCACCTCGATGAGGGATTAAAAATGAAATATCTCACTGTTAGGGATCCTCTTATACTATGGAATTATCTAAAAGATATATATGACCACCTGAAGATGGTTGTTCTTCCATAGACACGTTATGAATGGACCCATTTGAGATTACAAGATTTAAAGATATAACTGCGTATAATTCTACAATATTTAGAATTAAATCACAATTAAATTTATGCAGAAAAAATATCACAGATCATGATATGTTGGAGAAAACATTCTCCACCTTCCCTTTCTCGAGTATGCTCCTGCAGCAACAATACCGAGAAATGTGATTTAAAAAGTATTCTAAATTGATTTTGCATCTTCTTGTTGCTGAACAACATAATGATCTTTTGAAGAAAAAACATGAAATTCGACCTACTGGTACTACTACATTCCCTGAAGTGAATGCTGCAAATTTTCACCAACCCAGACATGAAATAGGTCATTGCCCAGTCGTAGTGGTGGCCGCAGTCGAGGAAGAAATTCCACTAATGGTGATCGCCTTGCACCATATAATAACTTTCTGCACCAGCAGTGTAAGAAGAAGGGTGAAAAGCCTGAAGCAGTGCAAAAGAATAATTCAGAATACAGATGCTATCGATGTGGAGGAAAAAGGCATTGGTCACGTACCTGTCATACGCCAAGGCACCTGGTTGATCTCTATCAAGCATCCCTGAAGGAGATGAATAATAATGCAGAAGCAAACTTCATCTCTGAAGATAATATTGACCCTATGCATTTAGATATTGCAGATTTCTTTGAACTCCCTGAATGAAATATAGATCACCTTGTCGGTGACGAATCTATAATAGTCTAAGTATTTTACTTTTCTGGTTGGTTGTAGTAGTTTACATTTTCGTTAGTTGTGTTTCTTTAGTCTAGTAAATAAATAAAGTTTGTGTAATAAGGTGTATTCTAGTAATACTATAATGTTTACTTTGTTTATATTTTCATCTTATAAAATATATGGATACTTCTCAAATTTTATTTGGATCAATGATCAATCGTGAGGATATTTGTGTAATTGATTATAGAACTTTGAAATTTACTCCTAAAGTAGTAAATCTGAAATTTACTCCTGAAATAAAAAATCTGAAATTTACTCCTGAAGTAGTAAATCTGAAATTTACTTCCGAAGCAGTAAGATTGTGCAATAGTAAAACCTTGCAAACTACACGAAGTAGTAGAACTTTGAAATTTACTCGAGTAAATAACACATGCCATGATAAATTTGGAGTTTACTAGTTCAAATAATTTTATCCGTTGGCATGAATAATTTTTTCATCCCGAAGATGAGCATATTGAGTATTAAACATATACTAAAGAACTAGAAGATTCTTCAAGAATTATTTCTTGTTCTTACAATAAATTGATTGAACCAGCTAAAGTTGGGACTGAATCCCCTAAATTCTGGAAACTATAAAAGGTTAATAAGGGCCCGTTCACCTGTCATGTGATATGATGCATCCATAAGGTAGTCACATGTATGTTTAACGTCAACCCGCAGTTTGAAATTCATAGAATTTCTTGCTTAATTAAATTGAGTTAAGAGCATGATTTTCAGATTGTGTAATCAAGACCATTGATCTTGATGATGCTGGTCATATTTAAGCTGGTTTGGCATTGAATGCCTTTGATAAATAGCTAAACCATTGCTTATGAGAACAAGGCCTCATGTGTTGGTCTGAAATATGAAATATTGCATATGTGAAACTTGGCCGACAGGGCTATCAAGTCATCATGAACATACACCTCCTACATTTGTCTTCCCACAACTGTCTACAAAGCCTCTATAGATACATGACCATGTCTATACAATGTTTACATAATACCAAAACCTAGTGTTCACGTGTGACTTGGGAAGCCCCGAAGCAACTGGAGCTCACCAGAGACTTGTATAAGATTTGCAGCCTACTGAGAGGTCTACTAATGCCTGCACCTGAAACATGTAAGGTAAGTTCCCCAAGAGGGGTCAGTACGAAGAATGTACTGAGTATGTAAGGCCATAAGAACTACATCAGTACATAAGAACTTCAATGGAAATAATTATAAGAGGAACTCTATATGTGGAACCACGTACCTTTCTTTCTTTATTATCATCTCCAATGATATGTACATAATAACAACAACCATGAAATCAATATAAGAGAAATAGCTAATGTGAATAAACTCTCTTCTTGTATATGGGGAACCAAGTGCCTTACGTTTATTATATTCCTTACTTACATTCGTCATTTTTATTAGTCATCCACCTTATTGGTGGGTTATTGTGATCATCCACCTTGTTGGTGGGTTATTATGATCATCCACCTTTTGGTGGGCATTCACTTTATTGTGGGTAGTCATCCACTCTTTGGTGGGCATCCACTTTATTGTGGGTAGTCATCCACTCTTTGGTGGGCATCCACTTTGTTGTGGGTTAACATTACATAACATTGCTTCCTTTACTTTCATTATTCATTACTTCATTTCTCTTTCTTTCATACCATGAGTGATACTATGATGATGGAAACATTCTTGAAACTTGAAACATAACATGCAATACTTCACATCTTTACTCTTGTAAGATTGACATCTTTACTTGTGAGGGATAGGTACATTAACTTGTACATTACTTTTGAGAGATTGGTACATTTACTTGTGAGAGATTGATTCATTCACTTGAGAGAGATTGATACAATGATATTCACAACTTTATTTGAAGCTTTGGATCAATAATAAATGAGTGAGAAACATATGAATAAGCATTATTGGAAACATATCCTTCATGGAAACATAACACTGTTGGAACCATTGGACAATGATCAATGAACAAGATACATGAGTATAACCACTATTGAAACCTTGGAAAATAACCTCATTGTACTTTTGGAACATTACTAATAAATATGAGACATGTATACAACTCCATTGGAACTTTGGAAACATAACATGATTGGAACAATGCTATTCAACTAAACAAGTTATCTTTACCTCATTGCTCTTGTTGGGATAATTCTCTTAGGATCTACAACATATGACAACTTAAGAACTTCCGCCCATAAATAAGAACTAAGTGGGTCATGCTTCGTCTAGGAGTAAAACACATATGAATAACAATATATATCAACCTTAGTTGGAATACTATAGAACCCCTTTGGAATAGAACACTTTGAAATCTTAGGATAATGATCACTAAATACGATACGCGTGGATATCAACTGCTCACCAACCTAAAATGTAATACCTTAGAACATTTGAAACTCTTGACATATTAGCCAATGAACATGAGTTATATGATTCACCATTGACCAATGAATAAGGAACATATGAGTAACTCTAGCCAACTCTCGGATACAGAATACCTTAGAGTATTTCGGAATCGAATGAGTACTATGACAATGTGAACATCATATGTGGCAGAAAGATATAGAGAAGCAACCTTACATACCTTTGCATCTCACTATGAATACACAAGCTTATATGGAAATACAATAGTCCAGCTTCTTCCTTATGTTTCATTCTACAATACAAGTCCATAATGGTACTCTCGTTAACAACTATTTACCGTACAAGTGTACAAAACGATAAAGAGCTATATGACTGCCACATAACTTCATTTCACTCTTTACAATACACCCCCACTGCATTATCATACCAACAACACCATAATCTTGCCACACATTGACCAAGATATCATACATCTATAGCATTTCACACCACACTTACCCTTTACGCTTCCTCATTATCATTCCGTCACAATTACCCTATCAACTTGCCTCATAACAACTTATGAACAATAATACATACTTAACATAGTCCAACATGCCTCCATACGACACTTTAAAGTCATTAAAACGACATCACAAGTTGATAATTACATCCATGAAGGGTATAGGGTTTCGGGGGGCCAAAGGGATGCAAAAACAAGCAATTCGGAGTTCTGGGCCGATACGCTAAGAAAAATGAACCCGCATGTGGATGACCTACATCCGCAGGTGACCTTTGGCAGTAGCCAGAGGCACCTGTGTTGGCACCTGCGCCCGCAGGTGCTTCATCTGCTAGGGCGGGTGCCCGTTTTGGTCCGAAATGGCTTCTTTTTGGGTCTTTTAATGCCATGAACTCATTTTAACATATTTTTGATCATATAACATTCCAACAATCATCCATGGTCTCACAACACACATAACATCACCAAAACGACACTTTACGGCCAATCCGTCACCAAAACCATAACCAATTTCACAATAGAAATTCCAAACATTATACACATGATAAGACTATAATAAAACCTCATATGTCAATATTTAACCCATCAAGTTCAATTCCCTCATGACCTTAAGTCCATGATCAAGTTCATAAGACAAAACCATTCTCCGATTGCAAAAATAGACAGTTTTACACATAACACACTGTCCAACACTTTGCCAATACAACCAACATGATTTATACATCATATTACACATATCACATACTGAACCATGAGAATAAATACTTACCAAAGTGTGATCTTGTCCCAACAAGTAGTTGCCTTAGGATTTGTATCTTAAGAGATAATGTTTGAGAAAAATGGCAAAAAGGCGTGTGTATATCTAATGACCAAAATATGATTTTTCCTCATGTATATAGTCCCCTAATGGTCCTTTATTTACCACACAATTGTTCCAATCATATTGTAACAACTTGGTCTTGCACGAATGGGTCATATACCCCTTTTTGGGCCATGTCTTGAATATCTTTTTGGGCCTCCATTGCCCAATAGGTCAAGATTACTTTGGCCCATCATCTTTCATGTTTAATCCCTCATATATATATATATATATATATATATATATATATATATATATATCAAGTCACTCTTATCCATCTCTTGGCATTAAATGCATGATTGATTTGGTCAAATGGAAGATTGGATCATTTTTGCCCCATTGGGCCTAGTCTTTTGTTCATGTTTTTGGGCCTCATTTGGCCCAATGACTCATGACTCATTAATACCCAACAATTCAATGTATACTTCATCAAGTTTCTCATATTTTACTAATTCCACAAATGTAAACGTAGTCGTATAGGTTCGAAAACGTACGGGGTGTGACAGTCACATTATGAACCGATTTAAATATTTCGTCGACGATATCTTTAGTACAATATAGCGCGCAATATTGTACAAGATTATGAGGATCTGATTTCTATGTTTATTTAAGCATGCAGACGTAGAAATAATCATCAAGTGAAATATGTTTCTTGATAAGCATAAAGCTTATTTGGCCTGCAGTCCAGATACTAGAAGATGTCACGTATTTAAAATTGAATGTTTTCACTTGATAATGAAACATATATGAAAATTCCAGAAGGATTAAAGATGCCTGAAGCATATTGTTCAAATCTCGAGAAATTTACTCAATTAGATTGCAAAGATGATTATACGGTCTAAAACACCAGGGTGTATGTAGTATAATCGCCTTAGTGAGTACTTTATAAATAACGGCTATATGAATGATGCCATCTATCCTTGTATTTTCATTGAGAAAACAAAGTCAGAGTTTGTTACTCTCACTTTTCATGTTTATGACATAAATCTCATTGGAACTCCAAAAGAGGTCCAAAAGGCTATTGAATATCTAAAGAGAGAATTGGAGATGAAAGTGTCATGCCCTATTTTTCACCAATGTTAAAACAAGCACGACTTATGGACTCGAAAAGAATTAATTTTGTAAAGAGTCGCCACCTAATTTTTCAGGAAAATAAGGAAACCTATTTAATTATTGATGACTTGTGTTTTAATCTGCGAAATCCAGTTTAGATTCTAGGTAAGGGTTCAAATTATTCCGAAGGGAAGGTGTTAGACATCCTTCAGAATCCACAAAATGTGTTACCCGACTAGACTAAATTTATCAAAGATGAAGGAGGTAAAAATTATTTTTTGAGAAGTATGAATAATTAAAATGTGTAATAATGTAAAAATACATGTATAAAACATGATATGTCAAATGCATATATAGACTTTTTTTATTGTAATATGTATGTATAGAAATAATCAAAAGTATGTTGTATGAAATATGTATAAAAATATATATGTGAAAAAGTATTCTTTTATGAAAGGAAATCACTAAAGAAAAGTAATTTTTTGTATTATACTAAAAAAAGTATTCAAGTAATATTTTGTATTTGACAAAAGTTAACGGGAGAAAAGATTAAATAAAATGAATGTTTATTTTTGACAGAAAAGACTACACAATATTTTCTAATGGAAAAAAAAAATGTGAATTAATTGATTAAATATCTGAATCAGTTCGATTCTTTATATAAATATTGACGGCCTAAGTTTTTGCCTAAACGCGTGGTGAGGGTTACGTAAGTAAAGAATATCCCCCGCCCAACGCCCCAAAAATAAAGTTTTCACTATGATTAATATTTGTACAATTGTAGGAATGTAAAATACAAACAGAAAATTTAAACTCCTTTTTTGAATGTCCTTTTCCGAGAAGAATCCTCGAGAACCTGTGTAAACACTTGTTAGAAATATTAGTAACGAACAAATAATTATAAGAACATGTGTGCATATATGTATGTAAATGTATATATGAAAAATAATATTTATATAGTGGGCTCAGATGAAGTTTTAGATACGCCATGGCTACGAAGTGGTTGCTCGAATTTATCGGCCGTCCTAAATCACCTTGCCAAGATACGAATCATAAAATCTTTGTGTTGTCGTGATAATATAAAGATTTCGTCATCGCCCAAATTTATTTATTTATTGTTACGTATTTATACACGTACTATTAATATCCCGTCTTTTTATTTGTGGGGGGCTCAAAAATCGACGGATATTTTTTCATCGGCCAATGTAGTGTACTAATACCTCAAAAATAGTGAGGGCAAAAATGTCAAACAAATAGCTCCAAATCAGCCACCAAAACAGTGGGAATTGGAGTAAATCACTAGAAAATATAAATAACTATTGAAATATTGAACTAATGTAATCTGTAGCCAAAGATAACAACCAAGAATCGAGCAGCGAGAAATCTATCGGAGTCTGAACTTCGACGAAAACATGAAGAAATAACAACATCAAAAGTTTAAAAATATATATACACACATATGTATGAAAATGCAGTCAATATAGTCCTGAATATAGCAACATTGGTGGAGTTTCACCGAAAAATGGAGTTCCGCCGGATAATTCACAACTCCGATAAGATCAGAGCAACGCCGTAAAGGCAACAACTCAGCCAGATCTGGCCTATTTTGGACGCTACAGTGATCAAATGTATGGGTAAAAAGCAACGTGGGGGAGAAGAAACAGGGACGGCGTTGATGGTGTTTTTCGGCCAGATTTGGCCATTCTTTCCGGCGAGCTTTGAGCTCGCTGTTAAGGAATAAGGACGAGCAGTGGAGAGAAGAGGAGAAAGGGAAGAGGTCACCGTTGGTGGTGTTCAGCTGGAGCTCGCCGGTCTTCAACTCCGGCGAGGCAGCAACGTAAAGAGGGATGAGGTAGAGAGGGAGCAACAAGAAAAATACAAGAGAGAGATGAGAGTGTGTATGCGTGAGTGTGTTTATGTGAATGTGTGTATGTGTTTGTGTGAATATTTTTTTTTTTCAAAAACAATTAACCCCTCCCCTCTATTTATAATAAAAATCAACCCCCTCTTTTATCCAAAAAATAAAAGAATTTCCTCTTATCCATTAAATATTACTTTAGTTTATTAGTTATTATCTAACGGATTTTTTATTCTTTTAACCAAAATATAATGTTATTACTCAAAGGATAAAAATCTTGTGTAGTCATGTTACACATCACCTTTAATAAAGGTGACAAGTGAAAATTCACCTTTAAAATAGGTGACAAGTGGCAAGTCACCTTTAATAAAGGTGACAAGACCTCGACTTGACCGAATTATTGCTCCATGTATCAAAATAATTGATCTGGCTTATCATTTGCGGATTATATTAAATGATGTACAAAAATGTGTAAATGTCGATATGTAATTACAGAAAATATAAATAATAATAAAAATATAATTATCCTGAAAAATGTATTATGATATAAATAGTTAAAAATGTAGTGTACTGCAAAGAATTGTAGTGTTATGTTGTGTACGTGTGCAGATGACTGTGAAAAATTTAAAATGACAATAAATTGATAAAAATCCTGATATTTACGAAATTAAGGATAATTATTAACGAATTGTAAAAGTTTGTAAAAAAGATGTATTTTGTGTTCTTTAACGATCAGGAAGCCTGAAGACGTTAATTTTAAGCACGGAGAGCCAAAATTGGGTGTCAACAGCTTGCCCCTTTTCGTATGAAGATAATGTAGTTGTCTTCAGACGAAAACGTTGACGTGTAGCCAATTTTGCTCGACAAATATCATATCTGACCAAAAATTTGATTGAACTCTAAATTAGAGCTGCCTACATACCTCGAGTTGCTCGAGGATCAGGTCGGGTGTAGTTCAAAAGATTAGGCAAATGTCTCTTTGTCCTATTATTATGGGTGGACGACCCTGTGAAAATGATTATGGAGAGAAGAGCTGTTTGGGAACAAAATCGTTCGCATGTTTCCGATGTCTTTTCAAAATTGCTCCAGTATCGATTTGTGAGATGCTGGAGATGCAGAATTATGTACTTGCTGGGGAGAAAGAATGACTATGTAGTTGTGATGACCGAACTCTGGATAGAGCTTCCTACATATCTCGAGTGTCACGAGAATTAGGTCAATGTAGTTCGAAATGAAGAAATAGGGTAAATTTTGAGGCAGTTCTCAAAATTTTGCCCTAGTGTATGATTTGTGGTAACACCGACTTCTCTAAAGGAACTTTAAAAGAAAGTCTTGTTGTTGTGCATTGTATTTTCGATTGAAAATATGCATGATGTCTTCGATTGTCTACGAAGACTATGTGATGAATGATGTTTCCGATTGTCTACGGAGACTTGATGATGAATGACGTCTTCGATTGTCTACGAAGACTATGTGAATGTTGTAAAATCCTCCTATTGTCTGTCGGGGACTTATGATGTATGATATCTCCAATTGTCTATGGAGACTGATGTTGATGTAAAGTCCTCCGATTGTCTTCGGGGATTTAATGCATGACATCTCCAATTGTCTACGGAGATTGATGTTGATTGTTGCAAAGTCCTCCGATTGTTTAAGGGGACTTAATGCATGATATCTCCGATTGTTTAAGGAGACCAATGTTGATTGTTGTAAATCCTCCGATTTTGTATGGGGACTTAATGCATGATATCTTCGATTGTTTATGGGGACTTAATGCATGATATCTCCGATTGTTTACGGAGACTAAGGCCCTTAACTGTCGAGGTGGTTGAAATGTAAAGAGCTCTCAACTGGCAAAGCAAGTGAAATGTAATAGTCTCTCGACTGGCGGGGCTATTGGAATTCTAAGGGCTCTCGACTGGCGGAACAATTGAAATATAATAGTCTCTCGACTGGCGGGGCTATTGGAATTCTAAGGGCTCTCGACTGGCGGGACTATTAAAATGTAAGGGCTCTCGACTGGCGGAGCAATTAAAAGGTAATAGCCACTCGACTGGCGGGGCTATTGAAATGTAAAGAGCTCTCGACTGGCGGAGCAATTAGAAGGTAATAGTCTCTCGACTGGCGGGGCTATTGATATAAAAGGGGCTCTCGACTGGCGGAGCCATTAAAATGTAATAGCCAGTCGACTGGCGGGGCTATTGAAATGGAAAAAGCTCTCGACTAGAGGAGCAATTAGAAGGTAATAGCCTCTCGATTGGCGGGGCTATTGAAACGAAAGGGACTCTCGACTGGCGGAGCCATTAAAATGTAATAGCCACTCGACTGGCGGGGCTATTGAAATGGAAGAGGCTCTCGACTAGTGGAGCCATTAAAATGTAATAGCCTCTCGACTGACGGGGCTATTGAAACGAAAGGGGCTCTCGACTGGCAGAGCAATTAAAATGTAATAGCCACTCGACTGGCAGGGCTATTGAAATGGAAGAGGCTTTCGACTAGCGGAGCCATTAAAATGTAATAGCCTCTCGACAGACGGGACTATTAAAATGTAAAATACTCAAATTAGAAGGAAGACACTTAACAGAGTAGTGAAATATCTGTATTTGAAGGTGAGTGATTGGGAAGGAAAGTCAACTGTTAGTATTTAGAGGTGGGTGCCTTGAATGAAAAGTAAAAAGCCCATATTTGAAAGTGGGAATCTTGAAAAAGGAAGAATATGTGTTTGTATTTGGAGGTGGGTGCTTTGAAAAAGAACGAAAATATTTTTATTTTCTTTGTAAAAATGTTGACATGTGAAAAGGACATAATCGTGTCTTGACCTTAGTTGGTACCAACAATTAGTAGTATGCATAAGAATTCTCTCATTTTCTTCCCAGCTAACCGAGATCGATTTTGAGGTAATTCCTATAGTTTCAAGTGGTACCTCAGACATACCTAAGTATCGACAAGATTTGTTCATCTTACTTCAAACAAAGATTTTGGACTATACCTATCCTCATGTTTCACGTGCCCTCTCTAGAAAGAAAGTCCCATTTTCACACATATTTGAGTAGTTTTCTTTTTGAATTTGGGGACGTCTAGAGAAATACACTCACACTCAGAAAGAAATTCAATGCATGCAATTGTGATACCATAGGCTTGGCCTTCATGTAAGTATCCACTAATGTGAGAACACTTAGAATAGGATCATGTAGGACTTGTTATCGTCTTGTAAGGTAGGCTTGGGGATGGGTAGGATGGCATTTGGGATGAAAGTGACTATCCTTCAATGAGCGCCGCACTGTATCTGCGCTTTTGGTATTTATCGCGCTTTGACACTTGATCTTCTTTGTCTTGCTTTGTTGTCCCTTATTTTGTATTTGCTTCGACTTCTTTTGAATCTCTTGCTGGAGTCTTTTCCCTTTTCTTTTCAATAAATACATTTTTTATTTTTTTATTTTTTCGAAGATTCTCCACCTTTGTTGGAGTTGTTTCTTTTTTTCTTTTTCTTTTTTTTTTGTTTGGGGTTTTTTCTCCTTCTACTTTGAAGTCGTCTTTTCATTTTTGTTCAATTGGTACCTTTGTATCTTTCGCCTTTGACATCTTTGATCTTGGATCTTTATCCGCAATTTGCACGTATTTAGTGTGCTCAAGGAGGTTGGGTCAAAAGAGGGATAGTGCATGTAAGCACTCAAAAGGTATAGGCTAATATGTGGTTATCCAAAGAAAAGGATTTAGGCTCAAAGGGGGAATTCTAGGGATTAATGTCATTTGGTGGATTATGAAAGGCTCAATCGGGTCAAAGAGGGCCCACGATACTTTCCTAAACCAAGTGTAACTCAGAATTTCGCCTCAACAAACATTTAGGCCAAATTCTAGATCAATAATGCAATGTAATGAATTAATCTAAAACTCACCACACAATGCACATGAAACAATGAGGTCGGCTTCGTTCTTGTCTTGGATGTATGCAAGAGAATTTTTCAAGTATCACTTAGGTGTGATTAAGAGGTACCAAAAGAATCTATGGTTTACCATGAATTCGATCCTCTCCATCATACCAATTTGTTCTTTCCCATGCACACTCCTAACTGTGTTGGTACCAACCAAGTAAGAACTTTGATTTCTTTTTCTATTTTTTTATTTTTTGAAAGAATGGGACCTAATCCAAATGAGGACTTCCTACGTATCTTGTGAAAACAAGAATCAGGTCTGCGTAGTTCAGGAAGATAGAGTATAAGTTGTGAAGCAGAAAACAAACTTTTTTTTTTTGAGATGTTTTTTTGTAAAAGAGTATCGAACCCAAAAGGCTTGCCTACGCATCACACTAAGATGAGAATCAGGTATGCGTAGTTCATGAAGGTAAGGAATAAAATGTATGCATAAAAGGGATTCATGTGTTGAAGAAATGTAAGATAAAGATATTTACTGAATATGAACATATATACAAAATTAATGCAAAGGTATAGACAAACTCGGAGTGATGCCTCATACGATCAATGTTGGCTGACATCTTTGGAGAGAGTGTGATTCCTGATTGTTTGCGAGCAGAATCATTATAACGATCTACCGATTATTTATGGGGATCGTTCGTTATGGTGATCATCTCCCGTTTGTTTTAGGGGATGATATGTTGCAGGCTCCCGGTTGTCTTTGAGGACACTTTTTATTTTGCTGCTTCCTGAGATGCCTTTATGTGAATTATTGTGACGTCTCCACCTGTTGGTCGGGATGATTTTTTTGTAGAAATATGAGAAATGAGTGAAAGTAGGGAAGTCAAGAAGATGATAGAATGGAAAAGTGTAACTAGAATGGAAAACTGTAACCGTTTGGTCAAAGACTCCCCTAATTTGTCTGTCCCACTATGTGTTGATGTCTTGTGGAATTTGATGTCCAATGTTTAGTCCATGGATAATTTATCCTGCAAGAATAAGAGAAGAGAAGGTTAGAGTTATTCTCAGTTCAAAAGATTAAAAGGGATAGAGTTAGGCCCCGTAGCCAAGTGATGCGTTTGGAATAGGACACCAATGTGGTGCTCCTGTGAGTTTCGGGGATGATGTTGTTCCTCCTGCTCTCAAAGTAAACTTCTTAGTTTTAAGAAGGGATGTTTGCTTCTATGAACTTGAAACTCATTTTTTCGTCTTGCTCCCTGATAAGTGCCCCTGTAAAGAAAGCAGGTTAACTTATGTTGAATATTTAGTTTTGGAAAAGTGAAAGTGATTCACCATATTTTCCTGACCCACAACGTGTAATGTAAAAGATCTCCTACTGGCGGAGCAACTACAATGTTGATGCCCACGATTGGTGGGGCAACTGAAAGGTAAAGTGGGAAGGTGTGAAGAAAGACTTATGCCTCATGACTTTGAGATGAAAGTCAGATAGACATTGTGGTCAGGCTGACATTGATATTCTTGAATTTTGGATTTAAGGAGATTGACCGACGCTTTTAAGGATTTTTCAGAGCGTCATTGGACCATTTCAAAAAATTTGCCCCAGTTTGTAGTCCTAGGGAAATTATTTTGAAACAGTAGAAAGACCGAACTCTTATGTAGGGTTGCCTACGTATCTCATCAAGATGAGAATCAGGTCAGAACGTAGTTCGAGCGAACTTGTGGATTTGTATGTGGCATGTATGATTGTCATGAAGTGATGTCCAACCTTGAAAATGATGTGAAAGGCGATCGAGTGGGAACTGCTCATAGACATGAAGCATTGAAATTACTCTGGTCAACGACCGAGAGGATGGATGTCAAGTGTAGACAGAGCTTTGACATTATTTCAGTATGTTGACAAGATTGAGAAGGTCGGACATTGGAGAAGTTATGGCATTACTTTGCCACAGTTGGAAGGATTGTTATGGCTGAAAGGGTGTTGAACCATTGCTTTTGAAAGTGACGATCGATTGTCATAAATTTAATGGTTTACGACGTTCGGGAGAAGAAAGCTTGATATTCTTGAAGCAAGATCAGGTGAGAATTTAGAGGTAAGCCAGATAAGTACTAATGTCATTGAGATTTGAATTTGTGGGGGTTATTGATTTGTGCTCTCAGAAGACATTTAAAGAGCGACTTTGAACTATTTCAAAAAATTGCCCCAGTTTGAATACCTGAGAAATTATTCTGAAACAGTGAAGAGACTGAACCCTAATATAGGGTTGCCTACGTATCTTATCATGACAAGAATTAGGTCAAAACGTAGTTCAGACAGATACGCAGTCATTGGTAGTTTGTATGATTATTATGGATTGCTGATGGTATTGAAAAGAGAAGTGTGGTATGACTAAGAGTTCGGATTCAAAAATATGTTTCAAGAATGAAAAGAATGTACAAGAAATGTGTTAATAGTTCTTGGAAAAAGATGGCAGAGTCCAAAAAAGCGATTGCAAGGATAAAAAATGGATGTGAAGTGATATGACGGTAAAGGATGATCGTAGAGATTGTAAATGAGTGAGAGGAATTAAAAATATTCTAAATTCAACACAAGTTAACCAAAATTATAAGACATAGTGGACAATGTTGAACATGCTGTGTAAAGTATATGTATAACTAAAGAATGTACAGTGAATGCAACATGTATCAAGCAAAGAATGTGTAACACATAAAGAATAAAAATTTATTCGGCCAAAGTTATGATTAAAATCGTGTATAGATACGACCTAAGGATTCTAAGAGTAGATTTACCTAGATTGGTAGAGGGTATTCGGACAACTGCGAGAGGGTGAGTGGTAATCTAAATGCTCTTACTTTGAAACTAAGGAATCCAAAGAAGGTTTGGGGGAGTGCAAGACAACCCCGCGTGAACCACAGTGTGTGAAGTGTACGGCCAAAGACTCGATAGAATCGTAATTACGGTTAAATAAAATAAAAATAACGCGCAATAATTTTCTGAATATACAAATACAATATTTTAAAACAAATAATGAATTAAAAAATTAATAAGACTGTAAAATTAATTTGTGCGAATAATGTAAAGAATTCATAAGCAAAACACAGATAATTCACACAATTTGCAGTAGATGAAACAAATAAAGAATCAATAAATTAAATAATTAGCATATGCAAAAATGTAAAAGTACCTCCCTCAATTGAAAAATTGAGTCTATTTTGGTTAGAACCTGCTAAATCCCCAGCAGAGTCGACATTCTGTCATGCCCTATTTTTCACCAAGGTTAAAACAAGCACGACTTATGGACTCTAAAAGAATTAATTTTGTAAAGAGTCGCCACCTAATTTTTAAGAAAAATTAGGAAACCTATTTAATTATTGATGACTTGTGTTTTAATCTGCGAAATCCAGTTTAGATTCTAGGTAAGGGTTCAGATTATTCCGAAGGGAAGGTGTTAGACATCCTTCAGAATCCACAAAATGTGGTACCCGACTAGACTAAATTTATCAAAGATGAAGGAGGTAAAAATCATTTTTTGAGAAGTATGAATAATTAAAATGTGTAATAATGTAAAAATACATGTATAAAACATGGTATGTCAAACGCATATATAGACTTTTTTATTGTAATATGTATGTATAGAAATAATCAAAAGTATGTTGTATGAAATATGTATAAAAATATATATGTGAAAAAGTATTCTTTTATGAAAGGAAATCACTAAAGAAAAGTAATTTTTGTATTATACTAAAAAAAGTATTCAAGTAATATTTTGTATTTGACAAAAGTTAACGGGAGAAAAGATTAAATAAAATGAATGTTTATTTTTGACAGAAAAGACTGCACAATATTTTCTAATGGAAAAAAAAAGTGTGAATTAATTGATTAAATAGCTGAATCAGTTCAATTCTTTATATAAATATTGACGGCCTAAGTTTTTGCCTAAACGCGTGGTGAGGGTTACGTAAGTAAAGAATATCCCCCGCCCAACGCCCCAAAAATAAAGTTTTCACTATGATTAATATTTGTACAATTGTAGGAATGTAAAATACAAACAGAAAATTTAAACTTCTTTTTTGAATGTCCTTTTCCGAGAAGAATCCTCGAGAACCTGTGTAAACACTTGTTAGAAATATTAGTAACGAATAAATAATTATAAGAACATGTGTGCATATATGTATGTAAATGTATATATGAAAAATAATATTTTTATAGTGGGCTCAAATGAAGTTTTAGATACTCCATGGTTACGAAGTGGTTGCTCGAATTTATCGGCCGTCCTAAATTGTCTTGCCAAGATACGAATCATAAAACCTTTGTGTTGTCGTGATAATATAAAGATTTCATCATCGCCCAAATTTATTTATTTATTGTTACGTATTTATACACGTAATATCCCGTCTTTTTATTTGTGGGGGCCTCAAAAATCGACGGATATGTTTTCATTTGCCAATGTAGTGTACTAATACCTCAAAAATAGTGAGGGCAAAAATGTCAAACAAATAGCTCCAAATCAGCCACCAAAACAGTGGGAATTGGAGTAAATCACTAGAAAATATAAACAACTATTGAAATATTGAACTAATGTAATCTGTAGCCAAAGATAACAACCAAGAATCGAGCAGCGAGAAAGCTACCGGAGTCGGAACTTCGACGAAAACATGAAGAAATAACAACATCAAAAGTTTAAAAATATATATACACACATATGTATGAAAATGCAGTCAATATAGTCCTGAATATAGCAACATTAGTGGAGTTTCACCGAAAAATAGAGTTCCACCGGATAATTCACAACTCCGTTAAGATCGGAGCAACGCCGTAAAGGCAACAACTCAGCCAGATCTGGCCTATTTCGGACGCTACAGTGATTAAATGTATGGGTAAAAAGCAACGTGGGGGAGAAGAAACAGGGACGACGTTGATGGTGTTTTTCGGCCAGATTTGGCCATTCTTTCCGGCGAGCTTTGAGCTCGCTATTAAGGAATAAGGACGAGCAGTGGAGAGAAGAGGAGAAAGGAAAGAGGTCAGCGTTGGTGGTGTTCAGCTGGAGCTCACCGGTCTTCAACTCCGGCGAGGCAGCAACGTAAAGAGGGATGAGGTAGAGAGGGAGCAACGAGAAAGGGAGAAGAGAGAGATGAGAGTGTGTATGCGTGTGAGTGTGTTTATGTGAATGTGTGTATGTGTTTGTGTGAATTTTTTTTTTCCCAAAAACAATTAACCCCTCCCCTCTATTTATAATAAAAATCAACCCTCTCTTTTATCCAAAAAATAAAAGAATTTTCTCTTATCCATTAAATACTATTTTAGTTTATTAGTTATTATCTATTGAATTTTTTATTCCTTTAACCAAAATATAATGTTATTACTCAAAGGATAAAAATCTTGTGTAGTCATGCCACGCATCACCTTTAATAAAGGTGACAAGTGACAAGTCACCTTTAATAAAGGTGACAAGACCTCGACTTGACCGAATTATTGCTCCGTGTATCAAAATTATTGATCCGACTTATCATTTGCGGATTGTATTAAATGATGTACAAAAATGTGTAAATGTCGATATGTAATTACAGAAAATATAAAATTTTAAAATTTTAGTAAAAGAATACTATAAGACTTGTTTTTTCTCCTTGAAATTCTATATGTGCACACACTTGCATATATAATTAGTTGGTCTTGATTTTCTTGGTGCTAATATACTTTGCCTTTATTGATAGGCATATTAATGGAAAAAGAGCAAATAAATGACAAACGAATGTAGATCAAGTTAAGGTAGAGTTGAAGATTGTGGAAGAAGAGATAGAGAAAAACTATGCTGCTTTGGACTCAACAAGATGGTGTCTCAAAATAATTATATATTGTGACTATTCTCAAACTTGTAAAACACAATTATATGTAGCTTGACAATTGTTTTGGAATCTAAAAAATGAATTCATAGCTACATTATGTAACTTTTATGACGAACAAAGTTAGTGAAAAGTTCTTTAATTTATACTAACGAAATTGTTGAATTTTTTTTAGTTATATTAAGGAATTCTTGTGATTAATGCTTATGGTAGTATTCTTCAATTTATAGCAATAGTTTTTTTGTAGTTTAGCAACAACCTATATATTACAAAAAAAAAACAAAAAAAAACATGGCTATGCATTTTCACGTTTAATACCAGAAAAATTAGCTGTAATTTATGTATTTCATGGCAAAAAAGAATGAATTCTTAGTCATGTATAAAAATATTTGTGGCAAATACTTTAGTTTATAGCTATAGATTTTTTAACTCGTAGCTAAATACAAATATTATTATTAGGAGATTAAATTATAAAATAGCCATAATTTTTTAATTTTCATAGCAAATAAATAAAATCTTTTGCCACAATAGAATATATTGTGGCTATATATAAAAATTGCTATAGAATTTATTTGTCGTGGCAAAAAAATAAAACCTTTTGCTATAAGTATATATTTCCTAACAAGAACTTTTTACTATCACAGCTACAACACAATATTTTTGTAGCTGTAAGTATTAGTCCTTAGCCACCGACCATGTAAAGTCTGTAGATAACTTTTAGTTATGCCGCTTCTTGCTACAAATGCTACGAAAAAGAAAATTATGGCTAAAGTGTTTACCATGGAAATTTTCATATTTAGCTACGACGTAATTCTGTAGCTATACATGCCTTATGTTGTAGTGTGTGTAAATGTCGATATGTAATTACAGAAAATATAAATAATAATAAAAATATAATTATCCTGAAAAATGTATTATGATGTAAATAGTTAAAAATGTAGTGTACTGCAAAGAATTGTAGTGTTATGTTGTGTACGTGTGCAGATGACTGTGAAAAATTTAAAATGACAATAAATTGATAAAAAAACATAATATTTACTAAATTAAGGATAATTATCAACGAATTGTAAAAGTTTGTAAAAAAGATGTATTTTGTGTTCTTTAACGATCAGGAAGCCTGAAGACGTTAATTTTAAGCACGAAGAGTCAAAATTGAGTGTCAACAGAAAGAACTTGAGCAAGACAAAACTTTGTCTTGGTCTGCAAATTGAACATTTAGCAGACAGAGTCTTCATTCATCAATCTGCCTATACTGAGAAGCTTTTGAAACGATTTTACATGGACAAAGCACATCAATTATGTATTTCAATGATTGTTCGATCACTTAAAGTGAATAAAGATCGACCCGTTTCGATCTCCAGAAGAGGATGAAGAGATTCTTGGTCCTGAATTACCATATCTCAGTGTTATTGATGCACTTATTTACTTTGCTAATGCCACAAGGCATGATATAGCCTATTCTATTCATTTGCTAGTCATGCATAGTTCTTCTCCTACACGTAGACATTGGAACAGAGGTAAGCATATATTGAGATATTTAAACGGAACTATTGATATGAGTTTGCCTTATCTAACAAAGATGATGTAGATTTTGTTGATCATTCAGATGCAGGTTATTTATCTGACCCATATAAAATTTGATCTCAAACAGATTATGTGTTTATGTACGAAGCAAGTAGAGAATGTGTATGGTTGAAATTAATGATACACTTCATCAAAGAAAGATATGATCTGAAATGTGATACCAAAATACCCACCATCTTTTATGAAGATAATGCAGCATGTATAGCCCAATTAAAAGGAAGTTTCATAAAAGGAGACAGAATGAAGCACATCTCGCCAAAATTATTCTTCACTCATATCTCCAAAGGAATGGTAATATTAATGTATAATAAATTCGTTCAAGTGACAATCTAGCAGATTTATTCACTAAATCTTAACCAACTTCAACTCTTGAGAAGATGGTACACAAGATTGAAATACGAAGACTTAACCATCTGAATCGTGGTCTTTATCAGGAGAGTAAGAATACGTATTATATAATTTTTTTTTTAACCGTGATTTTATCCTACTGAATTTTTCTGATAAGATTTTTAATAAGACAGCACATAAATATATATTTATTAAATTTTCCTTTACATGAACCTTCAAGGAGGGAGTGTTATAAATTGGATGTCCATCGCTTGATGTCCAAGTAAATGGATAAACATAGTGCCCAAGAATTGAACTACGGCTAGCCCAAGAAAATGGGGCCCACAATAGACTTTGTGCCCAAATTTGTTCTTGTATAATTATATGTATGCCTACCTTGGCTTTTAATACACAGAGAAATGAAACAGTGAAGTAATAAGAACAATTTGTTCTCCCTCTCTCCTTGTTATTTACTTTAATATTAACTTTAGTTTTATAACACACAATTCATATTAGATGAATTCTACGATGACTTATAAATAATTCCACATACATTAGAGATTAATGCTCCAATCACAAAATTAGTATTTTCTCGATTCATGATGAAAATTAAATAATATTATAGTCAGCGAACATTGCTTGTAACATTGCATTGTAGATTAGGCAAAGAATACGGAAGAATTACTAAAAATAGCCACTAGCCTCTTCTCATAGTAAAATGAATGAATTAAACAAACAAAAAATACTGAAATGATCAGGAATTAAGCAACTTCCAGAGACTCTTTTTTTAACTACCTCTTTAAGTTTTAAAGGGTGAACATAATTAAAGCTCAAGTACTACATGATCATCATTCAGCTGTAGGGATAATCAACCACTCATCTGGAAATTGGTGACTAGGATCATCATTTGCATCTGTAAGATTATTAGGAGAATCATTCATTAATCTGTCTTGTAATTGGCTAAGCACCTTCGAATTTTCCATCAAAATATTTTCTTCAACTGGGAAATATTTCTGTATGACTACTTCACTACCATTACTATTTCCACTCTTCTTGCCATCCAACGACTTCAAAAAACCTATCCACCAATCAAACTCAGGAACTTCACCAGCGGAAGAAGATGGCGGTGGAGGCGGTGACGGCGGTGCCGGTGTAGAATGTATTTCTGGAGCCGTTGTAGACCACGTTGGTTGAGGATTAGGCATAGACTCCACTATTGAGTAATAATATTGCTGGGAATTTACTGCAAACCAAAAAAAAAACAAAACAGAAAGTAAGAAAAAAGTCTTAAAATAAAACAACAACAAATGAAGAAACCGAGTAGGCGAGGAATGCCGTTAAGGGGAGTAGACACCAGTTGAGACATTGTTAGGGTAATTGATTAAGGCTAAAATTCATAGTAGTGACAGAAAAAATTGTTCAAAATATTGTACTATTAAATGATAAATAGTTAATAATACTAGTAGAGGTTAAAGAAAATATACTTTAGTCAATACATGAATTTTGAAAATATGAAAAACAACCAGTTAAACACACAAACTTATCTACTAGATGATAATGAAGAATATAAGATACTATTCTTATATATTTTATGAACAAACATGTCTAGCTGAACTACTTGTTTTGTCTTTCGAAGTGGGATAATTTCACTTCTCATATATATTATAAACCACAACAATTACAATATTATTGCACATGTAAATCTGAGTCTTATTTTGACTATTTTTACCTCTTTGACCTAATAATGCGTAATTCTTCGGGTTATTAAAAGATGAAGATGAAGAAGATCGATGAAGGTGTAAAGCATGGACAATTTCTCTTCTAGCTTCAGCCATGTCTGTATAAGAGTTAATAATAGGTGCTTTTCTTGTATGATATTTTCTTATCCTTTTTCTTGGTGAATTATTCATTTTCTTTGGCTCCATGTTCTTCTCTCTGCAAGTTTGTGCGGTGTGTCTTGGGAAGGGAGGTAATAATAATAAGCAAATACGAGCACTGAATAAATGAAACAGGAGAGGAACAAGTGGCATAGTAAATGAGAAGGAAAAGATGGGTCAGCAGCATGAAGTAACAAATCACAGTGGACACCTGTTTCCTCCTTGGACACACTGCTGCTACCTTACATTTTTATTATTATTATAGTAGTACTATTTTACTTTTCCATTTTTCTCCTCCTCATTTCCTTATTCTTGTGTCGAGCCAATTTCTTTTAAGGGAAAGGGGATTGTGATATGATATAGTTTTTATTAGAATAGTGGTTAATATACATACTAGTTAGCATAAGTTCCGTGCTAATCCTGGCCCAAACTTACTATACAAAAATATAGTACTCTTTTATTTAAAAAAGAATAATCTATATTAACTTGACATGAAGTTTAAGAAAATAAAAAAGACTTATGAATTTTATGATCTTCGATTAAAGATGTGTTAAATGTATAAAATGCCTTTTAATTTTGTGATCTTAAATATATCATGTGGAAAGTTAAAATTAAAGAATTGCTTAAAAAAGGAGAAAAAATCATTCTTTTCTAAACGGACTAAAAAGAAAAGCAAGTCATTCATTTTGAAAAGAAGAAAGTAAATTTAAATTATTTTAAATAATATAATTTCTGTCACATTTTCTATTACATAGTTAATTTAATTTAGTGATACATTAATTATATCATGTTTTGTAAATCATCATAATTATTAAAGTATTTTCGTCATATAATTGGATAACTTTTAAAGGACAAATTATTTATGAGGAATGAAGTATAGAAGGAGAATTAGCAAACACAAAACCACACAAAATTTAATTTAAAACAAATAAACGACGTATTCGCTATGTTTAAAATTTTTCATATTTTATTGGTTAAAGTTTTGTAAAACATTTTCTTTGAAAATAAGTTTCTTAAAATGAAAAAATGACTTATCCACTAGAAATAAAAAAATTATATTTCACAAGTGGAATTTCGCATTCATTGAGACATCCTCGATCTTCAATACACCTAATCTTCACCCAACCCCCAACCCCTAGCTCCCAACCCTGCCACCCGATACCCCCACCTCTCATTGTTCTTATCTAAATTATACACAAATAATTTTCGGATAATATTTTTGCTAACTTTCTAGAAGACATAGTAGAACATATAATGGAAGAAATTCCAATAGGCGTGATAGCTGGAAATTTTTTTAGACCTTGGTGGAAGGCTGCTAGTACATGAAACTTTACTGTAAGTAGTGCTTGGAATATTGTGAGAAGTAAAGGAACCCCAAATCCTGACTTTTTCCAATTATGGTGTAATGGGGTACCCTTCAAAATCTCAAAGGAACCCTGAATCCTGACTTTTTCCAATTATTATGTAAAGGGGTATCCTTCAAAATCTTTCTTTCTTTCTTTAGAGAATTTGGAAGGTGGAGGTCCGCACAGATGATATTTTGAGGACTATAGGCATATCAGTGGCATCTAGGTGTTGGTGTTGTGATATCTTAATTCAGGATACCTTACAACATTTATTTTTGACTAGTTAGTTTGCTAATAGGGTATGGAAGTTATTTATGATAGCTATAGGAATAAACTTCAACATGACGCAAATTCATAGGTGATCAGAGAATGGTAGGAGATAGATTGTTGTACAAAGCTCAAACAAGTAATCAAGGCTATCCCAACCTTGATTATCTGGGAACTATGGAAAAGAAGAAATGCTCACAGATTTAGGAGTAGGGTGACCTTTAACAGGGTCATTTATGAAGTGAACAACCACATTTTCTATTTGGTTAAATTGATATATCCTAACATAACATACCTTTGTACAGATTTGGTAAGATATGCAAAAAATACAGACCTGTCATTCTGACAAAATTTGACACTTGGTGTAAACCACAAATAAGATTGTACAAGTGCAATACTATTGGGGCTTTTAAAGGAAATCCAGGACTAAGCTCCTTTGGTTTTTGTGTGAGAAATGATCAAGGAGATTTGATAGTTGCTATGGTAAGAAATTTGGAGGATACTACTAATGGTGTAGCAGAAGTAGGATCTAAACTAGAGGGTTTGAAATACTGTATGGAGCATGAATTATTTCCCCTAATCATGGAAACATATTCTTTGCTAATGAAAAAGTTGGTGGAAAAGGAGTAGAGAACCCCTTGGAAAATTGTGGCAGATTGTAGAGAGGTTTTGGGGATGGATGGAGAGACATGAGGTGTCCATACAACATGTGTTCAGGGAGGGCAACATACTTGCAGATTTTTTAACTAACTTTCTTGTAAATTTTGTTGGCGAAGGCTAATACAACATATTTTCTAAACTGCCTAGTACAGGAAGGAGAATTCTAAAATTGGATAAGGTACAGATACCAAATCTCAAAATCAAGACTACTCAGAGGAGGGAAAGTTCTGGAATTACAACACCTGTGTAAGTACACAATCAATCAAGCATTGAAAGAGTTTCAATGTGTGGTATTATCTCTGCGCAGCCTATTGGAACCTCGACAATACTTGAGTGAGAGTACACACACGGGCCTCTCATATGCCTCTCCTCTTGAGACCTGAGATCTCACAGTCATAAACTAGCTAGATAATCCTAGAAGTTAAGCCTCAATTTGTGAATCTATACTAGTTCGTGGGGATGTAATTTTTGATTTTCCTAGAGAGAAATTCTATTTGGTGACAAACTTATAGTACCTGGTGAGGTCCTAGAGATGCTTCTTAGTATGTCTAACCAAGAGGAAAAATGAATTAATACATCTCAATAAACAACATAATAGATTCAACGATTGTGGAGAAGACTTTCTCTCAGAAAATCTAGCTAAGTTCTGCCACACAAGTTAATACAGTTTCACACATACCTGGATTCAAGGAGATGAAGAGGATGAGGCCGTAGCTTTATAGCCGGCGAGGAGAATGGAGCACTTCACTTGTGGTGAAGAGAAAGTTAAGAGACTTTACAGACCGTAGATCGAGGAAGTTACTTTCCTAATTGATCTAATCTTTTGCTTTTTGTTTTGTTTTTTTGTTTTGTTTTATTTGTTTCTAGGCTGGTTTGGCCATTGTAGACTCTATCTCTTTATTAATTAAAGGGATAATTTCAAATATATGCAATAAACTAATTAATTTATAATAAATATAACCATGTTTTTATTTACATAAAAAATAGCCAACTATTCCTATTGCACCATAAAGGCGCAGCCCAAACACTAAAAACATATCTGGCTGACTCTCTATTTTCTTTTTGATTTTTTCAGACCTCTTTTCATTTTCATTTCTTTGTTTTGTTCGTTTTTTTTTTTTTTAATTTAATTTTGTTTATTTGTTCTTCGACTAAATGGCCTTTTTATTGTAGCTAATAATTATATTAATCACCATGGAAAATTCATATATAACTTTTCAAACTTATATATGCAATGTATATGTTATATCAACATTTGTATATCTAATGTATCGATATTGTATATATGTATATAAACGTGGATCAATATTGTATAAATAGTTATGTAATATATCAACATTGTATAAATAGTGTAAAATGTGTATCGATATAGTATAAATATGTATCAATATTGTATAAATGGTATATAAACGTGTATCGATATTGTATAAATGGTGTATAAACGTGTATCGATAGTATATAAATAATGTATAAACGTTCATCGATATAATATATCGATATTATATAAAAGTTCTAAATCAGATACAACAACGTTTTATCTTCAGTTCCCATCATGAATTCGTGTCAAAACTACAGAGGTTCAAACGATAACAATCTTCAAATTCTTTCTTCAAACGATAACAATCTTCAAATTCTTTCTTCTTTTTCTCCTGAGAAGGCTAACAATTTCAAAAAGTAAAAACATTATCAAGAAAGAAAAAGTCCAAGGCCTCGCAAAATGCAATAAGATGTCCAAAAAAAATAAAAATCCCCTACGAAGCAAAAAGTTTCAAATTTACACAAGAGCATAAAAATTTCAACAAAAAAATCATGAGAACATTAGATATCTTTGCAGAGAAACTTGAAGTCAAAGAGACAGAGCATACTAAGAGGTAAAATTTCGTCAAATGCAAAGGGATCAAAATATAATATCCAAAAAAGCAATAGTTCAAACTTAAACCAAACAGAAAAATTTAAAATGGCAACAACAAATAAGTTTATCGCATGACAACCTCCCCAAACTCCCCAACCTTCCCAAATAACTTCTTTGAATCCAGATCAACTCAAAATTTTCTTTAGACAGTCTCAAATTTTAGATATGAGCTCATCTCGATGTTTTAAATCTATTGGTATATAATTGGCTCGAAATGGTTCACATTTGTGGTACATCAAATTTTTTTGAAAAAGGGAAAACAACGAAGAATGAGGAGGAGGAAGAAGAAGAAGAAGGAAGAAAGTAGAAGACCTGACAATTTTTCGGTAATTAAGTTGGATGAGCAGACATTTGCCTTGTCTATTATTTTTTTGGTAATTAAGTTGGCCGAATGGCCATTTGCCATAATTATCCCTTAATTAAATGAAGTACAACCCAACATAAAGTTTAATTAAAAAAACACATAACGTATTTTATCCATTTCATTTTATTTTGCTTTTATTGATGTGGTATTCCCCTTAAAAAGCTATTTATTAGGAGTTGTTTTATATATCCCTATTAATTATATTTTGGAAGTATATGATTAACAACTATTACATTAAACAATTACTTAATGATAAGGCTAATATCGGAAGAAAATAATAAACCTCTCTTGAGTAGCTAAAGTAATAAGTAAAAAAAAATATTTTCAGTAAAAGTGTCACGACCAAAATTATGAGGTCGCGCATGCAGTTACTTGAGTATAACTAAATAGGATAACCCTTACTATCCAATCATTATCAAGCAGAATTTCTTGAAATCAATAGCATTATAATAATCAGTTCAATTCAAAACTCATAATTGTTGTTTTTGGGTTTGTAAAATCTGTATTTTCATATGAACTTCAACAATATGTTCAAACTAAAGTATAAACAACTTAATGAAGTTCTAACTCTGTATTCACAACTGTGAACTTCACCAATAAGTTCAACCCAACTTATGAACATCAAAAATGAAGTTCAAACTATTTTCTGGAAAATAGCAAAACCAAACGTTTAGAAAGAGATGAAGATTAGAAGATTCAAGTCCACCAAATTCACAGTATGTCCTTAAGGAAATTATTTCCCTCAAGTACCTGAGGTTGTGGAATATATCCTCCCAGGATAAAATAAATCACTTCGACAGAATAACGGTACCTCATATTCTGTCAAACTACGAACGCACTCAACGGTTGCAAATCACACTTGAGTTTTTCAAGAAGAAGAGTGTTTTGAACTTCACAAAATCATTCCTATACCTTAGGAAAAATCAGGTATTTATAGCCAAAAGATGTTGCTTCAGAAAAGAAACAATGGTTCATCAAGAGTTGCACTCTTTTAAAATATTGGGCCCACATGCAGACCCATATGCGTCGGCACATGGCCACATGCAGCCGCATGTTGTGTTGCCCACAAGACAAAAAGTTCAGGACTGAAATGTGTTGGAATGTGTGCACCCATGTGCGCCCGCACATGGATAGAGGTGCCCTCATCTCACGTTTTCATCTTCAACCTGTGATCTGAAAGATCGCGACACTTTGATGGGCGTTGTGACATGCATTCGTACATGCTCGTGTGCGTACATAAATGGAGAAATTTTTTTGTATCGGATTTTTGGATTACTCTCAAGTTTCAAATAAATTTTGTCCAAAAATATAGTCTATCTCGATCGATCATTTGACAAATCCAAATACAAATCTAAATCTAAATTAAAATCCAAATCCAAATCCAAATCTAAATTCGAAGCCAAAGCCTATCCGAGCGAATGACGATGACGACGGGACGAGACTAATTTGGTATAACACTCCTTTTATAAGTGAATACATATTTCACTTTTCCTTTATTTTTTTCTTCCATTTTCCATTCACATTTCATTTAGAACCCAACAATCCCCCACATGAATGGGGAATGTCTATTTCATCAAAAAAAATATATGGACAAGTGTGTGTTCTACAAGCAAAGACTAATTGCATCTGAATAAGTAGGCTTCCCTTTGAACTTTCCATAGTGAACTTGTATCGGATGCACTCGCTCAATCGATAGATGCGATATCTCTAAACCGTCAAACTTTAGAGTACACCAATACAACACGTCACATAACTAGCCTTTCACCATTTATGGTTCTCACGGCTTTATTCTTTTCAGCCATGAACACTGCCTGGTTTCATGAGAGATTAGAGAATAGTCCTTTACTATCATTCTCCTTGAAGAGGCTTCCACTTCACCCTCACATAGGTGATTCATAAAAATTTAATCCTATAGATCAAACTATTTGGTCAAATCTGCCAAACTTAGAAACCATTAAAAATCTTTAAACTATAAACCTTATGTTATTTCCTGAACATTGTCTTCATCACGAGAATGGATTGAATTAATTTACAAACCATCAGTCACAACTTTGATTGATCTCCTTGAACCTAGCTCTTGGGATCTCCAGTCTACTAGGTAGAGTTACTGTCGTGATGAATTGTCCTAGGCATAAACCCATTCCCTTCGATGACCTCTCAACTCCCTCTCTAGTTAGGCCTTTTGTAAGTGGATCCGATACATTATCCTTTAACCTTACATAGTTAATCGTGATAATTTCACTAGAGAGTAGTTCTTAACGGTATTATGTCTCCATCTTATATGATGAGATTTCCCATTGTACATCATGCTCCCTGCCCTACCTATTGCAACTTGACTATCACAGTGTATGTATACTGGTGCCAAAGGTTTGTGCCAAAAAGGAATAGTTTCCAAGAAATTTTGAAGCCATTCAGCTTCTTCACCGGCCTTATCTAAAGCGATAAATTCAGATTCCATTATAGAGCGGGCAATACATGTCTGTTTGGATGATTTCCAAGAGACTTCTCCTCCACTAAGAGTAAATATATATGCACTCTTGGATTTTACTTTATTTGACCCGTTGATACAATTTGCCTTACTATATCCTTCAATTACAGATGGATATTTGTTATAATACAAAGCATAATTTTGAGTATGTTTTAGATACCCCAAAACTCTTTTCATTGGCATCCAATGTGTTTGATTGGGATTACTCATGTACGGACTTCATTTACTAATAGCATAAGCTATATCTGGTCCCGTACAATTCATGATATGTATCAAACTTCCCAACGCTCTTGAATATTCCAATTGTGAGTCACTTTCACCTTCATTCTTTTGAAGTGCAATTCCAGAATTTATACGCAAATCAAGATCGATAAAAGAAAGGTTTTCAATCACCAACTCAAACTTATTGTCAAATCCTACTCAGTGGAATATGAAGGTACTTATGGAAAAATAGGCCAATCTGGTCTTTCACAATAAAGCGATAGACGAAACTGCCATGAAACAACTTATTTGTAGATTAATAGAGCACTTCAAAATGGCATATACATCACATATCCTGGATCAAGTAAAAACTCTGGGGTTCCAACAAGCTCATGTCTAATGGAGTCTTGGCAATATTGAAATCCAAATACTTGAACTTGTCAACTACCTTTTCAATATAATGAGTCTGCGACAATGCTAACCCTTGTGGAGTTCTATGGATTCTTATCCCTAAGATCATATCAGCAACTCTAAGGTCTTTCATATCAAATCTACTTTCTAGCATTCACTTTATAGCATTTATGTTAGAAATGTCTATACTGATGATCAACATGTCATCTACGTACAAACAGATAATGACTTTATGATTTGGAGTGTCTTTAATGTAAACACATTTGTCATACTCATTAATGTTAAATCCATTTGTCAACATGGTTTGGTCAAATTTTGCATGCCACGAGCTTTACTCCATATAGTGACTTAACAAGTTTGGACACTTTTTGTTCACATCCATTTGATGCATTTCAAAATCATAGACCTCTGCTAGTGCAACCAACATCCGAATGGATATTATCCTTGTTAATGGTGAGTATGTGTCGAAGTAATCAATACCTTTTTATCGAAAGCCTTTAACAACAAGTCTTACCTTGTATTTGTCAATAATTCCATCAAATTTCATCTTCCTTTTGAAAATCAATTTAGAACCTAAAGGTTTATTACCTGGAGGAAGATTGACCAACTCCCAAGTATGGATGTTCAATATTGAATCAATCTTACTATTGACAGTCTCTTTCTAAAAGGATGAGTCCGCATAATACCTTGCTTCTTTGAATATTTGAGGCTCATTTTCAAGAAGAAATGTTACAAAATCTAATCCAAAGGAAGTCAACATTCTTTGATGTTTACGACGCCTTGGATTCTCTTCATTAAATACATTCTCTTTTGGTTCATCCCGAGGTCGTTTAGACCCTTCACTAGACAACTCATGTCTAGTTTTATATGGATAAATGTGTCCAAAGAACTCAACATTATCTGATTCAATTACCGTATTATCATGAATATCCGGATGTTCAGATTTATGAACAAAAATTGACATGCTTTACTGTTTGTAGCATATCCGATGAAAACACAGTCCACAGTCTTTTGTCCTATTTTCACCATTTTTGGGTATAGGAACTTGGACTTTTGTTAGAAACCTCCACACTTTTTAATATTTCAAGTTACATTTCCTTCTTTTCTATTTCTCATATGGAATAGATTGTGCCTTGCTATGGGGCACTCTATTGAGTATTCGGTTTACTGTAAGAATAGCTTCTCCCACACGTTTTGCGGTAAACCTGAACTTATAAGTAAGACATTTATTATTTACTTCAATGTTTGGTTTTTCCTTTTTGCAATTCCATTCAATTGAGGTGAATACAGAGCAATAGTTTGATGGATAATCCCATTTTCTAAATATATCTCTACAAAAGGAGATTCAAACTCTCCACACCTATCACTTCTTATCATTTTAATCTTTTTATCCAACTGATTTTCAATTGTATTTTTATATTGCCTAAATACTTCTATTGCTTCATCCTTACTATTCTTCAAATAAATATAACAATATCTAGTGCAATCATCAAAAAAAGTTATGAAATACTTTTTCCCACCACGACATGATATTGACTTCATATCACAAATGTCTATGTGAATTAAGTTTAAGGGTTTGAAATTCCTTTCAACAGACTTGTATGGATGCTTAACATACTTAGATTCAACATATGTTTGACACTTCGATTTATTGCACTTAAATTTAGGCAAAACTTCCAAACTTATCAGTTTTCGTAAGGTTTTGTAATTGACATGTCCTAAACATTTATGCCATAATTTATTAGACTCAAGAAAGTAAGAAGAAGCCTCAAATTTATTTATTTCAACAACCATTACATCAAGTTTGAAAAGGCTCTCATTGAGGTAGCCCTTTCCCACATACATTTCATTCTTTCTTATTACAATTTTTGCCTATAAAATGCACACTTAAATCCATTTTTAACGAGAAGTGTTGTAGACACTAAGTTCTTTATAATAGTAGGAACATGGAGAACATTGTTGAGAGTGAACACCTTATCGAAATTCATCTTTAGGAATATCTTCCCACTTCATTAAACCATGGTTGTTGCAGTATTTTCCATGAAAATTATTTCTTTGGGACCAGTGGTATCCTAAGTAGTGAAAGATTTTTTATCCCCACAAACATGTCTAGTGACTCCTGAATCAAACCACCATTTATTTTGATTTCCAACTAGAGTGCATTCAGTGATCATTGCACACAGATTTTCAGTCTCTTCAGTTGCTTCCACCAGGTTTATCTAATTTCTTTTCTTATTCATCTTCAGAACTTGATAATTTAGAGCTTTGTGGCCAACTTTACCTTTTTATTGTAGGAAAGGATTTGAACTTCTATAAATAGAAGATCCCCCTTCTCATATCATAACACAATAGCATCCACAATGTAGTCCTTAAAGAGTCTTGTTTAGAGGGAGATTTTCTCTCAAATAGATTTTATACTTTTTTCAATTAGTATTAATATGTAGGCCAATTGACCAAACCCTATCAATAATGTGTTTTTAGTATGTTTTTATGTGTCATCCGATTTATCATCTACATGGTTTGCAACTATAAGCTTTCGCATGACGCCCTTTCGATTTCGAACCCCACACTTTTTTGAGGGAAAGCCCCTTGAACCCAGTATCCTTTTTGATTTTTAGGAGTAATTTTAAAAATTTTGTCATTAGGAATAAATAGAGATCTATGCATGATCACATCTATGGAAGTGGGTGAGTGTGAGGTGGAAGAGTGCAAACCACCAATTACCTCTTTGGACACTCTCATGAAGTTGCCTGAATCGACCAATAAGCCTAAACCCGCACTACTTGAATGGCGTACGGAAAAGGTAGGTGTAAGAAGAGTGGAAGACCTCGATCATGATTCAAGAGGTCAGAAAAGAAGGAGAATATGGTCTCCAAGTAGGAGGAAGAGGATGAGAGAATATGGATGATGAAGTTGTGATACGAGTCGTACCGTAACAATAAATCAGGCGCTGCTTGGGAGGCAAACCAAGTTAAGGTAGTTGTTTTATTTTTTTTGTTTTCTTTAGTATCATTGTTTTTATTTTTTGTTTTGAGTTGACAGGTTAAGGGGAAGTCTGAGTACCCAAGATCTTAGCTAAGGAGCATGGAAAAAACTAAGTATGGGGTTCCCCAGACCTCCTTGATGAATATGATGCTACTGGCTAGGCCTAAAGGCCTCAGGGAGTATTTCTATCCTTACTTTTAATTTATACTTTGAGGAAAAAATGTGATTTTAAGTGTGGTATGGGAAATATTCCAATTTGGTTAGGGTTGAGTGTGCTATAGGAGTCTTTTGGTTATTTGGTTTGTTGCTTTTTGATTATGTTGCTGAAAATTTGAAAAATACAAAAAGATTTTCTTTTAGTAATTTTTAGTTTTTTTAGGAGCAAACTTCATCCACCCCTCGGTTTTTCTTTTCTGATCTTTTTCAAGGGGAAGACCTTTGAACCCAGTATCCTTTTTGATTTTTAGGAGTAATTTTAACTTTTTTCCATTAGGAATAAATAAAGATGCTCTTTTTAGGTGCTACACATGATTACTTGATGCAAGTTGGTGTTAAAATTCTATGGCATGGTGTGAAAAAGTGAATGACGAGTGTGAGACACCTAGTCTCTTTTATATGACTATTGTGTGATATTGGCTTAATAGTGAATTCTTGTTATTACTTTGTTGAGAGTCTATGGGGATCCTTCTTGATTTGAGCATGTGCCATGTGTGAGTGAGCTTTTGTTATATTCTATATTGTATAGTGATGTCTAGAACTTGCCCGGTGTGTTTGCAAAGCGAAATAAAGAATGTTGAGTTTAGGAGAAGATAGAGGCATTTCTTTGATAGCCATGTTTTATACCCACCTGAACTACCCTTTGTGCATGATATTAGTTAGCCTAGTTGAGCCTTCAGCCTATTTTTTGGTAGCCTTATATGTAGCTTATTCCTTTTCCTTTAACTTCCCACAATTTGATCCAAAATTACGAAGTGCTTTAGTTGAGAAATTAAGATGTTAAGGAGGGGAAAAAGAAGAAGGAAAAAGTCAATTTGAAGTCCTAAGTAAATAGCTTTTGGTGTGCTGAAAAGGTTTATGTATTGTTGGTAGGGAGTAATGTAATGAAAAAAAAATAGATCAAAAGTGAATCATGTGTTGATAGCAAATACTCCAGGCTAAAGATGTGTAAGCTAGCTTAAAGAGATGGGGCAAGACAAAAGAGAGTTGGGAAGATGATAGTGGTGTAAAATAGGTTCGTTAGAGATAATCTTAGTGAAAATTGTGATGTATTAAAGCGCTTAGGGAAGATAGTCACTACTCTTGACCAAATAGTTTCTACCCATCCCTTAGAGTACATTACAACCCGTAAAGTCCTACTTGATCTTGAGCTTTGAAATTCTTATATTAGTGGAGTACTACACTAAGGGAAAGCGTATGGTTAGTCTAATATCGCATGTGAATTCTTTGTGAGAGTGAGCGGAATTTGATTCTTACACCCATTCTTGAAATAAATTGCATATTTGTAAGTAAATGTGGGTGACTCTCTTGTGGTGACGGTGCATGTTTAATGATAACTAGGTGACTTATATGATCTCTTTGTTGAATAATATGCATGAGTTTTCCAACTTAATAGAGTCAATTCTTGAAGTTAGGAAGTTTTGAAGTAGTATTCATGCGTTTCAAGTTATAAGCTAACATGCTGAGTATAAAACTTGCTATTCATGTGGTTTGTGTAGTTCTACCTTGACTATACTAGTTTTAGTAATGTTTTTAGAGTCTTCTTTGATGGTGATTAATTTGAAGAGTTGTTCGAGATTAATTGTTATAAACTAATTGTTAAAGGATGATTTGTGGTTAGGATAGAGATATACCTAAACGCCCCACTTGATTAATTAAACGAGAAGGTAGTTTAATGCACTTAAATTAAAAACTCACATCCCTGCTCAACAATGTAGTTGTGAGATTAATTTGGGTAGATGACTTAGAGGATGACCATTCCCAAGTTGAATATCAACCCCGTGGATCAACAATCACGATAAGCACCAACACCAACTAGAAACCATAGTTATGTATGTAATGACCCTCCCGGACATTTCCCTTGTTTTTGTGTGTTCTCGATGTTTAGAGCTTTTCTACAATTGCCCCAAATTATTTATGACTTGCTGGGACTGACAGTTCAGTTTTTGGGCAGTGCGTTTGAGAATATTATTTATACCGAGCCCGTTGTGAAATTTTTTTAACTTAAATTAAAATTTGCTAAAATGGCATATTTATATTACTTTATGATAGTTTTATAATTTATGATATTTTTAAAAAGGGATAGTAAAATGTCAAGATTAACTTACCTATTAAGTAATAGGTGTAGTGTATATATATGTTTTAAAAAGAGAAATAATTTATATCTATGTACAACCCCTCATTTTCTTTTACAACATTCTCTCTCTATATTTCACTATATTTGATCAACTTAAGCTCAACTTTGATCATTTTTAGTGAGATTCAAGGTTAGGGATTGGTAGAATTGGTTCCGTGGTTGCGCTATAGTCGTTTCTACGGTACGTTTTCTTATTTTTACGGTAGTTTTAGTTACGGTGGTTGTTGGGATTGGTGTTGATGTTTGAGATATATATTGAGCTCAAATTGAGCGGTGTTAGTTGTGACTATTGGTCACGGGGTGATTTGGGACGCTGTGACAATTTTGGTTTTGCGATTTCGCAAGTGGGCCCCACATGGACCGTTCGAATATTTTTTCCGAACTAATGCCATATGGGTATCAATATTCATGTTTTGACATGTAGTTTATTATTTTTCTAGCGTGTCAGAAATCTGAGGTCTCGCGGAAGGAGAAAACTCCTATTTAGCAAGCTTGGGCAGACATTCAGCGGTGTCCAGGTAGGCTAGGCTTACCATACACCTAGACTGAGTTTATTTATAGTATTTGCATACTATTATGCTAGTGTTTTGGCTGGTAGTTGTAGATTGGCATTGGCTTGCTATGATTAGGCCTTTTGGGCCGGTTAGGGCCTTGTTCGGATATGTTCCGGGCCCGTTATCCTCGTGGCATGCCAGAGATTAGGGGTGGGCATTCGGTATTCGGTTCGGTATTTTCATATTTCGGGTTCGGTAATTCGGTAATCGATAAATGAAAGTAGATACCAAATACCATACCATTAAATTTTGATTCGGCAATTCGGTGATTGGTAAATTAAACTTCGGTTCGGTATGGAATTTGGTAATACCATATTAAAGTTGGTAGACTCAAGGACACCGATAACAATTTAAAATAATATTTTCCAGCACCCTGCCATAGTAGCTATCTTTTGCACTTTTCCGATTTTCCCATGTGCTAAGTCAATTGATACCCTTCATGTGATATTTGATTTCACCCCTTACATTAATCATCTTGATTACCGGTAATGCTTCATCAACCATATAATTATATTAGCAACAAAGTCACTATCATATGTTATCAACTTTGATTACATGTTCACTTAGTTTATAAAAGAATATTTTCCAAGCTTATCGACTTTTACAACCAATAGCAAAACTAATTTATACAACTAGAAGACAACTAGGAAATTAATTAGGAAAGGCTACATACACAATGTCTTCACCAACTTTGATATACCAAATCTTACCTATAAATATATGTACTCTGTGAGTCTGTGTCCCTTAATAGAGAAAGGAACCATGCTCTTTTATGATCTAAATTTTTGCGAGTAACTAGAAAAATTCAAAAGCTAGTGGTTTATAAACAATAGACTTAACACAGAACTTGCATGACGACAGACTGACTAGCACGTAGAATCCATCCCCCTGCTTGTATAACATGTTAGCAAGTAATCATCCATTTTTGCTATGTTACTACCAAATAGATCAGTCAATTCAATTCCAAAACACACCACATGTTATGGTCTTACTTCATCATCATTCACTCTTTAACAAAATATATATATTAATATATCTAAGACCTTTATTTAATAAATAATTCAGTATTCGGTAAATACCAAATACCAAATGGTAGTAATATCTTATACCAAACCCGAACCCAAATACCGTAATTTTGAAATTTTACTCCCAAATACCATACCAAATACCGAATACCAAATTTTTTGGTTCGGTTCAGTAATTCGATTTTTGGTATTTTATGCCCAGCCCTACCAGAGATTACCTTTATAGGGTTGGTAATTTTGTACTACGGTTAGTAGGGGTTTGGGGAACCTTAGTCCAGACTCTGTTAGGTTTAGCCCAGACTTAGTTTCAGGACCCCGTAGTGGGCCCCGCTACTCTTCACAGTCGGTAAAGTTAGCTTTAAACATTGTTAGACTTAGTTAAGCCCTGAGATGATCTTTTAGGATAAAATTTGTGTTGAATTACCCCAGTTATTCTCTTTTGACCTGTTTAGCTTTGTCAGTCTCTGATAGCACCGTATTTGACCGGGGTCTGCTAGTTTGATTTAGAATGTGGACCCGCCTTGCCATGAATTATAATGTATACCCAGACTTGTATATATATATTATTTATAGTAGATAGTTGACCTGGAAGGATCCCGAGATTGACTTGTAGTATGTGGTGGGTTAGCTCTTTTATTTATGTTTCGTGTTCGTTCTGGGGCCGGTATGTCCCCGTTTACTTGTGTTTGTATGGATTCTGGCACTACTCTGTCACTTGGTTACTGATTATTATGAGTTTTGGTTCGAGTCCGGCCATTGATTTAGATATGAGTTGAATTACCCCAGTTATTCCCTTTTGACCTGTTTAGTTTTGTCAGTCTCTGATAGCACCGTATTTGATCGGGGTCAGCTAGTTTGATTTAGAATGTGGACCCGCCTTGCCATGACTTATAATGTATACCCAGACTTGTATATATATATTATTTATAGTAGATAATTGACCTAGAAGGATCTCGAGATTGACTTGTAGTACGTGGTGGGTTAGCTCCTTTATTTATGTTTCGGGTTTGTTCTGGGGTCGGTATCTCCCCGTTTACTTGTGTTTGTGTGGATTCTGGCACTACTCTGTCACTTGGTTACTGATTGTTATGAGTTTCGGTTCGACTCCGGCATCTGGTTATGATATGATTGGAGAGTTCTGGTATTGGGTACCGTGGTTATGATACTGTTGCTCTATGAGTTCCGTTTCAAGTCCAGTGGTTATGATATATATGTGGCCTAGTGTTATTATCCACTATGTCCTGTTCGATTTCAGCGTCTGGCTTCTTGTTATTACCCATTGGTGCCGGTTTAAGCCCAATGCACACCCTTGTTGGTTATTGTGGTTACTGGATACTGATACAGCTTCGAGACACTGGTGACTATGCATTTACTTTTCTTGTGTGTCCCGCTGGTTTATGGGGGCCAGACTGGGTTATTGTGTTCTTCTGTGTGCCTATCGGGTTTATGGGGGCCCAGATAGGTTATGTTTGATTTGTGTGTTTACTTACGCATTTAGTTACTCATTATTTTGTATCGTACTTATTCTCTCCTGAGCATATCTATACGCCTCGACAGTTACTTATGTACTTATTATTTATACCTCGGACCTAGCATGCACCCTCGCATTTTAGCTTGCTTATATTGTATTGAGCTCGATCGATCGATGATGCCTACTGAGTACCCGTTGTCCCGATACTCATACTACACTTCTGCATCTTTTTCCCGAATGCAGATCCAGGTAAGAGCCAACGATTTTGACGTGACTCTCTTCTCAGCACTGACTCCGGAGCAGGGTGAGCTTACTAACGTCCGGGGCAGATCCTACTCCATCTCTACTGTATAGTCTTTTTCTCTCGAGACTGTAGTACTTGTTGTATATATTTGGTTTCTGTCTTGTATTTTGGACATGTCTAGTAGTGGCTCTTGTACTGACCTCACTAGGTCTTGGGAGGGGTTCTTGACTTTAAATATTGTCCTCTTCCTTCTCAGTCTTGGTATGAATATATATTTTGATTTTGTTTTTATATTTCTAGCATGTTTATTAGTATGATTACTTTCACTTCATCTCTATTTTCTGAGATTTCGCTGGTTAGCCTGTCGCTTGTCGCTTCGCGCTAGGGTTTGACTTGCCTATTGGTGGGTTACTTTAGGTGCCATCATGACTCAAAAAATTGGGTCGTGAAAGCTTGGTATCAGAGCCTAGGTTTCACTGGTATTGTTGGTGCATGAGTCAATGTTTAGTAGAGTCTCGCGGATCGGTACAGAGACGTCCGTATCCTATCTTTCGGAGGTTACAGAGCATGTTTAGGGTAAATCTTATTTCTTTGATTCGTCTCCGTGCGTTGGTGTCTATGTTGGTTTCTAATCTCTATTTGGTTCAATTTTTACGCAAATGGTTAGGACGCATAGTACGAGAGTCAGGGGTCAAAATCACGAGCCTGCAGCGAGGGCTCCTGGTTGGGGCCGAGGTCGACCACTTAAGGTCGAAGGCAGGGTAGAGTAGCAGCCCCAGGCCCAGATCGTCTTAGGGATCAGTCACCCTATCCCATTATAGTTCCAGATGTTTTACCTCTACAATAGTCGGTGGGCCAGGGAGCAGCCCAGGCTCCACCCAGTTTTATTGATGTTTCTTTACTCCGAGGTACATTGCTTCAGATGTTGGGGATAGTTGGATGTCAGCCTACAACAGAGGTAGCTGATATGGGGGAGCAGGCAGCAGCTGTAGCACCCTAAGTTACTGTTCAGCCAGTATCGGTAGCTTCACAGCTGGATACAGATCAGCCTGTTATGTTTGTCGATGAGCAGAAGATGTTGGGGAATTTCTTGAGGTTGACTCCACCGATATTTGCTGGTACTCTGGGTGAATATACATATGAGTTCTTGTCCAGCTGCGAGGATAGACTGAGCAATTTGGGATTGGTACAGTCTCGTGGTGTTGACTTTGTGGCATATCAGTTTGATACTGCAGCAAGGAGATGGTGGAGGGGATATCTTAATTCCAGGCCAGCGGGATATCCGCCTGTTACTTGGACCCAGTTCTCTGAGATTTTCTTGGGAAAGTATATGCCTCGTACTATGCGGGAGCGGCTTAGGGATGAGTTCTCCAGATTGACTCAGGGTTCATTATCTGTCGCTGAGTATGAGGCGAGGTTTCACGATCTTGCTAGGCACGCTACTTCTATTTTGTCTGATGAGTATGAGAGAGTTAGATGTTTTGTCAGGGGACTGAGATTTCCACTTTGCAGGGCTACCCAGAGTTTAGTGACTTCAGGGAAGTCATTCGTAGAGATTACTGAGCATGTATACTCTATTGAGGAGATGGATCGCGAGGCCCAAGGGGGCAGCGATAAGAGACCTCCTGTCCAGGGTAGTTTCAATGGGAGCCATAGTGGTTCGCAGTTCAGAGGCCGTGGTTTCCAGTTTTAGGGTAGGTACCCTCAGCAGCAGCAACAGTCTTTTCAGCGATAGGGTCAGCCCAGTAGGCCCGTACAGTCAGCCTTGCAGATATCTGATAGGGGTCAGCCCGCCTATAGTGGTTTTGTTAGTCAGCCTCAGGGACGTGGTCAATCCAGTTCATCGATTAAAGGTGGTCATATCGGATCTTCTAGGCCGAACAGGGAGCCAGGAGCATGTTATACTTATGGGGTTGTCGGTAATTTCCCATGTGAGTGTCCTCAGCGCAGGGCTGTTGAGCCTTCAGTTCAGACAGCACAGCCCATCAGATCTATATCGCCAGCAGGCAGAGGTGGTGCACAGGGTCATCGGGGTGGTTCTCAGGGTTTTCAAGGTGGAGTGCAGCGAGGTCGGACTGGTGGTCAGGTTGATGCTCAGACTAGTGGTAGCCAGCGTCAGTTGTATGCTGTGCCGGCTAGTCCGGAGACTGAGGCTTCGGATGCGATGGTTATAGGTACGATTTTTGTATGCCATCAGCCAGCTTCTGCATTATTTGATCCCGGATCCATGTTTTCTTATGTATCTACTTATTATACACCACGGTTTGGTTTATGCTCCGAGTTGTTATTTGTGCCCTTACGTGTATCTACCCCATTGGTGATTTCTTAGTAGTGGATCGGGTATATAGATCATGTCTGGCGACTATTCAGGAGATTGAGACTCAGGTTAATTTTATTGTATTGGCCATGGTAGACTTTGATGTGATTCTGGGCATGGACTGGTTGTCTTTTTATCATGCAGTCTTGAATTGCTTTGCCAAGAGCGTTACCTTAGCCATGCCCGGTGTACCCCTGGTGGTGTGGTAGGGTTCTGTTAGCCACACCCCGACGGGGATTATTTCATATGTTTGGGCTCGTAGATTGATGGCGAGGGGATGTGATTCACTCCTTGCTTACGTTCGGGATGCTAGCATTGAGAGTCCGTCACTTGACTCCATCCCGATTGTTTGTGAGTTTCCTGTTGTATTCCCGACTGACATACCTGGTCTTCCTCCTGAGCGTGATATAGAGTTCATTATTGACCTCGAGCCGGGCACTCGACCTATTTCTATGGCTCCTTATCGTATGGCTCCTGCTGAGTTGAGAGAGTTGAGTAGTCAGCTTGAGGATCTTTTGGGAAAGGGTTTTATCAGGCTGAGTGTGTCGCCATGGGGTGCTCCAGTTCTGTTTGTAAAGAAGAAGGACGGATCTATGCGTATGTGTATCGATTACAGGCAGTTGAATAGGGTAACAGTGAAGAATAAGTATCATATGCCTCGTATTGATGATTTGTTTGATCAGCTTCAGGGTGCAGTGGTATTCTTGAAGATAGACTTGAGATCTGGATATCATCAGTTAAGACTTAGGGCTGATGACATCCCTAAGACAGCCTTCAGGACTCAGTACGACCGCTATGAATTTTTGGTAATGTCTTTTGGGTTGACTAATTCCCCAACAGCTTTCATGGATTTAATGAATCGTGTATTTAGGCCATACTTAGACTCATTTTTGATTGTGTTTATTGACGATATCTTAGTTTATTCGAGAAGTAGCGAGGAGCACGAGCAGCATTTGAGGATTGTGCTCCACACTTTGAGAGATCACCGGCTTTATGCCAAGTTCTCAAAGTGTGAGTTCTGGCTTGAGTCTGTAGCTTTCTTGGGGTATGTTGTATCCAGACACGGTATCATGGTAGACCCAGCAAAGATTGAGGCTATTCAAAGTCGGGCTACGCCCACGTCTCATACAGAGGTTCGCAGTTTTGTTGGGTTGGCAGGGTACTACAGGCGGTTTGTTGAGGGCTTCTCATATATTGCATCTCCTATGACCAGATTGACCAGGAAGGAGGTTCCATTTCAGTGGTTTGAGGATTGTGAGGCAAGCTTCCTGAAGCTCAAGGATCGACTTACTTTTACCCCTGTGTTGACTCTTTCAGTTGAGGGTGAGGGTTTCACCGTGTATTGTGATGCGTCTGGTATCGATTTAGGATGTGTTCTGATGCAGCGGGGTCATGTTATTGCATATGCGTTGAGGCAACTGAAGGTGCACGAACGTAATTACCCCACTCATGACTTGGAGTTAGCAGCGGTAGTGTTTACACTATGAATTTGGAGGCATTATCTATACGGTGTTCATTGTGAGATATTTACAGACCACCGCAACCTTCAACATATTATGACCCATAGGGATCTTAATTTGAGGCAACGCAGGTGGATTGAGTTGTTGAAGGACTATGATATCTCTATTCTCTATCATCCGGGCAAGGAGAATATGGTAGCGGACGCCTTGAGCCGGAAGGCAGTGAGTATGGGTAGTTTAGCCTTTATTCCAATTTCTCAGTGGCCATTAGCTTTGGACATTCAGACCTTAGCTAATTCAATAGTTCGATTGGATATTTCTGACCCCAGGAGGATTGTTCCTTGCGTTGAGGCTAGATCTACTTTGCTGGAGCAGATTCAGTATTGTCAGTTTGAGGATAGTAGTATTCGTAGCCTTCGGGATCAGGTGTTAAGGGGTGAGTCCGAGAGGGCTACCTTGGATTCGAATGGTGTTCTGAGGTTTGATGGTCGTATTTGTGTTCCAAGGGTTGGGGATTTGACTCAGTTGATTCTGCACGAGGCGCACAGTTCTATATATTCTATTCACCCTGAGATAGCTAAGATGTATAGAGATCTGAGACAACATTATTGGTAGCGTGGTATGCGATGAAACATAGCAGGGTTTTGAGCTCGATGCCTATGTTGTCAGCTGGTAAAGGCCAAGCACCAGAGACCCGGTGGTCTACTTCAGCAGTTACCCATTCTCGAATGGAAGTGGGAGCGGATCACGATGGATTTTGTTGGTAGGTTACCTCGCACCTCTCGTGGCTTTGATAGTATTTAGGTTGTTGTAGATCAGTTGACTAAGTCCGCACACTTTATCCATGTTCAAGTTTCCTACAGTGCTGAGAAGTTAGCTCGTGTATATATTCAGGAGGTAGTTCGCTTACACGGAGTGCCAGTGTCTATTATTTCAGACCGAGGGTCTCAGTTTACCTCCATTTTTTGGCGGACTTTCCAGGAAGAGTTGGGTACTCAAGTGTACCTTCGTACTGCATTTCATCCTCAGAGCGATGGGTAATCAGAGCGGACTATTTAGGTGTTAGAGGATATGCTCTGCGCTTGTGTACTTGACTTTGGGGGCCAATGGGATCAGTTCTTGCCTTTAGCAGAGTTCGCGTATAATAATAACTTCCACTCCAGCATTCAGATGGCTCCGTTTAATGCTTTATATGGTAGACGGTGTCGATCTCCAGTTGGTTGGTTCGAAACTTCAGAGTTCAGTCCTTGTGGCATAGATTTGCTCCGAGAGTCTTTGGACCGAGTTAGGGTGATACAGGACAGGGTGTGGACAGCTCAGAGTAGACAGAGGAGTTATACTAACCATAGACGTCGTCCATTGAGATTCATAGTTGGTGATAGGTTCTTCTTACGAGTATCAACAATGAAGGGCGTGATGCGATTCGATAGGAGGGGTAAGCTTAGCCCCAGATATATTAGGCCCTTTGAGATTCTGCGGACAGTTGGGGAGGTAGCATATGTGTTGGCTTTACCTCTGATATTTTTAGCTATTCACCCATTATTTCATGTTTCTATGCTGCGACAGTACATTCCGGGTGAGTCGCATGTGCTTCAGTGGGACTCGGTTCAGTTAGACGAGAAGTTAGCATTTGTTGAGGAGCCTATGTCCATTTTAGCCACAGATGTCAGACGGTTAAGCTCCCGGGACATTCCAATAGTTAAGGTATAGTGGCGTCACCGTCTGGTTGAGGAGTCCACTTGGGAACTTGAGCGTGATATGCAAGCCCAGTATCCCTACTTGTTCACGTCTTCAGGTATGCACTTATTGTTGACTTTTGCGGACAAAAGTCCTTTTAGTAGTGGATGTTGTAATGACCCTCCCAGTCATTTCCCTTATTTTTGTGTGTTCTCGGTGTTTAGAGCTCTTCTACAATTGCCCCAAGTTATTTATGACTTGTTGGGACTGACAGTTCGGTTTTCGGGCAGTGCGTTTGAGAATATTATTTATACAGAGCCCGTTGTGAATTTTTTTAACTTAAATTAAAATTTGCTAAAATGGCATATTTATATTACTTTCTGATAGTTTTATAATTTATGATATTTTTAAAAGGGGATAGTTAAATATCAAGATTAACTTAGCTATTAAGTAATTGGTGTAGTGTATATATATGTTTTAAAAAGAGAAATAATTTATATATATGTATAACCCCTCATTTTCTTTTATAACATTCTCTCTCTATATTTCACTATACTTGATCAACTTAAGCTCAACTTTGATCATTTTTAGTGAGATTCAAGGTTAGGGATTGGTAGAATTGGTTCTGTGATTGCGTTCTAGTAGTTTCTACGGTACGTTTCTTATTTTTACGGTAGTTTTAGTTACGGTGGTTGTTGGAATTGGTGTTGATGTTTGAGCTATATATTGAGCTCAAATTTAGCGGTGTTAGTTGTGACTATTGGTCACGAGGTGATTTGGGACGCTGTGACAATTTCGGTTTTGCGATTCCGCAAGTGGGCCCTACATGGACCGTTCGAATATTTTTTTCTGAACTAATGCAATATGGGTATCAATATTCATGTTTTGACATGTAGTTTATTATTTTGCTAGCGTGCCAGAAATCTGAGGTCTCGCGGAAGGGGAAGACTCCTATTTAGCAAGCTTTGGTAGATATTCGGAGGCGTCTAGGTAGGCTAGGCTTACCATATACCTAGACTCAGTTTATTTACAGGATTTTTTCATACTATTATTCTAGTGTTTGGTCTGGTAGTTGTAGATTGGCATTGGCTTGCTATGATTAGGCCTTTTGGGCCGATTAGGGCCTTGTTCGAATATGTTCCGGGCTCGTTATCCTCGTGGCGTGCCAGAGACTACCTTTATAGGGTTGATTAATGTTGTACTACGGTTAGTAGGGGTTTGGGGAATCTTAGTCTAGACTTAGTTTCGGGACCCCGTAGTGGGCCCCGCTACTCTTCACAGTCGGTATAGTTAGCTTTAAACATTGTTAGGCTTAGTTAAGCCCTGAGATGATCTTTCAGGATAAAATTTATGTTGAATTACCCCAGTTATGCCCTTTTGACCTGTTTAGCTTTGTCAGTCTCTGATAGCATTGTATTTGATCGGGTTTGGCTAGTTTGATTTAGAATGTGGACCCGCCTTGCCATGACTTATAATGTATACCCATACTTATATATACATATTGTTTATAGTAGATAGTTAACCTGTAAGGATCCCGAGATTGACTTATAGTACGTGGTGGGTTAGCTCCTTTATTTATGTTTCGGGTTCGTTCTAGGGCCGGTATGTCCCGTTTACTTGTGTTTGTGTAGATTCTGGCACTGCTCTGTCACTTGGTTACTGATTATTATGGGTTTCGGTTTGAGTTCGGCCACTGATTCAAATATGATGGTTACCAATTGTTATGAGTTTCGGTTCGAGTCCGGCATCTGGTTTTGATATGATTGGAGAGTTCTGGTATTGGGTACCGTGGTTATGATACTGTTATTCTCTGAGTTACGATTTGAGTCCGATGGTTATGATATATATGTGGCCTATTGTTAGTATCCACTATGTCTGATTCAATTCTGGTGTATGGCCTCTTGTTATTACTTATTGGTGCCGGTTCAAGCTCGGTGCACACCCTTGTTGGTTATTATGGTTACTGGATACTGATACAGCTTCAAGACACTGGTGACTATGCATTTACTTTTCTTGTGTGTCCCGCTGGTTTATGGGGTCAGACTGGGTTATTGTGTTCTTTCGTGTGCCTATCGGGTTTATGGGGGCCCAGATAGGTTATGTTTGATTTGTGTGTTTACTTACGCATTTAGTTACTCGTTATTCTGTATCACACTTATTCTCTTCTGAGCATATCTATACGCCTTGGCAGTTACTTATGTACTTATTATTTATACCTCGGACCGAGCATGCACCCTCGCATTTTAGCTTGCTTATATTGTATTGAGCTCGATCGATCGATGATGCCTACTGAGTACCCGTTGTCCCGATACTCATACTACACTTCTGCATCTTTTTCCCGAATGCAGATCCAGGTAAGAGCCAACGATTTTGACGTGACTCTCTTCTCAGCACTGACTCCGGAGCAGGGTGAGCTTACTAACGTCCGAGGCAGATCCTACTCCATCTCTACTGTATAGTCTTTTTCTCTCGAGACTGTAGTACTTGTTGTATATATTTGGTTTCTGTCTTGTATTTTGGACATGTCTAGTAGTGGCTCTTGTACCGACCTCAGCAGATCTTGGGAGGGGTTCTTGACTTTATATATTGTCCTCTTTCTTCTCAGTCTTGGTATGAATATATATTTTGATTTTGTTTTTATATTTCTAACATGTTTATTAGTATGATTACTTCCACTTCATCTCTATTTTCTGAGATTCCGCCCGTTAGCCTGTCGCTTGTCGCTCTGGGCTAGGGTTTGGCTTGCCTATTGGTGGGTTACGGTAGGTGCCATCATGAGTCGAAAAATTGGGTCGTGACAATATATGAATGTGAAGTAATTACCCCAGCCCTGGAATTCTTCATAAATTGATAACAACCCAAGTTTCATAATATTATTATTTCAATTATTTAGTTTCTAAAACTCAAAACTATTGTTGTAAATAAATCAAGCTTGTTTAACTTCAATAATAATACTTAAGTTGGATCGTCTTCTAAATACCAAGTCCTCGTCAATGGCACCAAAAACTTGTCGCTCCCAAACTCACACATAAGTGTACGTGGTCGTACAAGTAATATAGTGGCTCTTGTGTGCCGAATATCGATCCCACATGGACTTGGTATTTAGCAGACGATCCAACTTAAGTATTACTATTGAATTAAGCAAGTGTGATTTACTTCGTATCAGAGTTCTGAGTTTTAGAAAGTAAATAATTGAAATAACAATATTATGAAACTTGGGTTGTAATCAATTTATGGACAATTCCAGGGTTGAGGCAATTACTTCACATTCTTGTATAACTATGGTTTCTAGTCAGTGTTGGTGCTTATCGTGATTGCTGATCTACGGGGTTGATATTCATCTTGGAAATGGTCATCCTCTAACTCATCTACCCAAATTAATCTCACAACTACATCATTGAGCGAGGATGTGAGTCTATAATTCGAGTGCATTAAACTACCTTCCCATTTCATTAGCCAAGTGGGGTGTTAAGGTATATCTCTATCCTAACTACAAATCATCCTTTAAAAATTAGTTTATAACAATTAAAGACATGATCCACACTCCTTACGTTCTTCATTCTGTCCCTCAACTCCTATGGTTAATTTGTTTTGGAACTACAATTTATACTAAAGTTCATGACGCTTTAGAATAGTAAAACAAGAATGCAAGAACAATCACATGACTTGATAACCAAATATACCAACTATAAAACCATAATTAACCAATCATGTTGTAGCCTCAACCCTAGAATGAGGGTGTTTAGCCACTCATATTCATACAAACAATCTCCATAAAAGAGTTCATAACTTCTAACTACAAGAATAAAAAGTAAAAGAAGAAAGAACCCTAGTTTGAGCTCCTTGATGTCTCCTTTGCCCTCCAATTCGTGTGTCTTCCAAAAGATGTCAATAAATGTGGCTAAGTACTCCTTTTATAGTATTTTTGGTCGTCCTTAGGCTGCCCCATAAGACTAACTTAAACACCATAAACATGTACTTTAACACACAAATACACGTATACACACTTTATACTCAATAAGCACCTCAAGTTATCCTAAAAACTAAGCTAAACGCGCATAGATAATGACACTTAGGAGTATAAATACACCTAAGATTCATCCAACCAATAGCTCTAGTGTACCTCCATAAAACTAACACAAGAGACTCTACTTGCCACTTAACTAAATCTGTAGCAATGATTACTGGCAAGGTGTTATTTGCACCTAGAAATACATATCTCAAGTGCCCAGGCAATTCCTTCAATTCTAACACTGGTGGCTTTTCAATAGATGGTTTCGCCGGAGGATTAGGCCTATTTTTCAAGTCCAGGTCTAGCTTCTTCGAATCATATGAATACGAACCCATCATTGTAAGTGCACACACTGTCTCTTCATATTCTTTAATACCATCATCATCAAAATTCATTAACACGACTTCCAGAGTTTCAACCGTAAATCGTTCCTCAATAGGGACTTCTATCTCAGACTCATCAATAATATCTATTCTCGAGACAACATTCATCTCCATTGGATTTTTTATTGATTGACATATGTTGGACTCTACTTCCTCATCATTCAATCTGAATTTCAGTACATTGCATTTCATATCAACCAAAACTCGCCCAGTCGCTAAGAATGGCCTACCCAAGATTATCAACACTTTGAAGTCTACCTCGAAGTCTAGAATAATGAAATTCGTGGGAAATATGAAATCCGCTACCTTCACTAAAACATCATATAAGATTCCCTCATGCCTCTTGGTAGAACGGTCAGCCATCAATAGCCGCATGGATGTCAGTTTGGGGGCTCCTAAGTGCAACTGCCTAAAAATAGCTAAGGGCATCAAATTGATGCTCGCACCCAAGTCACATAGCACCTTAGCAAAACTGATTGCTCCAATTGTGCAAGGGATGGTAAATGCCCCTGGGTCTGCTTTCTTCTGAACCAACGACTAGATGCAATGGCACTGTAATAATGAATGTTGTCAGTTGGCTCAAAGCTCACAGTTTTCTTCTTGGTAACCAAGTCTCTCATGAACTTGGCGTAACCTGGTATTTGTTCAAGTGCTTCCACCAATGAAATGTTCACCGATAACTGCTTCAACGTAGACAAGAACTTAGTGAGCTTTCCATATTCTATCTTCTTTTTCGCTCTACGAGGAAATGAAGGAGGTGGTCCAGGAATTTTAGTTAAAGGCTTTGCAACCTTCTTACTCTTTTTCTCATTCAGCACATCATCACATTTCATTTCTGTGTATTTTTCGGCATCCACACTTTGTTCATCATTTTTTTCCTGTTTATCAGACTCAACGAGAACATCATTCTTGCTACTATTATTACTATTCAACTCATTATCAGAGACAACATTCTCTATATGTGTTTGAACCACAGCCTGTGGTCCGGGTAATATCTTACCACTCCTCGTGGTAATGGCCAAACATGCACCATCATTCCTTGGATTATTCACAGTATCACTTGGTAGGGTGCCGACCTTACACTGATTAAAGGTTGCACATAGATGGCCCATCTGAAACTCCATCTACTTGATTGAAGTTGAATGGGAGTCAACTAGTTGACTCATTGAAGACAAATCAGTTTTCACCTCTTTAATACCCGCTTCAGTTAACTTAACACCTTTCAACACCTTTGCTATCGTAGCTTCCATAAAGAGCTTACCTTAATCATCAACAATACCACCACGGCTACTCGGTGGTATATGCAAACCACTTCTATCACCCTTGTTCTTCCAGTTACCTTGGTCGCGATCTCTATAACAAGATTTGTCATAATAATTATTCCGTTGATAGTTTCGACCTTGGTTTACTTGGCCATTGGCCCGAAAACCCCCTTGGTTGTTCAAATAATTTGCTTTCTCCTCCAAATCAGAATCAGCAGCTCTACCTTGCAAATCCACAACTTTCACCTTCTCAACCCCAACAGACAACAAATGTTTAGTCAACAAATCCATTTGAGTCTTCATATGAGCCATATATTGATCGCGTTCCTCTTTTTTTACACATTGCTCCGCCGACATACCAACAACATAAGTGTTATTTACTACCTCAGAATCCCTGGTATGCCAAGCCATACTAGTATTTCTCAAGAAATCAAGTATCTCAGTTGCCTCCATATAAGTATATGCCATAAAAGCACCTCCGGATGCATTATCTACCATTGACTTTGTGACAGAGTTCAGTGTCTATAAAATGTCTGCATCAAATATTCTTCAGTGAGATAGTGGTTTGGGCATTGCATTAACTTTTTCTTGAACCTAAGACATTTCTCATGCAATGGCTCATGCTGTAGTTGTCTGAAATTACTAATTTCTTCCCGCAACTGTAACATTCTGGAAGATGGAAAGAACCTTTTAGGAAAGCTCCTTTCAACTTCCTCCAGTATGTTATAAAAAGGGGAGGTAGTTCATTCAACCACAACGTTGCCTCCCCAGACAGAGTCAGAGAAAACAATCTCAACTGAATAGCATTTTGTGATACTCCTGGATCATCAAATGACTTGCAGATGTTGATGAAATTCATCAAGAGCAAGTTCGGATCATCACCAGGCAAACCTCCAAATAATCCCTTCAAAGTAAGCAACTAGATCATTGTGCTGGTGATATTAAATTTAGTGCCACAAGCAAGTGGTGGTGGAACAATGGCTCTAGTAGTCCCAACTCCATCTAAATCAGCATCATCATCATTATCAAAAGAAATGTTCACCGCAGGCGATTGGCATCCCTTAGCTCTCTGTCATCGATTTTGGTTTGCTGGGGCAACATTATCAGCATGTTGCCCATCAACAACATCATTTAACTCCTCATCACCCAGGTCCTCATCATCTGCAGGTGGTACTCGACCGGGTGGGAGGCCTTAATTTCGATTTTATGCCTCCACGTTCCTCCTCAATGTCCTATTCAGTTCAGGATTGAATGGAATTAATGGTTCACCCAAATGACGGGTTCTTGGCATGCACAAGTGTTTGCCTGCAAGTACAGAAACAACAAATAAAAGTAAAATTAGTAAATAGGACTAATTGTCAAATAACACACATAAAAATTATTTGACAACCGTATTCCCCGGTAACGGCGCCAAAATTTGATAGGCCCAAACTACAACTCCCTTTCAAAGAGTGTAAACAGTCGTTGTCAAATATAGAACCCAACTAAGGTTGGGATCGAATCCCACAGGGAATAATGTGTCAAACAAATATTATATAGTTTCAGTGACGATTAGCCAGCAATTTTCATAAAACGGGGGGCTTTGTTTGACAGTTATGAATCAACGTAGATTTTAGTAATGCAACAGTAAATTTTATAACACTTAATTCAATAGAGAAAGGCAAACTAGGACTGTGTTCACCAAGGTTTCCAATCACCATTGAGTCATGAGTGAATATGAATTCGTGTTGAGAAACGACATTATAACGCAATTGATTCTTTAATTCATCTAACTATTTTCCAACCACACTAGATGAGTTTACACCCTAATTCTCTCAAACTTAAAGTGTCAAGCATATAATCCGATTTCATCCTCAATGGGTTAACTTTGTTAAAGCGTTAATCGTTAATTTGGAGGTTAGAAATTCTAATATAATCACTTAAACAACACAATTTCAACACCCATGAACCCTAAAGGTGATTTTCCACCATGGATTCCACAACCCTAGTTAAGTGGTTTTAGCTACTCATGATAAAGAACAAGATGAAATAGATAATTTTTATATAGCAAATAAGAATCCTTACAATGAAGAAATCACCAATCTCAATCTTTGATGTTCAAAACTAAGAATAATAGCTAAAAATGCCCTAAAAATCGTTTCTCTAGAGAAAGATAAGTACCAAATATCCCAAGTATGGAAGATGCCTCTTCTAAACCCTAAACTGGGTATTTATAGGCTCCAAATAAAACAAAGGCTTGGCGGACCGAGTAACAGACCAACATAGGTCTGACGGTTCATCACCTTGGCTATCTCTGGACTCCATTTTGCAACCCATTCTGGATTAGCCATGACGGTTCTGGTGATGGTAAGCCAAGGTCTTAACGGCCCGTCAGGGGAGCCATCACCAGTCTTTATTTTGAATCTGCATTCTGGTTAAGTCTAACAAACAGAGCGATGGTACGCCATGCTCATGACGGTCCATCAGTGACACCATTATATCATCTTTTTCAGCTGATTTTCATTTCTTTTACAGGATTGGGCTTATTACCTAAAAGCAAACATAAAACACATTAAAAAAACCACATATTGCTTGAAAACTCGCAATTATCCTTAGTTAAAGATGCTAAATGTAACATCATAAGCCGGCACATCAATTGTACAAGAAAGAAAAAGGATGGAATACACAAAACGAATCTCCAGAGACCTGGTAAGGTCAATAAAAGAGCCACTATATCAAAATAGAGTACTAAACAGTGCCAAAATATACAAAGTAGTCTCAGTGTATAAAAAATAACACTATCAACAATAATAGAAGAAGAAGGATCAGCTCCGGACTTTGAAAGCTCACCCAAAACTCCAGTCAACAGCACAGCTTGGGGTCAGCGTCAATGGAGATTACTGTACTAGAATCTGCATTAGGAAAAAAGATGTAGAAGTGTAGTATGAGTACCAAAACATGGGGTACTCAGTAGGCATCACAAGCCGACTGAACTCAATTACAGTAAAAGTATATATAAAGTGCGAATATATACTAAAGGCAATAAGTAAGAGTCAGAAATGAAATACAAGGCTATGTTAAGCAGATACGGTAAATCGAATAAAAATAACTTAAGCGCGGACGTAAATGCCTAGCTATAACCTAACTAGACCCCCTTAAGACCAGAAGGTACATACAAGGAGAAATAAACCCAGCTGAGCCCCATAAGCATGGTGGATACAAATAAGTGTAATACTAATACGAAGACACAAATAATAGTAAGAAAAGTAAAAGTGAGCAAAGATTGATATGCGTACCGTATAATCCTCCTCTAGCCATAACCATAAATCCCACCAGTCCTAACCAGATTTACAACCTAAGATCAATAGTAATAATAAAAATAGCTGCCTGATTCACACCGCAACTAATAGATAATAGCCAATATACCAGATGCCAGACTCAAATCAAAACTAATAGATAATACACATTAACCCAGATGTCGGACTCAAACTGGAAATAATAGGGGATAAATAGTAAGTCACATGTCGGACTCAAATCGGAACTCACAAGTACGCAGTAAGTAGGAATATCCCATAATCATACTCCATCTCAAGTTCATCAAGTCATTTTCCTACTTTTAGAAGGCCATAAATATTAAAGGAGAACCAGGTTCCAATTATTAAGTCCAAAGTCGCAATTTAAAGTCAAAATACTAATGTGACAAGGATGAAAAAGCTAACAAACTTAATGTAACGATTAGGCAACCCAATCCCAAATGATAGTCTCCCAAACATATTCTATAACCAATTAAGTCTAAAAGGGCGTTATTCTAAAGCAATCTATATTAAAGAGGGTTGATACGGCCAACTACACCTCGAGAGACCAATCTAAGGCAAGCAACTACCCAGGCCTAGACTAAGGCTTCTAAGTTCAATCCCAAGGGCCCTGATTAAGTTAAACCAAGTTCTAAAGGAGAAGTAACTACCAACCTAAGAAAACTCAAGTACGGAATATATCCTACAGTCCCCAATTAGCTAAAATAATCAAGAATTGTCTAAGCAACTATCCGAGCCATAAATACCCACCAACAATTAGTACAATACCACAATAATACTATAGCAGAGCATAGTCTAAATAAAGGTAAGCTTAGCCTACCTGGTGGCTAGACGATGCGCTTTCGATCAACTTCTCTGGACCTTTTCCTTTTCGAGAAGCATCCGACCACTGCCACGCTAGATTTTCTAGTTCAAATAAACTTGATGTAGACTATTTGACCCTCTTCTTTTTGGTACTATAATAGTAAATAAATTTGATCTTCCCCTCAATATCTTAACGTGATGCTATATATAAATAACTATTCTTGCAAAAATATAGGAGAATTTTCTTTGTAATGAAAAAGAGTAAGGGAGATATATGCTGAAATTCCTATACCTATACACTTATATATACAACTATTATCTTTGAAATGAATGTCTCACATATCTTAACAACTAATTAATAAAGCAAGGTGTCAAATTTGGAAAGAAATGAAAGATGTGCTGCCATGCTTAACTTCCACGTGGGAATTATGTGTCAACACTAAATTGCCACTTATCCATTTAACTCTAGCCACATATATACTAGGACATTGCATAGGTTTGTGATAAAATAGGTACAACATTTTGAATATATCATAATTAATAGAAAATTATTTTTAAAAAAGCCTCTATCATATAATAATAATTTTTGAACATATCTAGATTCACTATCTCCATTTAAAGTATTAATAAATTATAAAATAATATAAATATATCGTAACTAAAGAATTTTTATAAATATCTAAAATATTTTAGAAAGGTAATAGATAAATTTACCAATTTCTAATTTAAATCAAATACTTCAGAAAATGCTCGATGTTGATAAAATTCTCAAAAGAACTTCCCGGGAACCAAAATACATGTCCCCGAAGGTCATAGATAACGGATAGCCACTATCGGGAAGCTCGAAACATAAAAAATGCATGAAAATCAAAAAAAGACTTGGAGGGTCATGACATTCGTGAACGCAAACGAACTATGCTAACCTAGCAAATTCGGCATTCTAAAATCAATGGTACCACCAAATTTTCCATACGAGGTTATTTCGATAAAAAGTGGTCCTACACTCAAGGGTCCGTTTTAGCAAAAATCCTCCCAATAGCCCAAAATGAGAACCGAAGCCTCGAGATTTGGACCAAGGGTCCTCCAGCCTAAAATTAATATTTTGGAGCTCATGACACTGTCAGAATTGGCATCTGAGACTGTTTACCTGAAGTTTAAGCCCGAGACCCTTTTCTTAACAGCAAAAGCTCCAAAATAGGGAAATGGCTTTAAAAACCAAACGAACTGGTTGATAATAGAACTGTCAATCCCACCAAGTCATAAATTACTTAGGGGCAGCTGTAGGAAAGCTCTAAACACTAAAAAAGCACAAAAATATGGAAAATAACCTGGAGGTTCATTACAACATCCACTACTAAAAGGACTTTTATCCGTAAAAGTAAAGGATTAACATGTACCTAAAGGCTCAAACAGGTAGGGATACTGGGTTTGTATCTCATGTATTGTCTCCCAGGTAGCCTTATTGACTAGACGGTGTCTCCAATAAACCTTAACCAAGGGAATATCTCTGGAACGCAACTGTCTACCATCTTTGTCTAGGATAGATCCAAATTAACTGAGTCCCACCAAAACACGTGAGACTCATCTGAAATACAATGTTGTAGCATAGACACATGGAAAATTTTATGGATGGCTGAAAAGGCTAGAGGCAAAGCCAACTCATGAGCTACCTCCCCTACTGTCCGAAGTATCTCAAATGGTGCAATATACCTGGGGCTGAGTTTGCCCCTCTTCTCAAACCTTATCACACCCATTCATGGGAGACACTCAAAGAAAGACCCGATTACCAACTCTGAATCTCAAGGCACAAAGCATACGGTCAGTATAACTCTTCTGCCTTTTCTGAGCTACCCGTAGCCTATCCTGAATCACATGAACCCTGTCCAAAGACTCATGAAGAAAGTCAATACCACGAAGCCTAACATTTAAAGTCTCAAACCAACCAATCAGAGATCGACAACGCCTACCATACAACGCCTCGAATGGTGCCATCTGAAGACTCGAATGGTAGCTGTTATTATAGGCAAACTCCGCTAAGGCTAAAAACTGCTCCCACCATCCCACAAAGTCCATAAGACACGCGTGGAGCATATCCTTCAAATCCTTAATAGTTCACTTCGACTGCCCATCAGTCTGGGGTGAAAAGTGGCTTTAAGACCAACCTAGGTACCCAACTCCTCCTGAAATGCCCTCCAGAAGCAAGAAGTGAACTGAGAGCCTTTATCTATAATAGTAGACATGGGTACCCCATGAAGGCAAACCACCTATCAAACATAGATTCAAGCCAACCTCTTAGCACTGAAGGATATTTGAATAGGGATGAAATGGGTAAACTTGGTCAATCGATCTATAATGACCCAAATGCTATCAAAACCATGAGAAGTGCGAGGCAAACCACCCATGAAATCCATAGTAATCCTCTCCTATTTCTACTCGAGAAAGGGTAGTCTCTGAAGAAATCCATTAGATCTCAGATGCTCGGCCTTCACCTACTGACAACATAGATACTGAGACACAAAGTCTGTTATATCTCTCATCCTACTACTCCACCAATAATGCTACCTCATATCTCTATACATCTTAATTTTCCTGAGGTAAATAGAATATCTGGAGTTGTGAGCCTCCCAAAGTATCAACTGGATCAAGTCTTCTATCTATGAAACACAAATGCATTCATCAAATCTCAGGATTCCCTCCGAATCTAAGGTAGTCCTCCTAGACTCACCTCTCAACACCCGATCTCGAATGTCATATAGCCTACTATCCTCAAACTGCCAGCCCTGAATCTGCTCTAACAAGGTAGACCTAGCCCCAATACTAGCAAAAATCCTCTTAGGGCCTGAAATATCAAGCAAAATAATCAAGTTGGCTAAGGACTGGATGTCCTAGGTTAACGATGGTTCAAAAATTGAAATGAAGGATAATCTACCCATACTCACTACCTTTCAGTTCAAGGCATCCGCTGCCACATTTGTCTTGCCTGAATAGTATATGATAGAGAGATCATAGTCTAAAAACTCTATCCACCTGGGCTGTCTCAAATTAAGCTCCTTCTGAGTCATGATATATTGAAGACTATGATGGTCAGTGAAAATCTCACAGCAAACACCATACAAGTAATGCCTCCAATTATGAAGGGCAAAAACTACTGCTGCCAACTCCAAGTCATGAGTGGGGTAGTTGCACTCATACACCTTCATCTGTCGCAAAGCATATGAAATAACTTAGCCCCGCTGTCTCAGAATATACCCTAAATCAACACCACATGCATCACAATAAACAATAAACCCCTCGCCTTTAACTGGAAGAGTCAATATAGGAGCTAAAGTGAGCAAGTCCTTGAGCATAAGAAAGCTCACCTTACAGCTATTAGACCATAGAAACAGAACCTCCTTCCTAGTCAATCTAGTCATAAGTACTACAATAGTAGAAAATCTCTTGATGAACTGACTGTAGTAGCCTGCCAACCCAATAAAATTATGAACCTCAGTCGAAGACGTAGGCCTAGCCCAATCACGAATAGCCTCAATCTTCATCGGGTCCATCATAATCCCATCCTTGGACACCACATGCCCCAAGAAAGCTACAAACTCAAGCTAGAACTCCCACTTTGAGAATTCAGTATAAAGCTTATGATCTCTCAATGTATGGAGCACAATCCTCAAATGTTGCTTGTGTTCCTCCCTACTCCTCGAATAGATAAGGATATCATCAATAAATACAATTATGAAAAGTCCAAATACGGCCTGAAAATGCAGTTCACCAAGTCCATGAATGTTGTTGGGGCATTGGTCAACCCAAAAGACATCACCAAGAACTCGTAAAGGTCGTAGCGAGTCCTGAAGGCCGTCTTAGGGATGTTGTCCACCTAAATCCTCAACAGATGATGGCCAGACCTCAATTCAATCTTAGAAAACACTACCTCACCCCGAAGCTAGTCAAATAGATCATAGATATGAGGCATAGGATACTTGTTCTTCACTATCACCTTATTCAGCTGCTTGTAATTTATACATATATGCATAGAACCATCCTTATTATTTACGAATAGAATAGGAGCACCCCAAGAAGATATGCTTGGTCTAATAAAACTGTTACTTAGAAGATCTTGAAGTTGAATATTTAGCTCTTTTAGCTCGGCAGGAGCCATACAGTAAGGTGTCATAGAAATAGGTCTGGAACCTGGCTCGAGGTCAATAGCAAACTCAATATTTCACTCAAGAGAAAGGCCAAGTAGGCCGGTAAGAAAGACATCTGGGAATTCACAGACTACAGAAATAGAGTAAAGCGAAGGACTCTCTGTACTAATATCAAGAACATAAGCAAAGAATGACTCACAACCTTTTGATACCAGTCTCCTAGCTTGAATATTAGAAATAATCCCCATTGGCGCGCATCTAAAAGAACCCTGCCACAAAACTAGGGGTATGCCAGGCATGGATAAGGTAATAATCTTGGCAAAGCAATCCAAGACTGCATGATAGAGGGATAACTAGTCCATGTCCAGAATCACATCAAAATCCACCATATCTAGCATAATAAGGTCAGCATGAGTGTCATACTCTCGAATAATCAAAATACATGATCTATATACCCGATCCACTACTAAGGAATCTCCTACAGGAGTATCTACACATAAAAAAATATATAACAGCTCCCAAGACAACCCCAACCACGGTGCTTAATAAGTAGAAACATATAAATATGTGAATCCCAAATCAAATAAAGTAGAAGCTGACTGATGGCATACTAAAATAGTACTTATGATAATAGCATCTGAAGCCTCAGCTTCTGGCTTACCAAGAGTAACATATAAGTGACCTTGTCCACCTCTAAACTGGGTACCTGCCCGACTACCTGCCCTACCTGTCTGGGGACCTTCTCTCAAACCTTAGGGACTATTTCTATAACCCTGAACACCACTCCTAGATAGAGGGGGTATTGATCTGATTGGATAAATACTCTTCTTTGAAGGCTCGATCATCCCTTGTTGGGTACACCCTCTAGGGAAATGGCCAATAATACCATACTCATAATATGCCCCGAGTAGTCTGCTTTGTTAAAAAGGTTTGGCTGATATGGAATGGACACCTTGTCCTGAAGTCCCTAACAATAAACCCCTCAAAGGCTGGCTACTGCTCTGCCCATTGAAGTTACTATAACCAGCCTCAAATCACCATCCCAATCACTTTTTGCCTTTTTACCTCTAATCACCATCCAAATCTCTGTCTTGATCTCTATACCTCGACTTATTGTAATTATCACTGTAGTAGTTCCAACCTTGATTTCCTTGCGTCAAGTTCCAATTGTCTTGATTAGACCCTTGGCCCTTGGCTTAAAAACCTTCTACTTCTCTATCCAAATACTTAGCTTCTTCCTCAGAATCTAAATCCTCATACCTAGGTGCTTTGCCTTGTGCACCTATGGCATATACCTTCTCATCACCCCCACAATCTGTTTGGCTAGCATGCGAATTTCTGTCGTTAACTGTGCGACCTCTTGAGCTATAGATTCATCCAAAGCCCATTGTGCTATTGAGGCTCCAATAGCATACGTCCAGCTGGTGTGTCTGCCTCCCGAGTATGCCATCCTTGGTTGGTCTTAGTGATACGATCTAAAATCTCTGAATCTTGATCCCATATAAGACTCATAAATTCTTCGCCAGTAATAGTATCTGCTACAGCCGTGGTATTAGCGTATAATGCTCTGTAGAAGATTTCAAGTAAATTTCGACCATTCATTCTATGGTTTAAAACAATTTGCAACTTCTTCTTGAACCTTAACCAGGTCTAGTAAAGTGATATGTAACTGTCTGAAAGTATAAATCTTATCCTTCAACTGTACCATCTTGGAGGGTGAGAGAAATATCTCCAGAAACTGATTTCTCAACTCTTACCAAGTAGTGATGGAACCTCGTGGTAAATCGGCCAACTATAAAGTCGCTTCTCCTGTTAACGAGAATGGAAATAATCTCAACCGAATAGCCTCTTGGTCAACTCTAGACAAATTATATGAAGTGCAGGACCCACAAAGTTCATCACATGCATGTTTGAATCATCTGTAGGAAGAAAACACGTCTTTCAAGTTTAGCAGGTGGATCATCAGCACTTGTAATGTTGAACTTAGTGCCTTGAGGTAGTGTTGGTGGAACAATAGCGCCAGTTTCTACCGACAACAAAAAATCCATCTCATATTCTTCCTGTTCAGCATAATCCGGATAATAAGGTTGAAAAACCAATTGTTGTGCTCTCATCCTCCTTTGTCTCTCTTCTAACTCAGCCAAACGCAATGCTGCTGCTTGCATATTATGATTATCACTATTTGCTTGACTAATAGTTGCTTGTCTCGCATTCTTCTCAGCTGTTAATCGAGAAATGATTTGCTCAGCAGTTTATAACCACTCGGATGAATTTATAGGTGGTTATGAATATCCGCACCAGCTGTGGGGTCCTGAACTCCGTCAGTTTCACTATTCTTTGATTGTTCTTTAGGGTTCTTTCTATTTTCATATGGAATGGAATCAGGGGATTTCCTTGACTCCTTGTATTGGGTATACACCGGCGTACACCCTAAGAATAGTAGGGAAATAATAATTTCAATGAAACCAACACTTGCATAAACACGATCAATCAACTCTGTAATTGTATTCCCCAACAATAGTGCCAAAGTTTGATGTCACCAAAAATATAGCTCCAGGAAAGTATAACGCAGTCGCCATATCAAATATAGAACCCAACTAGGTTGGAGTCGATCCCATAGGTAATAGGATGAAATTCTATTGATTATTTGTCCGAGTAATTGGCAAGTAAGTAAAAAGGGGGGGGTTATGTAAACAAATAGTAATAGTAACAATTGTTGATTGTCGGATTTATGATCAATACGAGAAAGGCACTAGGACTGTGATCCCCAAGATTCCTTAACTCCATCGGGTACTTGTGATGGCAAATTGTCCCGCAGCGTTGCATGCAAAATCAAACAAGAAAGGTTCATCTAAATGTCTCTCGACCTTGGTTAGATGAATTTCACTCTTCTCCTCTCGATCTCCAAGTGTCGCGCTACTAACCCTTGCTCTTGATCTCAAATAACTATCCCTATTACGGCTCAAGTTATTAGATGAAGGTTGATAGCTTCAAATCTCTGTAGTTATTCCCTTTTCTCAATCTCTACTTCTCTCTCGAGCAAGTTTAGAATACAGGCGAGTTTCCAATGTTTGCAATCATTAGAAGATCAATTATAACGAAGAAAATACCAATACATGCAGTCACACCAGTTCAGAATTACTTCGCACTTACCCCTTCTCGTTAATTCCTCATGGTTCACACAACCCTAGTCGAGAGATTTAGCTACTCGAGATTGTAATAACACAAGAAGAATTCAATGATGAAAACATAATTATGAACTCACAAGAAGAATAAAACTCTGAAATCTCAATATAAGTCAAAACCCTAGAATCGATGTTTGAGATTAAAAGATCAATGTGTTTATGAACCTCAAAATAATGTAATAGAATGCAAAACAATGTAAAAATTGCCTCTCTAACATAGGACAACATAGGAGTATTTATAGATACAAAACAAATCCTATCATAAAACATGTAGGAGAAAAAAGTTGGCAACTTTCCATGGACCGTAACTTGAGGTCGTGGACTCAACCCACAGATTGTGGGTCTAGGTCGTAGGAATCAGGCCTCCATGTACAACTGCAAAAGTTGACTCACAGACTTGACCTACGGTCTGTAGGTCCACCAATGATCCATGAGTCATAACCGTGGGTCACTTGGTGAAATTCAACTCCGATTTTTTGTCTTCAAAAACTTCATTCCAGTGCATGCTACTTCCCATCTTCTCTATTTTGCCTCCAAAACCTATTTTCCTGCAAGAGAAAATAGAAAACACATCATACCTACCAAACATACCCAAATTATTGCATATTTTCTTTGTTTTAAGCATCGAAAGTGCCATGAAATCATGGCACATCAACACCCTCAACTTAAAACATTTTCATGTCCTCAGGCAAACAAAACAAAACAAAACAAACACATTCAATGGTTAACTAAGAGAAACCTAAGAGACCTACAGCAGTCGACTTATTTCTTTTGGCACCAAAACTTTTCTTCCCCCTCCTATTCATAAAAAAAAACAACGGTTAGTATACATGCAGCATATTCTCATGACACAGAAGGGATCAAGTGATGGCATCAGATTATTAACAAACAACTAAGCATATATGCAAATGACATTATCCGAACAAATAGCAGCTAACAATACAACCCATGTACTCTCATAACAAAGAAGTCCCATACACTCACAGTATACTAATGAATATCAACATAGGGACTAGATCAAAACGCTCTTTTTCACAAAGAAGTTCAAACAGTGTGCGTAAAATACCATAGGCTTGCCCTTATTTTCTATGCCTTAGTTTTTCGGACAGACAGACTAGGATCACTCTAGGACTTTCATCGGCTTGTAATGTAGGCTTCGGGATGGGTGTGGTACATATGGATACGTTGACTCAACTCTCCTTGATACTACACTATTTTTGGCTCAACTTTCCAACCATTCTTGTTTTATTCTCCCTCATTTGTTTTCAGATTTTGTGTGCGGTTTTCTTCATACTTTCAAAACACTTTTTTTTTTTTTTTTTTTTTTGGCAATTTCAATTTATTTCACTCACTTTTTTTTCTTCACACCCAAATTTGTTCTCATTTTTTTTTTACTAACCCCTTCTTAATACCCAAGTCAAACTACGCACACCTACAACTTAGGCAATTTGCCTGAGTTGAGGTACACAATGTCCAAATAGGGACCACGGCCAAGACAGGTTCATTGTAAGTCTAAATGGGAAGGTGAATAGGCTAATGAAAGAAAAAGGTCAATTAAAGCTCAAACTCGGGATCAAGGGATACTTACTTCATTTGGTCGGGCATTTAGGCTAAAAGTGGACTTATTCAAAAATGGCCTATGATCCTTTCTTAACCACTATCCTATAACCTAGGAAAGACTAACTGGGCAAGTTCTGGATTGCACACACTAAGTGAACTAGGTAATGACCTCACACACACATAGCACAGGGTTACACTATCAACTACTACCTATCCAGTTCATGCATTGCTAAGCTACAGTTATTCTGCCTATAATACTAATGCCATAACAAGATCCAATAGCTTTCACAAACTATCATAACTACACACACAGTCCAAAACAAAAAATTTAGGAGGGGTATCCGTTAAACACAAAAAAAGCATATCCTTTTAACACATAAAAAGAATCATCACACTTTCAAAACTTGTTCATAACTGGACTGCACTAAGGTTCCCCTAGTTTCCTCCTACTTAAACATGAGAACACATAATAATATAAATAACAACCTAAACATGCTGGTTCTACTATGATAGCACTTTGAGGAAAAAGAAACACGGCAACAAAACCCCCCAAGAGGACATATAGACCCACAAGTACCTCCGCCCCTACCAAATAAGCATGCATTATCCCCAATGCATTAGACCAAAGTAAAACAGGGGAGTTAGGAACATACCTGTGGCACCTTAGGTGCGTGGGTCTTATGTCGATCAAAATATCAAAAATCAAAGCAAATGTAGGAAGAGCAAGACACCTTGGGTTTCCTCCCAAGCAGCGCCTGATTTAACTTTGTGGCATGATGCGGGTGTCTTGATTACTCAGACTTCATCAAGATATCCCTTGGGTTGGCTTCCAGGGTCATCTAAACTATTTATTTCTGAAATGACCCTCATGTCCTTTGGCTGCTTTATAGTTCTGCAAACATTAAACGTGACTTCCTTATTATTCAGCCTGAATTTCAGCTCACCCTGCTCGATATCCACCAATGCTCTACTGGTGGCTAAAAATGGTCTCCTCAAAATTATGGGCATCTTAAAATCGACCTCACAATCCAAGACAACAAAGTCATCAGGCAAGATGAAGTTTTCAACCATGACCAAAACATCAAATAATATGCCCACAGGTTTTTTGATCCTACGATCCGCCATCAATAATCGTATCTTTGTTGGCTCGGGGGTTCCTAAGCCTAATTTCTTGAATACTGCCAGCGGCATCAAGTCAATGCTCACAACTAGGTCACACAAAGCTCTGGCGAAGTTAACTGACCCAATTGTGCATGGAAGTGTGAAGGCACCGGGATCATCTTTTTTTTTTTTTGCATAAGAGAACAGAATAAAATTGCACTACAATGGTGAAAATCACCAACAGACTCATAACTGATAATTCTCTTCTTTGTGATCAACTCTTTCATGAACTTTGCATATCCCGGCATTTGTTCCAGCACCTCCACCAATGGAATGTTTATAGAAAGTTACTTCAATATAGACATGAACTTATGAAATTTTCCATCCTCTTTCTTCTTCTTCAAGCATTGAGGGAATGGAAGTGGTGGCTTAGGAATAGGGGTTAGAATTTGTGGGGCTTTCTTTTCCTTCTCATTTTCAACATTCACCTTGTTTTCATCAGTCTGAGGCTCTTCAACTTCTTTCATGATCTCCCCACTAACAATTTTATTTTTATCCACTTTTTTCTTTAGACGTTGAGGGAAAGGTGGAGGAAGTTTTGGGACTGGAACATACTTCTTTAGATCTTCCTTTACCTTTTTCATGGCATTCGTTTGCTCTTCCAGTGTAGCATGAACACCCTCAACTTGTTTGGGTGCCTCAATAAGAGTCTTCCCACTTGTCGCTGTGATAGCCATACAGTGAGCATCATTTTTTGAGTTCTAGATGGTGTTGCTTAAAAGTGTACCTTGTTAATGCTGATTTAATAAAGTAGACATCTACCCAAATTTGTTGTTCCAGTTGTTTGATGGCAGTCGCATGAGACTCAACTTTTTTGGCTTATCACTGAAAGGGTTGCCTTGATCTTTTTTAGATAGTTTTTTTGACTCTTCGACCCCTTAATGAATTTTGCAAGTAGGGTTTCTATCCTTGAATTTCCATACTCAGCATTACGGTTCCCTGGTGGAACATAAAGGTCACTCTTATCTTTGTAGTCATCTTTTCGCCTCCAATCACCATCCCAATCTCTGTCTCGATCTCTATACCCCGACTTATTATAATTATCACCGTAGTAGTTTTGACTTTGATTTCCTTACCTCAAGTTCCAATTGTCTTGATTAGACCCTTGGCCTTTGGCTTGAAAACTCGCCATTTCTCTATATAAATACTTAGCTTCTTCTTCAAAATCTGAATCCTCATACCTAGGTGCTTTGCCTTGTACACCTACGACATGTACCTTCTCAGCACTCCCAGCTGCAATCTATTTAGCAAGCAAGGAAATTTCTGTCCTCAACTGTGTGACCTCTTGAGCTACAGATTCATTAAAAGCCCATTATGCTGCCGAGGCTCCAATAGCATACGTTTAGCTGGTGTTTATGCCTCCCGAGTATGCCATCCTTGGTTAGTATTAGTGATATAATCTAAAATCTCTGAAGATTGTTCCCATCTCAGACTCATAAATGTTCCGCCAGTGATAGTATCTGTTACATCCTTGGTATTAGCTTTTAATGCTCTGTAGAAGATTTCAAGTAAATTTTGACCATTCATTCTATGGTTTGGAACATTTTGTAACTTCTTCTTGAACCTTAGCCAAGTCTCTTAAAGTTCCTTAGAATGTAGCTTTCTGAAAATATAAATCTCATCCTTCAACTGTACCATCTTGGAGGGTGAGAAAAATCTCTCCAAAAATTGATTTATTAACTCTTTCCAAGTAGTGATGGAAACTCGTGGTAACTCGGCCAACCACAAAGTCATTTCTCCTGTTAGGGAGAATGGAAATAATCTCAACCGAATAGCCTCTTGGTCAACTCCAGGCAAATTATATAAAGTGCAGACCCCCACAAAGTTCATCACATGCATGTTTGAATCATCTGTAGAAAGACTGGCAAACACGCCTTTCAAGTTTAGCAGGTGGATCATGGCACTTGTAATGACGAACTTAGTGCCCTGAGGTAGTGTTGGTGGAACAATAGCGCCAGTTTCAACCGGCTTGAAAAAATCCATCTCCTCTTCTTCTTGTTTAGCATAATCCAGATAATAAGGTTGAAAAACAAGTTGTTGTGCTCTCAACCTCCTTTCTCTCTCTTTTAACTCAGCCAAACACTGTGTTGCTGCTTGTATATTACGATTATCTCTATCTGCTTGTCTAAGAGCTGCTTGTCTCGCATTCTCCTCAACTGTTAATCGAGCAGTGATTTGCTCAGCAGTTTAATGACCAATCAAATGAATTTATGGCTGGTTATGAATATCGTCACCAGTTGCAGGGTCCTGAACTCCATCACTATTCACTATTCTTCGATTGTTCCTTAGGGTTCTTTCTATTTTCGTATGAAGTGGAATCAGGGGATTGCCTTGACTCCTAGTGTTGGGTATACACTGGCGTACACCCTATGAATAGTAGGAAAATAATAATTTCAACGAAACCAACACTTGAATAAACACGATCAATCAACTCCATAACCATATTCCCCGACAACGGTACCGAAATTTGATGTCGCCCAAAATATACCTCCAGGAAAGTATAACGCGGTCGCTGTATCAAATATAGAACCCAACTAGGTTGGGATCGATCCCATAGGGAATAGAATGAAATTTTATCGAGTGTTTGTCCAAGTAATTGGCAAGTAAGTAAAAACGGGGAGGGGGGGGGGTTGTAAATAAATAGTAACAGTAACAATTGTTGATTGTCGGATTTGTGATCAATACGAGAAAGGCACTAGGACTATGATCCCCAAGATTCCATAACTCCACCGGGTACTTGTGCTGGCAAACTGTCCCGCTGTGTTGCATGCAAAATCTAACAAGATAGGTTCATCTAAACGTCTCTCGACCTTGGTTAGATGAATTTCACTTTTCTCCTCTCGATCTCCGAGTATCGCGCTACAAACACTTGTTCTTGATCTTAGATAGTTATTAGATGAAGGTTGATAGCTTCAAATCTCTGTTGTTATTCCCTTTTCCCAATCTCTACTTCTCTCTCGAGAAAGTTTAGAATACAGGCGAGTTTACAAAGTATGCAACCGTTAGAAGATCAATTATAACGAAGGAAATACCAATACATGCAGTCACACCAGTTCAGAATTGCTTCGCACTTACCCCATGTCGTTAATTCCTCATAGTTCACACACCCCTAGTTGAGAGATTTAGCTACTCAAGATTACAAGAAGACAAGAAGAATTCAATGATAAAAACATAATTATGAACTCACAAGAAGAATAAAACTCTGAAATCTCTCAGTATAAATCAAAACCCTAGAATCGATGTTTGAGATTACAAGATCAATGTGTTTATGAACCTCAAAACAATATAATAGAATCCAAAACAATATAATAATCGCCTCTCTAACATAGGACAACATAGGAGTATTTATAGCTACAAAACAAATCCTATCCTAAAACATGTAGGAGAAAAAAGTCGGCAACTTTCCACGAATTGTGACTTGAGGTCATGGACTCAACCCACGGACCGTGGGTCAAGGTTGTAGGAATCAGGCCTCCATGCACAACTACAGAAGTTGACTCACGGACTTGACCTATGTTCCATAGGTACACCTACAATCCGTGACTCATAACCGTGGGTCACTTGGTGAAATTCAACTCCACTCTTTTGTCTTCAAAACCTTCATTCTAGAGAATGCTACTTCCCGTCTTCTCTATTTTGCCTCCAAAGCCTATTTTCCTGCAAGATAGAACAAAAAACACATCATACCTACCAAACATACCCAAGTTATTGCATATTTTCCTTGTTTTAAGGATAAAAAATGCCATGAAATCATGGCACATCAATCCTCGTCAGGTCCCCCTGAAACCTAAGTGGAGCCAATCTCAGAAATTGGCCCAGCATCTTCTGCTTCTCCATAGTCATGACTTGCTGGGCTACTACCGACTATGGAACTATCGGTGTTGGAGGGACCTCTACTCTGGGAGCAGTAGCTGCAGGCTGCGCTCCTAAACCAATACAACCCTGGGCTACTACCTGAGCCCTATTTATGGGTGGACCACCTAACAATCCCATATACCATTTACTACTGTGGTGGCTAACCCTCTGGCGCTACCTTTGGCTCGGGAGCAATAATAGAATCTGGTGAAGGCTCTTTTGCCTGGTCTTGAGCTGGGGATGCAGCTCTGCCCTGACCTCGACCTCTAGGTCGACCTTGACCTCTAATCGGTGCTCTCGTTAAAGGCTTGGGGTCCCGATCCCTAGCCACTATGGCTCGTGCCCTAGCCATATGTGAAAGAGTAAAACAATGAGAATCTAGAAACCAATATAGACACAACGCACGAAAATAAACCAAAAAGGTGAGATTTTCCTAAGAATGTCCTATAGACTTCCAAAGATAGGATACAGACATCATCGTACCGACCCGCATGACTCTACTAGACATTTGTTCTTGTACCGATAATATCGGTAAAGCTGGGCTCTAATACCAAAATATCACGATCCCATTCTTGAGCCATGATGACACCTACTTTAACTCACTTGTAGGTAAGCTAAATCATAGCCCAAAACGGCAAGTAACGGGCTAATCGACGGAATGAAAAATAAAAGAATTAAGCATATAATGCAAATACTACACAACAGAAAGTAACGATATATATGAACATGTTGTACAATATAGAGTAGAGGACAAAATACACAAAAAGAGTTCACCCACAACCTGGTAAAGTCGGTACAAGAGTGACTAAATCAAAAGAGAGTACTAGAAAATACCAAATACACAAAATAGTCTCAGAGTATACAAATAAAACTATCCAAAAATAGCAGAAAGAGAAGGATCAACTCTGGACTCTAAAATCTCACCCTAACTCTGAACAGCAGCACGACCCAAGGATATTATCAGCGGCGGTGACTCATACTCTGATCTGTATTAGGGAAAAGATGCTAAGGTGCAGAATGAGTATCAAAGCAATGGGTACTCAGTAGGCATCATAGGCCAACTGAGCTAAATTACAGTAAAAGCATAAATAAAGTGCGAGAATGTAAACTAAAGTCAGAAATAAAGGGGTAGAAACTGAAATTATATATCATGCTGGGCGGATGCGATATATATATATATATATATATATATATATATATATATATGTAAAATTAATAACTCAAAAGCGTAAATAAAGTCTAACTATAACCTAACTGGCCCCTATAAGCCCAAAAGGAACAAAAAAAAAGAAATAACCCAACTGAGCCCCCATAAGCATTGTGGGTACAAGCAAGAGTAAAACTAATATAAAGATGGAATAATGATAGTAATAAACATAAAATGAGTCAACGTGTGATAAGTGTATCTGATACTCCATTTCGGTCATAGCCCCAAATCTTACTGGTCCTTACAGGATTTTCAATCCCAAATCAGTATCCGTATAGGTCATAAATGTTGGACTCAAACCAAAACTAGAGAATAATATCATAATAGTAAAATGTCAAACTCGAACCAAAATTGATAAATAAAAATAAAACTGCTAGGTGCAGGACTCAAACCTGAACTGATAAATAATATAAAAGTAGTAACCATCCGGGATTATATTTCCACTTAAGTCCAATTGGTTATAAACTTTAAAGTCAGGCAGTCAAGTCTTTTAAGGCGATACAGATCCTCATCACTATAACGAAGGAAGTGGTTTAAGACCAGATACTACCCTACACGAGGTAACAAAGCTAAATAGGGCTCATGGAAAAGACTAAGTCACCCCAAACTCAAGAATTAGTTTAAGGTGCTGAATAGAGGTCATTTAGGTCAGCAATGAGCTATTCTAGGCATTCTACCTACAAGAAGGGCCAATGGGGCCCATTACCAGTCTCAAAGACTCTAATCTAAGGCAAGCACCTACCCACCTAGTCTAAGTCTCCTCAACCCTATCCCAGGGCACTAAGTATACTAAGGCTAGTCCTAAAGGATAATCATAAACTAATATAAGAAAATATGGGGCCGAATTCTACCGAAAAGGGCCCTTGACCAACTAATTTAATCAATAAATACTAAAGTAACAACCGAGCCATAAGTACCCACCCACAGCTAGCACAATTCCATACTAATATTATAATGAAGCACAGTCTAGAATAAAATTTAGCCTAGCCTACCTGGACACCACCGAAAGCTCGTATAATCCTCAACCTTGGAGCTTTTCCCTTCCAAAAAGTTTTTGACTACTGCCACGCTATAAAAGTAAGGTTCTACATGTCAAGAGGAGAATATCAATACCCATATTGAATAAATACGTTCTGGGTCAGAAATCGGATGAAAAATCTCACATGGGGCCCACTTGTGGAATTACAAAATTGAAATCGTCACAGCATCCATCTTAGCTCAAGGATAATTTGCCCCAAAATTAGGTGAAATCTGAGCCCAAATCAGTACTAAACCATCCCCAAACATAGTTGTAAAATTTAGAATTAATCGGAGAATTAGACTAGGAATTAACAGAAAACATGCTCTTTAATTAATATAATAATTACAATTTACAAACACATTGAATAATCAGTGCATTAGTAAACGTGGGTTTAGCTAACACACGTGGTTACTGTTGAAGAGGTAACTAATCAATATAGGCAAATGAAAGTGTGTTCGATCTGTTATTTAAGTTTGGGAAAAGGCTCAAATATGTCATCGAACTATTGAAAATGGTTCATTTATGTCATTCGTTATAAGTTTGGCTCATCTATGCCATTGTTGTTACAAAAAGGTTACCAAATTTAAATCAACCAATATTACTTAAATCAAAATAAAAAATCGGACCCCTTAAAATAAAACCCGACACAATTAATGGGTCTGATTTTTATTTTTAATGAGTCTAATTTTTATTTTAATGAATCCAATTTTTATTTTAATGGTGTGGATTAAATTTTATTTTAATGGGTCCAATTTTTAATTTTAATTTTAAGTGATATTGGTTGATTTGGATTTAGTGACGTGGGTGACAAAACTGGTTTTGCAAACTCACCGTTATCAAAGAATGGCATGAATGAACCTTTTTGTAACGGTAGTGACATAGATGAGCCAAACTTATAATGGATGGCATAGATGAGCCATTTTCAATAGTTCAATGGAATATTTGAGTCTTTTCCCTTTAAGTTTGTAGATGAGATAAGCCACACTTACACGAATGTAGTATCAATAAAAAACTTATAACTGTTTTGCCCAAGTTCTTAAACAATAAAGTCTAAATTTAATTTGAACCCACCGGAAGAGGCAATCTTGCACTAAGTTATTCTATATGTATATTCCAGGCAAGAAATCACATACTCCTAGTTGTTTCGGTTTGAAATTTGATACAAATTTTTGTTACTTTCGAAGCATGCAACTTTTTTTACTTTTATCTATCCAACCCTTTCTTTAACTTTAGACAATATACAGAAACAAAAGCTTCTTTAAGCCCATGCTGATTCTCTTGATACATACAACAAATTCTGAGAATAAAAACAAAGTAAAATAAAGCATATATAAACTTGCATAAAATGTGTTTAATTTGAATCTTGTTTCAGAGACTTCTACTGTTGACATCTCCATATTTTACTTTGTAAGGAGTGGGAGAATTACTACTAAAATAAATAGGAAAACCGACCAAAAAAAGCAACCACAAGTGGTCGGTTTTCCTATTTTTTCGCCCAAAAAACCGACCACAACGTGTGGTCGGTAAAATAGTGGAAGCTTTTCAAAAATCGACCACATGTGGTCGGTTTTTCCCAAAATATTTATTTATTTATAAATTGATATTAATTATATTATAAATAAAAAGAATTTTATATTTAAAAAATTTATTAAAAATTTTCGACCACAATTAGTGGTCGGTTTATTTAAAATGTATTTTTTAACAGAAAAATCGTATAAATAATTATTTTAAAAAAAAAAACCGACCACATGTTGTTGGTTTTTTAGTAAATTTTCCAGAAAAACCAGCCACTTGTGGTCGGTTTTTCTGAAAATTTTGTAAAAAAAATTACAGCATATATGCTGTATTTCCAATATAAACCCTGCTAATACAAAACAGCCCACCAATTCAGAAACATTCAATCATCTCAATACAACCCACCAATTTAGAAACATTAAAACATCTCCTTAAACATTTAAATATCAAAATCAAAACATCCAAATATCAAAATCAAAACTTATAAACATCAAAGTTTACAAATCAAAAATAAACTAAAAGTCATCCTCATCCCCATCATCCTCAACCTCATCCTCATCCTCATCCTCACCTTCATCATCATCATCATCAAAATTATCCTCCTCATCTGTAGTTTAATCATCAAGTGAGCTTAGGCCTCTCGCAGCCCGAGGTGCATCACCGGGACACGGAGGAAGTATCTATGGAGCTTGACGAAAACTGTTAATCTACTCCTGCAATATTTTCATTTGCATACACATTTCAAGTCACTACACTTAACCATTTTCAAGTCGCTAATACACATTTCAAGTCACTACCTTAACCATTTTCAAGTAACAAATACACATTTTCAAGTCACTACCATTTTCAAGTAACTAATACACATTTCAAGTTGCTACACTTAACCATTTTCAAGTAACAAATACACATTTCAAGTCACTACACTTAACCATTTTCAAGTAACAAATACACATTTTCAAGTCACTACCATTTTCAAGTAACTAATACACATTTCAAGTTACTACACTTAACCATTTTCAATTCGCTAATACACATTTCAAGTCACTACACTTAACCATTTTCAAGTAAGAAATACACATTTTCAAGTCACTACCACTTTCAATTAACTAATACACATTTCAAGTTACTACACTTAACCATTTTCAAGTCGCTAATACACATTTCAATTCACTACACTTAATCATTTTCAAGTAACAAATACACATTTTCAAGTCACCACCATTTTCAAGTTACTACACTTAACCATTTTCAAGTCGTTAATACACATTTCAAGTCACTACACTTAATCATTTTCAAGTAACAAATACACATTTTCAAGTCACTACCATTTTCAAGTAACTAATACACATTTCAAGTTACTACACTTAACCATTTTCAAGTCGCTAATACACATTTCAAGTCACTACACTTAACCATTTTCAAGTAATAAATACACATTTTCAAGTCACTACCATTTTCAAGTAACTAATACACATTTCAAGTTACTACACTTAACCATTTTCAAGTAACTAAAACACATTTCAAGTCACTACACTTAACCATCTAACAAGTAACAAATACACATTTTCAAGTCACTAATTCACATTTCACCTAAATACACTTAACCATTTTCAAGTCACTAGTTCACATTTCAAGTGACTAGACTTAACCATTTTCAAGTCGTTAGTTCACTATTTCAAGTCACTACCTTAACCATTTTCAAGTAACAACTTCACAATTCAAGTAACTAATACACATTTCAAGTTACTACACTTAACCATTTTCAAGTCGCTAATACATATTTCAAATCACTACACTTAACCATTTTCAAGTAACGAATACACATTTTCAAGTCACTACCATTTTCAAGTAACTAATACACATTTCAAGTTACTACACTTAACCATTTTCAAGTAACTAAAACACATTTCAAGTCACTACACTTAACCATCTAATAAGTAACAAATACACATTTTCAAGTCACTAATTCCCATTTCACCTAAATACACTTAACCATTTTCAAGTCACTAGTTCACATTTCAAGTGACTAGACTTAACCATTTTCAAGTAACAACTTCACAATTCAAGTGAATACACTTAACCATTTTCAAATAACAAGTTCACATTTCAACTAAATACACTTAACCATTTTCAAGTCACTAAATCACATTTCAAGTCACTATCTTAACCATTTTTAAGTCACTAATTCACATTTCAAATAAATACACTTAACCATTTTCAAGTAACTAATTCATATTTCAAATAACTACACTTAACCATTTTCAAGTCACTAGTTCACATTTCAAGCGACTACACTTAACCATTTTTATGTCACTAGTACATATTTCCATTTCTAATATAAGTCAAAAAGTTCAACAAATTAAATAAAGCAAATAAGTAGAGGCGTCGCATGTCCCTCTCACACTATATAACTATCACAAAACCTATGGCTTTCAAAGCCTTCTACAACAAATAATCCCACCATAACACTACATTTAAAGACTCCAATATAAGAAAATAGAGAGAAATCAACTTACCTTCAAGTAAAGTAATGTTCCAAAATTGCTTTTACAAAAACTGTTCCTTCCTTATGATATGCCTCTTTGCAACTATTTAATTCAAATCTGAAGAAAAAAATGACATTTATGAAAAGAGAAACTACCGATTAAGAATTTCTTGACACTCAATAACATACTTGGAAATTTTTTAATATTTTTCAATCGTTGATTCTTCCTCCTCCTCTCACTCTCCACCATCTATGGACCCACCAACCTTTGTCCCCGAAATTTGAAATAGAATTTACACAAAAAATGTAAAAGATACAGATCGAAGGTCTTTACCTTTAGTGGTGCTGCTGCGTCGGACTTGGTGAGAGCTGCTGCGTCGGAGACGGAGGCTGAGAGGAACGGCGGCGGCGGCGGCCGTGGCTGCTGCATTATCGACTAGTCGGCTGCTGCGTCGGAGTGTACGTACGCCGTAAGAGTTGGGCTGAGATCTATATGATATTGTTGTTGTTGTGGGTAATTAGGAAAGGGTTTATAAGGGTAGTTGGGTTGGGTTGGGTCAGGCGTAGTTGGGTCGGGTCGAGTGTGAGAAAAATTGAGAAAACCGACCACTTGTGGTCGGTTTTTTATTTTAAAAAATATTTATTCAAAAACCGACCACTAGTGGTCGGTTTCGGTTTATGTTAGGAAAAAATAAAAAATATAGAATAAATTGTATTATATTTATAACAAATACAAAAAAAAATTAATACGATGTATATAAATCGGATAATTAATTAATTCATCGTCATACACAAGTAGTATATTTTCTCAATCGTATACTAATATCAATGTATTTCGTATATTAGGATGAATTTTTGGTTAGTTAGCTTTTGAATATGAATTATATACCTCGTAATACAACGTATTTTATATATAATCTGATGAATTATCGATTAATTAGTTTACTTTATTATAGCTTCAAAAGTATATTATTACGTCGATCGTATGATATCAACGTGTTATTCAAAATACTTAGATAGATTTGGTTAGTTTGCTTTTGACTACTACGTATATATATCACTACACGAGATATACGTATATATATACATATCGAGTGGCTAGATGAGGTTCAACATACGTACTGTATACATTACATAAACGAGTATATATACTCTGATGAATTATCGATTAATTAGCCGACATTTTTATAACTTCAATAGTATATATATTAGTACGTAGATCGTATGATATCAACGTGTTATTCAAAATACTTGGATAGATTCACTTAGCTTGCTTTTGACAACTACGTACATCACTACACGAGATACACGTATAAATACACACATACACTCTATCGACTATCAGGTTCAAAATACGTATTGTATACATTACATACACAAGTATATTACCCCGTAATACAACGAATTTCATATATACTCTGATGAATTATCGGTTAATTTAGCTTACTACTCTGATGAATTATCGGTTGATTTAGCTTACGTTATTATAACTTCAACAGTATATATATTATTATATCGATCTTGTGATATCAACGTGTTATTCAAAATACTTGGATAGATTCACTTAGGTTGCTTTTGACTACTACGTATGTTTTATCCCCTTTCATAGCTCGAAGGGTTGGAAAACATTGATTGTGACTTCTCAAACTATTTCAAAACAATTTAAGAAAATACAGAGTCGCCACTTGATTTTTTTTAGAAAATATCAAGAAAAACTTAAAGAATTTTAAAGACTCGAAACAGAAATAAATCTTTAAAATTAGAGAAAATGGGTAAGAATTCTGGTAACGCCTTGAGAAGGTTTTTAAGGCACTCAAGAAGCTTCCGCGAAAGCGGTTGACCAAAAGACAATTCGACTGATTTGTAAAAATGACCAAATTTGAAAATATGGCTTTGTAAAATCTTGAATTAATTGCAAACATTACATTTAATTTGTTCAAGTGAAAAAATGGTTTATTTAGTTTAAAGAAAAATTCTCTCAAAAAAGTAAAGTTAAACTAAATTCAATTTTTTATCAACTTAAGAGTAAATTAATTATTTCATATGTAAAAAAAGGAAAGAAGGTGATTTTACTAGAATTATCAATTTTTTGAATAATGAAAATTTTTAAAGAAAACATCAATTTCAAACAGGTTAAGAGATTTTTGATTAATTAAAGATTTTGATTTTAACAAGAAGAATAATTTCTTATGTTGGAGAGAATTCTCTTTCATTTAAATAAATCAATTCAACATATGAGCAAAAATAAATGTATCTTTATTTTTCAAAGGTTTATTCATAAATAGGACTATTTCCAAGATATTAAACTGTGTGATAAATGACGAAAAGAAAAATAAAAAGATAAAGCAAAAATGTCAATCCGAAGGGGACTTTATTTAGATTTAACCAAATTTAAGAGTTAATTAAATACAAATAAATCCAACATGAATTACAAATAAATAAATAAAAGTATAAAAGTTGGGGAAAACGGGTTTTGAACCCGTTTGGATCTGTCTGGCTTTAATCCACAATTTTTCATAGGCTCTTAGCCTATTTCAATTTTTTCACTGCCTTTGTCTTTGACCATGTGTGCTTGCTTCCCTTTCTCATCTGATTTTCGCGATTTTAAGCCCGTTTTGGGTCTTGAAGTTTGACTCAAAAATGATACGGGCCTCTTTGGCCGAGTAGGAATATGCAGAGGAGAACTGGAGTCCCATGGACTCGGCATTACATGTCACATGCGTAGATAAGAAGACAAATTAGCAGGGGGGAAACCCAACCAAAGCAAACAACAAATAATGGACATAAGACCCTTTTCAGCACAAAAACAATACTATGTCATTTATCACAGAGAATTTCAAAACTCAGGGAGATGAAAATGCCATTTGCGAGAGCATGCTACTCATAACATCGAAAGTCAATTGCTAAATTAACTTACTGATTCCAACTATAGCATAATAATTACTTCACATACAACGTGTGCTTATCATAGCAAGAACTTGATTTTGAACACACAACAGCTAAACAACTTACAAAGAATTAATGCCAACAGTGATCTACCCTGTCAAGCTTTGGGAATTCCAGTTAAACCTCAACCAAATTACATGTAAATTTAACATAGTCGGTTGGTTATGAAGCTTGATTAAAATCACAATATCATCACCTAGGCAGCAACCATATCATATTTTATACCATATAAAGAGACAATCATTTCAACATACAATAACACATGATCGATCCTTAACCGAAAGAGAGCTACATGACACTATTCTGAAACTAGAGATGACATCAAAAGCATGAAAATGACTTGACTCTTAAGAGCACAATCAAAGGAAATCAACATCCCCAAGTCATGTGAACGGTATGTCCTACAATTTGCTAACCAAACAGAGATCTCATCTCAAAGAAAGGAACTTGATTTTATATGTGAGCCAAAGGGGAACACTTGAAACTCGACCACATTGCTCAACAATCTCAAACAAACAAATAAAGGGAAGGAAAACAGGGGAAAATAGTTCAAAACAAAATAAAATTAGTCAAGCCATTATGCTCGGTAAGAGCTTTGAAGGGATGGATTTTAGAGGTGAAGTAAGAGCTATTATTTAGCTTCATTTCACCTTCTAAACCAGTTACGGGAAAAGACCAGCGAGTGGTTCCTGAAACCTTCCATTCTCCTTAGAGACCTCACTTTAGTATTATGAGCTAAAGAATTCCTTGAACATCGATCACACACCAAATTTAAATCATAATATACACAATGTAGCCAGTTATTGGTCGTTGCCGACAAACTTAAAGGTTTGAGACTATTTCATGATAAGAAAACAGAGGAAACATTTCAAACTTCAAAGCTAATGCTTACCGCACATCAAAATACACAATAAAGCTTCAAACTCCAAATTTCAAAAAAATCTTCAATTCCAAATTTTCACTACGTTGCAATCAAAAGAACAGGTAAACCATTTCAACTCCCATTTGTTTAGGAGAACAATGTTAAGATTTTCAAGAATCACAGAAAGATTTCATTTTTAGTTTTTTCGAACACAAAGCAAAGTGGTGAATACAAAATAACAAACAAACAGTCCTCAAAGCCAATAAATTTAGAGCTAATAAGCATCGTCGAGATGGAATTTAATCGAGGAGAACTAACAGTAGCCGAACAAACTAAGGCAAGAACATTTCTGGTAGAACTACATAACAAATATCGTTACACAAAAATCTTATAGCCTTCTAGGCCTTCTACAGCACATAATCCCAACATTCTCACCTGGTGTGAGATTCCAACAATTATATACTTACTACTACACCTAATCAACAAACAAAAATTACTAGGCTTACTAACACGAAGAAGAAAAGATGTAAAAAAAAAGATGAGGTTTTTACCTTTTCCGGAGCAACGAACTTGAGACTACGAGCCTTAACGATGGTCTTCCACCACCGGAGTTTTAATTCCAACTCGTCGGAGTTTTAACTTTTCGTCGGAATTAATTTTTTCAAGTGTGTTCCTTCTAGGATTTTTGGTTACGTGAGATTAGAAGCATGAGCCTCCCGAATCCCCAATTTTTCCCCAAAAATCCACCCTTAAACCCTTAACCCACACTATCTATTTATAGAGGAAATTGGGGCTGTTTTGGGGGGGAAATGGAGGGGTAAAATAGGGAAAACGATTTGGAAATTTGAAATTCAAAAATGGGGATAAGGGTGGATTTTTTCAGCTTGGAATCAATGAACTTAGACCGAATCAAGGTCAAGTTCGAAGTGAATTTTTGGGGATTTTGGGGGGAAGAAACGAATTCCCCCATAGCCAATAAAAATCCACCAAAGTTGTACCTCTACGGTACGAATTTGAACGTTGGGGTGGTGAGCTGGAAATTCTACTATTTTTGAATAAGAATTGAGAAAAATCGAGCAAAATTGAGGAGGATAATATTGGGGGGGTTTCCTGGAATTTTCTTCATAGTCCTAGGCTTGTGAGGAGCACGTTGTAGTACGAAATTAGTATGTAAATGGAGAAAACTTTGTTTTGGTCTTGGTTGTTCATCCTTTGAAGCTGTTGTTGTTGGCATTGTTGTTTGCTGTTAATGGGTTGATGAAGAGGGAGTATAAAAGGAAATAGGCCGGGTTGGGGTAGAATTAGGAATAGGGCGGCTGAAATTGTTGTTGGGCTGCTGAATTTTTTGGGCCTGATTTTCAGGTCCAATAAAGGGGAAATGGGTAGATATTAGGCTATTTGATAAATGGCCAAAATAAAATTAAACGGACCAAATGGAGACGCAACTAATTATTTAACGAGCTTCTCAAATTCAATAATTTCACAAATATATATTTGATAAAGCACAATTATTATTCAAAAGATTAAGCAAATAATTATATCATCAATTCCTTATTTTCAATCTATTTTTTGTGAAAAGTAAAGTATTTACAATTTAAACAAACTTTTCACTCAAAATAAGTTATAAAACATTTGTTTAAGTGAAAAATTATATAATTCTATATAATTAAACACAGAATACATTAATTTCACTTAAAATTCAAAAAAAGGCCTGAGATTTATTTTCAAAAAGTAATTATTGGAAATTATTTGGAAAGAAGAAACTCGAAAACTAATTTGGAATGGGGAGGGCAAAAATTAGGTGTCAACAACGTAAATCAATACACGAGATATACATATATACACACACACACTCTATCGACTATCAGGTTCTAAATACATACTATATATATACATCACATACACGAGTATATTACCCCGTAATACAACGTAATTCATATTTACTATGATGAATTATCGGTTAGTTTAGCTTACGTTATTATAATTTCAACATTATATTATTACCTTGATCGTTTGATATCAACGTATTCAATATACTTGTATACATTCAATTAGCTTTTGACTACTACGTAAATAACTACACACAATAGACGTGTATACATATATATATATATACACATACTCGATGGACAATATATTTATTTGATTGAAATGTAAGTAAAAAATAAGGATTGTTTTTTATGTTATTTATTAATTTTATTTAATATATTTAATATTTCTTAATTTATTTTTAATATTTTTTATAAAAACCAACCACAAGTGGTAGGTTTTTCTTAATTCATTTTACAGGAACCGGCCACTTGTGGTAGGCTTTTTAAGATTAATTGATTTTTATTATTATTAAAAAATAAACCGACCATACGTGGTCGGTAAAATTTTAAAAAATATATTTAATATAGTTTAACAATTTACGATTTTTATTTATTTTATTTATATTATTTTTTTGGGAAAACAAAACTGACCACAAGTGATCGGTTTTATATAAAAATATTTAATTTTTTTTCATCTAAAACCGAACACAAATGGTCGGTTTTTATGAAATATTTTACATTTATTTTAATCTTAAACTGACCACAAGTGGTCGGTTTTTTATAAAAAAAAAAAAAAAAATTTAAATCTAAAACCGACCACAAGTGGTCGGTTTTTTGTAAAATAACTTTCACAAAAATTTAATATATTTTGTATAAAAAATTAAAAATAATTTTTAAATAATAATTTTATTTATTTTTTGTTATTACCGACCACAAGTGGTCGGTTTTAAGGAATTATGTTTTCCCGGGTTAATTTAATTACTTTCCCGCAATTTTAAAATATAAAAACCGACCACTTGTGGTCAGTTTTTGATTAAAAAATTTTAAAAAATAAATTTAACGAAAAACCGACCACAACTTGTAGTCGGTTTTTTGTGGTCGATTTTTCTGTTTTTTTTAGTAGTGAATACTTTAAAGCTGAAGATTGTACCCACAGAAAAATAGTAAAATGATTTTTTGGGAAAAGAAACACATAAAAAAACACAAAATTGTCCTGAAAGGCTATTTTCTTTTGGAAGTGAAGCTAAAGTTACAAGAATTTTGTAAGTAAGTTGAGTCATGGTGAAGTGTCCTTTATAGTTTATTTCATAGTAAATTTAAACTACTAGACTTTATATCATTTTTAGTAGGCATCTAACGGACTTTTTTGGGTTAATGATATTGAAGACAACACTTCTCATCTCTTTGTCTCATCTCTATTGGAGAGTGACAGTTATACAAAAGTACTACTAGTCACAGAAGAGTGCAATTTGTTTCTTGGATTTGATTTTGTGTACCTAATGCTCCCACAAAATAAAATTTATACACTATCATGCCACGTTAAAAGAAATAAAAGGTAACTTCCATAATCATTGAAATGGGTAACCTCAAATTAAAAATAAGGTAAACGATCTTCTACAAGATGTTAAGTTGCCTTAATTATATAAAATAGTACTACACTACGAGTAAATATATGACAATTTTTTAAGTGGGTGTAGTTGTCTTGTGTGATTGTCAATTCTTTACCTGCCGTGAAAAATAGGAGTGTTTAATAATTGAAATTGCAGTATCTAATTAAGTTTGTTTGAACAAGAACTTTAGTCATATCAAACTTTGTGACTTAATTTGTACCACTTGATGTTTTGTGTACTATTTTGGGCGTGTAAGAAGTTTACTTGAGTGAATCAACCTTTACCTTTATTTCATTTCCTGAATCTTTTCAATAGTAAAACTCTTGATAAATGCATGAAATTGAAGATTTTAATCAAATTTTCATGCAAATGTCAAGTAAAGAACTTAAGCAAATAAAATATATACGCATACTGTATAGCCAAGGTATTCAACTGAACGACTTTTGCTATTACTTCATTTTGATGTGGCCATTCTATATGTATTAGGATGACTAAGAAAATTTAATGAAGTTTCTTAACACTAAATTCATTATATTTTTAAAATTATAACTTTAAAATGTTTTTTTTCAATTACACATCTATGTTCAGTGTTAAAAGTACTGCTTAACAAATGACTGATCAAAGGTTGCATCAGCCTATGGCTTAGTGTACCTTCTATACTTCTGTGCAAGAAATGATTAGAAAATGATGCTATCATAACATAAAGTAGAAGCATTGTGATATAAATGTCATGAGACTCACAGTCAAATTATTGGAATGCCATAAAAGCATATATTTCATTTACTGGACATAAAGACAACCATCCAACAAATTGGCTCACTTCCTTGACAACACTATGCCATAAATGTATAAGAACACGTTAAAGATAATGAGAAAAATTGTCCATTAATACATTGAAATTTTTTCACTTATACACTATATAACTAATAGTCAATAAAATTTACAAATTTATTTTAGCTGAATATCGAACCAGATTTGCTTGAAAACCTTGATGATGAGATTATGGTACTGGTCTGAATTCAATGGAAGATAAAAGCAAGAAGGACTTCTAAATCCTTAGATGTCCTTATGTTATTCTCCACTATCATCTCCATCATTGATTCTTTGAAATCTTTGTGTGGATCTTTGGGTGACTTAACCACTGCAAAACTTTCGCCAACACTTCTCCTAGAAGAGACGCTTTTTCTGCTTACTATTCTAGGAGACTTTGTTCTCAGCTTCACCCCAGTTGCTGAACTCACTGAAACTCTTCTCTTTGGAATTGTACTCTCTTCATTTTTCACTATTAAAGAATTGAGCTCTGTTTTTTCTTCCTTTTTCATGGTACCATTTGTTAAATCTTCATGTTTTATGGGCCTTGTTATAATTGGAGGAAGATCAATTTTTGTAACGGAGTGAAATTCATGATCATTCTTGTTCGTGTCAACGACAATATCACTGCAACGACAAGACGCTGACACAATCATGGCATCAAATGTTTTGGGGCAATGAACAGAGGATTCTGCTTCAGACGAAGAAGTAGTAGAAGATGAAAAAGGAGAATTGGGGTATTCTTCAGGAGTAGAAATTAATGTTTGTCTCCTAGTAGTGCTCCTCCTTTTCTTGGAAGATTTCCTTGGTGGCTCTGAGGAATTAATGTTGTTGGAAGTTGGATTCTTGGACAGTGTCTCATTGCTTTGATGAGAATTACTAGGACTAAGGTTTCTCGAAAAGTAACATGATTTTCTTTTGTATATGACAAGTTATGGGGTGGTTGTGTTTTGGTTTGTTGAAGATTTAATGATGAGGAAAATATTGAAGAAGATGAGATGATAAAGAGGAGGAGGATGTTTGTTTTCTCTTGATTTGGCTTTTTCCCATGTCTTTAAGGTTGTAAAACCAAGCATTTGGTACCATATCTGATAGTTTAAGCCTATAATTACCCATTTTTCACTGCACTCTCAAACTGTCTGCTTCTGTTTTCTTTTCTATCTGTATTGAAGATGACTAGACTGGAGGAATAGAAAATATTGGAGTGAGCCAAGATGGATAAAATAGGCAGGGGAATGGGTGTGTGATGGTTTGAGAGGAATCCAAAAATTTTAAGTTAGTACTCCCTTCGTTCCATAATGTTTGTTATATTTTATTATTTTTTTCTTCACATTGATGATATATAAAGAATTGCAACTTGTAGCAATTTTATTATATGTATTTATATTATAATTTAAAATATTATATTAATTTAATCCAATTTAACTCCAAAAAAATAGTCAAACTAACTTTCGAAAAATAAAATATGACAACTAATATGAAATCGAGGAGTATTATCTACGCAAACACTGCTAATTTGTAGCACTGTGTAGAGTCTAGAAGAAAAATGAGGGGTAGATCAGATTGAACCCGGTTGAAATGGATCAAATTAATAAATGGTTATAATTCAATATACAAAATTCGCTTCGACCAAAATAAGTTGGGTTACAATGGATCAAATAACAAATTTCAATCCAATCCAATCAACACGGCCCAACCTTTCCTCTCTTTTTTTGATTTTCCACCCGATGTCCGGTACCCGCATTGGAGCCTAGACTAATTCAAATCGCGCATTGCATGGTCATTCTGGGGGGGGCGCTCCCAACAGGATTTTCTCCATATCCAGGACTCGAACTCGAGACCTCTGATTGAGGGTGAAACAGTCCCACCATTGCACCACAACTCATGTTGGTACCTTTCCTCTCTTTTTTCTCAATAAAAAAGGTTAAAGCTAATTTATTTATCTTAAGAGTTTATTAAAATTTACATAATTCAAAATCTTCAAATTTGATTTTATATGTATCCGTCAAAGTTGCATTAACCCGTTAGATTACACTATTTGATAATTTTGATCAATAATCAGATGAGTTTTTTCGGGATCAATTTATTGGGTCAAATTTAAATTTAAGCAAGTTGGACAAATTATTAGAAGTAGGTTTAGGTTTTTCCACCTCTAGCCACAGGAGACTAAGGGTCCATTTGGGATTACTGATAGAAAACTGTTTATTTGATAAATAAATTTTTAAAATAGCTTTTCAAAAAAGTGTTTTTTAAAAAAATAATTTATGTTTGATAAATTTATTCAAAAAGTGCGTTTAATAAACAGATTGTGTTTGGATAATTTTTTTCAAAAAATGCTTTTGAGAGACAAATGCCGAAAAAGGACATGTGTGAATAAACTTTTACTACTAAAATCATTTTATAGAGAAATTTTATTTTAAATATCTATTATACTATTTTTAATTAAAATTTTATTTTTATTTAATGAAAAAGTACGTACCATAAAATTTCAATCAATATTTATATACATACATACATTAAAAAATATTAAATAATAATACAATATTACTAAAATAATTTAAATATTACTTAAAAACATCAAACAAAAATGAATTTAAAAATTATTCCATAATTAAATCACTACATATGAAAAAATTCACCACAAAAATAAGAAGTCTTTCATACATCACAAAAATTCTCAATGATTTCATCCCTAATTTTATCACTCAATGTCTCCATACTAGTAGAAGATCTGTCTTGTATTTCTATTTATTATTTGTTACTTTTTTTTTGATACATTTTTACTGTGTCAAAATTTACTAAGAATAAGTAATCATATATATACCCTACATGATAACAAATATGTCACTTTTCATGAATTATTTATTTAAAATTAAATATTTGAGAAAAAATATTTACAAATACTGTCAAAATATCATTTGATCTTGCAACGTGATGCGTCTGTCATTTATTATGATTAATAGTAAAAAATAAAGAATTGTATATTCTTCGATCATCATCATCAATGATATTTTCAATTTTATTTTTAAAAAAACGAGTAAAAAGTAAAATGTGTGTGTGATAGGGACATTTTTGTCATTAAAAAAATAATTTTCTGCTTCTGTGAAATGTAGAATTTTTCTGCTTTATTTGAAAAGTAAAAATTTTCTGCTTCTTCCCAACAGCAGAAAAATTATTTCTGCTTCTTTTTAAAAGTACATTTGTAAGTTTATCAAACATCCTTCTTTTAAAAAAAAGTGTTTTTTTCTCAAAAAAAGTATTATTATTTTTTTTAGAAAAAAGCAATTCCAAACAGGCTCTAAATATATTTTACGAAAAGTTTATTTAATTATATATTTCCTCCGTTTTAATTTATTTGGTCTATTTTAACTTGTCACAGAGTTTAAGAAAGTAAAGAAATTTTTTATAGTTTTATATTAAAAATATATGAAATATATTAAAATATTATTTAATTTTATGATCTTAAACAATTCAGGTAAAAAATTAAAATTAAAAACTTACAAAAAGAAAGTGATCATATTTTAAAATAAAATAATAAGTAAAATAGATTAAATAAATTAAAATGAATGGCGTATCTATCAAGTCAAACATAGTGCATGCAACCAAACGTGCATCCCCTATATAGGGTCCACAGCGAAGAAAAAATGTGTCGATAAAGTAAATAGAATACGGCCAAATATTAAGAAACTGTTTTGTTCTCCTCATCATTATGTTTATCTTTAAACTGTAAAAAATGGATCTTATCCCCAAATATTCTCCTCCTTGTCTTAATCTGATTTTCAAATCCACGATGAACAAATTGGTTTCAGTTTGTAACTATGAGATTTATTATTTTATTTTAGGTATAATACATAAATATGTTCTTTAATTTAACCTCAGCTTGCATCTATAACATTCAACTTTGGATGTGCACAAATAGGCACTTGAATTTGTATAAAATTAAACAAGTAGACACATGCATTCTATGTGACATAATACACGTAGGACGCCACATAGGACATGAATTGGCCTCATAGATTTATTCAACTTTATACAAATTCAAGTGCCTACTTATGCACATCCAAAGTTGGAGTACATAGATGAAAGTTGAAGCCAAGTTAAAAGACACATTTATGTATTATATCTTTATTCTATGTCTCTTACAAGCTACTTTTTGAACTCATTGACCCAATGAAGTTGAAATATTTGTAACTCTCAATCTATCTAAGGGTAGATAAGTTTACATAATATAAATGGAGTTTAATATCAAGAAGTTGCCAGATCACTATATTAAATTTTGGATCAGTCTTAAGTTCCGTAACGCTGTTGATTCACGGAAACAGAGGAAATTTAGCCAGATTAATATCAATGGCTTCAAGAAGCCTGATAATCAACATGCCATATGGAAGAAATATGGAGTCAAAAGCACAATCAATCATAAAATTTAAGAATAAGGATGGAAGCTTAAGTTTATGCTTGGTCACAAGACAATAGGTGATAAGAGTATCACATGAGTTAGCGTGGAGAAGGAATCAATCCTACGAAGAATGGTGGTAAAGACAATGTGAGCAATAATTCTGGTATATACAGAAGGATATTTCATTAAGGGTGTGTTTGGTACAAGGAAAATGTTTTCCTAAAACATATTTTCTTAAAAAATAAGTGATTTTCTTACTTATTTTCTGGTGTATGATTAGAAAGAAGAAAATATTATTTCAAAATCATTCAGGTATAACCTATGCGACGAAAACACCGCTCTCTTCTCTCTCATGCATAAACCCTAAACCTAGATACGACTGACTATTTCTTGGCCCCACCGACGATTGGTCAGGCCCCACCGGCGGTTGGTCAGTATTCTCTGACGTCACCATCTCAATTCCCTAATCTCTACCACCCAAAGAACCCCATTCATACACCCAACTCTCCCCCCAAAATAAACAATAGCCAAGAACCCAATCTTAATTACTCAGTTATATAACTCTCAAATTTGCCTATTGAACCTGTGGATTTGCCTAACGAAGATACACTTAATTCGAGTAAACAAGTGTCAGATGAAGAAAGGAAAAATGCAATGTCTAGATCTGGTGAAGCCCTAGTACTATTAATTCACAAAGTCAAGGAAACATGGATCAATTGGGATCGATTCCTATCAAAAGTTTGTCATAGAATAATGGTGTTCCTAGAGTTACTTGGACTAAAGAAGAGGTACAAAAAATGGACATTATTGAAAAGCTATAATTTATAGTGATTGGTATATTGTCATATGGATGACCAGAGTTGGAAGACCATAGAGTTCGGATACCAAAATAATGGAATACTAAAGGAGATCGTAAGACCGGATTGATGAGGAACATGTATATTCTAATGAGATTTAACCTCATGGAAGACTATGTGAATATGTTGGCAAAAACTGCATAGTGGCTAAGGATGGAGTGGCATACCAGATGAGACTATTAATCTAGAAAATATTACTCAGGCAATGACATGGATTTCTTTTTCAAATCGTCTACCCACTTTCTTCGTAAAGGAGTTAATTTTTTCACTTGCAGTTGCGATAGGAAAGCCGATGCACCTTGACACAATTTACAGAACAAGGACGAATTATGCACGAGTTAAAGTTCAAGTTGACTTAGCAGATAAGCTGCCAGAATATGTTGAAATAGAGATGGTGAATAGAAAGGATAAGGAAACAAGGGTAGAGAAAAAATCAAAATTCAGTATGCCTTTTTACCAAAGTATTGGAAGAATTGCAAACACCAAGGCCATAATGAAGATGAATGTAGGGGTCTTCACCCAGAATTGATAAGATCAAGACAAGATGAGGAGATGGACGAAGGGGAGGTGATTAAAGGCCCCCCTAATCCTACTAATAGATTACAAAATAATGGAGGAGTGAGAGGACAGATGAAGAGATGGAATCCAATAAGCAGAAGATTTAGATTGGAGAAGGATCTCTCAAAGTTTTTGAGTGATATTGCATCTACCTCTACAGGTAAAAGAGTCACCACAGGTAATACTTTTGAAGCATTATCAGAAGAAGTTGCAGATGAGCAGGAAGTTAGCATTAAGTCTAATCAGGAGGTGGGGGGTCAGATTATTAGCAACATTCAAAGCATGAGGAAAAGAGATAACACAAAGAATAATGATACACAATAAAGCAAAGAGATGACAAAAATGAATAACAACAGTGTAGGTACAAAGACTATGCATTCACAACTTAATGAGCTTAATAGTCAGTCCATCGATGAGGATTTTTCCATTATCATTTGGAATGAGGAGCTGCAGATGGTTCAACCTCAAAATCAACATGAGTTTGTAGTAAAAGAAGTGCAGAAGATACCAGGAGAAGGAGCATAAATTACCAGATAATATGGAGATGAATAGTCTATATGATGTACAGAATGAGCACGAGATGCTCATTAAATTATCCAAAGCAAAGTTTCAAGAACCTTTGTAGGTGGACAACTTTGGGATCTTGGATGGAGTAACAACATCTAATAATTGCAAATAGTGGGAATTTATCCTCCAACAACAACTTCTAACATCAACCAAGTGTTAGACCACTCAGATCCACATGTCAAAGAGTTAATAGTGGTTCTTCAAGCAATAGCAACCTACACAAAGTCAGTACCAGTGAGAACTCTTCATGAGCTAGTTTCAAATCAAATGCAAGAGGTAGGGGAGCAAAACAATAAGTCAGACAAGGTAGATAATGAAGTTGAAGACAAGGAGGAAGGAGAAAATCAACAATTGGAGATACATGTGTTGAAAAGTGCAGGATTATCTCCTCATTTAGTAATAAAAAGAAACAAGCCCAAAAGTAAAGTTGAAAGTAAACATACTAGGGTCCTAAAAGGATAGGAAAATCAAGTTTCAAATGAAAATGAAAGCATTATTTTGAAAAGTGAAGTTTGTAAGGACTCAAAATTCATTCCATAGAATTCAGATGCTGCACAAGTATCATAAATATTCTATTATTACTTTGATGGAGCCATTTCAAGAAGCAAAACAAATTCACAAATATAAGAGAAGAATAGAGATGTAATATACCAATCACAATCAGAGTGGTAAGATATGGGTTTTCATACAAGAGTACATTCAAGTGGCAGTTTTGTCAGATTCAGATCAACATCTATGTTTACAGTTGGCTTTCCAGGAGACTAGGCAATCAATTATCACTACTATTGTCTATGATAAATGTGACGCTCTAGAGAGACTAAGTCTTTGGGATGATATCTATTCAGTTTCTCAAAATGTGAGATTACCATGGCTTGTTGGAGGTAATTTTAATGTTATCATGAGTGAGGAGGAAAAAAATTGGAGGACTTCCTATTTATTCTATAGAATATAAGGACCTTGCCTTTTATATTAATTCTTATGAATTATTTGATATCAATTTTAAGGGTAGTCCATTTACATGGTGGAATGGAAGGGCTGATAGTGAATGTATTTTTAAAAGGCTTGATAGGTTGGTGATTACTCAGGCCTTTCTTGTCTTGGTTGGAAATATGGAGGTAGAAAATTTGGCTAGGACTAGTTTTGATAATGTTGCATTACTTCTTACTTGTGGAGGTTAAATTACACACTTTAGAAAACCTTTTGAATTCCTTAAGTTCTGGTCAGAGAAAGAAGATTTTAAGGAGGTTGTGAGGGCTACTGGTTTTTTTTATGAAGATTTAGACATCTAAAATAGTACTTAGAGCAGAGAGAGGTTTGAGGATATTTTCAAATAGTTAATTATCAGAGAAGAAATTATGAGTCTGAAGGAAGAGTTATTTGAAGAACATCCTACTGGAGCAAACAGAACTATTCTACAGAAGGCGCAGGCTGAATTGAAGCAATATCTTCATTATGAAGTGGAATTTTGGAGACAAAAAGCTAGAATATAGTGGTTTTTTGAAGAAGACGGGAATACTAAATTTTTTCATAGTCTAGTAAATAGTAGGAGGAAGATATTATCAATCAACAGACTTATCAAGGAAGATGGGCAATAGACAGAAGGTAGTGATCAAAAGGCAATTGAAGTAATCTCTTTTTTCCAAGATAATTTATAGTAAATAATGACATAGTTGAGCTTTCTTTGCTCAAACATGTACCATCTTTGGTTACAGAGGAGATTAACAGTATTATTAATGACATCCTTACAGAAGAAGAGGTGAAAAAGGTAGTTTTTAAATTGAATGAGGATAGTGCTAGTGGACCTTATGGGCTTACTGAGTATTTCTATCAAACCTACAGGAACATTGTTGATAATGGCATCTTTAAAGTTGTAATAGCTTTTTTTGAAGCAAGCAATCTTCCCAAATCAATCACTTACAATAACTTGGTGTTGCTGCCCAAAAAAGACACTATTCAATCTTTTTTAGACATGAGACCCATTAGTTTGGGTAAGTCTAAATAAAGTGATTTCTAGGGTGCTTTATAACAGGTTAGAGGCATTCCTTCCTAGTCTTATTTTAAAAACTGAATCTGATTTTATAAAAGGAAGGAGTATCATTGAGAATGTATTATTAGCTTAAGAGATTATTACAGATATTAGAAAAAGAGAAAAGACTGTCAATATGGTTATCAATCTTGATATGGCTAAAGCCTATGACAGAGTGGATTGAAATTTCTTGATTAAGATTTTGGAGAAAATGGGCTTTGATAATCAAATGGTTGATAAGACTTGGAGGCTAGTGGCTACCAATTGGCATTCTATCTTTATAAATGGTCAGGCTAATAGTTTTTTCCATTCTTCTAGGGGTGTTATGCAAGGAGATCCTTTGTCTTCTGCTCTATTTTTTTTTGTCTGCTGACGTATTGGCTAGAGCTCTGAACTAACTATTTGATAATGATGATTTCAAGAGCTTTGGAATGCCTACATGGAGTAATAATAGTAATCATCTAGCATATGTTGATGATACTATTATATTTTTGTCAGCAGATAAGAAATCTTTATAGCTTATCATGGAGACATTGGAGGATTATCAGAAACAATCATGGCAGAAGATTAACAAAGAAAAGGGTGCTTTTTATGTATTTCATAAGACTAGTAATGCTGTTATTCAAGAAGTGGAGGAGTGAATGAGGTTTCCAAGAGGCATATTTCCCTTAATATATTTAGGGTGTCCAATTGGTCATGCAAGGAAGAGGAAAATTTATTTTTTTGAATTACTGAAGAAGATTCACAATATATTACAGGCTTGGAAGCACCAAATTCTTTCATTTGGTGGAAAAGCAGTGTTGATCATTAATGTTCTGAACAATATTCCTATATACTTACTTTCTGTCATAAATCCTCTTAAGTGTGTTATTCATGATTTACATAAAATATTTGCTAGATTTCTATGGAATTTTAAGGAGGTTGGCATAAATAAACATTGGGTGACTTGGTATGATATTTATATTCCTAAAGAGGAAGAGGGCTTAGGTTTTAGGTCCTTAGTTGATGTATCCAAAGCTTGTTTTGCCAAGTTATGATGGAATTTTAGAACTCAAAAATTCATGTGGACAAACTTCATGTAGAACAAATATTGCAAAAAGCATAGACCTCAAATGGTGGAGTGGAGAGGGGGATTACAGACTTGCAAGTATATGATAGAGGTTAGAAATTACATTTATCAAGAGATATGGTGGGAACATAATTATGATCACTCTAGCATATGGTTTTATAATTGGACTCAGCTGGGTGCTTTGAATTTTTATTTACCATTAGCCAACATAAACATACACCCAGTAGAAGATGTAAATCAAATATTTGCATAGGGAAGCTGGAATTCACAGTTGGTTAAAAAATCATTTATAGATGATTTTTGTAATCACATTCAAAAGAATTTACTGGTAGTAAAGGACTCTGTGGAGTGGGAAAAACCTTGGTGGATATTGAATAGTTCTGGTAGATTCTTTGTTAGATCATCCTGGTAAATTATGAGACAAAGAGGAGAAGTTCAAGGTGGTTTCAAGCAATTGGGGCTAAAAGGGATGAATTTTGAAGTCTCTTTTTTCTTGTGGAAACTTTGGAAGCAAACGTTACCTATTGTTGAAGTACTTATGAAGATTAGAGTTTGTAAAGAGGTTATTTGTAGCTGCTGTGGTGAAGGTGAATTGGAAAGATTTGAACACTTATTTATTAAGTGTTCAGTGTCTAATAGAATTTGGTGCAGTTTTGCAGCTTTGACTAGGGTAAATAGGCCTTTTCTTTAACTCAAGGGCACAATTTTCAAGTAGTGCATTACTGAAGCGCCTCCTAAACTCAAGTTACTTTATAAAGTAGTTCCTATATTTATTTTGTGGCATATATGGAAGAGAAGGAACACTATTAATCATGGAGGAAAGATGACATACTTTGGGATGGAAATAGAGATTAACAGAAACTTATTTCTATTGGCTAGAAATAATTATCCATGGTTGAGAAATCTACCTTCAAAATGGCCACTTATGGTGAAATTCTTTGAGGAATATACTCCTAAAATAGGGGGAATAGTGGTAGTCTGGAGACCACCAGTCTTGGAATAATATAAATGTAATTCAAATGGTACAGCCAAAGGGAACCTAGGTCCTAGTTCTGGTACGTTATACATTAGGAATGAAGAGGACAACTTAGTATATATAGAAGCTAGAAGTTTTAAGAATGGTACTTACTTAGTGGCTGAGGTTGTGGCCCTAAGACTAGGATTGGAGTATTGCATTAGTCAAAATTTTCTTCCTTTGACACTAGAGACGGATTCTCTCATACTTAAGAAAATATTAGATGGAATATGGGAGGTTCCTTGGTTGTTGTGGAGATAAGGAAAATTATGTTTCTTATGGCTGATGCAAATGTGGTAGTGGAGCACATATCCAGAGAAAGCAACAAGCTAGCAATTTTTTTTTGCTAACCATGTATTCTATTTTTATAGATATACAAAGACTAATATACACATCAATGCAAGATATACCAATGGAAGCAAAAACTATTATCAGCATGGATAAAAATTAGGGGCCAAATCTCAGAATCAGAAAGTTCCAAAATGGAGATTTCATCATCACTGGCAACATTAAGTGATACAAGTGCAAGCATGCATATAAAGGAAGCAACATTCATACAAACATCAATACAAAGAAAGTTCACAACACATCAGGTTATACAAGCACAAATACAACAATAGAGGCAGTGATGGGACCTAAAGGGATTGGTTGGATGATGCACTTGTTTTTCTTAAATCTTTGGCAGTGGTATTAGCTTTTTAAAGCATAATCTGCTGATAAATAAGGAAATCGAGGAATCAAATAATTAATTAGACCAAAAGAGGAGAAATAAAAAAATTGGTACATAAAGTGGTAGTAATGATTCCATCAAAGTTTCTTGCTTTTGTAGTGCAACTTCCAAAGATAAATCTACAGAAAAGAAAAGTTGTAGTGGATTCTTCAGAAATTTCAATGAATTTGATAAGAGAAAAAAAAACATCACTAACTATGATTGTACTCATAAGATCTGTCCATATAGAGTTGAAGAAGTCTCTATTGAGTCGGTTTTCATGACATTCATTAGAATTTTTTTGAATGTCTTAGGTAAAAACAACTCAATCTCGATGGAATGAAAATTTGGGTTGAGATTATGATACAGTAAGTGGAATTTTGATTTTCTACAACTTTGTTTCATCAAAAAAGATCTACATGAAGATTGATGGAAGCTATGATGAAGAAGATGAAGATAAAGAGATGAGTTTCCCCTTTGAGATTTTCTAGGCACCTCGATGTTTGTAGGACTCGATGTATGACCATTACTCCCAACCACGAATCCCAACTCAAAATCAGACTCCGACTCCTAACTCTGAAACAATCTCAAATCCCTACCCAAGACCCAACCTTGAATCCCAATCGAGGACCTGAACTTGACAAAAGACATAATACCCAACCCCAACTCCCAACCTAAGACTGGATCGTGACTCTTAAACAGAAACCCGACTTAGGACCGAAAAATGACTCGTGACCCCAACTCTTAACGCAGGACCGGACCTTGACTCCTAACTCGAGACCTAACCCCGACTCTCTACTTCAAACCTAGGATCCAACCTTAGATCCTAACCCCATATCCTTACTCGAGGTTCAACTATAGTCCAGACCCTGACTCCTAATTCGAGATCCAATCCCTGAATCTTGAATAGAGACACAAACCTATCTCCCGACCTCTAATCTTGACTTGAGACCTGACCTTGAATCTCGACCCCTGAATATCAACCAAGGACCTCGCCTTGAACCTCATCCCGAGACCTGACCCCGACTCCTGACCAAGACCTAACCTTGACTCCTTACTCGAGACCGCACTTGAGACCCAAACACAAATCCCGACCTAAGACCTGACCTAGAATCCTGACCTAGGACTAACCCAAACTCCCAACCATGACTCCCAACCTGGGACCTGAACTTGACTTCAGACTTAGGACATAAATCCAAATCTCAACCCAGAATGAATTGGCCTCATAGATTTATTCAACTTTATACAAGTTCAAGTGCCTACTTATGCACACCCAAAGTTGGAGGACATAGATGAAAGTTGAAGCCAAGTTAAAGGGTATGTATTATGTCTTTATTTTATGTCTCTTACAAGCTGCTTTTTGAACTCGTTGACCCAATGAAGTTGAAATATTTGTAACTCTCAATCTATCCAAGGGTAGAAAAGTTTACATCATATAAATGGAGTTTAATATCAAGAAGTTGCCAGATCATTAAATTAGATTTTGGATCAGTCTTAAGTTCCGTACCGCTGTTGATTCACGGGAACAGAGGAAATCTAGCCAGATTAATATCAATGGCTTCAAGAAGCCTGATAATCAGCATGCCATATGGAAGAAATATGGAGTCAAAAGCACAATCAATCATAAATTTAAAAATAAGGATGGAAGCTTAAGTTTATGCTTGGTCACAAGACAATAGGTGATAAGAGTATCACATGAGTTAGAGTGGAGAAGGGATCAATCCTACGAAGAATGGTGTGGTAAAGACAATGTGAGCATATATACAGAAGGATATTTCATTAAGGGTGTGTTTGGTACAAAGAAAAATATTTTCTTAGAACGTATTTTCTTGAAAAACAAGTGATTTTCTTACTTATTTTCTGGTGTATGATTAGTAAGAAGAAAATATTATTTCAAAATCATTCAGGTATAACCTATGCGACGAAAACACCGCTCTCTTCTCTCTCATGCCTAAACCCTAAACCTAGATACGACTGACCATTTTCATGGTCACTCCAGCTTAGCCAGCCCCTACCAGAGGTTGGTCAGTATTCTCTGATGTCACCATCTCAATTCCCTAATCTCTACCACCCAAAGAACCCCATCCATACTCCCAACTCTCCCAAAAAACAAAATAGCCAAGAACCCAATCTTAATGACTCAGTTATACAACCTTCAAATTCGCCTAATGAACCTGTGGATTTGCCTAGTAATAAAAAAGTGTCAAATGAGAATCAAAAAGGAAAAATGCAATATCCAGATCTGGTGAAGCCTAGTACTATTAATTCACAAAGTCAAGGTAACATGGATCAATTGGGATCGATTCCTATCAAAAGTTTGTCATAGATTAATAGTGTTCCTAGAGTTACTTTGACCAAAGAAGAAGTACAAAAGATGAACATTATTGAAAAGCTATAATTTACAGTGATTGGTAAATTTTTATATAGATGGCCAGAGTTGGAAGACCGTAAAGTTCAGATACCAAAATAATGCAATATTAAAGGAGATCGTAAGACCGGGTTGATGAGAAACATACATATTCTACTGAGATTTAGCCTCATGGAAGACTATGTGAATATGTTGGAAAAAAAATGCTTACTGCATAGTGGCTAAGGATAGAGTGGAAAACCATATAAGACTATTAATCTAGAAAAAACTACTCAGGCTATGACATGGATTATTTCTTTTCCAGATCTTTTACCCACTTTCTTCGTAAAGGAGTTAATTTTTTCACTTGCAGTTACGTAGGGAAGCCGATTCACCTTGACATTGCTTACAATTAACAGGACAAGGCTGAGTTGTGCATGAGTTAAAGTTCAATTGACTTAGTTGATAAGATGCCAGAATATGTTGAAATAGAGATTGTGAATGGAAAGGATAAGGAAACAAGAGTAGAAAAAAAGTCAAAATTCAATATGTTTTTTTACCAAAGTATTGCAAAAATTTAAAATACCAAGGCCATATTAAATATGAATGTAGGGCTCTTCACCCAGAATTGAGAAGATCAACACAAGATAAGAAGATAGAGGAAGGGGAGGTGATTAAAGGCACCCCTAATCCTAATAATAGATTGTAGAATAATGGAGGAGTGAGAGGATAGATGAAAAGATGGAATCCAATAAGCAGAAGATTTAGATTGGAGAGGATCTCTCAAAGTTTTTGAGTGATACTGCATCTACCCCTACAGGTAAAGGAGTCACTACATGTAATACTTTTGAAGCATTATCAGAAGAAGTTGCAAATGAACAGGAAGTTAACATTAAGACTAATTAGGATGTAGGGGGTCAGATTATTAGAAAAATTCAAAGCATAAGGAAAGGAGATAACACAAAGATAATGATACACAATAAAGCAAAGAGACGACAAAAATGAACAACAACAATGTAGGTATAAAGACTATGCAGTCACAGCTTGATGAGCTTAATAGTCAGTCCACCGATGAGAATTTTGCCATTATCATCTGGAATGAGGATCCGCAGATCGTTCAAACTCAAACTCAAAATAAGTTGGGCAGTAAGTGGAGTACAGAAGATATTGACCGGGAGAAGGAGCATAAATTACCAGATAATATGGAGATGAATAGTCTATATGATGTACAGAAGGAGCACGAGATGCTCATTGAATTATCCAAAGCAAAACTTCAAGAACCTTTATAGGTGGACAACTTTGGGATCTTGAATGGAGCAACAACATCTAATAATTGCAAATAGTGGGAATTTATCCTCCAACAATAACATCTAACATCAACTAAGTGTTAGACCACTCAGATCCCCATGTCAAAGGGTTAATGGTGATTCCTCAAGCAATAGCAACCTACACAAAGTTTATTAGTGAGAACTCTTCATGAGCTAGTTTCAAATAAGATGCAAGAGGTAGGGGAGCAAAGCAATGAGTCAGATAAGGTAGCTAATGAAGTTGAAGACAAGGATGAAGGAGAAAATCAACAATTGGAGATACAAGTGTTGAAAAATGTAGGATTATCTCCTCATTCAATAATAAAGGAAACAAGTCCAAAAGTAAAGCTGAAAGTAAACCTACTAGGGTCCTAGGAGGAGAGGGAAATCAAGTTCCAAATGAAGATGAAAGCGTTATTTTGAAATGTGAGGTCTGTGAGGATTCAAATTCATTCCATAGAATTTAGATGTTGCACAAGTATCATAAATTTTTTATTATTGCTTTGATGAAGCCATTTCAAGAAGCAAGACAAATTCACAAATACAAGAGAATAATAGAGATGTAATATACCAATTATAATCAGAATGGTAAGATATGGGTTTTTCATACAAGAGCACATTTAGGTGGCAGTTTTTTCAGATTCAGATCAACAACTATCTTATAGTTATCTTTCCAGGAGACTAGGGCAATTAATTATCACTACTATTGTCTATGATAAATGTAAAGCTCTAGAGAGACAAAGTTTTTGGGATGATACCTATTCACCTTCTCAAATCATGAGATTACCATGGCTTGTTGGAGGTGATTTTAATATTATCATGAGTAAGGAGGAAAAAATTAGGGGACTTCCTATCTATTCTCTAGAATATGAGGACCTTGCCTTTTGTATTAATTCTTGTGATTGTTTGATATCAATTTTAAGGGTAGTCCATTTATATGGTAAAATGGAAGGGTTGATAGTGAATGTATTTTTAAAAGGCTTGATAGGTTGGTGATTACTTAGGCCTTTCTTTGCTTGGTTGGAAATATGGAGGTAGAACATCTAGCTAGGACTAGTTCTGATCATGTCCCATTACTTCTTACTTATGGAGGTCAAACTACACACTTTAGAAAACCTTTTGAATTTCTTAAGTTCTGGTCAGAGAAAGAAGATTTTAAGAGGGTTGTGAGGGCTAACTTGGTTTCTTATGGAGATTTAGACATCTTTATCAGTCACAAGCAAAAGATGAAACAGAGTAAAATAGTACTTGCCTCTTGGAGTAGAGAGAGGTTTGAGGAAATTTTCAAGCAGTTAATTATCAGAGAAGAAATTATGAGGCTAAAGGAAGATTTATTTGGAGAACATCCTACTGGAGCAAACAGAACTATTCTACAGAAGACACGGGTTGAATTGAAGCAATATCTTCATTATGAAGTGAAATTTTGGAGACAAAAAGCTAGAATATAGTGGTTTTTTTTAAGGAGATAGGAATACTAGATTTTTCATAGTCTAGTAAATGGTAGGAGGAAGAGATTATCAATTAACAGAATTATCAAGGAAGATAGGCAATAGACAGAAGGTAGTGATCAAGAGGCAATTGAAGTAATCTTTTTTTTTCAAGATTAATTTACAGTAAATAATGACATAGTTAAGCTCTCTTTGCTCAAACATGTACTATCTTTGGTTACAGAAGAGATTAACAGTGTTATTAATGACATTTCTACAGAAGAAGAGGTAAAAAAAAGTGGTTTTTAATTGAATGGGGACAGTGCTAGTGGACCTGATGGGCTTACTGAGCATTTCTATCAAACCTACAGGGACATTATTGGTAATGACATCTTTAAAGTTGTAATAGCTTTTTTTGAAGTAAGCATTCTTCCCAAATTAATTAATCACAATAACTTGGTGTTGCTGCCCAAAAAAGATACTGTTCAATTTTTTTCAGACATGATACCCATTAGTTTGAGTAAGTTTCTGAATAAAGTAATTTCTAGAGTGGTTTTTAACAGGTTAGAGGCATTCCTTCTTAGTCTTATTTTAAAAACTCAATCTGGTTTTATAAAAGAAAGGAGTATCACTGAGAATGTATCATTATCTTAAGAGATTATTATGGATATTATAAAAAGAGGAAAGACTGCAAATATGATTATCAATTTTGATATGGCTAAATCCTATGACAGAGTGGATTGAAATTTCTTGATTAAGGTTTTGGAGAAAATGGGCTTTGATAATCAAGTGGTTGAAAAAACTTGGAGGCTAGTGGCTAACAATGGATATTCTATCCTTATAAATGGGCAGGCTAATGGTTTCTTCCATTCTTCTTAGGTTGTTATGCAAGGAGATCCTTTGTCTCCTGCTCTATTTATTTTGTCTGCTGAAGTATTGGCTTGAGATCTGAACTAACTATTTGATAATGATGATTTCAAGAGCTTTGGAATGCCTAAATGGAGTGATAATATTAATCATCTAGCAAATGCTGATGCTACTATTATATTTGTCTCAGTAGATAAGAAGTCTCTACAACTTATCATGGAAACATTGGAGGACTATCAGAAACAATCAGGGCAGAAGATTAATAAAGAAAAGAGTGCTTTTTATATATTTCATAAGACTGCTAATACTGTTACACAATAAGTGGAGGAGTGCATTGGGTTTCCAAGAGGTAGATTTTTCTTAATATATTTAGGATGTCCAATTGGTCATACAAGGAAGAGGAAAATTCATTTTTCTGAATTACTGAAGAAGATTCACAATAAATTAACGGCTTGGAAGGGAAAAATTCCTTCATTTGGTGGAAAAGCAGTGTTGATCATTAATGTTCTGAACAATATTCCTATATACTTAATTTCTGCCATAAATCCTCTTAAGTGTGTTATTCATAATTTACATAAAATATTTTTCAGATTTCTATGAAATTTTAAGGAGGTTGGCAGAAACAAACATTAGGTGGTTTGGTATGATATTTGTATTCCTAAAGAGGAAGAGGGCTTAGGTTTTAGGTCCTTGTTTAATGTATACAAGGCTCATTTTGCCATGTTATGGTGGAATTTTAGAACTCAAAAAACCATGTGGACAAACTTCATATAGAACAAATATTACAAGAAGCATGGACCTCAAATAATGGAGTGGAGAGGGGGATTATAGACTTGCAAGTATATGATTGAGGCTAGAAATTACATTTATCAAGATATATGGTGGGAACATAATTATGATCACTTTATCATATGATTTTATAATTGGACTCAACTTGGTGCTTTGAATTTTTATTTACCATTAGCCAACTAAACATACACCCAGTAGAAGATGTAAATCAATTGTTTGCATAGGGAAGCTGGAAGGCACACTTGGTTAAAAAATCATTTCTAGATGATGTTTGTAATCACATTCAAAAGAATTTACTGGTAGTAAAGGACTCCGTGGAGTGGGATAGACCTTGATAAATATTGAATAGTTCTGGTAGATTCTCTATTAGATCAGCCTGGTAAATTATGAGACAAAGAGGAGAAGTTCAAGATGGTTTCAAGCAATTGTGGGTGAAAGGGATCACTTTTAAAGTCTCTTTTTTCTTGTGGAGACTTTGGAAGCAAAGGTTACCTATTGTTGAAGTACTTATGAATATTAGAGTCTGTGAAGAGGTTATTTGTAGCTGCTGTGGTGATGGTGAACTGGAAACATTTGAACACTTATTTATTAAGTGTTCAGCGGCTAATAGATTTTGGTGCAGTTTGGCAGCTGCGACTAGGGTAAATGGGATTTTTCTTTAACTCAAGGGCACAGTTTTCAAGTGGTGCACTACTGAAGTGCCTCCTAAACTCAAAGTTACTTTATAAAGCAGTTCCTATATTTATTTTTTGTTAGATATAGAAGAAAAAGAACACTATCAATCATGGAGGAAAGATGACATACTTTGGGAGAAGATTAACAGAAACTTATTTCTGTTAGCTAGAAATAATTATCCATGGTTAAGAAATCTACCTTCAAAATGGCAACTTACGGTGAAATTCTTTGAGAAATATACTCCTAAAATAGGGTGCATAGTGATAGTCAGGAGACCACCAGCCTTGGGAGAATATAAATATAATTCAAATAGTACAGCCAAAGAAAACCCAGGCCCTAGTTCTAGTACTTTTTGCATTAGGAATGGAGAAGAAAACTTAGTATATGCAGAAGCTAGAAGTTTTGAGGATGGTACTTACTTAGTGGCTAAGGTTGTGGCCCTAAGACTAGGACTAGAGTATTGCATTAGTTAAAATTTTCTTCCTTTGACACTAGAGACAGATTATCTCATTCTTAAGAAAATATTGGATAGAATATGAGAGGTTCTTTGGTGAGTTGTTGTGGAGACAAGGAAAATTATGTTTCTTATGGCTGATGCAAATGTGGTGGTGGAGCACATATTTAGAGAAGGCAACAAGCTAGCGGATTTTTTTTGCTAACCATGTATTCTATTTTGCAAGTACACAAAGACTAATATACATATCAATGCAAGGCATACCAATGGTAGCAAAGACTATTATCAGCATGGATAAAAATCAAGGGCCAAATCTCAGAATCAAAAAGTTCCAAAATGGATATTTCATCATCATTGGGCAACATTAAGTGATACAAATGCTAGCATGAAGATAAGGAAAGCTCTATTCATACGAACATCAATATAAAGAAACTTCACAACACATCAGGTGCTATATGCATAGATACAATAATAGAGGCAGTGACCGGACCTAAAGGGATTATTTGGATGATGTACCTATTTTTCATGAATCTTTGGCAGTGGTATTAGCTTTTTGAAGCTCAATCTGATGAGAAATAAGGAAGATGGGAATCAAACAATTAATTAGACCAAAAGAGGAGCAATAAAAAATTGGTACATAAAGATCTAGTAATGATTCCAAAGAAGTTTCTTGCTTTTGTAGTGCAACTTCCAAAGCTAAATCTACCAAAAAAAAAGAGTTACAATGGATTCTTCAGAAATTACAACGAATTTGATAAGAGAAAAAAAAGATACATCACTAACTATGATTGTACTCATAAGATCTGTCCATATAGAGTTGAAAAAGTCTTTGTGGTGTCGGTTTTCATGGCATTCATGAGAATTTTTTGAATGTCTTAGGTGAAAACAACTCAAGCTTGATAGATTATAAATTTGGATTGAGATTATGATACAGTAAGTGGAATTTTGATTTTCTAAAACTTTGTCTCATCAGAAGAGATCTACATGAAGGTCGATTGAAGCTATAATGAGAAAGATGAAGATGAAGTGATGAGTTTCCCTTTGAGATTTTCTAGGCACTTCAGTGTTGGTAGGACTCAAGATATGACCATTACTCCCGACCATGAATCCTAACTCAAGATCAGACTCTGACTCCTAACTCGGACACAATTCTAAATCCTGACCCAAGATCCAACCTTGAATCCCGATCGAGGACCTGAACTTGACTCAAGACCTAAGACCCAACCCCAACTCCCAACCCGAAATCGAATCCCGATCCTAACCAGAGACCCGACCTAGGACCCAAACACAACTAGTGACCCCGATTCTTGACCCAGGACCCAACCTTGACTCTAAACTCGGGACCTGACCCCGACTCTCAACTTTATACCTAGGATCCAAACTCAACTCCTGACCCCAAATCTCGTCATGCTCATAGAAAAATCAACAATGCACAATAATCAGCTAAATAATGGTATAAATGAACCTGTCACCCAAATATCAGTAAAGCATGATACAAGCCCCCAACATGAGCACCACAATAGTAAAAGAACCAACTAAGACACCAATAAGGTCACCACAAGCACCCACTTGGGCATCACAATGATAATAAGCTCTCTAATCAATAATAAGGTTAACACAATCCCCCACTTGGGCATCGCAATGATAATAATCAACCAAATCAATAATAAGGTTCACACAAGCCCCCCACATGGGCACAAATATAATGATAATCAACCCAAATAATGTAAACATTGAGAGTTCACCCAACCCATAGTATACTTTACATGATAAGTTTCCTACCTTTTCCAATTATGACACAGTTAGACTCAAATACTCATAAGAAAAATAAACTCGCCAACAATCATGTTCAGAAGTTTACCTTCATTAACAATACATAATAATTACACCAAAACTCCTCTTTGAAACATCTTATTTATAACCCCAATCTCTTTATACATTAAATAGTTACTAACCTCAATTATTCCATCAAATTCAACCAAACATGATTTAAACCTTCAAGCAGATACTCACTATATTTATTCATAATCAATAAGTCATTTATCATTACAATTTACCATAAATATGTCAACAAGTATAGAGAACAATCAAGATGCTCATTTTATTACTTTTAACCTAATAATAAACACCAGTACCCACATAGATGCTCGTCATCTCATATAAACGGCACTCCCAAATACCTAATTATTCACTTTCACGCCCCAATTCCTATTGAGACGGACTAGCACCCGAAGCCGATATGGCCCGAGAGACCAATCTTTGCTCATGAACATTCGTATGCATATCCTCATATGAATCTTATTATACCTCATGCAACTATGCGGAAGCCATGGACATGGTAACATATGCCATATATATACATATATGAAACTGGCCGTTGGGGCCATCAAGTCAAAACGGACAATCATCTCTTACATTCATATACCCACATATATCTACAAAAGCCTCTAACAGATGCATCTACAAGACCAACTTAATGTCGGGACAAGTCCCCGCTTTATACAACATTTACAACATCAAAACAGATATACAATTGTGACTCGAAAAGCCTCGAACTAACTGGAGCTCACCAAAGATCTGCAAATACCCGATAATCTACTGCGGAGATCTACTAGCACCTGCGCCTGCAGCAAGTAAAGTAAGTCCCTCGAGAGGGGTCAGTACGATAAATGTACTGAGTATGCAAGGCCATAAGAACTGCATCATACATAATAACAACAATGGAGTCAATATAAGAGAAATAGTGAATGTGAATAAACTCCCTTTCTGTATGTGAGGAACCATGTATATTACGTTCTTTACTTCTCTTATCTTCATATATGTTCATATTTATTTGCTAGGCTGTTCTGTCGTCCCTGGAATGAGATTAACCCATGCTAGGTACTTTGACCCCTGGGATGTTATGTTAACCCATGTTAGGCTTTCGTGTCGCCCCTGGGATGTTATTAACCCATGATAGGTACTGTGACCCCTGGGATGTTATAGTAACCCATGTTAGGCTTTCGTGTCTCCCCTGAGATGTACTGTGATAACCCATGCTAGGCTTTTATATCGCCCCTGGGATGTATCGGGATCGACCCATGCTAGGCTTTTCTGTCGCCCCTGGGATACCACCCATGTTATTGGGATCGACTCATGCTAGGTATTTTAACCCCTGGGATACCACCCATGAATACTCATCAATTATATTTCTTATTATTCTTACTTCCATTCTAAGAGTGATACATTGAGGATCATGACATTATTTGAAGCACACACATATATATTACTTCACTCCTTTACTTCATGAGATTGACACCTTTACTTGTGAGGGAAAGATATATTAGCTCGCACATTACCTCCTTCATTACTCTTATGAGATTGGTACTTCTACTTGTGAGAGATTGGTACAAAGATAATCATAATATTATTGGACTTTGGAACATGACATGATTGGAAATGCTATTCAAGAATAAATAGATTCTCTTTACATCTTACTCTCTTTGAGATAATTCTTTTAGAAATTACAACGTTATGACAGCTTTGGAACTTCAGTCAATGAATAAGAGATAAGTGAATCATAATTCGTCTAAGAATAGAACACATGTGAATAACAATATATGTCAACCTGAATTGCTATACTTCAAAACCCCTCGGAATAGAACAAGCCCAATATCAATGTGAACAATATGCTGCAGAAGGATACGGAAAGAGTAACCTTGCATACCTTATCTTCTCAATACAAATATACAATCCTATACGTGAATACAATAGTACAGCTCCTTCCTTATGTTTCACTCTACAACACAAGTACATAACGGAGTTTACATTAACCCCAAAATACCTTACAAATGCATATAACGATAATGAGTTTCATGTTTGCCTTTAAAAATGTCATTTCCCCCTTGACAATACCATTTATGAAATTACCATACCAACAATCCCACAATATTCCATACAATGACCAATACATGATAAACCAGTAGCATGTCACACCACGTTCATACTTTCCACTTCTCCATCAACACAACATCACAATTACTCCATCAAGTCACCTCAATACGTCTCATAACAACATATCGGCCAAAATCCCAAAATTTACACATATAGAAAAATAACAAGTTTAGTAACATAATTACACCATACATGTTGTTATTTCATCCATACCATGCACTTTCATCAAAACCACAAGTCACCTTTCAAGTTTAATTCACAAGATGACACATCTTTTACAAAAACACAAAAGTGCACCACTTAGACTTTTAGACATAACCATCATGATCTACATGTTCTCCCATGCATATAATATATTAATCCATAAGAATAATCACTTACCAAAACTTAGAAATGATGATCTTGCCCAAAGAAGTGCCTTAGGGTTCTTAGGGTTTGAGAGAAATATTTGAGAAAATATCTAAAGAGACATGAGAGTTCCAATGAATTAAAAATCTGATTTTAGGGCCTTTATATAGTGCTCAAGACATCCTTAGCCATTTCCTAGCATTAAATGCAATATTGGCTTGGTCAAAGTGGAAGAATGGGTCATTTGCCCTATTGGGCCTTGCATTTTGGTCTCTCTTTGGGCTTCAAATTGAGCCCAATAACCCATGTCATCTTAACCCACAAATGTAATGTATAATCCACCATATATCTCATGTTCAAATAATTCTATAAATTTCTCGATAATATTCACTTACGAGATTTTCGTTAGTAGCCTCAATCGCAAAACTAGAAATTCTAGTCGCTCATGGCTTACTTGAACATAATTTGTTAAAAAACTTGTGACGAAGAATTAACCCCAACTCGGATGCTAAACGTGCTTAAGAATAGTCCTACTATGATGGAGTAATGATACTATGACTTAAAAGTCTTATTTACATCATAATAGTCGAAGAAAAATTTTGGCGAAAACCACCCCGGTACGCCGCTTGACACGCCCCTTTGCTGCCTGTGGAAACAAAAATTTGGGCCAGAGCGGCCTGGCACGCCCTCTGCAGCGCCCTATGCCAAATTATTGATTTTGGCTTTTCTTTGCGGATTTGGTTGGATCTTTCAAGTCCCAAACTTTTACTTACCTCTTAGCTTTAAGATTGTTTGCTTGGATGTCCCTTAAACCTCAATTTTTCACCCTAAAAATGCTCCACAAAGTCACAAACGCCACCCACTACAAAGGTCTAACCACATGTACTAGGCCCAATATCAAATATTTCATCAATGGCACTACAAAATACATACTTATGGCTCTCGAAACCTAAGTAAACATTGTTCAAAGTTGTCAAGTAGGATCGAAAATGTACGGGGTGTTACATTCACAATATACAAGTAACTAGCTTGTAGCACATAAATACATTAGGAAAACGTCAAGGTAAATCTCAACATGCCATAAAGAAGACCCGCAAAGACAAAACACAACTCGAAGAATCAAAAGGAAGTTCTACTCTCCCAAAACACCTCCAAGCGAGCCCAATCTATTTAAATATAGATCTAGATATAAATACGAGTCCAACGATATCCATATTGATATACTTTGGTTTAAGTCTAAAATCACCTTGAAAAGCAACCCCAAAAATAAAAAGGTAAAACTAGAATTTTCATAGAAAATCACTTTATCCACAATCTAAGGGTTTCAAATCTAAAATCCCATAAAATACGGAGTTGAAATTGAGTTAGAAATTATAAAATATTAATATTTTACTTTATCAAGAAACCCCATAAATTCCATGTTCAAAAGCGGTTTAAAAATGAGAAAATAATTGATAAATCAAAATATTTATATCAAAATCAGTTTACGCATAACATAAGGATCTTAAATAGAAATTTCATCAAAAACTCATTCTGCATCGACAAAAGCCCAATTTTTATAGAACAATTCATGGATAAAGAAAGAAAACCAAATAAAAAAATCATGGAATATTACCAACCTAAGCATTAGATACTTATCCCCTTGATAAACTGAGAAGAACGCCACAAGAATCACTTAATTCTAAGCTCTAGAACTCCCTATATGCTCAAACTACCAAATAAACACAGTCTGAAATTTAAATAACCCTATTCAAAAAATCTGCACCATCTATTTATTCACCAAAATTTTCGCACCAACAATATTATTTCTCACTAAAAAGGTTGTAAATTACTTATACGATAGTGAAATATCCCGATTCTTTTTCTATACTTCCTAAATAGTGATACAGACATACTCGTCTAAATCAGAACTCAATTTCAGGCTCGTTTACCCAGTCAGATATTGTTTTTGCTCATTAAAGAATTATTTCATGTTCCGCAATAAAAACTCGATCTTGACTGATCGGAATTACACCAAACTTTTTAAGTCAACCCTATAATTCATGCTTAAAATTTCAAAAGTCTTGGAATAATTGTTTAATCTTTAAAACTAATAACAAACCTTTTTATCGACAAATTTTACTTAAACAAGGCCAAAGCACTGAAAATGCTCAAAAACTCACCCAAAACTCATATGAAACCTCCTGAATACAAACCAAATAAGCTAATAGCATAGAAACAACATTCCAGACTCAACAGTGCAGTCAAAATTTCCAATGGATATTATTATCGATGGATGTTGATCAAAGTTAACATTAGGCATAAAATTCCAAGTTCTCATCCAAATACTCAAAATCACACTGAAAGCCTTGGAACCCAAACCAACCATGCTACCAACCTAACTTTGATGTTTCTGAGCTAATAGGACTGATGAAATTCTAATACAATGCTCGATTATCCAAATATTGACCATAGTCATAACTATATCAACTTAAAAGTTTCTCAAAATCCTCACATAAAACTCTCCCGAACACTTTAGGAACCACACCGCCCACTTTCGCTGCTCAAACATGCTATAAGGCAATAATAAGAAGGGAAAAATGGTCAAAACACAAAAAAATGTAAAAATCATTATGATGGTTGTTACATTTTCCATCCTGTAAGCCTTATACTACGTCGTTTTAAGTATTATTTAGGGAATATTAAGACTAAAAAATTGGTTTCTCCTTCATTAGCATGATTAGAATCTCAAACTTTAAAAACAAGGTCCCTCTCAAGAAGCAAACCTAGGGTTCAAGTTCAAGCTTTCAGATTCAAACCCTTAGTCCAAATATCTTAGTGTAAGCATGTATGTGGGGTTTTAGTAAGGGTTTCCTTCCACTTTTTTTCCCAAAATTTAAGATTTTTCATATGGTTTACATAATTTTTGTGACATAGGTTTATACCCAATTTTATAAATTATGATGATTTTAGTTTCCAGTATGTTATTTGTGACTATTGTTCTTATCAAAGACAACTATGTATGATTTTACAGCCTTGATTACAGTTTAAAAATCATATAAATTGATTTAGAATGATTTAACAATTTTTTTCTTATTTTATCATAACGTGGCATGTTTAGAACACATGATCCAAGAATTTAGTAAATTTAGCATGACTAGTTTCAGTATTTCAAAACTTTAGTTAAAAGCAGTAATTTGAACTAGTTCATGTTTTTTTTCAGACCACAGTTTATCTATTATGAGCAACTAGAAATTCAGTTTTGGGAGGACTATTTATCATTGAGCGGACAAGAGTTCCAGATAACCTAAGTCCCAAAACTATGTTTCCACCATATGATAAGGGTCTTTCGCCAGTATAGATTGACAACTTTAGCCCAACGGTCTCAGTTAGTGGATCCACAATAGACAGATAAGTTCTATACTGATGGCAAGATATAAAGCAACTCTTCCCAACGTGGGTTAGACATTAGACTCTATATTGCTCACATGGTTTATGTCTATTCTAAGAAACTCCCCATAATCAGTTTTGGATTAAATGAAATACTTATGCTTTTATTGATTTTTAGCTCAGACAAGTTTCAGCCCACTTTAAATAAAAAGGATCTATGTCTTACAGTTTTCAAATTATGCATTATAAAGTCACATAAGCTTTGGAATTTTGATTTTAGGTTAGTATCATAATTGGTTCCGGTTCTGAGGCTTTCAGTTTGATTTTGAGCATTTAGATGGGAAGTGGGTTTAAAGTTTCGTAAAGCTGGTTTTAGGAGAAACTTTTTGATAACGACCTTCGTTGGTGATTTTGATAGTTTTGTTGAGTCTGGAAATCGAAATTAGCCTAGTAACATACTTGGAATGTGTTCATGGAGTTCTGAATACATTCTGAGGGGTCCGTTGGCAGATTTTCGTGGTCATAGCAATTGTTGCCAGCTGCTATCTGGTGCCTTCTACGCATCCGCAAGGAGGAACCACGTGCGCACTGAATATACGAGTCTGGCCTTAGCATGCACGACCAGAGTCCTATGTTCACGAAGGTCTAAGACAGGTCAGCCTTGGTGCACTATGGGTCAGGTGTATGCGCGAAGCACAAATGGCCCCTGAATAATTTTTTATCTGTATTTCGATCTAAAACCCTATCTTCACAATTTTTAGAGCTTGGAAGCTCGTACAGAGGTGATTTCAAATAGGTTTTTGAGATCTAAACCTTGGGTGAGTTTCTAAAGCTCGTTTTTACAATTTCTCACTAATTGGTTTGTGATTTTATCTTCAAATCTTTATTTTTTAGCCTTGAATTTTGCGGTTTTACTGGTAAATTAATTGGTATTTAAATGATTTCTAACTTGATATTTGCTCTTTTATTCCCAAGGCAGTGGCGGAGCCAGAAATTTCACGTAGGGGGTTCAAGATTGAAAAAAGTAAACACACGAACTAATCGAAGGGGGTTCAACGTCTACTATATATACATAAAAAATAATTTTAACCATGTATAATTAATATAATTTTTTGCCGAAGGGGGTTCGGATGAACCCCCTGGATACAGGGTGGCTCCGCCACTGTCCCAAGGTTGATTTTAAACTGAGTTTTGGACCCAGAACTAAAGTATATCAATATGGATATCGTTTGAATCATATTTACATGTAGATCTCATATTTGAATAGATTAGGCTTGCTCAGAGGCAATTCGATAGAATAGAGCTTTCATCTAATTCTTCAGGTTGTGGATTGGCTTTGCGGTTCTTCTTTAAGGCAAGTTGACATTTACATTGACTCTTTTGTGAGGTGTTTAAGTGTTATGTGCTCATTAACTGTAAATTGAGAATGACTAGGGATTTGGGGGTCCTATATAGATGAGATGGCGAGCATTTATGCGGGTACCGATGTTTATTGATGGGTTAAAAGTAATAAATTGAACATTTTGATTGTTCCCTCTACTTATTGATATGGTTATGGTAAATTGTATTGATAAATGACTTATTGATTATGAATAAATTGATAGTGAGTATCAACTTTAGTGTTTGAATCAGTGCTTGGTGGAAGTTGATGGAATAAAGAGATTGTGGCTATAATTGAGAGATTTAAAAAGATGAATTTTGGTATGATTGCTATGTATTGTGAGTGAAAGTAAATTTCTAAACATGCTTGTTTATGAGTGTATTTTCCTTTTGAGTATTTGAGTCTAATTGTGTCATAATTGAGAAGAAGCTAGGAAACTTCTCATATAAAGCATATTCTGGGTTAGGTGAATTCTAAATATTTGCATTATTTGGGTTGATTATCTTATCATTAGTGTGATGCCCACGCGGGGACTTATGTGAACCTTATTATTGATTTAAAAGATTATTATTATTGTGATACTTATGGGAGGGGCTTATACTGACCTCATTACTGATTGGGGTGACTATTATCATTTTAATGCCCATCTAGGGGCTGGTGTTGACCTTATTAGTGTCTTCATTGGTTCTTATTATTATTATGTCGCCCATGTGGAGGCTTTTATGATGACTCGCTGATATTAAGAGTATTGATTCATATTCGATTCTTATTGGGCTGATTTGATGCATTTGGATTTACATATGGGTTTGACATTACCATGTGTGTGCATACTCATTTATTGAATTATTCATGAAACTGGTACCACCAAAAATCAATGAGCTTTAAAAGAAAAGAAAACATCTTCTAAAATGACTTGTCCAATGGATGGCCAGCAAGATTGATTATTTGAGATTGTGATTGGTATATGGGTTACGAACCCCCCATTTATCCTCTCATGGAGCTTAGGTTTGGAAGTTGTATCTGAGACATGCTTGCATCATGCTTATCTAATGCATTATTTTTATCATATTCATCTGATGCGTAATCATTGGCATACTCATCTGTTTGGTTGCATAGTATGTACTTTTATCATCTCATCCTTGATGACTGGTTGGTATAGTGAGCGGGTATAATTCTGTGTTGGTGAAGGTCTTTTTGATATGAGTTGGGCTACTATTGCTGATCAAAAACTTGTACATGTCAGACTTACTTGAGCTGGATAGATTATCTTGTTGAGTGTTGTTATTTTTTAGACTAGGGTGGATTTTTTTGAGTGCAGGTTATTTTGATGATTTGGATGGTTGGTGTGATGGTTTTCGCTATTACTTTGGATTAGGGTTGGTTGTTGATGTTTCTTGATAAGTACATGTGTTTTGTACTCACTCTTGCTTTTCATTTCTGCATCCTACATGTAGGTATTGAACGAGTAGCCTTGAGCATTGATCGTGATTCTCGGTGTATGCTTTCTAGAGATTGAGGTAGTTGTTGTTGGATCTCAGAGCTTACCCAAATCTCTTTTTTCTTTATCTTATGATATTTTCATTGAGACACTTCAAACAATTTCATTATATTCGGTATTAGAGGTTTATACTAGTCACAACCAAACCTGAGATATTGTGTTGATATTGTACCTCTTTATTGTGTCATTTGGGGATTATTTCTAGTTCTTACTTCTTCTACTTCTGTTTTACTTCTATAATTATGTTTGGATTGGGATATACTTACCTGTACTAGAGGGTGTGATAGGTACCATCTAGGTCGCAATTTTGGGTCATGAAAAGTTGGTATTAGAGCCCCTGGTTCATTAGTCTCATGAGTACACACTGAGTCTAGTAGAATCTTACGGATTGGTGCGAAGATGTCCATTATCCATCCTTGAGAGGCTACTTGACTTTAGGATAAATCCACTTCTTCATTTCATGTCACGCCTTCATAGTCTAATGCAACTCAAACATCTCTTATTCAATGTCTCACAGATGGTAAGGACACATTTTTCTTTAGCTAGAGACTTAGAGCCTGTGCCTTTGGTACATGGTAGTGACAGAGGTAGAGATAGAGATCGGACTAGAGCATTAGGACCAGCTAGAGGTCATGTTGGGATTGCCTTAGCAGGTTCAGGGATTGCTTATAATGATGGGTCTCTTGAGACAGAGGGACTGAGCCCAGCACAGGCACCACCTGTTTTATTTTTATATCTATTCTTAAGGATTTGTCGGTATATGTGTTGGGTTTCCTTGAGGGAATGGGTTAGACTTTTAGTCAGGATGCTACTTTGAAGTTTTAGACTCAAGACACACAGTTGGCTACTGCTACAAATCCTTCTAATGTATATGTGATACTTTTAGGTGTTGCTCCATATCCCGTGACCTTACCCAATATGTTCATAGAGAAACACATGAGGTTTGTGGATTTCATGAAGATGGATCCCCCGCAGTTTAATAAGGATCCCAGTGTTGATGCTTATAAATTCTTGGTTGGTTTCCACGAGAGGTTGCACAAGTTGGGCTTGGTAGATTCTAATAGGGTGGATTTCATTGAGTTTCAGTGTTATGAACCACCCAGACAGTGGTGGATGACTTCTTTCATGAATAGGCCAGATGGTCACCTTCTCTCCTGTAGGATTAGTTTACTCAGGAGTTTTTAGAGAACTTTGTATGGAAGCATGAGAGGCGTGATGGCTAGAGGCCTCAAAGACTTGATAGCTGTAGTGATGTGTATAGTGTAGACAAAATTTCTCGTGGTTTTTCTTAGAGGTAGTTAGGTTGTGGTATCCATTCAGGTTCTTCAGATTCATTTCAGTAGACTCCTACTTATTTGGGTTGCTTCATATATAGGGATCTCAGGAACTATATAAAAGATTACCCACAACATAGACAAAGAGATGCATCATCAATAGCTCGAGAAGATGACGGGACTTAGTGTTATAATTCTCAGGGTGGAGCAAGAGCTTCTGGTACAGTGGTCATAGGTATGATTTCAGTACCCTTTTGATTTGTCTCGGTAGTGTTGACTGTTGTTATACATTCTTCGATGTGCTTACTTATTCTGCATTGGGTCTTAAGATGATTCATGAGTTTTTTATCATGTCTACTCATATTGCTACCCCAGTAGGTGATTCTTTAGTGGTGGATCGGGAGTACCGACCCTATTTTTTTGACTCAATTAGTGTATGTCAATGGAATATATTTAATTATTCAAGATATTGTAGATTTTGGTGTGATTTGGGAATGATCTTCTCAACGGTTATGTTGTAGGATAGTGGTGGATAGATGGTAGGTATTGGTATTGATGTGTCATGGTTTTAAGACACTTTCAAAGCCTCAAACAAGGAATTGTTGTAAGTTCTTAAATACTTTTTGGTAGATATGATGTGTATTTATGAGTTTGTGCAGGAAAATAGGTCTCGAAAGTGAATGATGAAAAAAATTAAAAATAACTAAGTATCGATTGTGAAAGCCAAGGGATGACCCGTAGGGTCAAGCCATAAGTCGTACCCTGATCCATTCGGAGGGAAAAAATGAAGTCCTAAAGACTAAAATTAAAGTGCAACATACGACTGCTGGATACGAGTCATGATGTCAAGTAACGAGTCCTCTTGACTCATTCTGAGTGACTGTGAAGTAGAGAAGTTGAAAGATGTAAAGTGGTCGAGTGACCAATGATGGACTAAACAACTCGTAGAGTTGACATATGAGTCCTCTTAATTCATTCTAATGGATCATGGGAAGAAAGATCTTAAGGTTTAAAATTTGAGATCGATCACCACCGAAGGAAGCTACGAGTCATGATTAGAAGGCACAAACCATGATGACTCATTCTGAGAAGTCGTAGGCAAAAATGCTAAAAAGGTGTAAATCAAGTCACATGGGTCATGATATACTATACGAGTCGTATGGTCAAACAACGAGTTGTACTGAGCCACAACAACAGAGTTGAAGAAGAACACAGAATGAGCCGTGACCAAACCCTAAGAATTACCCTACAACTCATAGGTACTACGGAGCCTGCTGTAACACCCCGTACGTTCCCAACCCTACTTGACTACGTTAACTACTATGTACGTAGGTATCGAGAGCTATAAGTATGCATTTGGTAAGGCTATTGGTGAGATAATTGAATTTGGCTCTTGTTATGTGGTTAAACTTGCATAAAAGGTGTTTTGGAATTTTCATTGCGCATTTGTGGGGTTCAAAATGAGGCTAAGAAGACCTCTAAACAAAGTATAATAAGGTTAAGAAGTGAGTTAAAGAATAGGACGTGAAGTATCTAACCAAACCCGGGAAGAAAAGTCGAAAAATGAAATTTTTGGAAAAAATTAAAGAGGGGCGCGTTTGGGACCGTGCCACGCCGCTCTGGGCTAAAATTTTTAGCCCAGAGGCAGCAGGTTGGCGCGCCCAGGAGCGTTCCACCTTGGGTTTTCCACTTTTTTGAAAGTTGGAAATTTCTAAGTCCCAAGGGTATCCGGGGACGTACCGAGCCAATTTTTGCTACGTTTCTTCTACAACCAAGAGTATATACATGAAATGAATGACATATTACATTGGTATGATAAAATTACTCAAGAACGAATTTGGGATCAAAATGTCAGTTTTGCCCCTAAGGTCAAAATAAGCCAAACATGGCTAGAATCACTTGTTTTTGGGATCGAGGCTACGGATATGAATATTATGAGTGGGAATATTATTGTTATACGTATAAAGACGAGAAATTATTGATTTTATTGGGTTAAGTGATTTGGGCTCAATAAAAGCCCAAAAATGTGATAAAAGGCATGGGTTACATGACCCAATCTTCTATTGACTTGGTCAATTAAGGCATTAAATATCAAGAAAGGCTAAGGATGACCCAAGGACTATAAATAGACCCAAAAAATCAGATTTTTATTCATTTAACCTCTCATGCTTTCTAGACATTTTCTCAAACATTCTACACTATTCTCTCAAGAACCCTAAAGACTCAAAAGGCAATTTTGGAGCAAAATCATCCCTTTACAAGTTTGGGTAAGTGAATATTATTATGGATTCATATATTATATGCATGAAAGAGTATGTAAATCATGTTGGTTGTGCTTGGAAATGTTGGATATGGTATTTTGTGCTTTTGTATAAGATGTGTGATCCATGGGGTTTGAACTTGAATTAGGACTTGTGCCTTTGATGAAAAATCATGGTATGGATAAAATATGAACATCTATGGAGTTATTTTTGTTGTTAAACTTGTTCTTGTCTATAAGTGTAAATTGTGGGAATTTGGCCGATATGTGCTATGAAGTGTATTAAGGTGAATTGATGGATTGTTTGTGATGTGGCATGGATAAGGAGGTGTAAAAGAGATTTGTTATGGTGAAATGCAATGATTATTATGTATTGGTCAATGTTAAGAATATTGGAGGATTTTTGGAATAATGATGCTATCAATGGTTTTGTTAAGGGGAAATGACATGTTTTAAAGCAAACATGTACCCCATTGACGTTATATGCATTTGTGAAGTAGTTGTGGTTAATGTGAATTCCGTTATGTATTTGTGTTGTAGAGTGACACATAAAGAAGGAGCGGGACTATTGTATGCACATCTAGGATTGTATATCCGTATTGAGAGTACAAGGTATGTAAGGTTACTCTGTCCGTATCTTTTTGCGGCCAAACGTACCCACATTGCGATTTCACTAGTCTTACCTCGAAATGTGCTAAGGTATCCTATATCCGTTTATCAATAGTCATTGTCATATAGTTCCTACTCATGGATCATTTGTGAGTCTCATGTCTCATAATCATGGTTAATGTTCCAATGTTCCACTAGTGATATTACTTATGCCTCTTGTTCATAGATTATTGTCCCATAGTTCCCATGGTGTTATGATTCTAATAATGTTATGTTGCCAAGTTATTAACATATCTTTCACTCATTGGTTAATGGTTCAAAGTTTCCAATAATGTTATGTTCCAAAGTTCAAGTGATGTTATGACTATCAAATAGCAATCTCAAAGTAAAGATCAAAGTAATGCAAATGTGGTCAATGATCAAGTATGGGTGGCAAGTCTAGGGGCATAAGCCTAGCTCGACTCGATCCCGATGTGTTGATTTATGGGTGGCAAGTCTAGGGGCGTAAGCCTAGCTCGACTCGATCCCGATGTATTGATTTATGGGTGGCAAGTCTAGGGGCATAAGCCTAGCTCGACTCGATCCCGATGCAGTGCCTTATGGTTGGCAGGTCTTAGGGGCATAAGCCTAGCTCGACCAGATCCCAACATGACGATAAGTCATGGAAAGACCCACTGATCAGTAGGGGCTCGGGTACATTGTGACACATGTATTGACAAGCAAGCATTGAATGTAAAGAAAGTAACGAAAGTAATGAAAGCAATTCACATGGTTTCCAAAATGCAACATGGTGACTTATTTACATTGTCTAGTCATTTGTATTGAGTTCATTGGTATGTTCATGTGTTTCAAAGTTTCATTTGAGCCTAACATACTCAGTACTTATTTCGTACTGACCCCTCTCGGGGAATTTACCTTACTTGCTGCAGGCGCAGGTCCCAGTAGGCCTCCTCAGTAGATTGCCAGTGTTAGCGGTTCCTTGGTGAGCTCCAGTTAATTCGGGGTTTCTCCGAGTCAGAGTAGCTACATGTTTTGATGATGTACATGTTGCATAAAGCGGGGACTTGTCCCGACTTTTGGTTTGTATTGGTCAATGCTCTTGTTAGAGGCTTTTGTAGACGGATGTGGGTGTATTAGTGTAAAAGACATATGTTATTTTGACTGGATGGCCTCAACGGCCAAGTTTCATGTACATGTATAACTATGTCCCATGTTTTCCTTTATTCGTCTTGCATGTTCTTACACAGTGGTGGTTATGATTATGATATACATTTGATTGAACATAGGCAAAGGTTGGTTCTCTCGGGCCTTATCGGTTACGGGTGCCAATCATGTCTCGATGGGATTCGGGGCGTGACAAAAGTGGTATCAGAGCAGGTCGTTCTAAGGGTGTCTACAAAGCCGTGTCTGAGTAGAGTCTTACTTATCGATGTGTTGTGCACCACATTTATAAGTAGGAGGCTACGGGACATTTAGGATGTTGGTTCTGTTCTTCACTTCTAGATCGTGCAATAGAGCCAGTGTTGTCAGTTGAAGTGTGTCTGATCATGGTATTTTGTTTTTCTCTAGTATAGTAAAAATGCCAATCACGAGAGGTAGAGGTAAAGGGAAGCAGGTAGATGCGCCTGCTGGAGAAGGAATGAGCAGATTACCACCTGACCAAGCTAGTCAAGGTGGAGCAAATGCTGAAATATCATCGCGGTCTTCATCTACCCTCCCAGTTTCGGAAGAGCCAATTGGTACAGAAGTACCTGTAGAGCCGCCGATGAATGCCACGGATCAGGATCTTAGGAATGTTGTACATATGTTGACACAGTTAGTGGCGGCACAAAGCCAGGGACGAGCTGGTGTAGTGACACATGATGATGATGCGGCTAGAATGGCGAGTCGCAGGACACAGGATTTCCTAAAACTTGACCCTCCTATTTTCACTGGGTCAGATCCAAAAGCAGATCCACAGGACTTCATGGATCAAATTCAGAGGGCCTTGGAAGTTATGCATATGACAGGAGTCGAAATAGTTGAACTTGCTGCATATAGGCTGAAAGGAGAGGCAATATTGTGGTACGAGGATTGGAAGAAATCCCGTGATATTGGTGCAACTCTACCTACGTGGGAAGAGTTTAAAATTGCTTTCCTTGATCATTACTTACCCCATGAGATCCGTGAGGCACGTGCGGATCAGTTCCTAAATCTCCATCAAGGAAATTTGAGCGTGAGGGAATATAGCTTGCAATTTAATTCCTTGGCTCGATATGCACCAAATGTTGTGGCTACGATGACAGACAGGGTCCATAGATATGTGGACAGACTAGAGCCATACTTGGTACGGGATTGCACTATTGCTGCCTTGAATAAGGATATGGACATTGCTCGAATACAAGCCTTCGCTCAGAAAATGGAAGACCAACGACAGAGAAGAAAAGTGCATGAATTTGATAGGGGACAGTCCAAAAGGGCTAGACCTATGGGACCACCTATGATGTCCCATGGAGGATCTAGGCCCCGCATGTTTCCTAGACCGTCGTTCTCTTATTCCACAGGGGGTGCTCACTCACAGTTTTGAGGGTCTAGGGGTGGTCCATCGGGGCAGAGTAGCGGATCCCAGGCAGCAGGTTTTCCTCGTCAGCAGTGTCAGCACTGCGGGCGTATGCACACAGGTACATGTCGGTCAGGGATGAATGTCTGCTTTTGGTGTGGTATGCCAGGGCATATAGCGAGAGAGTGTCCACAGCGAAGCATGGGTGGTATAGCACGACCAGCTGGGTCGGCTGTTGCGTCATCAGCATCGATTCCTTCACAGGTCCAAGGGGTGCAGCCTATTGGCCGTGGTAGAGGTGCCAGAGGAGCAGCCAGTACTAGCGGGGTCCAGAATCGTACTTATACTTTAGTGGACCGCCAGAATTCAGAGGCTTCCCCTGATGTTGTCACAGGTACATTATCCATATTCTCACATAATGTATATGCATTGATTGATCCAGGTTCTACATTTTCCTATGTTACCCCATTGATTGCTGCGAAATTTGCAAAGGCACCAGAATTATTAATTAAATCAATTGAAGTGTCTACACCGGTTGGTGAGTATATTGTTGCAAAGAGAGTGTATCATAACTGTGTGGTAACTGTGTGTGGTCATGATACATTGGCCGATCTCATTGAACTGGACATGGTGGATTTTGATGTGATCATAGGAATGGATTGGTTGGCCTCTTGTTATGCTACGGTAGATTGCCGAGACAAGAAAGTACATTTTGGTTTTCCGCAAGAAAATGTTCGAGAATGGCAGGGTAATGTAGGGGCACCACGAGGAAGGTTTATTTCCTATTTAAAAGCCAGAAAAATGATTGCTAAAGGTTATATATGTCATCTAGTATGGGTGAAAGATACCAAAGAGGAACCGTTAACTCCGCAGTCGGTCCCAATTTCTAGATGTATTCCCAAAGGATCTTCCAGGTTTACCCCCAGAACGGGAAGTAGAATTTGGCATTGATGTGATTCCAGGCACTCAGCCTATTTCCATTCCTCCATATAGAATGGCTCCAACAGAATTACGTGAATTAAAGGAGTAATTGAAGGACTTGCTAGATAAGGGCTTCATTAGGCCTAGTATGTCCCCGTGGGGTGCACGAGGAAGGTTTATTTCCTATTTAAAAGCCAGAAAAATGATTGCTAAAGGTTATATATGTCATCTAGTATGGGTGAAAGATACCAAAGCGGAACCGTTAACTCCGCAGTCGGTCCCAGTGGTCAATGAATTTCTAGATGTATTCCCAAAGGATCTTCCAGGTTTACCCCCAGAACGGGAAGTAGAATTTGGCATTGATGTGATTCCAGGCACTCAGCCTATTGCCATTCCTCCATATAGAATGGCTCCAACAGAATTACGTGAATTAAAGGAGCAATTGAAGGACTTGCTAGATAAGGGCTTCATTAGGCCTAGTATGTCCCCGTGGGGCGCACCGGTCTTATTTGTGCGAAAGAAAGATGGCACCTTAAGAATGTGCATTGACTATCGGCAATTGAATAGGGTAACGATCAAGAAAAAATATCCCCTCCCTCGCATTGATGATTTGTTTGATCAGTTACAGGGTGCCAGGTGTTTTTCAAAAATTGACTTGAGGTCGGGTTACCATCAAGTCAGAGTTAGAGAAGAAGATGCACCCAAGACAGCTTTCCGAACACGGTATGGCCATTATGAATTTTTAGTTATGTCATTTGGACTAACAAATGCTCTAGCTGTGTTCATGGATTTGATGAATAGGGTGTTTAAGCCATTTTTGGACGAGTTCGTCACGGTATTCATAGATGACATCCTAGTTTATTCAAGATCACCGGAGGACCATGCTAATCACTTACGACAAGTGTTACAGATTCTTCGTGAACGAAAGTTGTATGCAAAGTTCTCCAAATGTGAGTTTTGGTTGAAATCAGTCGCGTTCTTGGGTCACATTGTATCAGATGAAGGCATACAGGTTGATACCCAAAAGATTGAAGCAGTGAAAAACTGGCCAAGACCTACGACACCCACAGAGATTCGCAGTTTTTTGGGTTTGGCAGGCTATTACCAGAGATTTGTAGAAGGGTTTGCTTCTATTGCAGCACCATTAACAAAGTTAACTCACAAGGCAATTAAGTTTCAATGGAATGATGCATGTGAAAGAGGGTTTCAAAAATTGAAGGATAAGTTAACTTCCACACCAGTGTTAGTACTTCCTGAAGGCACAGAGGGCTATGCAGTGTATTGTGATGCTTTCGGGATTGGTCTCGAATGTGTGTTGATGCAGCATGGTAGGGTGATAGCATATGCCTCACGACAGTTGCGGCCACATGAGAAAAACTATCCCACACATGATCTCGAATTGGCAGCGGTAGTTTTTGCTTTAAAGATATGGCGTCATTATTTATATGGGGTTCATGTTGACATCTATACGGATCACAAAAGCTTGCAATATCTTTTTAAGCATAAGGAACTCAATTTGAGGCAACGAAGGTGGTTGGAGCTTTTAAAAGATTATGACATTGATATTCTTTATCACCCAGGCAAAACAAATGTAGTAGCCGATGCATTGAGCCGTAAGGCAGGAGAAAGCACTAGTGGTCAATTGAATGAAAAGCATGAGATAGTCAAAGATTTGAATCAATTAGCCAGCTTGGGAGTTCGCCTTATTGAAACCTCAGATGATAGATTTATGGTGCCAAATGCAGCAGAATCCTCCTTAATAGCTGAAGTGAAAGAGAAGCAATTTGCGGATTCTATTTTGTTGCAGCTAAAGGAAAATGTGCAGCAGAATTTGACCAAGGCATTTGATATTACACCGGAAGGGGTGCTTCAATGTCAAGGAAGACTATGCGTACCGGATGTAGATGAGCTGAGGACACGAATTATGATAGAGGCACATCATTCGCGCTATTCTATTCATCCGGGTGCTACTAAAATGTACCATGAATTGAAAGAAGTGTATTGGTGGGCCAACATGAAAAAGAACATTGCAGAGTTTGTCGCTCAATGCCCGAATTGTCAACAAGTAAAAGTAGGAGCATCAGAAACCGGGAGGTTACATGCAATGTATCAATCTTCCAGTTTGGAAATGGGATATGATTAACATGGATTTCATTACGGGTTTGCCTCGTACATTGCGGAAGTTTGATTCTATATGGGTTATAGTGGACAGGCTTACCAAGTCAGCGCATTTTCAACCGGTCAAGACGACCTATACAGCTGAGGATTATGCGAAGTTGTATGTGAAAGAGATAGTACGATTGCATGGTATTCCACTTTCCATTATATCAGACAGAGGAGCACAGTTCACAGCGCACTTTTGGAGGTCTTTCCAGCAGAGTTTGGGTACACGGGTGAATTTGAGTACAGCTTTCCATCCTCAGACTGATGGACAAGCAGAACGTACTATTTAGACACTTGAAGATATGCTACGAGCTTGTACGTTAGATTTTCAAGGCAGTTGGGATGACCATTTGCCTCTTATTGAATTTGCATATAACAATAGCTATCATTCGAGTATTAAAATGGCACCTTATGAAGCTTTGTACGGAAGGAAATGTAGATCACCAATAGGATGGTTTGAAGCATGCGAAACTGCTTTACTTGGGCCAGACATTGTTCATCAGGCTATGGAAAAGGTTAAGGTGATCCAACAACGGTTACAAACGGCTCAAAGTCGTCATAAGTCATATGCGGATGTTAGAAGAAGAGGTCTTGAATTCGCAATAGGTGATTGGGTATTTTTAAAGGTGTCACCAATGAAAGGGGTAATGCGGTTTGGAAAGAAAGGGAAATTGAGTCCACGTTACATAGGCCTATATGAAGTTATTAGAAGATTTGGGCAAGTTGCTTATGAATTAGCACTACCTCAAGAACTTTCTTCAGTCCATCCGGTATTTCATGTTTCCATGCTTCGAAAATGCATAGGAGATCCATCTCGTATTGTTCCCATTGAAGATGTTCAAGTTACAGAGGATCTTACTTATGAAGAGGTATCCATTGCTATCTTAGATCGACAAGTGAAAAGATTGAGGAATAAAGAAGTAGCTTCCGTGAAAGTCCTTTGGCGGAATCAACAAGTAGAGGAGGTCACATGGGAAGCGGAAGAGATGATGAAATCCATATATCCCCATCTATTTCAAATGGATCAAGAAGTTCAAAGTGCGGGAGTGGAGCAATAACAAGTAAGTCTCCATGAGCCTTAAGAGTTTATGTATATGTATGCATTTGTTGTAAATGAAACGATATTGTTACCAGTCGAGGACGAATGTTCCTAAGGGGGGAAGAATGTAACACCCCGTACGTTCCCAACCCTACTTGACTACGTTAACTACTATGTACGTAGGTATCGAGAGCTATAAGTATGCATTTGGTAAGGCTATTGGTGAGATAATTGAATTTGGCTCTTGTTATGTGGTTAAACTTGCATAAAAGGTGTTTTGGAATTTTCATTGCGCATTTGTGGGGTTCAAAATGAGGCTAAGAAGACCTCTAAACAAAGTATAATAAGGTTAAGAAGTGAGTTAAAGAATAGGACGTGAAGTATCTAACCAAACCCGGGAAGAAAAGTCGAAAAATGAAATTTTCGGAAAAAATTAAAGAGGGGCGCGTTTGGGACCGTGCCACGCCGCTCTGGGCTAAAATTTTTAGCCCAGAGGCAGCAGGTTGGCGCGCCCAGGAGCGTTCCACCTTGGGTTTTCCACTTTTTTGAAAGTTGGAAATTTCTAAGTCCCAAGGGTATCCGGGGACGTACCGAGCCAATTTTTGCTACGTTTCTTCTACAACCAAGAGTATATACATGAAATGAATGACATATTACATTGGTATGATAAAATTACTCAAGAACGAATTTGGGGTCAAAATGACAGTTTTGCCCCTAAGGTCAAAATAAGCCAAACATGGCTAGAATCACTTGTTTTTGGGATCGAGGCTACGGATATGAATATTATGAGTGGGAATATTATTGTAATACGTATAAAGACGAGAAATTATTGATTTTATTGGGTTAAGTGATTTGGGCTCAATAAAAGCCCAAAAATGTGATAAAAGGCATGGGTTACATGACCCAATCTTCTATTGACTTGGTCAATTAAGGCATTAAATATCAAGAAAGGCTAAGGATGACCCAAGGACTATAAATAGACCCAAAAAATCAGATTTTTATTCATTTAACCTCTCATGCTTTCTAGACATTTTCTCAAACATTCTACACTATTCTCTCAAGAACCCTAAAGACTCAAAAGGCAATTTTGGAGCAAAATCATCCCTTTACAAGTTTGGGTAAGTGAATATTATTATGGATTCATATATTATATGCATGAAAGAGTATGTAAATCATGTTGGTTGTGCTTGGAAATGTTGGATATGGTATTTTGTGCTTTTGTATAAGATGTGTGATCCATGGGGTTTGAACTTGAATTAGGACTTGTGCCTTTGATGAAAAATCATGGTATGGATAAAATATGAACATCTATGGAGTTATTTTTGTTGTTAAACTTGTTCTTGTCTATAAGTGTAAATTGTGGGAATTTGGCCGATATGTGCTATGAAGTGTATTAAGGTGAATTGATGGATTGTTTGTGATGTGGCATGGATAAGGAGGTGTAAAAGAGATTTGTTATGGTGAAATGCAATGATTATTATGTATTGGTCAATGTTAAGAATATTGGAGGATTTTTGGAATAATGATGCTATCAATGGTTTTGTTAAGGGGAAATGACATGTTTTAAAGCAAACATGTACCCCATTGACGTTATATGCATTTGTGAAGTAGTTGTGGTTAATGTGAATTCCGTTATGTATTTGTGTTGTAGAGTGACACATAAAGAAGGAGCGGGACTATTGTATGCACATCTAGGATTGTATATCCGTATTGAGAGTACAAGGTATGTAAGGTTACTCTGTCCGTATCTTTTTGCGGCCAAACGTACCCACATTGCGATTTCACTAGTCTTACCTCGAAATGTGCTAAGGTATCCTATATCCGTTTATCAATAGTCATTGTCATATAGTTCCTACTCATGGATCATTTGTGAGTCTCATGTCTCATAATCATGGTTAATGTTCCAATGTTCCACTAGTGATATTACTTATGCCTCTTGTTCATAGATTATTGTCCCATAGTTCCCATGGTGTTATGATTCTAATAATGTTATGTTGCCAAGTTATTAACATGTCTTTCACTCATTGGTTAATGGTTCAAAGTTTCCAATAATGTTATGTTCCAAAGTTCAAGTGATGTTATGACTATCAAATAGCAATCTCAAAGTAAAGATCAAAGTAATGCAAATGTGGTCAATGATCAAGTATGGGTGGCAAGTCTAGGGGCATAAGCCTAGCTCGACTCGATCCCGATGTGTTGATTTATGGGTGGCAAGTCTAGGGGCATAAGCCTAGCTCGACTCGATCCCGATGTATTGATTTATGGGTGGCAAGTCTAGGGGCATAAGCCTAGCTCGACTCGATCCCGATGCAGTGCCTTATGGGTGGCAGGTCTTAGGGGCATAAGCCTAGCTCGACCCGATCCCAACATGACGATAAGTCATGGAAAGACCCACTGATCAGTAGGGGCTCGGGTACATTGTGACACATGTATTGACAAGCAAGCATTGAATGTAAAGAAAGTAACGAAAGTAATGAAAGCAATTCACATGGTTCCCAAAATGCAACATGGTGACTTATTTACATTGTCTAGTCATTTGTATTGAGTTCATTGGTATGTTCATGTGTTTCAAAGTTTCATTTGAGCCTTACATACTCAGTACTTATTTCGTACTGACCCCTCTCGGGGAATTTACCTTACTTGCTGTAGGCGCAGGTCCCAGTAGGCCTCCTCAGTAGATTGCCAGTGTTAGCGGTTCCTTGGTGAGCTCCAGTTAATTCGGGGTTTCTCCGAGTCAGAGTAGCTACATGTTTTGATGATGTACATGTTGCATAAAGCGGGGACTTGTCCCGACTTTTGGTTTGTATTGGTCAATGCTCTTGTTAGAGGCTTTTGTAGACGGATGTGGGTGTATTAGTGTAAAAGACATATGTTATTTTGACTGGATGGCCTCAACGGCCAAGTTTCATGTACATGTATAACTATGTCCCATGTTTTCCTTTATTCGTCTTGCATGTTCTTACACAGTGGTGGTTATGATTATGATATACATTTGATTGAACATAGGCAAAGGTTGGTTCTCTCGGGCCTTATCGGTTACGGGTGCCAATCATGTCTCGATGGGATTCGGGGCGTGACAAAAGTGGTATCAGAGCAGGTCGTTCTAAGGGTGTCTACAAAGTCGTGTCTGAGTAGAGTCTTACTTATCGATGTGTTGTGCACCACATTTATAAGTAGGAGGCTACGGGACATTTAGGATGTTGGTTCTGTTCTTCACTTCTAGATCGTGCAATAGAGCCAGTGTTGTCAGTTGAAGTGTGTCTGATCATGGTATTTTGTTTTTCTCTGGTATAGTAAAAATGCCAATCACGAGAGGTAGAGGTAAAGGGAAGCAGGTAGATGCGCCTGCTGGAGAAGGAATGAGCAGATTACCACCTGACCAAGCTAGTCAAGGTGGAGCAAATGCTGAAATATCATCGCGGTCTTCATCTACGGCCATATTTTATGTACATGTATAACTATGTCCCATGTTTTCCTTTATTCGTCTTGCATGTTCTTACACAGTGGTGGTTATGATTATGATATACATTTGATTGAACATAGGCAAAGGTTGGTTCTCTCGGGCCTTATTGGCTACGGGTGCCAATCATGTCTCGACGGGATTCGGGGCGTGACACCTGCAATCAAATTTTGTTTAGAATAGGTTTTATTTTTGTCTATTAATACCTTTCCCAGGATTTCTTTTATTTTTGATACATTATTACTGACTCTCAAGTCTTAGAAATATTCAATATTATTTTGTTCTTGGATATGGGTGATTATTCATCCATTAATTCTTGATTATTGAGCTTTCTTTAATAATTTGTCTTATTCATCTTGTAAGTTTGTGATCATGATATTCATCATCTTTTTTTGGTTGTTTTACGAACATGAGTAGCTAAACCCATAACTAGGGTTATGGGAACCATGATGAATTAACAAAGTAGGCTAAAGTACTTAGTGATTCTTGAATGGTGTTTATGCATGTATTGTTCTTTCCTTTGTATCGATTGCATTTTAACGGTCGCAAATGTTAAAACTCGCCTTATTCTTACTTGTTTTGTCAATGGGGTAAGGAATGTGAAAAGGGATTAGCAACGGAGATTTGAGGCTATCAACCCTCATTTGATTGTTTGACCTTGTTCGGAAATAGCTAATCTAGGATCAAAGGTAAGGGTTAGTAAAGCAAACACCCGTAGACGAACCAAGTTACATAGTAATATTTATCTATCTAGTGGACCAATCATTGAGGTGAACTTAACTTACCAATTTTGCATGCTAAGCACAACGATAGATCGCTAGTATGACACACTTACTATGTTTTAAAGTCATGGGAAACACAATCCTAGTTAACTCTCTCAGTGATTACAAACAACATTAATTGATACTCTGTTGCTTGGCCACTTATAATTTCTAACTATTACTTGCTACAAAACTTCCCCTTCAGAAATAATTGCCTAAAAGCCTAAATAATCAGATTGACCTAGGTCCTAGCCCTATTACACGTGGGATCGACCACCATCTTGGTTGGTCTTAGCCTCGATTGGTCCCAACCTTGGTTGGTATCAACCTTGGTTGGTCCCAACCTCGATTGGATTCTATATTTGAACAACGACCGCTTTGTACTTCATTTTAGAGGTGATATTTGAGCGACATCAAATTTTGGCATCGTTATCGAGGAATACGATTTAAGATAAGATCAAATGTGTTTATTTGACTTTTAGTCCTTATTTCTCGATTTTTGTTTTTTGTTGTTTTTGTTTTGTTCTTAGGGTACATACTTTTGTATGTCCAGCACTCGGAGTCAAGGCAATCCCCTGATTCCAATAAATCATGAACTTAAAAGAGCTTTAAGCAGAGTGGATAAGTAAGAAATCCATGAGACTGCGGATGAAATTATAGCAAGGTTGTTGGTTGAGGAATAGGAAAGGACGCAAAAATCGAAAGCAGCTAGACTAGCTGAAGTGCGACGCCAAACTGCAGCTAATGAGCAAGCTATACTAGTGGAGGTAGCCGGTAGGCTGCACTGAATGAACAAAATAGGCAAATAAAGAATAGGGGCCATGAGTAGCAACACTACCATCATGGCCCTCAATATGGTGATGATGATAATGCTGACCTAGATGATTCAGGTGCAATAGGTGCAATAAGTGCGATAGTGCTACCCCTAGTGCCCGCTGGGGGAAAATATTGACATTACCAGTAAAATGGTATAGTTGTTGAACATATTAAAAGGAGTATTCTCTGAACATGCTATTGATGATGCAAAGATGGACTTGATGAACTTCTTAGGGATTTGTAAGGTGTATAAACTTCCTCGTCTGGCCCAAGATGCAATCAAATTACGGTTATTTCCATTTTTGTTGAAAGGTGAAGCAACTCTTTGGTTGGCAGAATTACCTAATTGACTCAATCATTACCTGAAGAGAGTTGAAGAGGGCTTTCTTGGAAAGGTTTTTCCCTCCATCCAGAATGTTGCAGCTGAAAGATTAAATATATAACTTCAGGAAACTAAGTATAGAGGCATTGTATCAGACATGGTTGAGATTCAACAAGAAGCTTAAGCAAGTTTCTAATTATAGGATACCTGATGATAGTTTGTTGTAAATCCTCTATAGGTTGTTAAATGTCAATACCAAGGCGGTAAATGATACTGTCTCTTTCACACACTCTGGTAGTCTTTCACACTCTGGTACTCTGATATTGGTAACACCTATGCAGAGGCAACAGAGATGTGTGAAAGAGTTACCAATATGAATAAGGCATGGCACACATGGGAATCTAAAGTTCCCACTGGCACTTATGCTATAAGTATGTAGGTGGAGCAGCGAATAAAAGAAGATGAGCGAGATCAAGAAATAACTGAGATGAGAACTGAAATAAGCCTCATCATAAAACATTACATAGGGTTTGGGGCTGAAAAGGTAAATGCAGTCAGTTAACAAGGAAAAGCACCAAGATATGATGATTTTAATTCTAATGAAGAGGCAAACTACTAAAATAATCAGGTGGTAGGTTTCTGGGCCAATGCTCGAAGGTCTAATCAAGACATCTAGTGCCAAAATCAAGGGATTTAAGGTCTAAACTATTATAATGACAACAACTACAACTAATCGGGATATAGAGATATGAGTAGAGGCAGAGATAGAGATGGTGATTAGAAGAAGAGAGTTAGGTATAAGAATGATAGAAGTGGCTTGCATATTCCTCTTGGTTGCCGTAAAGCAGAGTCGAGCAATTCTAGGATGAAGGACATGTTAGTCAAAGTGTTGAAAAGGGTAGAAGCTAGTGATGACAACCTTAAGGTGATTCGTATGGATATTTTTGGGATAAACCAAAATGTTGAGTCGCATGCTACTACGATTAAACAAATGGAGCAGCAAATCATCCAAATATGTATAGCTCTAAACCAATGGCAGAAAGGTACACTTCCTAATAACACCATCCAAAATCTAAAAAATGATAGTCACTGCATAGTTGTGACTACTAGAAGTAGCAAGATTCCTACGAACCCTCTTATGTCAATAGTTGTTGATGATACGGCCGAGCCCGAGATGATTTTTAGTGAGAAGGTAGTTGAATCTGAAGAATAAGTTGTTGATGAGAATCTGACTGAAAAGATGTCTCTTGTTGAAAAGGAGACCGTTTCTACAAAAAGGAAGGAAAATGATGTCCCACAGATTTTGAATCCTATTCAACAACCTCCTCCACCTTTCCCAAAGAGATTAAAGAATAGGGCAAAAGAAGGGAAATATCACAAGTTTATTTCACTGTTGAAGCAACTCTCTGTGAACATACCTTTAGTCGAAGCACTTGAGCAAATGTCTGGCTACACTAAATTCATGAAGAATCTTATTATGAAATAGAGGACTATGAGTTTCGTGTCTGCTAATAATTTTCACCACTATAGTGTAATAGATTCCCGGTCTTTTATGCAGAAAAAGAAAGATCCTAGAGTATTCACCATTCCATGCACCATTGGAGCCTTCAATTTTGCAAATGTTTTGTGTGATTTGGGTGCTGGTATTAATCTCATGAAGCTAGAAGTACTTACAGAGTTGGGCTTGGGGGCTTCCAAACCAATTTTGATGCAGCTTCTTACGGCATACCACATGGTAAGAAAGCTTGTGGGCGTATTTTATGATGTTTTTGGAAAGGTTGAATCATTTATATTTCTGGCTAATTTTGTCATTCTAGACTATGAGGTAGATTTTAAGGTTCCCATCATCTTGGGGCAACCATTCCTTACCACCGGACGAGGTTTGGTTGACATAGAATCTAGGCAATTGAAATTCTGATTGAATAATGAAGAAGTGATTTTTAATGTTTACCAGACAATGAAGCAATCTAATGACATGTGTGTGGTTTCAGTGATTGATGTTGTTGATGAGGAGCTACAACTGGTGATTATCAAGGAGAGATTTGGTATTGAGGCACTAGCAGTTGTGATTATGAATTTTGATTGAGATGATATATAAAAGTATGATAAGATGGATAATGCACTCGCTAGTATGGGGTCATGCACTTATTCACCTAAAAAGTTAGATTTGGACTTGAAGAATCATGAAACTCCACCGGCAAATCCTTCTACTAAGGAGCCTCCTATCTTGGAGCTCAAGGCTCTCCTATCCCACCTTTGATATATTTCCTTGGGATCCAATAATACCTTGTTGGTTATTATAGCTGCATATTTAGTTGAATGGCAAGTGAAAGCTCTAGTATCTGTGTTGAAAAAGTTCAAAAAGGCCATTGATTGGTCCATTCCTGACATCATTGGTATTCCACAAGGTATTTGTACTCAAAAAATCCATCTTATTCCACAAGGTATTTGTACTCAAAAAATCCATCTTAAGACCTACTGTATTTCTAGCATTGAGCATCAGCATAGGCTAAATCCATTTTTGCAAAAGGTCATCAAAAAGGAAATCATCTAGTGGTTGGATGCTCCTATCGCAGTCAACAAATGGGTAAGTCAAGTCCAATGTGTGTCGAAGAAGGGTGGAATTACTGTGGTTCAAAATGCAAAGATTGAGCTTATTCTAATGAGGCCAGTCACAGTGTAGAATGTGTGCATGGATCATAGGAAATTGAATGCATGGACTGAAAAAAAATCACTTTCTGATGTCGTTCATACACCAGATGTTAGACCGTCTTGCTAGTAAAGGATGGTATGATTTTCTTAATGGTTATAACGGATACAATCAGATCTTAATTATTCTTGAATACCAAGAGAAGACCACTTTCACTTATCCATATGGAATGTTTGCATTCAAGCAGATGCTTTTGGGTTCTATAATGCACCAGTGACTTTTCAGTGTTGTATGATGTCTACTTTCTTAGACATGGTAGAGGACACTATTGAGGTATTCATGGATGATTTTTTTTGCGGTAGGTGACTCGTTTGATGATTTCTTAGCCCATCTAAGTAGTGTCTTGAAGAGGTGTGAGGATTGAAATTTGGTGCTTAATTTGGAAAAGTGTCATTTTATGGTGAAGGAAGGTATAGTTCTTGGTCACAATATCTAAAAAAAAGATCGATGTTGATAAGGTGAAAATTGAGGTGATTGCAAAATTGCCACCACCAGTTTCCATGAAATGTATTCAAAGATTTTTGGGGCATATTGGATTTTAGCATAGGTTCATCAAGGATTTCTCTAAGATTGCACACCCTTTGTGTAAATTATTAGAGAAGGAGGTGAATTTCATTTTTGATGATGCGTGTCTAAAGGCATTTAAGTGCCCTAATGAAAAGTTGATATCGGCTCCTATTATTGTTTAACCAGACTGGTCCATTCCTTTTGACATTATATGCGACGCTAGTGGAGTGGCCCTAGGATTAGTCTTAGCCAAAGGCGTGAAAATATTCTCCATCCTATTTATTATGCTATCAAGGCACTTAATGCAATTTAGAAAAATTATACAGTGACAGAACAAGAGTTGTTTCCTATGGTTTTCTCTTTTGAGTAGTTTAGATTCTACTTGCTTGGTACTAAGGTGATTATGCACACTGATCATACAGCTCTTAGGTACCTTATGTCAAAGAAAGATGCAAAGCCTAGATTGATTCGATGGGTACTAATATTACAAGAATTTGACTTTGAGGTCAAGGACCGAAAGGGGATTGAAAACCAAGTGGTTGATCCCTTGTCATGAAGAAGAAGTAATGCTGAAATTGAAAGACGAAATTGACACTGATGATACTTTTCTAGATGAACAAGTATTGGATTCATCACAAAACTTGATTCCATGGTTCACAGATTTTGATAATTATTTAGTAAGTGATGTGGTGCCTTTGGACTTGTCCTTCCAGCAGTGCAATAATTTTATGTTAGATATGCGAAAAGTTTTTTGGGATGAGCCATACTTGTTCCTTTTGTGTGCTGATGGGATAATTTATAGATACGTGCCTGAGGTCTAGATGATGAGCATATTGGAGGCATGTCATTCATCCCCTGTTGGGGGTCATCATAGTGGCATCCGAACAGTCTAAAAGATTTTGCAATATTAGTACTATTGACCAACCATTCATCACGATCCTCATAATTATGCAAGGGCATGTCACCAATGACAAAAGCAAGGGGGTTCCTCTCTCCCCTATTCTTATGATTGAGCTAATTGATATTTGAGGTATTGATTTCATGGGTCCATTTGTGAGCTCAAATGGGATGAAATACATGCTTGTAGTTGTTGACTATGTGTCCAAGTGGGTGGAGGCAGTTACGCTTCCCAATAATAAAGAAAAAAGTATCACAACATTCTTGAAGCGCAACATCTTTTCCAAGTTTTGTACTCCAAGGGAAATCATTAGTGATGGAGTCTCTCATTTTTGCAATTGCTTGCTTCCAGCTATACTTGAGAAGTATGAATTAAAGCATAATGTGGCAACACCTTATCATTCGCAATCTACTGGGTAGGTTGAGGTCTTCAATCGAGAGATAAAGATAATCTTTGCAAAGACTGTGAATGAAAATAGAATGGATTGGTCTAGGAAGTTGGATAATACTTTATGGGAATATCGGGCCGCTTTCAAGACCCCTATAGGTATGTCTCCCTTTTAGCTCATGTATGGAAAATAATGTCATCTACCGGTTGAGCTTGAGCATAAAGCCATATGAGCACTCAAGAAGTTAAATTTGAATTGGGGTAATGCCTCTAACTTGACTCTTGATCAATTGAATGAGTTGGATGAGTTTCGACTGAAAGCTTATGAGAGTTTATCACTTTACAAAGAGAAGATAAAGATGTATCATACCGAAAGATAGAAAAGAGAGAGGTTACTCCGGGCGATTTGGTCTTGCTATTTAATTGAAGACTTCCCTCATTTCCTGGAAAGTTGAAGTCTTAGTAGATGGGGCCATTTTGAGTGGTACATACGTTCCTATATGGTGCAATTGAACTTGAGAACCATGAAGGTAAACGATTAGCGCATGAAGGCCTATTTGGGAATTGATGAAGAGATAAAAGTAGTTGATATTTGGGCCCTTGGTGAAGTCTGAGCAACCAAGGGACTTGAGTCATGACATGATGTTAAATCAGGCGCTTCATGGGAGGCAACCCATGGGGTATCTTGGTTAAGTTTGAGTAATCAAGGTACCCACGTCTTATCGAGATGTTAAATCAAGGCTACTTAGGAGGCAACCTAAACTATTATACTTTGTTAGACTTTATTGTGATTTTAGTGTAGGGGTAATGTTTGTTGAAGTGTGCAGGTGTGTCTGAAATAGGGCACAAGATGTAGGAAGAATCTGAAGAAAAAACTTGGGACCAGGGTTCACAGAACGAGTCGTACCATCAGGATACGACTTGTGGCTTCCAAACGTAGCCACTGGAACAAAGAAAATAAAAAACAAGGTCAACCTATGGTTGGTTCCCATGAACCATACAACCATGGTATGAGTCATGGGGTTAACCATCCCGATTGACTAAATTTTTCATCCTGCGGAACTTTTTTCTTATGAGTCTTAGGATGATTCGTATGTATCACAAAGAGTCATCCCATCACTCAAGGGAACTAGACCAAACAAGATCCATTGGCCACAACTTATAAGTCAAGGAACGAACTGTGTCGCCATGTCACGAGTTGTACACTGTGCTCGAATAGTCCCAGATAAGTTTTCTAACTTATTCTCTCGTAACATCATAGAACGAGTCATGGAGACTGCCAGTGACTCGTAGGATCGGGTCATGGTCCATGACAGTCAATAAGTCAAAAATCTTTAAATAAACCCAACCCAACTCGCATCATTTCCCCTTACCCTTGTTTTCCCAATCCAAACCTGATAACCCTTCTTCTTCTATCCTTTAGAAATCAATATCACTTTATCCATAACCGTTACTTAAAATCATCCATTGATCACTTTAAAATTATCCCCAATCACTGAAATAATCGATACTTCATCTCCTTTACTGATGATTTCTGACTTTTTGGTACAAGCTTCATAGAGATTTCAAGTCTCACCTTTCACACATCACTATCCAAATCAAAAAAAGCAAACTTTATTTATTTTACTTTGATTAGTGATTTTGATGCTCATCCATGGGTTCTCTACCTTGTGTGTTTACGTGCAAGAACCCTAGATGATTTTTGAGTAGAAAACTGGTTGTGCGTACACCACGTGTGCCCATTGCTCTATTTTGTGATATTTGTGAATGTTGGAACTCCTGGTAAGATGGAAACAAATTTTTTGATGTTTGACTTGACATTTTTTGGCATAGGTATCTTATGCCCATTGAGTCGTCGGGCATTACGTCCCATAATCACCTCAAAAATAAAGCTTGGATTGTTTTGCCTGCCTAACTCCTGACATGTCAGCTTGAATTAATTGAACATGGGTGAAGTCTGTTTAATCCTACATGCTTTACTGTTTAAACGAGAGGAATTTGTGATAGTCGTAATTCCAATGATCGTAAATTGGCATTTAAAATTGAGTAGTGTAATGGCCTGAAATTAACAAGTGTGGAAACTGGTTTTGTTTAAGAAGGAGGTTAAGAGTAGAGCTTATGAATGATTTCATGACTCGTAGCTTCCAATAACGAGTCGTGACCACGGCTCTGAGAAAATGGAAAGTTAAAGTTCAAGAACTCTTAAGTATGAGCTGCCAAATAATTCATATGGTCACCTAACGACTTATTGGTTGACTCGTATTTAGTGAGTATGCTTTGACAGGTTTCAAGAATTTGAACTTTTGAGTCAAGATATGAGTCGTACCCATGCGTAATGACTCATTCTAAGTGAGGTTGTGTTCATAATTTCAGGAGTTTTACTTCACGGGTTAAGGTATGAGTTGTACACATAAGTAACAACTCGTTACCTGACCGATATTGAGATTCTACAGTATAATTCTTGTGTTTCTTTCCTTGATCTTTTAATACTAATGTTCACTCCTACAGGTACCATGCCTCCAAAGGGAAATACAAAAAAAGGATAGACTAACACACCCTCAATAAAAAGCAAAAAAAAAAGCCTCAGACACATTAGTTGGTGGATGAGTTAACTAGCTCCGAAGAGTTAAGTGGCTCTATGGAGGAGTATATAATCTAAGAGAACCAACTGGAGCGTTACACCTCCAGACCAAATACAAAGAATGTGAATGTCACTCAGGCATTGGTTCTTTCCCTGGTTCCAGTTGCCTCTCCCCAGTCTGAAGAGAGGGGGGAATTATTTAGTGAGAAAGATGGTAGTGAAGCAGGGAATGAAGATGGGAGCGAGTCCAACACAAAGGACTCCAATGTAGAAATATTAGGATCGAGGATTCAGGTGTGACTTCTCCACCTTCGGCTATCGAGGGACAAGGTCAGCTTGAGTATTCGGTTCAGAGATGGACAGTCCTGGGCATGCAAGAAATTTATGATAGGGATATTGCTGCAAATGACAAAGGCAACTCGAAGTAGAGTATTTATAAGGAGCCTCAGCTAGTAGCTGCCGAGATTAAAGACATTCCCGAGATCCAAGAGTTGTTCAATCATTACAAGTTCAGCTGGATGGGTGAGCCCTCAAGTAGATATAGCCCTGAGATGGTCCAAGAGCTTTATGCAACATATGTAGCAATACTGAAAAATCAGACTCTACCAGATCAAGATTGGAAGAAACACCCTGCACTGCCTACTGTCTTAGTTTGGGGTATACATGTTGATATATCTGATTGCATGAGCTTGCACGTCCTATATGGTGCTGAGTATGAGGCCCGAACAAACACAGTTGAGTATGACTATAGGGATAGTGAATTAAAGAAGGTAAAAACAAAAAAGTTGAGTGCGGATGACTAACGAATGCATAACACTTAGTTAGCTCAGATTATTGCCACAAAGGGGACTGATGTAGAATAGCTAGTAGGTATCAAGTCCCAAATAAAAAGGAATCATTGAATTTCTATGCAAAGGTGTGGTGGTCGATAGCGATACATTATTTAGGGCTGACCAGCAATGACAACACTGCGTCCCCGATTATGCTGTATTAATTTCTAGTATTATAGAGGGGTACAAATTGAATCTATTGAGGTACATCATGTAAGATATATGGGAGAGATCTGTATAAGATAGCATTACCATTCCATTCTCGTGATTTATTTCCCTTCTATGTAAGGAGTATGGTGTGCCTGAGTTTCCTATTATGGATCATTTCATCAAGGTGACTAAGATTACGGACATTGGGTTGATTCGAAATGACATAGATCTTATGTCCAAGGCTAAAAATCAGCATGCCATTATAGCTGGTGCAGCCATACTTGCAGAGTTATTTTAGAGAGGTCAGCAGATTGAGACTCAGAGTTTTGTTGAGGTGGAGGCAGCTGCTACTAATTCACAGGCTAAGGGTACTGTCCCTGAGGCTAGAACTTTCGTAGATGCCACTACTACCCTGAGCGCAACAATGACCTCTTCATCCACTATACCAACTGCTAAACCAGTCTCATCATCTCCTCGTCTGTCGGCTATCGCCCTAATCACCATTTTGCAGGAGTATATAACCGATATGGCTAGGTGGCTAGTTCATAATAAAAAAATAGGTTAGAAATGCCTTGCAAGTTCATGAGTTGAGGGCGCAAGTGAAACCATGGGTTACACAAGAGCTTGAGAGACATGCGAGGACTTTGCATGGTCGTTTAGATGCTTTTGAGTGGAGGATGAATGAGCGACTGACAACACTTAAGGCACCAGAGTTAACTAAGTGGTATGAAGTGCTCGAGTTGTTACGAGTGGAGGTGAGGTAGTTGTCATCACAATAGATTCTCATGATACCACCACCACCTAAGCTTTTAGTTATTGAGGAGGAGCCAGAGGAGGAACTGCTAGTACTTGATTTCTTTAATGAGCAATTTTTTACCAAGGCAAGTGGAAGGAGAGCGATGGTTGAGGCTGAGTTAGATAGGGCCGATGAGCATAGAGATACTAGGAAGGCCACCAAGGCCTCTCGTACTAATTTCATTTAGGCTAGATTGAGAAGGAGCATCTTCAAGTTCGACACCTGCGGATGTGGATGTCCATATTTCTAGAGGTTAAAGCCATGGGGCTGAACCTTCACTATTGAGTGCATCATCTTACAGGTGCCACTATTGCTATTGAGGTTACTAGGAGTGCATTAGACACCTCCAGCGCCACTGTTTCTGATTCAGGGGCTAAACCTGTAGTCCGCACTAATGTAACAGACTCGTGCACCTAGGGTTCCACAAGTGTGTCCCTACCTCTAGTTTTATATTATTCTATTGCATTGGGGATAATGCACCTTTTTTTAATGGGGGTGGGGTGCATTTGTGAGTTTGTATTTTGAACCTAACATTTTTTTTGCCATGTTTCTTTCCCTAGGTGTTCTATTATAGTAGAACTGGCATATTTAGTAGTTTCTTGTTTTTAGGTGTTTTATTTGTGTTTTGTGTTTTGTTGAAGTAAAAGAATAATAGGAAAACTGAGTGCAGTGTTGGTAGAAAAATAAATGGCATAGTGTTTTGAATGGAAAATGGAGATCCCTCAAAAATTTTGTATTGCATGTTCATATTTTGATAAAATGACTTCTATGGATCTTTGTATGACATTATGTATGTTGATTTGTTAATCTGTGCTTAAGCTAGGACATAGATCTGATAGTTAGTGATTGATAGTGAAACTCTGTGCCATGTATGTGTGAGATGTACTTGTCTAGGTCTTACATATGTGTGCAATCTAGAACTTGTCTGGTTAGTCATACTAATATTGTAGGATAGTTGGTTAGAAAAAGATCATAGGCCATTATTGATTTATAGTCCACTCTAGTCTAAACGACCATCCGATGAATGTAGTTATCCCTTGATTCTTATTTTGAGCCTAAATTGACCATTTTGTTGATTAATCTAATCACCTTCCCAATTTTACTTTTACCTTTATTTTGGCCCTGGTCCCTCCTTGGACATTGTGCACCTCAACTCAGGAAAATGACCTAAGTTGAGGGTGACTACTGTATGGGAAATGAAAAGAAAATATTGGTATGAAAAGAATAGATTAGTCTTCAAAAGATAGTGGGTTTGGTATGCTGAAAAAGAAAAAAAGAAAAGAAGAAAGAAAAAAAGCCATGAAAAAAAAAAAAAAAAAAAATAATGAGAAGAAAAAGTAGAAAGCCACACCCATAGTTGAAAATGAATAAAATAAAAGGAAGAAAAGGAGTGGAAAAAGAAGAAGAAAAAAATTGTAGCGCCAAGGAGGGTTGAGGTCCCAAAATATACCATACCCACACCCAAGCCTACACTAAAAGCGTGGAAAAGTCCTATAGTGATCCTAATCTAATCTGCAGAATACAAAAGTATAGAAATAAGGGCAATCCTACTTCTTTGTGATTTCAAGCGTATTGGTTGAGTCCTTATTTTTGAATGAATATATGTGTGTACGAGACTTCTTTGTAGTGAGGGCACTAGGCTTATTCTGTCGATTGCTAATTGTTAGGCAGTTGTCATTTGTATATGCATAATTATCTATCGATATAGTGATGTCATACATATACCCCTTTTGTGTTATTTTGCTATGGAAAAGTCCTATAGTGATCCTAATCTGATCTGCAGAATACAAAAGTACAGAAAATAAGGGCAATCCTACTTCTTTGTGATTTCAAGCGTATTGGTTGAATCCTTATTTTTGAATGAATATATGTGTATACAAGACTTCTTTGTAGTGAGGGCACTAGGGTTATTCTGTCGATTGCTAATTGTTAGGCGGTTGTCATTTGTATATGCATAATTATCTATCGATATAGTGATGTCTTACATATACCCCTTTTGTGTTATTTTGATAAATATGGAATAATCGCGAGTGATTTTACAAAGATTTAGAAAGGAGGGGGATTGGATTTGTGAAAGATACTATCGAATGCCATGTGATTGTCATAGTTTTTCTAGGTTTATTTTGCTTAAGTGTTATGTTAGTATAGTTTTATTTTATTGCTTGAGGACAAGCAAATGTTCTAAGTGGAGAATGTTGATGTGCTATTTTTTCACGGCACTTTCAAATCCTAAAACAAGGAATTGTTGTACGTTCTTAAGTACTTTTTGATAGATATGATGTGTGTCTGTGAGTTTGTGTATAAAAATAGGCCTCGAAAGTGAATGGTGAAGAGAGGCTGAAAATAACGAAGTATCGATTGTGAAAGCCAAGGGACGACTCATAGGGTGAAGCCACGAGTCGTACCCTGATCTGTTCTGAGAGATAAACATGAAGTCCTGAAGACTGAAATTAAAGTACAACATATGACTGTTGGATACAAGTCGTGATGTCAAGTAATGAGTCCTCTTGACTAGTTCTGAGTGACCATGAAGTAGAGAAGCTGAAAGATGTAAAGTGGCCTAGTGATCACAGATGGTCTGAACGACTAGTGGAGTCAACATACTCATGTTGATGAATGTGGGAAGAAAGATATAAAGGTTGAAAAGTTGAAATCAGTCACCACAGAAGGAAGCTACAAGTCATATTAAAAAGGCATGAATCATGATGACTCATTCTGGGAAGTCGTAGGCAAAAATAGTGAAAATGTGCAAATTAAGTCCCAGGGGTCACAATCTACTGTATAACTCGTATGGTCAATCAACGAGTCATACTAAGCCACAATAGTAGAGTTGAAGAAGAACACAAGACGAGTCGTGGACACACTCTATGAGTTACCCTATGACTTGTAGACATGACCGAGCCTGCAATCCAGTTATGTTTAGGATATGTTTTATTTTTGTCTATAAGTACCTTTCCTAGGTTTCCTTTTATTTTTAACGCATTAGTGCTGACTCTTAAGTCTTAGAAACATACAATATTTTTTAGTTCTTGGATTTGGAAGATTATTCATACATTGATTATTAAATCTTGAGTTTTCTTTAATAATTCAAGATTCTGGGTTTATCTTATTCATCTTGTAAGTTTTTTGATCATGAATTCATCATCTTTTTCTGGTTGTTTTCTTACGAACATGAGTATCTAAACCCATAACTAGGGTTGTGGGAATCATGTTGAATTAACAAAGTAGGCTAAAGTACTTAGTGATTCTTGAATGGTGTTTATGGATGTATTATTCTTTCCTTTGTATTGATTGCTTTTTACCGGTCGCGAACGTTAAAACTCGCCTTATTCTTACTTGCTTTGTCAAAGGGGTAACGAATGGGAAAAGGGATTAACAACGGAGATTCGAGGCTATCAACCCTCATCTGATAGCTTGACTTTGTCTGAGAATAAACAGTTGGGATCAAAGGTAAGGGTTAGTAAAGTAAACACCCGTAGATGGACCAAGTTGCATGGTAATATTAATGGACTAACCATTTAGGTGAACTTAACTGATCGATTTTGCATGCTAAGCACAAGGATAGATCGCTAATACGACATGCTTACTATGTTTTAAAGTCATGGAGAACACAATCCTAGTCAACTTTCTTATTAATTACAAACAACATTAATTGATACTCTGTTACTTGGTTACTTACAATTTTCAACTATTACTTACTACAAAACTCCTCTTTTCAAATATAACTGACTAAAAGTCTAAATAATCATATTGACCTAGGTACTAATCATATTCCTCGTGGGATCGACCCCAACCTCGATTGGGTTCTATATTTGAATAGCGACCGCGTTATACTTTACTTTAGAGGTGTAATTTTAGCGACATCGTGTATGTTCAGATTATGGAATGTATTTCAGAGGTTTACTTAAGGGTCATGATATCAGTTGGGATCAAGGAAGTGATTCAATTATTGGGATGATGAGTTGTGAATAAAGGGAGCTTACAACCTCTACACTTGTGCGGGCTCATATGAATGTGTCATTAGAAATATGTGTGCGTAGGTTATTTGTCTTACAGGATTTTATTGGTACATTTATGTTTGAGTTAGTACATTGACAACGAGATCTACCATGTCGGATGACTAGGTCTATTAAGTAAATTTGATGAGAAGACTTTGTGCTAGATTATAATTCTAATGCAATTAATTTGGAAAGTTTTTAGTTGACAGATTCGTGTAGGGTGAGAAAGACTTTTAGGTGTCAAGGATTTGTGGTTTGATTCTACTTTCATGATAGGCTTAGTTTTGTGCCAAGAATTATGTTGCTTCAAAACACTCCTCTAGTAGGCTTGAAAGAAATTTAGTTTGTAAAACTATCTACTCTTGATTTGAAAGGTTACCGGTTCATCTTTGAGAAGTGGGACTCATGTTTATAGTGATATGGTTACTTGGGTCTTGTTCAGGTTATAGTGGTACTACTGCGTGTTGTTCGAATGGGTTGTAAACTATCGAGTATGCTTTAGAAGGAAGTCTACATGCATTGTACTGTGATGGGTTCTATGGTGGTTTTGAGTTTGATAACTAGCAAAGTCCAACTTTCGAAGGTCAGACATAATCGAATTATTGGGAAATGATTGTTGGGGTTTTTGAGGTGTGCGATATTATAGCACTCCTTGGTATGTGATTCGGTCATCTTCATGGGTTGGACCTAGATTCAAATTTTCTATGGTAAGGCTGTATTTGTGATTATGAGTTAAGCTAGGGTGTGGATGAGTGAGGTAAGAGAGTTTCAACCATGATTGGATATGGATGTCTTGGAAAGACTGTACATGGAAAAGTATTTTAGTTGTGAAATTTAGAATTTAGGGTGTTAAAAGAGCATAATGAGGTACTTCCCTCCAAGGTTTTGATTTAGAGTATGAGGTAATGTGCTAGGGACCTTGCGACAACAACTATGGAGGGTGAATGAGTTAAAGGAAGAAACAGGGCATCATGTATGGATTTGTGGTTCAGAGTTAAAGACTTATGTTGATTTCAGCCGTTGAGTTTTGAAACGACAGTGAGAGATGAGTATTCATTAGTGGAAAATGGAAGGTTTGGCACACCTATAAAGAGCTTGGTAGCAATTTTCTGAAGACTTGGTTTTGTTGTGGGTGACTATCAGTGTCATGCGGGTAATCTTGCACTTCTATGCTGGGTTGGATTGTTCATGTTATGATGGATTGCTTATATGTGTATTACTGAGAAGACTTTCTATTATGCTGGGTTATTAAGGAGTTCAGCTGATTGACGCTACTTGGGTGATAAAAAAATTGATAGATAATTGTGAGGGGTACATAGATATTGATGACGTATAGAGAATACTTGTCTGTGGTATGGAAAGTTCTTAGGGCAATTTGTTATCTTCTCCAAGGGGATTAGCATGGGAACATGATAGTTTGAATGGTGGTCGAAGTACCACATATGTGGATTTTTGTGAGATTGACATTGATTTCTGACTCAGTAGCTTCAACTCATAGAGACAATACTTTCTGGTTTGGAATTTATGGTATCAGCCTTAGGTAAATTTGATTCTGTCAGAGATGCTTATAGTGGGCTTTAAGGTAGCAGAGGCTCATGGTTCAAAGTCATTAAAAACGATTGTGTGTTTCTTTGGGTTCCTGGTATTTTGTTGGTATAGTGGCAACACAAAATTTATATTTTGGTTATCAGCTTGTGGCATTGATGATGGGTTTGGTAAACTGGGTATGTTAAGGTCCTCTATTGCGGTTAACTCAGTTATTGGGTATATAGACAGTTCAAAAATAAATAAATCAAACACATTAAGAAATTTGATTTTGGAAACTAGAGTTACGGCCTTAAGAGTTAAAAATGTAAAATGATACTGGTTACTAGAATGAACTGGTGGTACTACAAACGTGACTCTGTTTGAGAGTGCTTGCATGAGGTCTACGGTGGTATATTTGGTTACTTGTCAGTTTTGGTACTTTTCTTGTCTTTAAGCACGAGGACGAACGTATGTTTTAGTGGTGGATAATGCAACAACTCTCTTAGTGATTTTTGGAATATTTTTTTATGTTTTGACTTGAGTTTTTTTATGTATTTAACATGAGTTTTTGATTTTGAAAGGCTTTTAAATTGATATAGTTGACTTTAGTTAATATTCTAAAATTCGAGCATCGGATGAAATGTTTGTCAGTTCCATCAGCTTTGAAATATTGATTTTGGAATAGTAGTGTGGTTGGTTCGCGTTCCGAGGCTATCTGTTTGATTTTGACTCTTAGATGAGAAGCTGGTTTAAAGTTGCCTGGAGTTAGTTTCCGTGAAACTCGTTAATAATGACCTCCGTTGGTAATTCTGATAGTTTTGGTGAGTCCTGAACGTCAAAATTAACCCAGTAGCATTATTAGAATATGTTCACGGGGTTTCGAATACAATCCGAGGGTCCGTTGGGAGATTTTTGGGGTCATAGCAATTGTTGTCAGATGCCATCTAGTGCCTTCTTAGCGTATGCTAGGAGGCACCGCGTGCACACTGAATGGATGAGTTTGACCTTTGTGTGTGCAACTAAAGGCTCGCATTCGCAAAGGTCTGGGTCGCGTTAGCCTCATGTGCACGGTGGGTCGGATGCATGCGTGAAGCACAAATGACCCCTGGACAGTTTTTAATCCTCATTTCGATCTAAAACCCTATTTTCACAATTTTTATAGCTTGGGAGGTCGAATTGAGGCGATTTCAAGTGGGGTTTTGAGATCTAAACCTTGTGTGAGTTTCTAAAACTTGCTTTTACCATTTCCCACTAATTGGTTTGTGAATTTAACTCCAAATCTTTGTTTTGCATCCTTGAATTTTGGGGTTTTACCGGTAAAGTTAAAAATTGATATTTCGATGATTTCTAAATCAATTTCAACTCTATTTTTTATGGAATTTTACATTTGAACCCCTTAAACTATGGGTAAAGTAATTTTCTACTAAAATTCCAGATTTGCCCTTTTATTTTCGGGGTTGATTTAAAGAATAAGTTGAACGCAGAATCAAAGTATATCAATATGGATATCGTTGGATTTGTATTTACGTGTAAATCTCATATTTGAATAGATTGGGATCGCTTGGAGGTGGTTCAAGAGAGTAGAGCATCCATCTGATTCTTCGGACTGTGGTTTGGCTTTGTTGGTCTTTTTTATGGCAAGTTGAGATTTATCTTGACTTTATTCTGAGGTGTTTATATGCTACGTGCTAGTTGCATTTGAATTGTGAATAACTGGGGATTTGAGGGTCCCATATAGATGAGATAGCGAGTATCTAAGCGGGTACCAGTGTATATTGATGGGTTAAAAGTAATAAACTGAACATCTTGACTATTTCGTCTACATGTTAATATGGTTATGGCAAATTGTGTTGATAAATGACTTATTGATCATGAATAAATTTATAGTGAGTATCTACTTGAGGGTTTGAATTAGTGCTTAGTGAAAATTGATGAAATAATTGGGGTTTAGTAACTGCTTAGGGTATAAAGAAATTTTGACTATAATTGAGAGAGTTAAAAAGAGAAATTCTGGCATGATTGTTATGTATTGTGAGTGAAAGTGAATTTCTAAACATGCTTGTTGATGAGTATATTTTTCTTTTGAGCATTTGAGTCTAATTGTGTCATAATTAGGAAGAAGGTCGGAAACTTATCATGTAAAACATGTTAAGGGTTTGGGGAATTCTCAATGTTTATATTATTTGAGTTGATTATCATTAGAGTGATGCCCGCGTGGAGGCTTGTGAGAACCTTATAATTAATTTGCAAGATTATTATATTGTGATACCCATGTAGAGGGATTGTGTTAACCTAATTACTGATTGGGGTGACTATTATCATTACGATGCCCATGTAGGGACTAATTTTGACCTTATTAGTGTCTTAATTGGTTCTTATTATTATTGTGATGCCCGTGTGAGGGCTTCTATCATGACTCACTAATATTTGGAAGTATTTATTCATATTCGATTCTTATTGGGCTAATTTGATACATTTGGATTTACATCTGGGCTTGACATTACCATGTGTGTGCATACTCATTTATTGCATTATTCATGAAATTGGTACCACCGAGAAACAATGGGCTTTGAAAAAAAGGAAACATCTTCTAAAATGACTTGTCTGAGGGATGTGCAGGCAAGATCGATTATTTGAGATTATGATCGGTATATGGGTAGCAAACCCTCTATAGATGATCTCCTGGAGCTTAGGCTCGAAATATGCATATAGTGAGATAGGTTTGCATCATACTCATTTGATGCATCATCATTATCATACTCATCTGTTTGGTTGCATGGTATGTACTTTTCTTATCTCATCCTTGATGACTGGTTGGTATAGTGGACAGGTATAATTGTGTGTTGGTGAAGGTCTTTCCCGATATAAATTGGGCTACTATTCTTGATCATAAACCTATACATGTCTGACTTACTTGAGTTAGGTTGGTTATCTTGTTAAGTGTTCTTATTTGTTCGACCAAGGTGCTTTTTCTTGAGTGTAGGTTATTTGATTTATTTGGAATGTTAGTATGATGGTCCTCACTATCACTTTGGATTACAGTTAATTATCGACGATGCTTATTGAGTACACATGTTTCGTACTCACTCTTGCTTCTTCTTTTTTACAGCCTACATACAGGTACTGAGCGAGTAACCGTAAGCATTGATCTTGATTCCCGGTGTCTTCTTTCCGGAGATTGAGATAGCGGCTGCTGGATCTCAGAGCTTACCCAGGTCTCTTCTTCCTTTATCTTATGCTTATTCATATTGAGACATTGTATTTGGTAGTAAAAGCTTGTACTAGTACAACCAGACCTGAGATGTTGTGTTGATATTGTACATCTTTCTTATGTCATTTAGGAATTATTTCTAGTTCTTACTTCTTCTGCTTCTATTTTACTTCTATAATTGTGTTTGAGTTAGGATAGGCTTACATGTATAGAAGGGTGTGACAGATGCCATCATGATCTCAATTTTGGGTCGTGACAACTCTTTTCTTGCGCTATATTCTATCATGATATAGATTCAGGTACATGTTCTCAGACTCACTGTTAGATTCGTATCCTAGTCCATCTGCCAGCAGATTTGGTAAGTCTTCTTTATCCGAGGACAACTTGTAGCTTCAGTTCTTCGCTTTAGACAGTGTTTTAGTTTTCAGTTATTTTAGATTTAGCTGGGGATCTTGTCCTTGCAACTCATCCTTATTAGTAGAGGCTTTCAAACACAGACTATTCAGTACGTTGCTTTGATTTCAGACATTATTTAAATAAATAGTCAGTTTGTTGAGTAGATTTCCTATTTCACTTTTTTATTCTTCCGCTCAGTATTTCAGTATTTGATTTTAGTAATATACTAGTATCACGGATTTTCTTGGGATCACTTGTGGCTCTAAGCACTGTGCTTCGTCTAGGGTGTAGACTCAGATCGTGACAACCGTCTATAGGGTTAGAATAAGTTGACGGTGAGTCCCTACAACTGATTAAATAAGCTTACAAACCTTGCTTAGTCCAGTAGATCTAACCATATAGGGTGTTGCAATGAATGAAAGGTAAGACCCTGCATAGGCTAAAGCAAGTTTACAAATTTTGTTGAAGTCTACATAAATTGATGTGAGTTTAACATCGTGCTAAAATTTTACATTGACTAGAATGAGCTTAATATCTTATAAAAGTCAAAAGCTGGATCAACATGGAGCAAAAAGTGTTGGAACATAGAGTTTGTTCTTAAGGGGCGAAGATTATACGATTATCAATATAGGTTTTATGATTAAGGAGAAAGATGCATATAAAAAGCCTATGAAGATTGAATTTACTATAGAAGTACACATGAAGATAGATGAAGCTATAATAGGTTTGTCATTATAGAAATAAGAAATATGTTCAGATATCTTGATCTCTAAATCTAACATTCAAGATCATATAGTATTTTAATGATTAATAAACAATGTAAAAGTCACAATATATGAAGAATGAAGAATGACATTAAAGATCCATGTCCTTAACAGATCTCCAAAAGAAATTAAAGAAGTTATCAACGTTATAGGGAACTGATCAGAGAACCTATTCCACTGACAAAGTTGGAGACTATTTGAAGATGTTCTTTCACGTGTGCACAAGAAAACCTTAAGAGAATTATAGTTAGTGTTAATTCAATTCTTCAATGACCTGGAGATAAAAACAAGGAAAGTTTCCATAAAGTAAGCATATGAGAGTATCTAGGAATAAGGAAAAAGAAGCTAGACGCGTGAAAAAAGAAACACACCAAGTCAAACTAGAATTGAATTCTTGAAAAGTCTTGAACCAATTCTTGATTTGATGGCTCTCTTTCATGACTACCATCTTGTTCACCTAAACCCTAGTCTCCACGGCATGGCCACTACGGCCACTAGTCAGTCACCAGAGGTGGATGGCTAGATTTTTTTCACTCACTTCTAAAGATACCTTTCCTAGCCTATATCAATCCAACTCTCAATCCATAAAAGTCTAGCGACAGTTTGAATGCCCATGAATCCAAAGATGATCAAGTTGATAATCAAAAAGGAAAAGCTAAGAATGTAGGTTTGATTAAGACTGGTAATTCATCATTAAAGGAGAGTGAGATTTTGGAATCAATTCCTTTTAGAAGACCTTCAATCGTTAATGGAGTGTATCGTGTGACATGGACGGAAGAAGTATGCAAGACAAATATTATGGAGAATTTAGAAGATGTAGTCATAGGAAAATTCTCTTACGGGTAGCCAGATCTGGATGATTTGATTTCGTTTCCAAACCTGCTCTCCACATTTTTTGGGAAAGGAATCAATATTCTCGATTGCATCAGCTGTGGGAAAGCCATTGCACCTTGATTTGGCTACTATAAATAAAACCTGACCTAGTTGTGTGAGGGTGAAGGTCCAGGTTGACCCATTAGCTAAGCTTCCTGAGGTGGTGGAAATTGAAGTTGTTAATAACAATACAAAGGAGGCTAGAGTGGAAAGCATTAAGATTCAATATTATTTTGTTCCTAAATATTGTTTGACTAGCAAACTTAAAGGGCACAATGAAGATGAATGTAGAAGTTTACATCCTGAATTAAAGAAGAGAGTGGAAAGCAAGCATGATGAATTGGACACTGATAAAGAAATAGATTTGGAACATCGAGGGTGGGGAACTGAAACAAGGGGGAGAGTTGTTAGTAGGTGGAATCCAACTAATAGGAGGTTCAAGTGGCTAAAGGAGACAAGTCTAAGCGAAGCTGAACATGTTTCAACACCTATGGGGAACAAGCATGTCACCACATCAAAAGCATCTGATGTATTAAATGAAGGCAATGAAATAGTAGGGGTTGATGAAGGACAAAAGTATGCAGCAAATGTTTCAACAACAGATTATAGCAAAAGGAGCCTGGGCTAATTGAGGATGCAACTGTGTCAACACTTATGGGGAACAAGCAACCAAATTCTTGTGGTGTAATAGCTGAAGGCAAAAAAGCAGTAGGGGCTAATGAAGCCAACAAGGATGCAACAAATAATAACAAAAAAAAATTCAACAACAGATACCAACATGAGCAATGACATGTAGCAAGAGAGAACAGTTAATAGTGACACAAGTCCTCCACAGACACAAGGTATTTGCCCTCTTTAACAAAAGCAGAAACAGTAGCCACAGCAGCAGCAGTTGAGTAGCCTGAATGATGGAAAAATTGTTAGTAATCAGCAACCAAGGTTTAGTTAGCATAGAGATAACAGATGAGTGTAATGATGCATCTGGGAGAGATGTACAACAAATTACTGAATGGGGACCGGAAGATGACAAGGATCATGAGCTAAATCTAGTGCAATTCAATGAAGATCAGGATTTATCCCTAGCTAGTTACCATGAACCTTTATAGGTGGTTGTATTAGACAAAGAGAAGGACACAAATGCATGATCTTCTTCTGTATAGGGGATTAGTTACTATCCAGAGCCATCCAAGAAAGGTCATGAGTTAGAAGCAGCAGTTTCCAGTAAGAAAGAAGTAGCAATCATACCTGATTCTCAAGCAGTGTTGTCATACAGCCCAGTATCTCCAATGCAAGCCCTGCATGAGGTGGTGTCACATCAGGTCTATAATAAGGTGAACATCAGTAGTAGTTACAATGAAGATGAAGATTTAATTGAAGACAAAGATGAAGTTAATAATCAGTAGAAATTGACACAAGTTCAAAGTGAAGCTGGTCTGTCTCCTCAATTGGCGTCAAAAGGAAAGAAACAGAAGGAAAAAGTTGATACAAGCAATAAACCAACAAAAGTGATTCCTAATACGGGGTGAAAGCTGTTAATAAATGAGACACAAAGCTTTGGTGTGGAATATTAGGTCTGTGAGAACTCAATCTTTACATAGAGTTCAGATGCTTCACAGACATCACAAATTTTTTCTTATTGCTTTGATGGAACCACTTCAAGAAGCTAGATAAATATAGAAGTACAAGAGAAGGCTAGGTATGTAATATGCAAATTAGAATCAAAATGGGAAAAACTGGGTCTTTGTGTAGGATCATATTCAAGTAACGGTTATCTCAGATACAGAACAACAGCTAACTCTACAGCTTACTTTACAGGATGGAAAGGTGTAACTCACAACCTTAGTGTATTCTAAGTGTAATGCTTTAGAGAGGTGTGGGAGGATATTTATCCTGTAGGGAATAATCAGACCTTGCCATGGTTTGTTTGAGGGGATTTCAATGTTATTTTGGGGCCAGATGAGAAGATTGGTGGTTTACCAGTTTATTCTCATGAATATTTATGATTTTTCTTTTTGTATAAACTCCGGTGATTTATATGATGTTAATTTTAATAGTAGTCCATTTACCTAGTGGAATGGGAAAGCAGATAGGCTTGTATATTCAAAAGACTTGATAGAATTATCACTAATTAAGTTTTTTTGGATATGGTTGGAGGGGTTGATTTACAGCATTTAGCCAGGACTGGCTCAGATCATACTCCATTATTACTTACTTGTGGGGCACACACTCAAAATTTCATCAAGCCTTTTAAATTCCCAAAGTTTTGGACTGGACATGAAGATTTTAAAGACATAGTAAGGAGCAATTGGGTACCACTTGATTCTGATGATGTATATATCAGGCTGAAACAGAAAATAAAGAATACAAAATTGGCTTTGGCTACTTGGAGCAGAGATAGATTTGGAGATATATTCAAGCAACTTACCCTCAAGGAGGAGATTGTTAGAATCAAAGAAGAGTTGTTTGAAGAACACCCCACAGCAGCCAACAGGGCAGTGTTAAAAAGAGCTCAGGCAAAACTTCTGCAGTATCTACACTATGAGGAAGAGTTTGGAAGGCAATGGTATTCAGTGGTTTACTGAAGGAGATAAGAACACTAGGTTTTTTCACAACCTGGTTAATTGTACAAGGAAAAGGCTTTCTTTATCTAGAATACTTAAGAATGATGGTACCTGGACAGAAGAAGAGCAATTGGTTGAAGAAGTTTTTTCCTTTTATAAGGAGCAATTTACAGGTGGTTTAGTAGATAGTGATCTATCTTTGATAAATCGGATTCCAATAGTTGTGACTGATGATGATAATAGCACTCTTAATGTTTCTCCATCTGAGGAGGAAATTAAAAGGGTGGTTTTTGAACTTAATGGTGATAGTGTTAGTGGACCAGATGGTTTTACAGGCCATTTCTATCAGCATTGATGGGATATTATTGGGAGTGACATTGTTGTGGTTGTTCATGCTTTCTTTGATGGAAGTACACAGCCCAAGTCGATAACACATACAAATCTGGTTTTATTGCCAAAAAAGGAGGTGATTCAAAGTTTTTCTGACCTAAGACCAATCAGTCTGAGCAACTTTATTAATAAGGTAATCTCCAGGGCATTACATAACAGATTAGAAGGTATGTTACCCAAGATCATTTCTCAGAATCAATCTGGTTTTGTTAAGAGGAGTAATTTGTAATGTTCTATTGGCACATGAGATTATCACCGATATAAGGAAGAGAGGAAAGCATGCTAATGTTGTGATCAAGACTGATATGGCTAAAGCTTGTGATAGGGTAGATTGGAACTTTTTAATTAAAGTATTAGAAAAAATGGGTTTTGACAATTTAATGGTGGATAAGATTTGGAGACTAGTTGCTAATAACTGGTATTCGGTTCTGATTAATGGACATGCTCATGGTTTCTTTAACTCTTCTAGATGGGTTAAGCCAAGGCATCCCATATCCCCTGCTTTATTCATTCTATTTGTAGAGGAGTTGTCTTAAGCTTTGAATAAATAGAGTCGTCTTAAACTTTGAATAATCTATTTTATAACAGGGAATTCAAGAGATTTGGGTTACCTAAATAAAGTGATAATATTAACCACCTTGCTTATGCTGATGATACTATTATTTTTGTAGCTGTTGAGAAGAAATCTTTGCAGTTAGTTATGGAAACTCTTCAATTGTATGAGAAGCAATCAAGGTAGATGATCAATAAAGCAAAGAGTTTCTTCTATATGCATAACAAGGCAGCCCACTCTGCCAGACAGGAGGTTGAGAGCACTACAGGTTTTACAAAGGGGAACTTTCCACTTATGTATTTGGGATGTCCAATTGGGTATGCAAAAAAGAGGAAATTACATTTTATGGATCTCATTAAGAAGGTTCAAAACAAGTTGATACGGGTGGGACAAGTTCCACAAGTACACGACCTTTCACAAGAAGCCAAGCTCGGGAATTACAAAAACTCCAAGCCTTGTTCATGCAAATGGCCGTGTGTGAGTTGGTGATTGAGCCTCCAAAGGATCTAAATGTTTTTAAGTGTGAAGAAGGACCTTGAAGTGTAATATACTTACACTCCAAGGGGCGGCAGCCTAGACAAAGGGCAAGCTAGTCATTTTGCTTCATTTTGCCTTGTAATATAAATAGAACATATTAGGGTTATTTGGGGTAGTCTTCCATTATTATTTTTGAATCACAAGACTTGTAACATCTTGGGTTCTCTCTCTCTCTCTCTCAAAACAGCCCACAAAGAAGAGAGACACTTGTGTTGTATCTTGGCTAGAAACAAGGATCTTGAGGTCATTGAGTTCCTCTTGGTCTAAGTAAGAACTTGGTGTTTATATTCATTAGTCTTAGGGTCCTTTCTTGATGTTAGGGTTCTTAGTCTCTTGAATATTATATGTCAAGTTAACTATCTTTTTATCATCTTGTTGTCGTTGTCTTTGAGATCTTGAAGTCTAATGAAGCCGTGTGGGGCTCTTTCGATTCACTAGCATTGTTGTTTAACTTGTTAATTCTTGTGTTTGTTGGGTCTTCTTGTTGTTGTTGCTGAAATCTTCATATTGTGGACTTGATCTTGTATCATTTGGTATCAAAGCAAGACCGGTGGTGTTCCAACACTACCCATCTTGGGCTTGCTCTCGGCCAAAAAAAAAAAAAAAGAAAAGAGCAAAATCTGTCCATTGTTGCCTTTGGCCGAGAATATTGTTGTGTGTATAGATCAAGGTGTTGTTTTACTTGTTTAGTGTGTTTCTAGTGTTGGTTTCTTTCTCACCAACACTAAAGCGTCTAGATCTAAAAGTTGAGCTTAAAAAAAAAAAAAAAAAAAAATTGGCCTTTGTTGTGGTGACTTGAAAGGTGGTCATAGGTTGTATGTTGTTGATGAAAATTGGTGATTTTGTGTTATGTGCTTGAAGAAGTTGATGTTGTGTTCATGAAGGTGTTGGGATTGTTGAGATGTTCACCTTTTAAACTTGTTCATCTTGTTGAAAGTTGAGTTCATGTTGTAAGACCAAAAGTCATAAAGTTGTTGGTGAAAGAAGACTTGCACACATCTCTTCCTAGACTTGACAACCACTTTTCCTTAAAACACGGAACCTTGTGTTGTGGGATTAGTATAGTCAAATCTTACCTTTTTGAGTTTGAAAAGTTGAAAAAGAGTACAAGACTTTACCTTCCCTCCAAAACCATTGTCATCCATTACAAGTTGTGTGAAATCTTGAAATTTCAGATTTGTAACCAAAAAAAAAAAAAAAAAAACGTGTGGGCCCAAGACCCATTTGCATGCTGCCACGTCATTAATAAGCTCAACTTTGGATATTCTTCTAGTTGCTAATTGTTGATTCTTGGCTTCCTTACTTGGTTCTAGAACTAATTTACAAACTAGTACATTCCTACTAGGTTGTCAATTAGTCCTTTGAATCCGTTTGTTCGTGTCAACGATTACTTGAGTGCCTTTTATCTTTTGAATACGTTGCTGATTTTGGTTCTAGTCCGACAAGAATTCTTTGAGTCTTCAAACAAGAATCCACTCCGGATAAGAGCTTACTCATACCTTAAAGGATTCACGATTACTAGCCAATCTACAACACTTGTGGAACTCAAGCGTGGGGTGATCCAAAGAGTGTAAGACCTTGACAATGGAAGGGACCACGTCCCATAACGTGGATACTAATGCACTTGACTCTATGAGGGTCACTCTTGAGGCCGTTACCCGGACACTTGAAAGGTTGAATACGGAGTTTGGGGCCGTGAGAGGGGACTTGGCAGCGATAAAGGGTGAAGTGTCGACTATTAGTGGGAGATTAGAACAAGTGGAGAGTCCAGGAACTCTCGTCCTTCTACTCCTCTACATGTTTCTACCAATGGGCATGATAGGACTTCCTCCGCAACCATCACCCCCGAAACAGTCCACCAAATGCTAAATGCACCTCAAGCTCCACTAAATGCCGCAAGCCAAACCACCTTTTTCCCTCCAAACCGTGACCCCACTAGACCAATACATTTCCAAGCTCCTCAAGTTCCACAAGAGGGATTTGGTCGTCAAGTGCCTCCACTAAATCCGAACCCTCCATTCCAAGCTCCATTAAACCAAAGGCCACAGAATCCAATTCCTCCAAATCAAGTCCAAAATGCCCAAGACCGGCCAGCCCCCTTTGAAGGATATGGTAGAGAGGAGTATGAAGGATATGGAGCCTTTGATGATGCTTACATGAGGGAGGAGGAGATAAGAGGGGGTCGTGGAGATCCAAAGAGATACCGAGGGTATGGAGATAGGGGACACCGACACCAAGAGAGAGATGTAGGCATCAACACCATCAAGTTGAACCTACCCATCTTTAAGGGTGAAAGTGATCCCGAGGCCTACTTAGCTTGGGAATCGGTTTGTGACAAAGTTTTCCAAGTTAATGATATCTCGGAAGAAAAGAAGGGTTGCTATGCTATAGCTCATTTCGAGGGTTATGCTAACACTTGGTGGGAGTATGTCAAGCGGTTTGGTAATGAACTCATTGATGGGCAGCCACCACCTTGGTATCGGTTGAGGTATTTGATGAGGCAACGATACCTTCCCGAGAGATATCGCCATGAGTTGCTTGCTAGATTGTACGGCTTGCGTCAAGGTAACAAGAGTGTGATGGCATATTTTGATGAGTTTCAACAACTCATGTTGAAACTTGATCATCGTGGGGAGCAAATCAGTCACGACATCATCCGGTTCAAGTGTGGGTTGAACAAAGAGATCTCCACTCATTTAACACTTCACAAGTTTGAAACCGTTGATGGTATTTTCCAAGCGGCTCTTGAGATTGAAAGGGAACTTAAAGAGAGATATCTTTCAAGGCAAGGGTACAAGCCCCCTCGGGTTGGCCCAAAAACAAGGACCAACCCGCCACTACAAGGCTGCCCGAGCCCAAAATAGTCCCCAAAATTCCTCCAAAACCGGAGGCTCACAAGTATCCTAACCCAAAGGGATTCCAATGTTTCAAGTGCCAAGGTTGGGGGCATAAGGCCAATGAATGTCCAAACCGACGCAATGTGATACTACGGGAAGGGAGAGTGCATTACCTTGGTGAGGAGGTGGGCCCTGAAAGGGGAGAAGATGAGGCCGAGCCTCAAGATGGAGAGGAAACCGATGATGGACCACATGATGATGATGGTGATGATGGTGATGATGGTGAAGATGTTTATCCGCAAGAAGGGGAGTGTGTGGTTCCAAATTTTGTGGTTAGGCGCGTCATGATTAGTAAGGCAATAGATGACCCAAGCCAAAGGGAAAATCTATTCCATACTAAATGTCTTGTAAAGGGGTGTGTGTGTACCATGGTGATCGATAGTGGTAGTTGTACGAATGTTGTAAGTAATGCTATGGTAAATTTCTTGAAGTTACCAACTACCCCGCACACTAGTCCTTACAAGTTACAATGGTTGAATGATTGTGGTGAATTAAGAGTCGCAAGGCAATGTGTGATAAGGTTTAAGGTGGGAAACTACCACGATGAAGTGCTTTGTGACGTGATACCAATGCAAGCATGTCACTTGTTGCTAGGTAGGCCTTGGCAATATGATAGGTCTACCAAACACGATGGGAGGTCCAATCGATATACACTTGAGAAGGATGGCCGAAAGGTTACACTTCATCCTCTTTCGGCTTCCCAAGTAAATGAGTCGCATCAAAGGATGAGAGAATTAAAGGAAAAGGGAAAGGAATCCGAAAAGGGAGGGAGTTCCGTAGGTGGGGCAGTGGGATCATCCAAGGCTGCCTCAACGGCAAAGGGGACGGAAAACATGGTGATGTTGGTTAGGAAGAAGGAACTCTTCGTGGATCATGATGAGGACACGCCTATGTTACTCTTGGCTCATTGTTTTAATACTAACCCCACTAATTCTTCCATTTCCCCTTTGATTTCTTGTGTGTTGCAGGATTATGAGGATGTATTTCCTAAGGAACTTTCGCAAGGATTGCCCCCGCTTTGGGGAATTGAGCACCAAATTGACTTTGTGCCGGGATCACAATTGCCAAACAAGCCGGCTTATAGGAGCAACCCTACGGACACCAAGGAATTGCAACGTCAAGTTGAGGAGCTCCTCAACAAAGGGTATGTCAAGGAGAGCATGAGTCCGTGTGCGGTTCCGGTGCTATTAGTGCCCAAAAAAGACGGAACGTGGCGCATGTGTGTGGACTGCCGAGCCATCAACAAAATTACGGTAAAATATCGCCACCTTATTCCTCGGTTAGATGACATGCTAGATGAGTTGAATGGTTCATGTTTGTTTTCCAAGATTGATTTAAGGAATGGCTATCACCAAATAAGAATGCAACTCGGTGATGAATGGAAAACCGCCTTCAAGACCAAGTTTGGTCTCTATGAATGGATGGTTATGCCTTTCGGCCTAACAAACGCTCCAAGTACTTTTATGAGGCTAATGAATCATGTGATGAGGCCATTTATTGAAAAGTTTGTTGTTGTCTATTTTGATGATGTCTTGGTGTATAGTAAGTCTTTAGAAGAGCATGTGATGCATTTACAATGTGTGCCTGATGTCCTTAGAAAGGAAAAATTGTATGCAAATCTGAAAAAGTGCTCTTTTGGCGTTAATGAAGTTGTTTTCTTGGGTTTTGTTGTTAGTTCAAGAGGGGTCGAAGTGGATGAATCCAAGATAAATGCTATCAAAAATTGGCCAACCCCACAAACCGTTGGAGAAGTAAGAAGCTTCCACGGGTTGGCTAGTTTTTATAGAAGGTTTGTCAAAGGATTTAGCACCATAGCCGCCCCCTTGACCGAGGTCATTCGGAAAGAACAACCCTTCAAGTGGGGTGTCGAGCAAGCTAAGGCATTTGAAGCCTTGAAAGCTATGCTCATCTCCGCACCCTTGTTACAATTGCCCAACTTTGATAAGACCTTCGAAGTTGAGTGCGATGCGAGTAAAGTAGGCATAGGGGCTGTTTTGATGCAAGATTTGAAACCCATTGCTTACTTTAGCGAAAAGCTCAAAGGAGCAACTCTAAACTACTCCACGTTTGATTTACAGTTGTATGCCTTGATTAGAGCCTTGGCCACTTGGCAACACTACTTATGGCCTAAGGAGTTCGTGATCCGAACGGACCATGAATCCTTAAAGCATCTTCGGGCCCAAGACAAGCTTAACAAACGGCATGCCAAATGGATTGAGTTCCTTGAGACCTTCCCTTATGTAATCCAATACAAAAAGGGTAAGGACAACGTAGTAGCGGATGCTTTGTCTAGAAAACATGCTCTTGTGTCCACTTTGTCAACAAAATTGATGGGTTTTGAGAGTCTAAGAGAGTTGTATCCCAAGGACCCTCACTTTGCTCCTATCTTTAGGGAATGCGAAGACTTGGGTAGGGACAAGTGGAATTCGGCTAGGGGTTCAAATCCCTATGCCAAGTTTGATGATTACTTATTTAAAGGTAGACGATTGTGTGTGCCCTCTAGCTCTTGGAGAGAATTGTTTGTGAGGGAAGCACACGATGGCGGTCTAATGGGTCATTTTGGGGTCGAAAAGACCTTTGGGATATTGGAGGAGCAATTCTATTGGCCCAAAATACGCAAGGATGTGGCTAGGATTTGCGGCCAATGTGTAGAATGCAAGAGAGCCAAATCTCGGCTCCTACCTCACGGGTTGTACACCCCGCTGCCCACTCCTCTACGTCCTTGGCTTGATATATCTATGGATTTTGTGTTGGGGCTGCCGAGGACTCAACGAGGTCGGGATAGTATTTTTGTTGTAGTCGACCGGTTTTCTAAAATGGCGCACTTTATTCCTTGCTCTAAATGTGATGACGCCCCTAGCATGGCCTCGTTATTTGTTGATAATGTTGTTAGATTGCATGGTGTCCCGAGGACCATTGTGAGTGATAGAGACTCTTAAGTTCCTAAGCCACATTTGGAAGTCCATGTGGGGTAGGCTTGTTACCAAGTTGTTGTTCTCTATGTCCTGCCACCCACAAACCGATGGCCAAACGAAAGTAGTAAATAGGACTTTGGGTGCTATGCTACGTTCCATGGTTAAGGGAAAAATGACTTCTTGGGAAGAGCACTTACCATTGATTGAGTTTGCCTATAACCGTGTCATACACTCAAGTACGGGAATGACTCCCTTTGAGTGTGTATACGGCCTCAACCCCCTCAACCCTTTGGATTTAACGTCTTTGCCAAGTGATCTCATGATTAGCTTAGATGGAAGCAAGCGGGCAGATTCTATGAAGAAGTTACATGAGAAGGTGCGGCTTCAACTTGAGAAGAAAAACCAAGACATGGCAAGGAGGGCCAACAAGGGAAGAAAGAAATTCATTCTTGAACCGGGAGATTGGGTGTGGGTGCATCTTCGGAAGGATCGGTTTCCATCTCAAAGAAAGTCCAAATTGATGCCTAGGGGTGATGGTCCCTTCCAAGTACTTGAGAGAATCAATGACAACGCCTACAAGATTGACCTTCCACCGGAATATCAAATACACAACACTTTCAACGTTTGTGATCTCTCTCTCGTGGGTGCGGTTGACAATGACCAAATGCTGAATTTGAGGTCGAATTCCTCTCAAGATGGAGAGGATGATACGGGTGGGACAAGTTCCACAAGTACACGACCTTTCACACAAAGCCAAGCTCGGGAATTACAAAAACTCCAAGCCTTGTTCATGCAAATGGCCGCGTGTGAGTTGGTGATTGAGCCTCCAAAGGATCTAAATGTTTTTAAGTGTGAAGAAGGACCTTGAAGTGTAATATACTTACACTCCAAGGGGCGACAGCCTAGACAAAGGGCAAGCTAGTCATTTTGCTTCATTTTGCCTTGTAATATAAATAGAACATATTAGGGTTATTTGGGGTAGCCTTCCATTATTATTTTTGAATCACAAGACTTGTAACATTTTGGGTTCTCTCTCTCTCTCTCAAAACAACCCACAAAGAAGAGAGACACTTGTGTTGTATCTTGGCTAGAAACAAGGATCTTGAGGTCATTGAGTTCCTCTTGGTCTAAGTAAGAACTTGGTGTTTATATTCATTAGTCTTAGGGTCCTTTCTTGATGTTAGGGTTCTTAGTCTCTTGAATATTATATGTCAAGTTAACTATCTTTTTATCATCTTGTTGTTGTTGTCTTTGAGATCTTGAAGTCTAGTGAAGCCGTGTGGGGCTCTTTCGATTCACTAGCATTGTTGTTTAACTTGTTAATTCTTGTGTTTGTTGGGTCTTCTTGTTGTTGTTGCTGAAATCTTCATATTGTGGACTTGATCTTGTATCACAAGTTGAAAGCATGGAAAGGAAAGATGTTGTCATTTAGAGGTAAATCTATTTTAATCAATAATGTGTTACAGAACATTCCAATATATTTGTTGTCTGCAATTGTTCCTCCAAAGTATGTTATTCTTGAAGACATTTTGGCAAAATTTCTATGGTCTTTTAATGAAGAAAGGAGGAATAAACACTGGGTTTCCTGGAATGAGATCTGTTCACCTAAAGATGGAGGCGGCCTGGGATTTACACTGGGTATGTTGTTGTTGTTGTTGTTGTTGTTGTTTGATATCTCTAAAGCTCTTTTTGCTAAGCTTTGGTGGATTTTTAGAACTGAAAATCTCTGTGGACTAATTTTATGTGGAACAAGTATTGTAAAAGGAATATACCTCAAGTTGTAGAATGGAGAGGGGGTTCTCAAATATGGAAGAACATGTTAGAAGCTAGAGACTACATAGTCTAGGAGATCTAGTGGGAGCCTAGGTGTAGTCATTCCAGTATTTGGTTTGATAATTTGACCAAACTAGGTGCTTTGTATTTTTATATGCCTGTATCCACTATTAACATGTCCAATTTGGAATATGTGCAGCAGTTTATGTTGCAGGAAAGATGAAATGAGCCAATGTTGCAACAATTGTTCAATGAAGAGGTCGGTAATCATGTTATTCAAGAGATAACTGTTTTGGAGGAGAGTGATGAGTGGGATAGACCATGGTGTATGCTAAATAGCATTGTAAAATTCTCTGTGACTAGTGCTTGGGAGCTTATGAGACCAAAATGAAAATATCAGGATTCTATGAAAGAAATTTGGATCAAAGGGGTCTCTTTCAAAATTTCTTTCTTTTTCTGGAGACTCTGGAAAAAAAGGATTCCTATTGGAGAGTTTTTGGTTAGGATTGGTGTGGTAGATGAAGTCAAATGTTGCTGTTGTGATACTAATGCTCAGGAATCTATTGCACATCTTTATATACTTTTTTCTGTTGCTAACAGAATCTGGAAAACTTTTGCAGAGGCAGCTGGATTGCAAGAGTCCTTCTTAATAGCTTCAATACACCATTTTTAAATGGTGGGAAGCTAAATGTGCAGTTAAATTAAAGCCTTCATTTAAGGCAATTCCTGGTTTTATTTTATGGCAAATATGGAAAAGAAGGAATATTATTTCTCATGAAGGAAAAATGTCAATTCATGCTATGATTTTGGAGATCAATAGGAATGTGTATTTACTAGCAGTAAGTAGATATCCCTGGTTGAGAGAGATACCTACTTCTTGGCCACTGTTGGTCAAGTTTTTTGAAAATTATAGTCCTAGACTGGATTATAAAATCATATATTGAAAGATGCCTGAAGAAGAAACTTATAAATGCAATTGTGAAGGTTCTACTAAAGGGAATCCAGGGCCTAGTTCTAGTGGATTTTCTATTAGAAATAGGAATGACGATTTTGTCTATGCAGAGACTAGAGGAGTGGGGAAAGTTTCTATATTGATTGCAGATGCTAGGGCTGTGAGATTTGGTCTTGAATATTGTGTTATCAATAATCTCTTATCAGTGATCATAGAAACTGATTCTTTGACGATTAAGAAGGTTTTAGATGGTATATGGGAAGTCTCATGGAGTATTGTTATGGAGATTAAGCACATCAATATGTTGAGAACATATTTCGAGAGGGAAATAGCCTAACAGATTTTTTTGCTAACCAGTTTTTTTTAATTTTACAGGTACTTTAATTAAAACATACAACACAGTGCAAGAAATACCAACTCATGGAAAGACAATAATCAATATAGAAAAGAGCCTAGCGCCTAACATAAGCATCACAAAGTGTCAAAATATGGGATATAGATTGCAAGAGGCTCATAGTCCACAAATAGCAAGTAAATAACCAAAGCAGGCGTAGATTAATACCTGAAGATCTCTTTGGATCTGGCGTATTTTTCACAAGATTAGAACGGTACTGGAGCTACATTGTAAATTAAGGATGGATCTCTTACTTTTTTGTCCTTTGCAATGGTATTAACCTCATTTGAGGCTCATTCTTCTGGGAGAAGGAAGAAAGAGTAAATTTTTAATTTCTTTTTTCTGAGATTTGGAGAAGAGATCGGATTCGAGTTTACCTCTTTTATGCTGAATTGTTGTGTTGATAGAGAGCTGAAGAAGTTTTCCATGGGTTCGATTTCATGATGTTTGTGAGATTTAAAGCGTCTTTATGAAATATCTCCAAGCTCATTGTTATACACAAATCGCCAGCTGATTGTTCGTGATTTAGAGCTGATATCAACATCACCAACAGCTTGGTTGAAGTTAAAGGAAGAAGATTAATGGATTGATGATTGAACCAACTAGAGTTTCTTGGAATTTCTAGAGTTTTCCTCTCTTTTTCGTTTCTGATTTTTAGATTTTTAAGATAGATTTGTTTCTTTTTAGTTTTTGGCTGATTTTGTTTTGGGCCTGGATCATTTGGACCCGGGTCATAGCTTGTTGGATGTTTTTAGGGCAAACAATATAAATTCCGATAGTTTGGAGCTTAATTATAGAAAATTTTGATATTTTACATAATTATTGAAAATTCTAATTTTGAGTCTGTCGAGATATATAATTAGCTCTCGATACATCCAACAAAAATACATTTTTTCCTTTGTAAAGATACATAATTTACTCCTGATATATTTTTTTTAATTTTGAGTCTGTCGAGATACATAATTAGCTCCCAATACATCTAATGAAGATACATAATTAGTTGAGATTTTTGTAATTACATAATCATTTAAAAATTAGTAAACCCCTTCATTAATTATATTTCCATTAATACACTCTCTTTCATAATGTTCTCTCTCCACCATAATTTTGTGATATTTTTATTTCAAATTTCTTTTTATGTTGAGTGGTGATATTTTTTAAAAAAAAATTATTACTATATTAATATCCCTGCTTGTAATACTTGTAAAGGTGATGTTTGTTTTTGTGAAAATGATGAGTTTTATAAACTTAAATCACAATTTCAAGATTTGAATATACAAACTATTACCTCTAATAATATAATAGAGCTTTTAAAAGAGGTTATTGATAATAACCTTCGTGAAAAAATCATTAATTTGGCAGCTAGTTCAAGTTCAAATACTTCTAATATAGCCAGTCAAAAGAATGAATTTATATATTCAGCTCCTTATACATTATCAAAAGTCAATAGACGACTTTTTGAAAAACATACTCCAGCACGTGATACATCTTTTGATGATTTAAAAATAGAAATTAAAATTTTGAAAAAGGAGATTAAATCTCTTAAACAAAATCAAATGATTTGTGATCATCGAATTACTCAGATTGAGAAAAATAATTATTTAACTAAGTCTTCTACTGATAAAAAGAAAAATATTTTGGAAAACGATGATATTGAGATTTCAAAACAAATTAATTTGGATCCTAAAAATGATATGTTTTTAGGAATGATGCAAATTGTTACTGCTCACAAATGGTACATTAAATGTACAATATTGATTGATAATAATTTCTATGTTAATGAAATTGTGATGATTGATAATGGTGCCGATGTTAGTTGCATGCAGGAAGGATTAATTCCTACTACATACTTTCAAAAAACAACTCATTTAGTTCGATCTGCATCAGGACATGCTTTAGATATAAAGTATAAATTGTCTAATGTCCATATTTGTCAGAATAAAGTCTGCATTTCGCATTTCTTTTTTCTGGTCAAAAATCAGTTATACCCTCCGATTATTCTCGGTACTCCATTTATAAATATTATTTATCCTTATACACATATTGATGCTAAGGGTTTTAAAGCTACTTTTAATAACAGAGAAATCAGTTATACTTTTGTTACGGATCCTGTAACTAGAGATATAAATGCTTTAATTGATATGAAGCAAAATCATGTTGATTCTCTGCAATTAGATGTATTTAGCATGAATATTTGTAATACAATGAAATCTGCTAAAATACAAAAAAAAAATTAAATTAATTTTCGAACAGATGGCTATTGATATCTGTGCCGATCATCCTAGTGCCTTTTGGAATTGCAAGAAGCACATAGTTACTCTTTCATATGAAGAAGGATTTTCTGAGGATAATATTCCTACAAAATCAAGACCATGTCAGATGAATACTGAACTGGTTGAATTTTGTAAAAAAAAAAATTAGGACAATTCTGACAAATATGAGCATTAGACAATACGAATGAGCATTGTCAAATACAGATTTTAAAAGAGCATACTTATAGAACTGCTTTCAATGTCCCATTTGGTTTGAAAAACGCACCTTCTGAATTTTCAAAAATAATGAATGATATTTTTAATCCTTATATGAATTTTGTTATTGTCTTTATTGATGACATTCTAGTTTTCTCCAAGACATTAGAAATGCATATTAAGCATCTTGACATCTTTAAAAGGATTGTTACACAAAATGGTTTGATCATATCTAAACTAAAAATGAGTTTATTCCAAATCGATGTCCCTTTTTTAGGACATAATATTTATCAAGGCAAGATTACTCCTATTCAACGTGCTATTAATTTTGCTGATAAGTTTCCTGATGTTATTACTGACGGGACTCAATTACAGAAATTTTTGGGAAGTTTAAATTACATTTCCCCCTCTTATAAAAATCTTTCTCGTGATTTAGCCTCATTATATGACAGGATGAAAAAGAATTATAAAGAGTCGTGGAATGATAAGCATACGACTATCGTTCTTAATTTTAAAAAACGTGTTAAGAGTTTACCCTGTTTAACTCTCGCTAACCCTGTTTGGCAAAAAATAATTGAGACCAATGCGTCTAATATTGATTTTGGTGGGATTTTAAAACAAATCAATCCCAATGACAAACATGAATATTTAATAAGATTTCATCCTGGTAAACGGTCAGAAACCCCAAAAAAATATGCTTATAATCAAAAGTTTTTGATTAAAATTGACGCCCAATCTGTCAAATATATGTTTGGCAAAAATTTTAAACATGATGCCTCAAAAATTATATTTGCGAGATGGCTGACTCAATTAGCCCCCTTTGATTTTGAAATCCAATATAAAAAGGGAATTGATAATTCTTTGTCGGATTTCTTATCACGTGAATATTTGCAAGATGGATCATCCTTGGACCAGAGGTAGAGGTCGTGGCAGTGGAAGATCATCCTCTTCGCCGGGAAGATCATCCCAGGCTTATAGCCAAGGATCGTCATACGGATCCTAAATAAATTATCCAATTATACAACATGGCAGAAAGATTTTGATAAACTCAAAAATATCTCAAAGAGAATCTTCCTCCTTCAAAACATCAATACATCTGGAAGATATTTCAGAAGACAGTCTGTTATACGCACACATGTAGGCTTATTTGGCTGCTCAAAAGCAAAGTGATACTTTTGCTTCAGTTATTAAAGAAGACCATGATGATATCAGGTCCTACAAAAAATTACCTAAATAAGAGATGATATTTCTTGTGGAAAATTCTGAGATATCAAGAAAAAATGAGCCTTGGAAGATATTCCAACGATATTTGATAAATGGATTATATTTTCCGGGTGAGTCATACAAAACACGATTATATTACGAGATTATTCTCACCGAGACCGACAGTGCTGATGTTCAGCATTTTCCTGGAAACAATGCGGACCAAATTGTTTATAACTTCTCAAAAATTATTATAAAACAGATTATATCTGTTGAAGATTGGGGAATCTCCACCATGAGAGAAAGGTAGATAAGCCTTAATAATTCTAGAATGAATTTTACATATTGGGATTATATTAAAGCCTTTGATAAAGTGCTTTATTATAATAACGATAAACACAAACATACTTCTTTTATAAAAGTATGTGCAAAATTTTTTGATAATCATATTCCAACTTGGTTTTTAAATTGGTGGTCATACCAAGGACCAAAAATTAAAATATTGCCGGAATCATTTTTAATCTTATATCAAAAATGAAAAGTAATTTCCCCCGATTTAAATGAGTTATACAGAGCAGATCATATATGCTACCCAGAGAAAATTGATCAAATTTATTTCTTTACCGAATTTTCTATCTCATGGATTCACAAATGGGCTCCTGAATTGAGAACAAATTTCGTATCTTTATCGGACATTTTATAACAACTTCTGGGACAAATTGATGAAAATTAATTCCAAGTCTAAGGCACTACGTGGACAAGAACTCCTGGACTTAATCAAATTAAAAATCCACGAGTATGAATCCGAAGCGGAAAAGGGTAAAATGGATGACCCTTCTATCAGGCACATTGCGAGAAAAATACTATTTCAAGATGGTGATAAGGAAACCATGATTCATAATTATCTTGAAGAAATGAAACGAAATCTACTCCACTCACTTCATCAGATAGAAAAATCTGACACTTCTATGAAAAGTGGAAGAAGTAATGGCGATGATATTGAAGACTCTCAGCCTATGCCACCAGAGGTAATACTCTCTGAAGAAGCAATTGATAATGCAGAAGAATTTGTCGGAAAAATGAAATAAATGGATAAAATTCAAGGAAAAAAGAAAATTTGACGGAGATAGCCATCGAGGGACCCACAACATAGTACAATCGTCGGGGGACCCATTCTATAGTAGATTTACTGTTTAGGGGACAGATATGTCCCACCATTACTGTACAGATGGGACCCACAATGGGACTCACTTTTACTATGCATAGATTCTTTTCTTTTCTATATATACATTCAGTTTTTAGGTCGAGGGCAGAGTTCAGAGAACTCCCTCTCTCTCTTCCTTCTCTCTTACTAGTCTCTCTCCTCTCTTAGGTTTCTCTCTTTGTAATTCTCTCAGCTTTGTAAAGTTTTTTTTTAATTTTGTGAATAATAAAAATCCAAAAAGGTACAACTTTGGGCACCAACACTTGGCCTTGCATATCCGGCCTAGACCCTTGCATCCGGGTCAGACCTTTTGCAACCGGGTCCTTAAGGTGCTACCATTGTCCCTATCTTTTGTTCTCCCAGCCGTGACTATGTCCGGCTAAATTCCATATCTATGTTGAATATCTAACTTATCTTACATAATATTCTTAAAGATCTAGCTTTATCAAAATATAAGGAAATTCTTATATAGCAACTTGGCTTGGTTCCGAGATGGTGGTACAGTCGGATCTAGTACTATTCTCAGTGGCTTTGTCTTAGTGAATACGTCTGGTAAGCCGATTTCTTAAGCCCGAAAAGTTGTTGAAAAGGGAGATCTTTTCCAGTTAGAACCTCCAAACACATGGGCTCATTAAGAATATGTATTAAATCCTGACAGGCCCAGTACTTGGGTTAAAGGTAAGAAGATCCTTCCATACAACCATCCGCTATATAAAATTTTTCGTATATTTTGGTTCTTATGTCTCAGCATAAGGATGCTAAAATTAGCTAGATCTGTCTGGTCGCGCGGACTACCACTTGCTTAGAGATCCTCTCAACTTGGTATCAGAGCCATGATATTTTAAGAGTAATATGTAATAGATGTGAAGTATTCAACATAGATAGTTTGGATAAGTATAGATTTGGGAGAATCCAGTATAAAGAATGATACGTTAGAAGAGGTTGATATACCTCAAAATCTTGATTTGTTAAACAAATGGACTATTCCTAAGGTTCCGATAAGAACCATTTATGATTATGGTTGGTTTGATAAACTATCTACTACTCAGTTAATTAAAACTACTGAGACTTCTTTGGCTCTTAATTCGTCTGAACAGACAATCCGTTTATTAAATAAACGTGATATTGATTTATATAAAAATCGGTATAATTTCTTGCATATTGACATGGTTCAAATTGCATTTAAACCGTTAATCCTTAAAGGGTTACCAAAGACGTTTTTAGAAGCTCTTAGATATGCACGAAATTTAAATTTTCGACAATCTTTAATGGGTTCGGTAGAATCTATAGTGGCCTATGGTCTAATTTATTTTAATACACAACTTAATTTACAACTGTCTTTATCTGATGTTAATATTCTAGATGCTTTAACATTAAATGTTAAGACACATGGTTATAATTATGCACCTGGTTCTGAACTGATATGTTTGTCTTACAGAATTTATTATAAATTGTTATCTACTTTGAATCCTAGATGTAAACTATATGATACATCTAATCAAACTATTTTGTTTGAAACAAATTTTGTTAAATCAAAAATTACTACTCGCCGACCTATTAGGTAGGAAGAAATTAATTTTCCAAATACTTGGGTTTTAAATTTGGTTATACCACAAAATCTGTTAGCTGATAAAGTTACTAATTCTGAGTATTCTCATATTACGCAAACTCCTGATGGAAAAAATTGCATTCAGTTTGATGATAAATCTTCTGTTTATAACAGACAATCTTTTACTGGTAGCAATAGATTATTGCCTTCTGTACCTTCTGTGATAGCTCCGGTTGAACCTATTTATGGTCCAGCTAGACTTAACCGTGTTGCATCTTTGTATACAATTCCTTCGACTCATAGTCCAGTTGAAAAATTGAAAATAGATCCGCGAATATATATTGTTCAAGCATGTGATAACAATTCTGATAGGGACATTCCCTCTGCATCCGAAATGGATTTTAATCCTAACGATATTTAAATGATTCCGTACAAAATTGATTTTAGTCCAGGATCCCTGGCAAGGAAGTATATTCAAAAGGAAATTTTTGATAATAGATGGAACCAATTTAAAACGTGGTTTTTTGAAACTTATAGTAAAGACGATATGCATAATATTTCCCGAGAGTTTTATGAAACTTGTGTGTTACATAATCAAATTATGTATTTTGTGCCTTGATTTATAACCACTTATTTACCTTTATATATAAATATTTTAGAAAGATCATATCAAGATGGTAGTGGAAAAATTATTAAAGTTGTTTATCCGCCACAATCATCTTTTATATTACCCAATAATACAGGGATTACTTTTACTGCTTTTCAAAAATTCATTAATAATGATATTGCAGCAGTTAGTATTGCAGAAATTAATAAATTAATTTCTCAAAATAATTATTTGTCTTTGTATGTGAAAGTTTTGGGTGAGCACATTAGTCCACTTGATAAAAAATTAGATGAATTAATTACTTTGATAAAAATAATGAGTCATGTCAAAATAGATGAATTAATTATTTTGACAAAGCAAATTAGTAACAATAAGAGAGATGTTGCCTCTTCTTCTGGCACTGCATCTACTCAGATTGTTACTAGTTCTATTCAAAGACCTCCTGAGATTTTGGATTTTAAAATCAAATCTTTTGATGATTTAGAAGAACTCCTTAAAAAGAAGTTTTCTAATTTAAATATTAAACCCATTGATTTGTCTTCTCAATTTTTTGATAAGCTTGAGTCATCCTTTAATCATAGAGAAGAAACTTGGTCCGAGCTTAATAAGCTAAAGGAAACTATTCGGTACACTAATAAGCCTAGGATGCAAACTCATTATTATCCTACACCGACTCCTCAAGATATTCTTATAGAAGAACGTGATTGGAACCAGACTAATACATCTTATAGTGGTGACCAAATTTATGAATGGAATTTAGATGGTCTGACTGATAGGCAGATGACTACCAAGAATACTGATAAGACCATTTGCAAAATGATAATTGCTGGTTTTACTGGTCAACTTAAAGGCTGGTGGGACAGTTATATGTCTATAGATACTAAAGCTGCGGTGATAGATGCGGTAAATCCTGAAGAAAGTGTTGATAATTTGGGATATAAGTTAGAAAAGGGCTGAGAAGATGCGGTCTATACTTTAGTTATGACAATTTTAGAACATTTTAGTGGTAGATTTACCAGTGATTTTGAAACAACTCGTACACTCCTTAATGGTCTTCGATGTAGGACTTTAGGTGAGTTTCGATGGTATAAGGATACATTCCTTAGTCGGGTCATGAAATTACCCAAAAATAATAACGACCATTGGAAAGCCAAGTTTATAGATGGCCTCCCTCCTTTATTTGCCGAAAGAGTGAGAAAAACTCTTCGAGGAAATTACGGTGAAATTTCGTATAACAATTATACCTTTGGAAAACTCGTAGGATTTTGTACACAAGGAGGATTAAACTTGTGTAATGAATTGCGATTGTCTAGACAGCTTAAGATGGATAATCTTAAGGAAAAATCTCAATTAGGAGATTTCTGTGCACAATTTGGTGTAGCTCTTCCTTCTAATCCTAATAGGAAGAAAAAGGGTAAGTATCATAGAAACCCAAACCCAGATGGCTCATATAAGAAGTGTAGATCTAGATATAGATCAAAGGAAGCAAGAGAAGCACGAAAAGGTGCTCGTAAGTCTAAGAGATTTACGAAGGATAGATCCAATAGAGACCTTTCTAAGATTAAATGTTATAGGTGTGGTAAATTAGGTCATATTGCTCCTAATTGTAAATTAGAAAAGCTTAAAGCTTTAGAACTTGACAATGATTTGCATGACAAGATTTATGGCATGTTATACATTTCTGGATCAGAATTCGATTATGATCCTTATCAGTCAAAATTCGAAGCTGAAGTAGATTTACTTGATTATTTTGATAGTGAAAGTCATGATAATATCCCTGCTTGTAATACGTGTAAAGGTGATATTGTCACGCCTCGAATTCCAACAGGGCGGACTGGCACCCGAAGTCGATAAGGCCCGAGAGAACCAATCTTCATCCATGTCTATTCATATGCATGTCATTCAAGAAACATCACCATCACGTATAGATACAAGATGCTAATAGCGGAAGTCATGGAAGCATATGCCATATACGAAACTTTCCCGTTAGGCCCATCAAGTCAAAATGGACATGTATCCTTTACATTCATATTCCCACATACGTCTACAAAGCTTCTAACAGATGCATATACATAACCAACCTAAAGTGGGGATAAGTCCCCGCTTTATACAACATTACAATACCAAAACAAATGTACACATATGACTCAAAAAGCCCCGAACCAACTGGAGCTCACCAAAGATCGGCCAATGATCCGCAACCTACTGTGGAGGTCTAGTAGCACCTGTGCCTGCAGCAAGTAAGGTAAGTCCCCCAAGGGACGTCAGTACGAAGAATGTACTGAGTATGTAAGGCTATGTGAAACTGCATGATATATATATATATATACTTTCATGGAGTCAAATATAAGAGAATAGTCAGTACAGATAAACCACCGGTCTGCATATGTGGAACCATGTACATTACACTCTTTGCTTCTTTTGCCTTTACATTTATTCATCTTTATCGTTCTACCCATGCTAGGCTTTCCTGTAGACCCTGGGATGAGATTAACCCATGCTAGGTATTTTAACCCCTGGGATGTTATATTAACCCATGTTAGGCTTTTATGTCGCCCCTGGGATAAGATTAACCCATGTTAGGTATTTTAACCCCTGGGATGTTATATTAACCCATGCTAGGCTTTTATGTCTCCCCTGGGATGTTACTTAAGAATATACAAACAGTTATACATTACTTCGTTTCTTTACTTCTATGAGATTGATACATTGGTGATTGTACATTATTGGAACTTTGGAACATAACATTATTGGAACTTTGGAATATTAGTCAATGAACATGAGACATGTGAATCACAATTGATTAATGAGTAATGAATGTGTGATTAACAATAAACAATAATTGATAACCTAAAATGGGATACCTTAACATTTTGGAATGGAACAAGTACAATGACAATGTGAACACTACGTGCTGCAGAAGGATACGGAAAGAGTAAGCTTACATACCTTATCTGCCCAATATGAATACACAATCCTATATGTGAATACAATAGTCCAGCTCCTTCCTTACGTTTCACTCTACAACATAAGTACATAGCGGAGCTCACGTCAATAACTAACTACCTTACAAGTGCATAAGACGGCAATGAGTTACATGATTGCCCTATAACGTCATTTCACCCTTTACAATACCATTTAAGGCATTGTAATACCAACTATACCGCAACATTCCATACATTGACCAAGACATCATAAACCAATAGCATGTCACACTAAGTTTATACTTTACACTTCTCCATCAATACAACATCACAATTACTCCATCAAGTCATCTCAATATATTGTATAACAACAATCCCACAACAATCCCGCAAGTTATACATATAGAAAAAAACAAGTTAAGGACATAAACATACCATACATGTTGATATTTCATCCACACCATTCACTTCCATCAAAACCTCAAGTCTCCTTTCAAGTTTAAATCCCATAGATGACACATCTTTTAACAAAAAGCAAAAGTGCACTACTCAACACTTTTAGACATAACCATCATGATATACACCATCTCTCATGCATATAATATATTAAAGAACAAGAATAATCACTTACCCAAGCTTGAAAAATGATGATCTTGTCTAAAGAGATGACTTAGGGTTTTGAGAGCCAAAAGGAAATATCTTGAAAATTCTAGAAATGGCATGTGTGTCTAAATAAATAAAAATCTGTTTTTTCCACTTTATATAGGCTCTCAAGTCATCCTTAGCCAATTCTTGGCATTAAATGCCATGTTTACTTGGTCAACATGGAAGAATTGGTCATTTGCCCTTTTGGGCCATGTCTTTTGGCTTCATTTTAGGCCTTAAATTGAGCCCATTAACACATGTTAACTTAGCCCACCAAATTCGATGTGTAATACTTCAACAATCTCATGTTTAAATAATTTCATAAATGTTCCGACAATATTCAACTCACGAGATTCATGCTCGTAGCCTCAATCCCAAGAATAAGCAATTTCTGCTACTCATGGCTTAACTTAACATAATTTGATAAAATAATTATGACGATGAATTAACCCCAACTTGGATGCCAAACTCGCTCAAGAGTAGTCCTACTACTATGGAATAATGATACCATAACCCAAGAGTCCTCTTTATAGACTAATACTCGGAGAGGAAATTTGGCAAAAAACACCCCGGCACGCCCCTGGGACTTAGCTGAATTTCAGCTCTGGAAAAGGGGAGCCTGAGAGGTCTGGCATGCCCCTGGGCGCGCCCCTTTGCTGCCTGTGCCATAAAACTTTTGGCAGAAAGCGGCCTGGCACGCCCCTGGGCGCGCCTGACCTTAAAAATTTGTTTTTTTTTCTTTTCTTCGACTTTTCTTTGCGGACGTTAGTACAATATCAATTGTCCATCAAAACCAATACAAAATATGCACTTATTTCTCTCAAAGAAACTAAGGTATACATGGTCCAAATACGACATATAAATGCGCCCTAGATCACCAAGCAAGTAGGGTCGAAAAGGTACGGGGTGTTACATCCTTCCCCCCTTAGAAACATTCGTCCTCGAATGTTAATAACATCTTCTCAAGTATAACAAATGCATATTTGTGTTAGCATATATACATATACACATAATGCTTATAGATACTTACTTGTTATTGCTCTCCTTTCGCACTTTGAACTCTTTCTTCCGTGTGAAACAAATACGGGTACTTTGACTTTATCATTTTTTCGGCTTCCCATGTGATTTCTTATACTTGTTGATTTCTCCAAAGTACCTTTACGGAAGCTACGTATTTATTCCTTAACCTCTTTACTTGTCTATCCAGAATAGCAATAGGTATCTCTTCATAGGTGAGATCCTCCGTAACTTGTACATTTTCAATAGGAGCAATACGATATGGATCTCCTATGCACTTTCGAAGCATCGAAACATGAAATACTGGATGAACTGTGGAGAGTTCTTGGGGTAGTGCCAATTCACACGCAACTTGCCCAAATCTTCGGACAATTTCATATGGTCCTATATAACGTGGACTCAATTTCCCTTTCCTTCCAAATCTCATCACCCCTTTTATCGGTGACACCTTCAAGAATACCCAATCACCTATGGCAAATTCGAGGCCTCTTCTTCTGACATCAGCATATGACTTGTGTCGACTTTGGGCCATTTGCAGCCACTGTTGGATCACTTTAACTTTCTCCATAGCTTGATGAACAAGATCTGGCCCAAATAAAGCAGTTTCACCTGCTTCAAACCATCCAATTGGCAATCTACACTTTCTTCCATATAAAGCTTCATAAGGTGCCATTTTGATACTTGAATGATAGCTATTGTTGTAAGCAAATTCAATAAGAGGCAAATGATCATCCCAACTAACTTTAAAGTCCAACATGCACGCTCGTAGCATATCTTCAAGTGTTTGGATAGTACGTTCTGCTTGTCCATCTGTCTAAGGATGAAAAGCCATACTCAGATTCACTTGTGTACCCAAGCTCTTCTGAAAAGATCTCCAAAAATGCGCGGTAAATTGTTCTCCTCTGTCTGATATAATGGAAATTGGAATACCATGCAATCGTACTATCTCTTTAACATACAACCTTGCATAATCTTCAGCTGTATAGGTGGTCTTGACTGGTAGGAAATGTGCCGACTTGGTAAACCTGTCAACTCTTACCCATATAGAATCAAATTTCCAAAGTGTATGAGGCAAACTTGTGATGATATCCATGTTACTCATGTCCCATTTCCAGACTGGAACATTCATACCTTGCATGTAACCTCCAGATTTCTGATGCTCTACTTTTACTTTTTGACAGCTTGGACATTGAGCTACGAATTCTGCAATGTTCTTCTTCATGTTACCCCACCAATACATTTCTTTCAAACCGTGATACATTTTGGTAGCTCCCGGATTACTAGAATACCGTGAATGATGTGACTCTGTCAATATTCATTTCCTTAGCTCATCTACATTCGGTACACAAAATCTACCTTGACATTGAAGTACTCCCCTTGCGTAAGTTCAAGTACCTTTGTCGAACTTTGCTGTACATTTTTTTTTTCACTGAACTAAAATAGGATTTACATATTGCTTTAGCTACAAGTGAAGACTCTGCCGCCTTGTACACTATAATTCTTTCATCTGGAGTTTCAAGAAGACGAACCCTCAAGCTGTCTAACTGGCTTAACGCATTGGTCACCACGTTTGCTTTTCCCGGATGATATAAGATATCACTATCATCTTCTCTTAGTAATTTCAGCCACCTTTGCTGTCTTCAGTGTGGGTCCTTTTGCTTAAAGAAAATATACTGCAAACTTTCATGATCAGTATATATATCAACGTGAACCCTATACAAATAGTGGCGTTATATTTTGAAGCAAATATCACGACCGCTAACTCAAGATCATGTGTGAGATAATTTCTCTCATGTGGTCGCAACTGTCGTGAGGCATAAGCTATTACATTATTGTACTGCATTAATACACATCCTAGGCCCACTCCTGACGCATCACAATAGACTGCATACCCTTCGGTCCCTTTCTAAAGTACTAATACGGGTGTGGAAGTTAATTTATCTTTCAGCTCTTGGAAACTTTTCTCACGTGCATCATTCCACTGAAACTTAATTGCCTTGCGTGTAAGTTGCGTTAAAGGTGCAGCAATGGAAGAAAACCCTTCAACAAACCTTCGATAATAACCTGCCAACCCAAGGAAGCTACGAATTTCTGTGGGCGTCATAGGCCTTGGCCTATCAACCTGAATTCCTTCATCTGACACAATGTGACCCAAGAATGCTACGGATTTCAACCAAAATTTACATTTAGAGAACTTTAAATACAACTTATGATCCCAAAGAATCTGTAACACCTGTCGTAAGTGATTAGCATGGTCCTCTTGTGATCGTGAATAAACCAAGATGTCATCTATAAACACCGTCACGAACACGTCTAGTAATGGCTTAAACACCCTATTTATCAAATCCATGAAAACAGCTGGTGCATTTGTTAGTCCAAACGACATAACTAAAAATTCATAATGGCCATACCGTGTTCGAAAAGTTGTCTTGGGTATATCTTTTTCTCTAACTCTGACTTGATGGTAACCCGATCTCGAGTCAATTTTTGAAAACCATTTGGCACCCAGTAACTGATCAAACAAATCGTCAATTCTGGGAAGGGGATATTTGTTTTTGATCGTTACCTTATTCAATTGTCGATAGTCAATGCACATTCTCAATGTGCCGTCTTTCTTCCAGACAAATAATACTGGTGCACCCCACGAGAACATACTAGGCCTTATGAATCCTTTATCCAACAAGTCTTTTAATTGCTCCTTTAATTCTCGCAATTTTGCTGGAGCCATTCTATACGGAGGAATAGAGATAGGCTGAGTGCCTGAAATCACATCAATACCAAACTCTACTTCCCATCCTGGGGGCAAACCTGGAAGATCGTTAGGCAATACATCGAGGAATTCATTGACCACTGGAACCGACTGAGGGGTTAGTGGTTCCACATCAGTATCTTTCACTCTTACTAAGTGACATATGTACCCCTTGCTATCATTTTCCTTACCTTAAGATAGGAAATAAATTTTCCTCTCGGTGCCCCCCCCCCCCAATATTACCCTTCTATTCCAGAACATTCTTCTGTGGAAAATGAAAATGTACTTCTTAGCTCGGCCATTTCCCATGGCATAACGAGAAGCTAACCAATCCATACCCATTATAACGTCACACTCTATCATTTCCCCAGTTCAACAAGAGCAACCAACATATTATGACCACAAACAGTGCCTATGCAATTACGACAGATTTTCTTAGCTACAATAGACTCACCCACGGGTGTAATACTCCAAATGGCTGAACTTATAATCTGGTGTTCTTTTATTCTTTTTTTTTTCAACAATCAAAGGAGTAACATATGATAGGTTAAAGCCCGGATCAATCAATGCATATACCTTATGTAAAAATACTAATAGTGTACCTGTATCTACATCAGGAGAAGCCTCCGCATTCTGTCGATCCGCTAAGACGTGGGTACAGTTCTGGGTTCCACTAGCACTAGCTGCTCCTCTCGTACCTCTACCCGTGCTCTTTTGTGGGCATCCTCTCACCTTGTACCCCAACATACCACACCAAAAGCAAACATTCGTCCCCAACCGGCATTCACTTGGATGAAACCTTCAGCAGCGCAGACACGGCTGACAAGGAGACTTTGGTTGGTTCTACTTTCTTATGCTTGATACCCCACTGTCCGTGAATCCTGAATCTCTCTTCTTTGCCCAATTTGATTGCCTCGAAACCCTTGGGATCGAGGTAGAGCATTTACTGTAGACTGAGGAAATAATGGTCTAGGCGGTCTGTTAAACACTCGAGACCTAAATTCTCCTTGGGACGCCATGAACTATCCCATGTGTCTAGCCCTCTTTGACGACCTTCTTCATATTCTTGTGCCATTCTTCTTTGCCTTTGATTAGCCCTCTTTTGTGCAAAGGCTGGACCAACTTATCCTTGATTTTGTGCAACTACTATTTGAGTCAATAGGTGCACCGCATTCTTTATGTCCTGCTCAGTAGCATTAACAGATGTTTCGACAGGGTCTTCTCTCCTTCTCGGCTCTTCTGGAGCTGGAGAAGTGGAAGAAGCCAGTGATTCAAATTCAGTTTCAGCCCCACCCTAACTAGCTTGGTCAGGCGGTGATTTACTAGTTCCTTCTCCGGCAAGCATCTCTACCTTCTTATCTTTGCCCCTATGTTGTTTTGTAATCAACATTTTACTATAAACAAGAAAACCAATTCCAATTGTCAGATACGATTCCACTTACAACATTGGCTCTATTGCACAATCTAGAAATGAAGAAAAGAAAAAACTCCTAAATATCCCGTAGCCTCCTACTTATAAATGTGGTGCACAACACATCCATAAGCAAGACTCTACTCAGACACGACTTTGTAGACACCCTTAAGACGACCTGCTCTGATACCACTTTTGTCACGCCTTGAATTCCAATGGGGCGGACTGGCACCCAAAGCCGATAAGGCCCGAGAGAACCAATCTTCATCCATGTCCATTCATATGAATGTCATTCAAGAAACATCACCATCACGTATAGATACAAGATTCTAATAGCGGAAGTCATGAAAGCATATGCCATATACAAAACTTGACCATTAGGGCCATCAAGTCAAAATGGGCATACATCCCTTACATTCATATTCCTACATACGTCTACAAAGCCTCTAACAGATGCATATACATAACCAACCTAAAGTCGGGATAAGTCCCCGCTTTATACAATATTACAATACCAAAACAAATGTACACATGTGACTCGAAAAGCCCCGAACCAACTGGAGCTCACCAAAGATCGGCAAATGATCCGCAACCTACTGTGAAGGTCTAGTAGCACCTGTGCCTGCAGCAAGTAAGGTAAGTCCCCCAAGGGACGTCAGTACGAAGAATGTACTGAGTATAAAGTATAAGGACATGCTTTAGATATAAAGTATAAATTGCCTAATGCTCATATTTGTCAGAATAAAGTCTGTATTTCGCATTTCTTTTTTCTGGTCAAAAATCAGTTATACCCTCCGATTATTCTCGGTACTCCATTTAGAAATGCTATTTATCCTTATACGCATATTGATGCTAAGGGTTTTAAAGCTACTTTTAATAACAGAGAAATTAGTTATACTTTTGTTACGGATCCTGTAACTAGAGATATAAATGCTTTAATTGATATGAAGCAAAATCATGTTGATTTTATGCAATTAGATGTATTTAGCATGAATATTTGTAATATAATAAAATCTGCTTAAATACAGAAAAAAATTAAATTAATTTCCGAACAGATGGCTATTGATATCTGTGTCGATCATTCTAGTGCCTTTTGGAATCACAAGAAGCACATAGTTACTCTTCCATATGAAGAAGGATTTTCTGAGGATAATATTCCTACAAAATCAAGACCATGTCAGATGAATACTGAACTGGTTGAATTTTGTAAAAAAAAAAATGATAATTTGCTGCAAAAAGGTTTGATAAAATCGTCCAAGTCTCTTTGGTCGTGTGCTGCATTTTATGTTAATAACGCTGCAGAAAAAGAAAAATGTGTACCAAGATTGGTCATCAATTATAAGCCTCTTAATAAATTTTTAAAATGTATTCGGTATCCGATTACAAACAAAAAAGATTTATTGTCAAGACTATATGATGCCAATAGCTTTTCCAAATTTGATTTAAAATCAGGTTATTGACAAATACAGCTTTTAAAAGAGCATACTTACAGAACTGCTTTCAATGTCCCATTTGGACAATACGAATGGAATGTTATGCCACTTGGTTTGAAAAACCCCCCTTCTGAATTTTAGAAAATAATGAATGATATTTTTAATCCTTATATGGATTTTATTATTGTCTATATTGATGACATTCTAGTTTTCTCCAAGATATTAGAAATGCATATTAAGCATCTTGACATCTTTAAAAGGATTGTTATACAAAATGATTTGGTCATATCTAAACCAAAAATGAGTTTATTCCAAACCGATGTCCGTTTATTAGGACATAATATTTGTCAAGACAAGATTACTCCTATTCAACGTGCTATTAATTTTGCTGATAAGTTTTCTAATGTTATTTCTGATAGGACTCAATTACAGATATTTTTGGGAAGTTTAAATTACATTTCCCCCTTTTATAAAAATCTTTCTCGTGATTTAGCCCCATTATATGATAGGCTGAAAAAGAATTATAAAGAGCCGTGGAATGATAAGCATACAGCTATTGTTTGTAATATTAAAAAATGTGTTAAGAGTTTACCCTATTTAACTCTCGCTAACCCTGTTTGGCAAACTAATTGAGACCGATGTGTCTAATATTGGTTTTGATGGGATTTTAAAACAAATCAATCCCAATGACAAACATGAATATTTAATAAGATTTCATCCTGGTAAATGGTCAGAAGCCCAGAAAAAATATGCTTATAATCAAAAGTTTTTGATAAAAACTGATGCCCAATCTGTCAAAGATATGTTTGACAAAGATTTTAAACGTGATGCGTCGAAAATTATATTTGCACGATGGCAGGCTCAATTAGCCCCCTTTGATTTTGAAGTCCAATATAAAAAGGGAATTGATAATTCTTTGCCGGATTTTTCATCACGTGAATATTTGCAGGATGGATCATCCTTGGACCAGAGGTAGAGGTCGTGGCAGAGGAAGATCATCCTCTTCCCCGGGAAGATCATCCCAGGCTTATAGCCAAGGGTTGTCATACGGATCCTCAATAAATTATCTAGTTATACAACATGGCAGAAAGAGTTTGATAAACTCAAAAATATCTCAAGGAGAATCTTCCTCCTCCAAAACATCAATACATTTGGAAGATATTTCAGAAGACAGTCCGTTATACGCACACATGCAGAGTTATTTGGCTGCTCAAAAGCAAAGTGATACTTTTGCTTCAGTTATTAAAGAAGACTATGATGATATTAGGTCCTAAGAAAAATTATCTAAACAAGAGATGATATTTCTTGTGAAAAATTCTGAGATATCAAGAAAAAATGAGCCTTGAAAGATATTCCAACGATATTTGATAAATGAATTATATTTCCCGGTTGAGTCATACAAAACCTGATTATATTACGAGACTATTCTCACCTTGATTGGCAGTGCTGATATTCAACATTTTGCTGGAAACAATGCGGACCAAAATGTCTATAACTTATCAAAAATTATTATAAAACAGATTATATCTGTTGAGGATTGGGGAATCTCCACCATGAGAGAAAGACAGATAAGCCTTAATAATTCTAGAATGAATTTTACTTATTGGGATTATATTAAAGCCTTTGATAAAGTGCTTGATTATAATATCGATAAACACAGACATACTTGGTTTATAAAAGTATGTGCAAAAATTTTTGATAATTATATTCCAACTTGGTTTTTAAATTGGTGGTCATACCACGGACCGACAATTAAAATATTATTGGAACCATTTTAATCTTATTTCAAAAATGGAAAGTAATTTCCCCCGATTTAAATGAGTTATACAGAGCAGATCATATCTGCTACCTAGAGAAAATTAATATAAGATTACTTTCGGGGGAAATTACTTTCTATTTTTGATATGAGATTTAAAATGGTTACGACAATATTTTAATTGTCGGTCTGTGGAATGACCACCAATTTAAAAACCAAGTTGGAATATGATTATCAAAAATTTTTGCACATACTTTTATAAATCAAGTATGTCTGTGTTTATCGTTATTATAATAAAACACTTTATCAAAAGCTTTAATTTAATCTCAATATGTAAAATTCATTTTAGAATTATTAAGGCTTATCTGCCTTTCTCTCATTGTGGAGATTCCCCAATCTTCAACAGATATAATCTGTATTATAATAATTTTTGAGAAGTTATAAACAATTTGGTCCGCATTGTTTCCAGCAAAATGTTGAATATCAGCACTGCCAGTCTCGGTGAGAATAGTCTCGTAATATAATCGGGTTTTGTATGACTCACCCGGGAAATATAATCCATTTATCAAATATCGTTGGAATATCTTCCAAGGCTCATTTTTTCTTGATATCTCAGAATTTTTCCACAAGAAATATCATCTCTTGTTTAGGTAATTTTTCGTAGGACCTGATATCATCATGGTCTTCTATAATAACTGAAGCAAAAGTATCACTTTGCTTTTGAGCAGCCAAATAAGCCTGCATGTGTGCGTATAACGAACTGTCTTCTGGAATATCTTCCAGATATATTGATGTTTTGGAGGAGGAAGATTCTCCTTGAGATATTTTTGAGTTTATCAAATTCTTTCTGCCATGTTGTATAACTGGATAATTTGTTGAGGATCCGTATGACGATCCTTGGCTATAAGACTAGTATGATCTTCCCGGCGAAGAGGATGATCTTCCTCTGTTACGACCTCTACCTCTGGTCCAAGGATGATCCATCATGCAAATATTCACATGATAAGAAATTCGGCAAAGAATTATCAATTTCCTTTTTATATTGGATTTCAAAATCAAAAGGGGCTAATTGAGCCTGCCATCGCGCAAATATAATTTTTGAGGAATCACGTTTAAAATCTTTGTCAAACATATATTTTACAGATTGGGCATCAATTTTTATCAAAAACTTTTGATTATAAGCATATTTTTTCTGGGCTTCTGACCATTTGCCAGAATGAAATCTTATTAAATATTCATGTTTGTCATTGGAATTGATTTGTTTTAAAATCCCACCAAAATCAATATTAGACGCATCGGTGTCAATTATTTTTTGCCAAACAGGGTTAGCGAGAGTTAAACAGGGTAAACTCTTAATACATTTTTTAATATTACGAACGATAGTCGTATGCTTATCATTCCATGGCTCTTTATAATTCTTTTTCAACCTATTATATAATGGGGCCAAATCACGAGAAAGATTTTTATAAAAGGGGGAAATGTAATTTAAACTTTTCAAAAATCTCTGTAATTGAGTCCTGTCAGTAATAACATCAGGAAACTTATCAGCAAAATTAATAGCACGTTGAATAGGAGTAATCTTGCCTTGACAAATATTATGTCCTAAAAAAGGGACATTGGTTTGGAATAAACTCATTTTTAGTTTAGATATGATCAAACCATTTTGTATAACAATCCTTTTAAAGATGTCAAGATGCTTAATATGCATTTCTAATGTCTTGGAAAAAACTAGAATGTCATCAATATAGACAATAATAAAATCCATATAAGGATTAAAAATATCATTCATTATTTTCTGAAATTCAGAAGGTGCTTTTTTCAAACCAAATGGCATAACATTCCATTCGTATTGTCCAAATGGGACATTGAAAGCAGTTTTATAAGTATGCTCTTTAAAATCTGTATTTGTCAATAGCCTAATTTTAAATCAAATTTGGAAAAGATATTGGCATCATATAGTTTTGACAATAAATCCTATTTGTTTGAAATCAGATACCGAATCTATTTTAAAAACTTATTAAGAGGCTTATAATTGATGACCAATCTTGGTATACCTCTTTCTTTTTCTGCAGCGTTATTAACATAAAATGCAGTACACGACCAAGGAGACTTAGACGGTTTTATCAAACCTTTTTGCAGCAAATTATCAATTTTTGTTTTTACAAAATTCAACCAGTTCAGTATTCATCTGACATGGTCTTGATTTTGTAGGAATATTATCCTCAGAAAATCCTTCTTCATATGGAAGAGTAACTATGTGCTTCTTGTGATTCCAAAAGGCACTAGAATGATCGACACAGATATCAATAGCCATCTGTTTGAAAATTAATTTAATTTTTTTCTGTATTTTAGCAGATTTCATTGTATTACAAATATTCATGCTAAATACTTCTAATTGCAGAGAATCAACATGCTTTTGCTTCATATCAATTAAAGCATTTATATCTCTAGTTACAAGATCCGTAACAAAAATATAACTAATTTCTCTGTTATTAAAAGTAGCTTTAAAACCCTTAGCATCAATATGCGTATAAGTATAAATAGCATTTATAAATGGAGTACCGAGAATAATCGGAGGGTATAACTGATTTTTGACTAGAAAAAAGAAATGCGGAATGCAGACTTTATTCTGACAAATATGAGCATTAGGCAATTTATACTTTATATCTAAAGCATGTCCTTATGCAGATCGAACTAAATGAGTTGTTTTTTTAAAAGTATTTAGTAGGAATTAATCCTTCCTGGATGCAACTAACATCGGCACCACTATCAATCATCGCAATTTCATTAACACTGAAATTATTATCAATCAATATTGTACATTTAATGTTTATGTGACCTACTTTCCTTTTTGATCCGTCCCAAAAAGAATGTCACATTTCCTTATTTGGTAACTTTTTGAAAGCACAATTACTCTTTTACCCTTATTGGTCCCACTTATAAGGTCCCACATAATTAAAAATAATAGTAGTACATTTTTAATAAAGGGCAATTTAGTAAACATCACCAAGTCTTCCCTTATTTATTAAACTATGTGCCCAGTCAAAGTAGGTCACATAAAATGGGACGGAGGGAGTATCATTTTTAGGATCCAAATTAATTTGTTTTGAAATCTCAATTTTATCGTTTTCCAAAACATTTTTCTTTTTATCAGTAAAAGACTCAGTTAAAGAATTATTTTTCTCAATCTGAGTAATCCGATGATCACAAATCATTTGATTTTGTTTAAGAGATTTAATATCCTTTTTCAAATTTTCAATTTCTATTTATAAATCATCAAAAGACGTATCACGTGCTGGAGGATGTTTTTCAAAAAACCGTCTATTGACTTCTGATAATGTATAAGGAGCTAAATCTATAAATTCATTCTTTTGACTGGCTATATTCGAAGTATTTGAACTTGAACTACCTGCCAAATTAATAATTTTTTCACGAAGGTTATTATCAGTAACCTCTTTTAAAAGCTCTATTATATTATAAGAGGTAATAGTTTGTATATTCAAATCTTGAAATTGTGACTGAAGTTTATAAAACTCATCATTTTCACAAGAACAAACATCACATTTACAAGTATTACAAGCAGGGATATTATCATGATTTTCACTATCAGAATAATCAAGTAAATCTACTTCAGCTTCGAATTCCGACTGATAAGGATCATAATCGGATTCTGATCCAGAAGTTTATAACATGCCACAAATTTCTATTGGATCTATCCTTCGTAAATCTCTTAGACTTACGAGCACCTTTTCGTGTTTCTCTTGCTTCCTTTGATCTATATCTAGATCTACGCTTCTTATATGAGCCATCTGGGTTTGGGTTTCTATGATACTTTCCTTTTTTCTTCCTATTCGGATTAGAAGGCTGAGCTACACCAAATTGTGCACAGAAATCTCCTAATTGAGATTTTCCCTTAAGCTTATCCATCTTAAGCTATCTAGACAATCGCAATTCATTACACAAGTTTAATCCTTCTTGTGTACAAAATCCTACGAGCTTTCCATAGGTATAATTGCTATACGAAATTTCACCGTAATTTCCTCGAAGAGTTTTTCTCACTCTTTCGGCAAATAAAGGAGGGAGGCCATCTATACACTTGTCTTTCCAATGGTCGCTATTATTTTTGGGTAATTCCATGACCCGACTAAGGAATGTATCCCTCTACCATCGAAACTCACCTAAAGTCCTACATCGAAGACCATTGAGGAGTGTACGAATGTAACATCCCGTACCTTCCCAACCCTACTTGACGACGTTGAACAATGATTACTTAGGTTTCTAGATGCCATGAGTATGTAATTTGTAATGTTAGCGATGAATTTTTTTTTTGAAATTTGGCTTTGTACAATTGATTAACCTTGCGTAGGAGGTGTTTTGCGATTTTTATGGAGCATTTGTGGGGTTCAAAATGAGGCTAAGAGGACCTCTAAACAAAGTATATTAAGGGTAATAAGTAAGTTAAAGAATAGGATTTGAAGTATCTAACCAAACCCGCGAAGAGATTTGAAGTAAAACGAAATTTTCAAAAAAACTAAGGGTGGGGCACGCCAAAGAGCGTGCCATGCCGCTTTGGGCTAAAATTTTTATTCCATAGGCATCAAGCTGACGCGCCCAAGGGCGTGCCACGATGGTTTTGGCCACTTTTAAAAGTTGAAATTTTTCTTAAGTCCCAAGGGTGCCCGGGGACGTATTGAGCCGATTTTTGCCACTTTTCTTATAAAACCATGAGGATATACATGAAATGAGTGAAATAATACATTGGTATGATAAAATTACTCATGAAATAATTTGGCATCAAAATGACGATTTTACCCTTGTAGTCAAAATAAGCCATACGTGGCTAGAATTGCTCGTTTTTGGAATTGAGGCCACGAGTATGAATTGCGTGAGTGGGAATATTGTTGTAACACGTATGAGATGATTTAAGCACGATAAATTATTGATTTTATTGGGTTAAGTAATTGGGCCCAAAAAGGACCCAAAAGGTGAAAGAAAACACGGGCCAAATGGGTCAAATGACCCATTCTCCCTTTGACCAAGTAATTATTGATCACAAATGGATAAGGATGACTTTAAGGTCCTATAAAAGGCATCAAAAATCAGATTTTATTCATTTAAACGCACAAGCACTTCTAGTATTTTCCAAGAAACCAAAGGAGATATTTCTCATATCTTAAAAACCCTAAGCCAACTCTTTGGACAAGATCATCATTTGGTAAGTCTTGGTAAGTGTATATTCTTATGATTTAATATCTTATATGCATGAGAGACTATGTAGATCATGTTGGTTATGCTTGAAAGTGTTTGATATGACACTTGGGGTTTTTGCAAAAGATGTGCATCCTTGTGAATTAAACTTGAAATATGACTTGTGGGTTTGATGAAAAGGCATGGTATGGAGGAAATACTAACATGTATGGTGTGATTATGTTATTAAACTTGTTATTTTTCTATAAGTGTAAATTATGAGATTTTGGCCGATTTGTTGTTGTGAGGTGTATTGAAGCAATTTAATGGAATAATTGTGATATGGTGCTTATGAGAAAGTGTAGAGGAGAAACCTTGTGGTGAAATGCTATTGGTATGTGATGTTGTGGTCAATGTATAAAATGTTATGGTATTGTTGGCATGAAAAGGGCCATGAATGGTATTGTAAAGGGTGAATAGGAATTCATGTAACTTATGGTTGTCTTATACACTTGAAATGTAGCTTGTGGTCAATGTAAGGCATGAATGGGACATTGTTGGTATGTTAATGCCGTAAATGGTATTGTAGAGAAGGAAATGCCATTTTAAAGATAAACATGTAACTCATTGTTGTCATATGCATTTGTAAGGTAGTTGGTGGTTAATGTTGGTTCCGTTATGTATTTGTGATGTAGAGTGAAACGTAAGGAAGGAGCGGAATTATTGTGCTCACATATTGGATTGTGTACTTACATTGGGAAGATAAGGTATGTAAGGTTACTCTGTCTGTACCCTTCTGCAGCACATAATGTTCATAATGACATTTCACGTGTCCTATTCTAACATATGCTAAGGTATCTCATTTAGGTTTGATGTATATTGTTATTCACACGTTTCTTATTCATTGACCGATTGGTATTCATACATCTCCTATCCATGGACTGAAATGCCTAAGCTCTCATAATGTTGTTGTAACGACTAAAAGAAATTATTACATGGAAAGTGACGACGTAAGGAGAACATATTAATTCCTAAGTCACGTATCCTTCATTCATTAGTCGTTGTTGTTCATGAGTTACCTAACTATGGACATGGGTCCAAAGCCCTCATAATAGTATGTTCCAACGGAGTCATAACGTTGTGATTCTAGAATAATTATCTCAAGGAGGGTAAGATGTAAAGAGAAGCTAGTTATTCTTGAAAAGCATTCTCCAATCATGTCATGTTCCAAAGTCCAATATTATTATGAATATCTTTGTACCAATCTCATAAGAGTAGTGAAGGAGGTAAGTGCAAATTAATATATCTATTCCTCACAAGTGAGCGTATCACTTTCTTGAGAGTAAGGAAGTGAAGTAAGGTATAGAGGTGTGTTTCCAATATTAGCATGATCCTTAAAGTATCAATCTCTCAGAAGTGGATGTGTTAATCTTTCCCAAGTAGAAGTACCAATCTCATAAGGGTAATAAGAGAAGTGATGTGCAAGTTACTATAATTACTTCTCATAAGTGAAGATGTCAATCTCATGAAGTAAAGGAGGGAAGTAATGTTTATGTAGGAGTGTGCTTCAATTAATGTCATGATCTTTAATGTGTTACTCTCATAATTATGGAAAGGGTATAAGATTGTAGGGAAGTAATGTACGTATGGTTATTATATATTACATTGAGCATGGATCACAACCAGATAGAATAATCTCAATACTATGCTATGTTATTTATTATAGCCCACCAAAGGTAGAGGTCCGGTATTATACATAGATATATATATTATAGCCCATCGAAGGTGGAGGCCCGGTACTATATATATCCCACCAAGATGGAGGTCCGATACTATAGACTCATTTATTATATCCCATCAAAGGTGGAGGCCCGATACTATATATCCCACCAAGATGGAGGCCCGGTACTATATACATATACATTATATCCCACCAAAAGTGGAGGCCGACATTATATACTTACTCATAAGGAGATGAGCCATAAGGTATTATGAATCACTAACTAGGTGAGTGAACAATAATAACGATAGTTGTAAAAGAGATGAGACTATATTCCTTGCATAAATATATAAATATGGAAGTTATGATAAGAATGATGATGATGCGACTGAATTGACGCGAATGAATGACCAAGTAATGAAATAATAGGATTAATGAACATGGTTCCACACATCCAGGTTGGAGGTCTATTCACATTGACTATTCCCTTACGTTTAATTTCTTGGAAGTACTTATGTATTATTATAGTTTCATATGGACTTACATACTTAGTACTTTATTCGTACTGACCCCTTTTGGGGGACTTACCTTACATGCTGCAGGCCCAGGTGTTAGTAGATCTCCGCAGTTGGTGACGAGATATTCGCAGATTGTTGGTGAGCTCCAGTTGCTTCGGGGCTTCCCAAGTCACATGTGTTCATTAGGTTTTGGCATTTTGTAAATATTGTATAGACATGATCATGTATCTATTAGAGGCTTTGTAGACATATGTGGGGTATCATGAAAGTAAAAGATGTACGTTCATTTTGACGAAATGTCCCTAACGGCCAAGTTTCATATATTGCACATGTTGCCATGCCTTCCGCTATTGATATTTAATTACATGAGATAGATGAGATAAGATGATATACGAGAACATACATATGAGAGTACATGAGCAAAGATTGGTTCTCTCGGGCCTTATCGGCTCCGGGTGCCAGTCCGGCCCGAATGGGATTTGGGTCGTGACAAGTTATTTCAAAATCACTGGTAAATCTACCACTAAAATGTTCTAAAATTTTCATAACTAAAGTATAGACCGCATCTTCTCGGCCCTTCTCTAATTTATATCCCAAATTATCAACACTTTCTTTGGGATTTACCGTATTTATCACCGCAACTTTAGCATCTATAGACATATAATTGCCCCACCAGCCTCTAAGTTGACCAGTAAAATCAACAATTATCATTTTGCAAATGGTCTTATTAGTATTCTTGGTACTACCTTTGCAAATAGTAGCATACATCATCATTCTATGAACTAAGAAAGTCATCTACCTATCAGTCAGACCATCTATATTCCATTCATAAATTTGGTCACCACTATAAGACGTATTCGTCTGGTTCCAATCACGTTCTTCTATAATAACATCTTGAGGAGTCGGTCTAGGATAATAATGAGTTTGCATCCTAGGCTTATCAGCGTACCGAATAGTTCCCTTTAGCTTATTAAGCTCGGACCAAGTTTCTTCTCTATGATTAAAGGATGACTCAAGCTTATCAGCAAATTGAGAATACAAATCAATGGGTTTAATACTTAAATTAGAAAACTTCTTTTCAAGGAGTTCTTCTAAATCATCAAAAGATTTGATTTTAAAATTCTGAATCTCAGGAGGTCTTTGAATAGAACTAGTAACAATCTGAATAGATGCGGTGCCAAAAGAAGAGGCAACATCTCTCTTATTGTTACTAATTTGCTTTGTCAAAATAATTAATTCATCTATTATGACATGACTCATTATTTTTATCAAAGTAATTAATTCATCTAATTGTTTATCAAGTGAACTAATGTGCTCACCCAAAACTTTCACATACAAAGACAAATAGTTATTTTGAGAAATTAATTTATTAATTTCTGCAATACTAACTGCTGCAACATCATTATCAATGAATTTTTGAAAAGCAGTAAAAGTAATTCCTGTATTATTGGGTAATATAAAAGATGATTGTAGCGGATAAACAACTTTAATAATTTTTTCACTACCATCTTGATATGATCTTTCTAAAATATTTATATATAAAGGTAAATAAGTGGTTATAAACCAAGGAAAAATATAAATTTGATTATGTAATGCACAAATTTCATAAAACTCTCGGGAAATATTATGCATATCGTCTTTACTATAAGTTTCAAAAAAACACGTTTTAAACTGGTTCCATCTATTATCAAAAAATTTCTTTTGAATATACTTCCTTGCCAGGGATCCTGGACTAAAATCAATTTTGTACAGAATCATTTAAATATCGTTAGGATTAAAATCCATTGTGAATGCAGAGGGAATGCCCCTATCAGAATTGTTATCACATGCTTGAACTATATTTGTTCGCGGATCTATTTTCAATTTTTCAACTGGACTATGAGTCGAAGGAATTGTATGCAAAGATGCAACACAGTTAAGTCTAGCTGGACCATAAATAGGTTCAACCGGAGCTATCACAGAAGGCAATAATCTATTGCTACCAGTAAAAGATTGTCTGTTATAAACAAAACATTTATCATCAAACTGAATGCAAATTTTTCCATCAGGAGTTTGCGTAATATGAGAATACTCAGAATTAGTAACTTTATCAGCTAACTGATTTTGCGGTATAACCGAATTTAAAACCCAAGTATTTAGAAAATTAATTTCTTCCCACCTAATAGGTCGACGAGTAGTAATTTTTGATTTAACAAAATTTATTTCAAACAAAATAGTTTGATTAGATGTATCATATAGTTTACATCTAGAATTCAAAGTAGATAACAATTTATAATAAATTCTGTAAGACAAACATATCAATTCAGAACCAGGTGCATAATTATAACCATGCGTCTTAACATTTAATGTTAAAGCATATAGAATATTAACATCAGATAAAGACAGTTGTAAATTGGGCTGTGTATTAAAATAAACTGGACCATAGGACACTGTAGATTCTATCGAACCCATTAAACATTGTCAAAAATTTAAATTTCGTGCATCTATAAGAGTTGCTAAAAAAGTCTCTGGAAACCCTTTAAGGGTTAACGGTTTAAATGCAATTTGAACCATGCCAATATGCAAGAAATTATACCAATTTTTATATAAATTAATAGCACGTTTATTTAATAAACGGATTGTCTATTCAGACAAATTAAGAGCCAAAGAAGTCTCAGTAGTTTTAATTAACTGAGTAGTAGATAGTTTATCAAACCAACCATAATCTTAAATGGTTCTTATCGGAACCTTAGGAATAGTCCATTTGGTTAACAAATTAAGATTTTGAGGTATATCAACCTTTTCTAACCTATCATTCTTTATACTGGATTCTCCCAAATCCATACTTATCCAAACTATCTATGTTGAATACTTCACTTCTCTTACATGATATTCTTAAAGATTTGGCTTTATCAAAATATACGAAAATTCTTATATAGCAACTTGGCTTGGTTCCAAGATGGTGGTACAGTCGGATCTAGTACTATTCTCAGTGGCTTTGTCTTAGTGACTACGTCTGGTAAGCCGGTTTCTTAAGTCCGAAAAGATATTGAAAAGGGCGATCTTTTTCGGTTAGAACTTCCAGACACATGGGTTCATTAAGAATATGTATTAAATCCTGACAGGCCCGGTACTTGGGTAAAAGTTAAGAAGATCCTTCCATACAACCATCCGCTATATAAAAATTTTCGTATATTTTGGTTCTTATGTCTCAGCATAAGGGTGCTAAAATTAGCTAGATCTGTCTGGCTGCGTGGACTACCGCCCGCCTTAGAGATCTTGCCAACTTGTTCCAATGGTCGCTATTATTTTCGGGTAATTCCATGACCCGACTAAGGAATGTATCCTTATACCATCGAAACTCAGCTAAAGTCCTACATCGAAGACCATTAAAGTGTGTACGAGTTGTTTCAAAATCACTGGTAAATCCTAAGGCGAGCGGTAGTCCGCGCGGCCAGACATATCTAGCTAATTTTATATGAATTATATTATATTATTTATATTATATACTCCCTCTGTTTCAAAAAGAATGACCTACTTTCCTTTTTAGTCTGTTTCAAAAAGAATGACCCTTTCCTTTTTTGGAAATACTTTAATTCCAACTTTCCACATGACATGTTTAAGACCACAAGATTAAAGGGCATTTTGGTACATTTGACACAACTTTAATTTATGACCACAAGATTCAAAAGTCTTCTTTATTTTCTTAAACTCCGTGCCAAGTCAAAAAATGTCATTCTTTTTTAAACGCGGGGAATATATTTTAATTTTATATACTATAATTTTAATAATTATATTTGCAGTTCTATTTAAAACATAGAATTTACATTCATACAATATTAAGGATATGCTAGTAATATACAATTATCACATATATTTAAAAATGAAATAATTATTAAAACTTGAATTGCAAAAAGAATAACACAATTATTTTGTCAATATAGAAACGAAAATTAAAAAAAAGGGTAATAAAAAAGGAAAGAAGTAAGAAATATTTGTCCAACTACATTAACCAAGTACACTAATTAATGAAAACAATTTTTTTTTTTTTAAATGAATTGATTTGGAATAAATGAGAGTTTATTTAGGATTATATTTGGCTAAATCTATAAATATTGTCTGGCTATTACTGTAATTTAAAAATAATGCTAAAATTCTGTAATATGCTTTTTAAGATTGTATAGTTATGTAAAATGCTCAAAAAGAATTCTTGGTTTGATTGGAGAACAAGAAGGCAGCCACTTACTCCTATTAATACATGTCAAAAAGTTTTGGAGCTTAACAACCAAAGAGAGAGGTGTTACAAACTTAGAGTGAGAGCACAGTCTACATAATGATTCTCGTCTAGGCGTCAACAACTACGACAAAAGAATATGTTCCTATAAACTTTTATCTATATTGTTTTTAGGTTGTATTAGTTAGATTCGTGTGGTTTCAAACAAGATCTTGATTACATTTTAGTTGATTATAGTGGTTTGTTTTTTGGATTTATGGAAGAGGAGAGTTGACGGTAAAAACAAGGGTTGTTAGAAATAGTTCCTTAGGTGTACTAAAGTAATTGTAACCTTAAATTGCTTGTTTAGTGAAGAGTTTGGGGAAATTGTATAATAAAGTACGTCGTAATATTTTATATAATCATTTATTGATGGGGTAATATTGAAAGGAAATGATTAATTTATCTTGATTTCACAAATTGGACAAGTAAATTGAAACAACTACTTCTTCCATCCATTTTTGCTTGTTCATTATAGACTTAACACACACATTAGGAATTAAGAAACAATAAATAATAGGGGTAAGTTTACTATATCACCCATTAAATATTACTCCCTCCATTCCTAAATACTAGTCAAGTTTTATTTTGTACACCCTTAAAAAAAATATTAATTAGAGGGTAATTTGACTAAATTATCCTTATGTATTACTTCTTACAATTTCATACTTATTTCTTTTGCATTATATTAATATCTCATAATATTTATGACTAAAAGGTAAAGGTGGAGACAAGGGAAATGCAATTAAAAGTGACAAATAAATTTGTCAATTAAGTGTGGGTGGGTGGGTGGGGTGGGGTGGGGTGGGGTGGGGGTCCTTCAAGTTTTAAAAAATTGGTAAAAGTGACAAATTTCTTTCAGCTTTTTATTTTTATATTTTCGCCCCAACAACTATAAAAATTGTCTCAACAACTATAGAAGTTGTCCCAACCAACAACAATAGAAGTTGTTCGACAACTGTGAAAAATTATTGGACAACTGAATAGTTGTCGGGACACCTAATGCAATTATCGAACAACTGTGTGCAGTTGTTTAAAGGACTTGACCTACTAATATTGGGAGACCCACTCGTTCTTTTTAATTAATTGAAGACTTGAGAGACATTCTCAACTCATTTTTTCTGGAGGGGACAAACAACTAATTATATCTTGGTTTTCCAAAATGACAAGTATTGTGAATCACCTATATTTAGTAAGGATGACAATCATTTAGGAATGGAGTACTAAATTTAATGATTTGGAAAATGCATTGAATAATAAACAGTATTTAATAACAAGAGTAAAATCAACACAAAATGATAAATTGTTTATTTATTTATTCAAACTGAACAACTATTATTGGATAATTATTTTTAATATACTAAATAAATAAAAATAGACGAAATAAATAATGTTAATTAAGAAGACCAAGGAAAATAAAATGGATGGAGTAGTTAACAGGACATATCAAGAAAACCAAAAATTGAAGGCATCAGCTCACTCCCACAAGGAGAGGCTAATAAATAGTTAAGAGACAAATATTTCATGGAATTCAACCTGTTAAACTAATCGGTCCCCTACATACAGAGTCTTCCACCATCCTCACAGCCTGTGCACGTTCAACCAATAGCAGATAGCAACTGCTGAAGATCGCATTTACTATCTTCAACTCGAATTGTATTCTCCCTCTGTTTCAATTTGTTATTTTCCTTTGTATCTGTTTTTCAAAAATATATATTTCCTCCCTTTTTGATAACTTTTTAATTTCAATATTTCAAAGATCACAAGATCTAAAGACATTTTTATACATTTTACATATCTTTAATTTAAGATCATCAAATTCAAAAATCTTCTATATTTAATTCAACGTTATGTCAAGTCAAAACTAAATAAATAAATTAAAACGGAAGGAGAATATAATTTAAAAAAAAGTTAAAATATATATTTTCAAACTCATTGTCACAAAAGAGTAGTACGTTTAAGTGTTCAACTAACTTTAAATTCTGGATCTGACTCTGTGTCAATACCATTATGTAAGAGGTATTTTGTTTTTCTTTCTCATTTTCTCTTCTGTGAATTAGGATTTTCACGGGTAGGGGACCAACTAAATTGTTGAGTTGTCATATTTAATGTACTTCGAGTACCTTATAAATTAAAATTGTTCATACCATATTCGCTGAATGTTTGTCTTAACCATTCGACTCAATAGTAAGTCTGAAGTTGAAAAACAAAATATAAGCTTAAAGTGATAGGGTGATAAACGGACTATTTTTTATGCTCTCACTGGTTGATGTAATGATGATAGACAAATATATAGGAGAAATCAGGTTCACCTACACAACTATAGCAACACAGGTCAATATGACCAACATGGTAAATTGAAGTACCAAGTCCAAGTATATCTAAGGAAGGAGTGCTACACACAAGGCGTCTAAATATATCATAGAAAGAAAAACAATCCTATAAGCGCTCTAATTATGAAAGTTGTATTCAAGATGGAGTGTAAAACCTTATGTGACTAATTATGGCTTGCACAATAACACCCAAAATTATTGCACTATATAAGGTAAATTTCTAGGTCATGGTGCAGCATATATTATACGCAAGAACTGGAGTTCTCTGTCAAGGCAATAGACGATAGTTTAAATGTGAAGACAAAGCAACAACAATCTAGAACCTGTATTTAGGATTGTTGCCATTGAAATTGTAATATTAACGTCAGCGGCAAGATCTCACACTATGATCAGCAGGGTACAGAAGTGTAGTATGAGTACCAAACACGCGGTACTCAGTAGACGTTGGCCGACTGAGTTTCAAAAATAAATGCAAGTATGAATCACAGGTAAGACAAGGATATACATTACAAACAACTAACTAAGAAATGAAATACAATAAGTATAATAGTGAAGTAGAAATAAACCACCATATTCTACAAGTAACTAGGGACGGAAGTGCTATACAATATGAATAGTTAGGGATTGAAGGTAATATAGAATGGTAGTAACAAAGGAAGAAGGTGATATACAATAAGAATAGCTAGAGAAGAAAGAGATTTACGACAGTACTAAATAGGTAGCTAAAAACGAAGATACTCACTTGAGGGAGTTAGCCTAACATCCTAAATATCACGAGGATCATAAACAAGAAGGGAGCTGACTTTAGCACAGTCAGAACATCAAACCCAAAATAAGAATAATCACAAGGTAGTCTAATAACAAGGCTCGTAATATCAAAGGGGAAAGGAACTCTAAAGCGTACGTCCGACCTCGGGTACAAATCCATAACCATCCTGCCACAAACTAAACAATAATAACCAAACATAATACAACCGGATAAGCCCAGAAAAACAATAACCTAATCGGACCCCCATAAGCTCGGAAGGTACAAACAATCACTCAGCAAACAATAAACATAACCTATACCTATCCATCCCCCCATAAGACCGATAGGTACAAGCACTAAATAGTTATACTGGTGATAGGCAATGCATATGAATGAATGAATGAATGTAAAGAAAATCTAATAATGCCATACCAACTGAGTGCCATATCGTACCAAGTATATTCACCTTATTCGGCTCGCCGACTCGCAAGGCAGGACCTATAGGGTATCCCTTCCTCCGGCTAGTGATTTCCAGACAGAGGGATCCACAGAGACCCAGGATATAATGCCTGGTCCAAAATCAGGACTTCCAATAATCATTCATAATAAATTTGCTATGTAATCATATCGAAGATAAGTAAGAGTGTAATAAGTTCTCAGAATCGAACTGAGACAAAACATGTAGTAATCCATAAAATCCAGTGCCCAAGATCAAATCAGGACTAAAAATGATAGAATAGTGTAGAAAGGGTCGAATCTACCTCGACTTGAAATAAGTAAATAATGATAAAGGAGTAGATCGAGAATGGACCAAAATCTATGTTGGTCAGAGTTTTCAAAATGGTGCATGTTAGTTTACAAGATTGACATCCAATAGAAGGGTGGTATAATTTCTATTTTATAAACCAATCTAAGAGTGGAAAGTGGGAATAAATCCCATTTTGAAATAGTAGTAAAACCAATGATTTTATTTGGAATAGTCCACCAAATATGCGTATAAAATTATGCATGCCATTATCAGTATCCAAACAAAGAAAATGTAAGCGCCTAAGCATCTATTAACTAAGCTACAACTTTTTCAAAGCACAAAGAACTGACCTGGTATCCAACTAGTCTCGTAACCAAAGCCTTGGGTCCAACAATATGCAGAGCAATATGAATATATATTTCGAACAATGAGTATACATAAATATATCAATAGAGAAGGGAGGATAAACGGGATAAAGCATGGTCCTAGAGCAGTCGAACTAAAGAAACCAACCTGGCTTCAAGGTACTAACCCAAACCTATGTTAAGGATAGCTATTCTTACCCTAAGGTCATAGAAAGTAACCAAGACTCCTTATCCTAATCTGAGATGTAGATGTAGAAAGGGAGAATATATAAGTCGGGGGTCAATACCAAGTGAACCGTATAATGACAAAGAAGTCTAAAGCCCATGTGCTAATAAAAGGATACTATTCTATCGTACCCATTCTAAGTCAAGCAACTGCCTAAAATAAGGATTCTGAAATATAATTCTAGTCTAAGACTCCTAAAGAAAGTTAAGAACACTGGAATGAAGAAATAACCTTAAACATATCCTATGGTCCCCTATCCAGCATACAATCTATATAATACACCATCTCATAGAGAAAAGTAGAACGTACCCTACTTATATGCCAAACAATAGCCTCAAACTGACCACGAGCTGCTCGTCTCCTTTATACTATCATTGAAAATCTATTGCGCTATCAAAAATATGATCTACGGCTCATCACGTGTAAAATAAGACCCATATTAAAACAATACACTTCGAGAAAAAAATTGTGTCAAAATAGGTCCATGGGACCCGCTAACGAAAATTAGAAATTGAACCTGCAAAAAGGTCCCTCAATGGACAAGGAATACGTTCTTAAAATTTTAGCACAAATAAAGCTCAAACTGAGGCTTAAAATAACCCACATGCACAAGAAAACCAAACTCCAAAATCAAGAATTAAACAAATTTTGGGGCAGAATAAGACACGGGAATTAATGAGAATTAACCAAGGAACAATAAATTAACAAACCTTAGTTCAACGGTATGAAACCCCAACAAGTTCCATGCTCCAAAGCTTCAAGAACAGAGAAATAAGACTAGAAAATGAATGAAATTCAAGAAGATGAAGTTTATAAAGTGCCAACACTGATCGTTAAGGTGGCCCATTTGTCGTTAAGGCGGCTCTGCCTAGGCAACAAAAGGGTCGCTAAGGCGATGGATACTGACATCATCAGCAACCACTAAGGCGACTACCCTGCCGCTAAGGCAAAAAAAAGGGTCACGAAGGCGGCTCTTCCTAGGCAACAAAAGGGTCGCTAAGGCGGCTGCACCAGATGCTTTACACCAGATTTTTCAGCCAAGATTAAAAACTCTAACGAGGTGTTCGGGATTCGGTCAAAATCTAATGAATAAAAACAAACTATGCTACCCTACCAAAAATGGCATTCTCGACTCAATAAAATCATCAAAATTTCCAACAGAGATAGTTTCAACAAAATATGGGCCCCACACCTACTGTTCCATTTTCACCAAAATCTACCCAATAGACCAAATTGAGCCTGGAAGCCTTGGAACCCAAAAGAAAGGTCCCTCTAGCCTAAAATCCATATTTCAGAGCTGATAGAACTATTGGAATATTCATCCATGGACGTTTAATAGAAGTTTAGGTTGAAGACCAATTTCTCAACTTTGACAGCTCCGAAATAAGAAAATAAGCTTAAAATCCAAATAAACTGCCCGAGGACCAAACCACCCATCCCAGTGAATCATAAATGACTTGGGACAGCTATAGAAAAGCTTGAAATACTGAAAATGCATAAAATATGGAAAATAACTTAGAAGGTCTTTACAATATTCACTACTAAAAGAACTTTCGTCCTCAAAAGTCAAGGAACAGAAAGAGTTCGAGAGTTTAAATAGATGAGGGTATTATGTATGCATGCCCCACAAAGCTCCCAGACACCCTTTTCAGACTGAACAATGCTTTTATAGATCCTAAGATAAAGGAATCCCATTGATTTCAACTCCCTTACTCAAATGCTCCAAATTAACCACCAACTCCTTCTCGAAAGCCAACTAGCCTCCATTAGAATCGAGCTCGATTGAAGTATGAAAGACCTAAGCCAAAGTATATTGATATCATACCGATACGAGCATAACTAACCAAATACTCAACTAGTCTAAAGACAACCCAATGCATAAACTGTACATCCAACTCCAACCTCTAAATCTAACATGCTTTTGTCCTTCCAAACCCGCTATCTATTCTGAACTACACAGAATCTCTCCAGTATCATTCGAGTCATATCCGCATAATCACATCACAACCACCATCTAAATAATAACACTGACCCACCAAAAATCCACACGGACTAGCATATGAATAATGTCTCATGAGGTTTCACCTGGATACCCAAATGGTGGTGACTAATGTCTGAGATCTCTGCCAAAACCAATAACTAGTCCCAATAACCCTCAAAACCAATGGTCATGAGTCCAAGGCACAACCTCCGAAAACTGGATGACCCACTCCAGAAGGCCCCCACCAACTATGGGTGAAACCATGATAAGCCCAAGTCGGATACACTTTTCCCGCTGAGTAGACTTTCAAAAGTCCATTGAAAACTGAGAACCAAGGTCAGAAGTAGTAGAAACCTAAACCATGTGCCAATGGACCATCCCTCAAATATTCATCTAAGTCAATCTCTATGAACTGAAGAAAACTAAACTGGTAGGCAGCAGGTAGGCCTAGTCATCCTACCGATAATGTCTCAACTGAAATAAACCCTCAAAACATACGCTGCAAGCAAGTTTCGAAATCCATAGCTATAAGCTTAACACTGTAATCGAACCACTCGACCTCAACTGCCCAAGTCGATCCTGCTGATGAATAAGCATCCATACACAAAATCTATCACAACTCTCAGTCCCTCATCCAAAAGAGTCAAAACATCGCTGGAGCTAAATTCCTTGATAATGTCATAAACCCAAGCCAATCTCACCTTCAAACCAAGCATATACCTAATGGTTCCCACAAGAGATGAATCTAAGGTTCCCCCAAGGAATACAATCACAAATGAGTTATACCACGGGTGAAACATACGATAAATAAATCTGCACCTGCTGTGGGGCATCAACAAAGTCGTAACATAACTAAGAACTCACAGGGACTGCAAAGAGTCCTAATGATTGCCGAATCTCAAGTAACTTAGAAAATATTGCCACCAATACTCCCTCCCTAGAGTCACACCCTTTGGTTGCCTACAACTGATACATAAGAACATACAACAATCCTTCTTTTTCATACACTAAACAGAAGCATCCATGAAGTCACACTAGTCCAAATAAATCCCACAATGAGAAGCTACCGAAACTACTCATTTTAGCCTCCCTTAACTCAACTAAACCATGAACGTCATCGTAGAAAGAACTGAGTACTCGACTCAACATCAATACCCAAGACCAATACCACTATTAGGTGATAAACCAGACAAACTAAAAGAACAAATCTCAACTTACCAACCTTAGAAATTGACCATAGAAAAGGATCGCCAATGCTAGAGCTACAACATAACCACGGAAGGCTAAGCCTTCCTTTACACCAATCCTTTCAATAACCAACTTTACCTTACTAATAGAAAAAGGCCAAGAAATCAAGGTAACCGTCTAAACCAAGCAAACAAGAATCACATGAAAAGGGATACTAACCAGATAAAGCTAGTGTAGCCAACTATCATTTAAGGATCAACAATAGTTAAGACAATAAAAAGTAGCAATAGTATATAGAATAAGTGGAATTAAAGGAAAAATAACAAGTTCCACTCTAGGATCACATCAAGTCCACTATGCCAAAGAAAGGGAATTTACCCAAGCACTACACCCCAAGGTAATCACAATATTAATCCACTTAATCCACTACTAAAAGAAAATATCTATGGGGGTAGTCATATATGCATAAACCTATACAAAAGCTTACAACAATCAACATAATAATATCAAGGCACATGGACACGGATGGGTATGAAAACCCCAAATCAAATTGCATGGAAACTAAAAGATAGAAAATCAAAATCGCACCTATAATGGTAGAATCTTAAGCCATGGAACCTGGACCGCCCGAAAAAGTACAAACTTGAATGTGTTAGATCTCAAACTGAGCATCTGAACTACCAACTGTACTACCTGACCATGAATTACCTCCAACTCTCTACAAACTGCCCCTAACTGAAGGTGCCATAACCCTAAGATACTGATCTAGCTGTGTTGACTGCCAAATAATCCCACATCAGGGACACTCTCTAGACCAATGACCGGTCTCCCTATAGTTATAACAAACCCCTAAAGCTTTAATCTGGTGAGTGACATGTGTTGACCCTGACCGGCTTCCACAACCTGAAGAACTAGATCGAGAACCCCATGATGCCTTACCGAAATTCTCTCTACTGAGATAACTATGTCTTGTCTGAGAGTCCCTTATAATCTGAGGTGCTACCTGTACGGGCCTGATAGGCTGAGAGGGATGTTGACCTATGCTGGGAGGATCCCTACCTCCGAAAGGACTACCACTGTAGTTGCAATGATGGCAGGGCCTCTTACTTCCACCTCCATATATTTCAAGACACACCCACTCTATAGTCCTTGCGTGATCAACAAGCTCAATGAAGGTAGACCCAACTTCTATCAAATGCTCCAACACCAAATGGAGTGGTAAAGTTAATTCTTAGATAAATCCATGCACCATCTCATGCTCTGTAGGAAATAACATAGAAGTATGCCTGACCTACTCGAGAAACCCTATCTCATACTCTAAAATTGATAAAGAACCCTACTTAATACCTACAAACCCAACTCTGGCCTGAAACCACTTGATGTACCGTACACCACATCTGTTTGTGGCGTATCCTCAAAAAGGCTTGGAATCCCTAACACATTATCCTAAATAGCCAAAGCAGTCACAAACCCTACCAAAGCCTGGGCTAACCCCAAACCCTTTGGCTGATACTATAGATTCTTGATATCAAGCTCTGACTCCCTAGCCTCACCATAAACTGGGATTACACGTGCAGAAGTCCCATACACGTCTATCAACACCCTCACGCTGTTTTTCTGAAAAAAAGTAGAGTCCAAGGAAGTACTTAAAAATTTATAGAAGAAAAGACACATGATAAATAATAAAGAAAAAGGATGTACTAAGAATGCCCTATAGCCTCGCGAAGATAGGATATGGACGTCATCATATCGATTAGCAGGACTCAACTAGGCATTTTGCTTGTCATGACCTGAGACTACCCCCTAGCTAAGACATGGTGCCTGAAATCACAAGTGATTCCAAGTTAACCTTTGGCATAGCATATCTAAGCATAATGTATAAAACTGAAGCTAAAGCTATAAACTAAAATCATACTGAAATAAAATTCAATGATAAATCTATTACAACTAAATATACTGACTATGTCTGAAAGCCTCTACTAAAAGAATGAGTTGTTGGGACAAGCCCCCAACTAACTCGATTACTAAAATACGCAAAATACTGAAATGAGGAATGAAACAACTAAGGTATGTCCCCAAACGAGGAGGACTCGCCAACTACTAAATTATTAACTGCTACTCTCTAACAACGAGCCAGATAACGACCGCCTGTATCTACATCACATGAAAAATATAGGCAGAAGAGATATGCGATCAGTTCATTTGAATGTACTGAGTATGAAGGAATAAGACTAAATAACTGAGATCATATATATGACATAAATAGAGAAAAGAGCCAAAAATAAGATTTTCATAAACGTAAAAATAATCAACGATGAGTATGTTTATCTAAAACTATGAAAAAACCTTACTAAGGTATACATATATGAAATCATACTATGTAAATTCATAAAATGACCATATCAAAGATAGTCAAAGAAAAGTAAATATTTTTAAGCGGTGAAAATCTGAGGAAAATCATAGTAGCTGAAATCTGAATAAAAACTCATTTAGAGATGAAGTAATGAAGTTATAAATCTGTAATAACTGAAACTGAAACGTATCTGAAGCTACATATCTGAACGGATGCATATCTAAAGTTATGTTATCTAAAATTATATCATATTTATATCAAGTCAAGTATAAAATGAAGGAAATTATTATTGGTAGGAGTTTCTTATAACCGACATACATCACTTGAGTTAATGATATCCAACGTCAAACCCAGTTGGGAGGGATGGCCCATACTTTTCCAAGGTATAAGACCTATCTATTTATATGTGGATCCATTAATTTGAGCCTCTTAGGGCTAAATGATCATCCGACACTATGGCGAAATATAATCCTACGGTTGCACGTAGTTTTGGAACTTGAGCTATCTAGAACCCTCATTCGCTCGGTGCTAAATACTACTCCCAAAACTATTCTGATAATCATATGCTCAATAATGATTTGAAAATCAGTGTCTAGCTATTGTAAAGGTCAAAACTTTACCAAACATCATATCTTGAAAACTATCAAAACTTCACCATTTTATGGGCTTAATCTATTTTCTTTGAGTATTAGTAATAACATAAGAGTTCTAAATTCATGCTTTAAAACTTAAGTTTCAAGAACCGTATGCAAAATAATGCCATGAACGAATAAGGACGATAAGTAAAACCTTGCTAGAGTTAAAAATCAATGAAATATTCATAAAAACCATAATCATAAATAACTACTTCAAGAAAATCAATAACTTTGCTTAAATAAAGTGGGAATTGAAAGTGGGTTTCTAAACCCTACCTATAATCTAAAATTCCTGAAAGTAATATAGTTTTGGACATGGGGAAAGGAAATCCTCATTGAAGTCCTACATACCTAGAAGAAGAAAATTCTAGGAGAAATCCTTGAACTTGGGAGCTTTGGAGTTATTGGTTTTGAGAAACCCTTCTTGCATTTTTCTTGAGAGTTGGGAGGAGAAAGAGCGATGAAAACTTACTAAATGTTCGAGTAAATAATGTTTATTGGGTGATTTAAGTCGTGGGGAGAGGTTTTGGGGTAAGGAAAAGACCAAATTACCCTTTATAAAACTCTTAAAAAGTACAGAAAATTCCCTTCTGACTGTTCAGGTGACGGACCGTCAAACCCTTAACGAACCAACACCTCAAACTGTCAAAATATGGCCCAAATTCGCTCCTACTGGTTAAGCTTGACGGCTTGCCTTGATGGACCGTCACATGTGTGACGGTTCATCACACCGAGCTGTCACACTTTGGCAGATAGACACCTTCAGGTAAACTGAGCATAACTTTCTACTCTGATATTGGATTGATAAACGGTCAGTGGCGTTGGAAAGAAGACTCGAAGACCTTTAATATAGTGGGTCTTAAGATACAAAACTCTTTATATTTTAGAATCTATGCTCGTTTGAAGTTAACCCTAGTAAAATCTTATATGGAAAGTCAATCGGTCAGGAAGCTTTCAACTTAACTTTGAGTTAGAAGTTCCTTATGACCTTAATTCATATGCAAAGCTCTTCCCAAAATAAGGAATTATTCTCAACACCTATGCAATATTATAAATCATCGGGTTTGGGTCTATACGTATTTAAAGAATGGTTTGGGTCTTAGATCAGAATTTGCGGGATGTTACAATATCTCCCTCTTGGGATCATTCATCCTTGAATGAAGGTCAAAGATAGAGTTAACATACAGATGGATTAAATCTTCAGCTATCTTTGAGCTATCTGTGCTACATATATTAGTATGTACTTAACTGTATTAACAACAAGGGTCTAGCAATCAATACTAAGAAATATGGAAGCACAAGCTATGAGTGCAAGGGACTAGCATAGACATGAAGGACTCATAGAAAGACATTAGTAAACTGGGATAGAATCAAGAATTAGGACTACTCTCGTCTTAATCAATATATGACCTGTAATCATTAAGCTTAGCAACAGTTCTCAACTATGCTTCTCTTTCTATATACTACACTTCATTAACTTCTACTTACAATCCCTATGCAAACACATAACTGCTAGAGCCTAAATCTTACTGCAAGTTAACTCCATGTTCAAGCCTAACTCGATGGTACATGGTGCTACACGTAAAACAACAATATTAGTCTAAACTAAGGGATTTTATATTCTATAAGAACTTTTCATCCCAAAGGTAGGGGACATCTACTCTCTCCCATATTAGCTATTATTCATCTACTCTAATCACCACTATCTTAACATAAGGAGGATCGCTGAAGGACTAACATATGAGAATCTCAAATAAGAGGGATACTACTCAGTTGTGACTTATACTTATTAGGACCTGTGAGGTAGGGTTCAATAGGTACGAATACTTCATATATTAACACAAAAAAGTGTGAATAGGGAGTTATCATGGGTATGGACATGACGTAACTATCCATTACTTTTATATGTGGGCGTACATGGGGCTTAGAGCAAATCACAATTTTTTTAATTTCTTTTAGAGTTCTAATCTAAGAACATACATGACATAGTGTGATTTTCACTAGTCATTGAGAGCATATCATGAGTTCAGGGGACTGAGCATACTGCAAAACATGAGTTCATAGATATATATATCATAAGTTACTTAACATAGGGCTGAAATTCATAGATTTATGGGAGAGGACTAGGATCACGGGGTGAAGCTATTACTTCTTTTTCTAGGAGCTGAGAATGAACATGAATATGTATGAAGTGCGTAAACATAGGTCATGTGCGTGGAGCTAACATGCAAGACATAGGTAGGGTATCATACTGACTAAAATCTGAGGAGTATGCTAGAGTAAGAATGGATTGCTATCTCATCATAGCTTTCATTGAAATGCATCACAATCTAATTCAAACCACTTGGTTTGGTTCTTCACCCTATCATCTCCCCCTTAGATCAAAGCTTGCATTCTAAGTCTATAGGCTTATTCCTTATCCTCAAAACTGAGCGATAATTTCTTTAATTTAAATGTCTACACATGAATGTTTAACTCACCCAGATAAACTATTTTTGGAAGGCACTAACTTCATTCTAGGGAATTCCTTTCAGATAAACCACTCTTAACTTTATCTAGCTTCAATAATCATCATCCTATACTTACATTCTTATTGGAGAACATATCTGCATCTCTAAACACAACCACCTGCCCTCTTCTTCTTAGTTCACTAACATCACACCTCTAAATTGATAGTTACCCAAAACCATAAGAATTAAAATTTTCCAAGAGACTCAACATCATCTATCTCTAACACCTAAATTTAGCTATTAGGAACACCATATACTATATAACTAGCCTTTTCCACACTTAGTAACTCGAGAGTACTATCTAAGTACATACGACACTTAATAATCTTAGAATATCATGCATCCACATATTGCTTTGGGTACACATCTATATCATACCTGCACCATCACACTTATTACAAATTAACCACCTTAAATTCCTGTATAAGCTATGTCATACCTATAAAATCAACTCCATAAAGCTAGCATCACTACCCCCAAACTATCATTATTTTCACCTTGATGATCATCCAAAGTTCAAACTTAGTGTATGGTACCATGCTTGGTTAACAACACAACTTCACATACTATTCTGTCTTAGTAGCTACTAGATAAAAATAAATCAAGGAACACTAGTCCACTAAAACCTCATGATAATAATAGTTGATCTTTAAGGCAGCTCCTCCCAGGCTACAAAAGGGTTGCTAAGGCGATGGATGCTGACATTATCAGCAACTGCTAAGGCGACTATCCTGCCGCTGAGGTAGCTCTGCTTAGGCAACAAAAGGTTTCTAAGGAGGCATATAAGTGTGGTGCATAATACACCCATAAGCAAGACTCTACTAGACACGACTTTTCAAATACCCTAGGACTCTTGAACTCTGGGCTCTGATACCAAGTTTTTCACGACCCAAGACTTCCCCCTAGCTGAGACCCGGTGCCCGAAATCACAAGTGATTCCAAGCCCTAAATTATAGTCCATTGGCATATCCTCATTTCACACATCACTACTAGTTATCCATTCATACGTCTAAACTATATTCATAGCTCTATAAGAATCAAGAGGTTTCCTTTCAACAATCACAAAGTACAACCTAGACCTATCAATCCTCAAACACCTTATACTTTCATTAATGGCCTACACTTTTATAACACCATGACATGCAATCATAAACTTCTTTCCTAGTTCAAGCATACTCTAAGTCACCTTAAATAACAACTCCTTCTCTACCTTCTACCATGAACTCTACACCACACTTATTACTCCTTAGTAAACCCCTAAAGACATATCACTTCAATTCTAACTTAATAGAATACATAGATCCATCTGTATACCTTAACCAATCGCTATCCCCATATTTCTAGCCACTACACTTCTAAATCCATATCCCCAACTGTGAGGTCATTCTACTACTTATGGTTCATAACACCCTAAGTCATACTATCCCTCGAATGACAACTCTATCCAATAATCTAGGTACATACTTTCTTATCTCATGGGTGTTATATTCAACAAAGGATTAAAGAAGAATCTGAATTCATATCATATCCTGGTTTAACAACACAATTCATATAGATAAGGACGTAAGCTTTTGAATTGAAGAACTAAAACACACTAATGGGCTCCTCTCAAGCCTTTTGTGTGGTTTCTAAAGTGTCTGATAGTTCTATTCGAGAGCATCATATCGGTAGGAATTGAGCTTTACTACTTATATTACCTCAAAGATGAGGCACGGTTGGAGGAATTTGGAATAATACACGAATCTGCATAAGTTTCTTAGAGGACAACTTTACAGCACGATCTAGAGTATGAAAGAAGAAAAATATTTCCTAGCTGCCCTGTAGCCTCCTGAATATAAGTGTGGTGCATAATACACCCATAAGCAAGACTCTACTAAACACGACTTTTAAAAACCCTAGGACTCTTGAACTCTGGGCTCTGATACCAAGTTTTTCACGACCCAAGACTTCCCCCTAGCTGAGACCCGATGCCCGAAATCACAAGTGATTCCAAGCTAACCCTTGGCATAGAATATCTAAGCATAATATGGGAAACTAAAGTAGAAGTTGTAAACTAAATCTTACTAAAATAAAATTCAATGATAAATCTATTACAACTAAATATACTGACTATGTCTGAAAGCCTCTACTAAAAGAATGAGTTGCTGGGACAATCCCCCAACTAACCTGAATACTAAAAATACACAAAAGACTGAAATAAGGAATAAAACAACTAAGGTATGTGCCCAAACAAGGAGGACTCACCAACTGCTGAATTATGAATGGCTACTCTCTAACAACGAGCTTGAGAACGATCGCCCGTATCGACATCACATGAAAAATATAGGCAGAAGAGGTATGCGATCAGTACGTTTGAATGTACTGAGTATGAAGGAATAAGACTAAATAACTGAGATCATACATATGACATAAATAGAGAAAAGAGCCGAAAATAAGATTTTCATAAACGTAAAAATAATCAACGGTGAGTATGTTTATCTAAAACTATGAAAAAACCTTACTAAGGTATACATATCTGAAATCATACTATGTAAATTCATAAAATGACCATATCAAAGATAGTCAAAGAAAAGTAAATATTTTCAAGCGGTGAAAATCTGAGGAAAATTATAGTAGCTGAAATCTGAGTAAAAACTCATTTAGAGATGAAGTAATGAAGTTATAAATCTGTAATAACTGAAACTGAAACGTATCTGAAGCTACATATCTGAATGGATGCATATCTAAAATTATGTTATCTGAAATTATATCATATTCATATCAAGTCAAGTATAAAATGAAGGAAATTATTATTGGTAGGAGTTTCTTATAACCGACATACATCACTTGAGCTAATGATGTCCAACGTCAAACCCAGTTGGGAGGGATGGCCCATACTTTTCCAAGGTATAAGACCTATCTATTTATATGTGGATCCATTAATTTGAGACTCTTAGGGCTAAATAATCAACCGACACTATGGCAAAATATAATCCTACGATTGCACGTAGTTTTGGAACTTGAGCTATCTAGAACCCTCGTTTGCTCGGTGCTAAATACTACTCCCAAAACTATTCTGATAATCGTATGCTCAATAATGATTTAAAATCACTGTCTAGCTATTGTAAAGGTCAAAACTTTACCAAAAATCATATCTTGAAAACTATCAAAACTTCACCATTATATGGGCTTAATCTATTTTCTTTGAGTATTCGTAATAACATAAGACTTCTAAATTCATGCTTTAAAACTTAAGTTTCAAGAACTGTATGCAAAATAATGCCATGAACGAATAAGGAAGATAAGTAAAACCTTACTAGAATTAAAAATCAATTAAATATTTATAAAAACCATAATCATAAATAACTACTTTAAGAAAATCAAGAACTTTGCTTAAATAAAGCAGAAATTGAAAGTTGGTTTGTAAACCCTAGCTATAATCTAAAATTCCTGAAGGTAATATAGTTTTGGACATGTGGATGAAAGGAAATCCTCATTGAAGTTCTACATACCTGGAAGATGAAAATTCTTGGAGAAATCCTTGAGCTTGGGAGCTTTGGAGTTATTGGTTTTGAGAAACCCTTCTTGCATTTTTCTTGAGAGTTGGGAGGAGAAAGAACGATGAAAACTTACTAAATATTCGAGTAAATAATGTTTATTGGGTGATTTAAGTCGTAGGGAGAGGTTTTGGGGTAAGGAAAAGACCAAATACCCTTTATAAAACTCTTAAAAAGTATAGAAAATTTTCGTCTGACTGTTCAGGTGATGGACCGTTAATCCATTGTGGAACCATCACCCCAAACAGTCAAAATATGGCCCAAATTCGCTCCTACAGGTTAAGCATGATGACTCTCCTTGAAGGACCATCACAAGTGTGACGGTTCGTCACACCGAGTGGTCACACTTTGGCAGACAAACACTTTCTGGTAAACTAAGCATTACTTTCTACTCTGATATTGGATTGACACGGTCAGTGGCGTTGGAAAGTAAACTCGAAAACCTTTAATTTGGTGTGTATTGAGATACAAAACTCCTTATATTTTAGGAGTTATGCTCGTTGTAAGTTGACCCTAGTGAAATCTTAAATGGAAACTCAATCGGTAAGGAAGCTTTTAACTTAGCTTTGAGCTAGAAGTTCCTTATGACCTTAATTCATATCCAAAGCTCTTCCCACACTAAGAAATTGTTCTTAACACCTATTTAACATTAGAAATTATTGGGTTTAGGACTATACACATTCAAAGAACGATTGGGGTCTTAGCTCAGAATTTGTGGGGTGTTACATTGCTCTTGTACCAATGACACTGGTGAACCTAGCTCTGATACCAAACTATCACGACCCAATTTCTTTAGTCATAATGACACCTACTATAACCCACCGGTAGGTAAGCCAACTCATAATCTAGAACAACGGGTAATGGGCTAATAAGAGGAAAACATAACCAAAACTGAATAAAAGGAGAAAGAGAACCAAAAGAAACAAAGTACCCCTCTAAGACCTGGTGTCAGTCGATTTAGGAGCCACTAGCATAATATGAGTACTAGGTAATTATAATATATATACACAAAACTGTCTTTGAAATACAAAACAAAGATCTGTCCAGTAAAAGAGAGGGAGAAGGAACAACTTCAAACACCAGGAGCTCACCCCAAATCTTCGATCAATGATAGCTCCAAACGATACACACGTCAGTGGAAAGAACTCGTACTATAATTTGCAGGGTGCAGAAGTGTAGTATGAGTAACAAATATGTGGTACTCAGTAAGCATAGGATGAATGAGCTCCAAAGATAAATGCAAGTATAAATAACACGTAACGCAAGGATATAGATTTGAGGTAACTAACTAAGAAATGAAATACAATAAGGATAATAGAGAAGTAGGGATAAACCACCATATTTTACAAGTAACTAGGGACGAAAGTGCTATAGAATATGAATAGTTAGGGATGAAGGTAGTATTCAATGGTAGTAACAAAGGAAGAAGGTGATATACTGTAAGAATAGCTAGAGAAGAAAGTGATATATGACAGTAGTAAATAGGTAGCTAAACACAAAGGTACTAACCTGAGGGATCTAGCCTAACATCCTAAATATCACGAGGATCACAAACAAGAAGGGAGCAAGCTTTAGCATAATCATAGCAACTAACCCAAACAAAGAACAATCACAAAGTAGTCTAATAACAAGGCTTATAATATCAAAGAGGAATGGAACTCCAAAGCATACATATGACCTCGGGTAGAAATCCAGAACCATCCTGCCATAACCTAAACAAACTGGATAAGACCAGCCAAACAATAATCTAATCGGACCCCCATAAGCCCGGAAGGTACAAACTATCACTCAACAAATAAAAACCATAATCCAAACCTATCCAGCCCCCATAAGACCGGTAGGTACCAGCACCAAATAATTATATTGGTGATAGGCAATGCATATGAATGAATAAATGGAAAGAAAATCTAATACTGCCATACCAACTAAGTGACATATTGTACCAAGTTTATATACCTCCTTAGGCTTGTTGGGTCATAAGTCAGGAACTATGGGGTATCCCTTCCTCCGACACATGGTTCCCAGATATATGGACCCATATGGGACTCAAAATATCCATATATACTGACTGGTCCCGAACAAGGACTTTTAATAATCATTCATAATAAATCTGCTCCATAATTGTACCAAAGATAAGTAAGAGTATAATAAGTGCTTAGAATTAAATTGATACTAAACAAGTAGTAATTCATAAAATCCAGTGCTCGAGATTAAACTGGGACTAAAAATGATAGAATAGTGTAGAAAGGGCTGGAATCTTCCTCGATAAAAATAAGTAAATAATGATAAATGTGTAGATCGAGAATGGACCTAAATCTACCTTGGTCAAAGTTTTCAAAGTGGTGCATGTTAGTTTACAAGACTGACATCCAATAGAAAAGGTGGTATAATTTCCATTTTATAAACCAATTTAAGAGTGAAAAGTGGGAATAAATCCCATATTGAAAATAGTAGTTAAAAAAATGATTTTATTTGGAATCATACCACCAATAATGCGTATAAAATTATGCATGCCATCACCAGTAGCTAAACAATAAGAACGTAAGCGCTTAAGCATCTATAAACTAAGCCACATCTCTTTCAAAGCTCAAAGAACTGACCTGATATCCAACTGGTCTCATAACCAAAGCCTCCAGCCCAAAAATATACAGAGCAATATGAATATATATTTCAAACAACCAGTATACATAAATATATTAATAGAGAAGGGAGGATAAATAGGATAAAACATGGTACTGGAGGAGTTGAACTAAGCAAACCAACCTGGTTGCAAGGTACTAACCAAAACTTATGTTAAGGATCCTTATTCTTACCCTAAGTTCATAGCAAGTAACCAAGAATCCTTATCCTAATCTGATATATAGACGTAGAAAGGGTGAAGATATAAGTCAGGGGTCAATATAAAGTGGACCCTATGATGTAAAAGAAGTCTAAGGTCTACGAGCTAATAAAAAGGTACTATTCTATCGTAGTTACCTTAAGGGATTGCTATACTAGCTAAAGTACCCTGAAGAACCCATTCTAAGGCAAGAAACTACCTAACCTAAGGATTCGAAAACATGGTTCTGGTCTAAGACTCCTAATGAAAGCTAAGAACGCCGGAATGAAGAATTAACCTTTTACATATCCTATAGTCCCCTATCCCGCATAAAATCTATACAATACACCATCTCGTACAGAAAAGTAGACCGTATCATATCTAGATGCCGAACAACAGCCTCAGACTGACCACAAGATGCTCATCCCCTCCACACAATTTCTAAAAATCTGTTGTGCTACCAAAAATATGATCTTCTGGTCATCACGAGTAAAGCAGGACCCATATTGCAATAATACACTCTAGGCCAAAAAGTGGGTCAAAATAGGTCTGTGGGACCCATTAACGGAATTTATAAGTTAAACTTACAAAAAGTTCCCTCGATGAAAAAGAAATATGTGCATGAAATTTGAGCACAAATGGAGCTCAAATTGGGGCTTAAAATAGCCCACAACGCTCAAGAAAACCAAACTCCAAAATCAAGAATGAAACAGATTTGGGGGTTGAATAAGATATGGGAATTAACGGGAAATAACCAATCAACGATAACTTAACGAACCTTAGTTCAATGTTATGAAACCCCCATAATTTCCATGCTCCAAAGCTTCAAGAATGGAGAAATAAGACTAGAAAATGAATGGAATTCAGGAAGATGGAGTTTATTAGGTGCCAACACTGATCGCTAAGGCGGCTCCACCTAGGCCACAAAAGGGTCTTTAAGGCAGCTCCTCCTAGGCTACAAAAGGGTCGCTAAGGCGATGGATGCTGACATCATCAGCAATAGCCAGCGGCTATCCTACCACTGATAGAGCTTTTCTTAGGCGATAAATGGGTCACTAAGGCGGCTCCACCCAGGCCACAAAAGGGTGTCTAAGGAAGCTGTACCAGATGCTTTACCCCAAAATTTTCAACCAACATTTAAAACTTCGATTGGGGGTTTTGGGATTCATTCAGAACCTCGTGAATGCCAACGAACTATACTACCCCATCAAAAATGGAATTTCAGACTTTACAAAACCATCAAAATTTCCAACTGAGATCATTTCAACAAAATTTGGGCCCCACACCCATTGTTCTATTTTTACCAAAATCTATCTAATAACCCAAATAGAGCCCAAAAGCCTCGAGACCCAAACTAAAGGTCTCTGTAGCCTAAAATCCATGTTCTGGAGCTAAAGAAACTGTCATAATTTTCATCTAACACTATTTACTAGAAGTTTAGGCCGAAGACCAATTTCTCAACTTCAAAAGCTCTGAAATAGGGAAATGGGCTTAAAACCCAAATAAACTTTTCGAGAACCAAACTACCGGTCCCAGCAAGTCATAAATGACTTAGGACAGCTATAGAAAAGCTCAAAATGTTGGAAAATATGGAAAATAACCTAGAGTGTCATTAAAAGAAATCATACCTTGAGCTCATCAACAAATTTAGAAAAGTAAAACTTATAATTTATACCTCAGGCCACCCGAAATCATGACTCAAACTCATCACCAAAAAACTAAACTGACAACGGACCAAAACATACATAAAACCCCCAAAATCTGATGTCATAAGTACAAGAGAATCTAAGACATAACTTAATATTCAATGAAAATGAGTAAAGACAAAATAAGGATAAGAAGAGGCCCGAAAATCAGCTCTAAGCTCTAGAGCACTCTATGTCACGCCCCGAATCCCATCGGAACGGATTGGCACCCGTAGCCGACATGGCCCGAGAGAACCAAGCTTTACTTCTATTCATTCATATGCATATCATAAGCAACACCACCATCACGTAAGAACATGAAAGACGAAAAACGGAAAACATGGAATATGAAACATATATATATACATATGTGAAACTTGGTTGTTGAGGCCATCAAGTCAAAAACGTCATATACCACCTTACATTCATACACCCACATACGTCTACAAAAGCCTCTAACAAATGCATTGACCAAAATGGACTAAAAGTCAGGACAAGTCCCCGTTTTATACAATATGTACAACACCAAAACATATGTACAACTGTGACTCGGAGAAGCCTCGAACTAACTGGAGCTCACCAATGATCCGCAACAACTGGCAACCTACTGTGGAGGCCTACTAGTACCTGTGCCTGCAGCAAGTAAGGTAAATCCCCCAAGAGGGGTCAGTACGAAGAATGTACTGAGTATGTAAGGCCATATGAAACTGGTATGATATGTAAATATGTCAATGAACTCAAATACAGATGAATGAGCAATATGGATAAATCATTATACTGAACTTTGGGAACCATGTATATTGCTTTCATTAAATTCTTTGTATCTTTACTTCTATGTTTATTCATCTTTGCCTGTGACCTGTGATACCGGGGCCCCGACTGAACAGTGGGTTTTAACATAACATATCGTTATGTTGGGATCGACTCGAGCTAGGCTTATGCCCCTAGAGCTTCCACCCTATGAATTAATATATATCGGGATCGGCTCGAGCTAGGTTATTACCCCTAGATCTGCCACCCATAAACCAACATTTCAGGTTCGGCTCAAGCTAGGTTATTACCCCTAGAGCTTCCCCCTGTTAGGATCGGTCCGAGCTAGGCTTATGCCTCTAGGACTGCCCCCTGATCCAAAAATCTCGGGATCGACTTGAGCTAGGCATTTCGCCCCCAAAGCTACCACCCATACTTGATCATTAACCACATATGCATTAGTTTGTTCATTACTTTGAGATTGGTACAATGATAGGCATAACTTTATATGAAGCTTTGGATAATTAACCAATGAGTGAGAGACATGTAAATAAACATTGTGAGAAATATAACATTATTAGAACCATAACACCATTGGAACCTTTGGACCATAATTCATGAACAAGAGACATGAGTATAATCACTATTGAAACATTGGAACATAACCTTATTGAGCTTTTGGAACATTAACCATAAATATGAGACATGTGGTTCACAATTGATCAATGAGTAGGAAATATATGATAATGACCATTGATAACCGGATATAGGATACCTTAGCACATTTCGGGATGGGACAAGCGTAATGTCAATGTGAGTACTATTTGCTGCACAAAGATACGGACAGAGTAACCTTACATACCTTGTATTCTCAATACGAATATACAATCTTAGATGCGTATAAAATAGTCCCGCTCCTTCTTTATGTTTCACTCTACAACACAAATACATAACGAAATTTACATTAACCACCAACTACCTTACAAATGCATATGACGTCAATGAATTACATGTTTGCCGTAAAAATGTCATTTCCCCCTTGACAAAACCATTGATGAAATTATCATACCAATAATCCCACAATATTCCATACATTGACCAATACATGATAATCAATAATATTTCACCACAACACTTCTCCTTTACACTTTCTCATCCACATCATATCACAAATAATCCATCAATTTACCTTAATACACTTCATAACACATATCGGCCAAAATCCCATAATTTACACTTATAGAAAAAGAACAAGTTTAATAACAAAATCACACCATACATGTTCATATTTTATCCATACCATGCTCTTTCATCAAACTCACAAGTCATATTTCAAGTTACAATTCCATGGATTTCACATCTTTCACAAAAAACACAAAGTGCCATATCCAACACTTCCAAGCATAACCCACATGATTTACATACTCTCCCATGCATATAATATATTATTCCATAAGAATAATTACTTACCTAAGCTTGAAAATTGATGATTTTGCTCCAAGAAGTTGGCTTAGGGTTCTTGAGAGTTGAGAGAAATTTTGGGAAATTTCAAGAAATATGTAGTGTACTCCTTTGAATAAAATAAGATTTTTCCACTTATTTATAGTACCTCAAGTCTCCTTGGCATTAAATTCCATGTACAAGTGGTCAAGGGTGAAGAATGGGTAATTTTTGGCCTAATTGGGCCATATCTTTTGTCTCATTTTGGGCTTGTCTTGAGCCCAATTCAATTAACCCAATAATTTATCATGTTTAAATTATTTCACACACGTTACAACTATATTTCCACTCACGGGATTCATATTCGTGGCCTCAATCCCCAAAACAAGTGATTCTAGCCACGTATGGCTCATTTTGACCATAAGGGCAAAACTGTCATTTTGATGCCAAATTTGTTCTCGAGTAATTTTATCATACCAATATAATACTTTACTCATTTCATGTATATGATCATGGTTGTATAAGAAACGTGGCAAAAATTGGCTCGGTACGTCCCCGGGTACCCTTGGGACTTAGAAAATTTCCAACTTTTGAAAAAGTGGCAAAACCAGCCTGGCACACCCTTGGACGCGCCAGCTTGCTGCCTCTAGGCACAAAAATATGGCCCAGAGCGGCCTGGCATGCCCTCTGGCGCGCCCCAACCTTATTTTTTTTGAAAATTTCATTTTTTGACTTTTCTTCGCGGGTTTGGTTAGATACTTCAAGTTCTATTCTTTAACTTACTTCTTACCCTTAATATACTTTGTTTAGAGGTCCTATTAGCCTCATTTTGAACCCCACAAATGTTCCACGAAAATCACAAAACACCTCCTACGAAGGGCTAATCACATGTACGAGGTTAAATTTCAATTTTCTCATCATTAACATTACCAAATACATGCGTATAGCTCTCGACACCTAAGTAAACATTATTGAATGTCATCAAGTAGGGTTGGGAAAGTACGGGGTATTACAATCTAGTACCTCGAATGTCAACTCTGAGTGGCACAAATCATATATTACATCTCGTACTCGCGCTAGGATCTCACCGAAAGGAAACAGTAGGGGTGAGTACGGTTCACTTGTACTCAGTAGGTATCGTAGGCCGACTGAGCAAAGAAAAAAAATAATACAAGTAAAAGATACTATGAGCACATCACCTATAAATAGAAAAGATCCCAAACGGTAGCTCACACCGTCTCCACTAACAGTTTTAAAATAAGATCGATACAGGAATATATAGACATGAAAACATGTATGAAAACTAAGTACACATCAAGGGTACATAAAGAGACATGGAATGTACATATGCAATGCAATAAAATGATGATGAAATCATGATTAATGATTGGAAGCCATCGCATGACTTTCTGTATACACCTACTAAGCCTCAGCGCTTCCAAAATAGAACCCATGGGGTGTTTACAACGTGTATATTACCTCAAATCTCAACCTCCTTCTCTGGATAGTCTTTACAAATGAAGGGTTTTATAAAGTGTCACATTCACCTCTCCGGCTATTGTTCACGAATTAAGGGTTTTATTTAAAAAATGTCTTTTTTTTTCAATCAGTGTTTCCCAATGGTACCAATGTCTCATGAATATACATGTATGGAATAAGGTTGAAATGCTCACAACCAATCAACACGAAAATAGAAATCCATTCAATACATGTTTAAGTGAGCTCATAATCAACTCAATGTGTCAATAATTTATGATATCAGTTCTCGCTTGGCGCCACCAGAATAAATAGGCATGTAAGACATCAATAATATTATTTTAACCTTGTACCTGGGTATTTTCATCATGATAGAGATGAACAATGCTTAAAAAGGCCTACAATATCAATTCAAGCCCCCACACGGGTATTATATTAATAATAATGGCATAAAATACACAAACAAGGCCTATGACATCAAATAAAGCCCCTGCACGGGCAACACACAATACATGATAACTCAAGTCAACAACAATAAGCATATAAGCCCCCACATGGGCACACAAGAGTAATAATAATCTTGAAATAATACTCCCATAGCTAATCTCCCAAACCCATAGCATGCTTTACTCGTTTATTAACTATCCATCCCAGTCTGAAGAAAGTTAAGCCATAATCTACCTCGTACTGATAAAAATCTGAGCGTAGAACCTTCAACATAGAGCCTTCTCCTTTCAAACGGTCTCAGAATGAGCTAAAACATTATAATATAGAATCTACGTGTAAAAAGGAAACTAATGATACCCATATCGACTATATTTAAGACGGGTCCAAAATGGATTAAAAAATGAAAGGGGTAAAACTAAAATTTTATTTTAGAAACATATTTCTTAAGATTATAGGAGTCTACATTTTAAAACCCATGCAAAAATGAGTTAAAATCGAGGCTCAAATCGAAGAAAAATCATTTTAAAGCTTTACCGGTAAGAACCCCCAAAACCCATTTTGAAATCAAGATTAAAGAATGTTTTTGATGATATAATCAATGGAAATTAATGGAAACAAGAGTTTGGAGCTTACCCAAGCACAATGGTGAAGAAAACTTTCAAAATTGCCCTAGACCGAAGCTTTAAGGTCCAAAAATGGTGAAAAATCATGAAAATGGACTATTTATACTGTTCTGTAAATAGTTCCTCGCGATCACAGACCCACCTTGTGATCACGAGGGTCAATATTGACCGTCCATTAAGTTGGTCATCGCGATCGCGTAGCTGGGCCTCACAATCGTGACGAGTCAACCTAACCCGGTCCATCAATTTACTCTTCGCAATCGTGGTACCCTTCCTTGCGATGGTGATGAGTTATTTGATCATGGATCACAATCAAAAGACATGGCAAGGAGATCATGATGGGACCCCTGATGCTGCACCAGAAACTGCAAACCAACAGTTGGAGTTTCAGGATAATAGTCTTGGTCGGACCCTTGGGACTTATTTGGGACCCCACAGAAATAAACCATATATGCTACTAGTCTAATTTCAACATTCCAAACTTAAAGGCAATATTAGATTTTTAAAAAAAGGTCATTTACAACAAATTAGTCCCTGGGACCCCTAAAAGCTTATCTTAACTAGTTTTCTGAATGATGGGTCAAAATATAAAATAAAGGTTATAAACCCGAACCAACCTCTCTACTAACCCAAAATCAACATTCTGGATCTAATGGCTTTTAAAGCTGATCAAAGTTAAACTAGTGTCTTTTAAAGCCTCTAAGAGTTTCAAACTCTCCCAAAGCACTCGCGAATGCATCAGGGACCGTGCCAACCATTCTCATACCTCATGATCAGCATGTAACAACTAAGAAGGGAAATATGGTCAGAACACAGAAAAAGGAGAATTTAACATATCAAGTTGTTATACAATATCCTAATTATAAATTTCTTATTTGCCCAGGACTGTCCATCTCTGAATCGGCTACTCAATCTTACCTTGTCCCTCGTAGTCGGAGGTGGAAGAGTCACACTTAAATTCTCGATCCCAGTATTTTCTACATTATAGTCCTTTGTGTTGGACTTGCTCCCATCTTTATTACCTGCTTCACTACCATCTTCCTCACTAGATGATTTCCCTCCCTCTTCAGACTGGGGAGAGGAAACTGGAACTAGGGAAAGGACCGATGCTTAAGTGACATTCACATTCTTTGTCCTTGGCCTGGAGGTTTAATACTCCAGTTGGTTCTCTTAGATTGGATACCCCTTCATAGAGTCACTTGAATCTTCGAAGCTAGTTAACTCATCCACCAACTCATATGTCTGAGGCTTGTCTTGTTGCTTTTTATTGGAGGGTGTGTTAGTCTTTCCCTTCTTTATATTTCCCTTTGGAGGCATGGTACCTGTAGGAGTGAACATTAGTCCCAAAAGATCAAGGAAAGAAATACAAGAATTATACTATAGAATCCCAGTACGGGTCAGGTAACGAGTTATTACTTATGTGTACAACTGATACCTTAGCGCATGAAGTCAAATTACTGAAACTATAAACACAACCTCCCTTAGAATGAGTCATTACATGTCGGTACAACTCATATCTTGACTCATAATTTCAAATTCCTGAAACTTGTCAAAGTATACTCACTCAATACGAGTCAATCAACAAGTCGTTAAGTGACCATATGAATCATTTGGTGGCTCATACTTAAGAGTTCTTGGACCTTTTACTTTCCATTTCTCATAGAAATGGTCACGACTTGCTACTGGAAGCTATGAGTCATGAAGTCATTCATAAACCCTACTTTTGGCCTTCTTCTTAAACAAAACTGGTTTCCACACTTGTTAATTGCAAGACATTACACTACTCAATTTTAAATGCCACTTTATGATCATTGGAATTATGACTATCACAAATTCCTCTCATTTAAACATTAAAGCATGTAGGATTAAACATACTTCACCCATGTTCAATCAATTCAAGCTGACTTGTTGGGAGTTAGGCGGGTAAAACAATCCAAGCTTTATTTCTGAGGTGATTATGGGTCGTAATGCCCACCGACTCAATGGTATGAGACACCCAAGCCAAAAATGTCAATTCAAAAATCAAAATATAATAAAATAGAGCAATGGGCACACGGGTGTACACACAACCAGTTTTCTACTAAAAAATCATCTAAGGTTCTTGAACATAAGCACATAAGGTGGGGAGCCCATGGACGAGCATCAAAATCACTAATCCAAGCAAAATAAATAGATTTTGCTTACTTTGATTCAGATTGTGATTTGTGAAAAGTGAGACTTGAAATCTTTATGAAGCTTGTACCAAAATGTCAAAAATCATGAGTAGAAGGAGATGGAGTATTAATTTTAGAAGTGATTGGGGAGAATTTTAGAGTGATTAATGGATGATTTTAAGTAACAATTATGGAGGGAGTGATATTGATTTTGAAAGGGAAGAAGAAAAAGGGTTATCAGTTTTAGATTGAAAATAAAAGGGTAAGGGGAAATGATGTGGGTCGGGTTGGGTTTATTTAAAGAAATTTGACTTATTGACTGTCATGGACCACGACCTTGTCCTATGAGTCATTGGAAGTTTCCATGACTCATTCTATGATACTACAAGAGTATAAGTTAGAAAACTTACCTGGGACTATATGAGCACAGTGTACCACTCGTGACATGACGACACAGTTCATTCCTTGAATCGTAAGTTATGGCCAATGGATCTTATTTGGTATAGTTCCTTTTAGTGATGGGATGGATCTTTGTGATACATATGAATGTCCTAAAACTCATAGGAAAAAGTTCTGCAGGATGAAAATTTTTGTCAATCAGGATGGTTAACCCTATGACTCATACCACGGAGGTACAGTTTCTGGGAACCAATCATAGGTTGACCTTGCCTTTTATTTTATTTGTTCCAGTGGCTATATTTTAGAGCCATAAGTCGTATCCTAATGGTACAACTCATTCTGTGACCCCTGGTCCTATATTTATTTTCTAGATTCTTCCTAACTCTTTTGACCTATTTCAGACACACCTGCACACTTCAGCAAACATTACCCATACACTAAAATCAAAATAAAGTTAAAACAAAGTATAGTAGTTTGAGTTGCCTCCCAAGTAGCACTTGATCTAACATCTCGACAAGATGTAGATATCTTTATTACTCAGACTTAACCAAGATACCCCATGGGTTGCCTCTCATAAAGAGCCTGATTTAACATCATGGCATGACTCAAGTCTCTTGGTTACTTAGACTTCACCAAGGGCCTAAATATCAACTACCTTTATCTCTTGATCAATTACCACATATGCCTTCACATGATGACCATTTACCTTCATGGTTCTCAAGTTCTATTACACCATATGGGAACATATGTATCACTTGAAATGGCCCTATCCACTAAGACATCAATTTACCAGGAAATGAAAGAAGTCTTCAATTAAATAGCAAGACCAAATCACCCGGAGTAACCTCTCTCTTTTCTATCTTTCAGGCATAATAAATCTATATTTTCTCTTTGTAAAGAGCTGAACTCTTATAAGCTTTCAGTCAAAACTTATCCAACTCATTCAATTGATCAAAGTCAAGTTAGAGGCATCACTCCAATTCAAATTTAGCCTCTTGCACGCCGACATGGCTTTGTGCTCAAGCTCAACCAGCAGATGACATTATTTTCCATACATAAGCTAAAAGGGAGACATACCTATAGAGGTCTTAAAAGTGGCCCGGTATATCCATAAAGCATCATCCAATTTTCTAGACCAATTTATTCTATTTGCATTCACAGTCTTCGCAATGATTTTCTTTATCTCTCGATTAGAGACCTCAACATGCCCACTAGATTGTTGATGATAAGGTGTTGCCATATTATGCTTTAATCCGTACTTCTCAGGTATGGCTAGAAACAAGCAATTGCAAAAATAAGAGACTCCATCACTAATGATTTCCCTTGGATTACAAAACTTGGAAAAGATGTTGCATTTCAAGAATGTTGTGATACTATTTTCTTCATTATTAGGAAGCGCAATTGCCTCCACCCACTTAGACACATAGTCAATGACTACAAGCATGTATTTCATCCCATTTGAGCTCACAAATGGACCCATAAAATTAATACCCTAAACATCAAATAGCTCAATCACAAGAATAGGGGAGATAAAAAGTTCATTCTTTCTGGATATACCCCCTTGCCTTTGGAATTGGTCATATGACCTTGCATAATTATGCAGATCGTGATGAATGGTTGGCTAATAGTACCGATATGGCAAAATATTTTGGGCTATCCGGATGCCACTATGATGACCCCCAATAGGGGATGAGTGACAAGCCTCTAATATGCTCATCATCTAGACCTCAGGCATGCATCTATGAATCATCCCATCAGTACACATATGGAAAAGTATGGCTCATCCCCAAAAAATTTCCACACATCTAACCTAAACTTATTTCACTGCTGGTAGGACAAATCCAAAGGCACCACATCACTTACTAAATAATTAGCAAAATCTATGAACCATGGAATTAAATTTTGTGATGCATCCCATACTTGCTCATTACTGTGGTACGTGTTATTATTTTCTGTTCTTGTCATTGTTGTTACTTCTAAAGCCTGCCAGATTTCTTGTGGGTAGTATAGTTCTTGTTATTGATTGTTGTTTATCAAAACTTGCTTTATAGTATATTGTTTCTATTGGTTTTGGCATACGCTGTTGATTCTTGATTATTTTTCTGTAGATTATTGCCTTTGGCATATGTTATTGATTCTTGATTCTTTCCTATAGATTTTTGCTTGTTTCCTTAGCATATAGTGGTCACAACTTCAAGCTTCATTATTGATTTTACTCGTTATTACCATTGTGTCTTTTTAGCCTTCCCTATTTGTTTTTTAGCCTTACCCATTTGTCTGCCTTCTTATTTTCTTTTCTTATTGAGTAGTGGATATGGTGGTCGATGGTAGACTAGGGTCATATCATAGGTCAGGGTCTAGGTTGGGGTTGGGGTTGGGGTCGGGACCAAGATCTAGGATAAGGTTAGGGTCTGGGTCTGGTGCTGGGTTACAGTCGGGTCTAGGGTTGAGGGTAAGAGGTAGTAGGTTTAAGTGGGATCAGAGAGCCTCTAGGTTGAGAGTTGGGTCTTGGAACATAGGGACTCTTCAAGGTAAGTCTATAGAGCTCGTGAAGATTCTTAGGAAGAGGAGGATTAGTATAGCTTGTGTCCAGGATATCAAATGGATAGGTTCTAAGGCGAAGGATATGTACGGCTATTTGTATAAGTTGTGGTACTTTGGTAGCATATGGCATAGGAATGTGGTTGGTATCTTAGTTGATGAAGAGCTTATGGGGCAAGTGGTGGAGGCTAAGCAGGTCAAGAATAGGTTGATGTCGATTAAGTTGCTCATTGGAGAGTCTATGTTGAATGTTATTAGTGCCCACGCTTCATAAATAGGCTTGGATGAGGAGGAGAAGAAGAGCTTTTGGGTTGTTTTTGGATGAGGTGGTGAGAGGCATTTCGAGCACTGAGAAGCTTTTCATAGCAGGGGATTTCAATGGGCATATTGGGTCTTTATTGAGAGGCTATGATAATGTGCATGGAGATTTTAATTTCGGGGAAAGAAATAAAAGAGGAGCCTTACTTTTGGATTTTGCTAGGGCCCTTGGGTTGTGGGTAACAAATTTGATCTTTCCAAAGAAGGAGGAGCACCTTATTGCCTTTCTAGTTCTATATCTAAGACTCATATAGACTTTTTACTCCTAGCGAGAATCTTTCGACCCAACATTAATTTCTGGTGATGGATTTGGAAATCAAAAAGGGCAGAGAAAGATGGGTGTGGAGGATTGGCCCAGGATTAAGTGGGGTAGCTTGAATTTGGTTAGTTCTTTGGAAATAGGGGAGAATTTGATGACTATGGGGGCTTGGAAGTGTAGAGGGTATATGGATAATATGTGGGAGACAATTGCCAGTTGTATCAAGGAGACCGTTAGAGAGGTGTTAGGTGTCTTGAGAGGCCGATCTGGCAAGTACTAGGGGACTGGTGGTGGAACAAAGAAGTTAAAAGGAAGGTGGATTATGCAAAGTTGGTTGAGAGCAAGGATAACAAGGAGTAGTGGACAAATAGGGAGAAGTATAAGTTAGCTAGGAAAAAGGCTAAGTTAGCAGTTATGACGGCTAAGATAGCAGCTTTTAAGAGCTTGTATGCGGCTTTAGAGAAGAAATAAGGGCATAAGAAGTTTTATAGGCTTCCCAAGGGTAGGGAGCGGAGGGATAATGACCTTGACCCAGTCAAGTGCATCAAGGGGGAGGGTGGAAAAGTATTAATGGAGGATGCCCTCATTAGGAGGAGGTGGCAGTCCTATTTTAATAGACTTTTGAATGATGAGGGGGACAAAGGTTTCGTGCTGGGGGACTTGGAGCACTCAGAGAGATATTACAATTAGGTTTGTTATAGGTGTATCAAGGTTGAGGAGGTCAAGTATGCTATTCATAGGATGCATAAAAGTAGGGCGACTAGGCCAGATGAGCTTTCGGTAGATTTTTGGAAGAGCACTGGCGGGGCAGGTATGGAGTGGCTGAGAAGGTTATTTAACATCATTTTTAGAATGGTGAAGATGATCGAAGCTTGGAGATAGAGTACGATGATTTTATTATATAAGAACAAGGGGGGCATTTAGAGTTACAACCACTATAGGGATATCATGTTGTTGAGTCATACTATAAAGGTTTGGGACAGGGTGGTAGAGTTGAGGTTGAGGAGGATCATGACTATTTTTGAGAATTAGTTTGGTTTCATGCCAGGTCACTCGACTACTGAGTCTATTCACCTTATGGGGAGATTAGTGAAGCAATTTAAGAAGAGGAAGAAGGACTTTCACTTGGTGTTCATCGATCTTGAGAAGGCGTAAGACAAAGTCCCCAAAGAGATTTTGTGAAGGTTCTTGGAGGCTAGAGGTGTGCCTATGGCATACACTAGGCCAATTCAGGACATGTACGATGGAGCAAATACTCATGTGAGGATGGTAGGAGGAGATTTGGAGCACTTTCCTATTTTGACAAGGTTGCACCAGGGATCGACTCTTAACTCATTTTTATTTACCTTGGTGATGAATGTTTTGACGCAGTGTATTCAATGAGAGGTGCCTTAGTTTATGTTATTTTCTAATGATGTTGTACAAATTGATGAGACCTAGGGAGGAGTTAATGATAAGTTGGAGGTTTGGATATAAACCCTTGAGTATAAAGGATTTAGGTTGAGTAGTACCAAGACGGAGTACTTGGAATGTAAGTTTAGTGATTATGCTTGAGTCTGACGTGGTAGTAAAGCTAGATTCTCAAGCCATTTGGAAAAGGGATAGTTTTAAGTACCTTGGGTCTATGATTCAGGGAAATGGAGAGATTGACGAGGATGTCACGCACCGTATTGGTGTAGGGTTGTTGAAATAGAGGATTGCTTCAAGAGTCGTGTGTGATAAGAAAGTGCCTCCTACGCTTAAAAGTAAGTTCTATAGAGTGGCAGTCCGACCGGCTATGTTGTATGGAGTGGGGTGTTGGCCAGTTAAGAACTCCCACATCCAAAAGTTAAAGGTGGCGGAGATGAGGATGTTGATATTAATGTATGGACTTACTAAGAGAGATAAAGTTAGAAATGAGATTATTTGAGAGAAGGTGCGAGTGGCTTCGGTGGAAGACAAGATACAGGAAGTGAGGTTGTGATGATTTGGGCATGTGATAAGAAGGTACATAGATGCTCTAGTACTAAGGTGTGAGAGGCTGGCTATAGATGGTTTTAGGTGGGGTAGAGGTAGGTCATAGAAATATTGAAGAGAGGCGATTAGGCATGACATGGAGTAGTTACAACTTACAAAGGACATGACCCTTGATAGGAAGTTGTGGAGGATGCGAATTAGAGTAGAGGGTTAATGGGTAGGAGTGTGTCCGTAATAGTAGAGAGGAGTGCTTTGCTTGTATTTGTGCCTATAGTTTCTTGTTCTTGGTGATTTGGTGATGTTTGTGGTTTTGAATAGATAGTTTATAGGATTACTCTGTGGGTGTCTTATTTTTTTTATTATCTAGTATTGTGTTATCCTATTTTGTTTTGTTTTTTTATATTTTTTTGTTTTTTAAACTGTTATTTTTCCTGAGACGAAGGCCTATCAGAAACAGTCTCTCTTCTTCATCTGAGGTAGTGGTATGTACTACGTACACTTTACCCTCTCTAGAACCCACTTTATGGGAATACACTGGGTATGTTGTTGAAAGTTCCCAAGAGTTGTATGGTCAGTGTGCACAATCACCTTAGTACCAAGAAAGTAGGATCTAAACTTCTCATAAGCAAAAACCATAGCAAGCAACTCTTGTTCTATCACAATATAATTTTCCTAAGTTGCATTAAGTGCCTTGCTAGCGCAATAGAGATGATGGAGAATCTTTTCACACCTTTGGCTAGGACTGCTCCTAGCGCCACTCTACTAGCGTCGCACATAATGTCAAAAGGCATGGACCAGTCTGGTGAAACAATGGTAGGAGCCGATATCGACTTTTCGTTAAGGCACTCAAATGCCTTTAGACATGCATCATCAAACACGAACTTCACCTCTTTCTCCAACATCTTGCACATAGGCTGTGCAATCTTAGAGAAATCCTTGATGAACATACGATAAAATCTAGCATGCCCTAAAAATCTTCAAATACCTTTCATGGAAACCAGTGGTGGAAGTTTTTCAATCACCTCAATCTTCACCTTATCAACCTCGATCCCCTTTTTAGAGATATTTTGACCAAGTATTATACCTTTCTTCACAATAAAATAACATTTTTCCCAATTAAACACCAAATTAAAATACTCACACCTCTTCACGACTCTACTTAGATGGGCTAAGAAATCATCAAAGAAGTCACCTACTGCTGAAACATAATCCATGAATACCTCGATATTGTCCTCTACCATGTTTGAGAAGATAAATATCATACAACACTGAAAGGTCGTTGGTGCATTACATAACCCAAAAGCATCTGCTTGAATGCAAACGTTCCATATGGATAAATGAAAGTGGTCTTCTCTTAGTCTTCAGGAATAATTGAAATCTGATTGTATCTGTTATAACCATTAAGAAAACAATACCATTCTCTATCAGCAAGACAGTCTAACATATGATCTATGAATGACATCAGAAAGTGATCTTTTTTAGTCCATGCATTCAATTTACTATAATCCGTGCACACATGCCATCTTGTGAATGGCCTCATCAAAATAAAACCACTCTTTTTATTTGGAACCACAGTAACTCTACCCTTCTTTGACACACATTGGACATGACTTACCCATTTGTTGACTGCGATAGGATAAACCATGCCTGCATCCAGCCACTTGATGATTTCCTTTTTGATGACCTCTTGTATAGGTGGACTCAGCCTATGCTGATGCTTAATAATAGGAATACAATAGGTTTCACGCTAGATTTTATGAGTACAAATACGTGGCAGAATACTAATAATGTCAGGAAGGGACCAACCGATAGCCCTTTTGAACTTTTTCAACACAGATACTAGAGCTTTCACTTGCCATTCAACTAAATCTGCTGCTATAATAACCGATAAGGTATTGTTGGCTCCCAAGGAAACATATCAAAGGTGGGATGGGATAGCCTTGAGCTCCAAGACAGAAGTCTCTTCAACAGAAGGATTGGCCGGTGGAGCTGCATGATTCTTTAAGTCCAAATCTAACATTTTAGGTGAATAAGTGCAGGACCCCACACTGGCGAGTGCATTATCCAACTTATCATACTCTTCTATATCATCTCCATCAAAATTCATAATCATACTTTCTAGAGCCTCAATACCAAATCTCTCCTTGATAGGCACTAGTTGCAGTTCCCCATCAACAACATCAATCACTGAGACCACATTCATGTCATTAGATTGCTTCATCGTCTGGTAAATATTGAGAAAATCACTTCTTCATTATTCAATCAGAATTTCAGCTGCCTGGTTTTAATGTCATCCAAAGCTCATTTGGTGGCAAGGAATGGTCACCCAAGATTATGGGAACCTCAAAATCTACCTCATAGTATAGAATGAAAAAAATCATCTAGAAAGATAAATGATTCAACCTTTACAAAAACATCATTAAGTACGCCCACAGGCTTCTTTACCATGCGATATTCCATAAGAAGCCGCATCAAAATTGATTTGGGCGCCCCCAAGCCCAACTTTCAAAATACTTCTTGCTGTATGAGATTAATACTAACACCTAAATCACATAATGCCTTCGCAAAATTGAAGGCTCAAATGGTTCATGGAATGGTGAATGCTCCAGGAACTTCCTTTTTTTGCACAAAAGAACGGGATGCTATTGCACTATAGTGGTGCAAATTATCAGCAGACTCGAAACTCATGGTCCTCTTTTTTGTAACAAGATCCTTCATGAATTTGGTGTAGCCAAACATTTTCTCAAGTGCCTCGACTAAAGGTATGTTCACTGAGAGTTCCTTAAACATTGAAATAAACTTATGATACTTCCCTTCTTTTGCCCTCTTCTTTAATCTCTTTGGGAAAGGTGTAGGAGGTTGTGGAATAGGATTCAAAATTTATGGGACCTTCTTTTCCTTTCTCTTTGTAGGAATGGTCTCTTTTTCAATAATCAGAGACATCTTTTCAGTCGTATTCTTATCAACAACTTGTTCTTCAGATTTAACTACCTTCTTATAAGAAATTATCTCAGGCTCAGCTGTATCATCAACAACTATTGGTATAAAAGGGTCAGCAGTAATCTTGCCACTTCTAGTAGTCATAGCTATGTGATAACCATTATTTTTCAGATTCTGGATGGTGTTACTGGGAAGTGTACCTTTCCATCATTGGTTTAGAGCTATAGAAATTTGGCCAATTTGCTGCTCCATTTGTTTAATTGCAGTAGCATGTGACTCTACTTTTTAGTTCATCACAAAAATATACATATGAACCACCTTAAGGTTATCATCACTTGTTTCTACCCTTTTTTATACTTTGGCTAACATATACTCCATCCTATTATTGCTCGACTCTGCTTCACGACTACCAAAAGGAATATATAAACCAGTTATATCATTCTTGTACCTATCTCTCTTCTTCTAATCACCATCTTTGTCTCTGCTTCTACTCCTATCTCTATAGTCTGATCAGTTATAGTTGTTGTCATTGTAATAATTCTGACCTTAATTCCCTTGATCTTGGCACCAAATATCTTGATTAGACCCTTGGAAGTTGGCCCAGAAACCTGCCACCTGATAATTTAAGTAGTTTGCCTTTTCATTAGAATTAGAATCATCATATCTTGGTGTTTTTCCTTGTTAACTGACTGCGTTTACTTTTTTAGCCCCAACCCCTATGTAACGCTTTGCTATAAGACTTATTTCAGTTCTTATCTTAACTATTTCTTGATATCATTCATCTTCTTTTGTCCGCTACTCTGTCGGCATACCTATAACATAAGTGCCAGTGGGAACTTCAGATTTTCGTGTGTGCCATGCCTTGTTCATCTTAGTGACTCTATCACACATCTTTATTGCCTCTGCATAGGTGTTACTCATAAATGCTCCTCCAGTGATAGTATTAGCTACCACCTTGGTGTTGGCATTTAACAACCTAGATAAGATCTCCAACAAACTATCATCAGGTATCCGATGATTAGGAACTTGCTTAAGCCTCTTGTTGAATCTCAACCATGTCTTATATAATGCTTTTATACTTAGTTGCCTGAAGTTATATATTTAATCTCTCAGCTGCAATATTTTGGATGGAGGGAAAAACCTTTCCATGAAATTCCTCTTCTACTCCCTCCAGGTAGTGATTGAGTCATTAGGTAATTTTGCCAACCAAAGAGTTGCTACACCTATCAACAAAAAATGGAAATAATAGCAATGTGATTGCATCTTGAGTCACGCCTGGAAGTTTATACGCCTTACAAATCCCTAAGAAGTTCATTAAGTGTATGTTTGCATCATAAATAACATGTCCAAAGAATACTCCTTTTAATATGTTTAACACCTGTATCATTTTGCTGGTAATGTAAAACTTTGCCCCCAGGGGGGACTGGAGGAGGCACTATTGCACCTACATCATCTAGGTCAACATCATTATCATCATCATACTGACGGGCATAACGTTAGTGTTGCTGGTCATGGCCCCTATTCCTTATTTTCCTATTATTTTCATTTAGTGTAGCCTATCGAGCTACCTCCTCTTGTATAGCTTGCTTATTAACTGCAGTTTTGTATGGTACTTCAGCTAGTCTAGCTTTTTTCGGTTGTTGTGCTCTTTCCTATTCCTCAGCCAATAACCTGGCTGCGATTTCATTCATAGTCTCATGGATTTCTTTCTTATCCACTCTGCTTAAAGTTCTATCAAGTTCATGATTTATTGGAATCAGGGGATTGCCTTGACTTCGAGTGTTGGGCATACATAAGTGTGTACCCTAAGAACTAAACAACAACAACAAAAAATGAAAATGGAGAAATAAGGAAGAAAAGTCAAATAAACACAATTGATCTTATCTTAAACCATATTCCCCAGTATCGGCACCAAAATTCGATGTTTCCCAAATATCACCTCTAAATAAAGTATAAAGCGGTCGCTGTTCAAGTATATATCTCATCCGAGGTTGGGACCAATCAAGGTTGAGACCAACCGAGGTTGGGGTCGATCCCATGAGTAATATGGCTAGGATCTAGGTGAATCTGATTATTTAGGCTTTTAGGCAGTTATTTTTAAAGGGGGAGTTTTGTAGCAAGTAATAGTTGGAAATTGAAAGTAGCCAAGTAACAAAGTATCAATTAACGTTGTTTGTAATCAATGTGAGAGTTGACTAGGATTGTGTTTCGCATGACTTCAAATCATAGTAAGCGTGTTGTACTAGCAATCTAACCTTGTGCTTAGTATGTAAAATCGGTAAGTTAAGTTCACTTAAATGGTTGGTCCACTAATAGATAAATATTACCATGCAACTTGGTTCATCTACGGGTGTTTGCTTTACTAACCCTTACCTTTGATCCCAGATTAGCTATTTCTGGACAAGGTCAAGCTATCAGATGAGGGTTGATAGCCTCAATATCCGTTGTTAATCCTTTTTCCCATTCGTTACCCCTTTGACAAAAAAAGTAAGAATAAGGTGAGTTTTATTGTTTGCGACTATTAAACTGCAGTCAATACAAAGGAAAGAACAATAGATGTATAAAAACCTTTTAAGAATCACTAAGTACTTTAGCCTACTTTGTTAATTCATCATAGTTTCCACAACCCTAGTTATGGGTTTATCTACTAATGTTCGTAAGAAAACAATCAAGAAAAAAATGATGAATTCATGATCATAAACTTACAACATGAATAAGAAAAACCCAAATTCTTGAATTGTTAAAGAAAGCTCAGTAATCAAGAATCAATGGATGAATAATCTCCCAAATCCAAGAACAAAACAATATTGTGTGTTTCTAAGACTTAAGAGTCAGTAATAATGTATCAAAAATAAAAGAAATCCTGGGAAATGTATTTATAGACAAAAATAAAACCTATTCTAAACATAATTTGATTGCAGACTCGACAGTGCCTATGAGTTGTAGGGTGATTTGTAGGGTGTGGTCATGGCTCGTTCTGTGTTCTTCTTTAACTCTACTGTTGTGGCTCAGTACAACTCATTTGTTGGCCATACGACTTGTATAGTAGATCATAACCTCTGGGACTTGATTTGCACCTTTTTAGTATTTTTTCCTACGACTTCTCAGAATGAGTCATCATGACTTGTGTTTTCTCATCATGACTCGTAGCTTCCTAATGTGGTGACTGAATTCAAATTTTCAACCTTCAGATCTTTCTTCCCATGATCCATCAGAATGAATCAAGAGGACTCGTATGTTGACTCCACGAGTTGTTCAGTCCATCACTGGTCACTATGCCACTTTACATCTTTCAACTTCTCTACTTTACAGTCACTCAGAATGAGTCAAGAGGACTCATCACTTGACATCACGACTCGAATCCAGTAGTCGTATGTTGCACTTTAATTTTAGTCTTTAGGACTTCATGTTTTTCCTTCAGAATGGATCAAGTTATGACTTATGGCTTGACCTTACGAGTCATCCCTTGGCTTTCATAATCTATGCTTAGTTATTTTCAGCCTTCACCATTCACTTTCGAGACCTTTTTTTCTACATAATCTCAAAATCACACATAATATCTACCGAAAAGTACTTAAGAACGTACAATAATTCATTGTTTGAGGCTTCAAAAGTGTCTTAAAACCATGACATATCAATATCAATACCTACCATAGATCCACCACTATCCTACAACATATCCGTTGAGAAGATCATCCCAAATCACACTAAAATCTACAATATCTCAAATAAAGTATATTCTAGTGACATATACTAATTAAGTCAAAACACAGGGTTGGTACTCCCGATCCACGACTAAAGAATCATCTACTGAGGTAGTAATATGAATAGACACGACAATAAACTCACGAATCATCTCAAGACCCAATGCAGAATAAGTAAGCACATAGGAGAATGTATAACCACAGTCAACACTACCGAAATAGATCAAAAGTGTACTAAAACCATACATATGACCACTGTACCACAAACTCTTGCTCTACCATGAGAAATATAACACTAAACCCCGTCATTTCCTCGAGCTACTGATGATGCATGTCTTTGCCTATGTTGTGGGCAATCCTTCCTATAGTGCCCGAGATCCCTACATATGAAGCAACCCAAATAAGCAAGAGTTCGTTGATCTGAATCTGAAGCACCTGAATGGCTACTACAGCCTAACTTCCTCAAAGAATAACCACACGAAATTTGGTCTACACCATAACGTCACTACAACTGTCAAGTTTTTAGGGCCTTTAGCCATCACACCTCTCATGCCTGCATACAAAGTTTTATAAAAACTCATGATTAAACTGATCCTATGAGAGAGAAGGTGACCATCTATCCTATTTATAAAAAAGTCCTCTACCTGGGTGGTCCAGAACACTGAAAGGCAGTGAAATCCACCCTATTAGAATCTACCAAGCCAACTTGTGCAACCTATAATGAAAACCAACCAAGAACTCATAAGTATCAACACTAGGATCCCTATTAAACTGTGGGGGATCTATCTTTTTTAACTCTACAAATCTCTTATGTTCCTCTATGGACATAGTGGGTAAGGTCACGAGATATGAAACAACACTTGGAAGTATCACATCTATACTAAAAGGATCTATAACAGTAGCTAACTGTGTGTCTTGAGTCTAAACCTTTGAAGTGGCATGCTGACTAAAAGTCTGAACCATCCCCTCAAGGAAACTCAACACATGTACCAAGAAATCCTTAACTGTAAATATAGAAATGAAACAGGTGGTGTCTGTGCTGGGCTCAATCCCTCTGTCTCAAAAGACCCATCATTATGAGGAACCCCTGAACCTGAGAAGGCAACCCCAACATGACCTCTAACTGGTCTTGATGCTCTAGTCTGATATCTATCTCGACCTCCATCCCTACCATGTACCAAAGGCACGGGATTTAAGTCTCTAGACTAGGAAAAATGTGTCCACACCATCTGTGAGAGAATGAATAAGAGATGTTTGAATTGCATTAGACTATGAACGCGTGACATGAAATAAAAAAGTGAATTTCTCCCTAAATTTAAATAGCCTGTCAAGGATAGATAATGGACATCTTTACACCAATTCACAAAATTCTACTAGACTCAGCTTATACTTATGAGACCAGTGAACCTGGGGCTCTGATACCAACTTTTCATGACCCAAAATTGCGACCATAATGGTACTTATCATACCCTTCTATAATGACCTGGTTTGTGAAACCTTGATTTTTATGAGTTTTGACAATTTTAACCTTTCCCATAGTTGCTTCATATTGATTTTGGGATGTGGGGATAGTTGGCATGATTCCCGATACAATTAGAAGTGATTTGGATGAGTTTGGGGTTTTATAGGCTTTAAAAGCTATAGAGTTGACTTCAGTCAACATTTGATATTTTGAGTCTCGGATAATTATTTGGACAATTCTATTAGATTTGAAATGTTAAATTTGGGTTAGTAGCATGGTTGGTTCGGGTTTGGAACCTTTATTTTGCATTTCGACCCTTCATTTAAACAATAGTGAAAAAGGGATCCCAGGGGTTAATTTATTGAAAACAATCTTTTTTCAAAAATCTGACGTCTCCATTGAGTCTCGAACATCAAAATTAGCTTAGTAGCATATATGGTTTATTTTTGCCGGGTCTCGAATGAATCTCGAGGGTCCATTCAAAAACTTTTCAAGTTGTATTTCAGTAGGTTTGCTAAAGTCTGGTTCAACCCAAAATCCTTCTTCTCGAATGCGGTCCCTTACTGAAAATGTGGAGAAAGAATTATTCCTTTATCATAATCGCGAGGGTGGTGGCCTCGATTGCAAAAGGTAATTGGGATCTGGGTCGGTTCTCCGCTTCTTCGCAAATATGATAGGGCCGTCGTCATCGCGATGGTCCGGGTCATAGAGCTTCGCGAACGAGAAGCCCTGGCCGTGAATGCAAAGGCCAATTAATTGACCGATCAAACATTAACCCTCGAGATTGTGAGGTGGAGTCTACGATAGCAAGGTACTGTTCACAGAACAGTATAAATACTTTAATTTCATGATTTTTCTCCATTTTTGGACCTCCCAGTTTTGGGAAGAGGCAATTTCTTAGAGTTTTATCACCATTCTTGCATGGATAAGCTCCTAAATTATCTTTCCATTATTTCCTATCAATTATATCTTTGAAAATACCTTTAAATCATGATTTCAAAATGAAATTTTGGGGTTTTGCTGGTAAAGCTTGAAAATGTTGTTTCTTCAATTTGGACCTCATTTTTTACTCATTTTGTATGATTTTTCAACTGTAGACTCCTAAAACCTGGGGAAATGTATTTTTTTTTAAAAATTCTAGTTTTACCCCTTTTTTTTAAGCTTATTTTCGAGTCCGTTTTGGACCCATTAAAATATAGTCTATATGGATATTGGTAGCTTACTTTTAACCCGTAGATGCTATATTTAAATGTTTTAGTTGATTCCCCGGCTGTTCAAAAGGGGAAAGTATCGTGTTAAAGGACTTTAGGCTTGGATTTCATCATTTTGAGGTAGGTTAAGGCTTAAATTCTTTTAGATTGAGATGAGTAGTTAATAAATAGGTAAAGCATGCTATGGGTTGGGAAAAATAACTATGAGGTTTATATTTCGATATTATTATTAATATTATGTGCCCGAGTAGGGGCTTATAATCTGTTGTTGTTGACTTGTGATATTTGATATTGTGTGTTGCCCAAGTGGGGGCTTTATTTGACATCATTGGCCTTATCTGTGCATTTAAATGCCTTTATTCTAGATATGATGCCCACACGGGGGGCTTAAATTGTTATTATAGGCCTTATTGAGCATTGATTTCCTTTATCATGATCGAAATACCCGAGTTAGGGGTTGATATGATATTAATGATGTCTTATATGCATATTTATTTCGATGGTGCCTAATTAGTGTTGATAATCATGAATTGTGGACATATTAAGTTGATTTCTGGGCTCACTTATATACGTATTAAATGGATGGGATATCTTCATACTGATTTGATTGTGAGCATTACATCTTCATTCCATACATATACATTCATGAGTTATTGGTACTATTGAGGAATACTATTTTTGAAAAAAATAAGACATTTTTTATGAAAACCCTCTCCGTGAACACGAGCTGGAGAAGTGAGTTGAGATTTGAGGTATGAGTTATAGTATATGGGTTGCAAACCCCCCATGGGTCCTATCTTGAGAGCTGTGAGCTTGGTAGGTATATACAGAAAGTCATGCAATGACTTTCACCATTTCATCACAGCTTCATTGCATTACATTGCATATGCATCTTTTGTAGTTTCTTAGTTTTCTTTGACTTGTATTTGGTTTTCGTGTATATTTGTGTTGTTTCATTTTAGTATTATATTAGAACTGTTAGTGGAGACGGTGTGAGCTACCATTTGGGTACTTTTTCATTTGCAGGAGTGCTCATAGTTTTCTTTACTTATATTATTCTTTGCTTTGCTCAGTCGACCTATGATTCCTACTGAGTACAAGTGGACTACACTCACTCCTACTATGCCCTTTCGATGCAGATCCTAGGATGAGTTCTACACACAGAGGCTGAGTTCGTGCTGCTGTTGGTGATCTTTCGAGGTACAAGCGCACTTTAGAGTTCAGAGTTGCTCCCCGTACCTCATTTTTTCTTATTTATGTCTTTATTTTGGTTTTTAGACACAAATATGTATTCTCAGATTTGGTTATGTATTAGATTCTCTTATATTATAATACTAAATTTTGGGTGGTTTATGATATTTCTTTTAGACTTTTTCTTTACTATGTCTTATATCAGCCTGACTTTGTTCTAGATGTCTCGTCTTATCTTTACTTATAGTTATGATTGAGATTTTCTTTTCTTTTTGGGTAACGGGCTTACTTATCAAGGCTAGGCCACAATAAGTGCCATAATGACCTTTTTGGGTCGTGAAAAATTGGTATCAGAGACAGGTTCACCCGTTCATAAGTGTAAGAGCAGGATGTCTAGTAGAGTCTCGCGGATCAGTTCGTAGATGTTTGTATCTATCTTCGAGAGGTTATATGATGTCTTTAGGAAAAAAACTTCTCTAATTTATTCCTTATCGTGCTGGTTGTTCATACCCAATGTTCTAAACTTGCTTTCTACTCTTTTCTATACAGATGGTGAGGACTAGGTCTAGAGATACTAGAGATACTGAGTCAACACCCGATATAAGAGTCCGATTGGAGGATGAGGCAGGGTTTGTGGATGACCTAGAGGTAGAGGATGAGCACGAGAATCTACCCCAGTCAAAGGAAGTGCTAGGGAGGCCTCTCCCTTGCCTAAGGTTGAGTATGCTAGAGATGATTATCAAATAGGGGGTGCAGGGCCGACTTAGATCCCATAGGGTTTAGTTGACACTCCAATGCTTTAGGATTTATTGGTTCACCTTTTGAGTCACTTGGATGGTGATCCTTTGAGTGTACCGGGTATTTCTTCAAACTTTGAGTGGTCTTCTGCTATCTGTACTGACATTTTCTTATGGTACTCCTGCTTTTGAGGTACAACCATCATCTATGGTATCCCCACGTATGGACCTTTTGCCTACCAGACTTATCATTCCTTCGATTGCTTTGAGTATAGTGATGTCTTCTGATGATCAGAAGAGGTTCAAAAGGTTTATTTGCTCGGGTCCACCCAAGTTCAATGGTGTTATCGGTGAGGATGCCTAAGAGTTTCGGACTGATTGCAAAGAGAAGTTACATAATCTTGGATCCCTTGAGTCTCACGGATTTGCTAATACTACCTATCAGTTGACAGATGTGGCTAAGGATTAGTGAAGTTCACTTGCTAGTTGTAGGCCTTTGGGTTTGACTGCTATGACTTGGACTTAATTTTTCAAGGCATTCTTGGAGTGGTGTATGAGGCAAGTTTCTATGCTCTATCCAGATATTCAGCCGCTAGAATCTCCACCTAGTCTGAGAGGATTTATAAGTTTGTGAAAGGGTTAGATGGTTTATATCAATTGGCTACAACCCAAATGGTAGTTTTAGGGGCTTCTTTGTAGAGTATTATTGAGCACGCCAAGATGACTGAGTCTATTATCCAGGCTACTTAGGGAGGCACCAAGAAGGTGCGTTGTCAGGGTGAGTTTAGTAGGCACGCCTCTCGTGGTAGAGACTTCTCTAGTAGAGTTTCTCATGGTTATTATAGTAAACCAGTTCAGGCTGCGTTGTAGGGATCAGGTGGGATACCTTCAGGTTTTTTGGCTTTCATTAGTGAGGTACCAGGTCATGCTAGTGGAGGTTCCAGGTTCGATTCTTCAGGCCAGGGTGGTCATTGTAGTTCATCCGTACCTCCTCAGATTGAGTTGGGTTGTAGATGATGTTTTGACATATGGCCAAAGATTTCCCTCGACGTGTGTTTGGACCTACTCAGCTGGGATATCATCTTTAGTTTTACCCTAATCTTATAGCTATAGTTAGAGGTGGTTCATAGAGTGGTAGAGGTGGTGCTAGAGGTACTCGAGGTAGAGGTAGGGGAGCTCGTGGTAGTGGTTGTGGGGTTGCTCAGTCTAGGAGAGGACATGGATAGTGTTATCCTATACCTAGGAGACCTGAGGTAAAGGCCCCTGATGCAGTCATTACAGGGATCATCCCAATTTGCTATAGATCTGCTTCCGTGTTATTTGAACCTGGGTCGAGATTCTCTTATGTTTCTACATATTTCTCTTCTAGTTTTGATGCTGCATGTGAGCCCCTTGCTATGCCTCTTTATTTACTTACCTCCATAGGAGATTCATTAGTGGTGGATCGGGTGTACCGATCTTGTATGGTTACCTTTGTGGGGCGTGAGACTTCGGTAGACTTGTGTCACACCTCGAATTCCAACGGGTCGGACTGGCACCCAAAGTCGTTAAGGCCCGAGAGAACCAATCTTCATTCCTGTACAATCATATGCATGTCACTGAATGAACAACACTCTATCACATATAGGTATAAGATGCCAATGGCGGAAGTCATGGATATCATATGATATATATGAAACTTGGCCGTTAGGGCCATCAAGTTAAAACATACATTCCTTACATCCCTTCATTTGTCCCACAACGTCTACAAAGCCTCTAACAGATACATGCATAACCAACCTAAAGTCGGGACAAGTCCCCGCTTTATACAATCCTTTTTACAATATCAAAACAAATGTACACATAACACGGAAAGCCCCGAACCGAACTGGAGCTCACCAATAATTCGTAGATAACCCGCAGTCTACTTTGGAGGTCTACTAGCACCTGTGCCTGCAGCAAGTAAGGTAAGTCCCCCAAGGGACGTCAGTACGAAGAATGTACTGAGTATGTAAGGCTATATGAAACTGCATGATACATAAATACTTCAATGGAACTAAATAGAAGAGAATAGTTTATATGGATAAACCACCGTTCTGTATATGTGGGGCCATGTATATTACATTCATTAATTTCTTTGCTGTTACGTTCATCAACATTATCACTCATCCATCCGATTAGTGGGACATAAGATAACAATCATCCACCTTATCGGTGGGTCATAATATAGCATTCATCCACCTTATCGGTGGGTTATAATATAACATTCATCCACCTTATCGGTAGGTCATAATATAACATTCATCCACCTTATCGGTGGGTTATAATATAACATTCATAAAGTAACCATAGAGTAACCATAAAGTAACCATATATGCATTACTTCTTTCCTTTACTTTTATGAGATTGATACATTAGGGGTTATAACATCATTAGTGGAACTTTGGAATGATGTCCACAATTATGTGACACATCAATAACAATTGGTCAATGAATAAGAAACATGTGAATAACAATATATGACAACCTGAAATGAGATACCTTTGAACATTTTGGAATGGAACAAGTACTATGACACTGTGAACAATATGTGCTGCAGAAGGATACAGAAAGAGTAACCTTACATACCTTATCCTCTCAATATGAATACACGGTCCTATATGTGATTACAATAATCTAGCTCCTTCCTTACGTGTTACTCTACAACACAAGTACATAACAGAACTCACGTTAACAACTAACTACATTACAAGTGCAGGAAACGATAATGAGCTACGTGACTGCTACATAGCATCATTTCATCCATCTTTAATAAAACTCATTGCATTATCATACCAACAATACCACAACATTCCACACATTGACCAAGACTTCATAAACCAATAGCATTTCACACCAAGTTTATACTTTACACTCCCTCATTAACACTACATCACATTTACTCCATCAAGTCATCTCAATAGCTTTCATAATAACACATGAAAAACAATCCATAATTGATACCATTCAAAATACCTCCGGGATACTCCTTTAAAGTCATTCAAAAGGTACCATAAGTTAATAATTGCATTCAAGAAGGGCATAGGGGTTTCGAGGGGGTCAAAGAGAGACAACAATAGACAAAACGATGTTTTGGGATGACCTGCGAAGCCACCTTCGGCTGCAGGTGGTTGAGGTTCATCCGCAGGTGACCATTGTCCTGGTCCAGGGTCACCTGCGTTGGAATGTGCACCCGCAGGTGCCCCACCCGCGAGGGCGGATGCCCGTTTTTTTTCAGCCTCCGGGGTTCATTTTAGGGTCCTTTTTCGTAATTAATGGTCCATGATCATTACTAAGCTTCTATTAACATATTTTAGATCATATTAGATTCCAAATAACAGCCATGGTTTCACAACGCACATAAACATCACCAAAACTACATTTTCCTTTCAATACGCCACTGGTTCTATGTACAATTTCACAACAATTCCAAATGTTATACACAAGGAGAAAGAAATTCAAGAACATAAACACATCTTACATGTTGATATTTAATCCATAGAGTTCACTTCCTTCAAGACCACAAGTCCACTTTCAAGTTTAGAAGGCAAAACCCTTCATCGATTAAGCAAAAGCAGACTGTTTTACACCTAGTGAACTGTCCAACACTTTGCCAACATAACCAACATGATTTATACACCATATTAAGCATATAATATACTAAACCATAATATTAAACACTTAACAATACTTTCAAAGAGATGATCTTGTCCCAAAAGATGATTGCCTTAGGGTTTGGAAGAGAAGAGAAAATATCTCTTTTGTGGAAAATTCTAGAACTTGGCAAGTGTAATGAAATGAATAAAAATCAGATTTTTTGTGCCTTTTATAGCCCTTTAATTTTCATCCTTATACAAATTTTGGTCAATAATTGATGTGTTGATTTGGTCAAAAGAAGAATGGATCATTTCCTTCTTGTTGGGCCATGTCTTTTACCTAATTTTGGGCATTAAATTGAGCCCATTTGCACAAGGTTTGTTTAGCCCAATAACTTCCATGAATAATATACCATCTATCACAACTTAATTAATTCCATTAACATTAGGGTAGTCGCATGAGTTCAGAAAGGTACGGGGTATTACATCCTTCCCCCCTTAGGAACATTCGTCCTTGAATGTTAGTAACATTATTCCATTTACAACGAATTTAAATCTAAGTGTATCCTTCATGTTATCATATACACATAATACTTGTAAAGACTTACTTTTTATTACTCCAATTTCGCACCTTGAACTTTTTCTTCCGTTTACAATAAATACGAGTAATTTAGATTTCATTATTTCTTCGGTTTTCCATGTGATTCCATCTACTTGCTGATTTCTCCAATAGTACCTTTACGGAAGCTACTTCTTTATTTTTTAATACTTTCACTTATCGATCTAGAATAGTAATAGGTACCTCTTCATATGTGAGATCCTCCGTAACATGTACATCTCCACTGGGAGCAATACGAGATGGATCTCCTATACCCTTCCAAAGTATCGAACATGAAATACTGAATGAACTGTGGAGAGTTCTTGGGGTAGTGCTAATTTATATGCAACTTACCTGAATCTTTGGGTAATCTCATATGGCACGTTCTAAAGGGCCAACTTTCCTTTCTTTCCAAATCTCATTACCCCTTTCTTTGGTGACACTTTCAAAAATACCTAATCACCTATGAAAAATTCTAATTCCCTTCTTCTAATATCGGCATACGACTTGTGTTGACTTTGGGTTGTTTGTAGCCGCTGTTGTATCACCTTAACTTTCTCTATAGCTTGATGAACAAGATCTGGCCCGAGTAAAGCAGTCTTACCCACTTCAAACCATCCACTTGGTAATCTACACTTTCTCCGATATAATGCTTCATAAAGGGCCCTCTTGATACTTGAATAATAGCTATTATTGTAGGCAATTTCCATAAGAGGTAAATGACCATCCCAACTACTTTTAAAGTTTAATGTGCAAGCTCATAACATATCTTCAAGTGTTTGGATAGTACGTTCTGCTTGTCCATCTGTATGAGGACAAAAAGCTATACTCAAACTCACTTGGGTTCCCAAACTCTTCTGACAAGATGTCCAAAAATGTGCAGTCAATTGAGCTCCCCTGTCCGATATTATAGAAATTGGAATCCCATGTAATCGCACTATCTCTTTAGCATACAACCTTGCATAATCTTCAGTTGTATAAGTGGTTTTGACTGGTAGAAAATGCGCTGACTTGGTAATCCTGTCAACTATTACCCATATGGAATCAACTGTCTGCAGTGCACGAGGCAAACCTGTGATAAAATCCATATTAATCATGTCCCACTCCCAGACTGGAAGGTTGATACATTGCATGTAACCTCCAGGTTTTTGATGCTCTACTTTTAATTGTTGACAATTTGTACATTGAGCTATAAATTCGGTAATGTTCTTCATATTTCCCCACCAATACATTTCTTTCACATCATGATACATTTTGGTAGCTCCCGGAGGAATAGAATGTTGTGAATGATGTGCCTCTGTCATAATCCATCTCCTTAATTCATCCTCATCCGGTATACACCATTTACCTTGGAATTTAAGTACTCCCTCTTGCGTAAGGTCAAATGCCTTTATTGAACCTTGTTGTACGTTCTTTTTCAACTGAAATAAAATAGGATTTGTATATTGCTTTTCCTTCACCTCAGCTACAAGTGAAGACTCTACCGCATTTTACCCTATAATTCTTTCATCTGGAGTTTCAAGAAGACGAACCCCATACAAATATTGGTGCCATATTTTTTTTAAAGCAAATATCACGACTGCTAACTGAAGATCATATGTTGGATAATTTCTTCCATGTGGACACAGTTGTCTTGGGGCATAGGCTATTACATTACCGTGTTGCATCAATACACATCCTAAGCCAACTCCTGAGGCACCAAAGTATACTGTATACCCTTCTGTTCCTTCGGGAGGTACTAATACAAATGTAGAAGTCGAGTTATTTTTCAGCTGTTGGAAACTCTTCTCACATGTGTCATTTCACTGAAACTTGATTGCCTTGTGTATTAGCTTTGTCAAGGGTGCCGAAATGGAAGAAAACCCTTCAACAAATCTTCTGTACTAGCCTGCCATCCCAAGGAAGATACGAATTTCCGTAGGCGTCGTAGGCCTTGGCCAATTCTTTACCACTTTTATCTTTTGTGTATCAACCCTTAGTCCCTGATCCTATACAATGTGACCTAAGAACGCTACGGATTTTAACCAAAAATCACATTTAGAGAACTCTGCATATATCTTACGGTCACGAAGAATCCGTGACACCTTCCATCAATGATTAGCATGGTCCTCTTGTGATCTTGAGTAACCCAGAATATCATCTCTAAACACGATCATGAACACATCTAAAAATGGCTTGGACACCCTATTAATCAAATCCATAAAAACAGCTGGTGCATTTGTTAGCCCAAATGACATAACTAGAAATTCATAGTGACCGTACCATGTTTGAAAAGCTGTCTTGGGTATATCTCTTCTTTTTTTTTTTCTAACCCTTACCTGGTGATATCCCGATCTCAAGTCAATCTTTGAAAAAAAACATTTGGCACCCTGTAATGGTCAAATAAATTATCAATTCTGGGGAGGAAATATTTATTCTTAATTGTCACCTTATTCAGTTGCCGATAATCAATGCACATTCTCAACATGCCATCTTTCTTTCATATACCTAATACTGGTGCACCCCAAGGGGACATACTAGGCCTTATGAATCCCCTTGGATGTCATTTCCCTTTCCTTACAATATGAAATAACTTTACCTCTCGGTGCTTCAACATTACCCTTCATTTCAAGATCATCCTTTTGGGGAAAACGACAATGTACTTGTTTTTTGTTTTTTTTTTAACTCGGCAACCTACCATGGAAGAACCAGAAACCAACCCATCCATATCCATTATAACATCAAAATCTTCCATTTCCAGTTCAATAAGATCAACCAGTGTATCATAACCACAAACAGTTACTATACACTTACGATATACTACTTTAGCTATAATAGATGCACCAACTATCAAAATGGCTTAACTAATAATTTTGGTGTCCTTTCACACTTTTCCGCAATCAATGGAGTAACATATGATAATGTAGAACCCGCGTCAATCAATGCATATACCTTATGTAAAAATATGAATAATGTACCTGTATCTACATCAAGAGAAGCCTCCGAATTTTGTCGATCCGCTAAGGCATAGGTATGATTCTGGGCTCCGCTAGAACTAGCTGCTCCTCTAGTAAAACTAACATGACCAGCAGGTTGTCCACCTAACAATGATAACGCAATGGCTGATCCAGTAGGTTGGATCATACTACCCGTGCCCCTCTATGGGCACTCTCTCATCATGTGCCCTAACCTACCACACCAAAAGCAAACATTCATTCCAAACCAGCATTCACCTGAATGAAACTTCCTGCAGTGCTGGCACAACCAATGAAAAAATCCCGCTGGCTGCGTACCCCGTATTCTACTACTCTGCCCAACGTGATTGCCTCTAAACCCTCAGAATTGGGATTGAGTGCCTGCTGTAGGATAAGAAAATGATGGTCTAGGCGGTCTAGGAAAAACTCAAGGCCTAAATTCTCCTTGGGACGCCATAAACTGTCCCATAGGTCTAGCTCTCTTTGACGACCTTTCTTCAAATTCTTGTGTCCTTCTCCGTTGCCTCTAATTCTCCATTTTCTATGCAAAGGCTTGTATTCTGTCTATATCCATATCTCTATTTAACACATCAATAGCACAGTCCCTCACCAAATATGGTTCCAATCTGTCCACATACCGATGGACTCTATCTGCCATAGTGGCTACTACATTTGGAGCATACCTAGTCAAAGAATTAAATCGGAGACGGTACTCCCTGATGCTTATATTCCCTTGACGAAGATTTAAAAATTGATCCGCACGAGCCTCTCGGATCTCATAGGGAAGATAGTGATCAAGGAATGCTGTTTTGAATTCCTCCCAAATAGCTGGAAGTACACCTATACCCCTAGATCATTTCCAATCTTCGTACCATAATATAGCCTCGCCTTTTAGTCTATATGTTGCAAGCTCCACTGTTTCTATACCAGTCACGTGTATAACATCTAGAGCCCTTTTGATTTGGTCCACAAAGTCCTGTGGGTCTTCATTTAGATCTGACCCGGTGAACGTGGGAGGGTCTAATTTCAGAAAATCTTGTGTCCGCTGACTAGCTGCCCTATCCGCACCATCACTACTTTTCATTGGACCTACTTGTCCTTGATTCAGTGCAACAACTATACAAGTAACTATACGAGTCAACATTTGCACTGCATTTCTTAGATTCTGCTCAGTATCATTAGCAGGTGTTTCGGCAGGTTCTTCTCTCCCTCTTCGCTCTTCTGGAGCTAGAAAAGTAGGGGAAGCCTGCGTTGCAAACTCTATTTCAGCCCCACCTTGACTAGCTTGGTCAGGTGGTGATTTACTAGTTCCTTCTCTGGCAAGCATGTCTACCTCCTTACCTTTGCCCTTATCTTGTCTTGTAATTGGCATTTTACTATAACAAAGAAAATCAATTTCAACGATCAAATATGATTCCACCTACATCATTGGCTCTAATGCACAATCTAGGAAATGAAGAAAAGAAACAACTCTTAAATGTCCCGTAGCCTCCTACTTATAAATGTGGCACACAACACATTAATAAGAAAGACTCTACTTAGACACGGCTTTGTAGACACCCTTAGGACGACCAGCTCTGATACCACTTTTGTCACACCTCGAATTCCAATGGGACGGACTGGCACCCAAATTTGTTAAGGCCCGAGAGAACCAATCTTCATTCTTGTACACTCATATGCATGTCACTGAATGAATAACACTCCATCACATATAGGTATAAGATGCCAATGGCGGAAGTCATGGATATCATATGATATATACAAAACTTGGCTGTTAGGGCCATCAAGTAAAAACATACATTCCTTACATCCCTTCATTTGTCCCACAACGTCTACAAAGCCTTTAACAGATACATATGCATAACCAACCTAAAGTCAGGACAAGTCCCCACTTTATACAATCCTTTGTACATTATCAAAACAAATGTACATATGACATGGAAAGCCCCGAACCGAACTGGAGCTCACCAATAATCCGTAGATAATCTGCAGTCTACTGTGGAGGTCTACTAGCACCTGTGCCTGCAGCAAGTAAGGTAAGTCCCCCAAGGGACGTCAGTATGAAGAATATACTGAGTATGTAAGGCTATATGAAACTGCATGATACATAAATACTTCAATGGAATCAAATAGAAGAGAATAGTCTATATGGATAAACCACCGTTCTGTATATACGTGTGGGGCCATGTATATTACATTCATTACTTTCTTTGTTGTTACGTTCATTAACATTATCACTCATCCATCTGATTAGTGGGTCATACGATAACAATTATCCACCTTATCGGTGGGTCATAATATAACATTCATCCACCTTATCGGTGGGTTATAATATAACATTCATCCACCTTATCGGTGGGTCATAATATAACATCCATCCACCTTATCGGTGGGTTATAATATAACATTCATAAAGTAACCGTAGAGTAACCATAAAGTAACCATATATGCATTACTTCTTTCCTTTATTTTTATGAGATTGATACATTAGGGGTTATAACATCATTAGTGAAACTTTGGAATGATGTCCACAATTATGTGACACATCAATAACAATTGGTCAATGAATAAGAAACATGTGAATAACAATATATGACAACCTGAAATGAAATACCTTTGAACATTTCGGAATGGAACAAGTACGATGACACTGTGAACAATATGTGCTGCAGAAGGATACAGAAAGAGTAACCTTATAATATGAATACACAGTCCTATATGTGATTACAATAATCCATCTCCTTCCTTACGTGTTACTCTACAACACAAGTACATAACAGAACTCACGTTAACAACTAACTACATTACAAGTGCAGGAAACGATAATGAGCTACGTGACTGCTACATAGCGTCATTTTGTCCTTATTTAATACAACTCACTGCAGTATCATACCAACAATACCACAACATTACACACATTGACCAAGACCTCATAAACCAATAGCATTTCACACCAAGTTTATACTTTACACTCCCTCATTAACACTACGTCACATTTACTCCATCAAGTCATCTCAATAGCTTTCATAATAACACATGAACAACAATCCATAATTGATACCATTCAAAATACCTCCAGTATACTCCTTTAAAGTCATTCAAAAGGTACCATAAGTTGATAATTACATCCAAGAAGGGTATAGGGGTTTCGGGGGGGTCAAAGAGAGACAAAAACATACAAAACGAAGTTCTGGGCTGACCTGCAAAGACACATGCTCCCGCAGATGTTTTAGGTGCATCCACAGGTAACCATTGTCCTGGTCCAGGGTCACCTGCGTTGGCATCTGCGCCCGCAGGTGCCCCACCCGCGAGGGTGGATGCCCATTTCAGCCTCCGGGGGTCATTTTAGGGTCCTTTTTTGTAATGAATGGTCCATGATCATAAATAAGATTATATTAACATATTTTAGATCATCTTATATTCCAACTAACATCCATGGTTTCACAACGCCTATAAACATCACCAAAACTACATTTTCCTTTCAATACGCCACCGGTTCCATATACAATTTCACAACAACAATTCCAAATGTTATACACAAGGAGAAAGCAATTAAAGAACATAACCACATCTTACATGTTGATATTTAATCCATCAAGTTCACTTCCTTCAAGATCACAAGTCCACTTTCAAGTTTAGAAGGCAAAACCCTTCATCGATTAAGCAAAAGTAGATTGTTTTACACCTAGTGAACTGTCCAACACTTTGCCAACATAACCAAAATTATTTATACACCATATTAAGCATATAATATATTAAACCATAATATTAAACACTTAACAATACTTTCAAAGAGATGATCTTGTCCCAAAAGATGATTGCCTTAGGGTTTGGAAGAGAAGAGAAAATATCTCTTTTGTGGAAAATTCTAGAACTTGGCAAGTGTAATGAAATGAATAAAAATCAGATTTTTTGTGCCTTTTATAGCCCCTTAATGGTCATCCTTATACAAATTTTTGGTCAATAATTGATGTGTTGATTTGGTCAAAAGAAGAATGGATCATTTCCTTCTTGTTGGGCCATGTCTTTTACCTAATTTTGGGCATTAAATTGAGCCCATTTTCACAAGGTTTGTTTAGCCCAATAACTTCCATGAATAATATACCATCTATCACAACTTAATTAATTCCATGAACATTAGGGTAGTCGCGTGAGTTCATAAAGGTACGGGGTGTTACAACTTGATTCTCCTAGATATGGTAGACTTTGATATTATTTGGGGTATGGATTGGTTATCTTCCTATCATACTATATTGGATTGTTATGCCAAGACCGTGACCTTAGCTACGCTGGGTGTGCCAAGGTTAGCTTGGAAGGGTACAGTTAATTTTGGTCCGAAGGGAGTTATATCTATTCTACGTGCCTGTCGCATGGTAGAAAGGGGGTGTTTATCTTATTAGGCTCATATTTGTGATACTAGTGTTTCTTCACCGCCTACTATGGATTTTATTCGAGTCATTCGCGAGTTCATAGATGTGTTTTTTATGGATTTGCCTGGTATGCCTCCAGATCATAATATTGATTTTGTTATTGATGTGGAGCCGGGCACCAAGCCCATTTCCATTTATCCTTATAGGATGGCCTCGACTGAGTTGAAGAAATTAAAGGAGCAATTGTAAGATTTGTTAGGTAAGGGTTTTACTAGGCCTAATGTATCTCCTTGGGGTGCGCCCGTCTTGTTTGTGAAGAAGAAGGATGGTTTTATGCACATGTGTATTGATTACCGACTATTGAATAAGATAACAATTAAGAACAAGTATCCTCTTCCTCGTATTGATGATTTGTTCGATCAGCTTCAGGGTGCGTCCATGTTTTCTAAGATTGATTTGAGATCTGGGTATCACCAGTTGTGGATTAGAGCATTGAATGTTTCAAAGATAGCTTTTCGGACTCGATACAGTCATTATGAGTTTTTGGTGATGTATTTTGGGTTGACTAATTCCCCAGCAGCATTTATCGAGTTGATGAACCGGGTATTCAGACCATATCAACTCCTTTATAATTGTATTTATAGATGATATCTTAGGTTATTCCAAGAATAAGGTAGATTATGTGAGATACTTGAGGATCGAACTCCAGAGATTGTGTGATGAGAAGTTGTATGCTAAGTTCTCCAAGTGTGAGTTTTGGTTGGATTCTATCTATTTCTTAGGTCATGTGGTGACCAAGGATGGTATTATGGTTGATCTGGACAAGATTATGGTGATTCATGATTGGGCTAGGCCCACTAGTCCTATCGCGATTTGGAGTTTTATTGGCTTAGCGAGTTATTATCTGTATTTTGTTGAGGGTTTCTCTTCTTTTGCGGCTCCTTTGACCAAGTTGACTCAGAAAAAGATTACCTTTTAGTGGTCAAAAGCGTGTGAGAAGAGCTTCCAAAAGCTCAAAGAGTTGTTGACTTCGGCTTCTACCTTGACTTTGCTCAAGGAGGGAGTGGGTTTTACCATATTTTGTGATACTTTCGGTGTTGTATTGGGTTCAATATTGATGTAAGAGGGTAAGGTGATTGCTTATTTTTCTCATCAGTTGAAGCCTCATGAGAAGAATTATCCTACCCATGATTTGGAGTTGGTCGCAGTTGTGTTTGTGTTGAAGTTGTGGAGGCATTACTTGTACGAAGTCTGTTGTGAGATCTTCTCGGATCATCGCAGTCTTTAGTACTTCTTCACCCAGCGAGAGCTTACTATGAGACAGTAGTGTTGGTTTGAGTTGCTTAAGGATTATGATCTCAACATTCTCTATCATTCGAGTAAGGCTAACGTGGTTGCGGATGCCTTGAGTCGGAAGTCAACTAGTATGGGGAGTTTAGCTCATCTCTTGACTCAAGAGCGGCTTTTAGCCTTAGAAGTTCATTCTTTAGCTAACCAGAAGGTTAGACTTAATATTTTGATGCCTGGACATGTCTTGACCTTTATTGATGCTAGATCTTCTTTGATGGAGCAGATTCGAGCTCACCAGTTTGATGATGTTAGTTTGAGAGTAATTCGAGATAAGGTGTTGAGTGGCGAGGCCAAGGAGGCATCTCTTGATCCTGATGGTATTTTGAGAATTGTTGGTCGAGTTTGTATGCCGAGAGTTAGTGGAGGGGTGAGATTGATTTTTGAGGAGACATTTGTTCCAGATATTCCATTCATCCTGGAGTGACCAAGATATATCATGATTTGAAGCAACTTTACTGGTGGGGTGGTATGAAGAAGGATGTAGCAGATTTTGTAGCTCGTTGGTTTTGTTGTCAGCAGGTAAAAGCCAAGCATCAGAGACCGGGTGGTTTGCTTCAGAGATTACCCATTCCGAAATGGAAGTAGGAGCTGATCACTATGGATTTCATGAGTGGATTGCCTTGTACTTCAAGTGGCTCTGACAACATTTGGGTCATCATAGATTGATTAACCAAATCAGCCCATTTCATCCCTATCCATATTTCCTCAAGTGCCGAGGGGTTGGCCCCTATCTATGTTCGAGAGATTGTTCGTCTTCATGGAGTGCCCGTGTCCATTATTTCAGACAGAGATTCAGTTTTCACTTCTAGCTTTTGGAGGATGTTTCAGGAAGAGTTGGGTACTCAGGTTGACCTCAACACAACTTTTCACCCCCAGACCAATGGTCAATCGGAGCAAACTATTCAAGTTTTTGAGGAAATGCTCCTCACGTGTATTATGGACTTTGGAGGTCAGTGGGAGCAGCATTTAGCATTAGCGAAGTTTTCTTATAATAATAGCTACTATTCGAGTATCGAGATGGCACCTTTTGAGGCATTATACGGTAGGTATTTTTTATCTTCGATTGGTTGGTTTGAGACTTCTGAGGCTAGACCTCGTGGTACCGACTTTCTTCGCGAGTCCTTGGATAGAGTTTGGGTGATTCAGGATAGGTTTTGGGCAGCCCAGAGTAGGCAAAAGAGTTATGCTGATCGCAGACTTCATGCCTTGAAGATTGGTATTGGATATCAGGTTTTTCTTTATGAGTCGCCTATGAAGGGCGTGATGAGGTTCGGGAAGAGGGGCAAGCTTAGCCCGAGGTACATCGAACCTTTTGAGATTCTTAGGATAGTTAGGGAGGTTGCTTATGAGTTGGATTTACCTCCAGACTTTTCAGCCGTTCATCCAATTTTTCATGTATCTATACCTTGACGCTATATTCTTTATGAGACTCCCGTGCATCGGTGGGATTTGGTTCAGTTAGATGAGAGGTTGACCTTCATTGAGGAGCCAGTCTCCATTTTAGCCAGGGATGTTAGATGATCACATTCTAAAGATATTTTTGTAGTTAAGGTTTAGTGGAGACACCATTATGTTGAGGAGGCTACTTGGGAGGTCGAGTCCGATATGAGTAGTAGTTACCCCTAGCTTTTCACCAACTCAGGTATTTCTTTACATTTTAGTTCGAGGATGAACTAGAGTCTTAGAGGTGGATATTGTAATAACCTGGTTTGTGAAACTTTGCTTTTTAAGAGTTTTGACCATTTTGCCCTTCTTCATAGTTGCTACATGTTTATTTTGGGGTGTGGGGATGGTTGGCACGGTTCCCGATGCGATCAAAAAAGATTTAGACAAGTTTGAGGTTTTAGAGGCTTTAAAAGCCATATAATTGATTTTGGTCAACATTTGATGTTTCGAGTCTCGGATGATTATTTGGACAGTTTCATTAGATTCGGAATATTGATTTTGGGTTAGAAGCGCGGTGGGTTCGGATTTTGAACCTTTATCTTGCATTTCAACCCTTCATTTGGAAAATAGTAAAAAAAGGTCCCTGGGATTAATTTATTGAAAACAATCTTTCTTCAAAAATTTGACGTCTCCATTGAGTCTGAAACATCGAAATTAGCCTAGTAGCATATATGGTTTATTTCTGTCGGGTCCCGAACGAATCCCAAGGGTCCGTTCAAAAACTTTTCAAGTTGCATTTCAGTTGGTTTGCTGAAGTCTGGTGCAGCCCAAAACCCTTCTTCACGAACGCAGAACCCTAGTCGCAAATACGGAGAAGGAATTGTTCCTTCATCGCAATCACGAGGGTAGTGGCCGCGATCGCAAAGGGTATTTGGGATCCGGGTTGGTTCTCCTCTTCTTCGCGAATGCGACAGGGCTGTCGCGAATGTAATGGCCCAGGTCGTGGACCTTCACGAATCCGAAGCCCTGGCCGTGAACGCAAAGGCCAATTAATTGGTTGGTCAAACATTGACCCTCGCAATCGTGAGGTGGAGTAAGTGATCGCTAGGTACTGTTCACAAAACAGTATAATTACTTTGATTTCATAATTTTTCTCCATTTTTGAACCTCCAAGCTTTGGGAGAAGGACATTTCTTAGGGTTTTATCACTATTTTTTCTTGGATAAGCTCCTAAATCATCTTTCTATTATTTCTTATCAATTATATTTTCTAAAACACCTTTAAATCATGATTTCAAAATGGAATTTCGGGGTTTTGCCGGTAAAGCTTGAAAATGGTTTTTCTTTGATTTGGACCCCATTTTTAACTCTTTTTTGTGTGGGTTTTCAACTGTAGACTCCTATAACCTTTGGAAATGTGTTTCTAAATAAAAATTCTAATTTTACCCCTCTCGATTTTCGAGTCTGTTTTGGACCAATTTTAAATATGGTTGGTATGTGTATTGATAGCTTTCTTTTAATGCATAGATGCTATATTTGTATGTTTTAGTTGATTCCGTGGTTGTTCTAAAGAAAAAAGAGTCGTGTTGAAGGCCAATAGCTCGAATTTCGTCGTTTCTAGATAGGTTATGGCTTAACTTCTTTCAGATTGAGCTGGGTAGTTAATAAATAGGTAAAGTATGCTATGGGTTGGGAAAATAACTATGGGGTTTATATTTCAAGATTATTATTACTGTTGTGTGCCTGAGTAGGGACTTATAATTTGTTGTTCTTGACTTGTGATATTTGATATTGCGTTTTGCCTGAGTAAGGACTTTATTTGACATCATTGGCCTTATTTATGTATTTAAATGTCTTTATTCTAGATATGATGCCTGTGCGAGGGCTTAAATTGTTATTATAGGCCTTATTGAGCATTGATTTCCTTTATCATGATAGAAATACCCGAGTTAGGGGTTGATATGATATTAATGATGTCTTACATGTATATTTATTCCTATGGTGCCTAATTAGAGTTGATAATCATGAATTGTAGACATATTGAGATGATTTTAGTGCTCACTTATTTATGTATTGAATGGATGGGATATCTTTATACTGATTTGATTGTGAGCATTACATCCTCATTCCATACAAATACATTCATGAGATATTGGTACAATTGAAGAACATTGTTTTTGAAAGAAAATGAGACATTTTTTTAATAAAAACCCTCTTAGTGAACACGAGCCAGAGAGGTGAGTGGAGATTTGAGGTATGAGTTATAGTATATGGGTTGCAAACCCCCCCATGGGTCCTATCTTGGGAGCTGTGAGCTCGGTAGAAATATACAGAAAGTCATGCAATGACTTTCACCATTTCATCCCATCTTCATTGCATTGCATTGCACATGCATCTTTCGTGGTTCCTTAGTTTTCTTTGACTTGTGTGTAGTTTCCCTATTCATTTTGTGTATATTTGTGTTGTTTCATTTCAGTATTATATTTTAACTGTTAGTGGAGATAGTGTGAGATACCGTTGGGAACTTTTCTGTTTGCAGGTGATGTGCTCATAGTTTTGTTTACTTATATTATTTTCTGCTTTGCTCAGTCAGCCTATGATTCCTACTAAGTACAAGTGGACCATACACACTCCTACTATTTCCTTTCGGTGCAGATCCTAGCATTAGTATGATATGTGGAGGCTGAGTTCATACTACTGTTGGTGATCTTTAGAGGTATTGGCGCACTCTAGAGTTTAGAGTTGCTCCTCGGACCTCATCTAATCTCATTTATGTCTTTATTTTGGTTTTTAGAGACAGATATGCATTCTCAGATTCAGTTATGTATTAGATGCCCTTACATTATGACACCAGAGTTTAGGTGGTTTATGAGATTTCTTTCAGACTTTCACTTTACTATGTCTTGTATCGGCCTGACTTTGTTCTAGAAGTCTCGCCTTATCTTTATTTGTTGTTATGACTGAGATTTTCTTTCCTTTTTGGGTGGCGGGCTTACTTATCAAGGCTAGGCCACGGTAAGTGCTATCATGACCTTTTTGGGTCGTGACACCTCTAGTATAGGTAAGGATATCCCAACCCTAGCATAATTATAGAAGTAAAATAGAAGAAGAAGAAGTAAGAACTAAAAATAATCCCCAAATGACATAAGAAAGAGGTAGAATATCAGCACAATATCCCAAGTTTGTCTGTCACTAGTACAAGCCTCTAATACCGAATACAATGAAATTGTTTGAAGTGTCTCAATAAGAATAATCATAAGATAAAAAAAAGAAGAGATCTAGGTAAGCTCTGAGATCTAACAACCACTACCTCAATCTCTAGAAAGCAGACATCGGGATCACGATCAATGCTCAAGGCTACCCGTTCAGTACCTGCATGTAGGGTGCAGAAAAGAAAAGCAAGGGTGAGTACAAAACACATGTACTTAGCAAGCTACATCAACAACCAACCCTAATCCAAAGAGATGGTGAAGACCATCACACCAACCATCCAAATCAACCAAATAACCTACACTCAAGAAAAATCACCCTAGTCTAAAAAATATCAACACTTAAAAAGATAACAAGTCCAGTTCAAGTAAGTCAGACATGTACAAGTTTTTGATCAAGAATAGTAGCCCAACTCATACCAGGAAAGACCTTCACCAACACAAAATTATACTCGCTCACTATACCAACCAGCCATCAAAGATGAAATAAGAAAAATACATACTATGCAACCAAATAGATGAGTATGATACTGATTATGCATCAGATGAATATAATAAAAATGATGCATTAGATGAGCATGATGCAAGCATGTCTCACTAGATACAACTTCCACGCCTAAGCTCCATGAGAGGATAAATAGGGGGTTAGCAACCCATATACCAATCACAATCTCAAATAATTGATCTTGCTGGCACATCCCTCTAACAAGTCATTTTAGAAGATGTTTTCTTTTCTTTCAAAGCCCATTGATTCTCAGTGGTACCAGTTCCATGAATAATGCAATGAATGAGTATGCACACAAATGGTAATGTAAAACCCATATGTAAATCCAAATGCATCAAATCAGCCTTATAAGAATCAAAGATGAATCAACACTCCCAAATATCAATGAGTCATGATAAAAGCCCCTACATGGGAGACACAATAATAATAAGAACCAATAAAGACACTAATAAGGTCAACACCAGTCCCTAAATGGGCATCACAATGATAACAATCACCCCAATCAGTAATGAGGTCAACATAAGCCTCTTTAATGAGTATCACAATGATAATAATATTTTAAATCAATAATAAGCTTTACATAAGCCCCCGCGCGGGTATTAGAATAATGATAATCAACCCAAATAATGTAAAAATTGAGAATTCACCTAACCCAGAACATGCTTTACATGATAAGTTTCCTACCTTCTCCTCAATTATGACACAATTAGTCTCAAATACTCAAAAGGGAAATATACTCATCAACAAGCATGTTTAGAAATTCACTTTCACTCACAATACATATCAATCATACAAGAATTCATCTTTCTAACTCTCTCAATTATAGCCACAATATCTTTATTCCATCAATTTTCACTCAGCACTGATTCAAATCCTAAAGAAGATACTCACTATCAATTTATTTATAATCAATAAGTCATTTATCAACACAATTTACTATAATCAACAAGTAGAGGGAATAGTAAAGATGTTTAATTATTACTTTTAACCCATCAATAAATATCGATAGACAAATAGATGCTAGCAATCTCATCTATATAGGACCCCCAAATCCCCCGTGATTCTCAATTTACAGGCAACTAGCATGTATTACTTAAACACCTCTGAAAAGAGTCAATGTAAATCTCAATTTGCCTTAAAGAAGAACCGCAAATCCAAACCACAACCTGAAGAATTAGATGAAAGCTCTACTCTCTCGAATTGCCTCTGAGTAAGCCTAATCTATTCAATTATGAGATCTACACATAAATATGAGTCCAATTATATCCATATTGATATACTTTAGTTTCGGGACCAAAACTCAATTTGAAAATTAACCCTGAGAATAAAAGAGCAAATCTGAAATTTTAGTAGAAAATCACTTTACCCATAGTTTAAGAGTTTCAAATCCAAAATCCCATAAAAATGGAGTAAAATTGAATTATAAATCATTTAAATACCAATTAATTTAGAAATAAAACCCCAAAATTCAAGGTTGAAAAATAAATATTTGAAGATAAAATCACAAACCAATTAGTGGGAAATAGTAAAAACAAGCTTTAGAAACTCACCCAAGGTTTAGATCAAAAAAAATCACTTGAAATCGCCTCAATACGAACTTCCAAGCTCTAAAAATTGTGAAAATGGGATTTTAGATCGAAAAACGGATAAAAAATTATCCAGAGGTCATTTTTGCTTCCCGCATGCACCCAATCCACTTGCACACAAGGATGACTTGTCTTATACCTTCGTGAACACAGGACTCTGGTCGTTCATGCAAAGTCCAAACTCGTCCATTCACTAAGCATGAAGTTCCTCCTTGCGAATGCGTAGAAGGCACCAGATGGCAGCTGACAGCAATTGCTAGGACCACAAAAATCTCCTAATGAACTCTCAAAATGTATTCAGAACCCCGTGAACACATTCCAAGTATGATACTAGACTAATTTTGATGTTCCAGACTCAATATAACTATCGGAATTACCAATAAAGGTTGTTATCAAGAAGTTTCACCTAAAACCAGCTCTAGGAAACTTTAAACCAATTTCTCGTCCAAATGCTTAAAAACAAACTGAAAGCCTCGGAACCCAAATCAACTATGATACTAACCTAAAATCAATATTCTAAATCTTATGTGACTTTATAATACATAATTGGTAAACTATAAGACATAGATCCTTTTTCTTTAAAATGGGTTGAAACTTATCTGAGCTAAAAATATATGAAAGCATAAGTATTTCATTTAATCCAAAACTGATTATGGGGAGTTTCTTACAAAAACATAAATCATGTGAGCAATATGGAGTCTAATGTCTAACCCACATTGGGGAGAGCTGCTCTATATCTTGCCATCAGTATAGAATTTGTCTGTCTATTGTAGATCCACTAGCTGAGACCGTTGGGCTAAAGGTAGGCCCTTATCATTCGGTGGAAAAATAGTTCTGGGACTTAGGTTATCTGGAACTCATGTCCGCTCAATGATAAATAGCCCTCCCAAAACTGAATTTCTAGTTGATCATAATAGATAAACTATGGTCTGAAAAAAACATGAACTAGTTCAAATTACTGTTTTTAACTAAAGTTCTAAAATACTGGAACTAGTCATTCTAAATTTATTAAATTCTTAGATCGTGTGCCACGTTATGCTAAAACAAGAAAAAAAATGTCAAATCATTCGAAATCAATTTCTAGGATTTTAAAACTGTAATCAAGGCTGTAAAGTCATGCATAGTTGTCTTTGATAAAAAGAATAGTCACAAATAACATACTGAAAACTAAAATCATCATAATTTATAAAATTGGGTATAAATCCTATGTCACAAAAATCATGTAAACCATATGGAAAATTGGAAATATTGGGCAAAAGAGTGGAAGAAAACCCTTACTAAAACCCCACATACATGCTTACACTAAGATATTTGGACTAAGGGTTTGAATCTGAAAGCTTGAACTTGAACCCTAGGTTTGCTTCTTGTGAGGGACCTTATTTTTGAATTTGAGATTCTAATCATGCTAATGAAGAAACAACCAGTGTTTTAGTCGTAATATTCCCTAAATAATACTTAAAACGAGGTAGTATAAGGTTTACAAGATAGAAAAATGTAACAACCATCATAGTAATTTTTAGATTTTTTTTTGTGTTGACTATTTTTAATTTTTTATTATTGGCTTATAGCATTTGTGAGTTGCGGGAGTGGGTGGCATAGTTCCCAAAAAGTTCGGGAGAGTTTTATGTGAGTTTTTAGTTTTCAGAAACTTTTAAGTTGATATAGTTATGACAATGGTCAATATTTAGATAGTCGAGCGTTATATCAGAATTTCATCAGTTCTATTAGATCAGAAACATCAAATTAGGTTGGTAGCATGTTTGGTTTGGGTTCCAAGGCCTTCGGTGTGATTTTGAGTATTTTGATGAGAAGTTAGAAATTTATGCCTAATGTTGACTTTGATCAACATCCATCGATAACAATCTCTGTTGGAAATTCTGACAGCATCGTTGAGTCTAAAATATTGTTTCTAAGCTATTAGCTTATTTGGTTTGTGTTTGGGAGGTTTCATATGAGTTTTGCGTGTGTTTTTGAGCATTTTTGGTGCTTTGGCCTTTTAAGTAAAATTTATCAATAAAAAGGTTCGTTATTAGTTTTAAAGATTAAATAATCATCCCGAGACTTTTGAAATTTTAAGCATGAATTATAGGATTGACCTTAAAAGTTTGGTGTAATTATGATAAGCCGAGATCGAGTTTTTATTGCGGAACATGAAATAATTCTTTAAAGAGTAAAAACAATATCTGACTAGGCAACTGAGCCTGAAATTGAGTTCTGATTTAGACGAGTATGTCCGTATAATTATTTAGGAAGTATATAAAAAAGAACCGGGCATTTCTCTATCGTATAGGAATTTACAACCTTTTTAGTGAGAAATAATATTGTTGTTGCGAAAATTCTAGTGAATAAATAGTTGGTGCAAATTTTTTGAACAGGGTATTTAAATTTCAAATTGTGTTTATTTAGTAGTTTGAGCATATAGGGAGTTCTAGAGCTTAGAATTAGGTGATTCTTGTGGAGTTCTTCTCAGTTTATCAAGGGTATAAGTATCTAATGCTTAGGTTGGTAATCTTCCATGATATCTTCATTTGGTTTTCTTTCTTTATCCGTGAATTATTTTATAAAAATTGGGGTTTTGTCGATTTGGAATTGGTTTTGAGAAAATTTCATATTTAAGATCCTTATGTTATGGGTAAATTGATTTTGATATAAATATACTAATTCATCAATCGTTTTCTCATTTTTAAACCGCTTTTGAATATGGAAGTTATAGGGTTTCTCGATAAAGTAAAATATTGATATTTTATAATTTCTAACTCTATTTCAACTCCATTTTTTATGAGATTTTAGATTTGAAATCCTTAGATTGTGGATAAAGTAATTTTCTACTAAAATTCTAGTTTTACCCTTTTATTTTTAGGGTTCATTTTCGAGGTGATTTTAGGATGGAACCAAAGTATATCAATATGGATATAGTTGGACTCGTATTTATATCTAGATCTATAATTAAATAGATTGGGCTCGCTCAGAGGTGTTTTGGGAGAGTAGATCTTCCTTTTAATTCCTCGAGCAGTGTTTTGGCTTTGTGGGTCTTCTTTAAGGCAAGTTGAGATTTACCTTGACTCTTTTTGAGGTATTTATGTGCTACGAACTAGTTGCTTGTATATTGTAAATAACTGGGTATTTGGGGTTCCCCTACATATGAGATGACGAGTATCTATGTGGGTATTGGTGTTTATTATTAGGTTAAAAGTAATAAAATGAGCATCTTGACAGTTCTCTCTACTTGTTGACATATTTATGGTAAATTGTATTGATAAATAACTTATTGATTATGCATAAATTGATAGCGAGTATATACTTGAGGATTTGAATCATGTTTAGTTGAATTTGATAGAATAATTGAGGTTAGTAAGTATCTAAGGTATAAAGAGATTGGGGTTATAAATAAGATATTTTAAAGAGGAGTCTTGGTGTAATTATTATGTATTGTTAGTGAAGGTAAACTTCTGAACATGATTGTTGACGAGTATAATTTTCTTATGAGTATTTGAGTCTAACTGGGTCATAATTAGAAAAGGTAGGAAACTTATCACATAAAGTGTACTATAGGTTGGGTGAATTCTCAATGTTTACACTATTTGGGTTGATTATCATTATAGTGGTGCCCATGTGGGGGGGTTGTGTGAACCTATTATTGATTTGGTTGATTATTATCATTATGATGTTCGAGTGGGGGATTGTGTCGAACTTATTATTGATTAGAGAGCTTATTATCATTGTGATGCCTGAGTGGGGGCTTGTGGTGACCTCATTGGTGTCTTATTTGGTTCTTTTACTATTTTGGTGCTTGTGTTGGGGGCTTGTATCATGCTTTACTGAGATTTGGGTGACTTAGGTTCATTTATACCATTGTTGAGCTGATTATTGTGCATTCTTGATTTTTCCATAATCATGCATACTCATTCATCACTTATTTTCCTAGAACTAGCACAATTATAGAACTTTAATTCTTTATGAAAAAAATGAACCATTTTATAAAATGCCTTAACAAAAGAATGTGACAGCAAGGTTAGTTGATGAGATTGTGCTTAGTATTTGGGTTGTGAATCCCCCGTGGGTCCCCTCCTGGAAGCTTAGGCTCAAAAGGTGTATATAGGTTATACTTTGGCCATTGCATTGCATCTCATATCATTACATTGCATTACATTTTCTCTTGGGTGATATTATGGTTAAGTTATTATTATATGTTGTGTATTGGTTATGGCTTAATCCGTTGAGACTATTGTGTCACATTTGTTAGTTGCGTGATATGCATTTGCCCTATCTTATCATGGATTGCTGGTTTGGCATGGTGAGTGGATATAATATACTATGTTGGTGTAATTCTCTCCTGATGTAACTTATTACTATTGCTTTTGATATTAAACATGTACATATTTGTCTTGATTGAACTAATTTGGCTACCTTGTTAATTGTTGCTATCTGTTAGAATAGGTTGGGACTTTTCTGAGTACAAGTTTATTTAGGGTAATCTTGGATTATTGGTGTGGTGGTTCTCACCATCACTTTTGATTAGGGTCGGTTATGGATAATGCTTGCTGAGTACACGTGTTTTATACTCATCTTTACTTTTCTTTTCTGCACTTATGTACAGTTATTAAGCGGGTAGCTTGGCATTAATTATGACTCTCGGTGTTGACTTTTCTGGAGATTGAGGTAGCGGCTGTCGGATCTTAGAGCTATCCAAATCTCTTCTTCTTTTATCATATGCTTATTCACATTTGAGATACTTCAGACTAGTTCATTGTATTTGGTATTAGAGATTTGTACTAGTGACAACCAAACCTGGGATATTGTGTTGATATTGTACCTTTTTTTTATATCATTTAGGGATTATTTCCATTCCTTACTTCTTCCACTTCTGTTTTACTTCTATATTATGTTTTGGTTGGGATAGACTTACCTGTACAAGAGGGTGTGACAGGTGCTATCATAGTCCCGATTATAGGTCTTGACAGAAAAGACTGGACTGCTATTTTTAAAACCACCTGGAACTTTCTGAAAATGGGACCTCAAGAGTTGTGGTATGACTCGTACACTCAAACAACGACTCGTAGTTTAAATCATGAGCCCTAAGGAAATTTTGTAATATTTTTTATTTTGGAGTCATGATTGCATTCAACGAGTCATATAATGATTTCACAACTTATAGTCTGAAGTGTGGTTTCCTGGACAACTTTTGGAAGGGCTACTATTTAGGAACCACGAATGTCTTTCATGACTCATGAAGTGATTTCATAAGTCATTCTATGGTTCGTGGGTTGAACTGGAAATTGTAATTGTTCAGTACCTGGTTTCATGACTCTCGGTATGACTCTTGGTTCCATACCACAAGTCATACATTGGCTCATGATAACCTGGAAAATTTTGAGTTTTCATCTGGTTTTCTAAGTTAAGTCTGCATCAAAGCATGAGAAAGATCTGGGGTGTTAGAATATCTCTCCCTTGTGATCATTTATCTTCGAATGATAGGTGAGACTAGTATAAAAGCACTAATCGAGCCCCTATCACATTCTTCAATTACTAATATACCTTACTAACATGAACTAAGCTACGACAACTCAAAGGTCATGATATTTACTAAGGCATGTACAAGTATGAGTTCTTTCAAAACTATAACGACCCGTCTTATCGTTACTATGAGCGTCGTGTCCAAGGGCACGGGGTTTTGGTAATTTTTTAATCTTGTCAAGGTGTCTGTTAAAATTTCTTGTGGACAAACTCAAAAGTTGAATTTTGTAGGGGAAAGTTTTTTAGGGAGACTAACTGCCTCCATCCCACCATAGTGGGACACTTCCTACTGCGGCGACACAGCTATAACAACAATCAAGCTGCTATAGTAGGAAATGGGCAGTCAACTCTGTATTTTAAAACCTTTTTTCCTTCTCAACCTAAAACATACAATGTTGCCTCCTTCTAAAAACACCCTAGTACTATCCCTAGACCTGAGAATGATACAGATAGAGAGGCAACTTCAAGAGGGCACGTTCCAATGGTAGATTCATGGAATCTTTGTCAGTATTGGTAGAGCTCATACAAGGAATGATAGTTCATACAATACAAAGGTAGCATAGGTTTAAATGAGTAGTATACTATGATTTAAATTAGTTGGGAGTTAGAGTGAGGTCTCCGGTTGGGAGTCAAGGTCGATCATGGGTTAGGATTTAGGGTTGTGATTCAGGTTTGGGTCTGGGTTGAGATTTGGATTTATGTCCTAAGTCTGAAGTCAAGTTCAGGTCCCAGGTTGGGAGTCATGGTTGTGAGTTTGGGTTAGTCCTAGGTCAGGATTCTAGGTCAGGTCTTAGGTCGGGATTTGTGTTTGGGTCTCAGGTGCGGTCTCGAGTAAGGAGTCAAGGTTAGGTCTTGGTCAGGAGTCGGGGTCAGGTCTCGGGATGAGGTTCAAGGCGAGGTCCTTGGTCGATATTCAGGGGTCGAGATTCAAGGGCAGGTCTCAAGTCAAGATTAAAGGTCGGGAGATAGGTTTGTGTCTCTATTCAAGATACAGGGATTGGATCTCGAATTAGGAGTCAGGGTATGGACTATAGTTGAGCCTCGAGTAAGGATATGGGGTTAGGATATAAGGTTGGATCCTAGGTTTGAAGTAGAGAGTCGGGGTTAGGTCTCAAATTAGGAGTCAAGGTCCGGTCCTGCGTCAAGAGTTGGGGTCACGAGTCATTTTTCAGTCCTAAGTCGGGTTTCTGTTTAAGAATCACGATCCAGTCTTAGGTTGGGAGTTGGGGTTGGGTATTATGTCTTTTGTCAAGTTCAGGTCCTCGATTGGGATTCAAGGTTGGGTCTTGGGTAGGGATTTGAGATTGTGTCAGAGTTAGGAGTCGGAGTCTGATTTTGAGTTGGGATTCATGGTTGGGAGTAATGGTCATACATCGAGTCCTACAAACATCGAGGTGCCTAGAAAATCTCAAAGGGGAAACTCATCTCTTTATCTTCATCTTCTTCATCATAGCTTCCATCAATCTTCATGTAGATCTTTTTTGATGAAACAAAGTTGTAGAAAATCAAAATTCCACTTACTGTATCATAATCTCAACCCAAATTTTCATTCCATCGAGATTGAGTTGTTTTTACCTAAGACATTCAAAAAAATTCTAATGAATGTCATGAAAACCGACTCAATAGAGACTTCTTCAACTCTATATGGACAGATCTTATGAGTACAATCATAGTTAGTGATGTGTTTTTTTCTCTTATCAAATTCATTGAAATTTCTGAAAAATCCACTACAACTTTTCTTTTCTGTAGATTTATCTTTGGAAGTTGCACTACAAAAGCAAGAAACTTTGATGGAATCATTACTACCACTTTATGTACCAATTTTTTTATTTCTCCTCTTTTGGTCTCATTAATTACTTGATTCCTTGATTTCCTTATTTATCAGCAGATTATGCTTTAAAAAGCTAATACCACTGCCAAAGATTTAAGAAAAACAAGTGCATCATCCAACCAATCCCTTTAGGTCCCGTCACTGCCTCTATTGTTGTATTTGTGCTTGTATAACCTGATGTGTTGTGAACTTTCTTTGTATTGATGTTTGTATGAATGTTGCTTCCCTTATATGCATGCTTGCACTTGTATCACTTAATGTTGCCCAGTGATGATGAAATCTCCATTTTGGAACTTTCTGATTCTGAGATTTGGCCCCTAATTTTTATCCATGCTGATAATAGTTTTTGCTTTCATTGGTATATCTTGCATTGATGTGTATATTAGTCTTTGTATATCTACAAAAATAGAATACATGGTTAGCAAAAAAAAATTGCTAGCTTGTTGCTTTCTCTGGATATGTGCTCCACTACCACATTTGCATCAGCCATAAGAAACATAATTTTCCTTATCTCCACAGCAACTCACCAAGGAACCTCCCATATTCCATCTAATATTTTTTTAAGTATGAGAGAATCTGTCTCTAGTGTCAAAGGAAGAAAATTTTGACTAATGCACTACTCCAATCCTAGTATTAGGGCCACAACCTCAGCCACTAAGTAAGTACCATCCTTAAAACTTCTAGCTTCTACATATACTAAGTTGTCCTCTTCATTCCTAATGTAAAACGTACCAGAACTAGGACCTAGGTTCCCTTTGGCTGTACCATTTGAATTACATTTATATTATTCCAAGACTGGTGGTCTTCAGACTACCACTATTCCCCCTATTTTAGGAGTATATTCCTCAAAGAATTTCACCATAAGTGGCCATTTTGAAGGTAGATTTCTCAACCATGGATAATTATTTCTAGCCAATAGAAATAAGTTTCTGTTAATCTATATTTCCATCCCAAAGTATGTAATCTTTCCTCCATGATTAATAGTGTTCCTTCTCTTCCATATATGCCACAAAATAAATATAGGAACTACTTTATAACGTAACTTGAGTTTAGGAGGCGCTTCAGTAATGCACTACTTGAAAATTATGCCCTTGAGTTAAAGAAAAGGCCCATTTACCCTAGTCAAAGCTGCAAAACTGCACCAAATTCTATTAGACACTGAACACTTAATAAATAAGTGTTCAAATCTTTCCAATTCACCTTCACCACAGCAGCTACAAACAACCTCTTTACAAACTCTAATCTTCATAAGTACTTCAACAATAGGTAACGTTTGCTTCCAAAGTTTCCACAAGAAAAAAAAGACTTCAAAATTCATCCCTTTTAGCCCCAATTGCTTGAAACCACCTTGAACTTCTCCTCTTTGTCTCATAATTTACCAGGATGATCTAACAAAGAATCTACCAGAACTATTCAATATCCACCAAGGTTTATCCCACTCCACAGAGTCCTTTACTACCAGTAAATTCTTTTGAATGTGATTACAAAAATCATCTATAAATGATTTTTTAACCAAGTGTGAATTCCAGCTTCCCTATGCAAATATTTGATTTACATCTTCTACTGGGTGTATGTTTATGTTGGCTAATGGTAAATAAAAATTCAAAGCACCCAGCTGAGTCCAATTATAAAACCATATGCTAGAGTGATCATAATTATGTTCCCACCATATCTCTTGATAAACGTAATTTCTAACCTCAATCATATACTTGCAAGTCTGTAATCCCCCTCTCCACTCCACCATTTGAGGTCTATGCTTCTTGCAATATTTGTTCTACATGAAGTTTGTCCACATGAATTTTTGAGTTCTAAAATTCCATCATAACTTGGCAAAACAAGCTTTGGATACATCAAATAAGGACCTAAAACCTAAGCCCTCTTCCTCTTTAGGAATATAAATATCAGACCCAAGTCACCCAACGTTTATTTATGCCAACCTCCTTAAAATTCCATAGAAATCTGGCAAATATTTTATGTAAATCATGAATAACACACTTAAGAGGATTTATGACAGAAAGTAAGTATATAGGAATATTGTTCAGAACATTAATGATCAACACTGCTTTTCCACCAAATGAAAGAATTTGGTGCTTCCAAGCCTGTAATATATTGTGAATCTTCTTCAGTAATTCAAAAAAATGAATTTTCCTCTTCCTTGCATGACCAATTGGACACCCTAAATATATTAAGGGAAATATGCCTCTTGGAAACCTCATTCACTCCTCCACTTCTTGAATAACAGCATTACTAGTCTTATGAAATACATAAAAAGCACCCTTTTCTTTGTTAATCTTCTGCCATGATTGTTTCTGATAATCCTCCAATGTCTCCATGATAAGCTATAAAGATTTCTTATCTGCTGACAAAAATATAATAGTATCATCAACATATGCTAGATGATTAATATTATCACTCCATTTAGGTATTCCAAAGCTCTTGAAATCATCATTATCAAATAGTTAGTTCAGAGCTCTAGCCAATACGTCAGCAGACAAAAAAAATAGAGCAGAAGACAAAGGATCTCCTTGCATAACACCCCTGGAAGAATGGAAAAAACTATTAGCCTGACCATTTATAAAGATAGAATGCCAATTGTTAGCCACAGCCTCCAAGTCTTATCAACCATTTGATTATCAAAGCCCATTTTCTCCAAAATCTTAATCAAGAAATTCCAATCCACTCTGTCATAGGCTTTAGCCATATCAATATTGATAACCATATTGGCAGTCTTTTCTCTTTTTCTAATATCTGTAATAATCTCTTAAGCTAATAATACATTCTCAGTGATACTCCTTCCTTTTATAAAATCAGATTCAGTTTTTAAAATAAGACTAGGAAGGAATTCCTCTAACCTGTTATAAAGCACCCTAGAAATCACTTTATTTAGACTTACCCAAACTAATGGTTCTCATGTCTAAAAAAGATTGAATAGTGTCTTTTTTGGGCAGCAACACCAAGTTATTGTAAGTGATTGATTTGGGAAGATTGCTTGCTTCAAAAAAAGCTATTACAACTTTAAAGATGTCATTATCAACAATGTTCCTGTAGGTTTGATAGAAATACTCAGTAAGCCCATAAGGTCCACTAGAACGATCCTCATTCAATTTAAAAACTACTTTTTTCACCTCTTCTTCTGTAAGGATGTCATTAATAATACTGTTAATCTCCTCTGTAACCAAAGATGGTACATGTTTGAGCAAAGAAAGCTCAACTATGTCATTATTTACTGTAAATTATCTTGGAAAAAAGAGATTACTTCAATTCCCTTTTGATCACTACCTTCTGTCTATTGCCCATCTTCCTTGATAAGTCTGTTGATTGATAATATCTTCCTCCTACTATTTACTAGACTATGAAAAAATCTAGTATTCCCGTCTTCTTCAAAAAAACCACTATATTCTAGCTTTTTGTCTCCAAAATTCCACTTCATAATGAAGATATTGCTTCAATTCAGCCTGCGCCTTCTGTAGAATAGTTCTGTTTGCTCCAGTAGGATGTTCTTCAAATAACTCTTCCTTCAGACTCATAATTTCTTCTCTGATAATTAACTATTTGAAAATATTCTCAAACCTCTCTCTGCTCTAAGTACTATTTTAGATGTCTAAATCTTCATAAAAAAAACCAGTAGCCCTCACAACCTCCTTAAAATCTTCTTTCTCTGACCAGAACTTAAGGAATTCAAAAGGTTTTCTAAAGTGTGTAATTTAACCTCCACAAGTAAGAAGTAATGCAACATTATCAAAACCAGTCCTAGCCAAATTTTCTACCTCCATATTTCCAACCAAGACAAGAAAGGCCTGAGTAATCACCAACCAATCAAGCCTTTTAAAAATACATTCACTATCAGCCCTTCCATTCCACCATGTAAATGGACTACCCTTAAAATTGATATCAAATAATTCATAAGAATTAATATAAAAGGCAAGGTCCTTATATTCTATAGAATAAATAGGAAGTCCTCCAATTTTTTTCCTCCTCACTCATGATAACATTAAAATTACCTCCAACAAGCCATGGTAATCTCACATTTTGCGAAAGTGAATAGATATCATCCCAAAGACTTAGTCTCTCTAGAGCGTCACATTTATCATAGACAATAGTAGTGATAATTGATTGCCTAGTCTCCTGGAAAGCCAACTGTAAACATAGATGTTGATCTGAATCTGACAAAACTGCCACTTGAATGTACTCTTGTATGAAAAACCATATCTTACCACTCTGATTGTGATTGGTATATTGCATCTCTATTCTTCTCTTATATTTGTGAATTTGTTTTGCTTCTTGAAATGGCTCCATCAAAGTAATAATAGAATATTTATGATACTTGTGCAGCATCTGAAATCTATGGAATGAATTTTGAGTCCTTACAAACTTCACATTTCAAAATAATGCTTTCATTTTCATTTGAAACTTGATTTTCCTATTCTTCTAGGACCCTAGTAAGTTTACTTTCAGCTTTACTTTTGGGCTTGTTTCTTTTTATTACTAAATGAGGAGATAATCCTGCACTTTTCAACACATGTATCTCCAATTGTTGATTTTCTCCTTCCTCCTTGTCTTCAACTTCATTATCTACCTTATCTGACTTATTGTTTTGCTCCCCTACCTCTTGCATCTGATTTGAAACTAGCTCATGAAGAGTTCTCACTGGTACTGACTTTGTGTAGGTTGCTATTGCTTGAGGAACCACTATTAACTCTTTGACATGTGGATCTGAGTGGTCTAACACTTGGTTGATGTTAGAAGTTGTTGTTGGAGGATAAATTCCCACTATTTGCAATTATTAGATGTTGTTACTCCATTCAAGATCCCAAAGTTGTCCACCTACAAAGGTTCTTGAAACTTTGCTTTGGATAATTTAATGAGCATTTCGTGCTCATTCTGTACATCATATAGACTATTCATCTCCATATTATCTGGTAATTTATGCTCTTTCTCCTGGTATCTTCTGCACTCCTTTTACTACAAACTCATGTTGATTTTGAGGTTGAACCATCTGCAGCTCCTCATTCCAAATGATAATGGAAAAATCCTCATCGATGGACTGACTATTAAGCTCATTAAGTTGTGAATGCCTAGTCTTTGTACCTACACTGTTGTTATTCATTTTTGTCATCTCTTTGCTTTATTGTGTATCATTATTCTTTGTGTTATCTCTTTTCCTCATGCTTTGAATGTTGCTAATAATCTGACCCCCCACCTCCTGATTAGACTTAATGCTAACTTCCTGCTCATCTGCAACTTCTTCTGATAATCCTTCAAAAGCATTACCTGTGGTGACTCCTTTACCTGTAGAGGTAGATGCAATATCACTCAAAAACTTTGAGAGATCCTTCTCCAATCTAAATCTTCTGCTTATTGGATTCCATCTCTTCATCTGTCCTCTCACTCCTCCATTATTTTGTAATCTATTAGTAGGATTAGGGGGGCCTTTAATCACCTCCCCTTCGTCCATCTCCTCATCTTGTCTTGATCTTCTTAATTCTGGGTGAAGACCCCTACATTCATCTTCATTATGGCCTTGGTGTTTGCAATTCTTGCAATACTTTGGTAAAAAAGCATACTGAATTTTGATTTTTTCTCTACCCTTGTTTCCTTATCCTTTCTATTCACCATCTCTATTTCAACATATTATGGCAGCTTATCTGCTAAGTTAACTTGAACTTTAACTCGTGCATAATTCGTCCTTGTTCTGTAAATTGTCTCAAGGTGCATCGGCTTTCCTATCGCAACTGCAAGTGAAAAAATTAGCTCCTTTACGAAGAAAGTGGGTAAAATATTTGAAAAAGAAATCCATGTCATTGCCTGAGTAATTTTTTCTAGATTAATAGTCTCATCTGGTATGCCACTCCATCCTTAGCCACTATGCAGTAAGCATTTTTTGCCAACATATTCACATAGTCTTCCATGAGGTTAAATCTCATTAGAATATACATGTTCCTCATCAATCCGGTCTTACGATCTCCTTTAGTATTCCATTATTTTGGTATCCGAACTCTATGGTCTTCCAACTCTGGTCATCCATATGACAATATACCAATCACTATAAATTATAGCTTTTCAATAATGTTCATTTTTTGTACCTATTCTTTAGTCCAAGTAACTCTAGGAACACCATTATTCTATGACAAACTTTTGATAGGAATCGATCCCAATTGATCCATGTTTCCTTGACTTTGTGAATTAATAGTACTAGGGCTTCACTAGATCTAGACATTGCATTTTTCCTTTCTTCATCTGACACTTGTTTACTCGAATTAAGTGTATCTTCGTTAGGCAAATCCACAGGTTCAATAGGCAAATTTGAGAGTTATATAACTGAGTAATTAAGATTGGGTTCTTGGCTATTGTTTATTTTGGGGGGAGAGTTGGGTGTATGAATGGGGTTCTTTGGGTGGTAGAGATTAGGGAATTGAGATGGTGACGTCAGGGAATACTGACCAACCGCCGGTGGGGCCTGACCAACCGTCGGTGGGGCCAAGAAATAGTCAGTCGTATCTAGGTTTAGGGTTTATGCATGAGAGAGAAGAGAGCGGTGTTTTCGTCGCATAGGTTATACCTGAATGATTTTGAAATAATATTTTCTTCTTTCTAATCATACACCAGAAAATAAGTAAGAAAATCACTTATTTTTCAAGAAAATATGTTTTAGGAAAACATTTTCCTTGTACCAAACACACCCTTAATGAAATATCCTTCTGTATATACCAGAATTATTGCTCACATTGTCTTTACCACCATTCTTCGTAGGATTGATTCCTTCTCCATGCTAACTCATGTGATACTCTTATCACCTATTGTCTTGTGACCAAGCATAAACTTAAGCTTCCATCCTTATTCTTAAATTTTATGATTGATTGTGCTTTTGACTCCATATTTCTTCCATATGGCATGTTGATTATCAGGCTTCTTGAAGCCATTGATATTAATCTGGCTAAATTTCCTCTGTTCCCGTGAATCAACAGCGTTACGGAACTTAAGACTGATCCAAAATTTAATATAGTGATCTGGCAACTTCTTGATATTAAACTCCATTTATATTATGTAAACTTATCTACCCTTAGATAGATTGAGAGTTACAAATATTTCAACTTCATTGGGTCAACGAGTTCAAAAAGCAGCTTGTAAGAGACATAGAATAAAGATATAATACATAAATGTGCCCTTTAACTTGGCTTCAACTTTCATCTATGTACTCCAACTTTGGGTGTGCATAAGTAGGCACTTGAAATTGTATAAAGTTGAATAAGTATACACATGCGTCCTATGTGGCATTCTCTGAGGCCAATTCATGTCCTATGTGGCGTCCTACGTGTCTTATGCCATATAGGACGCGTGTGTCTACTTTTTCAATTTTATACAAATTCAAATGCTTACTTGTGCACATCCAAAGTTGAAGTTATAGATGCAAGCTGAGGCTAAGTTAAAGGTCATGTTTATATATTATGCCTAGAATAAAATAATAAATCTCATGGTTACAATCTAAAGCCAATTTGATCATCGTGGATTTGAAAATCAGATTAAGACAAGGAGGAGAATATTTGGGGATAAGATCCATTTTTTGCAATTTAAAGACAAACAAAATGATGAGGAGAACAAAACAGTTTCTTAATTTTGATATGGAGATGATATGGCCATTGGCATAAAGACATAAAATAAAATAAAAGAGCAAGTAGGAAAGCTCATCCACACCCTCTTAATATTTGGCCGTATTCTATTTACTTTATCAACACATTTTTTCTTCGCTGTGGACCCTATATGGGGATGCACGTTTGGTTGCATGCATTATGTTTGACTTGATAGATACTCTCTCCGTTTTAATTTATTTGATTTATTTTTTTATTTATTTAATTTTAAAAATGATTTTTCGTTATTTTTTAATTTTAATTTTTCATATGAATTATTTAATACCATAAAATTAAATGATATTTTGATACATTTTATATATTTTAAATTTAAAACTATAAAAGTCTTTTTTACTTTCTTAAACTTCATGTCAAGTTAAAATAGACCAAACAAATTGAATGGAGAAAATATATAGTTAAATAACCTTTTTGTAAAATATACTTAGTCTCCGTGGCTACAGGTGGAAAAACCTAAACCTACTTCTAATAATTTGTCCAACTTGCTTAAATTTAAATTTGACCCAATAAATTGATCCCGAAAGAACTCATCTGATTATTGATCAAAATTATCAAATAATGTAATCTAACGGGTTAAATGCAACTTTAACCGATGCATATAAAATCAAATTTGAAGATTTTGAATTATGTAAATTTTGATAAACTCTTAAGATAAATAAATTAGCTTTAACCTTTTTTATTGAGAAAAAAAGAGAGGAAAGGTTGGGTCGTGTTGATTGGATTGGATTGGATTGAAATTTGTTATTTGATCCATTGTAACCCAACTTATTTTGGTCGAAGCGAATTTTGAATATTGAATTATAACCATTTATTATTTTGATCCATTTCAACCTACTTCAATATGATCTAACCCAATCATTTGTCTTCTAGACTCTACACAGCACTATAAATTAGTAGTGTTTGCGCAGATAATAATCCTCGATTTCATATTAGTTGTCATATTTTGTTTTTCAAAAGTTAATTTGACTATTTTTTGGAGTTAAATTGAATTAAATTAATATAATATTTCATATTACAATGTAAATAAATATAATAAAATTACTATAAGTTGCCATTCTTTATATATCAATGTGATTGAAAAAATAATAAAATATGACAAGCATTATGGGATGGAGAGAGTACTAACTTAAAATTTTTGGATTCCTCTCAAATCATCACGCACCCATTCCCCTGCCTATTTATCCCTCTGGGCTCACTCCAATATTTTGTATTCCTCCAGTCTTGTAATGACCCGCCAGGTCATTTTTTCGATTTTCATGCATTCCGGCATTTTGAGCCTTCCAACTGCGGCTACATGTCATTTATGACTTGCCGGAACTGTCGGTTCGGTCATCGGACAGTTCGTTTGGATTTTAGGCTCATTTCCCTATTTTGGAGCTTTTGTAAAGAAATTGGTGTCGGAACAAAACTACTAGTAAACGATCTCAGATGGAAATTTTGACAGCGCCATAAGCTCCAAAACGTTGATTTAAGGCTAGGGGGACCCTTGGTTCAGGTCCCAAGGCTTCCAGGCTCGTTTTGGGTTATTGGGTAGATTTGATGAAAAATGGAACTATAGGTGTGGGCCCCATATTTAATCAAAACGATCTCAGATGAAAGTTTTGATGATTCCATTGAGTCCAGAATGTCGAATTTGGTATGGTAGCATAGTTCATTTGCGCGCACGTGGTTCTGAACAAATTCCAAGCACTCGATCGGAGTCCATTTGGACTTAGAAAATCTGATGCCTCAAAGTTTCTGGTGCAACCGCTTAAGCGGCCGAAGGACTTCTTAAACGGTAGTCACTTTAGCTGCCTTAACTACTTGGCTGAGGTCCGCTTTAGTGGTCAAGGTCCGCTTAAGCGGACTTCGCTATAGCTATCAAGTTCCACTTTAGCGACCTCCGCCTTTCTTTGCCCGACCGCTTTAGCGGTCATGTACCACTTTAGCGTACTACAACAAAAAGGAATTTTAGCAATAATTATTTTGCGGTAATACGACAATTACCGCTAATTTATTCACGGTAGGCAAAAGAACAGCGACAAATATATATTGGCCAGCAATAAGTATATTTTTAATAGCAATTCTAAAGTTAAACCAGTAAAACATTTATCTTATTTTTACTCTTCCCACTCCAATTACTTTTTCCTAGTAAATAATCTCCCGCATCTATTTAATTAAAAAAAAGTACTCTCTCGCCTTACTATTTCCCTGATGCAATTAAAAGAAAAAGAACAATAAGGTCGTCTTCTTTCGATTGCGGCTGCTACATCTTACAGAAGACCAAAATCACTATTAAGACTACCACAACCAAATTCTTAGTGATAATGTTCTCTCTTCTGCTTCTATCTCAATAGATCGTTCATTTTCTGTATATCTCTGTTCCATTGTGATTTTACCCATGGAGTTTTTGTGCAGCCGCCAATCATCCTCTGTTATGATGGTTTGTAGACCTAAATCTATTGTTCTAATGTCTAAGTACTCCATGGCTATAGTTTTATTTTCTTTTATCATTTGTTAATTTTTAATGTCAGGGTCATTTTTTAAATCTGGAAATAACTGGGTAAATCAGTTTGTTTAGTTCATCAAGTAAGCTTCAGAGGGAAAGAAATTATTAGTTATACAACAAAATTATCTGATTTATGAGTTTCATTGGATTAATGAAGCAGTCACACCTGATTTCATGGCTATTGGCCTAATTGTAGTTAAGTTTACACCAGATTACTCAATAGAGTCTTGCTTTGGTGCACAAATTTGATGTATGTTTTAATTCCTTATCCATGAATATGGTTCAGGTTGACACCGCATTTGTTGTTTTTCAACTGGTTTACTAGTTCATCTATGAGTTCTGTCACTCTTTTGTCGTTTTATCTGTATTATTTGGTGACAAAAAGCTCAAATTGTCCCTTACATTTAACATTAAAATCAAAGTCATCCTTCATTTTTCATGATAAGCACTAATAGTTCTCCGGTGATTTAAATATTGGTACACTTTAAGTTCTCTCCTGAACTATGTTAATTATTTAACTTTTGTTTGTAAATATTTCAATTTTCTTGTTACGAGGAGGAAAAGAGTGATGGTACTACCTCTTTAATGTAGAGCTAGCCACCATTATTGTCTATAAAAAAGAATAAAAAAAGTGACTAGAATGAAATTTAGAGATAGTAACATATATTTAAAATAGTTCAAAAATTCAGAGTCGGAGAACAAGAACAAATTGATGATACTATGTTCTCAACCTTCGCTGGCTCTATTGTGGCCATTATTAACTTTGCTTCTAAGAGGTATATTGTCTAAGAGGTATTAGGGTTCGGTTTTCTTCTTGGCGAGGTATGCTTTAAATTTTTTAAATTCGTATTTATATGGTAGTAGAGTAAATTTTGGTGTATCTCTTATTGTCAAAGTATGTTTCAGCCAAATCAGTAATAGCAGATGATTTTTAGGACTATTAACTAGTATGGTATATCTATTATAATCTTTCCTATTTGTATATTTTTTATTTCTTCTAGTTCTTCATCATATTTCAGTTTCTACTGATATAAAGTTAATTCACGATATGGTAAGTAACCTAAATTGGTTATATATTATATCTCCTATAGTGTAAAGAGGTTGTAGTTCAATATGCTTTTGGTGTTATTGATAGATTAGGTTGCATCTACACTTTTTAACTTTTGTTGCAGTCCTTAAAGCAATTTGAATTTACTAGAACAACGTAATTGCTAAAATTAGAGTTTTTACGAGTGCTAGCTACAGCAACCATAAGCCCCAAGTTAAATAGTATTAAGCAAGGTAAATGATCACACAAACTTCCATTAATACAAGGCCAACTAGGTAGGTAAGCATTCTACCAGGATGTTTTTTTTTTTGTTTCCTCTTTTCTGAGTTAAGGACAGGGAAAAAGTAATAGCAGGAAAAATGGTTTTACTTTAAGTTTTCAGAAGCAATTTTTTCCTGCTAGTTCGAGCTTCTTATATAGACTTAGATAACATAGCAAAATAATTTTTATGCATCATTACTAAAAGTAAAAAACACATACTTTCTCAAGAAATTTTGGGATGTGGTTACTCAACTGGAGAATAAAAGAAAATAAAGATTTATATTTTCTATGTTACTGTTGCTTAAGTGCTTCAAGAGATTGAAGTTAGTGAATCCGGACTAAGAGAAATGTCAAGATTTTGTAACTTATTTGTCTGAAGGAGTTTAGCACTCTTCAAAGGGTATCAGTTTCGACTCTAGGACTATGTTAAGTTTAACCAAGATATGATATGATATTAGGATTAGACATAGCACAACTAACGTGTGAAATTTTATCTAAAATATATTTTTTATTAATTTCTTCTCTTTTTTACTAACAGATTTTTAGCTTTTACTGTAATTGTAGAAAAGAAAATAATATCTTGAACATCATGGACAATCCACTAAATAAAATTTGGATGTGTTTTGACACACATCGTAAAGAATACTTGGATGGACCAAAATATTTTGTAACCCATGCATTTTCTGAAAAACAGAATGGAGAAAAAATTTCATGTCCTTGTACAGAATGTGTGCTTATCCATCAAGCAAATCGGGCTACAATGTATGATCATCTTGTGGTTAATGGTATCATGACGTCATATGATGATTGGTTTTGTCATGGGGAGTCTCTAAAGGGATCTAACAACACTCAAGTAAAATAATTGCAGTCAATCAATATCAAGGGGTGATGATATGAGAGGAATGATACATGATGCTTTTGGAGGCTTTACCCAGTTCATGGATAGTGATGTCGGCGAAAGGGGTGAGACGGAGCCAAACTTACAAGAAGATAGTGCTAATCCATCTAGAAATCAACTTCATGTGGAGGTGGATAAGTTTGAACGACTCATGAAAGAGACAAATGAAGAACTATATCCTGGATACAAAAAGTTTAGCAAATTGTCCTTTTTGCTGCATATTTATTGTACAAAATGCATGTACAAATGGTCCAATGAATCTTTTAATTCTTTACTTGGACTATTGAAGGATGTGTTGCCTGAAGGGGAAGAGTTGCCTCCTTCTTTCTATGAGACCAAAAAGATAGTTGAAGGCTTAGGATTAAAGTACGAAAAGATCCATGCTTGTCCCAACGATTGCATGCTTTTTAGAAAAGAGTTTGCCAGTAAGGATGTTAATGAATGCAAAATTTGTGGGGCTTCTAGATGGAAGAATAACTCTAAAAAACTTCCAGCCAAGGTTCTAAGGTATTTTCTTTAAAACCAAGGCTACAAAGACTATTTATGTCTTCAAAAACTTCTAAAGCAATGCAATGGTACCATGAAGAGTGCATGAAAGATGGAGTTCTACGACATCCTGCAGATTCTGAAGCTTAGAAAAGTTTTGATAGTAGATATACAGAATTTGTTGGAGATCCACACAATGTCCGCCTAGGATTGACTTCTGATGGGTTTAATCCTTTGGGCACAATGCGCACTGTTCATAGTATATGGCTAATGATTTTAATTCCATATAATCTTCCACCATGGATGTGTATGAAACAAGAGTTCTTCATTTTTTCCTTACTTATTCCTGGACCAAAAGAGCCTGGCAATAATATTGATGTTTTTTTGCAACCTTTAATAGAAGAGTTAAATGAGTTATGGAATATCGGGGTAGAAACATATGATGCCACTACTAAAGAGGTATTTCAAATGCGAGCAGCTCTTATGTGGACTATAAATTATTTTCCAGCATATGGTAGTCTCTCTGGATGTCCAACTCATGGTATGTTTGCATGCCCTTCTTGCAAAGTTAATACTCAATCTAAATGGCTCAAACATGGAAGGAAGTTTTGTTATATAGGGCATCGACGTCGGAATGATACAAAACGTTTGATGGGACTAAAGAAACAAAACCTGCACCTTGTGCAGTATGTGGATCATTAGTGTTGAATCAGGTTAAGGATATAAAATTTACTTTCGACCAGTCAAGTGAAGGGATAAGTGGGGTAATGAAAAACACATGGAAAAAGAGAAGTATTTTTTTTGTGATCTTCCTTATTGGGAGTATAACGTAGTGTGCCATAATCTTGATGTGATGCACATAGAAAATAATGTATGCGATAACATGATTTATACACTACTGGGTCTTGATAAAAAATGTAAAGACAATGTAGAAGCTCGATTGGACTTGAAGGGTATGAAAATAAGACCAAGCTTATGGCCTCAATATCAAGCTAGTGGGAGGACATATATTAATCCTACTTATTTTACAATGTCTTCAAATGAAAAGGAGTTGTTTTATGAAGTACTACAAAAGTCCAAGTTTTCACATGGCTATGCATATAATATCTCGTGTTGGAATCGCAAACGAAAGATATCTGGGCTAAAAACTCATGATTGTCATGTTATAATGCAAGAACTTCTTCCTCTTGCCTTGCAGAGATCAATAGATAAAAGAATCAGCTCTGTTTTAATTGAACTATGCACATTCTTTCGTGTTCTATGTAGCAAAGTGTTAAAACTAGAAGAGTTAAAGTTACTTGAAGAAAAAATTCCAGAAATATTATCTACTATGGAGAAATTCTTCCCCCCAGGATTCTTTACTATTATGATACACTTAGTTACTCACTTAGCAACTGAGACTAAACTTGCGGGGCCAGTACATTATCGTTGGATGTACCCAATTGAGAAGTACGAAGAATATCATTGAATTTTTATTATAAAACTTTTGTTGTTAAATATTATAATCAAACTAATAACATTACTTTAATCCGTAGGTATTTGGGTACTTTAAAATCACATGTTCGTAATCGTGCATACCCAGAAGGTTCAATAGCAGAAGCATATATAGTAAATGAGTGCTTGGCTTTCTGCTCACGGTATTTGGAGGGTGCAGATTCAAGGTCTTATTGTTTAGGTAAATGTGAAGAGGAGATTGAGCATGAGACTAGTAAAAAAATATCTTTTCCCTCCTATTGGGGAGTCGTATGGTGGAGTAGATGTGTATGAAATGGATGAGAAAATATTATTGCAAGCACATCGACATGTGTTTTTCAATTGCGAGTTAGAGGTGGTTGAGAATTATAAAAAAGTAAGTGTTATATCTATTATTGATTATGTGTATATCACTTTATTTGATAACAAAATTGATATATGTGAGTTACATGAATAGAGAACATATTGCTGAAATCAAGAGATCACATCGTAAGCGTCATTTGAAACCATATCAACTTGATCTCTTGCATTTCAATATTATGATAACACACTAATGCAAGGAAGATATTTCCAAACCTTAAGTCCTTCTGGAGTGCTTGTTTTCTTGGCTTCTGTAGAAGAACTTATGATTAATGCCTTCATTAGAACTTTGCTCCATCAAAATTCATCGTCAAAGAAATCTTCTGACATGTTGATCTTCCTCTTTGATATTCCACAAAATTGAGTTTTTTCTCTTAGAGGTTTTGTGTTTGCACTATTTAAAATAACTTTTTAAATTACTATCCTTGCATATAATTTGTAATGACCCTCCAGGTCATTTTCTTGATTTCCATATATTTTTGGTGTTTTGAGCCTTCCCATAGCGGCTACAGGTTATTTATGACTAGTCAGAACTGTTGGTTCGGTTATCGGACAGTTCGTTTGCATTTTAGGCTCATTTTTCTATTTTAAAGCTTTCGCTGTTTAGGATTTGGTCTCATACCAAAACTCCTATTAAACGATCTCAGATGAAAATTTTGACAGCGCCATCAGCTCCAGAACATTGATTTTAGACTAGGGGGACCCTTGGTTCAGGTCCCGAGGCTTCCGAACTCATTTTGGGCTTTGGGGTAGATTTGTTGATAAATGTTGCTAAAGCGGTCCTCGTCAGCTTTATATGATGATGCTTTAGCGGCTAGGATGCCGCTTAAGCGGACCCTTGCCCTTTTGCACCTGCTACTTTAGTGGCACTCCACCGCTTTAGCAGTAGGCATTTAAGCGCCCAGGTGTCCGCTTTTTAGCGGCACCTGGGGCTGTTATATCCCCTTTGTCAACCAAGTTTCTCTCATTTTCTCAACCCTTTCCCCCCATTGTTGAGAGCATGAGGAGTGAGAAAGAGTGGGGATTCACCCATTGAAGATAAGGTAAGTTAGCTCATCACTCCTTGGTCATTATTAATCAGTTTACCCACTGAATTCCATCCCATTTCATTGTAAATTCTTAGAAATTAGGTCTTTGAAATCCTAAGCTTTATGGGCTGATTTGAGACTCAATTTTTGTCCTATTTATGCTCAACTTTTGAGCATACTTTCCTTGTCCTTCGAGGGACCTCGTGACAGATTTAATTTTGGAATTTTCGTTAATGGGCCCTAGGGCTCATTTTTTACCCAATTTTAGGCGCCGAGTTTTATATTTCAATATGGGTGTCATTTTACTCTTGTTGACATATAGATTACTATTTTGATAGTGTGACATCAATGTAGGATCACGGAGTAAGGCGAACTATTTATGGACGATTCAAGAGTTGTGGTTCGGCAACGAGGTAGGCTTCGGTCTACTTTTCTCTACGAGATTATGTATAGTATAGATTGCATGCTAGGAAGGGATTATAGGATGTGAGTATGGATAGTGTAGCATGACTTAGCCTATTTTATGGAATTTGGGGTAGAGATGTGACCCGAACCCTAGTATAAATACTTGTTATTGCCATAAAGTCTTATTACCCTTGAATATAAGCATGTTAACCACAGTTGATGATTAAGGATCCTTCAATATGAGACTTACCATATGACTTAGCGATTCGGGAGGTTTTTCCCTAATTAGATCCTTGTGGTGGATTTATGCCCTTGATAATTGTAGTTGCCCAGGTTATGAGACCTTGCTATATTGGGAATATGTTATTGGGCCCAAGACCGTGATTATTAGACTAATTGGACTCTAGGTGAGTTCTACCCTTCGCAAGGGTATGATTATCATTTATAGACGCGTAGGCGCTTATGGTTGTATTGTTTGGATACTGGTGATGGCATGCATACTATCTTGCGTATTCATGCTCAATTAATGGTACGATTCCAATCAAAACTTTGATTTTACTATGATTTTCAAAAAGGAGATTTATTTCCGCTTTTCACTTTAAAAAGGATTATTTTATAACGGGAATCGTACCACCTTATTTACTGGTTTATGAGCATTGGCATTGGAAATTATGTTTTAGAAATTCGATCGAGGTTGATTCCAGTCCATTATTGATCCACACTCATTTTACTACTACTATTTACTTCGATCGAGGGATATTCAGACCTTTTGTACATTACGATGATGATTTAGTCCCGAGCATGATCTCGAGCAATGGATTTATGGATTTATATCATTTTAGTTGCAGTTCGAGTCTGTACAGTGATTCAGTCGAGGGATATTCTAACCTTTTTACATGATTATGATTACTTAGTCCCAAACATGATCTCGGGCAATGGATTTATGGATTTATATCCTTTTAGTCGTGGCTCGAGTCCATGCATGAATTATATATTTATATATCTCTCTCCGGTACTGTACAAAGTAGATGGATTATGATGCTTATTGGAATTCCTGGATTGGGACCATGTAGTGTATATGGATTTCTCGAATCCCTTGGGGGCCCTTCGTCCGAGACCTATTATGCCAGAGAAGCTTGATCACCGCAGGTCCTGCCTTTGAGAGCTTAGTGAGCTGGATGAGGTATATACACTTGGAAAGGTATGGTTTGAGGTTATGGAACAGGTTCGAGTTCGGTTCCCACGATATGGTTATGGTATTTTGGTTGATGTTGCATTCATCCATTCATATGCATTGCCTATCACCAGTATGATTGTTTGGTGCTTATATCTATCGGCCTTATGGGGGGTTTGTATAGGTATAGGCTATGGTTGTTGTTTTTTGTGTACTTTTATTAACCTTTCAGGCTTATGGGGGTCCGGTTAGGTACTTGTTTGCCCGAACTAGCCGGTTACTGTATTATTGATTATTATGGTTAGTTCGTGGCAGGTTGGTTGTGGACTGGTACCAGAGTTTGGAGGTACGTTTCTGATTTCTTTATCTTTTTGGTGAGCTACTTTATGGCTAGATTGTCTCATGACTAGTCGCACTTTGGTTAGAGGATTACTTATGCTAGTGTTAGCTCTCACACTTAGCCAAGATCCCTGAGATGTTAGGTTGACTCCCTCAAGTCATTATCTTTGAGTTAGACCTATACATATCTATGCATACACATATGATAATACTGTATATCCATCTCTTCCTTGTTCATCCATATTGTATATGAAATCCTTGGCCTTGTACACTACTATATATACATCCTTCTTTTACACTTCTTGGTATATTAGTTAGGGATATACGGTGTAGTACTCAAGTACTTGAGTAGGGTTAGGATAGGGTAGTCTATCCTTATTACCCTATTAGCATTTTCATGCTTGTTCTTGGATAGTTGCCCGTGGCTTATATTCATGCCTTACGTGTTATTTATGTTTGCATTATTTTTGGCGCTCAGTCGGTCGTTGCCTAATGTGTACCATATGTTTGGTACTTATACTACACTTCTGCAGCCTGCAGGTTATAGTAAGAGTTATCACCATTGGTGTGTGTATTGTGCGGAGCAGCTATCGATCAGAGATTTAGGGGTGAGGTCCTGACATTTTAGAGTATCCCTACCCTCCCTTTTATTGTTAGACTATTCTCTATGTTATGTCTGAGATGACTTGTATATATACACTTTTCCTGTATTTCATTTGTACTCTTGTTGTATTAGAAGCTCTTGTACTGGCTTCACCAAGTTTGGGTATATTAGCCTTGCTATTATATTTATTTCGTTGTTTCTTTTATTTCAATCAGTAGTCTGTTACTAGTTGTTCCAGACTATGGGTTGGCTTACCTATTGGTGGGTTATAGTAGGTCCCATCATGACCTGAGAAATTAAGTCGTGACAAATTGGTATCGAAGCCTAGGCTTACAGGTGTTGTTGGTACAAGAGCTAAGTGTTTAGTAGAGTCCTGCGGATCAATAGAAAACATATGTATCCTATCTTTGGGAGGGTACAAGGCATTCTTTGGAAATTCTTTTCTTGACTTCTTGTCGTGTGTCCGTACTTCTATGAGCCCCTAAGTGCTTATTTTGACTCCATTCTCTCTCTGATGGATCGTACGAGGTTATCGATAGATGCGGACGTGACTTCTGTGCGTACTACTAGAGTTTTAGTTCAGCATTAGCCAAAAGGTCTGGGGTCAGCCCAGGTTTTGACAGAGTTTGTGACTTCCTCAGCTTTTCAGGATTCAGTGTTAGAGGTTTCGAATTTATTTTTGGATACCCCCTGTTAGGGGTAAAGTCAGGTGCATCGAGTAGTTTTTAGATCAGAGTTGGATTTGTTGGTGTTTAGCAGGGTTCTCTAACTGTTTCAGAGTATGAGATTGGGTTTCTCGAATGGGCCTGACATACTCCTATGTTATTTCCTACTGAGCATGAGATGGTGCAGAGATTTATCATAGGGTTGACTTTACCACTCCGTTTGGCATCGAAGCATTTGGTAGTAGCTGGGTCTTCTTTCTCTAAGGTTGTTGATTATACGAGGGCTATAAAGAGGGCTTGCTTTGAGGCATATAGAGGTGGCAGTAAGAGGCCATGCCAATAATTTAGTGTTAGTGGTATTTGGTCTGGAGTTCGGAATCTTCCCAGCAGAGGCCAGCCTCATCTGTAGCCTATTAGACCTGTGCAGGTAGCACCTCAGCTTATGGATAGCCCTCAGGTAGATTGTGATGGTATTAGTGGACAGAGTTCTGGTCAGACATCAGGAGTATTCGATCTAGGTCTTCAGGCCATGAAGGTTATTCTGTGTCAGCAGGTTCAGTGCCTCAGAGTATTCCAGGAGCATGTTTTGACTGTGGTAAGGTTGGTCATTGGTCTAAAGATTGCCCCAGGCATGAGTTGGTCAGCTATTTAGGGATAGCTCATGTTTATCACTAGGTTAGAACTTCAGGGATTTGTTATGACTACAAAGAGACCGGTCATTGGTCCAGAGAATGTCCCCAACATGGGATTATTAGTCATTCATATCATCCGAATCCATCTCACAGTGTTGTGGCACCTTCAGTTAGAGGTAGTGCACCTAGTGCCTCAGTTGGTCTTTCAGATGCTCAGTCTGAGTTCAGACATGCTTTGATTCGTACTTCTTCGGGCACACCAGTGTTATGATTTTGGATTTCCACCATGATAGGTGCGCCTTTGATTCTCTACCTTAGTTTCTATTTGAGTTGTGTTGGGGTTTTCATACCCATCGAGGATTATATATCGTGATATTCTATATTGGTTGTTGTATGCCTTTGTGTAGGTTTATGCATATATGACTACCCCCGTAGATGATTCTTTAGTAGTGGATCGAGTGGATCAGTGTGGTATTGTTCTAGGGGTGTAGAATTTGGGTTAAAGTCCCATTTTTTCGCATATTAGCCTTGTTATGGCTATAGAGTGGATCAGTATTGTGCCTTCCTAGGGGTATAACATTTGGGTTAAAGTCCCATTTTCTTGGTATTCTGGCCTTGTAGTAGCCTTAGAGTGGTACTTGTTTTTTATTTTTGTTTTTGTACCACCTGCATCTTATTCTATTGATATTATAGTCATTGGTTTCACCTTTACTGATTCTTATTTGAAAGGCGGCTAGACTATCGTTATCTAGTTAGCATTTTCCCTTTCATGCAATTCTTATTTTATTGGATTTGATGGCTGCCTAGGTTGGTTATCCTTCCCTTTCTGTTGGCAAGGTTGGATATCTGATTGTGAGAATGAAGGTAAGTTTGACCTTCTAGGGCTTTGTTATGATTTTAGCATTGGTAGCTTTCTTCTATAGATCATTTATTTTGGTGATGCATTTGGGAGCTGTCCTTCAGATTTGGATAGTTCATCACCCAGTAGTGGTCTTGACCTTGATGTTGACTTTGAGTTGGGGTTAACGATTTAGTTCTATCGCCCGTTTCTGAGATTGAGAGGTCTGAGACTTACTTTTTGATTTGTGGATTCGTCTCCTGGTGAGCGTGCTGATCTTGGTTTTGGTATGAAGTTGGATACTCCGTTCTTCCTGTGTTATGGTTTATGGTTCAGACGAGTTACAGTTGATATAATTGGGAGTGCTTATATGACTTCTTGTTCGGCCTTATATGACCGCGTGGAGTGTTTCTGCTTGATGTTATGCCCCTATGGATATTTGTTGCCATAGATTGAGTATTGGTTTGACCAAATCCATGTTGAAGTTGTATTTCTCCGAGTTGGGTAAATAGGTGATTTTGAAAATTTCCCTTTAAATATTTGTTCGAACTGATATAGTTTTGTAGATTGCTTCTACTCAATGGTATGTTCTCGGTTATCAGCTGTTGGTTAACAAAGTGGGCGTCTTTGGGAGTGAGTATTTATTACCGTTGATTGGCTATTGGATTTGGCCAGATGTCGGTTGGATTGTACAGTCCGAGTTGCTTTAGTTCTTGCTTTCACTAGTACTATTTACAGCCTTGGAGTGTTCTTGCTTATGCCTTGTTGTATTATACCCTCCAGCCATTGTAGAGTTGATTGCTTGCTTTCCTATCATATTGTCTTCCCTAGTTAGGATTATGTTCTTCGGCGACATTTTGGTTTCAGCCCTTGCGAAGATTGTTGGGCATGTGCTTGATTTCTGGTAACAAGGTCGGTTTGGGTATTTGGCCTTTGTAAAGGCTTGTTGGCTCTAGTTGTGGTTCTTGACTTTCTTGGTGTGGCAGTTTGAAAGTTGTAATGGGCTTGGAGTTTGGATGCATACTCGTCAACAGGGTCGATTTGGATAGTTGACAACAATTATTTCAACTTCAGTCTTGAGGTCTTAGCTTGGGATTGCATGACTTGGTTGCATCCCCATTTTGAGGTTTTGCTTTAGTTGGGCATTCATTTATAGGTTGGCTAAGCCTACTCTTTGCATACCGATTCAGTTTTCTTTAGTTGGGATAGACCGTGCTGGATAGATGCTCAGAAGACGGTCCATCGGTATAGCATTAGTTTTACTTCTTCTGACCTTAGTTCCTCAGTTTTGGTCAGAATTTGGGACTACTTGCTCAGCAGAGGTAGTATGCTCAAGTTGGATTTAGCATGGCTTCACTCACGGTCGGTGGGGCATTCTGGAGCAAATCATTCAGATTCGATGGTTTATGCCTCAAACTCATGACTTTCAGTTGCGAGGGTCATCCAAGCCAGTTATAGTTTTGGCAAGGGATCACAGGTTATGATCAGCTCCAATGGGTGCCCTGGTAGCACCTTATAGGCTTGTTCTTACGCTTGCCATTATGGATTTTGGTAAGTCAGCTTCAGCCTTTTAAGGGTAACGTGTTGTGATAGCGCAGATAGGACTCAGATGACATTTTGTGTAGTTTGAATTTGATAGCAAGTTCGAAAAGGCAAAGGAAGGTTAGGTTTGGATATTGGAGTTATTGTATAATTTGGCCTTGGATTGCCTTTAGCCTGGCTGAGTTGTTGCTTGTTTACACTTGTATTGGTATGATGTCGGCGTTTTATGGTTTGGGTTACGTGCATCAGCCGTTCTCAGTTCAGTTGGAGGCCAGTTGGTTTTTGAGGTTGAGTTTTAGTTCTTTGGAAAGTAGAGTAAGAAGTTGGTTGAAAAAGGGATACCTTGGGTGAAATCTCTTTGAGGAGTTGCTTCTATTTAGAGGTTACCTGGGAAGTCATGCTCAAGGCATATGGGCTCAGTACCTCGTCCTCTCGAGCTTTTGGGTTTTTTTCTATCCATTGACTTTTGTGGACGAAAGACTTTTTAGTAGTGGATGTTGTAATGATGTTCCAGGTTATTTCCTCGATTTCCATGTGTTTCTGGTGTTTTGAGCCTTCCCATAGCGCCTATAAGTCATTTATGACTTGTCGAAACTGTCGGTTCGATTATTGGACATTTCATTTGCATTTTAGGCTCATTTTCCTGTTTTAGGGCTTTCATTATTTAGGATTTGGCCTTGGACCAAAAATCCTACTAGATGATCTCAGATAAAAATACAGACAACGCCATCAACTTCGGAACATTAATTTTAGGCTAGGGGGACCCTTGGTTCAGGTCCCGAAGCTTTCAGACTCATTTTGGGCTATTGGGTAGATTTATTGATAAATGAAACTATAGGTATGGGCCCCATATTCAATTGAAACGACCTCGGATGAAAATTTCAATGGTTTCATTGAGTCCGGGATGTCGAATTTTGTGTGGTAGGATAGTTCGTTTGTACGCACGGGGTTTCGAACGAATCCCAAGCACCCGGTCGGAGTCCATTTTGGACTTAGCTAAAATTTAATATCTGATTTTCTGGTATGACCGCTTTAGCCGTCAAGGCCCGCTAAAGCGCTCTACGCTTAAGCAGCCTTGTACTAGTGTAAGGCCTTGGTGGGCCGGCCAGGGGTCACTTTAGTTGTCCTCGTCCGTTCTAGTGGCTAGGATGCTGCATAAGCAGACCCTCGCCCTTTTGCACTTGCTGCCTTAACGGCACTCTACCACTTTAGCGGCACGTGCGCCCAGGTGTCTACTTTAGCGGCACTTGGGCCTATTATATCCCCTTCATCACCCGAGTTTTTCTCATTTTCTCAACCCTTTTCCCCCATTGTTAAGAGTATAAGGAGTGAGAAAGAGTGGGGATTCACCCATTAAAGCTAAGGTAAGTATTGAAGCTAAGGTAAGTTAGCTTATCACTCCTTGGTTGTTATTCATCATTCATCATTTTACCCGCTGAATTCCATCCCATTTTATTGTAAATTCTTAGAAATTAGGTCTTTGAAATCCCAAGCTTTGGAGGCTGATTTGAGGCCCGATTTTTGTCCCGTTTGTGCTCAAATTTTGAGCACACATTCCTTGTTCTTCGACGGACTTCGTGACAGATTCAATTTTGGAATTTCATTAGCAGGCCCTTTTGGCCTAATTTTGGGCCCGGAGTTTTATATTGTAATATGGGAATCGTTTTACTCATGTTAATATATAGATTACTATTTTGGTAGAGTGACGTCGATGAGGGATTGTGGAGCAAGGACAGGCTATTTATGGACGATTCAAGAGTTGCAGTTCGGCAACGAGGTAGGCTTCGATCTACTTTTCTCTATGAGATTCTGCATAGTATAGATTGCATGCTAGGAAGAGATTATAGGCTATGAGTATTGCTAGTGTAGCATGACTTAGCCTATTTTATGGAATTTGGGGTAGAGATGTGACCCGAACCCTAGTATAAATACTTGTTATGGCCATAGAGTCCTAGTACCCTTGAATATAAGCGTGTTAACCATAGTTAATGATTAAGGATCCTTCGGTATGAGAGTTACCATTTGACTTAGCGATTCGGGAGGTTTTCCCCTGATTAGATCCTTGTGGTGGCTTTATTCCTTTGATTATTGTGGTTGCCCAGGTTATGAGACCTTGCTATATTAGGTGTATGTTATTGGGCCCGAGACCGTGATTATGAGACTAGTTGGACTCTAGGTGAGTTCTACCCTTAGCAAGGGCATGATTAACATTTATAGATGCTTAGGCGTTTATGGTTGTATTGTTTGGATACTGGTGATGGTATGCATACTATCTGGTGTATTCATGCTCAATTAGTTGTACGATTCCAACCAAAACCTTGATTTTACTACTATTTTGAAAAAGGGGATTTATTCCCACTTTTCACTTTAAAAAGAATTATTTTGTAACGGTAATCGTACCACCTTATTTACTGGTTTATGAGCATTGGCATTGAAGTGATGTTTTAGAAATTCGACCAAGGCTGATTCCGATCCATTATTGATCCACATTCATTTTACTGTTACTATTTACTTTGGCCGAGGGATATTCTGACCCTTTGTACATTATGATGATGATTTAGTCCCGAGCATGATCTCGGGCAATGGATTTATGGATTTGTATCCTTTTAGTCACGGTTTGAGTCCGTGCACTAATTCGGTCGAGGGACATTCTGACCTTTGTACATGATTATGATGATTTAGTCCTGACCATAATTTTGGGTAATAGATTTACGAATTTATATTCTTTTGGTCGCGGTTTGAGTCTGCGCATCGATTATATATATATATATATATATATCCAGTACTGGACGGAGTAGATGGATTATGATGGTTATTGGAAGTCCTGGATCGGGACCATGCAGTATATATGGATTTTTTGAATCTCCTGGGGGGCCCTTCATCCGAGAGCTGTTGTACCAGAGAAGATTGGTCGCCGTAGGTCCTGTCTTTGCGAGCTAGGTGAGTTGGAGGAGGTATATACACTTGGTATGGTATGGTTTGAGGTTATCGAATCGGTTCGAGTACGGTGTCCATGATATGGTTATGGTATTTTGGTTTATGTTTCATTCATCCATTCATATGCATTGCCTATCACTAGTATGATTGTTTGGTGCTTATATCTATCGGCCTTATGGGGGGTTGTATAGGTATAGGCTATGGTTGTTGTTTACTATGTGCTATTGTGAATCTTTCGGGCTTATGGGGGTTCGATTAGGTACTTGTTTGCCCGGACTAGCCGGTTACTGTATTATTGGTTATTATGGTTAGTTCGTAGCAGGTTGGTTGTGGACTGGTACTCGAGTTTGGAGGTACGTTTCTAGTTTCTTTATCTTTTTGGAGAGTTACTTTATGGCTAGATTGTCTCATGACTAGTCGCCCTTTGGTTAAAGGATTGCTTATGCTAGTGTTAGCTCCCACACTTAGCCAGGATCCCTGAGATGTTAGGTTGACTCCCTCAGGTCATTATCTTTAAGTTATACCTATGCGTATCTATGCACACACATATGGTAATACTGTATATCCCTCTCTTCCTTGTTTATCCATATTGTATATGAAATCCGTGGCCTTGTATACTACTATATATACATCCTTCTTTTACACTTCTTGGTATATTGGCTAAGGATATACGGTGTAGTACTCTAGTACCTGAGTAGGGTTAGGATAAGGTAGTCTATCCTTATTGCCCTATTAGCACTATCATGCTTCCTCTTGGATAGTTGCCCATGGTTTATATTTATGCCTTACGTGTTATTTATGCTTGTATTATTTCAGGATCTTAGTTGGTCGACGCCTACTGAGTACAACGTGTTTGGAACTCATACTACACTTCTGCAGCCTATAGGTTATAGTACGAGTTATCGTCGTTGGTGTGTGTGTATCGTGCGGAGCAGCTATGGATAGGAGATTTGGGGGTGAGCTCGTGACGTTTTTGAGTATCCCTACCCTCCTTCTTATTGTTAGACTATTCTCTATGTTATGTCAGAGACGGCTTGTATATATACACTTTTTCTGTATTTCATTTGTATTCCCGTTGTATTAGAAGCTCTTGTACTACCTCCACCAGGTTTTGGGGTATATTAGCCTTGCTCTTATATTTATTTTGATGTTTCCTTTATTTCAATCAGTAGTCCGTTACAAGCTATTTCGGACTATGGGTTGGCTTATCTACTGGTGGGTTATAATCGGTGCCATCATGACCTGAGAAATTAGGTAGTGACGTAATTCATGTGTTTAACCATAAAAGTTTTTACCATTTGACGACCTTGATATCTTTTTTATTCTAGGTAATCCAGAGGCAAGAAAGGTACGTGGGCCTACTTTACTAAAAGACATTTGGAAACTTCCTTCGAGGAAGACAAATGATGTGACGTTTAATAGTCGTAACCAATCAATTAGAAAAGAGGGTCGCAAGCTTGCTAGCTTTCTAGGAATTATTGTAAGAAATCCAGAATTAACACCCCTTCACATAGATGATTGGAGAAATTTGACAATGAGGAAAAGAAGAAATTGTTGAATTTTGTGAGGGTATGATTTAGTTATTGTTATTATTATGATGATGATGATGTGCTCAAGCTTAATCTCTTATACATGATGTTATCTTCTATATGTTGGCTTTTATTTTTTCAGAAGAAGTTCTCTATCCCGAAACGCGGAGAACACTTTGTCTTAAAGTCACTAGGAAAGAAATGGAAAGATTACAAGTGCTATTTAAAAGGTGACCATATTCCAAAGTACAAGACTAAAGACGCTTTGCTGAAAAATAGACCAAGTCGTATACCAAGGAATCAATGGAGTGGTCTTGTTTCTTATTGTCTTTCTGAAAAAGCTAAGGTATCAATAAATCTTGAAAACATAATTCTAGTTGCTTATTTTCATAGTGTTTTTATTTTTGTTATGCTCAGTTTTTATTTATAATTTATAAGATATCTGTTTAATTTCTCAATGAAAGAGACGTACCCAAGAAAATAGAAACAATAGGATCAAGCAAAAGATACCCCACACAGGAGGATCCAAAAGTATTGCTACCTTGATGCATGAGCAGGTAAACCTGTTGAAATTATAAATTATAATATTTTAACCCTTTTTGTCATGCAAATTTGACATCAATTTTATTATACTAAGCTGAAAATGGGATAGAGCCTACACGAGCACATATTTTCTTATTAACTCATAAAAAAATGTGTGGATGGTAGACCATTGGATGATGATTCAGCCATAGCAATTGTAAGATTTCCTCTTTCTTTTATTTTCTAAATTGGAAAATAATTAGAAAAAAATGTAAAAGAGAATAAACAAATTCCAAATTGAATTTAATATGTATTCTATGGTTAGGACATGATGAATGAAAAGATGAGCAATAGTGAGAGATCTATTGACCAACCTCTTGAAAGTGTTGCTTGGAAAGGTGATGTGTATTCCTAGGTATTGGGAAATAAAAAGAGTGGGTATGCTTATGGTTTAGGTCTTGGTACAACTCCTTCAGTTCTATGGGGTAGTAGAACTTCTGTAGCAGAGGATTTATCTGATGAGGTTGTACAATGGTTAGAACAGGAGATAACCGAGTTAAAGGAGAAATAAAATGAAGAAATGAATTTGATGATACAAAATCAGGAGAAGATGGAATCAAAATTACTCTAAGTGAGACAATACATGCACAAATATGCTCCTGCTGAGTCTATGCCTCAAAATATCAATAGTACATCAAGTGAACAGGTAACTCAAATTTATAAAGACTTAAGACATTTTTATTGAAATTTTAATACTATAAAAAAATTTTAACGAAAGTGTTCATATTTACTAGGTCCCCGACGTCAACGGTGGCCGTGAACGAGTATTACAAACATCAAGGACATCTAGTATTGTTGAAAATACTTCACCTCACGGTACAACTCATCTTTATCCTTTGGTGCTAACTTTTCAGTTTTTCTTCTTAGTAAATCTTGTGGTTTGATGAATCAAATGTTGACTGTGTGCCTTACGTAATCTAGTGAATGCCTTACTTTGATTTGATGAACATATTTCATATTTATGGAAGAGTAATACATATCTTGAAGACTTGTTTGTACCAATATATTTTACTATATGTCTATGTCCTTGCAAGTTGGAGAATTACTCACTATATAATAAGTCAAAAATGAAGAATTGGTGGGAAGATTTACAGTGCATAATAGTTAAAACTTCCATGAGATACATAGGCTTGGGAGTTACTATAGATCACCATGAAGGAAAACTTTTAATCTATTATCAATATAAACTGAAAAGAGTTTCGGTTTTCTTGCTCATAAGAGATTTGTATTTTTTATTTTTTTTTCATCCCAGCTGCAACAGTACATTAAACTTTTATTGTCCATTCTACCGCAAGACAAAAATAGGTTTATTTCCCAATTCCTTTCTAGCAACTATTTCAACACCCCACCCCCTCCATCCTTGCTGAACATCTATCCCTGTATATACCCCCAATAAAAGAATAGAAAATAGAGATACCTTCTTCCTTATGGTGAGGCTCCTATGCTGAAAAGCACAAAGTTAGATCATTTCCTCTATTTGCTTGAGCCAAAATGTTGGACTGCTACTAGGGACATCCTTGTATGTCATATTTGTAAAGGTATTAGCTTTATTGTGCACAGCCTGCAAAAAACAAATTCATGCTTTATAGTGAATTCAATGTTATGCATTGTGTAGTTTACTAACAAGTACTCCCTCTGTTTCAATTTGTTTGTCTAGTTTCTTTCTTTTGTCAATATGTGTGCCTAAATAGTAAATCTCTTTTGGGTCAGTATATGAATCACATACTGTATATCCTCTATTTGGGTTTACATTTATAAGAAATCAGATAAAGTTTTTTTCTTTTATCAATATGTGTGCCCAACTAATGAATTTCTTATTGTTACTTCACAACAAAGTTTAAAAGGCTCAGACATTAAATTGACTAGAAAGATCAACCTCACTGTAGGACTGTGATTTCAGCCTCAACTCTAAATTTTCATTCATTATTAGTACTCCAGGGCAGAGAAACACATTTCAACATATATGAAACCATTAAACACCGTAAGCAACTATTTTTCTGATTTTTTCCTTGAGGGGAGGGATTAAGGTAGGAGCAAAATTACTATATTTATGAACCAACCAACAGCAAGTGAAAAACCAAGACCCACTACACTCATTAAGTTAGAAAATCATCATCATACAAGTTGCATAGAGACCTGGACAACACTTGAGGCTTTTTGCCTATTCCTGCTACACTCACTAAGTTAGAAGATCACCACAGAGACCTGAACATGACTTGAGCCCTTCAATACTATACTCACTAAGTTAGAAGATCACCATCATATATGTTGCATAGACACCTAATTAAGACTTGAGGCCTTTAACCAATTCCTACTACACTCAGTTAGCAGATGACCACAGAGACCTGAGCAGGACTTGAGCCCTTCAGTCTATACCTACTATACTCACTAAAGATACTTAGAATATAAAAAAAATGTGCTTTAATCTCATGGTCGTAATATGACCTTGGAGGTCTTACTACACTTTATGTTGTTGTTATGTTAATGAATTTGGACCTGAAGATCCAAGAACTACTGGTTGTGAAATTGCCTTGCGATGTTTGTATACATTATATTTCATCTTTTGACACATTTTATTATTTCAGGACGTGCAGTCTGAAGTTCAAAAAATCACACTTGGAAGACTTTAGTAAGAGGAAGAGGTGTTGAACTTATTCAAAGACATTATTGGATAGGATTGGTTATACTAGTACAAATGATATAAGTTTATTTTTTAAGTTGTGACATTTATAACTTGGATTAATGAGGTATAATTTGTTTTATGAATTAATAGTAATATGTTTTAGCATTTGCAAAACTTTGTTGCTACTAAGAGTCTCTCTTTTACTAATAATTTTGTTGGATTTCTAGTTATAAGAGTATATATTATTAGAAGTGTAAACAGTGTCATTTTATGGATGAATGTAGTAGCCATTATTAATGGAGGCTAAACAATTGCCGTTAAAACTTATGATTTTTAGCTTCAATTTAATTGAATTTATCAGTCAAAAGAATGAACGCTAAAGACGACATTAAGATATATTCCTAAGAGATATTGTGGCATTTAGAATTGCCGCCAAGCAATTGCCATTAAAGATGTCGACTATTAGCGGCATTAAAATGGACGCTAAAAGGGAAAGATAAAACATTATTGAAAAAGGATATTGTAGTCATTCTAATTGCCACAAACAATTGTCATTAAAACTATAGACTTTTAGCGGCAATTGAATTGAATTTACCGAACATAGGAAATGGATGCCAAAGGAGAATAGTTAGCATGAATTGAATTTAGCACCCAATATAATTGCCGCAAATAATTGTCATTAAAACTAATACTTATTAGCGGCAATTAATAATAGCCTTTACCAGTTTTTCTGACAATGGCCAGGAAAGCCTTAAGTGACCCCAATATTGTCGTCTAAACACCATTGGCCGGCATAGGGTATAGTGGAATTTCATTCAATTTTGGATCCACAACACATACGTCACATTCATAATTCAAAAGTTTTCTATACAAGATAGTTCATAGATGAGATAAACAATTGTATAGCTGAAAGAAAAGTCATCAAAATTCAATTTTTTTGTTAAGAGTGGGACGATTTTAATCTCAAATTTTGAATCTAAAATTTCAAATAAGAAAGAAAGGATCCGAGAAAAGTGTTTTAATCAGTGTGTTAACAAGAAAACTTATGCATGAAACTTCATCGGAAAAAATAGTGCTGACAAATACCTTTTCCAACCAACAATTGCAAACCCACATAAAATCTGTCTATAAATAAAATATATCTTTATTTTGTTATGTGTAATATTAACATCAAGTTAATTAATTTTCACAACCCAAAAACAAAAAAGAGATTGATAGTGACGAATTGAATATGGAGTTGAGATGAAGTAGAAAAGAAGAAGAAAGAGAAACCAAGAAAAGGTGAAAAAAGGAAAAATAAAAAGTAAGAAAAACATAATTAAATATAACTAGATGCATCATCCAATTAGAAAGCGACACATGTATAGTTTGGATCATATTTATGTTGGGTTCGAAATCGAGAGGGCGTCATGCGGAAGCTTATAGTTTGCAAACCATAGAGACGATAATTCAGACGAAAAGAAAAAATATACTAAAAACATATTATTAATATGGTTTGGTCAAACTACCTACATATTATGAAACTAATATCAAAAAGCATAAAACCTATTGGGAGAAATCTCCCCCTAGACAAGACTATTTAAGAACTACATTGTGGATGCTATTGTGTTATGGTATGAGAAGAGGAGTCTTCTATTTATAGAGGTCCAAAATCTTTCCTCCAAGCAAGAAATAAACCAAATACGGTAGAGTTTTATATTTTTCTTTTAGGAAAAGTAAAAGTAATTATGGTATTACTTTTATTTTCCTTCCAACAAAATAAAACTTAAATTTGGTAAAAAAATCAGGGCAAAAACCCTAACAATTTAGTGTATTTTTTCTGCTAACGCGCTTCCCAAAAATTCATAATATTTTTTTTGCCATGTCACATATTAAGGAGGTATTAATTTCACATCAAACTAGAATAAGGGGGTAAATAAATGTCAGTAAAGTTAAAGTGCTAAACTAAGTTATGCAGACAAGTTTAGGGGGAATTTTATGTCTTTTCTCTTAAAAAAACTTCATTAAACCTTCTTGGTCATCCTATTACATATAGAATGACCACATCAAAATCAAGTAATAGCAGAAGTCGTTCAGTTGAATACCTTGGCTATAAAGTATGCATATCTTTTATTTGCTTAAGTTCTTTGCATGAAACTTTGATTAAAATCTCCAATTCCATGCATTTATCAAGAGTTTTACTATTAAAAAGATTCAGGAAACGAAATAAAGGTAAAGGTTGATTCACTCAAGTAGTCTTTTTACACGCTAAAAGTAGTATACAAAACATCAAGTGGAACAAATTAAGCCACAAAGTTTTGATCTGGCAAAAGTTCTAGTTCACAAACTTAATTAGATAATGCAATTTCAATTATTAGATACTTTTACTTTTCACTGCATTCATGACAATCACACAAGACAACTACACCCACTTAAAGAATTGTCATATATTTACTCGCAGTGTAGAACTATTTTATATAATTAAGGCAACTTAACATATTGTGGAAGATCATTTACCTTATTTTTGAGGTTACCCATTTCAATGACTATGGGAAGTTGCCTTTTTATTTTTTTAAAGGTGACATGATAGTGTATAATATTATTTTTTTTGGAAGCATAGAGTACACAAAAGTTAATCAAATCCAAGCAAAAATTTCATTCTTCTGTGACTGGTAGTACTTTTATATAATTGTCCAACATAGATGAAAAGTGTTGTCTTCAATATCATTAACCCAAAAAAATCCGTTAGATGCCTACTAAAAATGCTATAAAGTCTAGTATTTTAAATTTGCTATGAAATAAAGTATAAACTATAAGAAAAATGATATTTGGCACAACTTGGTACAAAACCGTCTTTTTGGGGGTAATTTAGTAACTTTACATGGGTTTCAAGGTTAACCTTGTAACTTCCTACTTTTTTGCTACCCAAAATACCCTTGAAATTATAAACTACTCCTTGAAAATTTTTACCAAAACCACTTTGGGTTTACTGGATCTTCTTCTTCCAAGTAAAAGGATCTTCTTCTTCCAAGTAAAATTCACTGTCCAAGGAAAAGATAATTATCTTTCCAAAGACTTTTTTGCACGCCTAAATCCCTTTAGGCTCTTTCATACTCTTCATCTTGCACGCCTAAATCATCATTCCCAAATTTATACTCTTTCATACTCCTCATCTTCTTCCTATTTGCTATTCATCTCTCTCTTCTTCTTTTTTAGAGACTCTTTGTTGTTCATCTCTCTTCTTTTTTTTATAGTCTCTTTGTTGTTTATTCTATTATCTCTGTTAATTTTTTAATATATGACCAAAAAATTTTATGTTGTTTTTAGGGGCAAAAAATAAGGCATATACTACACTTGGGAAGAATGTGCCAAAATGACCAACGGAGTCAGCGGAAGCATCTACAGAAAATTTAAAACGTACGAAGAAGCTTTTGAAGCCTTAAAAGATTAAAATCTTGGAATAGATAGAGTGAAATTATTCGGAGGATTCTTTCGGGGAATCAGCCTGCCATTCATTGGTTGATGGAAAAAAATATCGGATGAATCTTTCAATGAATCATCCCGTCATTCACCGGTCGATAAAAAAAAATTAGAAGTAAATGATGAATATGTATCTATATTAACATATATTTTTGCTGAAATTGTAGTTGGTAAATTATTGAAATATTAATTTGCCTAGATTTTTTTGTATAAGTTTTTGGGTTGTTTTTGTTGTTAACGAAGTGTTTTCTGTTCTATTTTAATTGTAACTAGAGAACTTGACCGCGCTTCACGCGTACAATTGTTAAAAGAATTGTAAAAGAATCATTTTTTTCCGTTTTGATCAATTGTATATTTCCTCTATTTTTCAATGGTAATATTATCATTTTTCTAAAATAATAGTATGAAAATTGTTTTCAAAAAAATATATGAACTTAGCAAATTTATCATTTATCTAATGAGGGATAGTAAATTCTTAATCAATATAACAAAATATTTTCAAGAAAATATATGAACTTAGCAAATTTATCATTTATCTAATGAGGTATAGTAAATTCTTAATCAATATAACAAAATATATAATTTCCTAATAACACTATAATTTTATTTTATGCATTTGTTTCTTCTTTTGTAGAAGTTAAAATTAGTTGGTCATTATGCTGCATTTACCAACCAATTTAGTGACCTGAATGTTACAATTTCATTACTCCACTCACGTTAGTGGCAAGAAGAAATGCAGCCCTCCTATTTCTTTTGAACAGAGGATGGTCAAAAAATTAAAAAAAAAAAAAAAAAAAAAAAAAAAAAAGTTTGACACTATCAAAAAATCAACAATACCCTAGGGATTCGCCAAATTTGAAAAATCCAAGATACTTTGCTAAGGTTTCAAACGAACAACAATCTTCCCTAGGACCAAATATGGAGAGAAAAAAAAAGGATCAAAAAATATCTACCAAGAAAAGGGCTATTTAGGACAAACCGGATAGACGAAGGAAAAAGACAATAGGCAGAAGAATTAAAGGAAATTGAAGGAGAATTCAAAATGGACATAACCCATATGCAAGAAACAAAAGAAAGCTAAAATCTTGATACAGAAAGTAAAAGATATGAACTATTATCAGTGAATAAGATCCTTCTATATATTCAACAGTATTGTTTGAACCTTAGTTAGTAGTTTGTAGATATTACAACAATTAAAAAATCACGAAATTCAAACTAAAGAATTTACATAGAGAGAACATATACACACATACAACATACACACACCTTCCCTAGGATCTTAATCATAAGAAAATATATAATAAAAAAAAGAAATACAGAAGCAGTGCATAATATTTTGAGCTCTTGTCCGACACGCTCTCTGACAAATTGATCAACCTCCAAAAATCTTCTTCATCTAGTCAAGCTAAAGCTTGAATTTGATACTTTAAATAAATAATAATAATATAAGGAAAACACTATTGCAAATATGAAACAAAAAGGATACTCTTGAGCATGAGGCTCATGAAATAAAAAATTATGACTTTATATAGATGAAAATGGAGGAATATCATAAGGTATCTTAAATTTTATAATTAAATAATTGGGGGTTATGAATATAAAAACTTAAAGGTCATGGAGTTAATGATATTATTAAAAGTATAAATTTAACAGTTATAAGTTATGAAGGTGAAAATTTGAAAACAAATAAAAGATGACATATTTTCTAAATTTTATGGGAAAGACAAATAGGCAGACACCTAAGATTTTTCCTAACAAGGAATGTATTAGAACTTGACCATAGTAGATAACAAAAAGCATGTGAATTTCAGTAGGTAAAAAGATGCATAAACCAAAGTTAGCAATATATAAAAGTACTTTGTTTTAAAAAAAAAATTCTTTCCCTTTTCGTTTAGAAAAAGCACAATTTTAAATGTCTCTAATAGGAATATTAGAGAATAAGAATAAGATTAAAGAATATGAATAAATAGAAGGTATTAATTGACATATTTATTTTTACACAATCAATATATAGAGTTAAAAAAAGTGACTTTTGAGTTCTTTTCTAACATATAAATATTTAAAATGAGGAGAAAATTCCAAAAAAAGGAGAAAAAAAATAAATGTCATTAGAGGCTATAGAGAGGTGCCACATCACCTTCTCTTGATTCTACTTTATTATAATATATTGATTTAGTTTTCTTAAACTAAAATAAACGAACTGTATAAAATAGTTCATGTTTGAGAATAAAAACATTTGTTAAGTACTATTCTTGTTTAAAATCAACATTGGGTGACTTTGTTTGACAACAATTAAGAATGAAACAAATAACTTGGAAAATTATTTTGTGCAAGTAGGATGACCAAGTAAATTCATAACCAAAATTTTTTTAAAAAAAAATCATGTCAATTCAGACTTGAACTTGGGACGCAGCACTCCTAAAGTAAATGTATAAACAATCGTGCCAGTATTAACACATTTTTTTTTTTTTTTAAACCACAAAATCGGGCATAAAGGCCCAAAGCAGCATATGTACATAGGCCAGGCTCAAAAGTGATCTGGCCTAAGTTTAAAAAAATATTAACACATTTCAATCTTAATACTTTTCTTTAATTTATTATTTTGTTAGATGATTAAATTTTGTCAATTAAAAAATTTGCTTGTAAAACTAAATTTGTTACTATAAATTTGCCTACAAAATGGAAGTATTTTTAATATAATTAATATGAGAATAATAAAATAAACAACTAAATCTATAATAAATTATGATTTTCATGATTCAAACGAAACATAACATAATTGAGGATTTGAGTTTCAATTTTGTGATTCGATTTATAATTGAGACTCAATTTTATAAATTTTACTATTATAGTCAACACAAATAGTTGACTTCAATTGGAGATGTTGATTCAATTGGTATTATGATTGAATTGGATTTTAATTTTGTAAATTGTTACGATTATAGTCAACACAAATGGATTGACTTCAATCGACATCTCCAGATTGAATTGAGTTTCAATTGAATATGTAATTGTTACGACTATGACCAACACAAATGTAATTGCATTGAGTTTCAATTTTTAATTTATAATAGTACGACTACAGTCAACACAAATGATTGACTTCAATTGATATTACAATTGAATTGTGTTTCATTTTAATTTCTAATTGTTACAACCATAGTCAACATAAATTGATTGTCTTCAATTGATATTAGTATTTAATTAAGTTTTAATTTTGTAAATTGTTACGACTATGGTCAACATAATAAGTGGATTGACTTCTAATTGGGGAATGTTCAATCGGTATTATGATTGAATTGAGTTACATTTAGTAAATGCTACGATTATAGTCAACACAAATGGTTGATTTCAATTGGTATTACGATTGAATTGTGTTTCTTCTTAATTTCTAATTGTTACGACCATAGTCAATACAAATTGATTGACTTCAATTGATATCAATATTGAATTGAGTTTCAATTTTGTAAATTGTTACGACTATGGTCAACATAATAAGTAGATTGACTTCTAATTTGCGAATGTTCAATCGGTATTATGATTGAATTGAATTACATTTAGTAAATGCTACGACTATAGTCAACACAAATGGTTAACTTCGATTGGTATTATGATTGAATTCTTACGACCATAGTCAACATAAATTGATTGTCTTCAGTTGATATTAGTATTGAATTGGGTTTCAATTTTGTAAATTGTTATGACTATGGTCAACATAATAATTGAATTGACTTCTAATTGGGGAATGTTGACTTCAATCGGTACTATGATTGAATTGAGTTACATTTAGTAAATACTATGACTATAGTCAACAGAAACAGTTGACTTCAATTGGTATTACGATTAAATTGTTATGAACATAGTCAACACAAATTGATTGTCTTCAATTAATATTAGTAATAAATGAGTTTCAATTTTGTAAATTATTACGACTATGGTCAACATAATTAATGAATTGACTTCTAATTGGGGAATGTTAACTTCAATCAGTATTATGATTGAATTTTGTTACATTTAGTAAATGCTACGACTATAGTCAACACAAAGGGTTGACTTCAATTGGTATTACGATTGAATTGTTATGACCATAGTCAATATAAATTGATTGTCTTCAATTGATATTAGTATTTAATTGAGTTTCAATTTTATAAATTGTTACGACTATGGTCAACATAATAAGTGGATTGACTTCTAATTGGAGAATATTGGCGTCAATCGATATTATGATTGAATTGAGTTTTATTTAGTAAATGCTACGACTATAGGCAACACAAATGGTTGACTTCAGTTGGTATTACGATTGAATTGTTTCGACCATAGTCGATACAAATTGTTTGTCTTCAATTGATATTAGTATTTAATTGAGTTTCAATTTTATAAATTGTTACGACTATGGTCAACATAATAAGTGCCTTGACTTCTAACAGGGGAATATTGACTTCAATCGGTATTATGATTGAATTGAGTTATATTTAGTAAATGCTACGATTATAGTCAACACAAATAATTGACTTCAATTGGTATTACGATTGAATTGTTACGACCATAGTCAACACAAATTGCTTGTCTTCAATTATTATTAGTATTTAATTGAGTTTCAATTTTGTAAATTATTACAACTGTGGTCAACATAATAAGTGGATTGACTTCTAACATGGTAATTGTTACAAGATTTTATTATGACTAATTGTTACGACCATGGTCAGCCTAACTTTTACCTTTTTTCATGAATATTGTATATTTTTTTTAAGAAAATCCAATCTAATTAAGTATACTTGACTTCATTTCTAAAGAATGATAAAAAAAATATAAGATTTTTTCTATAAATTCTTTTGAGTTCAAACAATATGAAAATACATAAAATTTTAGTCAAATAATTTGAAAATACTTAAATCTATTTTAAAATGTAATTCAGCTAAAAATAGCGGCTGCATTTAGACTCGAACTCCTGACCTGTGAATTCAAAACTTGACAGTTAACCACTAGGCTGGAATAGCCACATCTGCTAGGATGCATAACTTTAATTTCTTTATTTTTAGATTTTGAATACAATTGAGTTTTCAGTCGAAGTTAATTTAATTGAAAGTCACCTTGGTAAACATCAATTCAATTGCTATTTATAGGTGGTTTTCCTTTGGTTCGTAAACAGAATATATCTTTGATCTAGTTAGTAAGAGCATCCACATAAGGTATGAAACTATTTTATTTTATTTTTTATTTCTTAATTATTTACTATGTTAGTATTAGAAATACTAACTGAATTCTCTCTGTTTATTTTTTAGAAAATAGCATCCACATAAGGTATGAAACTATTTATTTTATTTTTTATTTCTTAATTATTTACTATGTTAGTATTAGAAATACTAACTGAATTCTTTCTGTTTATTTTATAGAAAAAAATGAAAAAAATATTATTGATCCAACAAAAAATTAAGGAGGAACATGAGGAAACAAGCATATGTCTTTGTCACGTCGAAGAATGTTTGTTCAAACTTGAAAAAGGCCAAAAAAGGATGGCTAATGACATTCGTGCATTGTACACTCTATTAAGGAGTCTGCTTGGTCACTTTGAAATCAATCTGGATGCTTTACGTTCTCGTTCAGTTTTAGCATTCCCAAATGCTCACCCTCCATCAGATGATGAATGATAATTTTGTTGTTGACTGGTTGAGTGAATTAATGAGTGAATAATATTGTTGGTTAACATGTTGCAGTTTCATGTGTATTTATTTTTTATTTGTATTTTTAAAAAAATTTAGCGCTCAAAAGAGCAATGTGTTTTAATGTTACAAGGCTAAGTAATCACTACTACGTATAAGTATTGATTGAAAAGTAATCAAAATAAAATATTGAATTTGAAAAAAATAATCAGTCCTAAGAATAATTCAAATAATAATAATCACACCTAAATGCTACGACTATAACCTAACTTCATCTTCCAGGTAAAGTTTATTTTTAAGATGCATTTTCATGAATCAGAAAATAATCAAATATAATCAGTCAAAGTAATATAATTACGAAATGCGAGTTATTTAAATTTTCAGTCAAAGTTAAATTAATTGAATGTCATCTTGATAACCATCAATTCAATTGCTATTTATAGGTGTTTTTTTTTTGGTTTGTAAACAAAACACATCTTTGATCTAGTTAGTAAGAGCATCCCCGTAAGGTATGAAACTATTTTATTTTATTTTTGAATTCTTAATTATTTACTATGTTAATATTAAAAATACTAACTAAATTCTTTCTGTTTTTTTTTTTTTTTTTTAAAAAAGGAAAAAAATGGTACTGATCCAAGGACAATTGAGGGAGGAACAGGTGAAAACAAGCATGCACATTTATCACATGAAAGCATCTTTGTTCAACCTTGAAAAAGTCCAAAAAAGGATTGCTAATCAAGTTCGTTCATTGGAAACTCTTTTAAGGGATGTGCTTGGTCAATTCGAAATCAATCTTGATGAATTACCTACTCTTTTAGCTCAAGCATCCCTAAATGCTCCCTCCCCGTCAAGTAATAAATGATAATATTGTTGAATTATTGGCTGAATGAATTGAGTGAATAATATTATTGGTTAGCATTTTGCAATGTCATGCATATTTTTTTTTATTTTCATTTTTAAAAAATCTAACGGTGAAAAGAACTATGTGGTTTGATGTTACAAGGCCAAATAATCATTACTAAGTATAAGTATAATTTAAAAGTAATCAAAACGAAATATTGAATCAGTCCTAAGAATATTCAAGTAATAAAAAAAATTAAAATGTAGCTGCCTAGTCCCGAACTCGGGACCTAATGAATCTAAACTTAAAGTTTGACCATTTGACTACTATAGCCTCATCTGCCGGTTCGATCAACTCAAATTTTTAAAACAGTGTCTTCCATAAAATATATTAACAAAAAATTAAAAAGAAAGGACCTTTTTAGTGGTATATAAAGTGGTTTTCTGTCAAGATTTTCAATCGTTCACAAACAAGACAAACCAAAGGGTTTCTAGGTAACTGTTCATCCTCTTCTATTTGTTTTTCTTTTCAATATTCTTTACTTTACTTCTTTCATTATATGCTTCTTAATCATTTTATTTTGTTTTAATTTGAACAGAAATGGAAAGAAATTTGACGGAGAAGTACTCTAACGCTATTTTGGGAACACCCACAAATGATCATGTTATGGATCTTCACTTTCTCCTGATTGATACTTTAGGAAAGATGAATCGAATTCAGTCTGACCATGTGGAGATCTGAGAAAGGATTGGCGAAATTGATACCATGATGAAGGCGACGATGACCGCCGTTGGTCTTGAAAAGGATGATGTGTTACCCCCCCCCCCTCCTCCAGATGCATAATAGGGTACCCTAATCCCCCGACCCCACCCCATCCCCACCCTACATGTAAATGTTTTTGGTAGGATTAGTATTTTATTTAGTTTGATGGGTGGTGTCCCGTACCATTTTTTTCGCGAAAAGCGGGATTCAATGTGATAATTCTTTTTGGGATGATTTAAGGGTGAGAGTCGTCACCTAATGAATTAAGGTGTGTTAGGACACCATTTTAGACTAAATGTGAATTTATTTTAATAGTCTAGTCTACGTTAATCAAAAATTTGGGTAAGGGTTTAGGTTATCTCGAAAAAAAGGTGTTAGACACCTTTCGAGATCCACAAATGTGGGTCCTGATCGAATTCATATATTATGTGGGGGAGTTCTATGTAATAAGTAAAAGGCCGATAATTTTATTAACTACATAATAATTAATTGTTAAAATAAATAAATAATAAATTAAACATACAAATTAATTTTTAGCAATTATCTAAGTGATAATAAAATATATAAAGATAAATCAGATAAGCAAGAAGATAGAAGAGACATAATTTATAAAAAAAAAAAAAAAAAATTTTAATTAGAAAGTAAATTTAGGTTACTCCAAAGCAAAGAGGAATATGCAAAGAGTAAAATATAATTAAAGTTCTAAAAGGTTTGGACAAGGATTTATTTTATATTATTTGGATCAGTGTCTGACTTATTAATGGGTGACAATGTCGCATATCGCATTGTTGAATTTTGCTCGGGGCAACTTTCATCATGTCTGAATGTTCTACCCACCCCACCTAATTGGTTGTTAATCTTAAAGGGCGTTCTAAAGAAAACGATAAAAGCTAGCGTTACCTAAAAATGCCTACTTGTTTCAACTTAATGTCCAAGAGGCATTGGACTAGCTATTTTGAATTTTTGGGTCTAGACAAAAGGAAAGCTTAGGTTGCTTAATTAGACTCGGATTTTACGTCAAAACAAATAGGACTAGCAACTAGCATATAAAGGTCTCAAGCAAGCCTCTTAGTTAATTAAAGTTGATTAGGCGGTTAACATGCTTAAAAAGACGATTATTCATTTTTACATGATTAAGACCTATAATCATGATTTCTAGGCGAGACATATTAATCAAGGCGTCGAAAATTTAATTAATGTGCTAAATATTAAAATAAGAATGTTGAAAATTTATTTAAATATGTAAGAAATTAATTTTAATGTGCAGAAAATTAATTTAAAAATATACTAAAAATTAATTTAAATATGCAGGAATTTTAATTAAATATGCAAGAGATTAATTTAATGTGCTGAAATTATTAAAATGTGTAAAAAAAATTAACTAAAAGTGTGCACGAAGTTATCTAAATATACAAAAAATTATTTTAAAGTACTGGAAACTAACTAAACAAGTGCTGAAATTGACTAAACATGTTGAAATTTATTAGTTAACCATTACTGGAAATTCAATATAAATGCTGAAACTTAATTTTTGAAATGGTGAAAATTATATAAAAAATGCTGAAAATTATTATTATATGCAGAAAATTAAATAAACTTGTCAGAAATTCATTTTTTAATGCTAGAAACTCAATTTTTTAAATACTGAAAATTATTAAAATATGTTGAAAATTTAATTTGCACATGTTTGAAATTAATTTTAGTACGCTGGAAAGTGATTTAACTATATTGAAAATTAGTCTAAATATGCTGAAAATAAAATTAAATAGGCTAAAAATTAATTCAAACATGCTGAAAATATTTAAACAATGCTGGAACTTAGTTTAGACACATCAAAAATTATTTAAACATGCCGACAAATTATTGATAAGCGTTTAGCAATTGCTAAAAATTAATTAACATGCTAAAAATAGTTTTCAATATGTTGGAAATTAGTTAAACTTGTCCAGACATTAATTTAAAATATGCTTAGAATTAATTTAAACATACTTGAAATTAACTTAAATAAACTAGAAATTAAATTAAGGGTGCTGGAAAATAATTTTAAGTATGCAAGAAATTTATTTAAAATGTGCAGAGAATTATTTTAAATATGCAAGAAATTAATTATAAGTACAGGGAATTAACATAAAGTGCTGAAAATTAATAAAAGGTGCTGAAAAATTCATGAGAATTGAGTTTTAAAATGCTGGAAATTGATTTTTATGCTCTAGAAATTAAATAAACATGCCAGAAATTAATTATTATATGCTAGAAAAGGATTATAAGTGTGCGGAAAATTAATTGTAGGTGCAGGAAATTAATAAAAGGGTGCAGAAAAAATTATTTTTATTTTGCAGAAAATTGTTTTAACTATGCAGGGAATTAATTTATAAGCATGCAGAAAATTATTTTTAAAGTGCAGGAAATTAATTAAAAGTGCTGAAAATTCATGAGAATTGCTAAAAATTCAATTTTGGGATGTTGAAAATTAATAAAACATGCTGCAAATAGATAACATGCTGAAAACTGTTTAAAAATACGCTGGAGATTAATTAAACACGCAAAAAAATTAATTAAACAAGAATTAGATTAAATCGCCATGCCGAAAATTAATCAAATATTTTGAAAGTTGATTAAAAAATCCTAAAACATGATCTCTAGGTGATAAACCAACTAATAAACATGCTGAAATTAATTAGCAAACCTAAAATGTTTTGCCTAAGTGATAAAATAATCAAATCACAGAATTCCCCCATAAACATCCCCATAACTTTTATTACATAGATAGTTTATACAAATATTACAAACCCAGTAAATATAAAAGAAAAATAAAATAATAAATAATAAAAAAAAAGGTCATTTAGACAGCTTTAAGCACAACCCAAGCAACTCTTCTTCGTAAACTAATATCCACCCAGCATGATATCTGTTAAACAGAACAAGTGTGCAACAAACAAGCCAATAGAATTTGACATCGATTTTTTTTTTTTTTTTTTTTTTTTTTTAGAAAAAAAGGCTTACGACATCTAATACCAGAAAGTAGGACATCATTTACCAACAAAAGCAAGTAGCATAACTAATGGGTTTTAAGAATCAAACAGACATGGGTACTTGAGACAAACAATTAGAAAGGCTATAGCATGTTATCACTTAAACAGTTTAAGGAACACACCAAAACAAGATAACAGAAATATAGAGGACATTAGCATACACATTTCGAACATATAAATAAGAAAACTAATCGGTTAATAGCAGTTTATAGGTGAGAAAAATCAAACTTTAAGTGTTTCCAGAATACCAACAAGAGGAAGGCTCAAGGTATTTTTGAGTGTGACCAACCAAAGCTAAAAAATATTTAAGTGTAGAAGCAGTAGTGCTTGAAAGCATGCCATGAATGAGAATAGGAGGCCTGTTTATATAGTGAGCAGTCACAAAACAAAAAGGAAAGAGAAATATTCTGGAAATCAATTAAAGGAATTCTTGTTCCTTTAATAGATGACTGAATCTTTTCAAAATAAGACAAGTTCAATATTTTTTTTACCAAAAATACATAAGTAAAAATATATTCAAATTAAGGATAGGGGCGAAAAAGTAATCACAACACTAGCCAGCCTAATTTTACCATGTACATAATCAAGTATTAAAGCTGTCTTGTCTTTCGTAAAGGAAGAAAATCAACCAAGGCAAATAAATATGATTTATGAATGAAAACTTACCAAAAATACCAAGTCATATGTTTTAAATAAGGAAGGTGAATTAATTGAAAAGGTGTGACTATCAAATACTAATAGTTAACCACAACACTCACATAATATTTTGAATTACTAAACGCACCAAAAACAACAGTCAAAACAATTCGTTAACAAGTAGGAACAGAAAGTTCAAAAATCAAATAGAACTAGTATTCGTTTTTGAAAATTAGGGTTAGACCAAGGTTGGTAAAAAATTAGGGCTTTTAGCCTATGATAATCTAAGCAAATTAACAAACACTAATCATAAAGAGAATCAAACCAAAAAATCTCAATCAATCTTCGTTAATTTCAGATCCAAGAATTTATCAAAGCAATGAAAGGGTAGAAAAGAATTGAAATTTGAACATAAAATTAAACACCAAAATCAAACCTGAAATGGATTCTTAAGAACCCATCATGAGAATTCAACATTTTTTGGTGAAATTTGACCGAAGCAGGGATCAACAGTGTGTGATTGTGGGTGCTGAAATGTGCGATGAAGCTGATGATAATGTGGCGAGGAGGAGATGGAGATAGACGGTGGTGGAGTGGGGTTCGCCGGTTGGAGCAGGGGCGAGGGTTTTTCGGTCGGTGGTGGGGTGACAGGTAGTTGGTGGGGTTTGACCGAAGCTCACCGGTCACCACTTCCGACGAGTCTACGGTGAAGTGGGGGAACGAAGGGACGTTATTTGCCGGCCTACAGTGGCTAAACCCACCGGTAGCAGTGAGATGGAGAGGGAGAGAAAGAGAGAGAGATCGGGTGGAGAGAGAGAGGGGTGAAGCGGAGAGAGGGGTGTCGGCTGTGAGGGTGTGGAGTGAATTAGGTTAGGGTTTTTTCTTTTTGGGTTGGGGGGGGGGGGTTGATTAAAAAGAAAATAAAATGGAGATTTAATCTCAGTCGTTGGATCAATCTTGATCAACCACTGAAATTTGAAATTGCAAAAAAAGGTCAAAATTGAGTTATTTAAATTGGGTTCAATTTAAATTGGATTGGAATTTAAAATTAGGCTAGATTAAGCTCAATTTAGGCTAAAATTGACAAGAATTGAGTACAAAGTAGCTAGAAATTAAACAAATCAGAAAATTAAACTAGGCTGCTATTTAATAAATATAATAATAAAATCAATAACAATAACAAATCAATTATTATGAGAATTGTTATGCTTATATTACTATGAATAAATTACGTATATAAAATTGATAATACGTAATATATTATTTAAAGTTGATGATAAATAATAATTTGAAATAAATTATGCACCTTGTGAATTATGAATGCGAATTTTAAAATGCTATAATAATAATAATAGTAATAGACCACATGTTTGTAAATTATGAGTGTGCACATTTACATAAATAATTTAATAAATATTTACAAAATTATATAAAATATTATATTTAAATTAGTAAATTATATATATTATATAAGAATATAAAATAAAATGCTAAAAATAAATTGTGTACCTTAAAATCATGAATATAAAATGTCAGAATTTATTCAAAACCAAAAACTAATAATTTAAAACTAATATTTTTATAAAATAGCAGTCCGAGAGGAATATCGGGAGGTCAAAATTGGGTGTCAACAGCCGTCCCTTCGTTGCTTGGGAATGATAGAAGAATTGTTGAGCAACGAACGTTGACATGGTAGCCAATTTTGTCCGACCAAAAAGGATGGTTTCTGGAGTCAAAACAAAAGGGAGTTTGTCAAAATGGTGGGGCCGAGACTTGGTTTCAAGTCGCCTACATATCTCGGGTTTTACGAGAATCAGGTCATGTGCAGTTCTAAATTTAGGATGAACAATATTCCTAAAGAATGCCAATGATAAGGTATACGGACAACAACAAAGGTAGTGTCACGACCCGAAATCCCATTCGAGCCGGACTGGCACCCGAAGCCGATATGGCCCGAGAGAACCAATCTTTGCTCATGAACCTTCGTATACGTATCCTCGTATGAATCTTATTAGACCTCATGCAACTATGCGGAAGACATGAATCATGGAAACATATGCTATAAATATATATACAAAACTTGGCCGTTGGAGCCATTGCGTTGAACTGAATGTACATATCTTACATCCATATACCCACATATGTCTACAAAAGCCTCTAACAGATGCATCAATAAGACCAACTTAGAGTCGGGACAAGTCCCCGCTTTATACTACATTTACAATATCAAAACAAATATACAACTATGACCCAGAAAGCTCCGAACCAAGTGGAGCTCACCAAAACTCTGCAAATGATCCCCAGTCTACAGAGGAGGTCTACTAATGCCTGCACCTGCAACATGTAAGGTAAGTCCCCCGAGGGGGTCAGTACGAAGAATATACTGAGTATGTAAGGCTCATAAGAAATAACATCATACATGAGAATATCCATATAATAAAATATGAGAGAATAGTCAATGTGGATAAACCATCATTTTATATAATATCTTTTATGATTACTCTCCTTCAAGGGCAATTACCTTCACTCAAGAGACTTGCCTCCAATAGATTGTTTCTTGCTTCTATTTTCATTACCACTATTGTTCATCTACTTGGTTAGTAGGTTGTAAAAGAATAACATTCATCCACATACATCCACTCTAGTGGTGGGGTAACAATATAACATACATCTACTCTATCGGGGGTTAATAATATACCGTACATCCACTCTATTAACGTACCTCCACTCTATTAACGTACATCCACTCTCATGGTGGGTTAGCATACATCCACTCTATGGTGGGTTAACGTACATCCACTCTCATGGTGGGTTAACATACATCCACTCTCATGGTGGGTTAGCATACATCCACTCTATGGTGGGTTAACGTACATCCACTCTCATGGTGGGTTAGCATACATCCACTCTATGGTGGGTTAACATACATCCACTCTCATGGTGGGTTAACATACATCCACTCTCATGGTGGGTTAGCATACATCCACTCTATGGTGGGTTAACGTACATCCACTCTCATGGTGGGTTAACATACATCCACTCTCATGGTGGGTTAACATACATCCACTCTCATGGTGGGTTAATAAACATCCACTCTCATGGTGGGTTAACATACATCCACTCTCATGGTGGGTTAGCATACATCCACTCTATGGTGGGTTAACGTACATCCACTCTCATGGTGGGTTAACATACATCCACTCTCATGGTGGGTTAACATACATCCACTCTCATGGTGGGTTAGCATACACACATCTTTATTCACTTCTTATTTGGGAGAGATTGATTTATTCACTTATGAGAGATCAATATATTGAAGATCATGACACTATTTGAACACACAAGTATGCTTTACCTCACTCTTATACTTCATGAGATTAACACCTTAACTTGTGAGGGATAGATATATTAGCTCGCACTTTACCTCCTTCACTAATCTTATGAGATTTTATATAAGTAAGTATATGATACCGGACCTCCACCTTTGGTGGGCTATAATAAATAACATAGCATAATATTGGGATTATTCCATATTGACCGTATACCCTCTAGAATGTTATCTATACTCAATGAAACATATAGTAACCATGCACGTTACTTCTTTACAATCTTATACCCCTTACCTAGTTATGAAAGTGACACGTTAAAGATCATGACACTAAATCTCACACTTATATACACATCTCACTTCACTCCTTCACTTCATGAGATTGACATCTTCACTCATGAGGAATAATTATACTAACTTGCACATCACCTCTCTTATTACTCTTATGAGATTGGTACTTTTACTTATGAAAGATTGGTACAAGGGTAATCATCATACTATAGGACTTTGGAACAAGACATGATTGGAAAATGCCATCCAAGATGAAATAGATTCTCTTATGTTATTACTCTCTTGAAATAGTTCTCCTCGAAATTTCAACGTTATGACATCTTTGGAACTTCAATCAATGAACAAGAGATAAGTGAATCATAAGTCATCTAATAATAGGACATGTATGGATAACAATATACGTCAACATGAATTGATATACTTCAAGCCTCTCGGAATTGAAACAAGTCCAATGTCAATGTGAACAATATGTTGCAAAAGGATATGCAAAAAAGAACCTTACATACCTTGTATTCTCAATACGAATATACAATCTTAGACGTGCATACAATAGTCCCGCTCCTTCCTTATGTTTCACTCTACAAAACAAGTACATAACGGAACCAACATTAACCACCAACTACCTTACAATGGCATATAACGACAATAAGTTACATGTTTGGCTTTAACATGTCATTTTTCCCTTGACAATACCATTGATGAAAGCATCATACCAATAATCCCACAATATGCCCAACATTGACCAACACATGATAATCAATAGCATATCACACCAAGTTCATATTTTACACTTCTCCATCACCACCACATCGCAATTATTCCATCAAATTACTTCACTACACCTCACAACAACAAATCGGCCAAAATCCCATAATTTACACTTATAGAAAAATAACAAGTTTTTTATCATAATCACACCATATATGTTGTTATTCTATCCATACCATGCTCTTTCATCAAACCCACAAGTCATATTTCAAATTACAATTCCATGGATAACACATCTTTTAGCATAAACACAAAGTGCCATATTCAACACTTTCAAGCATAACCAACATGATCTACATACTCTCCCATGCATATAATATATTAATCCATAAGAATAATCACTTACCTAGGCTTGGAAGATGATGATCTTGCTCCAAGAAGTGCCTTAGGGTTTTGAGAGCCAAAGAAGCTTTCTTGAGAATTCTAGAAAAAAAAGATAGAAAAGCATGTGTATTTTGTGGGTTAAAATCTGATTTTTGTGCCCCTTTTATAGAGCCTTGAAGTCCTCTTTATCCACCTTGCTCAATTATTAATTAGTCAAAGGAAGAATGGGTCATTTGACCCATTCTTGGCCCATGTCTTTTGCCTCATTTTGGGCCTCTTTTGAGGCCAATTCACTTAACCCAATAAAACTAATAATTTCTCATGTTTAATTCATTTCATACGCGTTATGACAATATTCCCACTCACATAATTCATACTCGTAGCCTCAATTCCAAAAACAAACAATCCTAGCCACGTATGGCTTATTTTGACTACAAGGGTAAAATTGTCATTTTGATGTCAAATTCATTCTCGAGTAATTTCATCATACCAATATAATACTTTACTCATTCCATGTATATACTCGTTGTTGTAGAAGAAACATGGCAAAAATCGGCTCGGTACGTCCCCGGGCACCCTTGGGACTTAAGAAATTTTCAACTTTTGAAAAGTGGAAAAACCATCCTGGCACGCCCTTGGGCGCGCCAGCTTGCTGCCTCTGGACTAAAAATTTTAGCCCAGAGCAGCGTGGCACGCCTGAGCCTTAGTTTTTCTGAAAATTTCATTTTTCGACTTTTCTTCGCGGGTTTGGTTAGATACTTCAAGTCCTATTCTTTAACTTACTTCTTACCCTTAATATACTTTGTTTAGAGGTACTCTTATCCTCATTTTGAACCCCACTAATGTTCCACGAAAATCACAAAACACCTCTTATGAAGGGCTAATCACATGTACGAAGCCAAATTTTCAATTTTCTCATCATTAACATTATCAAATATATACTTATGGCATCTCGACATCGAAGTAACCATTGTTCAATATCGTCACATAGGGTTAGGAGTATACGGGGTGTTACAGGTAGTATGGGTCAATGATATTTGAGTGGGTAGAATTCAAAACTGTAGTTGAATGAGAAGAGTGGGAATGAGAGGTGAATGTGTTTCAAGCTGTATTGGAGTGACTGAAAGAAAGTGGAGTTGTATCTCATAAATGTGAGCGAGAGTTACTCCCATTTTTAATTCGCTCTTCTTTAATCACCTGTGAGATTTCTAGTATAACTAAATAAAATGGTTAGAGCATGTATATCAAATAAATAATAAGTAATTATTGTGAATATTTAAACATGATGCAATTTCCCATTCAGACTATGAGTAGTTTCTTTAAGACGACAAAGATGATGTCTTAAGATATGATGTCTTAGGGCCATGATAAGCGGAAAAATAAATCCTAAGGCCATGAAATGATGTCTGCCGGCCATTAAGATGAGGCCTTTAGACTATGATGCCTTTGGAGCATGATAAGCAAAAAGTAAATTCTAAGGCCATGAAATGATGTCTGCTGGCTATGAAGATGACTCCTTTAGACTATGACGCCTTAGGGTAATCATATGAGGATTAAAAAGAGTGCATCTGTCCTGAATAGTATAATGTGACTTTGAACTTAGTTTGTAATAGTCTTATAAGACGTCTGATGTCGAACTTGTCAATGTATTGTGTTGTTGGACTGGCTGTCGGGCCTGTAGGTGCACTGTGTTGTTGGACTGACTGTCTGGCCTGTCGATGCACCATGTTGTTGGATTAGCTGTCGGGCCTGTCGATACACCGTGTTGTTGGATTGGCTGTCGGGCCTGTCGATGCACTGTGTTGTTGGACTGGCTGTTGGGCTTATCGATGCACTGTGTTGTTGGAATGGATGTCGGGCCTATCGATGCACTGTATTGTTGGACTGGCTGTTGGGCCTGTCGATGCACTGTGTTGTTGGACTAGTTGTTGGGCTTGTCGATGCACTGTGTTGTAGGACTGACTATTGGGCCTTTCGATGCACTGTGTTGTTGGACTGGCTGTCGGGCCTATCGATGCACTATGTCGTAGTTGAGAAGGTGAAGTAGCTTAGCCTCTTCCCCGTGTTATAGTAGAAGTCATTTGTGACAAAATCGTTCAGGTTGTTGATTTCGCAATTTGTACTTGTTATTTCTGCACTCAAAGAAAAGTTGTAAGTTTGTAAGGGGGGAGGTTGATTTGTGCCTCTGTGTTGATTGACGTGTCTTCTCCTTGCTCGGTGTTGCAGACTAGTGATGGTCTTTCTCCGGTCATTCACTTGGGTAGGGAATAAAATAATTTTGAAATCATATTTTGAAAACATTTGCCTTTTAAAACAAAAGTAAGAAATGAAACGTGGAAAACGTTGTTTGTAAAGAGAATATGAAATATTATTGAGTCATTGACCGTGACATGCTTCGAGACACCGCAACATTTTATAAGAAATTATCTTCATGTCTAGAAATTTTTGAGTGCAAAAATTTCTGCCCCAGTGTAAAGTTGATTGCTTCAGTAGGTTGTAGGGATTACTTGTCATGAATTTTTGAGACCTTCTCAAAAATTCTACCCCAGTATCATAGTTACGCAAATGCTATCCCAAAATTCTGCCCCAGTTACATGCTTATAATGAGAAATAGGAGAATTTTATTATGATAGGACCGAACTCCAAAGGAGCGCCTACTTATCCCTCTTAAACGGGAATCAAGTCAAACATAGTTCCAATTACAAGGTAAGAAGGCATGAAATAAAGCTTAAACATAATATCTCTTAATAACATATGAATTGATAGGCTTAGACCAAACTTTGCCATCCATTGCTACAAGTATGAGTGCTCCTCCTGTCAAAACCCGATGAACCATATAAGGACCTTGCCAATTCGGTGAGAATTTACCCTTTGCTTCATCTTGGTGTGGAAAAATCCTTTTCAAAACCAATTGCCCGGGCGCGAAGTGTCTTGGTTTAACCTTCTTGTTAAAAGCTTTGGCCATTCTATTTTGATAGAGTTGACCATGATAGACTGCGTTTATCCTCTTTCTGTCTATGAGTGCCAGCTGCTCGAATCTATCTTGTACCCATTCAACGCCACTCAATTCTTCTTCCTGAATAATTCCGAGAGAGGGTATTTCTACCTCAGCAGGTATTACTGCTTCACTACCATAAACCAGAAGATAAGGTGTGGCTCCCGTAGAGGTTCTGATTATAGTGCGATATCCTAGTAGGGCAAAAGGTAACTTTTCATGCCAATGCCTGTAATTATCAATCATCTTTTGAAGTATCCTCTTGATGTTCTTATTGGCAGCTTCCACCACTCCATTCATTTGTGGTCTATATGCTGTGGAGTTTCGGTGCTTGATCTTGAACATCTCACGTGTTGCTCTCATTAAATCACTATTGAGGTTGGCACCATTATCTGTAATAATAAACTCAGGTACTCCAAATCGGCAAATGATGTGATTTTGAACAAAATCATCTACGACCTTCTTTATGACTGACTTATGAGAAGTGGCTTCAACCCACTTAGTGAAGTAGTCAATTGCAACAAGAATAAACTTGTGTCCATTGGACGCGGTCGGTTCAATAGGACCAATGAAATCCATGCCCCAAGCTGTGAAGGGCCAATGGGAGCTAGTGACATGGAGTTCATTGGGAGGAACTCGAATCATGTCGGCACGAGTTTGGCATTGATGGCATTTTTGCACATAACGAATGCAACCAGTCTCCATAGTCAACCAAAAGTAACCTGATCTCAATATCTTCTTTGCCAACATAAATCCATTCATGTGTGGACCGCATGTTCCAGCATGTATCTCCTCAATCAACTTGGATGCTTCCCTAGCTTTGATGCACCTTAGCAAACCCAAATTTGGAGTCTTTCTATATAGGATTTCTCAATTTAAAAAGAATTGGTTGGCTAACCTCCGAACAGTGTGCTTCTGAATACTCGTTGCATTCTCTGGATAATCTCTATTTTTCAGATATCCCCGTATGTCAGTATACCATGGTTTTCCATCCACCTCTTCCTCTACATGAAAACAGTATGCAGGCTGTTTTTGTATGTGAACAGGGATGGGGTCAATATAATTCTTGTCTAGATGCTGGATCATAGAAGACAAAGTGGCCAAAGCGTCTGCAAACTTGTTCTGGATTCTTGGAACATGCTTGAACTTTATCTTGCGAAACCTCTCGCGAAACTCTTGTATACAATCTAAGTATGGTAGGAGTTTTGTGTTTTTTATGGCCCACTCATCTCGTATTTGATGAATCAACAAATCCGAATCTCCAATATTTCCTGGATATTCCAATCGATTGCCAAACGAAGCCCTAAAATGCAAGCTTCATATTCAGCCATGTTTTTAGTGCACGGGAATCTAAGCTTGGCCGACACAGGATAATGTTGACCAGTCTCCGAGACAAGAACGGTGCCAATACCTACTCCTTTGAAATTTACTGCTCCATCAAAGAATAATCTCCAGCCATCATATTCTTCAGAGATATTCTCCCCAACGAATGCCACTTCTTCATCAGGAAAGTAAGTTTTCAACGGCTTATACTCTTCATCCATGGGATTCTCGGCCAAATAATCTACCAATGCTTGCTCTTTTACAGCTTTCTGCGTGACATAGACTATGTCAAACTCACTTAATAGTATTTGCCATTTAGCTAGCTTCACTGTAGGCAATTGTTTCTGAAATATATACTTCAGAGGATCCATTCTAGAGATTAAATAGGTAGTGTATGCTGAGAGATAGTGTCTCAATTTCTGAGCTATCCAGGTAAAAGCGCAACACATGCATTCCAGTAAGGAGTACCGAGCCTCATAAGATGTAAATTTCTTGCTCATGTAATAAATTGCTTGCTCCTTTCTGCCTGTTTCATCATGCTTCCCCAGAATACAACCAAAAGCATTATCTATCATGGATAAATATAGTAATAACGACCTACCAGGTTCGGGAGGAACCAGGACGGGAGGATTTGATAAATAATTCTTGATTTTGTCGAATGTCTATTGACACTATGTCGTCCATTCTATAGCCGCGTCCTTCTTTAGTAACTTGAAAATTGGCTCACAAATAATAGCAGACTGAGCTATGAAGTGACTGATATAGTTAAGGTGACCCAAGAAACTCATTACCTCTTTCTTGCTTTTTGGAGGCGGAAGATCCTGAATAGCTCTTATCTTGGCTGGATCCAATTCTATACCTCGTCGCCTGACAATGAATCCCAACAATTTTCCAGCAGGGACCCCGAAGACACATTTTGTAGGATTTAACTTCAAATTATACTTCTTTAGTCTGTTAAAGAACTTCTCCAGGTCGGCCAAATGACATGATCCGTTTTTGGATTTAATGATGACGTCATCCACGTAAACTTCAATTTACTTGTGGATCATGTCATGGAACAGAGCGGTCATGGCCCTCATGTATGTAGCTCCAACATTTTTCAACCCGAAGGGCATAAACTTGTAACAATAGGTTCCCCAAGGTGTAATAAAAATGGTTTTCTCAGCATCATCATCATGCATCTTTATCCGATGATAACCGGAGAAGCAATCCACAAATGATTATGTTTCATGCTTGGCGCAATTATCGATTAACAAATGTATATTTGGGAGCGGAAAATCATCCTTCGGGCTGGCTTTGTTGAGATCCCTATAATCCACACAGACTCTGACCTTTCCGTCTTCCTTAGGAACAAGCACGACATTGGCTAACCATGTAGGATACTCAGTTACTCGGAGGATACCGACCTCAATTTACTTCGAAATCTCCTTTTTAATTTTCAAACTCAGATCGGGTTTGTATTTTCTCAGCTTCTTCTTAATAGAAGGATAAGATGGATCAGTGGGCAACCTGTGAGCTACTATTGACGTGCTTAGCCCTGTCATATCTGCATAAGACCAAGCAAAAACATTCGGATGTTCCCTTAGAAACTAGACGTATTCCTTTTTCTCATCTTGTGGCATGTAAATACTAACATGGGTTTCTTTTATTGTCTCAAAATTCCCTATGTTTACTATTTTCGACTCTACTAAGTTTGCCTTGGGTTTATCTTCAAAATCTTCAACCTTACTAACAAATTCCTCGGGCACTTCACTTTCTTCCACCTCTTCTATTTCACTTATATTATGTTGCGTAGTCTCATTATGTGTTACAATCTTAGACTCAATATTTTTAAAAGTGATTTTGCCAAGTGCCCGGCGAGGCCTGAAAGGAGTGGCAGTCCAATTGTTGAGTGTAGACTTTTTTTCAATGTTCTGACTAGGGGCTCCTGTCTCCTCACTGATGATGATGTTACAATCTTCTTCTTCAGATTCAGTCAAAAACAAATTCTTCAGACTATCCAGTATTTCATCTTCACCATAAGAAACTTGGTAGAGTGGAAAATTTGGTATAATGACAACGAAGGATCAAATGCATGACCCTCGTCCATGTAGCCTAACCCAGAAGTGTCATTCTTCACAGAAGGATGTACGGGTTCAACTATTCCATGTAATCTGGCCCCAAGACCCTTACCTGGTTCATATCCAGATTTAGGCATTTTCTCACCCTTAATCTTCCAACTCAGTTCTTCTTCAATGATTCCAACCAGCTCTAATGTGTGGAACATTTCTCCATCAAGAACTTTCTTTCCCTCGATAACATATACGGGATATCCTCTTTCACCATGTATTACCATCTCTTGGTGATCATACTCAAATTTGAGACATTGGTGCAGCGTGGAGGGGATTGCACCAACCATGTGAATCCATGGCCTATCAAGCAGGAGATTGTAGGAAGAGGGGATGTCCATTACTTGAAACGTTATGGGGAAAGTGATAGGGCCCATTACCATGTCCAATGTGATCTCTCCAATAGTATCTTACTGGGAGCCATCAAACGCTTTCACGTTCATCTTCCAATTTTGCATTTTAGCCAAATCGACCTCCAACCTTGTTAGTGTACCCAAAGGACATATGTTTAATCCTGAACCTAGATCAATCAGCACTCGAGATACAATCCTTTATCCATACTGCACTGTAACGTGCAAGGCTTTATTGTGCGACCTTTCTTCAGGTGGCAGCTCATCCTCATGAAAGGATATCTTGTATGCCTCGAATACCTGCCCGACCATGTGGGCCATATCTCCTCCTATTATAGTAGATGGTACATAGGGTTCACTTAACACCTTAATCAGAGCATTTTTATGGTATTCAAAAGTCTGCAACAGTGTCAGGATGGATATTTGAGTTGGGGTCTTGTTCAGCTGATCTACCACAGAGTATTCTGTAGCCTGTATCTTCTTCCAAGTACCATTATCCTATATTTCTATCATGGGTTGCTTGCTTTTACTAGAACTTTCCTGAATCAGATTTTCTGGTGTGTATATTCTCCCAGATCTGGTGACACCTTGGGCGACGTCTACTTTAGCCACTCTTGCTTTACCTGAAATGTTATGCTAATAATTCCAAGGAACTGCATGGGAGTTAAAAGTAGTAGGGGAGGCTCTAATAACTGTGAAGGGAGTCTTAGGCCTTGCTATCTCAACCTCAAACGGTGGTTGCTTTGGGGTACTGATGGGTGTACCATTTGCCTTTTTGATGAACCAGATAGAATTTTCCAAGTCCACTAATTCATCAACATCGAGCATGTTTACTTGATAATCTGGAAGCGGATTGTTGGTGACGTTCGGCGCTGGATCTTTTAACTGAATGGCCTTGGTATCAATCAACTTATGGATTTTATTTTTTAAAGCAAAACACGCCTCTATAGGATGTCCCTTTATCCCAAAGTGGTAGGCGCACGCCTGGTCTGGTTGGTACCGTTCAGATTGAATATTAACTGGTACAACAACAATAGGTGTGATGAGGCCTGCTTCCTTAAGTCTCTCGTACAGTCGAGCTATTGGTTCGGCTAAAGGAGTGTGTTATTTTTTCTGGAAATTAGCTCTAGGTCTCTGATTTTATTGGGGAGAAGGCTGGGGTGTTTGTACATGAGCGGGTTGGGCATTATACACGGGGTAAACAGGACTTTGGAATTATGGATGTAGTGGATACGGGGTAGGTGCTTGGTATAGAAGGGTCTGATATGGCATTGGGGTTTGCATTTGGTAAGGAGATATAGGGTATGGCATTGAAGATTGTGGATAGGGAGGTGGAGTTGTAATAGGAGTTTGGTAATTGGGCACACTCTTTGAAGGCTGGGCTACCATCACTGTACCTACCTCTTTTTTCTTCTTGTTCTCAGCAATTCCTCCAGACTGCAAAGCTTTGTTGGCAGCCTGTAAAGCTTCCAGATTGATAATGCTTCCATTCTTAAGACCCCCCTCAAACATTTCACCTACCTGGATGATTTCAGCAAAACTTTTATCCACAACGGTTATCATTTTCTCAAGATATTGCGGCTCCTGCACGCGAATAAAGTACTCCTTCATTTGAGGTTCTTCAATCGGGGGTCGAGCTCTTGCAGTCTCAGACCTCCATCTTATAGCAGAGTCCCTGAATAACTCATTGGGCTTGTTGTTTAAAGTCTACATATAGGACCAGTTGGGGGCGTTGTCAATGTTGAACCCGAACTGTTCCATAAAATTGGACGTCATATCGATCCATCCTTTCCACTTCTTCGCATCCTGTTCAATACACCACGTTAAGGCTTCCCCAGTGAGACTTCTCATGAATATTTTCATTCTTATCTTCTCGTGTCTCCCGACTCTGGCCAACTTATCACAATATATGCGCAAATTTGCCTTGGGATCTCCAATCCCATTATACAATTCAAACTTTGGAGGTTTGTATCCCTCCGGTAACTCTACATCAGAGTGTACACATAAATCCTCATAACTGAGCCCCTTTGATCCTTTGTTTCCCTCAAGTTGCCTCAGCCTCTCAACCACAGATTGCATCATGAGGACTTTTTCTGAAGGATCGAGTGCATACTGAGGATAAGTGAACGGGGTTGTTTCGACATAGATGGGATTCAAAGAGTTGCTACCAGATGCTTGGTTGTTGGATACGTTATTGAAGGGCGTATATAGATAAGTGGGATTTTTAGCATTTCGGATATGTTGAGTGGGATATACTGGATTTGGAGTATTATGGGTATTTTGAGGAAGTGGAAGGTTTTGGATATTTTGAGGGAAGGAACGATTTTAGATGCCTTGAAGAGGAGGAAAGTTTTGGATGTTTTGAGGAGGAGGAAGATTTTGGATGTTTTGAGGGGGAGTAAGATTTTGGAGGTTTTGAACTGAGGGTAATTTATGGCTTGGGGTGGAAGTTTGAGATTTTACACCAGTATAACCGTCGACTTGTGGTTCGAGAGGGGTAAGGGTAACAGAGAGATTGGCCAAGTTACGCACTTGCTCTAATTCTCCTTGCAACTCGAGAATCTGTTGTCCCATTCTTAGGATAATTTAATTTTGTCCCATGACACTTTATCCTTCTGTGCTTTTGTCTGTAGCGCTGTTGTTGTCTCTCATTTTCTCTTTATCTTTCAAACTTGTGAGAGGAGAAGGAGAAGGAGGAGCCCCTTTTGACCGTGTGTGATAGGCCAGAGTGCACAAATCAACCTTTTGGAAAGGGAAAAGACAAAAACAAAATCAAAGACAACCAAAGTTAGCAATGTGAGACAAAGTGTTAGAATAAACACATTGGTTTGCAACAAATAATCGCCCTAAAATGTAAGGAGCCTCGTTGAGCCGGAGGTAGGACTAAGACGACAAATTTTGTAGTTCATGATAATTAATCCAAGCCGCATTAGACGCAAATGGGAGTTTAGAGTTAGATAAAAATAATAAAACCTAACTATTTTATTAAATTCATAAAAATTAAAAACTACTACAATCTTTTGCGAAATTAAAAACATAAACGAAACTAGGGGAAATGGTTAACACAAGGAGAACATCCTATCAATTAAACTTCAATGGTGGTGATTATCTAGAGAGCCTGGAATGATTTGCAGCAGCATCTCCAGAGAAGTGACATAGTGTTGATTCAACAAGTTCCGAGCCCAGATGGATTCCTCCACGTCCTCATATCCATGAGCCTGCTTTAGCTTACTGAGTTCTATATCCTCGGCATCTTCCACAAGCCATACATAGTACTTTGGAGTGCAATAAGCCTGCTCCCCGTATACACTGATATTCAATAAATTATCCCATCGTTGCAACACTTCCTTGACCTTAGGACTTTCTTGGACCAGCCCAAACTCAACTTCTGACTTGCCCATATGTTCTCGCAGAGGTACAACTTGATTCCTTCCAAATTGACGAAGCACTCTTATTGGGGCATAAGGTTGAATGATCTTCATGCCAATAAGATCGATGTAATAGAGCTCGCGGCCTCGTATAACAGCAGTTGGTCCAGACAACCACGAGTACTTTCATTGAATTTGATAACCCGAAAGCTCTTTCATATACATGTGTCAATCCTCCGTACCCACAGGAGCACCAAATAGCCTCATCCTTTTGGAATTTATATCAATTCTATTTCCCATTCCATCAAGGACATCCATCATGTTGAGACTCCTGTAAAACTGCTCCACAACCCACATTTGAAGCAACAGATTGCAACCCTCAAAGAACCTTCCTCCTCTAGCACACTTAGATAGGGCCCTCAGCATTTCCACCACAATCATAGGAACCAAAGTGACCTCTATATTACCGACTCCCCGAGTTATACCTCTAACCACAGAACTAAGACATATGTCAATCTTCCCATGCTCTCTAGGAAAGACCAAAGCACCCAATAGAGCTATAGCAAAAGCATTCAACCTCTTCTTTTTTCATTTTTCGGCTGAGCAAGAGAATTCCCTTCGAAATATTGTGTGTCCCTCTTTGTGAACAAAACGTTCATATAGAAAATCCAGAGAGATCCACCCAAAATCCAAGCAAGCCAATTTGAGGTTAATTTTTAGCCAAGATAATGCAAGAACTACTTTTCCGATTGTTTGTGAGGCAAGATCATCTTCCGATCTTGATAAAGTAAATTAGTGAATCCACCAATTTCCTCGATAGTGGGTGTTATTTCGAAGTCCTTGAATTTGAAGACCACTCGATCCGGATCCCAAAAATTTAGCAGAGCTTTGATCACATACCAATCAGGAGCAACATCCATCAAAGATGTCAGAAAACCCAGTGACTGGCGAATCTTTTTACCATGCTCCCTTTTGATGTCATTCCACCACCTCCTTAACTTGTGAGGTACGTCGATGACAATTTGGGTGTTAGCAAAAATAGGTGCATCCTCCATGGCAAAATATGAAAAATAAGTCAACAAACAAAATTTCTAAACTCCATTTATTATAATTTGGCTTGGATTGAATCATCATGACCACTTAGCACATAATATGTATTTAGGTCGATGGGTGGTGGGACCCTTTCGATAATTGGTTGGTTATACTTGGTGTATTAACCTCGAGGGTCAACTCACCTATGGCTAATTCATATATGACTTAAAGGCAAAGGGTGGATACAACACTATCTTAATTTTTCTAAGAGTTGGTAGACTCGGACTGAGGGTAACCTTATACGAGAAAGCACGTGGTCTTACGGTAGTAAAACTATCCGCTCAACCGCGTGTTAGCCGACTCTCTATAACAGGGTTTTGAAGAGAATTTGGAGAAGTACGAAGGCACAACATTCGAGTATAGTGAAAGTGTGAGATTCCCGAGTGGGGGAAGTATGAGCGAAATTCCAATTATATAAAGTAATAACACGTAGCAAAAAATAGCATGTTGAGTAATATATATATATATAAAAATAAACAGATAGGAAAGAAAAGATAAATACATAATTTAGAGCTAGAAAATTGCATATAAACAAATAAAGGAGGTAAGGAAAGGGATTGGCGTGAAAGAAACTAATTAAATTAGATAAATCAAATAATGGGAAAGAGGGACGGGCTATAACATGATTAAATATTAAAAATTAACAAATAAATAAAATAAAAATAACAAAGAATTAATAATAAATGAATAGCTTAAAAAATCCCACGTAATATACAAACTCATATTGATTAGAACCTAAGTATATCCCCAGCAGAGTCGTCATGCTGTCGCGCCCCATTTTTCTCGCGAAAAAGAGGGATCCGACGTGACAACTCTTTTTGGGATATTTTAGGGTGAAAAGTCGCCACCTAACAAATTAAGGTGCGTTAGGGCACCATTTTAGACTAAATGCGAACTTATTTTAATAGTCTAGTCTACGTCAACCAGAAATTTGGGTAAAGGTTTAGGTTACCTCAAAAGGAAGGTGTTAGGCACCTTTCGAGGTCCACAAATGTGGGTCCCGATCGAACTCATATATTACGTGGGGAAGTTCTATGTGATAAGCAAAAGGTCGATAATTTTATTAACTACATAATAGCTAAGTGTTAAAATAAATAATTGATAAACTAAACATACAGATTAATTTTTAGCAATTATCTAAGTGATAATAATAAGCAAGAAGATAGAAGAGACACAATTTATAATAAAAAAAAAAGAATTTTTTTATTTAGAAAGTAAACCTAGGCTACCCCAAAGCAAAGAGGAACATGCAAAGAGTAAACTACAACCGAAGTTCTAAAAGGTTTGGACAAGGGTTAATTTTATCTTATTCAAATCAGTACCCGACTTATTAACGGGTGACAATGTCGCATATCGCATTATCGAATTTCGCTCGGGGAAACTTCCATCATGTCCTAATGTTTTACCCACCCCACCTAATTAATTGTTAATCTTAAAGGGCGTTCTAAAGAAAGTAATAAAAGCTAGCGTTACCTAAAAATGCCTACCCGTCCCAACTTAATGTCGAAGAGGCATTGGACTTGCTACTTTGGATTTTTGGGTCTAGACAAAAGGAAAGCTTAGGTTGCTTAATTAAACTAGGATTTTACATCAAAACAAATAGGGCTAGCAACTAGCACATAAAGGTTTCAAGCAAGCCTCTTAGTTAATTAAAGTTGATTAGGCGGTTAACATGCTTAAAAATACGATTATTCATTTTTACATGATTAAGACCTATAAGCATGATTTCTAGGCGAGGCATATTAATCAAGGCGCCGAAAATTTAATTAATGTACTAAATATTAAATTAAGAATGTTGAAAATTTATTTAAATATGTAAGAAATTAATTTTAATGTGCAGAAAATTGATTTAAAAATATACTGAAAATTAATTTAAATATGCAGGAAATTTAATTATATATGCAGGAGATTAATTAAATAATCAGGAATTTAATTTAATGTGCTGAAAATTATTAGAATGTGTAAAAAATATTAATTAAAAGTGTGCAGGAAGTTATCTAAATATACAGAAAATTGTTTTAAAGTATTGGAAACTAACTAAACAAGTGCTGAAATTGACTAAACATGCTGAAATTTATTAGTTAACCATTGCTGAAAATTCAATATAAATGCTGAAACTTAATTTTTGAAATGCTGAAAATTATATAAAAAATGCTGAAAATTATTAAATGCAAAAAATTAAATAAACTTGTCTGAAATTCAATTTTTAATGCTAGAAACTCAATTTTTTAAATACTGAAAATTATTAAAATATGCTAAAAATTTAATTTACACATGTTCGAAATTAATTTTAGTACGCTGGAAAGTGATTTAACTATATTGAAAATTAGTCTAAATATGCTGAAAATAAATTAAATAGGCTAAAATTAATTCAAACATGCTGAAAAATTTAAACAATGCTGGAACTTAGCTTAGAAACATCGTAAATTATTTAAACATGCTGATAAATTATTGATAAGTGTTTAGCAATTGCTGAAAATTAATTAACATGCTAAAAATAGTTTTCAATATGCTGGAAATTAGTTAAACTTGTCCGGACATTAATTTAAAATATGCTTAAAATTAATTTAAACATGCTGGAAATTAACTTAAATATACTAGAAATTAAATTAAGGGTGCTGGAAAATAATTTTAAGTATGCAGGAAATTTATTTAAAATGTCCAGAAAATTATTTTGAATATGCAAGAAATTAATTATAAGTACAGGGAATTAACATAAAGTGCTGGAAATTAATAAAAGGTGCTGGAAAATAAATTTAAAATACTGGAAAATAATTTAAAATGCTAAAAATTGATTTCTAAAATGCTGGAAATTGATTTTTATGCGCTAGAAATTAAATAAACATGCCAGAAATTAATTATTATATGCTGGAAAAGGATTATAAGTGTGCGGAAAATTAATTGTAGGTGCAGGAAATTAATAAAAGGGTGCAGAAAAAATTATTTTTATTTTGCAAAAAATTGTTTTAACTATTCAGGGAATTAATTTATAAGCATGCAGAAAGTTATTTTTAAAGTGCAAAAAATTAATTAAAAGGTGCTGAAAATTCATGAGAATTGCTAAAAATTCAATTTTGGGATGTTGAAAATTAATAAAACATGCTGCAAATCGATAACATACTGAAAACTGTTTAAAAATACGCTGGAGATTAAATAAACACGCAAAAAATTAATTAAACAAGCCTTAGATTAAATCGCCATGCCGAAAATTAATCAAATATTTTGAAAGTTGATTAAAAAATCCTAAAACATGATCTCTAGGTGATAAACCAACTAATAAACATACTGCAATTAATTAGCAAACCTAAAATGTTTTGCCTAAGTGATAAAATAATGAAATGACAAAATTCCCCCATAAGCATCCCCATAACTTTTATTACATAGATAGTTTATACAAATATTACAAACCCAGTAAATATAAAAGAAAAATAAAATAATAAATAAAAAAAATAAAGGTCATTTAGACAGCTTTAAGCACAACCCAAGCAACTCTTCTTCGTAAACTAATATCCACCCAGCATGATACCTGTTAAATAGAACAAGTGTGCAACAAACAAGCCAATAGAATTTGACATCGAAATATTTTATTTTTTTTAGAAAAAAGGGCTTACGACATCTAATACCAGAAAGTAGGCCATCATTTACCAACAAAAGCAAGTAGCATAACTAATGGGTTTTAAGAATCAAACAGACCGGTTTTAAGAATCAAACAGACATGGGTACTTGAGATAAACAATTAGAAAGGCTATAGCATGTTATCACTTAAATAGTTTAAGGAACACACCAAAACAAGATAACAGAAATATAGAAGACATTAGCATACACATTCCGAACATATAAATAAGAAGACTAACCGGTTAATAGCAGTATATAGGTGAGAAATACCAAACTCTCAGTGTTTCCAGAATACCAACAAGAGGAAGGCTCAAGGTATTTTTAAGTGTGACCAACCAAAGCTAAAAAATATTTTAAGTGTAGAAGCAGTAGTGCTTGAAAGCATGCCATGAATGAGAATAGGAGGCCTGTTTATATAGTGAGCAGTCACAAAACAAAAAGGAAAGAGAAATATTCTGGAAATCAATTAAAGGAATTCTTGTTCCTTTAATAGATGACTGAATCTTTTCAAAATAAGACAAGTACAATATTTTTTTACCAAAAATACATAAGTAAAAATCTATTCAAATTAAGGATAGGGGCGAAAAAGTAATCACAACACTAGCCAACCTAATTTTACCATGTACATAATCAAGTATTAAAGCTGTCTCGTATTTCGTAAAGAAAGAAAATCAACCAAGGCAAATAAATATGATTTATGAATGAAAACTTACCAAAAATACCAAGTCATATAGTTTTAAATAAGGAAGGTGAATTAATTCGAAAGATGTGACTATCAAATATTAATAGCTACCTATATTAGAACCATAATTAACCACAACACTCACATAATATTTTGAATTACTAAACGCACCAAAAACAACAGTCAAAATAGTTTGTTAACAAGTAAGAACAGAAAGTTCGAAAATCAAATAGAACTAGTATCTGTTTTTTGAAAATTAGGGTTAGACCAAGTTGGTAAAAATTAGGTCTTTTAACCTATGATAATCTAAGCAAATTAACAAACGCTAATCACAAAGAAGCAAACCAAAAAATCTCAATCAATCTTCGTTAATTTCAGATCCAAGAATTTGTCAAAGCAATGAAAGGGTAGAAAAGAATTGAAATTTAAACATAAAATTAAACACCAAAATCAAACCTGAAATGGATTCTTAAGAACCCATCATGAGAATTCGACATTTTTCGGTGAAATTTAATCGGAGCAGGGATCAACAGTGTGTGATTGTGGGTGCTGAAGTGTGCGACGGAGCTGATGGTAATGTGGCGAGGAGGAGATTGAGATCGGCGGCGGTGGAGTGGGGTTCGCCGGCTGGAGCAGGGGAGAGGGTTTTCTGGTCAGTGGTGTGGTGGCGGGTAGTTGGTGGGGTTTGACTGAAGCTCACCAGTCACCACTTTCGGTGAGGCGATGGTGAAGTGGGGGAATGGAGGGACGGTATTTGCCGGCCTACCGGTGGCTAAACCCACCGGCAACAGTGAGATGGAGATGGAGAGAAAGAGAGAGAGATCGAGTAGAGAGAGAGGGGGGTGTCGGCTATGAGGGTGTAGAGTGAATTAGGTTAGGGTTTTTGGGGGGTGGTTTGATTAAAAAGGAAATAAAATGGAGATTTAATCTCAGCCGTTGGATCAGTCTTGATCAACGGCTGGGATTTGAAATTGCAAAAAAAGGTCAAATTGAGTTATTTAAATTGTGTTCAATTGAAATTGGATTGAAATTTAAAATTGGGCCAGATTAAGCTCAATTTAAGCTAAAATTGACAAGAATTGAGTACAAAGTAGCTAGAAATTAAATAAATCAGAAAATTAAACTAGGCTGCTATTTAATAAATATAATAATAAAATCAATAACAATAACAAAATCAATTATTATGAGAATCGTTATGCTTATATTACTATGAATAAATTACGTATATAAAATCGATAATACATAATATATTATTTAAAGTTGATGATAAATAATAATTTGAAATAAATTATGCACCTTGTGAATTATGAATGAGAATTTAAAAATGCTATAATAATAATAATAGTAATAGACCACATGTTTGTAAATTATGAGTATGCACATTTACAAAAATAATTTAATAAATATTTACAAAATTATATAAAATATTACATTTAAATTAGTAAATTATATATATTATATAAGAATATAAAATAAAATGCTAAAAATAAATTGTGTACCTTAAAATCATGAATATGAAATGTCAGAATTTATTTGACACCAAAAAATAATAATTTAAAACTAATATTTTGATAAAATAGCAGACCGGGAGGAATATCGGAAGGTCAAAATTGAGTGTCGACAGGTGGTATATTTAGTAATGTATTTGAGGGTTATTTCAATGAAATATAAGTTGGATCTCGCATTTTCTGTTTATTTAATTTTCTTTCAATGTTTCTATTAGTTTTTTTTTTTTCGTTTTCGGAATGATATTTTCATTTGAAAATGAGTTTGGAATCAAAGTACTAATTTAAATACTAGCATTCTCAATCTTTAAAATCAGTTATAATATTATTATAAATTACATGCATAGTTTAAATAGAACATGAAATCTTAAGTTGAGTTGGAATAAGAATCACTTATTAATATGAGAGATTATCATAATTTGATCTAAAAATATATTTAGATAGATTTTTCTTTTCAGTAATTTAGAAGGAGACGTTGAAATGACAAAAAGAAACGGCGGTGGCAGACTCCTCTGTTAAAATTAGGTAATTGCGTATATGAAATATTGATTTGATATTGAAGAGAGATAAAAAAGTGGCGGCGGTAGGTACAGTCTCCCTCGATAAACTCTAAAGCATTAATCATTCCTTCGTTGTACCAATAAACGTTACCACTCCCAATAGGCTAGGGTAAGCACGCTTTGTATTTTTGAGTTACTAAAAGATTAATTTTTTTTTTGACTCATTATCAAAGAGTTTCAAATTTATATAAAGCCAGCAGAGAATCTTAATAAACACAAACAAGCATTCTTGGAGTTTATTTTGATGCTCAAAAGGTGTGACCACATTACTATCCAATAATTTAGATTTTTTAATGTTTTTTTCTTGTAAATTTGTTATTTTTTTTACAGGTGACAATGAGAACCAAACAATTGTCCTAGAAACAACTGCCCCTGGCTCCCTCCCCTAATATTGGTATGTTTTGGTGAATCCTCTTCAGTCTTTGTATTCACAGGTTCATGAGATGAGAATCGAGGTTTCAACTTTAACACAATGCATGAAAAGCTTTGGCGAAAAGCAGGAGATGATGGTCATGCACATTGAAGGTGTAGCAAATAGGCTAGAGAGAATGATGTCTCTAAGTTCCTCCGTCCCACCACTACCATCCAAAAAAAATTAAGACATGATGCCTTAATTTTGCTTATGTAACTTTTGTTTTGAAAAAAAAATCAATGGAATGGACCGTTTGTGTAATGATCCTCCAGGCTATTTTCTTGATTTTCACACATTTTGTGGCATTTCAAGCCCTCCCATAGAGTCTACAGGTCATTTATGACTTGTTGGAACTGTCGGTTCGATTATCGGATAGTTCGTTTGGGTTTTAGGCTCATTTTCCTATTTTGGAGCTTTTGCTATTAGGAAATTGGTCTCGAATCAAAACTCCTAGTAAATGTACTCGGATGAAAATTCCAATAGTACTATCAGATATGGAACATCGATTTTAGCTAGGGGACCCTTGGTCTGGATCCCGAGGCTTCTAGACTCGTTTTAGGCTATTGATCGGAAGTTGGTTAAATAGGCATCTGGGGTTTGGAGCCCACATTTAGCCGAAATGACCTTCGTTAGGAATTTCATAAATTTAATTGAGTCGAGAATATCATTTCCAATGGGATAGCATTATTCGTTTGCATCCACGGGGTTTCGGGTGGACTCGAAGCACCCAAACAAAAATTGGGCAAAGGTTGGTTTTCTAGTGCATCGCCAAAGCGGTCACCTTGGCGCCTTGGCGTGGTCGCCTTAGAGGTCATGGATGGAACCTAGGTAAGGCTGAGGCTGGGAGACATGAGGCGCCTTGGCGACCAAACGGGCGCCTAGGCGACCAAATCAACTTTTTAAAAGCTTGGTCCTTCTCAACTTCAAGCCTCATTTTCCCATTTCCAAACCCTCTTAATCACTCCTTGAGCTCAAGAATCAGTTGGGTAATGTTGATTTAGGTTTGGGATCATCTCAAAAACGTCAAGGTGGTCTTCATATCTTCCGAATCTCTTAAGTTCCTTGCCTCCCTTCTCTTAATTTCTCCATTTTTTGATTTTTGATTTTTGATCTCTCTAACACTAGGGGCTGATTTGAGTGAGCTATCGAGCTCAGTTTGTATTCAAATTTTGGGCACAAGTACATTGATCATGAGGGACTAATGTTGGGTCCAATTTTGAAATTTCATACATGGGTCCCACGAGGCCATTTTAGATCTAAATTTTGGCCCAGAGTAAAATATTGCAATATAGGTATCGTTATTATCGTTGTAATGCGTAGATTATTATTTTGATAGTGTGATGTTATTTTGGAATCATGGAGCAAAGACGAGTGGTTCGTGGTTAATTCAAGATTTGCGGTAGACTTCGGTCTACTTTTCTCTATGAGATGGTGTTATGTATAGATTGCATGCTAGGTAGGGATTATAGGACATGTTTACACCTAATAATATGCGTACTTGACCTATTTAGGGGACTTAGAATGAAAATATGACCCGAACCTTAGCATAGAATGCCTGTAATGGTTGTAGGATCCTATTATCCTTAATTATAGACTTGTATAACAGTAGTTTGACATTAATGATCCTTAGTACAAAACTTACCATATCACTTAGTAAATTGGATGATATTTCCTCAATTAGATCCTCTTAGTAACATTATGCCTGTATTTACCATAGTCTTTCCAATTTATGGTGTTATTATGATGCTAATTACATATTGTTGGGTCCGAGGCCGTGGTTACGATACCAGTTGGACACCAGGTTAGTATTATAACCTTTGGTAAGGGACGTGATTCTAGTGTATAGATACTTAGACACTTAAAGTGGTATTGTTTGGATAACTGGTGATTGCATGCATGCATTTAGGCACATTTATACTCATTCAGTGGTATGATTCTAGCTAAAACCTTGGTTTTACTATTGTTTTCTAAAAGGGGATTTATTCCCATTTTCTCACCTTTAAAATAGATTCTTTTACAATTGACGTCGTACCACCCTTATCATTGGCTTTTGACATTTTAAACTAAACTTACTATTTTGGAAATTAGACCGAGGTAGATTTTGGTCAGTTTATGATCCACTCATTTTACCACTACCTATTTACTTCGGTCGAGAGAGGTTTCAACCCTTTCAATGTTATTATAATAGTTTAGTCCCGAATTCGACCTTGGGCAACGGGTTTACAAATATTCACTCATTCAGTTCTGGTTTATGTCCAGCATACCTATGATACTATAATACATATCTCTTCGATACTAGACGGAGTAGATTTGTGATGATGGTTATTAGAAGTCCTAGTTTGGGACCAGGCAGTATATATATGGACATTCCGATTCCCCTATGGGTTTGTCTGTCTGAGCTACGTGCTAGCAGGGGTGAGATCCATAGGTCCTGCCTTACGAGCTGGCGAGCTGAAGGTGGTGTATAGATACTTGGTACGTTATGACACTCAGTTGATATGGTACTATTGGTTTACATTGCATTCATTTGTTCACATGCATTACCTATTACGAGTATAATTGTTTGGCACCTGTATCTATCGGTCTTATGGGGGCTTGTATACGTTCAGGTTATGGTTGTTTTTTGTTGATTCCTTGCTTGTGCCTTCCGAGTTTATAGGGGCCTAACTAGGTTAGTGGCTGTCTGGGCTAGCCGGTTACTTTATTGTTTGGTTATTATCACATAGTTCATGGCAGGTTTGGTTATGGAATGGTACCCCAGGTGGTAGGTGCATTCTCAAGATTCCTTTACTCTTTATTATGGCAAGATTCATTATTAATAGATTACCCTGTGATTATGAATATTATAATGTCGCACCCCAAACTCCATTGAGGCAGATTGGCACCCGTAGCCGATAAGGCCCGAGAGAACCAAACTTTGCTTCTATTCATTCATATGCATGCCATAGGAAACACCACTATCACGTAAGAACATAAAAGGCTAATAACGGAAATCATGGAACATGTGATATATATACATATGTGAAACTTGGCCGTTGAGGCCATTAAGTCAAAAACAACATGTATCTTCTTACATTCATACACCCACATACGTCTACAAAAGCCTCTCCAAAACACATGTACAACTGTGACTCGGAGAAGCCCCGAACTAACTGGAGCTCACCAATGATCCGCAAACAACTGACAACCTACTGTGGAGGCCTATTAGCACCTGCGCCTGCAGCAAGTAAGGTAAGTCCCACAAGGGACGTCAGTACGAAGAATGTACTGAGTATGTAAGGCTCATAAGAAACTGTATGATATGTAAATACGTCAATGAACTCAAATACAAGTGAATACTTAATATGGATAAGTTAACATTCTGTGTTTTGGGAACCATGTATATTGCTTTCATTACTTTCTTTGCTTCTATGATTATTCATCTTTGCCTGTGACCTGTGATACCCGGGCCCCGACTGAACAATGGGTTTTAACATAACATAACGTTATGTTGGGATCAGCTTGAGCTAGGCTTATTCCTCTAGAGCTACTACCCATAAATCAATACATCGGGCTCGGCTCAAGCTAGGTTATTACCTCTAGAGCTGCCACCCATAAACTCATATCTCAGGTTCGGCTCGAGCTAGGTTATTACCTCTAGAGCTACCCCCTGTCAGGATCGGTTCGAGCTAGGCTTATGCCTCTAGGACTGCCCCCTGATCCAATAACCTCGGGATCGGCTTGAGCTAGGCTTATGCCTCTAAAGCTGCCACCCATACTCAATCATTAACCATACGCATTACTTCATTCATTACTGTTGAGATTGATACAATGATAGTCATACATTATTGGAAACATAGCATTATTGGAATCATAACATTTTTGGAAACACGGGACCTTTGGGACATTCATCAATGTATATGAGACATGTGAGTCACAATTGATCAATGAGTAGGAAACATGTGACAAACAATGATTGATACCCAGAAATATGATACCTTAGAACATGTCAGAATGGAACAAGTACAATCTCAATGTGAATACTATGTGCTGCAGAAGGATACGAATAGAGTAACCTTACATACCTTCACTTCCAAGTATGAATACACAAGTCTATATATGAGCACAATAGTCCAGCTCCTTCCTTACGTTTCACTCTACAATACAAGTTCACAATGGAACTCTTGTTAATAACTATTCACCGTACAAGTACACAAAATGACAATGAGCTATATGACCGCCGTATAACGTCATTTCAAACTTTACAATACGACCCACTGCATTATCATATCAACAACACCATAGCATTCCGCATATTGACCAAGAGATCATACATCAATAGCATTTCACGCCACACTTACCCTTTCTGCTTTTCTCATTATCATTCCATCACAATTACTTCTTCATAACAACATATGAACAACAATACATACTTAATATAGTACAACATACCTCCATACAACACTTTAAAGTCATTAAAATGGTATCATAAGTTGATAATTTCATCCAAAAAGGGTATAGGGGCCTTCGGGGATCAAATAGATGCGAGAACATACAAAATCGAACCTGGGGATGACCTGCGAAGCCAACTGCACCCGCAGGTGGCTGAGTTTCACCCACATGTGGCCTTTAGCAGATGCCAGAGTCACCTGCGTTGGCATCTGCGCCCGCAGGTGCCCTCGTCTGCGGGGGCGGATGCCCGATTTGGTCCAAATTGGTCTCTTTTGGGTATTTTAATGCAATGAATGGTCCATGATCATAACTAAACTTCTTTTGACATATTTTTGATCATCTTGAATGCCAACAATCAGCCATGGTCTCACAACACACATAAACAACACCCAAAACTACACTTCTTGGTCAATACGTCACCAAATCCATAACCGATTTCACAATAACAATTCCAAACATTATACACAAGGATATTAAGTCCATAGTCACATCTCACATGTCAATATTGAATCCATCAAGTTCACTTTCTTCAAGACTACAAGTTTATTTCCAAGTTTACAAGGCAAAACCCCTTACCGATTTAGCAACCATGCAATATTACACACATAGTGAATTCTCAATACATCACCAACATAACAAGGTTTGGTTGGTCAAATGGAAGAATGGGTCACTTTTCCCCATTGGGCCATGTCTTTTTACTCTATATTTTGGGCCTCAATTGAGCCCAATGGCTCAAGCCCACATTTTTACATGCCTAATTCCTTAAAACTCCCATGTTTACTTAATTCCATGAACGTTACGGAATTTAATTAGGTTCAGAAATATACAAAATGTTATAGAGGCCCTGATTATGCTAGAGTTGGCCCCCATATTATTCATGATCCTTGAGATATTAGACTAGCTTTCTCAGAGTAGTATTTTTGGGTTTGGCCGTCGGCATAACGTGTTATATATATGTTTATATACTTGTTTCTAGCCATGATTTGTATATCATTTCCTTCTTTTCTACTACAATTGTATATAGTATATACCTTTCTTCATTATACTATTGTATATAGTATAGCTCTTTCTTCAACTTACTACTATATATTGTCTAGTTACAATAGTATTGCGCTTCATCACGGATTACTGGTAGAATAGGATGGCTATACTTATGGATTCATTAGCATGGTTATGATTCATTCCTTGAGTAGTTTATTGTAATTTATATTCTTTCTTTATATGTTATTTATACTTGCATTTATTTCTGGAGCTCAGTCGGCCGATGCATACTAAGTACCATGTGTTTGGTACTCATACTACACTTCTGTAGCCTACAAATCATAGTTCGAGTTCTTGCCATTGATGTGTGCATCGTGTGGAGCAGCTATGGATCAGAGATTTGGGGTAAGCTCCTGACGTTTGGAGTGTTCCTTCTCTCCCTCTTACTATTAGACTAATCTCTATTTTTGTATTTCAAAAATGGTTTGTATATATTTACTATGTATTTCACCTTGTACTCTTGTTGTATTAGAAGCTCTTGTACTAACTTCACTAGGTTTTAGGATTGCTCTTCTTTATTAGCCTCTTTGTTGAATTCTTTTCCATTGTTTTCTTCCTTTCTCTTGATAGTCCGTTACTACCCATTTTGGATTATGGGCTGGCTTACCTACTGGCGGGTTATAGTAGGTGTCATCATGACCTGAAAAATTGATTCTTGACAAATTGGTATCAGAGCATAGGTTCACCGGTGTTGTTGGTACAAGAATTAAGTGCCTAGTAAAGTCTTGCGGATCGGTTCAAAGACATTTGTTTCCTCTTTTTGAGAGGCTATAGGGCATTCTTAGAAAATTCATATTCTTGACTCCTTGTCGTATGTCTGTACATCTATGAACCTCAAAGTACTTTTTTTGACTCCACTCTTTCCCAGATGGATCGTACGAGGTTGTCGATAGATGCGGATGGGACTTCTATGTGCGTTGCTAGAGTTTTAGCTCAGTATTTGACTAGGGTGTTAAAGATTAAAATCAAGGACTGTCAACGTTAGCCAGTGATGATACCTGGTACATCGAGTGATTATCAGGCCAGAGTTGGGTTTGTTGGCATTTGGCAAGAATCTTTATCAGTTTCAGAGTATGAGATTAAGTTTTTCGAGTGGGCCAGTCAGATATATATGTTATATGCTACAAGGTTTGAGATGGTGTGGAGATTTATCAGAGTATTGGCTTTACCACTCCATTTGGCATCGGAGTATTTGATAGCAATTGGGTCTTCTTTCTATCAGGTTGTTGATCATGCGAGGGCTATAGAGAGGGCTTGCATTGAGACATATGGAGGAGGCAATAATAGGCCATGTCAACAGTTCAGTGTTAGTGGTATTCCATCTAGAGGTAGGGATCCTCCCAGTAGAGGTCAGCATCACTTACAACCTATCAGGTTCGTATAGTTAGCACCTCATATTATAGGCAACTCTTAGGTATATCGTGGTGGTTACAGTGGACAGAGTTCTGGTCAGGCAGTATAGGGTATTCGTTCTAGGTCTTTAAGCGGTGGCGACCTTTTGGGGTTAACATATATAGTAAATTAGAGGGTTCCAGAGGCATGTTTTGATTATGGTGAGATTGGTCATTAGTCTAGGGAGTACCCCAGGCATGAGTTGCTCAGCCAGTTGGGGCTAACTCATGTTTATCGTTGGGTTAGAGCTTAAGGGGTTTGTTACAATTGTAGAGAGACCGAACATTGGTCCAGAGAGTGTCCCCGATATGGAATTATTGAGCAGTCAGTGCAGCCAAATCAGTCTCTTAGAGATGTAGTACCTTCGAGCAGAGGTAGTGCACTTAGTATTTCAGTTGGTCGTTCAGATGCCCAGTCCAAGGTCAGTCAAGTTCAGATTCATACTTCTTCGAGCAGATCAGGGACTATGACATCAAATTCCATCGTATAGGTGCGATTTTGATTTACTATTTTTTGGTGTCTATTTGAATTATATTGGGGTTTTCATACCCATCGGTTGTTACCTGCATTGATGTCACCATATTGGTTGTTGTAGTCTTTATGTAGATTTTATGCATATGTGACTACCCCCGTAGATATTTTTTTTAATAGTGGATTAAGTGGATCGATGTTGTGATTGCCTTGGGGTGTAGTACTTGGGTTGAAGTCCCTTTCCTTTGGAATATTGGCCTTGTTGTGATCTTAGAGTGGTGCTATTTGCTTTTCATTTGAGCCACCTTCACTCTATGTTGTTATTATTATTGTTGATTATTTTAACTTGATTGATTCTTACTTGATAGACGACTGGACTAGCATTATCTAGTAAGTATTGCCTTTCTTGCTATTCGTGTCCGTTCGATTTAGATGGTTACCTTGGTTGGTTGGTTTTCCTTTTCTGTTAGCATGATCGGTTGTTGAATGGATTGGTAAAAGTGAAGGAAGGTTTGGCTTTCCATGGTTTGGTGGTGATTTTACCTTTGGACATCTTTTTCTATAGCCTGCTTCCATTGTTGATGATTCTGAGGTATGTTGTTCTGATTTGTTTGGTTTATCTCCCGATAGTAGTCTTGACTTGGTATTGGTGTTGAGTTGGGCGCTCTTTTCTATCTGTGATGTGGTTCATGGTTCAGTTGAGTTGAGGTTGGTTCACATGGGTAAATTTAGAAATTTCTCAGTTCGGTATTGGTTTGACTAGATTCAGGCTAAGATGGTATTTTTTGAGTTGCTCTACACTTGGCTACCATTAGTACTATTTGCTGCCTTGATGAGTTCTTGGTTATGCCTTGATGGTTATACCCTCAGTAGATGTGGATTTGATTCCTCGTATCTTTGGCCTATGGTTCTCCTCAGTTGTGAGTATGTTCTTTGACAACATTTCAGTTTCAGCCATTTAGAGAATTATGGGATATATGCTTGATTTTTTATAGTAAGATTGGTGTGGTTATTTGATACTAGTGAAGTCTTGCTGGCTCCAGTTGTGGTTTTTGACTCTTTTGAGTGGCGGCTTAGAAGTTGTAATAGATTTTGGAGTATGGATGCTTACTCGTCGACATGATCGGTTTGGATAGTTGAGATCGAGTAGGTGAGCTTCGATGTTAAAATTATAGCTATGGATTGTATAACTTGGTTGCAACCAGCTTTTGGTGATAGGTTGGCTAGGCCTACCTATTACCTACTGGCTCAGTCTTCTTCAATTCAGAGAGATTGTATTAGCTAAATGCTCTGAAGATAGTCCGTCGGCACATGGTATTGGTTTCTATTGCTTTTGACCTTGGTTTCTCAGTTGTCATCAGAAATTTTGAATGTCTACTCAGCGAAAGAGGTGTACTCGTGTTGTGCTTAGATAGTATCACCCACAGTTGGTGGGGTATTCTGGAGTAGATCATTCAGTTCTGAGAGTTTGTGCTTCGGACTTATGACTATTGGTTTCGAGGCTCATCCGAACCAGTGAGTAATTTGAATATTCAGGTAAACCTTATGATCCTGTTTCTTATGCTAGTTCATGAGTGTTTTCTATAGGTCAGCTTCAGTTTTCTGAGGGTAGTGTTATGTGAGTGCGCAGACAGGACTCAGATGATGCTGGAGATATTTTCTGTGGCTTGGAGTAGACAACAAGTTTGGAAAAATAAGAGAATGTTAGATTTAGAATTTGGAGCTGGTTGTATGATTCATCCCTAGGGTGGTCTTCAGCTTGGTTGAGTTTTCGCTTGATTGTGCTTGTTTTAGTGTGATGTCAGTATGTTGTGGTTCTGGTTTGCATGTTCCAGTCGTACTTGGATCAGTTGGAGGCCAGTTGGTTGTTGAGGATGAGTTTTGGGCTATTTGGAAAGTGAAGTAAGGAAGTTGGTGAAAAAGAGATACCTTTAGAAAAATTCCTTGGAAGTGTTTATTTGACTTAGAGTTTATTAGTGGAGTCTTTCTCGGAGCATACGAGCGCAGTACCTAGTTGTCTCGAGCTTTCAGGCTCTTTTTATCCATTGACTTTCGAGGACGAAAGTCCTTTTGGTAGTGGATATTGCAATGGCCCTCTAGGTCATTTTCTCTATTTCTGCATATTTTTGGTATTTCAAGCCCTCCATAATGGCTCAGGTCATTTATGACTTGTCAAAATTATCGGTTTTGTTATCGGACAGTTCGTTTGGGTTTTAGGCTTATTTTTCTATTTTAGAACTTTTGCTGTTAGAAAATTGGTCTCGAACCAAAACTCCTAATAAAAAAAATTGGATGGAAATTCTAATAGCACTATCAGGTTTGGAACGTCGATTTTAGGCTAGGGGGACCCATGGTTTGGGTCCTGAGGCTTCCGGACTCATTTTGGGTTATTGGTCAGATTTTGGGGGATGAGCTTCAAGGGTTTGTTACAATTGTGGAGATACCGGACATTGGTCCAGAGAGTGTCCCCGATATGGAATTATTGAGCAGTCAGTGCAGCCAGATTAGTCTCTTAGAGAGGTAGTACCTTCGAGCAGAGGTAGTGCACTTAGTATTTCAGTTGGTCGTTCAGATGCCCAGTCCAAGGTCAGTCAAGTTCAGATTCATACTTCTTCGGGCAGATCAGGGACTATGACATCAAATTCCATCGTATAGGTGCGATTTTGATTTACTATTTTTTGGTGTCTATTTGAATTATGTTGGAGTTTTCATACCCATCGGTTGTTACCTGCATTGATGTTACCATATTGGTTGTTGTAGTCTTTATGTAGATTTTATGCATATGTGACTACCCCCGTAGATATTTTTTTTTAATAGTGGATTAAGTGGATCGATGTTGTGATTGCCTTGGGGTGTAGTACTTGGGTTAAAGTCCCTTTCCTTTGGAATATTGGCCTTGTTATGATCTTAGAGTGGTGCTACTTGCTTTTCATTTGTGCCACATGTACTTTATGTTGTTATTATTATTGTTGATTATTTTAACTTGATTGATTCTTACTTGATAGACGACTGGACTAGCATTATCTAGTAAGTATTGCCTTTCTTGCGATTCATGTCCGTTCGATTTAGATGGCTACCTTGGTTGGTTAGTTTTCCTTTTCTGTTAGCATGGTTGGTCGTTGAGTGGATTGGTAAAAGTGAATGAAGGTTTGGCTTTCCATGGTTTGGTGGTGATTTTACCTTTGGACATCTTTTTCTATAGCCTGCTTCCATTGTTGATGATTCTGAGGTATGTTGTTCTGATTTGTTTGGTTCATCTCCCGATAGTAGTCTTGACTTGGTATTGGTGTTGAGTTAGGCGCTCTTTTCTATCTGAAATGTGGTTCATGGTTCAGTTGAGTTGAGGTTGGTTCACATGGGTAAATTTAGAAATTTCTCAGTTCGGTATTGGTTTGACTAGATTCAGGCTAAGATGGTATTTTTTGATTTGCTCTACACTTGGCTACAATTAGTACTATTTGCTACCTTGATGAGTTCTTGGTTATGCCTTGATGGTTATACCCTCAGTAGATGTGGATTTGATTCCTCGTATCTTTGGCCTATGGTTCTCCTCAGTTGTGAGTATGTTCTTTGACAACATTTCAGTTTCAGCCATTTAGGGAATTGTGGGATATATGCTTGATTTTTTATAGTAAGATTGGTGTGGTTATTTGATACTAGTGAAGTCTTGTTGGCTCCAACTGTGTTTTTTGACTCTTTGGAGTGGCGGCTTAGAAGTTTTAATAGATTTTGGAGTATGGATGCTTACTCGTCGACATAATCGATTTGGATAGTTGAGCTCGAGTAGTTCAGCTTTGATGTTGAAATTATAGCTATGGATTGTGTAACTTGGTTGCAGCCAACTTTTGGTGATAGGTTGACTAGGCCTACCTATTACCTACTGACTCAGTCTTCTTCAATTCAGAGAGATTGTATTAGCTAAATGCTCTGAGGATGGTCCGTCGGCACATGGTATTGGTTTCTATTGCTTTTGACCTTGGTTTCTCAGTTGTCATCAGAAATTTTGAATGTCTACTCAGCGAAAGAGGTGTACTCGAGTTGTGCTTAGCTAGTATCACCCACAGTTGGTGGGGTATTCTGGAGTAGATCATTCAGTTCTGAGAGTTTGTGCTTCGAACTCATGACTATTGGTTTCGAGGGTCATCCGAACCAGTGAGTAATTTGAATATTCAGGTAGACCTTATGATCCTGTTTCTTATGCTAGTTCATGAGTGTTTTCTATAGGTCAGCTTCAGTTTTCTGAGGGTAGTGTTATGTGAGTGCGCAGACAGGACTCAGATGATGCTGGAGATATTTTCTGTGGCTTGGAGTAGACATCAAGTTTGGAAAAATAAGAGAATGTTAGATTTAGAATTTGGAGTTGGTTGTATGATTCATCCCTAGGGTGGTCTTCAGCTTGGTTGAGTTTTCGCTTGATTGTGCTTATTTTAGTGTGATGTCAGTATGTTGTGGTTCTGGTTTGCATGTTCCAGTCGTACTTGGATCAGTTGGAGGCCAGTTGGTTGTTGAGGATGAGTTTTGGGCTATTTGGAAAGTGAAGTAAGGAAGTTGGTGAAAAAGAGATACCTTTTGAAAAATTCCTTGGAAGTGTTTATTTGACTTAGAGTTTATTAGGGGAGTCTTTCTCGGAGCGTACGAGCGCAGTACCTAGTTGTCTCGAGCTTTCAGGCTCTTTTTATCCATTGACTTTCGAGGACGAAAGTCCTTTTGGTAGTGGATATTGCAATGGCCCCCTAGGTCATTTTCTCTATTTCTGCATGTTTTTGGTATTTCAAGCCCTCCCATAGTGGCTACTGGTCATTTATGACTTGTCAAAATTATCGGTTTTGTTATCGGACAGTTCGTTTGGGTTTTAGGCTTATTTTTCTATTTTAGAACTTTTGCTGTTAGAAAATTGGTCTCTAACCAAAACTCCTAATAAAAAAAATTGGATGGAAATTCTGATAGCACTATCAGGTTTGGAACGTCGATTTTAGGCTAGGGGGACCCATGGTTCGGGTCCTGATGTTTTCGGACTCATTTTGGGCTATTGGTCAGATTTTGGGGGATGAGCTTCAAGGGTTTGTTACAATTGTGGAGATACCGGACATTGGTCCAGAGAGTGTCCCCGATATGGAATTATTGAGCAGTCAGTGCAGCCAGATTAGTCTCTTAGAGAGGTAGTACCTTCGAGCAGAGGTAGTGCACTTAGTATTTCAGTTTATCGTTCAGATGCCCAGTCCAAGGTCAGTCAAGATCAGATTCATACTTCTTCGGGCAGATCAGGGACTATGACATCAAATTCCATCGTATAGGTGCGATTTTGATTTACTATTTTTTGGTGTCTATTTGAATTATGTTGGAGTTTTCATACCCATCGGTTGTTACCTGCATTGATGTTACCATATTGGTTGTTGTAGTCTTTATGTAGATTTTATGCATATGTGACTACCCCCGTAGATATTTTTTTTTAATAGTGGATTAAGTGGATCGATGTTGTGATTGCCTTGGGGTGTAGTACTTGGGTTAAAGTCCCTTTCCTTTGGAATATTGGCCTTGTTATGATCTTAGAGTGGTGCTACTTGCTTTTCATTTGTGCCACATGTACTTTATGTTGTTATTATTATTGTTGATTATTTTAACTTGATTGATTCTTACTTGATAGACGGCTGGACTAGCATTATCTAGTAAGTATTGCCTTTCTTGCGATTCATGTCCGTTCGATTTAGATGGCTACCTTGGTTGGTTAGTTTTCCTTTTCTGTTAGCATGGTTGGTCGTTGAGTGGATTGGTAAAAGTGAATGAAGGTTTGGCTTTCCATGGTTTGGTGGTGATTTTACCTTTGGACATCTTTTTCTATAGCCTGCTTCCATTGTTGATGATTCTGAGGTATGTTGTTCTGATTTGTTTGGTTCATCTCCCGTAGTAGTCTTGACTTGGTATTGGTGTTGAGTTAGGCGCTCTTTTCTATCTGAGATGTGGTTCATGGTTCAGTTGAGTTGAGGTTGGTTCACATGGGTAAATTTAGAAATTTCTCAGTTCGGTATTGGTTTGACTAGATTCAGGCTAAGATGGTATTTTTTGAGTTGCTCTACACTTGGCTACCATTAGTACTATTTGCTGCCTTGATGAGTTCTTGGTTATGCCTTGATGGTTATACCCTCAGTAGATGTGGATTTGATTCCTCGTATCTTTGGCCTATGGTTCTCCTCAGTTGTGAGTATGTTCTTTGACAACATTTCAGTTTCAGCCATTTAGGGAATTGTGGGATATATGCTTGATTTCTTATAGTAAGATTGGTGTGGTTATTTGATACTAGTGAAGTCTTGTTGGCTCCAGTTGTGGTTTTTGACTCTTTTGAGTGGCGGCTTAGAAGTTGTAATAGATTTTGGAGTATGGATGCTTACTCGTCGACATAATCGATTTCGATAGTTGAACTCGAGTAGTTCAGCTTTGATGTTGAAATTATAGCTATGGATTGTGTAACTTGGTTGCAGCCAACTTTTGGTGATAGGTTGACTAGGCCTACCTATTACCTACTGGCTCAGTCTTCTTCAATTCAGAGAGATTGTATTAGCTAAATGCTCTGAGGATGGTCCGTCGGCATATGGTATTGGTTTCTATTGCTTTTGACCTTGGTTTCTCAGTTGTCATCAGAAATTTTGAATGTCTACTCAGCGAAAGAGGTGTACTCGAGTTGTGCTTAGATAGTATCACCCATAGTTGGTGGGGTATTCTGGAGTAGATCATTCAGTTCTGAGAGTTTGTGCTTCGGACTCATGACTATTGGTTTCGAGGGTCATCCGAACCGGTGAGTAATTTGAATATTCAGGTAGACCTTATGATCCTGTTTCTTATGCTAGTTCATGAGTGTTTTCTATAGGTCAGCTTCAGTTTTCTGAGGGTAGTGTTATGTGAGTGCGCAGACAGGACTCAGATGATGCTGGAGATATTTTCTGTGGCTTGGAGTAGACATCAAGTTTGGAAAAATAAGAGAATGTTAGATTTAGAATTTGGAGTTGGTTGTATGATTCATCCCTAGGGTGGTCTTCAGCTTGGTTGAGTTTTCGCTTGATTGTGCTTATTTTAGTGTGATGTCAGTATGTTGTGGTTCTGGTGTTCATGTTCCAGTCGTACTTGGATCAGTTGGAGGCCAGTTGGTTGTTGAGGATGAGTTTTGGGCTATTTGGAAAGTGAAGTAAGGAAGTTGGTGAAAAAGAGATACCTTTTGAAAAATTCCTTGGAAGTGTTTATTTGACTTAGAGTTTATTAGGGGAGTCTTTCTCGGAGCGTACGAGCGCAGTACCTAGTTGTCTCGAGCTTTCAGGCTCTTTTTATCCATTGACTTTTGAGGACGAAAGTCCTTTTGGTAGTGGATATTGCAATGGCCCTCTAGGTCATTTTCTCTATTTCTGCATGTTTTTGGTATTTCAAGCCCTCCCATAGTGGCTACTGGTCATTTATGACTTGTCAAAATTATCCATTTTGTTATCGGACAGTTCGTTTGGGTTTTAGGCTTATTTTTCTATTTTAGAACTTTTGCTGTTAGAAAATTGGTCTCGAACCAAAACTCCTAATAAACGGAATCGAATGGGAATTACGATAGCACAATCAGGTTTGGAACGTCGATTTTAGGCTAGGGGGACTCTTGGTCCGCGTCCCAAGGCTTCTGGATTCTTTTTGGGCTATTGGTCAGATGTTGGTTAAATCGACATATGGGGTTTGGGCCCTACATTTTTCAGAAACCACCTCCGTTGGGAATTTTATCAATTACGTTGAGTCTGAAATGTCGTTTCCTATGGGGTAGCATTATTTGTTTGCGTCCACGGGGTTTTGGGTGGAACAGGAGCACCCAAACGAAAATTGGGCAAAGGCTGGTTTTCTGGTGCATCGCCTAAGAGGTCAAGGTCGCCTTAGCGTCCATAGATGGCGCCTAGGTAATGTCTTCTTAGCGGCCATGGATGTCTCCTAGGCGAGGCTGAGGCTGACAGACATGAGACGCCTTGGTGATCCCGATTGGCACCTAGGCGAGACCAAAAGGGCGCCTAGGCGACCAAATTAGCTTTTAAAAGCTTGGTCCTTCCTTGACTTCAAGCCTCATTTTCCCATTTCCCAACCCTCTTAATCACCCTTTGAGCACAAGAATCAGTTGGAAAATATTGGTTTAGGGTCAGGATCATCTCCAGAACGTCAAGGTGGTCTTCATATCGTCCGAATCTCGTAAGTTCCTTTTCTCCCTTCTCTTAATTTCTCCATTTTTTTGATTCTTGATTTCTCTAACGTTGGGGGCTGATTTGAGTGAGCTATCGAGCTCGGTTTGTGCTCAAATTTTGGGCACAAGTTCCTTGAGTCATAAGGGACCTAATGCCTGGTCCAATTTTATGATTTCGTGTGTGAGTCCCATTGGGCCATTTTAGATCCGAATTTTGGCCCAGAGTAAAATGTTACAATATGAGTATCTTTATTCTTATTGTAATGCATAGATTACTATTTTGGTAGTGTGATGTCATTTGGGAATCATGGAGCAAAGACGAGTGGTTCGTGGTCGACTCAAGATTCGCAATTCGGCGTCGAGGTAGGCTTCAGTCTACTTTTCTCTATGATATGGTGTTATGTATAGATTGCATGCTAGGTAGGGATTATAGGACATGTTTACACTTAGTAATATGCGTACTTGACCTATTTAGGGGATTTAGAATGGAAATGTGACCCGAACCCTAGTATAGAATGCACGTAATGGTTGTAGGATCCTATTATCCTTGATTATAGACATGTATAACCGTAGTTTGACATTAATGATCCTTAGTACAAAAATTACCATATCACTTAGTAAATTGGATGATATTTCACCGATTAGATCCTTTTAGTGGCAGTTTGCATGTATTTACCATAGTTTTCCTAAGTTATGGTGCTACTATGATGCTAATTACATATTATTGGGCCCAAGGTCGTGGTTAAGATACCAGTTGGACACCAAGTTAGTATTTTACCCTTTGAAAGGGAGGATTCTAGTGTATAGACGCTTATGGTGGTATTGTTTGGATAACTGGTGATGGCATGCATACATTTAGGCTTATTTTTACTCATTCAGTGGTACGATTTTGGATAAAACCTTGGTTTTACTACTGTTTTCTAAAAAGGGATTTATTCCCACTTTCTCACCTTTAAAATCTATTCTTTTACAATGGAAGTCGTACCACCCTTATAATTGGATTATGATATTTTAAACTAAACTTACTACTTTGAAAATTGGACCGAGGTAGTTGTTGGTCCGTTCATTATCCTTTTTTTTTACCACTACTTATTTACTTCGGTCGAGAGAGGTTTCGACCCTTTCTATGTTATTATACTATTTTAGTCCCGAATTCAACCACGGGTAATGGATTTAAAGATATTCACTTATTCAGTTCTGGTTTAAGTCCGGCAAACCTATGATACTATATATACATATCTCTTCGGTACTGGACGAAATAGATTTGTGATGTTGGTTATTGGAAGTCCTGATTTGAGACCAGGTATTATATATATGGACATCCCGAGTCTCTTATGGGTTCCTTTGTCTTAGCTACATGCTAGAAGGGGTAAGATTCATAGGTCCTACCTTGCAAGCTGGCGAGCCGAAGAAGGTGTATATATACTTGGTACCTCATGGCACTCAGTTGATATAGTACTATTTGTTTACATTGCATTCATTTGTTCACGTGTATTGCCTATCACCAGTATAATTGCTTAGCACCTGTATCTATCTATCTTATGGGGGGTTGTATAGGTACAGGTTATGATTGTTGTTTGTTGATTCCTTGCTTGTGCCATTCGAGCTTATAGGGGCCCGACTGGGTTAATGTCTGTCTGGGCTAGCCGATTACTTTATTGTTTGGTTATTATCATATAGTTCATGGCAACTTTGGCTATGGATTGGTACCCCAGGTGGTAGGTGCATTCTTGAGATTCCTTTACTCTTTATTATGGCAAGATTCATTAATTCTAGATTACCCTGTGATTATGCATATTACGATTAGAGGCCCTGATTATGCTAGAGTTAGCCCCCCATATTATTCATGATCCTTGAGACATTAGACTAGCTTCCTCAGAGTAGTATCTTTGGGTTTGACCGTCGGCATAACATGTCATATATATATATATATATATATATTTATATACTCATTTCTAGCCATGATTTGTATCTCATTTCCTTCTTTTCTACTACTATTGTATATAGTATATACCTTTCTTCATTATACTATTGTATATAGTATATCTCTTTCTTAAACTTACTACTAGATATTGGCTAGTTACTATGGTGTTGAACTTGATCACGGATTACTGGTAGAATAGGATAGCTTATCCATATGGCTTCATTAGCATGGTTATGATTCATTCCTTGAGTAGTTGATTGTAATTTATATTCCTTCTTTACATGTTATTTATACTTGCATTTATTTCTGGAGCTCAGTCGGCCGATGCCTACTGAGTATCATGTGTTTGGTACTCATACTACACTTTTGCAGCCTGTAGATCATAGTACTAGTTCTCACCATTGATGTGTGCATCGTGTGGAGCATCCATGGATCGGAGATTTGGGGTGAGCTCCTGACGTTCAGAGTGTTCCTGCTCTCCCTCTTACTGTTAGACTGATCTTTATTTATGTATTTCAGAGACGGCTTGTACATATTTACTCTGTATTTTACGTTGTACTCTTGTTGTATTAGAAGCTCTTGTACTAACTTCACTAGGTTTTTGGATTACTCTTCTATATTAGTCTCTTTGTTGAATTCTTTTCCGCTGCTTTTTCTTTCTCTTGATAATCCGTTACTAGTCGTTTCAGTTTATGGACTGGCTTACCTGCTGGCAGGTTATAGTAGATGCCATCATGACCTGAGAAATTGGGTCATGACAGTTTGCTTTACACATGCTTCTTCTGTATTGTACATGGAATATTTGTTTGAACATGGTCAAATGTCACCTAAAGAAATGTCAAAGTGGTTATTCATCTAACAATAACTCAAAATTTTGGATTACACAACTCTTTGGTAAATCTGTTTTGTGTAGAACAAGAATTTGTTTGTGCAATTAAATTTGTTAGAAAAATTCATATTCATTCATCAATCCACCAAGCAAGGCCACAAATCATAACAACAACAGTGTAGCACGGATTGTAGCACAAAAGAAATCAGTCAGTGTGCTTTCGTATCACTATGAAAGGATTGCAGCACGAAAGGTTATGTCCATCTATATCAGAATTAAAAGAAACTGCCAAGTAATAAGTCATTATGAGAAGATTTTTAAAGTTTTTTCTTGCATCAAAATGAAATTATTATGCATAGTAAATCGTCTGGTAAAATTTATATCAAGATTTGGCACTTGATTAACATTTTTGATATTATGATTTTGCGAAGAAATCAAATATTGACGGCAAATGCTACAACAACACAAAACAGTTCCATTCATTGATAAAAAGGTTAAACATAACATTTAAAAAAAAAAAAAAAAAAAATAACAACAAAAAATTCTAATCATCACTGCCAGCAGCACCACCCACACCACCGCCAGCAGCACCATCCTCACCATAGCCAGCAACACCAGTCTCACCACCCCCAATCACCACCAACACCAATGATTGCATCATTCATGGTTTGTTCAACGTAGGTGTGGAATCTGTGCCTCAACAACCACAAATCTTTCCTAAGCTGCTCTAATAATTCACAAAGTCTCTCACTTCGTCCTTAAGTATTTCAAGATCCCACACAATACTAAACTATCTTCTAGCAGGCGAAGGAGCAGGTGCTCCATTTGAAGCCATTTTTTGTTGCCAATTCATAAAAGAGATCAGTGGAGTGATGAGATGAGTGGGATGATTCTTACACTTAACAGCGTGTTTATAGACTTAATAGGTTAACCCAACAGATGCATAGGTTAAAGAAGAGATATTGCTGTTCCCAAAATATCACCTTGGTTATTTCAAAAGTTGCACCGATTATCAAAAAAAATAAAAAAATTACACCAATTAGCAGTACTCAATAATAAAATGTTTTCTGCTTTATATTTTCAATCGTCAATTTGAAATTCAAAAGATTTCTAATATTATTTTTTTTCCCATATGAAAAGATCGTCGAATAAATTATACATATGAGTACACAGATAACATAACAAAAGGTAAAAGATAATACATTCATATACATAAAACAAAGAGAAATATTCATTGATTATAGATAAAAAAATCACATAAGTTCCTAATTCACAAATCGACCTATATGTGGATCTCCATTAACAACAAAAAATTTTAACACAGTTTTTATTAGTGCGAAAGATTACAAATTCAAGAACATCTCCTAGCTAGAAATGCGACTGCTGGTTAAAATACCTCCAACCGTTTCTTATCTACCTTAGGTTATCGCAGTGAGTAATTCATGCTTCATATACATTGTATACATAAAGCGATTCGTCGGATACATGATGGATCCAAGCAGTTACTGGCTTGAGTGGAATGTATTGAGCAACATTACCCGGCAACCACTATAAAAAAAATGCTTATGAAGTTATAAATCTGAAATTAACAAATACAAATAACATGTTAGTGAAACTAAAGAAAAAATAAAATTACCACATCATCAAGTTTCATGTATGAATTTGAGAGGGTAATTATGAAACGTGGATGGGGACGCCTATATGGGGAAATTGGGGTGAACGTTGCCATTTTTTTGATAGGAGAATGAAACAAAATAGAAAGCAAAATGAAAGTGTGGCTATTGCGTTGAAGAAACCCTAAAACCATGTAGACTTATAATAAAACGTTGGGAGGAAAAAAACTTTTCAGTTTTCCTCCATTAATTAACCTTTGACTGAACAAACTCATTTCTATATTAAAATGTGGTTGCCTAGGATTGAACTCGGAACACAGTGATTCTAAAAGTAAATAATGGTGTTTTGCCTTCTAATTGGGAAGCGTTGATTAAATTCATATTAGGATTGATTTTTGTTTAAATTTTGTAAGTGCTATGACTATAGTCAAGATAAATGGATTGACTTTTAAATGCTGATTCAATCTATCAGTGATAGGATTGAATTGACTTCAATTGGTATTTATAATTGTTACGATTATATATAGTCAACACCAATGGATTGATTTCTAAAAGGAAAATGTTGATTCAATCTATTGGTAATATGATTAACTACAATTGTAATTGTTAATTATTAAGACTATATATAGTCAAAACATTACTTAGACTAACTTCAATTGTAATTGTTAATTGTTACAACCATATATAGTTAAAACATTACTTAGATTGAATTCAATTGTAATTGTTAATTGTTACGACCATATATAGTCAAAACATTACTTGGATTGACTTCAATTGAAATTGTTAATTGTTGCGACTATATATAGTCCATACAAATGGATTGACTTCAATTATAATTGTTAATTGTTAAGACTATTTATAGTCAACACAAATTGATTGACTTCAATTGTATTTGTCAATTGTTACGATCATAGATAGTCAAAGCATTACTTAGAATGACTGCAATTGTAATTGTTAATTGTTACAATCATATATAATCAAAATATTACTTAGATTGACTTCAATTGGTATTACGACTATAGATAACATATTAAGTTTGGATTCAATTGTTATTAGGATTGAATTGCCTAATAGTCACAATTTAAAATACTACAACTATAGACAACACAAATATTAATTCAATTGGTTTCAGGATTGAATTGAGTTTCAATTTTTTTTTTTTTACGTCTATAGGCTACTCAAATGGTTGACTAAAGAAAATATTATTAGTGAAATATTTTTGAAAGAAATAGGAAATGAAAAATCAAGGTCAAAAAATTATTTTAATATTCAATTCAATTAAAATAAAAATAAAAAATTAAAACGAGACTGCAAAGTCTCGAACTCGGGACCTCAGGATTCCACACTTGATGCCTCACCACTTGGCTGGAATAGCCTCATCTTCATGTTTGATTAAGTCAATTTAATATAATCTAAAAATATTTTTCATATAATTTAAAATTTCAAACTTCACAAAAAATTTAAGAGAGAAACCGTTCACTACTGGGTATAGTGAGTAGTCTCATCCTCTCCCACAATATTTTACAATAGTTACAAACTTCTGTAAGAGAGAAACAAAGGTAATGTTCATCTTCTCTCTTATTTTCGTCAATCGTTATTCTTCTTAATCTTTTCATTTTTATTATTTGAACAAACATGGAAGGAAAGTGATCACTGAAGTATGAGAACGCCATGCCAGACAAAACTGTTAGCGAGTGTCTGATTGACATTCATTTTCTACTCATTGATGTGATGGAGAAGATTGATAGGTTTTTGGTGGAGCAGGTTGAGATGAGAGCGAAGCAGGAGATCTTGGAGATGATGATGAAAGCCACGGTATTTGTCGTTAGCCTGAAAAAGGATGATGTTATACCCCCCTCAGCCCCCCTCCTTTCCACACTACAAGAAAAATGAATTTTAGCGAAAGAAAATTCGTTAAAAGTCTAAAATTGGTCGTTAAAAGTCTATAACGACCGGCAAAAATTTGGTTGTCACCAGCCGTTAAAAGCTCTGTCATTAAAAGTCAACGACCGAATTTGCAATCCGGTCATTAAAGATCCTTTAACGACAATAAAAAAATCCGGTCGTTATATTTCCTTTTAGCGACGAATCTTCCTTCGCTAATTGTCAATTTTCCCTTTGCTAATTCCCACTTAACTATTTATTAGTCCCAACTTTAATGATCCAATCATTTAATATAGCAACCACTTATCTTGTCAAATGTATACATCCATTCATATATAATATATAAAAAAGAATATGCAAAATAATCAATACTATATAAACTTTATTGTTAATGTAAAAGAAATAAAACATTCCAGTTCTGTCAGCTCCTAACTCAATTGTAGATTACACAAATGTAAACTTCAAACAACCCCCTAACAAGAACAAGCATAATGGACATGAACTTTCCAGTAGTTACTCACTAGCTTTAGTTTCCTCCATCTTAGAAGAAGTGACAAACAAGGTACCCCCAATCACTGCATCTTTCATGTTTTGTCGTTCTGTGAAAACAAGAACATATGCTATCAGCAATGTGCGTAAATAAAAGTAAAAACATAGTATTAGTAAAAGCAATGATCAAAGAACTTACAGGTAACATCATACACAAAAAGAAGTGATAAAACTATTGAACTTCTAATATACACACATTGGCCCAAAGTTGAAATATGTATTAGAGAAACACTTGATAGAAAATATTTTTAATAATTATAAGCATATCAAACCTGCAAAAATAATGAGAATATGAGGTGAAGAGCTCAAGCAAGTGAAAATAATTAGCAAGTTTCAATTTTAATTTAAATTTATCATGACACTCTCTATTAGTTTTGACTCCTACACACAAACCAACACAATAGTATCATTTAATGGTCACTTAAGAGAGCAATTGCCCTTAATTTAAATGGATGACCAAAGAAAGTGTCAAGCAGAATATGAGATGAAGAGCTCAAGCAAGTGAAAATAGGAAAAATCTCAAAATTTCAATCACTTAACTTCCTTTTCCTAGTTGATCGTTGAAAGTAAATAGTGAATGAACAATAGATAAGGAATACCAATTCATACAAAACAACAATAGGAGACATAGGGAGAGTTCTATCATCTGGTTAATGACTGTTAGTATGAACATATTGAAAAGTAATATAATCAGAAGCAGGGACCTGAAAGTTAAGTGTAGTCAAAGAGAAAAGAGATACAGAGTATTAATTAATGGTTATACCTTGGTGATTACAGAGAAAAGATGAGACACTGCTGCACTATCACCAGAATGAGTATACTGCATATTATCCTTCAAAGAAATATTTGAATCCACACTTGTTGTTAAGTGGAAACTCATGCTCAGGTATCCCAAAAGGACATGGAAATCAACTTCACACGTCACGTACAACTCCGAAATGAGAAGCCTTCCTAGTCTTTGGCTACTAGACGAGCTCCATGCATCCAACTTCTTGTTTCTACGACAGAAAGTATCAGATAAATTGCTTTCAGCTGATGAACAGATAGATTCATCATGTCTTCCACTCCGAATCCCGACATTCTTAGAGGATACTGTACAAAATTTTGTAGAAAAATTCAATTCCAATAAATATGGTACATTTCAAGCATGGGTGAATAAGATTAAGCATTAAATTGCTCGTGGTTATAAACATTCAATTGTGGATTCCTGATTCATATTAATAAAGCATGTATCAGTACAAAATTGTTAAAATCACTCAAACTAGTATTTACTGTAAGTTACGTTAAAGACATGCATCATGACATAAACCTATCCAAACTAGTGACTATTCCAATCTGCTATATTTTCCAAGCAATGAATTAAAAATTAGAATTATTTTTTAAAAAATAACACCTGAAAGAAATGATAATAAAGCATGACATTCAAGTAAAAAAACCAAGAACAAATTAACAGACATACAATTCTTTTAACCTGCTTGGTCAGGAAAACTTAAAGTGATCACCTAATTCCACCATGATTGTTTTTCGTGTGTGTTCAAATAACATTTTTTTCTCCCCTGCATTTCTTGATTTTCTTCAACTTCTTCTTACCACACAGAAGAACTTGTAAGCTGAGCTTTTTACTAGACCAAGGCAGTTCAGTTACAAGGAACTAAGGTCAGCTGGATTTCATTCTAGCAGGATCATAGGCAATGCGCCTTTGGTACTGTTTACAAGGCCTTTTCATGGATTCAAGCTCTATCACTGCAGTGAAAAGATCTAATCAATGAAAGTAAGACTGAATTCGGCGCTTAATTTTCGATCATAGTATGTTTAAGGCACAAAAGGTTAGTTCTGTTACAAAGGTGGTGCATTGTGAAGGGAGAATTACTTCTTGTTTATGACTATGCCTAATGGGAATCTTGATAAGTTGCTATATCAGGAATCCGAGCATGGGAATCCGCTAAAATGGCCTTAAAGTACAATATAGCAGTTGGTTTGGCATCTGCTCTGACTTGTTTGCATCAAGAATGTGAGCACCAGGTGATTCTGACAGACATAAAAGCCAACAATACTTTACTTGATGGGAGCTATAATGCAACGCTTGGCGATTTTGGGCTGGCAAGAGTTATGGATCATGAAAAGAGTCCGGTCTCAACACTTACAGCTAGAACAATGGAAAACCTTACTCTTGTATACCTTTAATACTGAAAAGCAACCGAGAAAATTGATGTTTTAAGCTAGGGTGTGGTTATACCCGAAGTGGCGGGCTGGAGGAGACCAATTGAAGGATAAAGGAGTGATCATTAAATGGTGAATTTGGCTGATTGGATTTAGAGATTGTATTCTGAAGGTGGATTGTTGACGTAGAAGACAAAAGGCTTAACGATGCTCAAAGAGGAATAGATGAAAAAACTGCTACTTGTTAGACTGAGCTGTTCAAATCCTGATAGCACAAAAAGGCCTGTATGAGCAAATCATTTCAAATCCTCAACAATGAGGTGAGTCTATCTTTGTTTCATAAGCGAACCCAACTCTAACTTTATCCACTAGTAATTTAGTATTGATGACATTTTATCGGATAGCAAAGGAAATGAGGCACCAGAACATGAGCTCGAAATCAAAGTAGATTAAAGTCATATACTCGTGTGAATTTTCCACTAGATTTTTTTTTTTCCAATTTTACTGTGAGCTGATATACATTAGTTTTGACTATAGTTTGAAATGAGGGAATTTAACAAGCCTGAGTCCAAAGCCAATATATTGAACTTTATGCTATTTTCTGTTATCCTGAATCATTTCAAGATTGTTAGATATAACATAAAATACAATCACATGATTTGTTACAACAAGCTGTGAACTAGAACATAATAATTCAGTGAAACAAGAACTCCAACATCAAGCAGATACCTAAACCTTAATGGATATACTTTTATACGACAGGATCCAATAAAACACAAATCACAGTTAAGTTTCCACCATCAAAACCACTGTTGAATTTTCAGTGTATGTACTTTATTCCTCTAAGGCTCAAAATTTTAAATTCAACCAGAATAAAACAAATGGAAAGCATGAATAAATATAGATGATAATATGCAGATTGCACATTGAAATTGACCATGCCACAAGTTCCTGTTTCTTAAGCCCGAATTTGGATAATTGAAATTGATAATGCTATAGTCCATATACTTGGTAAGAACTGTGATCAAAACCTTAATAATTTGAACCAAAATCAACATATAAAAAGGATAAAATTGTGAGTCTTACTTTAAAGAAACTCCCAGAAATTTTCCTCACATAATAATCTCATCGTGATGTGTTTTCAATAAAAAACTTAAATAAAACACGAGTATTTCTCCTTAAAATTCAGCTTTTCCTTCACCAGATCCTACGCTTAACATTGTACGTGATAGATCTTTAACATTCTTGCTACTTCTTTATTGGGAATAAGAACGCAATTTCATGGTTGGGGTCTCTCCTCTCGGTGATAAGCTTTGTACAAATTGAAACCCTAATGTTTTTTTTTTCCAACCGCTAATGTTTTATTTGAGGGAGGTGGGAGCAAGGGGGTTAAGGAAAAAAGAAAAAAGGGAAAAACTAGCGCGCATTTTTATTGACCAATTAATCTTTAACAACCGGACATAATGCTTTTTAATGACGAAATATTATCCCCTCGTTAGTCTTGAGCAAAAAATGAGCTTTAACGACCAGAAGAAAAGTTGATCGTTATAAGCATATTTATAACGATCGGATTCATGTCCCTTCAGTAAGAAGTGGTCGCTAAAAGTCATATTTCTTGTAGTGCCACCACCAGAATTTTAAGAGTTGTTGATGAACATAACAACCCCACCCCCTACCCTGCATGTGAACTTTTTTGGTAGGATTTTATTTTTGCTAGTGTAATTTGAGGGGTGTTTTTGTTTTTGTGTATGTATGTATTATGGGGTTGTTATAATTTATAAAAATTCTAGTTGGATGTTATTATTTTTTCTTATTTATTTATTTATTTATTTATTATTTATGTATGTGTTAATGTTTCTAGTTTTTTTTTCTTGGGTACAAAATGTTTAATGTTTTTAGATTCTCAGTGATTAAAATGTATTGATTTTAAATATCTAAATGATTCGGTATGTTAATTAACTAAGAAATAACTACAATGTATTCATTTGGAATGTAAGAGTTGGCTGGAATAAAATTAAGAGTACATTACTGTAGATAAAACAACTTCAATACACTTTTTTTTATCAGCAATTTGGTGTAAAAATTACATTGTAATTGAATTATGGCATGAAATCACCATGTCCTCAAAGAAATACTGTTTTGCAATGTTTATTGTGCCGATAAATAAACTAGTATTTCATTTTTTCCTTGAAATACTCTTTCAGTAATGTAAAAGAAAGATTTTCTCTAAGAAAGCAATGATCCGTTTGATCTTTCAACTTACGCAAAGGAATGAAGAAAATATTTTCTTACGTAAAGGCGGTGATAGTAGGGATAGTAGTAATAGTAATAATTATCTCGTGTATCAAAGCCTACTGGTTTAGAAAAAGAGCAAGACCCTTCTGTTTCAAGAAAAATATCTCATTCTAATTGGCTTGGATAAGCATGCTTTGTTTTTCTATTCTTTTTCTTGTAGAATTACTAAACAGTTAATTTTCTGACATATTTTTTCAAAAAATCAGTTACTATTTAAAGGCCACATAAGAACCTACACTCAAACACAATTAGTCTAGGATTTTAAAGGTATGTAAACATTGCTCTCTGTGTTCATTCGTTGGATATATATAGGGAAATTTCATTCTACATGCTAATTTTTTAATTTCTTTTATTTTTTTGGCAGGTAAAAATGAGTAATCAGAAAAGTAATCTGTAATGACTTTCTCGGTCATTTCCCTCGTTTTCGTATGTTCTCAGCATTTAGAGCTTTTCTATAACTGCCCCAAGTTATTTATGACTTGCTGAAACTGACAGTTCGATTCCCGGGCAGTTCGTTTGAGAATATTATTTAGACCGAGCACGTTGTAAAATATTAAATTAAATTTGAATTTGGTACAATGACATAGTTAATTACCGTTCGAAAATATTTTTGAAATTTATAAAATTCTTTAGTTATTATATATCTATACTATTTTGTAATAGTTTTATAATTTATTAATAATTTAAGCAGAGATAGTGAATTTAGATATCATCATCATCATCATCATCATACCCAGTAAATTCCCACCAGGTGGGGTCTGGGGAGGGTAAAGTGTACGCAGTCCATACCACTACCTCAGAAGAAGTAGAGAGACTGTTTCCGATAGACCCTCGGCTCAAAACAAATAACCATAACCAACAAAAATCAGAAAAACCAACAGCAAAAGGAGATAACACATCGCTAGGTAAGCAAAGAAGCAAGACACCCACAGAGTAACACTATAAACTAGTTATTCGGAAATCACAAATGTCACCAAAACAACTCGAACCAGAAAATGTCAAAGAAACAACAAGCACAGATACAATCAAACACTCTATCCCGCTAATACGACCACCTTCCTACCCACTAACCCTCTACCCTAATCCGCGTCCTCCACATCTTTCTATCAAGGGTCATGTCCTCTGTAAGCTGTAACTGCTCCATGTCATACCTAATCACCTCCCTCCAATATTTCTTCGGCCTACCTCTACCCCGCCTAAAACCATCCCCGGCCAGCCTCTCACACCTCCATACTGGGGCATCCGTACACCTCCTCATCACATGTCCGAACCATCGCAACCTCACTTCCCTCATCTTATCTTCCACCGAAGCCACTCCCAACTTCTCTTGGATAATCTCATTTCTAACTCTATCACTCCTGGTAAGTCCACGCATCCATCGCAACATCCTCATCTCCGCTACCTTCAACTTTTGGATGTGGGAGTTTTTAACTGGCCAACACTCGGCTCCATATAACATGGCCGGGCGGACGACCACTCTGTAGAACTTACCTTTAAGCTTCAGAGGCACCTTCTTATCACACAAAACTCCCGAAGCGAGCCTCCATTTCAACCACCCTGTACCAATACGGTGTGTGACATCCTCGTCAATCTCGCCGTCCCCCTGAATCATAGACCCCAGATACTTGAAACTCCCCCTCTTCTGAATGGCCTGAGAATCCATCTTCACTACCACATCAGCCTCATGCATGGTATCACTAAACTTACATTCCAGGTACTCTGTCTTAGTCCTGCTCAACCTAAACCCTTTAGACTAGAGGGTCTGTCTCCAAACCTCCAACTTATCATTAACTCCTCCTCGGGTCTCGTCAATCAGTACCACATTATCAGCAAAGAGCAAACACCAAGGCACCTCCCCTTGAATACGTCGCGTCAAAACATCCATCACCAGCGCAAATAAAAACGGACTAAGAGTCGATCCCTGGTGCAATCCTGTCAAAACAGGAAAGTGCTCTGAATCCCCTCCTATCGTCCTCACACGAGTCTTCGCACAGTCGTACATGTCCTGGACGACTTAGTGTATGCCAAGGGCACACCTTTAGCCTCCAAGCACCTCCACAGAATCTCCCTGGGGACTTTGTCGTACGCCTTCTCAAGATCGATGAACACCATGTGCAAATCCTTCTTCCTCTCCCTAAACTGCTCCACTAATCTCCTCACCAGGTGAATGGCCTCAGTAGTCGAGCGACCTGGCATGAAATGGAACTGATTCTCAAAAATAGTCGCTACCCTCCTCAGTCTCAATTCTACCACCCTCTCCCAAACCTTCATAGTATGGCTCAATAGTTTGATATGTTAAATTAATATTTTTATTTTATAGAGGTTTTATTCGAAACAATTTCCTATTAATTATGGTATATTTAAAATATTGTATTTATTTTATCACGAGTCTATGCAATATCCGAATATATATATAGATTGGAATCAAATCAAATGAGGTGCCACCTCCACCACCACGCGGACAGTGGGGAGGTGCACACCTAGGGACTTTGACTGAAGTGGTGGATACCAAATTGTCATATATGTTCATAATATACATTTTGGAAAGTACAGAACATCACATTTTTTTTCCATTGTTTTCATCTACGTTCCTCACCCTTTCTGTCATATAAGCTCAATATTGAGCTGATTCATTAAGTTTTGAGCTTAGGGGTTTATATATATTGAGTCCGTGGACTAGTTCTTGTAATTTCTACGGTACGTTTTCTTATTTTTACGGTAGTTTTCATTTACGGTGGTATTGTTGGGATTGGTATTGATGTTTGAGCTATATTTTGAGCTCAAATTAAGCGGTGCTAATTGTAACTATTGATCACGGGGTGATTTGGCATGCTGTGACGATTTCGATTTTGCGATTCCACAAGCGGGCTCCACGTGGGATTTTTGGGCATTTTCCGAACTAATGCAATATGGGTATCAATAGTCATGTTTTGACATGTAGTTTATTATTTTGGTAGCTTGGTAGTATTCAGAGGCCTCTCGGAAGGGGAAGGCTCCTGTATAGCTGGTTCTTTTGGCAGGCTTGCGGCAGCGTCCAGGTACGCTAGGCTTACCATATACCTAGACTGAGTTTATTTATAGTATTTGCATACTATTATGCTAGTGTTTGGGCTGGTAGTTGTAGATTGGCATTGGCTTGCTACGATTAGGCCTTTTGGGCCAGTTAGGGCCTTGTTCAGATATGTTTCGGGCTCGTTATCCTCGGGGTGTTCCAGAGATTACCTTTAGAGGGTTGGTTAATATTGTACTACTGTTAATAGGGGTTTGGGGAACCTAGCCCAGACTTGGTTTCGGGACCCTGTAGTGGGCCCCGCAACTCTTCACAGTCGGTATAGTTAGCTTTAAACCTTGTTAGACTTAGTTAAGCCCTGAGATGATCTTTTAGGATAAAATTTGTGTTGAATTACCCCAGTTATGACCTTTTGACCTGTTTAGCCTTGTTAGTCCCTGATAGCACCATATTTAACTGGGGTCGGCTAGTTTGATTTAGAATGTGGACCCGCCTTGCCATGACTTATAATGTATACCCAGACTTATATATACATATTATTTATAGTAGATAGTTGACTTGGAAGGATACCGAGATTGACTTGTAGTACGTGATGGGTTAGCTCATTTACTTATGTTTCGGGTTCATTTTGGGGTTGATATGTCCCCGTTTACTTGTATTTGTGTGGATTCTGGCACTACTCTGTCACTTGGTTACTGATTATTATGAGTTTCGGTTTGAGTCCGGTCACTGATTCAGATATGATGGTTACTGATTATTATGAGTTCCGGTTTGAGTCCGGCCACTGATTATTATGAGTTCCGGTTCGAGTCCGACATCTGGTTATGATATGATTGGAGATTTTTGGTATTGAGTTTCGGTTCGAGTCCGACGGTTATGATATATGTGGCCTATTGTTATTACCCACTATGTCCAGTTTAATTCCGGCGTTTAGCCTCTTGTTATTACCCACTGGCGCCGATTCAAGCCCGGTGCACCCCTTGTTGGTTATTGTGGTTACTGGATACTGACATAGCTTCGAGACACTGGTGACTATGCATTTACTATTCTTGTGTGTCCCATCGGTTTATGGGGACTAGGCTGGGTTATTGTTTTCTTCCGTGTGCCTATCGGGTTTATGGGGGCCCAGATAGGTTATGTTTGACTTGTGTGTTTACTTATGCATTTATTTACTCGTTATTCAGTATCAGATTTATTTTTCTCCTGAGCATATCTATACGCCTCGGCAGTTATTTATGTATTTATTACTTATACCCCGGACTTAGCATGCACCCTCGCATTTTAGCTTGCTTATATTACTTTGAGCTCAGTCGGCCGATGATGTCTACTGAGTACCCGTTGCCCTGGTACTCATACTGCACTTCTGCATCTTTTTTCCCGATGCAGATCTAGGCACTAGCCGACGGTTTTGACGTGACGCTCTTCTCAACAATAATTTCGGAGCAGGGTGGGCTTACTGACGTCAGAGGCAAATCCTACTCCATCTTCTACTGTATAGTCTTTTGCTCTCGAGACTGTTGTACTTGTTATATATATTTGGTTTCTGTCTTGTATTCTGGATATGTCTAGTAGTGGCTCTTGTACCGACCTCACAAGATCTTGGGAGAGGCCTTGACTTTATACATATTGTCCTCTTCCTTCTCAGTCTTGGTATGGGTATATTTTGGTTCTGTTTGTTTTTATATTTCTAGCATGCTTATTAGTATGGTTACTTCCATCTCATCTCTATTTTCTGAGATTTCGCCCATTAGCCCATCACTTGTCGCTCCGGGTTAGGGTTTGGCTTGCCTATTGGTGGGTCACGGTAGGCGCCATCATGACTCACATAGTGGGTTGTGACATAATCCTTACTCTACCCTACTCCAATTCCAATATGTTTAGACGAACAATTCAAATCATACGGTAGTTAACCAGGTTTATGAACTGACCATGGCAGTTTTTGCTTTAGCTCGCTCTGTGGAAAAATTTTGGCCACCATCAGGAGCTGATGTTGTTACGTTTGAAGGGTGTTGCTACTAGTCTTGAAAGAATGATGAAGCCGAGTGTGAAAATTCCCAACCAGGACCCCCAATGTTTCTCACTCCCTGACGATCTGATGTAGGCATGGTTGATGTCTAAATACATGTTATTTCTTTTGTGTTTTGTTTTGTTATTTCATTATGAATGAATGAGATGGAGTAAAGTCCTTTTATTTCGTGTGTGCACTCTTTTTTAACTGTTTATTTATTACTCGCATTTGAATTAATTTCTTGATAAAATATTTAAATTTTTTAATAACTTTTGCATTAGAAAGGAACTAATAGGTTTTGGACAACGAAAAATGTGAATTAGCAAGAAAAATAAGGGATAACTTAATATAAATTTAAGACAACAACAACTTTGAGCCTCTCCCGGCCTTAATTCTTCAGTTCCGTTCATTAAAAAATGTTAGTTTTGGTCAAGTTAACATGTTTTTTTCTGATTTTCGATTCGAATTATGTAATTAATTGTAAAATAATTAACGTTCCATCAGAACAAGCGTGACTCAGACATTTTCAAGACTAATGGCAATTTCAAGCATTTTAATTGACACATCTCATATTTCATTCTTAGTTATAAATTACATTTTATTTGTGGTTAGATGAAACCTAAATTGCCTTTTTATACTCTAAAATTAGAAGCGGAAGTTTGAAATTACTTATCTCATACATTCTTGTATTGTTCCATTCGTAATTTATAGGACCCTAAATTTGACAAAGTGTGTTATTGGTAAAAATTGACTCATACATTCTCAAATTGACTCAGTAGAGTGACTCTAATTATTTTACACTCTAAAATTGAAAGTTTAAAATTGTATATCCAATACATTCATTCTTATTTTATTCAATCTGAATAATACAAGACTCTAAAATTTATAAAATTTTAAAAAGTGACTCATACATTCTCAAATTGACTCAATAGAGTGACTCAAAATATTTTACACTCAAAAATTGAAAGTTTAAAATTGTATATCCAATACAGTCATTCTTATTTTATTCAATCCGAATAATACAAGACTCTAAAATTTGTAAAATTTGAAAAAGTGACTCATACATTCTCAAATTGACTCAATAGAACTACTCCTAAAAAAATTACACACTAAAATTGAAAGTTATAAAATTCCATATCCTCTTCTTATTATATTCCATCAGAATATTATAAGACTCTAAATTTGATCTAAGAAAATTGATTTTAATCCCTCTTGAAAAAATAAAATAATTCTATGGTTAATGACACACGTCAATGAGAAGATTTTAGCCACCAAATTAATTTGATTGGCTAAGAGGGGAGGCATGCATGCTAAAAGCATAATTAGTGAAGTTGATAAGTCTACATGATCAATCTATAAATTGCATGGATGATCTTGCTTGTATATTATCACATCCTAAAGTACTACCTCATCAAGAAAACAACATGGAAAGAACACCAAAAAGAAGGCTCTCCTTCCCCTTTGCACTTTCCCGGATGTAATAGAAAAGTTTTATCTTACCAAGAAAGAAAGTTTTGAAACTATGGAGGAAGAGCTAACGGAGATTATAAAGAGAATTATCAAAATGAGGGGGAGATTTTTCGTTGAGATGGTTTTGCTGAAAGACAAAATTCCACTGTCCAAATCATATAATAGATATGACAAAATTTTAAAGGATAATGTCTCTCATCCCAATCTTACCAGCTCTTCTTCGGAGAGTGAGGGATCGAAGGCAGTCGCCAGCACCAAGAAGGAATGAAGCTGCAGGTTAGAGCTTCAGTTGGGTGCATGGGGGTTATTGAGAAGAAGGACTAATCTACAGCTAAATCAGTTAAGAGCCTACGTAAACATATATTAAACACTCATCACTCAATAAGTTAGTTAATAGATCACAAGTTAGTTAAATAGTTAGTTACAAGTTGTTAGGACTACTAACCGACTACTGATCTACTCTAACCGACCTTCTCTAACCTACAACTATATATATTCATGATATGTACATTATTGATAATTGATTTTTTGAATAATACTAATTCTACATTCTCTTCTCTATCTTCTCCTACTTCACTCCTCTTCTTCTTTCTCTAAATTGTACATTTCTTCTTCATTATTGTTACTGGAAGCATTTAGCTTCTCTGTTTCTCTGCAGTAGGATTCAGCTACTGCATAATTGATCACTACATTGCTAGATTGCTACATGGTATCAGAGCAAAGCAATCGTAATTTCTTCCGCAACATTCGTCTTACTCTGTTACTCTGAAATCGAAATCTACTAGTTCTTGTTCCATCTTGAGGATCAAGATTTCTCCTTCTTCTTAGTCAGTTGACAATTACAAATTGACTTTCTTGGAACTGTATCAATGGCTACTGATGGAGTTACTCCTGAATCTGGTAGTGATGGGATTCGTGTGAATCCTAGTGCATTCACTAGCACTCAAACGATTCCTGAAACATCACAAGTGATAGATCACAACCATCCCTTGTACTTACACACCGCTGATGTAAGTGGCATTTCTCTTAGTTCTCTTCAATTAACTGGGGCTGAAAACTATACCTTGTGGAGTAAATACATGAGGATTGCACTTCTACGAAGGAACAAGTTGGGTTTTGTTGATAGAACCTGGAAGAAAGAGGCCTTTGGAGAAGGGTTATGGCATCAGTGGGATAGGTGTAATGCAGTGGTGCAGTCTTGGTTGATGAACACAGTTTCTGGTAGCTTGCTTGGAGGTATGATCTATGCTGATAGTGCACAAGAAGTGTGGGAGGATCTCAAGTCAAGATTTGACAAAGTTGATAGTTCAAGAACCTTCAATCTTCACAAAGAGATTGCCACACTAGTACAAGGAACTTCCTCTATAGCTGCTTACTTTACCAGGCTAAAGGAGTTGTGGGTGGAGTTGGAGGCCATTGTTCCACCACCTGGATGTAACTGTCCCAAATCTAAGGATTTTCTGGTGTATCTACAAAGGCAAAAGCTCTATCAGTTCTTAATGGGGCTCAATGACAACTATTTGCAGGCTAGAAGTCAGGTTCTACTAATGACACCTCTTTCTTCAGTCACACAGGCTTATGCAATGATCATTAGTGATGAATCTCAAAAATCTCTGACATCTGGTGCTGCTGGTCTATTGGCTGCTATGCCATCAAGTTCCCATGCATATGGAGTTGGTCATGATGCATCAGTCATGTACTCTAAAGCCACCAATCCGAAATTCAAGAAGAATGGGCATTTTTTTTGTGATTTTTGTAAAATGAAAGGGCATACCAAAGAAACATGTTATAAGCTGGTTGGTTACCCTCAAGATTCAAGGTTCAAGAAGAAAGGGGGAGATGGTGTCTTTTATGGCTATAAGCAAGGTTCATCTACTGCATGTAATGTGCTAAGTGAAAGTAATGATGTGTCTGGTGATTCTCCCAGCACCTTTCGAAGGCAAGATACACCAGTGCAGTACAACAAACCTGGTGCATGTGTGTTCTCTCAGAGTCAGTATGACCAGATTGTGCAGCTCTTGAACCAAACGCAAGTCATAAAGAACAATAACAATACTATTTCGTCTGCAAATGTAGCAGGTAGCTCTGACTCAGGTATTGGTCTAGATAAAGCTTTACTTGTGGTTAACAGTCTCAGAGATTGGATTGTTGACACAGGGGCTACTAATCACATGGTGTCTAATTTAGACATGCTCACCAAGAAATCCATAGTACCAATATCTCAGGCGAAGCAAGTATAATTACCTAATGGAGAAGTAGCACATGTCACACACACTGGTTCTAGTACAATATCTGCTGAAAATACACTAAATAATGTATTTGTGTTGCCACAATTTAAATACAATCTCATGTCTGTATCCAAGGTTACTAAGGACTTAGACTGTGTTGTTTCCTTTTATCCGAACTTTTGTGTGTTTCAGGATCTTTACACTGGAAAGGTGCTGGAGATTGGTAAAGAGTGTGAAGGACTCTATCTGCTTGTCAATCAGACTCATAAACAGAAGGATGGAAATGCTAATTTCAGTGCTAAACTTGGAGATTCTACTATCAGTACATCAGATATAAATATGTGGCATAAGAGATTAGGCCATGTTTCTAGTACTACTTTGAATAAAATCCTGTCTACTAGAAATCAGGATGTAGTAGATACTATTAAAGACTGTAATGTGTGTCCATGTGCTAAGCAATGTAGATTACCATTTACTACTAGTTCTATAACTACTTCTTCTAGCTTTGAATTAGTCCATATGGATGTATGGGGTCCCTATAAAGTTCCAACATTTGATGGAAACAAATATTTCTTGACTATTGTAGATGATTTCACTAGAATGACTTGGTTGTATCTGTTAAAAATGAAATCAGATGTTTGTGTTGTCATTCCTGACTTTCTTCAATATGTACAGAGTCAATTTAATAAAACAGTAAAAACCATTAGATCTGATAATGGAACAGAGTTTATGAATAATCCTTGTGCTAAAATATTTCAGAAGATGGGCATAGTCCATCAGAGATCATGCCCTTATACACCTCAGCAAAATGGTGTTGCTGAGAGAAAACACAAACACCTGTTAGAAGTCACAAGGGCTATCAGGTTACAGGCTCAAATTCCTCTCAGGTTTTGGGGTCATTGTGTTAAAACTGCTGCATACTTGATCAATAGATTACCTTCAAGTGTGTTACATGGTCTTAGCCCTTATCAGAATTATATAACAAATTACCTTCCATTAAACATTTGAAAGTTTTTGGTTGCATATGTTTTGCTAAGAATTTGGTGCGAACAGATGAAATGTTGTCTAGATCCAAACCTTCTGTACTTATGGGCTACTCTGAAGTGCAAAAAGGTTATATACTGTATGATCTTGCTGATCAGTGTTTCTTTGTAACCAGGGATGTCATCTTTAGGGAAGATGTATTTCCATTTACAAAGAAGCTTGTAGAGAGGCCAGTGTTTATAGATACATTTCCCTCAATACTTGACATGGAAGAGGAAATAAGCTACACTACAGCAATGCCTGATGATCAAACATCTGCTCAGCCAAGTCACAGTCATGTTAATACTCAATCTACTCAGCTTCCTACTCCTACTATTCTCAATGCACCTACAGTACCACATCCACAAGTGGTTACAAGAGCTAGAAAATATCAGTCTACTCAGCCTACTGTGTCCAGTGCACCTACTAGGAAGTCAACTAGAGGCAGTCAACCACCAATTTGGCTAAAATATTTTATATCTCTTAGTTTACATCAGGACACTCCTTATCCTATCTCTGATTACATATCTTATGATAACATATCAAACAAGTATAGTGCTTACATTGCTTCTTTCTCTTCTATTACAGAACCTGCATCCTTCAATGAAGCATCACATGATCCAAAGTGGGTTGAAGCCATGCAAAGTGAAATTCAAGCACTGCAGGACAACAACACATGGACAATAGTGACTCTGCCTTCAGGAAAAAAGCCAACAGGATGCAGATGGATTTATAAGGTTAAGTACAAAGCAAATGGAGAAGTGGAAAGATTAAAAGCTAGATTGGTTGCTAAAGGATACTCTCAAAAAGAGGGGATAGACTATCACGAAACATTCTCTCCTATTGTAAAAATGGTGACAGTGAGGTCCATATTATCCATGGCTGTATCAAGACATTGGCATATACATCAAATGGATGTATACAATGCCTTCTTGCAAGGAGATCTCACAGATGAAATCTACATGGAATTACCTCAGGGATTTGTAAGTCAGGGGGAGAATAAGGTGTGTAGACTTATCAAATCTTTGTATGGGCTTAAACAAGTTCCAAGGCAATGGAATGCCAAGCTAACAGAAGCACTGATAAGGCTTGAGTTTAGTCAAAGAAAGTTTGATCATTCTTTGTTCACAAAGAAAACTGAAAGAGGGACAACTATAGTACTCATCTATGTTGATGATATGTTGATAACTGGAGATCATCTGGAACTTATAGAAGACACAAAGAAGGCTCTATAACAAATCTTCAAGATGAAGGACCTAGGAGAATTGAAATACTTGCTAGGTATAGAGTTCGCCAGATCAGACAAAGGCATTCTTATCCACCAAAGGAAGTATGCAATGGAGTTGATCTCTGAACTTGGATTGTCAGCATCTAAACCAGCAACTACATCTATAGACTGCAATCTCAAACTCACTACTAAAGAATATGATGATCATTGTTCATACAAAGCTGCTATAGAAGATGAACTACTTGAAGACCAGGGATCATATCAAAAGCTCATTGGGAAGCCCTTGTATCTAACAATGACAAGACCAGATATAGCTTACTCAGTGCAGACACTTAGTCAATACTTATAACAACCTAAAAAATCTCACATGGAAGCAGCTAAAAGGATAGTGAGATATCTGAAACTACAACCTGGATTTGGAGTTCTACTGTCAATCAGACCTCAAAACAAAATCACTGCATATTGTGATGCAGACTGGGCTGCATGTGCTCACTCAAGGAAATCAGTAACAGTTTTTTTGGTAAAAATTGGAGACTCTATGGTGTCTTGGAAGTCAAAGAAGCAGACTACAATATCCAGAAGTTCAGCTGAATCAGAATATAGAAGCCTAGCATCAACGGTTGCTGAATTAATCTGGTTACTAGGGATGCTAAAATAAGTAGGATTCAGTGTTAATCTACCAGTAACAATATACACTGACAGCAAAGCGACAATGCAGATAGCAGCTAATCCAGTGTTTCACGAAAGAATGAAACACATAGAGATTGACTGCCATTTCATCAGAGAAAAGATACAACAAGGCATTGTGAGAACTGAGTACATTCACACCAAGGATCAACTTGCTGATATGCTAACTAAAGGTCTCTGCAAGGCTCAACATGCTCATCTCAGTTCCAAGCTAGGTCTAATCAATGTTTTTTCTACACCTAGCTTGAGAGGGAGTATTGACAAGAAGGACTAATCTACAGCTAAATCAGTTAAGAGCCTATGTAAACATATATTAAACACTCACCACTCAATAAGTTAGTTAATATATCACAAGTTAGTTAAATAGTTAGTTACAAGTTGTTAGGACTACTAACCGACTACTGATCTACTCTAACCGACCTTCTCTAACCTATAGCTATATATATTCATGATATGTACATTATTGATAATTGATTTTTTGAATAATACTAATTCTACATTCTCTTCTCTATCTTCTCCTACTTCACTCCTCTTCTTCTTTCTCTAACTTGTACATTTCTTCTTCATTATTGTTACTGGAAGCATTTAGCTTCTCTGTTTCTCTGCAGTAGGATTCAGCTACTGCATAATTGATCACTACATTGCTAGATTGCTACAGGGGTGTACCCTTGTGGGGATTTTTTGTGATAGATTGGGTAGTTTATGTTGTTTTTATGTTTTTAATTCTGGTTATGGCCTTTGCCAACAGTGTGGGCATGCCTGCATTGCGTATGCGTAAGCACCGTAATATTATGAATAGTATCAGTTATCTTTGTTTTAATTTGGGTACATAACATTTTATTATTCTTGTTTTGATCTCTTTCAAAATTTAATAAAGTTTAAAAATTAAGTAAATAGAAAATAATAATTTAAATTTTACAAACATGTTCGAAAATTTTATTTTTCCGATCGAAAACTCTTAAATGCTACATTGGAATTTCAACAGCCATTTCGATTCTACAAGGATCTGTATAAATTGGTCTTTGTTTGTAAATAGAAAACACACAACTCTCCAATTTAGACTCATCTAAAGAAAGGGAAGAAAATGGCCAGAAGGTATAATCTGTTATAAAATATTGTATTAGTTAATATGGATGTCCACTACTCTTCTTCATAATATATAGTTAATCATCCACTACCCTCACCATTATGGATTTAACTCATACACCCTTTAACCTCCCCCATAATCTTCATGATTAATGTCATGTTTATAACAACCTTTTATATGCCTCTATGTAATAATATAAATAGAAGTATAAGGATTTGTATTGTATACATTTGAACAACTGGAAGAATACAAAACTCTCTTCTCTTGAGCTCTCATTTCTTATCTACTTTCTTACTTATATTGTTCTCTTTTAGCTTAATTTTAACACGTTATCAGCACGAATATCTCACTTTGAAACAATCTTTCTCGAAGCATTGAGCTAAATGAAGCCATCATAGTTAGCCAAACATATTCGTGAGCCACATGTGAATTCCGAAATGATATTGTAGTGAAATTGGTTAATGTCTTTGTTTATCCAACTATTGAGAGTTCTTTATATATGAGTTCACAGAGGAAACAACGTATATGAGGTATGTATTTTTTTTTTTTTTAAAGCAGTGTGTGTTGAATTACATTCATAAAACTTCTGGTTCATATTGCTCCCAATATCTTTACTGCGAAGATCTAAAATCATCTCTTAAGACATTGGTTTAAATATGTAAATTCTGTTCTTTTCCTATATATTGTCATTAAATCATTTCAAGATCATATTATTGAGGCATGTCTTAACATTGATCTTGAAAAAAAAAGAAGTTTACTGCAAAACCGTTTTGCTGGAAAATTACTAACATATTTTTGGTAATATTTTATTTTCATATGATGATGACTTATGTTTTCTTTTAACTTTAAGAAGTTTTGAGTTTTTCTATCAAATAATTATTACTCGGGGTGATTATGACATGGTCACCAAAAGTGGTCATAATATTTTTTAAAGGCTCGTGGTTGAGTCTCATTGTACTTTGGCTTATTATGCCATTGATAGAGGGTATGACGGTGAATTCTAATTCCTTCGCATCAAAAGGCCCGTATGGCTTATAGATTTTGAGTCATAAAATTATGGATATCACAGATTTTCTCTCCATAGTTAGATTGCCCAAACTTTAGAAAATTGTTTACTTTTGATTCAAATTTGGATATTTCTGTTATTTGGGATAGTAAGTTGTTGAATATTCTACTCAATAGTTTTTTTGACTTGCGTAGTTGAACAACCATGCAATGCATAATTGGCAAACTATTTCTACTCCCATTTAAACTCTCCCCCTTTTCTCCAACTACCCTACCTTACCCCTCAGTGACACCTTGAACCTTTGAGCTAAGATCCAAACCACTCCTTGAGTATGTTTAGAACCAAATCTGATGATTTCTAAATTTCACATAGGTTTTAATATCAATTCCTTAGTATGGGAAGAGTTTTGTATATGAGTAAGGTCTTAAGGAACCTCTAGCTCAATGTTGAGTTGAAAGCTCCTTTACTGATTGGGCTTCAGTATAAGAGTTTATTGGGTCAACCTAAAATGGGAATTACACTAGAATATCTAGATTTATCAGACCCAACACCTACCAAATTAAAGGTATTCAGGTCTTCTTTCCAACGTCACCAACCGTTTGTCAATCGAATACCGGAGTAAAATGTTATGAACAATTTACTAAAGAGAGTCCATGCCATGGAGCAGTGGCATAAGATGAGGACACCAAAATAGTAGGGGTCTGTGATTGATCCATGCCCCAGAGCATAGGCTCGATGGCTCCATTCCATGAAGCTTAGGCTATGTGTTGGTCCCATGCCACGACAAGGCCCCTAAGGCATCCCAACTTCATTTTTGTTATATTTTACAAGGGTAAATGAATATTTTTACCCCCAAACACTACTATAATTGATTAAAACCCTATTTCCTTCAACTTTTGTGAAAACAAATCATTCTTGTAATGACCCTCCAGGTCATTTTCTTAATTTTCACTTTTTTGGCATTTTGAGCCTTCCCATAGTGGCTACTATTCATTTATGACTTACCGAAACTGTTGGTTCGGTTTTCAAATAGTTCATTTGGGTTTTAGGCTCATTTTTCTTTTTTGGAGTTTTCGTAGTGAAGGAATTGGTCTTGAACCAAAACTCCTAGTAAACGATCTCGGATGGAAATTCTGTCAGTGTCATTAGCTCTGCAATATTGATTTTAGGCTAGGATGACCCTTGGTCCAGATTTCAAGGCTTCCAAACTCATTTTGGGCTATTGGGTAGATTTGATGAAAAATGAAAATATGGGTTGGGACACATATCGTGACGAAAAGACCTTCGTTAGGAATTTTAATGGTTCTGTTGAGTCCGGAATGTCGAATTTAGTATGGCAGCATAGTTCATTTGCATGCACGGGGTTCCGAACAAATTTTGAGCACCCAGTCAGAGTCCATAGGACTTAAGTTTTGCGGGTTTTCTAGCATCTGGTGCAACCAACTTTTGTTCTTCGCGATCACGAGCCTTCTCTCTCGCATTTGCAATGAAAAGGTCAAGCCAACCTGATCCTTTTTCCTCATTGCGTTAGCAACCCTTGGTGTCACATTCAAGATGGTATATCCTGCATGCCTTCACGTTCGCGGTGCTTTTTCCCACTATCGTGATAAGTTATTTCTTTGTACCTCGTGTTCGCAACCAGGGACCCATGCGATGGCGATGAGTAACCCCTGGGCCCATATATTGTTGTCTTCCCTAATTTTCTCTCATTTTCCAACTCCCAAATCGCTTTTAATGGAATTGATCGCTCAATAAGCCATGGGAAATCATAAATTGGAGTTGGGGTGAGTGGACGACGTTGAATAAATCATTTCCCATCAATTTCTTCTTGGTGAGTTTTCAGCCTAAATTCTCCGTTTAATTCTTGTTTTCCTTCTTATTTCCATTATCTTTCGGGGCTAATTTAATCCCTGATTTATGCTCCATTTGTTCTCAAATATTGAGCACGCATTCCTTGTCCTTCGAGGGACCTCGTGACAGATTCAATTTTGAAATTTTATTTGTGGGTCCCACGAGCCTATTTTTGACCCAATTTTATGGCCGGAGCTTTATATTGCAATATGGGTATCTGTTTTCTAGTATTAACACGTAGTTTATGATTTTGATAGCATGGAAACACTTTGGGATCATGGATGGAGATGGGCGGTTCGTGGATGAATCAAAATTGCAGTTCGACTTTGAGGTAGGCTTCGGTCTACTTTTCTCTATGAGATTGTGTATTAGATTGCATGCTAGGTAGGGATTATAGGATGGATTTATACCTAGTAATACCATACCCGTTAAAATAGAAATGTAACCCGAACCCCAGCCTAGAATACCCGTTATGGTTGTAGGATCCTAGTATACTTGATTATGTACTTATTTAGTCATAGATAGACACAAAGGATTCCTTAGTATCAAAATTACCTATTTCTTAGTAAATGGGATGGTATTTCCCTGATTAAATCCTTCTAGTAACTTTATGCCTTTGCTACCATAGTTTTATGGGTTATGGTGTTGATATCTCGTTAACTTATATATTTTTGGGCCCGAGGCCGTGGTTACGATACCAGCTGTATACCAGGATAGTATTCTATCCTTTGAAAAGATGTGATTCTAGATTTCAGACGCTTGGGCGCATGTGGTTGTAATGTTTGGATACTGGTGATGACAATCATACATTAAGGCGCATTTATACTTATTTAGTGGTACGAATCGGGTTAAAACCTTGGTTTTACTACTATTTTCTAAAAGGAGATTTATTCCTATCTTTTCAAACTTTAAAATTGATTCTTTAAAAATGAAAGTTGTACGACCTTTATTATTGATTTATGACATCTTACACTAACATATTACTTGGGAAATTTTGAGAAATTAGTACGAGGTTGATTCCGGTCCATTATTGATCCACTCTCTTCTCCCACTACTTATTCATTTCGATCGAGGGAGAATCTGACCCTTTCTAAATTACTATACTATTTTTGTCCCAAATTCGATCTCGGGTAATGGATTTATAGATAAAACATTTAATCAGTTTTGGTTCAAGTCCGGCATTTCTTATTATTCTATATATATATAAATATATCTCTAGTACTATACGGAGTAGATTCATTATGATGGATTATGGAAGTCCTGGTTTGGGACCAGACAGTGTATACGGATATTCCGAATCCCCTATGGGCCCCTTTGTCCGATAAGCCACAGTACCGAAGAAGGATGGTTGTCGTAGGTGTATACACTTGGTGCGGATTAACACTCAGTTGGTTTGGTATTATTGGTTTGCATTGCATTCATTTGTTCATATGCATTGCCTATCACTAGTATAATTGTTTGGCGCCTGTATCTATCGGTCTTATAGGGGGGCTATATAGGTACATGTTATGGTTGATGATTCCTTTTTTGCGCCTCTCAGGGCTTATGGGGCCCGATTAGGGTTATTGATTGTCCAAACTAGCCGGTTATATTATTTTTGGCTGTCATGGTATGATTAGTTGCAGTCTGGTTATGGACTGGTACCTGAGATTGTCAGTACACGTCTGATCCCTTTTCTCATTATTATGGTATGACTTTTCGTTGGTAGATCTTCTTATGATTAGTCATATTACGATTAAAGACCATGATTATGCTAGAGTTAGTTCCCGTCTTGATATTGTAATCCTTGTGGCACTTTGGCTATCAGGCCAGCTACCTCAGGATAGCACTTTCAGGTTTGGCTAGTCCTATGATATATGTCCAGTTATCTTCATAATATTATTATATATATACCCTTTCTTCGTATTACTGTTGTATCTCTCTTGTATATCTCTTCCTTCATACTTCTACTATACATTGTATATTTTTTCTTTCATTATACTATGATACATAGACTAGCTATTTATGGAGTTGCACTTTGTCTCTGATTATTGGTAGTATCAGATAGTTTACCCTTACTTTTCTATTAGCATTGTTATGTTCATCTCTTAAATAGATGCTTGTAGCTTATTTTTCTGCTTTACATGTTATTTATACTTTCATTATCTCTTGAGCTCAATCAGTCGATGCCTACTGAGTTGTCACAACCCGTATTCCAACGGGGCGGACTGGCACCTGAAGCCGATGAGGCTCGAGAGAACCAATCTTTCCTCCTGTCCATTCATAAGCATGCCATTAGAAACATCACCACCACGTAAGGACATAAAATGCTAATAGCGGAAATCATGGAACATGTGATATATATATGTACGTGAAACTTGGCCGTTAGGGCCATCAAGCCAAAATGGACATACATCTCTTACATACATATACCCACATATGTTTACAAAAGCTTCTAACAGAAGTACATACATGACAAACCTAAATTCGGGACAAGTCCCCGCTTTACATAACATTTACAATACCAAAAACCAATATACAACTGTGACTCAGAAGCCCCGGACCAACTGGAGCTCACCAAAGTTCAGTAGATGACCCGCAGCTTACTGTGGAGGTCTACTAGTACCTGTGCCTGCAACAAGTAAGGTAAGTCCCACAAGGGATGTCAGTACGAAGAATGTATTGAGTATGTAAGGCCATAAGAAACAGTATGATACATAGATACTTTAGTGGAATCAATATAAGTGAATAACCAATATGGATAAGTCACCATTCTGTATATATGGAAGTATGCACATTACGTGAATTACTTTCTTTACTTTTATGTTCGTTCATTTGTTCATCACTCACTTCTTCATTCACTCCTCATCCTTCCATTCTTACGATGCCCGGGCCCCAAGCTGATCAGTGGGTACTCAACAGTTTTCGGGATCGACCCATGCTAGGCTTTTCTTTTGCCCCTGGGATACCACCCGTAGTAGCGGGATTGACCCATGCTAGGTGTTCTTTTCATTCAAGGATTATGTTATTATTGGAACTTTTGAATGTAACATTATTGGAACTTGGAACCATGTTCATCATTATGTGACACACAATAGATCAAGAATAGGATACATGTGATTAACAATAGACGATAACCAGAAATGAGAAGCCTTAGGACATTTCGGAAATGAGTAAGTACAATAACAAGGTGTACACTATATGCTGCAGAACGATACGGAAAGAGTAACCTTACATACCTTATCTTCTTAATATGAACACTCAATCCTATATGTGAATACAATAGTCCAGCTCCTTCCTTACGTCTTACTCTACAACACAAATACATACCTGAGCTTACATTAACAACTAGTTACCGTACAAATGTACAAGATGACAATGAGCTATATGACTGCCATATAGCGTCATTTCACCCTTTATAACACAGTCCACTGCATTATCATACCAACAATACCATAACATTCCACACATTGACCAAAACATCATATATCAATATCATTTCACACCAACTTTACCCTTTATATGTCCACATTAACACTACGTCACAATTACCCTATCAAGTCATCTCAATACCTTTTGTAACAACACATGAACAACAATACATACTTGATACCATTCAAAATACCTCCAGGATACTCCTTTAAAGTCATTCAAAAGGTACCATAAGTTGATGATTGCATCCATGAAGGGTATAGGGGCTTCGGGGGGTCAAAGGGATGCAAAAACAAGCAATTCGGGGTTCTGGGCTGAACTACGAAGCCACCTGCATCCGCAGGTGGCTGAGGTTCGCCTGAAGGTGACCTTTGGTAGTAGCCAGAGGCACCTGCGAAGTCACCTGCGCCCGTAGGTGCTTCGTCTGCGAGGGCGGGTGCCCGTTTCGGCCAAAAAGGGTCTCTTTTGGGTCTTTTTATGCAATGAATGGTCCATGATCATAACTAAACTTCCCTTGAAATATTTTAGATCATCTTGGATGCCAAAAATCATCCATGGTTTCACAACACACATGAACATCACCAAAACCACATTTTTCCTTCAATACACCACCAAATCCATGCACAATTTTGCAATAACAATTCCAAACATTATGTACAAGAATAAAACAAGTTAAAGCTATAATAACATCTCACATGTCAATATTGAACCCATCAAGTTCACCTCCTTCAATACCACAAGTCCATTTTCAAGTTTACAAGGCAAAAACCTTCACCGATTAAGCTAAACATAAATTGTTTCACACATAGTGAACTTCTCACACTTCGCCAACATAACAAAAATTATCTACACCATATTCCATACATATAATATATTAAACCATGACAGTAAACACTTACCAAAGCTTTCCAAGGAGTGATTTTGGCCAAAGGAACGAAACTTAGGGTTTGTGTGAGATACAGGAAATGTCTTGAATACTCTACCAAATGGCATGTGGGTTTTGATCAATAAAATCTGATTTTTCTTTATTTTTATAGTGCCTAATATTCATCCTTATCCATATCCTTTAGCATTAAATGCATGGTTGGTTGGTCAACACAAGAATGAATCATTTCCATTTGTTTTGGGCCATGTCTTCTTATGATTTTTGGGCCTCATTTGGGGCCCAATGTCACAAGACTCATTAATTCCCAACAAATTAATGTATAATTTATCAAATCTCTCATGTTTAACTAATTCCATAAATGTACACGTAGTCGTATAGGTTCGGAAATATACGGGGTGTTACATGAGTACCACGTGTTTGATACTTATACTACACTTCTGCAGCTTGCAGATCATAGTGTGAGTTCTCACTGTTGATGTGTGCATAGTGCGGATCAACCATGGATCAGAGATTTGGGGTGAGCTCCTGAAGTTCGAAATTGTTCCTACTCTCCCATATTACTGTTAGACTGATCTCTATTTTTGTATTTTAGAGATGGCATTGTATATATTTACTCTGTATTTCACCTTGTACTCTTGTTATATTAGAAGCTCTTGTACTAACTTCACCAGGTCTTGGGATTATTTCTTTATTCTGTTCTCTTTGTTGAGTTATTTTATGCTTCTTCCTTTCTCTTGATATTCCATTACTAGTTGTTCCGAACTATAGGTTGGCTTACCTACTGGCGGGTTATAGTATGTGCCATCATGACCTGAGAAATCAGGTTGTGATAATTCTTCTCCTTTCCTCAACCCTCAAGAACTCAAAACAAGGTTTTTTCCCTAAGAATCAATTTCAAGGTTCAAGTTCAAGCTTTCTCTCAAGAAATCCATAAGCCCAAGTATGTGGGGTTTCAACAAGGATTTCCTTTCATCCTTCTACCCAAGAACTTTGGGTTCTTTAAAGGTTTTTGAATTTAACAACTAGGGTTCAAACCTAATTTATATGATCGTGAATTTTATGCCTCCTTATGAATTCATTTATACGTCCTTACTAGAATTCATGAACTTTATGGTTCACTTATTACTCTATTCACATGCTTGAACTTATGGTTTAGAAATAGTTAAATTTGATATGAAATCTTATGATTTAACAAAGAACATGATTTTATCATGATCTGAACTATTTGATTTGATTCAACCCTATGATCTCAGACTTAGTACGAATATCATGAATTGGTTTATGGACATGTAACAAAAGTAGAAGCATAATTGGTTTTTATACTTATGAACTAGTTTATGCTCATTCCATGATGAACTTTATACAATATGAGCACTAACATGATTTTGGGAGCTGTATTTAGTTTCGAGGGAATGCAGATTGCTGACAAACCTAAATTCTCAAACTACATGTCACCATAGGTTAAGGAGGGGGTCCTCGACAGTTGAGACTATCTCCCTTCACTCAAAATGGGATTATGAGTAAATTCAGACAAAATCATGGTTCTATACCCCCAGCAAGGTATTAAACACTCTCCCAACAAGGGTTACAACACTACTAGAAAATGGGCCTACGGTAATAGTATGAAAATTGTTGTTGTAGGCCTTAAAACTGTTGTAGTCATACTATAGCAATAGGGGTTATACCTGCCCTACTAGCTCGCATTACCATAGATCAATGGCAATGGGTCGACAAAGGGTCATGTAACAATTCTCAAAACCATCGCTAAAAGTACACCTGTTACAATGGTTATTCATCCATTAATAATGACTATTTCCTACATCAATTGAAACGGTTAAAATCGTTACAATTGATGTTTTGCAATGGTCCTCTTGTCTATGTTGCAACGGATTGGTTAGCTCAATTGCAACAGTTATTATAGTTTTGTAATAGTTATTTTCTCTATGTTACAACGGATTTGTAAGCTTAATTGCGATAGTTATTATTGTTATTGCAATGAGTTTTACACAGTGATCAAAAATGCTACAACAACGGTTATGTTTTACTTATTGTAACAGTTCACATATGTTCCATCAATTAGTAGCATGTGCTTTAGAAAATGATATTGCAACAATACTCTTTTACCTATTGGAACTGTTCATATATGTTCCAATAGCCTGGGTTGTAAATATAAATATTTGAAATCATGAAATTATATATCCCATGAAAGATGATAATTACTAAATGAAACTGAATGATCATAATTCAAAATATTGCAGTCACATAATAACATCCGCCATAAGCGTGCAATATATTAAACATCCCAATCATAATGTGTCATATGCCATAGGCGCAAAATATAGAAAATATCAATCATAACTGATCCATATATAGGAAAAATATACACAGTTGGCACATGTATGTTTCACTAGATAGTGAACAAAAGTAAAGATCCATAATGTCAACAAAATAGTTGATCATACAAAAGTTTTGTCAACTTGAAACCAAATCTCAAATGTCATCTTCATCAGTGCTTTCATCATCTCCTTGATTATTATCTCCACCTACAAAATTAGATAAATAAAAGGTATGAACCAATTATAATTGGGCATCTGCTAAAACTTTAATTTCAGTCAAAGATAGGTAGTGAGATGAAAGGAGAAATGTAATAGAGTTTCCTTCAACATGTATCTGAGTGAATTTCACAACATGAAACCAACATCTAGGCTTTCAAAAATTTCAAGCCAATAAATATATGGGTTCTTAGTCAATTCTATAGTTTATTAACATCCAAAAGTTATCCAAATATTACCATCTTAATTTACAGGTTCAGAAGTTAAAATATATGATTGGAGTTGCATTAGAATTTTCAGTGTTAAGTACCAGCAAAATACTACAACAGAGATGCATTTAACATACTATAAATGTCAAGGTCAAGTGCAAAACATACTAGACAATATATTTTTTGTAAATCTGTCTTCCTTCAACATTTAAAAGAAATAGTCAAGCTTTTAACAGATGCATTACCACAAACTCCTATCCTCCCACCCCACCCCATAGTTCTCCTATAGTACAAATTTTGAACTTAAATTTGTACATCAAAAAAACAAACTTTGAAGTTCAATTACTCAATAAAACTTTGAAGGTCAAGGCTGATGAAGTCTCACACATTAACGTTGTACTCTCATTTTTAAGCAAAGACACTTTAAGCTAAGTAAGTTTAGAAACTATTCAAGATAAAGTCAAAACACTAACTACCTTGCAGACTAATCCACTTAGCTCATTTAGGAAGTATATATAGTCAGTTTTTAAAAAAACACAAAGCATCACCCTTATACTAGCATCATGCCATTAAATCTCAAAATTCAATCCACTTACAAGATTAAATGTGACACTAGATAAGTAACTTTTAAGAGCTCATTAAGTTGCTAACAATATTCATTACCAAATGCATGTGAAGACACATACAAAACATACTTCAGTTAGGCAAAGACTTTGAAAATAAATCAAGAGATAGGATATCTTACATCAAATTTACCCCATGCCATGGTTTAGATTTTTAAGGGATTACACTATAGTCTTAATTTCCAGAACATAACCATATAATTTGACCTTGAATTTGACAAGATAACCATATAACCATTTCTAGAACACAATCGTCCTAATTTTCAGAACATAACCATATAATTTGACCTTGAATTTGACAACATAACCATATAACCATTTCTAGAATACTATCATCTTAATTTCCATAACATAATTGTAACACCCCGTACATTTTCGAACTTATTTGGCTACCTTAACATTTATGGAATTATTTAAACTTGAGATAGTTGGAGTATTACCCACTAAATTTATTGGGATGAATTAATATTATGTTTATGGACTTAATTTAGGCCCAAAATTAAGTAAAAAGACATGGGCCCAAAAGGAGATGATCCATTTAAAAATGGACCAAGTGTACATATCATTATACTTGGTCTTTTTGACCAAATAATTGGCTATGAATGGACCATAGAGAGGCAGTTTGGAGGGACTATTTAAGGCTTAAATTCAGCTCATTTTCAATATATTTCACTTGCAAAAAATCAGATTTTCAATCAACATTTCTCCTCTCTCAAAAACCCTAGCCACCCTAATTTTCTATAAGGATTTTTGGACAATCTTCCACTTGCAAGCCTTGGTAAGTGTTTAACCTTATATATTAATATATTATATTCATAATAGGTTTTTTATATCATGTTGTTTATGTTTGAAAAGTGTTGATAAGTCCACTTATTGTGAAACAATCCACTTTTGATAAATCGGTAAAGGATTTGCCCTCTATGTGGTTTAAACTTGAAAGGAACTGAATTAGATGGAATAAATTTCAGTATTTTTAAGTGTGGTGATGTACCTAAGTCGTTACTCATTGGGTATGACTTGTGGAAATGTTTATACGTAATTGTGCATGGAACGTTTGGCGTAGTGAAAGGAGAATACTTTCTTGTTATGTTAAAGTGAATTCTGAAACTGTGTGGACTATTTTTTGTATATTGTTGTGGAAGGTATTTATGTGACTTTATGTAATAAAAATGTGGAGTTGCATTGAGGTAAAAATGTGAAGTATGCACTTGGTGGAAAATCTTGTCGGTTTGTGATGTCCATGTTGAAGTGTGGTCTGTTTTGGTATTATTGGTGTTGTGGGAAGTAAATTGTATTGTAGGAGGGTGGAATGAAGTTATATGGCAGTATAAAGGAAGGTTGAATGATATACCATGTGTTTGGGATGTTGGATAGTCTTTACTTTCCGTCAAGTAGCTAATTATCGCCTTGTGAACTTGTAAAGTAGTTGGCTTTTAATGTGAGCTCTATTATGTATTCATATTGTAGAGTAACGCTTTAAGGAAGAGCTGAATTGTTGTAGTCATATGTTGTAAAGATAAGGTATGTAAGGTTACTCTTTTCCGTATCCTTTGGCCACACCTATGGTTCACATCGTTACCAAACTTGTTTCCACTCTGAAATATTTTAAAGTATCTCACTTCAGGTTTGTTAGAAATTGTTATTTACGTGTCTCTTATTTGTTGACTATTTTTCCAAAGCTCCAATAATGTTATGACCACCAATGTAACAATCTCACAAAAATTAAAGAAGTGAAGTAATGCTTATTTGGTTGAGTATGGGTGGTAGCTCTGGGGGTGAAAGCCTAGCTCGAGCCGATCCCGATTGATTATTGGATACATGGGGTAGCTCTGGGGGTGAAAACCTAGCTCGAGCTAAGCTTGATTTATTAATTTATGGGTGGTAGCTCTGGGGGCATAAGCCTAGCTCGAGCCGATCCCAATGTTATTTACCACTAATCAGTTGGTCTCGAGCATTGTATGATGTATATTGTTATAAAGGTAAAAGGAAAGAAATGAATGTAATATACATGGTTCCACATGTACAGTACGGTGTTATATCAGTATTATCTATTCACTTGTATTTGATTCCATTTGAGTTCCTATATTTCTTATAGTTACTTTTAGCCTTACATACTCAGTACATTCTTTCGTACTAACGTCCCTTGGGGGAACAACCTTACTTGCTATAGGTACAGGAGCTAGTAGACCTTCACAGTAGGGTACGATTCATCTACAGGCTTTTGGTGAGCTCCAAGTTTATTCGGGGCTTTCCGAGTCATTTGTATATATTTTTGGTACTGTGTAGTAGTTGTATAAGGCGGGGACTTATCCCGACATTAGTCATGGTTATATATCTTTTAGAGGCTTTGTAGACATTGTAAAGTCAAATGTAGAAGTGTCTTACCCTATATGACGTTGTGGCCCCAACGACCAAGTCTCGTATCTATTTTGAACGTCTTTACATGACTTCCGTCATCGATATATTATATCTACTTGTGGCAGAATTTTAGTTCATTTAGTGACATACATATGAATGTACATGATCATAGGTTGGTTCTCTTGGGTCTTAACGACTTTGGGTGCCAGTCCGCCCCAATAGGATTTAAGGTGTGACAAAAGTTGTATCAGAGCGGGTCATCCTAGGGTGTCTACAAAGCCATGTTTGAGTAGCCTCTTGCTTATGGATGTGTTGGGCACTACATTTATAAGTAGGAGGCTATGGTACATTTAAGAGTTGTCTATTATCTTCATTTCCTAGATCGTTCAATAGAGCCAAAGTTGTAGGTGGAGTCATATCCAACCACTGAATTTGTTTTATGTTTTTGTTTCCTCAGTATAGCAAAATGCCGTTTACAAGAAGAAACAAGGGTAAAATTAAGAAGCTAGATAGAATTGCTGGAGAAGGAACCAATAAATCACCACCAAAACAAGCTAATCAAGGTGGGGCTGAACATGAGTTTGCATCGCAGACTTCTTCTACTCTTTCATTTCCAGGAGAGCCGAGAAGCAGAGGAGTACCTTTAGAACCACCTATTAATGCTACTGAGCAGGATTTAAGTAATGCGGTGCAAATGTTTACTCGTATAGTTGCTGCACAAAATCAGGGACAAGCTAGTCAAACTACAAGTAATGACGGTGCGGATAGGGCAGCTAGTCGGCGGACACAGGATTTTCTTAAATTAGACCCTCCCACATTCACCGGGTCAGATCTTAATGAGGACCCACAAGACTTTATGGACCAAATTCAAAGGGATTTAGATATTATGCATGTATCTGGTACAGAAATAGTTGAGCTTGCAGCATATAGATTAAAAGGAGTGGCTATATTATGGAACGAAGATTGGAAATGATCTAGGGGTATCGGTGCACTTCCAGCTAGTTGGGAGGAATTCAAAGCGGTATTCCTTGATCATTACCTTTCATATGAGATCTGAGAGGCTCGTGTAGACCAGCTCTTAAATCTTTGTCAAGGTAATATGAGCGTCAGAGAGTACAGTCTTCGATTTAATTCTTTGGCCAGGTACGCTCCTAATGTAGTAGCTACTTTGGACGATAGAGTTCATCGGTATGTGGATAGATTGGATCCATATTTGGTTAGGGATTGTACTATTGCTGTTTTGAATAGAGACATGGATATAGCCAGTATACAAGCTTTTGCATAGAATATGGAGAATCAGAGGCAAAGGAGAAGAACGCAAGAATTTGAAAGAGGACCGTCAAAGAGGGCTAAACCTACGAGTCAGTTCATGGCATCCCAAGGAGAATTTAGACCTCGGGTTTTTAATAGACCGCCGAGACCATCATTTTCTTATTCTACTGCAGGTACTCCATCCCAATTTTGAGGGTTTAGAGGTAGTCAAGTTGGGTAAAGTAGTGGGATTCGAGGTTCACAGACAGCGGGGTATAGAGAACAATGAAGTATGAGCCAATTGAGGTTTTCTCTTCAGCCGTGTCAGCACTGCAGAAAGATTCATTTAGGTGAATGTCGGTTTGGGACGAATGCTTGCTTTTGGTATGGTATGTCGGGGCATATAATGAGAGAGTGCCCACAGAGGGGCACGGGTAGTATGGCACGACCTATGGGATCAGCCGTTGCATCATCATCATCGGGTGTACAGCCTACTAGGCATGGTAGAGGTGTTAGAGAAGCAGCTAATTCTAGTGGAGTCCAGAGCCGTACCTATGCTTTAGCGGATCGTCAGAATTCGGATGCTTCTCCTGGTGTAGTTACAGGTACATTATCCATCTTTTCACATATGTATATGCATTAATTGATCTGGGATCTACCCTATCATATGTCACTCCATTGATTGCTGAAAAATTTGAAAGAACACCGAAATTACTAGTCGAGTCATTTAAAGTATCTACACCTGTTGGCGTGTCTATTATATCTAAGAGAGTCTATCATAATTGTATAGTAACTGTTTGTGATCATGATACATTGGCTGTTCTTATTGAGCTAGAAATGATATATTTTTATGTTACAATGAGTATGGATTGGTTGGCTTCTTGTTATGCCACGGTAGATTGCCGAGCTAAGAAGGTACATTTCCATTTTCCACAAAAGATCGTCCTTAAATGGAGGGATAATGTTGGAGCACCGAGAGGTAAATTTATTTCTTATCTTAAGATAAAGAAAATGATATCCAAGGGGTACATATGCCATCTAGTAAGAGTGCAATATATCGATTTGAAGCAATCAACTCTCCAATCGGTTCCAGTGGTAAATGAATTCCTTGATGTATTTCCTGAAGATCTTTCATGTTTGCCTCCAGAATGGGAAGTAGAGTTTCGTATTGATGTGATTCCAGGTACTCAGCCTATCTTTAGTCTACTGTATAGAATGGCCCCGACAGAGTTACGAGAATTGAAGGAGCAAACTAAAGACTTGCTGGAAAAGGGATTCACAAGGCCTAGTATATCCCCTTGGGGTGCACCAATGTTATTTGTACGAAAGAAAGATGGCACATTGAGAATGTGTATTGATTATCGGCAACTGAATAAGGTAACAGTCAATAATAAATATCCCCTCCCCAGAATTGATGATTTGTTTGATCAATTATAGGGTGCCAAATACTTCTCCAAAATTGACTTGAGATCGGGTTATCATCAAGTAAGGGTTAGAGAAAAAGATATACCTAAGACAGCTTTCTAAATACAGTATGGTCATTATGCGTTTTTAGTTATGTCATTTGGGCTAACAAATGCACCAGCAATTTGTATGGATTTGATGAATAGGGTGTTCAAGCCATTCTTAGATGTGTTCGTGACAGTGTTTATAGATGATATTTTGGTTTGTTCAAGATCAAAAGAAGACCATGCTAATCACTTACGGCAGGTGTTACAGATTCTTCGTGATCATAAGTTATATGCAAAGTTCTCTAAATGTGAATTTTGGTTAAAATCTGTAGAATTCTTGGGTCATATTGTGTCGGATAAAGGAATAAGGGTTGATACTCAAAAGATAGAAGCTATGAAGAATTAGCCAAGACCTACAACGCCTACAAAGATTCGTAGTTTTCTCGGGTTGGCAGGTTATTATAGAAGATTTGTTGAAGGGATTTTTTCCATTTCGGCACCTTTAACAAAGCTAACACACAAGGCAACCAAGTTTCAGTGGAATGATGCATGTGAGAAGAGTTTCCAAGATCTGAAGGATAAGTTGACTTTTGCACCTGTATTGGTACTTCCAGAAGGCACAGAAGGGTATGCGGTATATTGTGATACTTCAGGAGTAGGCTTAGGATGTGTATTGATGAAGCACGGTAATGTAATAGCTTATACATCAAGACAGTTGCGACCATATGAGAGAAATTATCCAACACATGATCTTGAGCTAGAAGCTGTGATATTTGCATTAAAGACATGGTACCACTACTCGTATGGGGTTCACGTTGACATATAAACCGATCATAAGAGTTTGCAGTATATTTTAAAGCAGAAGGACCTAAATCTGAGGCAGCGGAGGTGGCCTAAACTATTAAAAGATTATGACATTGATATTTTATATCATCTAGGGAAAGCAAATGTGGTAGCCAATTCATTAAGCCGCAAAGCATTAGGAATCACTGATGGCCAGCTCACGGAAAAACAAGGTATAGTCAAGGATCTACATCAACTAGCCAGCTTGGGGGTTCGTCTTCTTGAAACTCCAAATGAAGGAATTATAGTGCAAAATGTGGTAGAATCTTCATTAATAACTGAAGTGAAGGAAAAATGATATGCGGATCCTATTTTATTGCTGCTGACAGAGAATGTACAACAAGGTTTGACAAAGACATTTGATCTTACGCAAGACAGAGTGCTTCAGTGCCAAAGTAGATTATGTGTACCTGATGTAGATGAGCTAAGGAGACGAATTATCATAGAGGCACATCATTCACGGTATTCTATTCATCAGGGAACAACCAAAATCTATCATGATTTGAAAGAAATGTATTGGTGGGGTAACATGAAGAAGAACATTGCAGAATTTATAGCTCATTGTCCGAATTGTCAACAAGTAAAAGTAGAGCATCAGAAGCCTGGAGGTTATATGCAACGTATGGATCTTCTAGTTTGGAAATGGGACATGATTAACATGGATTTCATCATAGGTTTTCCTTGTACACTTCAGAAATTTGATTCCATATGGGTAATAGTTGACAGGCTTACCAAATCGGCACACTTTCTACCCGTCAAGACCACCTACACAGCTGAAGATTATGCGAGGTTGTATATTAAAGAGATAGTTCGACTACACGAAATTCCAATCTCTATTATATCAGACAGGGGAGCTCAATTTACTGCACATTTTTGGAAGTCTTTTCAGAAGAGTTTGGGAACCCAAGTGAATTTAAGTATAGCTTTTCATCCTCAAACAGATGGACAAGCAGAACGTACTATAAAAACACTTGAAGATATGCTACGAGCTTGCACATTGGACTTTAAAGGTAGTTGGGATGATCATTTACCCCTTAGTGAATTTGCCTACAATAATAACTATCATTCAAGTATCAAAATGGCACCTTACGAAGCTTTATATGGAAGAAAGTGTAGAACACCAATGGGATGGTTTGAAGCGGGTGAAACTGCCTTATTTGGTCCAGATATTGTTCATCAAGCTATGGACAAGGTTAAGGTGATACAACAACGGCTACAAATGGCCCAAAATCGACAAAAATCATATGTCGATGTTAGAAGAAGGGGGCTAGAATTTGCTATAGTATCGGGTATTCTTGAAAGTGTCACCAATGAAAGGGGTAATGAGATTTGGAAAGAAAGGAAAGCTAAGTCCACGTTATATAGGGCCATATAAAATTGTCCGAAGATTTTGTCAAGTTGCGTATGAATTAGAACTACCCCAAGAACTTTTCACAGTTCATCCAGTTTTTCATGTCTTAATGCTTCAAAAATGCATAGGAGATCCATCTCATATTGCTCCCACTGAAGATGTACAAGTTACATAAGATCTCACCTATGAAGAAGTACCTATTGCTATTCTGGATCAACAAGTTAAGAGGTTAAGAAATAAAGAAGTAACTTCTGTAAAAGTGCTTTGGAAAAATCAGCAAGTATAAGAAATCACATGGGAAGCCGAGGAAATGATAAAGTCTAAATACCCTCATTTATTTCAAACTGAAGAGAAAATTCAAGATGCGGAATTGGAGCAATAACAAGTAAGTATATATAAGTATTATGTGTATGTGATAATATAAAGAATGAAATTAGACTTAACTTGTTTAGATTGGATAATGTTACTAACATTCGAGGATGAATTTTCCTAAGGGGGGAAGGATGTAACACCCCGTACATTTCCGAACTTATTTGGCTACCTTAACATTTATGGAATTATTTAAACTTGAGATAGTTCGTGTATTACCCACTAAATTTATTGGGCTGAATTAATATTATGTTTAGGGACTTAATTGATACCCAAAATTAAGTAAAAAGACATGAGCCCAAAAGGAGATGATCCATTTAAAAATGGACCAAGTGTACATATCATTATACTTGGACTTTTTGACCAAATAATTGGCTATAGATGGAACATAGAGAGGAGGTTTTGAGGGCCTATTTAAGGTGAAATTCAGCTCATTTTCAACATATTTCACTTGCAAAAAATCAGATTTTCAATCAACATTTCTCCTCTCTCAAAAACCCTAGCCACCCTAATTTTCTATAAGGATTTTTGGACAATCTTCCACTTGCAAGCCTTGGTAAGTGTTTAACCTTATATATTAATATATTATATGCATAACAGGTTGTGTATATCATGTTTTTTATGTTTAAAAAATGTTGAGAAGTCCACTTATTGTGAAACAGTCCACTTTTGATAAATCGGTAAAGAATTTGCCCTCTATGTGGTTTAAACTTGAAAGGGGACTTAAGGTCTTGAAGGAATTGAATTATATGGACTAAATTTCAGTATTTTTAAGTGTGGTTCTGCACCTAAGTCGTTACTCCTTGTGTATGACTTGTGGAAATGTTTATACGTAATTGTGCATGGAACGTTTGGCGTAGTGAAAGGAGAATACTTTCTTGTTATGTTAAAGTGAATTCTAAAACTGTGTGGACTGTTTTTGGTATATTTTTGTGGAAGGTATTTATGTGACTTCATGGAATAAAAATGTGGAGTTGCACTGAGGTAAAAATGTGAAGTATGCACTTGGTGGGAAATCTTGTCGGTTTGTGATGTCTATGTTGATGTGTGGACTGTTTTGGTATTGTTGGTGTTGTGGGGAAGTAAATTTTATTGTAGGAGGGTGTAATGAAGTTATATGGCAGTATAAAGGAAGGTGGAATGATATACCATGTGTTTGGGACGTTGGATAGTTTTTACTTCCCGTCAAGTAGCTAATTATCGCCTTGTGAACTTGTAAAGTAGTTGGCTTTTAATGTGAGCTCTATTATGTATTCATATTGTAGAGTAACGCTTTAAGGAAGAGCTGAATTGTTGTAGTCATATGTTGTAAAGATAAGGTATGTAAGGTTACTCTTTTCCGTATCCTTTGGCCACACCTATGGTTCACATCGTTACCAAACTTGTTTCCACTCTGAAATATTTTAAAGTATCTCACTTCAGGTTTGTTAGAAATTGTTATTTACGTGTCTCTTATTTGTTGACTATTTTTCCAAAGCTCCAATAATGTTATGACCACCAATGTAACAATCTCACAAAAATTAAAGAAGTGAAGTAATGCATATTTGGTTGAGTATGGGTGGTAGCTCTGGGGGTGAAAGCCTAGATCGAGCCGATCCCGATTGATTATTGGATACATGGGGCAGCTCTGGGGGTGAAAACCTAGCTTGACCTGAACCTGATTTATTGATTTATGGGTGGTAGCTCTGGGGGCATAAGCCTAGCTCGAGCCGATCCCAATGTTATTACCACTGATCAGTTGGTCTCGGGCATTGTATGATGTATATTGATATAAAGGTAAAAGGAAAGAAATAAATGTAATATACATGGTTTCACATATACAGTACGGTGGTATATCAGTATTATCTATTCACTTGTATTTGATTTCATTTGAGTTCCTATATTTCTTACAGTTACTTTTAGCCTTGCATACTCAGTACATTCTTTCGTACTGACGTCCCTTGGGGGAACAACCTTACTTACTGCAGGAACAGGAGCTAATAGACCTTCATAGTAGGGTACGGGTCATCTGCAAGCTTTTGGTGGGCTCCAGGTTGATTCGGGTCTTTCCGAGTCATTTGTATATATTTTTGGTACCGTGTAGTAGTTGTATAAGGTGGGGACTTGTCCCGACCTTAGTCATAGTTATATATCTTTTAGAGGCTTTGTAGACATTGTAAAGTCAAATGTTGAAGTATCTTACCCTTTTTGACGTTGTGGCCCCAACGGCCAAGTCTCGTATCTATTTTGAACGTCTTTACATGACTTCCATCATCGATATATTATATCTACATGTGGCAGAATTTTAGTTCATTTAGTGACATGCATATGAATGTACATAATCATAGGTTGGTTCTCTCGAGCCTTAACGGCTTCGGGTGCCAGTCCGCCCCAATGGGATTTTCGGCGTGACAATAATCATATAATTTGACCTTAAAGTTGACAACATAACCATATAACCATTTCCAGAATACTATCACTTAATTTTCAAAAAATAACCAAATAATTTGACCTTGAATTTGACAACATAACTGTATCACCATTTCCAGAATATTATCGTCTTAATTCGCAAAACATAGCCATATAATTTGACCATGAATTTTACAACATAATCATATAACCATTTCAAGAACACTATCAGCTTAATTTGCAGAATATAACCATATAATTTGACACCATAACCATATAAAAATTTCTAGAACACTATAGTCTTAATTTCTAGAACATAACCATATAACCATATAATTTGACAACAACTTTGGGACAGTTGGCAAAGGTGTCAAAACCAAAATAGAGAATTGAAAGAAAAATAATTGTAGCACCTTCCAAAATGAAACATATGAATAATGATGCTATTAATAATTATAAGAAGAGGAAGAAAAATATAAGATGAATAAAAAGAGGAGAATCATACCTTGATTGTTCCTATTGGCAGACGACCGATTAATTGATTGGATATCTTTTTGTTGTGACTGATCACAAGATACTTTCAATATGTCAGCATTCAATTGAAGGCCAGGGTACATACGATTAAGTCATCCAAGGATGTCAACTGTAACTTCATGGTTGATACTTTTTTTTTTTTTTTTTTAATTTTTCAACCATCCTCATTTCCAAGTCATCCAATTTTTGTTGCATCTCACTGGTAGCACTTGCAGAGGGTTCAAGATGTCCCTTCCCTTTCAAGGCAGTTTTAGTAATTTCTCGCCCATATAATCTCATAAATCCTAGATGTTTAGGTCCAAGGACAACTGCAAAAGCATCAATAAATTTACTGCCATCTTCACTTTGATCATGACTTTGAACTTTCTCCATTTCTACCTATAAAGCAAGTTCAAAAGACGAGAACTTAATTAAATCAAATTAAGCCTATATAATAACAACGAAACAATGTCAACAATAAATATGATTAATAAAATTTTATTGATAGTATCGTCATCAGTGTCCTTGTATGCTCGAGCTGGTTTCTTTGATCTCGTAGCCCCAAAGATTTCTTTAAGTGAAATATCACCGAGGGTTTCCTTCTCTTTTTCCTAATCACTTAAAAGTTAGTATCAAAAAACTTTTAATGAAAGAAAGCTTATATTTAAGAAGAGATTAAGAAGAGAACACACCAATTTGTCACGTATCACAACAAAACTTGTTTTACCAACAGTATCCAGATTCTTCAATTTTTTCAATTCTTGGTATTTGTTTCACTCTTTTTCTGCAAATAAATGAGCTATGAAATCTACTTAAACAATAAATCAAGAATATATTAGTGATTCAATACAAATATAAATAAATCGAGTGATCAGATTCTTGTTTCATTTCGTTCATAATGATCATACAAAAATGTCTGCCTATAATTTTAAAATGGTGTGTTTCATTATATTATGATCTATTTGCAGGATATACATGAAACAAAACCATCTTAAAGTGTGCATGATTTATATATAACCTTGAACTAGTTAGAGTGCCAATATTTGAGAAGATCCTTAAAATCATATTCTGAAACATCACCGGGCTTGTTTTCCATTTGAAGATCATCATTAGGAAAGGATTTAAAGTGCTTCTAATACAAATGATTCTTGTACTTCCTCCGAGCAGATTGAATTTCTTTCAAAACCCACTTTTGTCCAGCATCAGGAATATTGTATTTCTCCTGCAATTTATTCTTTGGGTTAGTAATATAAAAAGTACAGAATGTTCTTAACCAAAATTAGGAAAGTAGGAACTCAAACCAGGGTGTTTTCCCACAAATCCTTTTTTGTATCCAAATGATTCCACTTATATACATGAAGTAGGCAAAGCAATGCATTTCTTGCAAATGTTCTAAAAAAGCTACCCAGCTTTGCTACAATTGATTTTGTAAGACAAACCGTCTGTTTGTACCGATTCAGAACAATGAGTTGACGGTATTTTCTCACATGTAGATGCTACATTATTGTATTTTCTCTTATTTTTTTGACTCAAAGGGCCTACAATAATACGAAGAAGAGTTAAACAACATATAATGCAATAATGTAAACTGATTTTATAATGAGATGCGTTTTAATATTTAAAAGTAAATTTATATGTTCTTGCCTTCTTCTCCAAATAGTTTAGTTTCTTCATAATCCAGTGGTTCTTATTTCATTTGGTCGTGTACATCTTCTCCTTCTTGAGTGGAATAATCTCTTGGAACTTGTTACAATTGTTACTCTGTAACTTCTGTTACTATAGTAGAAGAATTCATAGCCACTTGTTGCAATTGTTCTTGAACAACTTTTGCTTTTAGAGTGAAAGAATTCTAAGTCACCCATTGTGATGATTCCTGCACAGCTTGTGCTTCTATAATGGAAGATTTTTGAGTCACCTATTGAATTTCTTCCTATAAAGCATGTACTTTTACATTGGGAGAATTTTGAGACATTTGTTGCACTTGCTTTTGTACAGCTTGTGCTTTCAGAGTGGTAGACTTTTGAGGCACTTGTTCCTATAAAGGTTGTTCTTTCAGAGACACTGAATTTTGAGTCACTTGTTCCTGCATAGCTTGTGCATTCATAATGGAAGTATTTCAAGAATAGTTTTAAGGAATCAGTTCCTGTATAGCTTGCGCTACTAGATCAACAGAAGAGTTTTCACGCAGAATCTGTTTAGCATTAGTTTATTTTCACAATGACAAAAGTCATTTGCATGCCATGGATGAAAGACTTCCAGCCGCCATGTATTTCCTTTCTTTCACATTACTGATTTTTTGGGACTCATGATTACTGGATCTAGCAAAACAATACTATAAGTAAGCATCAGATTTATAAAGTGAAAATTGTAGTCCAAGTTGTGAAAATTAAAAAATAGTGTAAGAGACTTAAATTTGAATCAACAGGTGCAACCTTTTTGAGCAATGAATATGTAGAAATTAAAATACAGTGGAAGTGTTAGTCTGTTATCCTTTTTCAAATGAAGATGAAACTTGTTGTTCCTATATTAAGTCTTACAATGAAACTTGTTGCTCCTATATTAAGTCTTACTATTAACTTGCCTCAAAACAAACACCTTACAAATGGCTCAAATAACAGCCAGGCTAGCAGTAGTAATAGAGTATTTCATTGTTCATACAAAGGAAACAAGCAAGTAGTAGTGTCAAATTCATTAATTTTTGTCAATGACAAACTTGAAACAACTACAGCAAGAACATGACTACTCTAGTGCCACAGTTTTAAATTTCCACAGCCAAAAATAAAAATAACTGTGGATATAGTTAATTAGATAGCAATGCAAATCTTCTAGTAACTATAGTCAGTCAGTACTGAAGTCAAAACTCTCTTCAATGATTCACTAGCTAGCTCACATACCAGATATTGAATCTTCTGTAAAAATTATGCAACTTATAACAAAATTCTAATGAAAAAAGAACTAATAAATAATTAATAATGAGATATAAGTAAGAAACATAACCAAAGTATTTCTGTCAAAAGCACTTTTTCAATCACTCAAAGTAAACTAAAACCACATTATCAATATATATTTACAATAAGTTCAAAAGTTTTTTTTTCCAAGTAAATAGATATGATTAATAAGGACCATCAGATTGAGTTTTGTAACACCCCGTACAATTCCGAACCTAGTGGATTACCGTAACCTTCATGAAATTATTTGGACATGGGAGTTTTGAGGAATTATGCATTCATTTAAGTGGGCTGAATTTAATCTAATGAATTGGGCTCAAGATAAGGCCCAAACAAAAATTAAGTTACAAGACTTGGCCCAACAAGGGAAATTTAGTCATTCTTCCATTGACCAAAGTAACACCTCATCTTTGACTAATAAATGGCTAAGGATGACCATTATTAAGGCTAAAAAATCAGCCCCTAACTCACCATATTACACTTGCCATATTCTAGAAATTTCCCAAGAAGATTTTTCTCTCAAACCCTAAGCAACAAACTCCTTTGGACAAGATCATCCATTTCCAAGCCTTGGTAAGTGTTTAATGTTATGATTTAATATATTATATGCATGTGATATTATATAAGTCATGATGTTTATGCCTAGAAGTTTTGAGTAGTGCACTTTTGCTTATTTGATAAAAGATATGTCATCTACGTGATTTGATCTTAAAAGGAGACTTGATGTTTTGATAGAAATGAATGATATGGATGAGATATCAACATGATAGGGTGTTGTTTTTTTTACATGCTAAGATATGGGTTTGTTGGTTCATGTTGGTTATGTTGGCAAAACTATGGACTTTTGCTTAATCGGTGAAGGGTTTTGCCTTGTAAACTTGAAAATAGACTTGTGGTCTTGAAGGAAGTGAATTTGAAGGATTAAATATTGACATGTGAGATGTTATTATAGCCTTAACCTTTTTTATTCATGTACATAATGTTTGGAATTTTTATTACAAAATTGGGCATGGAATTGGTGACGTATTGAAAGAAACATGTAGTTTGGTGATGTTTATGTGTGTTGTGAAACCATGGATGTTTGTTGGCATTTAATATGATATAAAATATGTTAAGAGAAGGTTAGTTATGATCATGGACCATTCATTGCATAAAAAGACCCAAAAGAGACCCTTTTTGGTCGAAACGGGCACCTACCCTCGCAGACAAAGCACCTGCTGGCACAGGTGACTTTGCAGGTGCCTATGGATACTAACAAAGGGAACCTTTGGATGCAGGTCATCCAACTACAGAAACAGGTGGCTTTGCAGGTGAGCCCAGAACTGTGAATTTATTGTTTTTGCATCCCTTTGACCCCCCCGAAACCCCTATACACTTCATGGATGCAATTATCAACTTGTGATACCTTTTGAATGACTTTAAAGGAGTATACCGGAGGTATTTTGCATGGTATAAATTATGTATGGTTGTTCATGTGTTGTTACGAACGGTATTGAGATGCTTTGATGGAATAATTGTGACGTAGTGTTAATGTGGAAGTATAAAGGGTAAACTTGGTGTGAAATGTTATTGGTTTATGATATCTTGGTCGATGTGTGGAATGTTATGGTATTGATGGGTTGGTGATGTAATAAATGGTAATGTAAGAGGGCGAAATGACGTTATATGGAAATCACGCAATTTCTTATCGTCTTATGCACTTGTAACATGGTTAATGGTTGATGTGAGCTTCATAATGTACTTGTGTTGTACAGTAAAACGTAAGGAAGAAGCTGGATTGTTATATTCATATATAGGACTGTATATTCATATTGGGAAGACAAGGTATGTAAGTTTACTCTTTCCGTATCCTTCTGCAGCATAAAGTGTTCATATTGTCATTGTACTTATTCGATTCCGAAATGTTCTAAGGTATTCCATTTCCAGTTGTTGACTAGTGTTACTCACATGTTTCTTATTCTTAGACCAATTGTGATTCATATGTCTCTTATCTATTGACTGAAGTTCCTAAGCTCTCATAATGTTGTAACTACGAAAAGAAACTGTCTCAAGGAAAGTAATGATGTAAGGAGAATCTATTCATTCTTGAGTCACATATCTAGGAATGTTATGTTTCCAAGTTCCAACAATGTTATAACGATAACTAACCTACCAATTTCTCACAATCTCCCACAAGTAAAGAAATAAATATGTTACAGCTACCAATGGATCAATCTCATGAAGTAACATATTTATGTGTTCCCAATAATGTTTCAATCACCAATGTATCACTCTCATTACAAATAAAAAGGAAAGAAGTATGCAAAGAAGTAATGTACAGATGGTTACTTTAGGTTTTATTGAGTATGGATCAAATCAAAAGGGCTTAAGCTCGTATGGAACAATTCCAATAGTTATGCTATGGTATTATTAGATATATGACTATGGCCCACTGATCAACTGGATGTACGATTTACATTATAACCCACTGATCAACTGGATGTCCGGTATTATTATTAGATATATGACTATGGCCCACTGATCAGCTGGATGTTTGGTTTACATTATAGCCCACTGATCAGCTGGATGTACGGTATTATTATTATATATACGACTATAGCCCACTGATCAGCTGGATGTCCGATTTATATTATAGCCCACTAATCAGCTGGATGTTCGATATTATATGAGTGATATTATATGACTGATAATGGTATGAAGTAATGATCAGAAATGAAAGTAATGGATGTAATGTACATGGTTCCACATATACAGAACAGAGAATTATCCATAATGATTACTCACTTGTTATGATTCCTATAAAATACTTATATATCATGCAGTTTCTTATAGCCTTGCATACTCAATACATTCTTTGTACTGACCCTCTTGGGTGACTTACCTTACTTGTTGCAGGCGCAGGTACCAGTAGATCTCCACAGTAGGTTGCGGACCATTTACAGAATATTGGTGAGCTCCAGTTTCTTCGGGGCTTCCCAAGTCACATGAGTATATTAGGTTTTGGTATTATGTTATCGTATAGACATGGTCATGTATCTATTAGAGGCTTTGTAGACATATGTGGGGAGATGAAAGTAAAAGATGTATTTTCATTTTGACTTAATGGCCCTAATGGCCAAGTTTCATATATAGTATATGTTTTCCATGACTTCCACCATTGGTATTTGTTTATTATATGGGATAGAATGACATTCATATAGAGACATGCATATGGGGGTACATGAGTAAATATTGGTTCTCTCGGGCCTTATCGACTTTGGGTGCCAGTCCTTCTCGAATGGGATTCGGGGTGTGACAAAAGTGGTATCAGAGCGGGTCGTCCTAAGGGTGTCTACAAAGCCGTGTCTGAGTAGAGTCCTGCTTATGGATGTGTAGCGTGCCACATTTATAAGTAGGAAGCTACGAGACATTTAGGAGATTGTTTCTTTCCTTCATTTCTTAGATCGTGCAAGTAGAGCCAAAGTTGTAGGTGGAATCATATCTGACCATTGATATTGGTTTTCCTTTGTATTGTCAAATGCCGATTACAAGACAAGATAGGGGCAAAGATAAGCAGGTAGATATGCTTGCCGGAGAAGGAATTAGTAAATCACCACCTGACCCAGCTAGTCAATATAGGGTTGAAATTGAGTTTACATCACGGGCACCTTCTCCCCTCCCTTCTCCAGGGGGGCCACAAAGGAGGGAAGTATCCCCAGAACCAGCTGTTAATATTACGAAGAAGGAGTTATAAGATTTGAGAAATACGGTGCAAATGTTGACTCAGATAGTTATTGCACAGAGTCAAGGACTAGTTGGTCCAACGACAAGTGATGATGGTGTGGCTAGGGTAGCTAGTCGGCGGACAGAGGATTTCCTGAAATTGGAACCTCCCACATTTACCGGATCGGATCTTAATGAAGATCCGTAAGACCTTATAGATCAAATTCAAAGGGCTCTAGATGTTATGCATTTGACTGGTATAGAAACAGTGGAACTTGCAGCATATAGACTGAAAGGAGAGGCTATCTTATGGTACAAAGATTGGAAATAATCCAGGGGTATCGGTACATCTCCAGCTAGTTGGGAGGAATTCAAAGCGGCATTTCTTGATCACTATCTTCAATATGAGGTCCGCAAGGCTCGTACGGATCAATTTTTAAATCATCGTCAAGGAAATATGAGCGTCAGGAAGTATAGTCTTCGGTTTAATTCTTTGGCTAGATATGCTCCTAATATGGTAGCGACTATGGCCGATAGAGTTCATCGGTATGTAGACAGATTGGAGCCATACTTGGTGAGGGACTGTACTATTGCTGTGTTAAATAAAGATATGGATATAGCTAGAATACAAGCCTTCGCGCAAAAGATAGAGGATCAAAGGCAAAAGAGAAGGATACAAGAATTTGAAGAAGGGCCATCAAAGAAGGCGAGATCTGTGGGACAATTAATGGAGTCCCAAGGAGAATTTAGACCTCAAATTTTCCTAGACCGCCTAGACCATTAATTTCTTATCCTACAGCAGGTACTTCATCTCAATTTCAAGGGTTTAGAGGCGGTCAAGCTGGGCAAAGTGATGGGACTCAGGGTTCACAGATAGTGGGGTATCGAGAATAAGAAAGTCTGAGCCAATAGAGGTCTTTTCTCCAGCGGTGCCAGTGCTGCAGGAAGTTTTATTCAGGTGAATGTTGGTTTGGCATAGATGTTTGATTTTGGTGTAGAAAGCCAGGACACGTGAAGAGAGAGTGCCCCCAAAGGACCACGGGTAGTATAACACGATCTATGGGATCAGCTGTTGCATTATCATTATCAGGTGTACAACCTGCTGGTAGCAGTAGAGGTGCTAGAGGAGCAGTTAGTTTTAATGGAATTCAGAATCGTACCTTGGCCGTAACGGATCGGCAGAATTTAGAGGCTCCTCCTGATGTAGTGACAGTTATATTATCCATTTTTTCATATCAGGTATATACATTCATTGATCCGAGTTTTACCCTATCATATGTTACTTCATTGATTATTGACCAATTTAAAAGAACAACAGAATTACAAGTTACGCCATTGAAGTCTTTACACCAGTTGGTGAATATATGGTAATTAAAAGAATATACCGAAATTGTCTAGTAACTATTTTGGTTGATCTTATTAAGCTGGAAATGATTGGTTAGTTTTTTTTATGCCACGGTAAAGTGCCAAGCTAAGAGGTTACAATTTCATTATCCACAAAAGAATGTTCTTAAATGAAAGGGTACATATGTCACTTAGTCAGAGTGAAGGATACTAATGTTAAAGCTACTAATGTGAAAGATACTAGTCTGTCCCCGTAGGGTGTACCAGTATAAATTGTACCGACGAAAGATGACACGTCGAGAATGTGCATTAATTATAGGAAACGGAATGAAGTGTCAGGTAGATTTCCCAAGAAGATTTTTCTCTCAAACCCAAAGCAACAAACTCCTTTGGACAAGATCATCCATTTTCAAGCCTTGGTAAGTGTTTACTCTTATGATTTAATATATTATATGCATGTGAGATTATATAAGTCATGATGGTTATACCTAGAAGTATTGAGTAGTGCACTTTTGCTTATGTGATAAAAGATGTGTCATCTATGTGATTTGATCTTAAAAGGAGACTTGATGTTTTGATAGAAATGAATGATATGGATGAGATATCAACATGATAGGTTTTTTTTTTTTTTACATGCTAAGATATGGTTTTGTTGGTTCATGTTGGTTATGTTGGCTCATGTTGGTTATGTTGGCAAAACTATGGACTTTTGCTTAATCGGTGAAGGGTTTTGCCTTGTAAACATGAAAATAGACTTGTGGCCTTGAAGGAAGTGAATTTGAAGGATTAAATATTGACATGTGAGATGTGATTATAGCCTTAACTTGTTTTGTTCTTGTACATAATGTTTGGAATTGTTATTACTAAATTGGGCATGGAATTGGTGACATATTGAAAGAAACATGTAGTTTGGTGATGTTTATGTGCGTTGGAAACCATGTCTGTTCGTTGGAATTTAAGATGATCTAAAATAAGTTAAGAGAAGGTTAGTTATGATCATGGACCATTCATTGCATAAAAAGACCCAAAAGAGACACTTTTTGGCCGAAACAGGCAACTGCCCTCGCAGACAAAGCACCTGCGGGCGCAGGTGACTTCGTAGGTGCCTATGGATACTACCAAAGGGCACTTGAGGATGCAGGTCATCCATATTCAGGCGCAGGTACCTTCGCAGGTGAGCCCAAAACTTCGAATTTATTGTTTTTACATCCCTTTGACCCCCCGAAACCCCTATACCCTTCATGGATGCAATTATCAACTTGTGATACCTTTTGAATGACTTTAAAGGAGTATACCGGAGGTATTATTCATGGTATCAATTATTGATGGTTGTTCATGTGTTGTTACGAACGGTATTGAGATGCTTTGATGGAGTAATTGTGACGTAGTGTTAATGTGGAAGTATAAAGGGTAAACTTGGTGTGAAATGTTATTGGTTTATGATGTCTTGGTAGATGTGTGGAATGTTATGGTATTTATGGGTTGGTGATGTAATAAATGGTAATGTAAGAGGGCGAAATGACGTTATATGGCAATCACGTAATTTCTTATCGTCTTATGCACTTGTAACATGGTTAATGGTTGACATGAGCTTCATAATGTACTTGTGTTGTAGAGTAAAATGTAAGGAACAAGATGGATTGTTATATTCACATATAGGACTGTATATTCATATTGGGAAGGCAAGGTATGTAAGATTACTCTTTCCGTATCCTTCTGCAGCACATAGTGTTCATATTTTCATTGTACTTATTCGATTCCAAAATGTTCTAAGGTATTCCATTTCCGGTTGTTGACTAGTGTTACTCACATGTTTCTTATTCTTAGACCAATTGTGATTCATATGTCTCTTATCTATTGACTGAAGTTCCTAATCTCTCATAATGTTGTGACTACGAAAAGAAACTGTCTCAAGGAAAGTGATGACGTAAGGAGAATCTATTCATTCTTGAGTCGCATATCTAGGAATGTTATGTTTCCAAGTTCCAACAATGTTATAACGATAAATAACGTACCAATTTCTCACAATCTTCCTCAAGTAAAGAAATAAATATGTTACAGCTACCAATGGATCAATCTCATGAAGTAACATATATATGTGTTCCCAATAATGTTTCAATCACCAATGTATCACTCTCATAACAATTGAAAAGGAAAGAAGTATGCAAAGAAGTAATGTACAGATGGTTACTTTAGGTTTTATTGAGTATGGGTCAAATCAAAAGGGCTTAAGCTCGTATGGAACAATTCCAATATTATGCTATGGTATTATTAGATATATGACTATGGACCACTGATCAACTGGATGTCCGGTTTATATTATAGCCCACTGATCAGCTGGATGCCCGGTATTATTATTAGATATATGACTATGGCCCACTGATCAGCTGGATGTTTGGTTTACATTATAGCCCACTGATCAGTTGGATGCACGGTATTATTATTATATATACGACTATAGCCCACTGATCAGCTGGATGTCCGGTTTATATTATAGCCCACTGATCAGCTGGATGTCCGGTATTATATGAGTGATATTATATGACTGATAATGGTATGAAGGAATGATCAGAAATGAAAGTAATGGATGTAATGTACATGGTTCCACATATACAGAACAGAGAATTATCCATAATGATTACTCACTTGTTATGATTCCGATAAAATACTTAGATATCATGCAGTTTCTTATAGCCTTACATACTCAGTACATTCTTCGTACTGACCCCCTTGGGGGACTTACCTTACTTGTTGCAGGCGAAGGTGCCAATAGACCTCCACAGTAGGTTGCGGACCATTTGCAGAGTATTAGTGAGCTCCAGTTTCTTCGGGGCTTCCCAAGTCACATAAGTACATTAGGTTTTGGTATTATGTAATATCGTATAGACATGGTCATGTATTTATTAGAGGCTTTGTAGACATATGTGGGGAGATGAAAGTAAAAGATGTATGTTCATTTTGACTTGATGGCCCTAACGGCCGAGTTTCATATATAGTATATGTTTTCCATGACTTCCACCATTGGTATTTGTTTATTATATGGGATAGAATGACATTCATATAGAGACATGCATATGGGGGTACATGAGTAAAAATTGGTTCTCTCGTGCCTTATCGGCTTCGGGTGCCAGTCCGTCCCGAATAGGATTCGAGGTGTGACAAGTTTATAGTCAAAAGTCTACAGGAGAGGTAGCACCGGTACAAGATCCCAATCTAGAGTCAAAAAGAGAACCGAATCGACAAAAGTGTCAATTACAGGAGATAAAACAATCCAGCAAAACAAGTTTACTAGGCAGCTAGCTTTAACAAATTATTCGAGCTACAAAAGTTCTGAATTTTGTTATTTACTCATACACCTCCATCTAATGCCAATCATTATTATTATAATCATTCTCCTCTTTCGATGTTTCCATAGTTGTATCTTCTGAATATTATGCATAAGGTGGCATATCACCAACATCAATAGGGATATCTTTTCTTGACCATCTAATATCATTATCGGGTAATCTGTTCGAGAGCAATGTCTTCAGTAGGCTCCTTAAAAAATGTCTCTCCTGTATTAGGAAAATTTTCTTCCTCCAAGTCATACAAATCAACATGAACTTTATTCTAAACATAGCAAACATCATCTCAGTTGGATCCTCCATATAAAAAACATGATGCACTTGAGACACCGACACAAAGGGTCATCCGTCCTATGTAATATATTGAAGTACACAAGGGTCAATACATGCTCTTCTTTTTCATTATTAAACCAAGCACATCTAAATAGTACAACACCAAAAAAATCATAATAACCAAGTTCAATAATATCTTTAATAACACCGTAATAGATAACCTCTCCATCAATGGGATTCTGATCTCAGGCACTAGAAAAACTATCAGTTGTTGCAGCCAAAGGCACTCCACTATTTTGAGACTTTTGTGTGGAATCTTATTTTAATGTATGAAATCAGTATCCATTAATGAAATATGTCATATAGCTTCTGGTTGCCACTCTATTAGGCCCTTTAGCTAGCCATCTTAAATGATTAGGAACTTCAGCAGTTTTAACTTTTTCTTTCAACCAGTTGCCTAATTTTTTACTATGAATACTTTCTCTTGCCTATGCATTTGATCTAATAGTATCCTCAATTAAAGCATTATGTTCCCTGCAAGTATGAATATTTAAAATTCAACCATTAAACAAACGTTTATAATTAAAGTTTATAGTACAATAACAAAATATATAAAGTTCAAAATAAAAAGGCTTACTTGATAAAACCCTTTACTTGTTCATCTCCAGTATTGAACAGAACATATCGATGTGCTTCACTCAATAACTGTTGATCAATCTACAAAGCCTTTCCTTTTGTTTTCTTCTATTTTCTAATTGGATAACCTATCTTAGGGAATATAGTTGGTAGATCATCTTGCTCTTGTTCAACATCCTCATCATCCTCATTTTGGTACCTACTGAATCTTGTCTTCACTCCATCATGTGGGTATCTATAACAAAAGTTCAAGCACTCTTGAGAAACAAACCCCTCTATAATTGAAGCTTCTGAATTAAATCGATTATGAACAAAGTCCTTCAACTCACACAATTCACTCTTCATGGAATATATATAACGAAGATGATTTGGACCCCCCAAATTAATTTCATCTACCAAATGGAAGGCAAATACTCTATTATATCAAAAAAAGTTGGAAGAAAGATCTTTTCAAGCTCACATTCAACTTCTTAGATAGACTACAATCCCTCTAGATCTGCCCACTTTAGAACCCTACTACATATGGCTTTAAAGAAGTTCCCCAACATAATCAAGACTACTGCAACATTCTTGGGCAACGTTTTTCAAAATGTAATTTGGAGCAAGTGATGCATCATAATATGAGCATCATGGCTCTTATAGCCTGATATTTTTATTTGTTCCATGTCTACATGCTTTGATATGTTTGAGGCACACCCTTTCTGTAATTTGGCATTTTAAAACACATTGTAGAATATTTTTTTTTCTTTTGGTTTCATCGAAAAAATGATTTAGCTAAATAAAATTTCCCCTTTTTATTATATTTTACTAGATGAAGCTCCTACCTTATCCCTGTTTCTTGCAAGTCAAAACAAGAATTAGTGTTATCCTTTGAATTTCCTATTATATCCAGTAAAGTCACTAGCAAACTGTCAAAAAGTTTTTCTCAATATGCATAACATCTTGATTGTGCCTCAACAAATTTGTGTCCCAATATGGTAATTCAAAGAAGATGGATCTTTTCTTCCCTCGACCCGCAGTAGATCGACACTTTCTCTTTTGTCCCTTTCCAAAAATATTGTTGAAATCTTCTAACTTTTTAAGAACTTTTGTACCCGACAGAGGTGTAGGTGCAGGTCTATGTTCCTCTGCACCATTAAATAATTTCTTGTCTCTTCAAAATGGATGAACAGAAGGAAAAAATACCCTCTAACCTAAGTAACACATCCTACGACTATGTTTGAGGTATTGAGATCTTGTATTATAGTTACAAGTTGGGCATACCAATCTCCCTTAGTGCTCCATCCGAAAGCATTGCTAGAGCCAGAAAATCACTAACTATTAATAATAAGAATGCACTCATTTGAAGCATTTGGTTCGAATGAGCATCATATTTTTCTATCCCAAATTCCCATAACTCATTCAATTCATCAATTAATGGTTATAGGTATATATCAATATCATTTCCTGGAGAGTATGGACCTGGAATGATCATTGACATTATTATGTACTGTGGCTTCATGCAAATCCATGGTTACAAATTATAATTCATCAACATAATAGGCCATGTGCTATGGAAATGCTCAAGGTTTGAAATGGATTTAACCCATCACTTGAAAGACCTAATCTAACATTTCGAGGATCATTCGAGAAGGTTGGATGAAAATAATCAAAATGTTTCCAAGCTTCTCCATCAATAGTGTGTCTTCAATTCCCATCATTAGTTCATTCAGTATTATACCATTTGATTGCAATCGACATTTCAAAACACATAAACATTCTCTAAAGCCTAGGCTTCAAAGGACCGTATCTCCAAACCTTTATGGGTATTTTAAATCTTGCGCCAGTTGAACTGTAACCAACATTCGACCCTCTAGAAGACCCAAACATAGAGCAATTATCTACCTCTTCCATGTCTTTTCAAAAAAGCATGCAATCATCAGGACATGCATGTATATTTTCATAATCCAGACTCAGATCTTTTATCATCTTTTTAGCCTCGTTGAAAGACTCAGGCAGTTAAGCAAAGGGAAAAGCTTCTTTTAACAAGTCTAATAGATCTTAAAATGCCACATTACTCAACCCATGTAAGTTTTTAAGCAAGTATAACTGAATGAAAAAGCTCAACTTGCTAAACTTCTCACACCTTAGATATAACTCTTTTTTCCCTTTTTCAAATAATTTGAATAAAATCTTTGCATCTTCAGACACTCCTTCTTTAGGCCCTGCATCATCCTCTATATTTCAAAATGTATCATGAAGCATTTCATCAATATCCTCATGTATGTTAGAATCATCATCATTACTACTTGAATGTGGTGTACTGGAGGATAGTCTTTCCCCATGACAAATCCACATGTTGTATCCTTCAACAAATCCTTTTGTAAACAAGTGATCCTCCACCAAATTTATATAATGCCAATAACGATTCTTGCATTCATCATAATCAAATGCCTTATTAAGAAAATCCTTCACTTCATTTATGAACTCATCAGTGCTTCTTCTTAGACTCATCAAACTTCTATCTAAACTATTTATTGTAATCTATGTGATACAAGAAATCAAAAAATTTAAGATTTATGATATGGTGGGAGTGGCTTCAGTGGAAGCCTAGATGCAAAAAGTGAGGTTGAGATGGTTCGAACATCTAATGAGGAGGTGCACATATGCCCCAGTGTGGAGGTGTGAGAAGTTGGCTAGGGATTGATTCGTGTGAGGTAGATATAGAAAAAAGAAATATTGGAAGGAGGTGATTAGACATGACATGGAGTAGCTTTAGCTTATCGAGGATGTGACCCTAGATAAGAAGATATGGAGGAGACGAATTAGGGTAGAAGGATAGTAGGAAGGATTGTGTCATTGCTAGTAGGTAAGAGGACTTTGTTTTGTTATTTGTGCTAGTAGCTATAGTACTAGTATTGTTTCAAAGTGTGTTATCGTTTGTCATATTACTTGGTGAGTCTTTTTTATGTTATTATTGGGTGTGGTAATTCCTATTATTTCTTGTTCCTTTACTATTTATTTTTTAGACTATTTTGTATTGAGCTGGGGTCTATTAGAAACAACCTCTGTATCTCACCTCTGAGGTAGTGGAGTGGACTGCACACACTTAACCTCCCCAGAACCCACTTAGTTGGAATATACTGGGTATGATGTTGTTGTTATGAAACATAAAAGGCAAAAATGTTCAAAAAGCACAATATCATTTTCAGCAACCACTTCACAGTATTACACATTATTGACCTAAAGACAAGATAGATTAACAACTAAAAAATCAATAACTTAAATGAAATGACACACCAGCAAAGCAACAGTTCAACCAATCTTTGGACACTTCAGGAACAGAGATGGCACTTGAAGTTTTTTGAACAAACAATGGTGGTCATTTTTTACAAAGAATTAATACATTTTGATCTAATTTTATTTATCAAGACATGTCTAAGATACGACACTCTCTTATAATAGACATGTACATTTCTAAAGGGGTGGGCAGCATTCCAGTAGCTACAACTATAAACTCTTAGTTATAATAACTTTAAAGTGGCTTAAGCAAAACATTTTAAATAAAAACTCTCAAGGTAATAACTAATTATATTAAAATAGCCCCAAGTTTCTTATAATAACTTCAACATGTTTATCATGCTTCACAAATTTATGTTGTTAATGACTTATGAACATTCGAGAAAGGTGAGATAGTCACACAAAATACTATCAGAAAACAAAAAGATCCAGGCTTAACCCACACTACCTAACTTAATAGCTCATGCATCAGAAAAGCCAACATCTATGGCATGTGAAATATGGTTCATAGCAACAATTTAACCATAGCTACTAAAGAAAATTTAGTCACATAAATAAATTATTAAAAAAAAAAAAAGAAACAGAGTTAATCCACACTACCAGATTTATTAATAGCTCATGCAATTGGAAATCCAACATCAATGTCAAGAGAAATATGGTCTAGAGTAAGCAATTTCACCACAACTACCAACAAAAGACCCATAGTAGCAACACTCTAACAAAGTTAGATTGATATACATTGAGAATGCAAAAATTTCAAGAGGGAACAACTAAAGGTTCAACTAACCAGATCACAAATTCTTTAGATCAGTGGACAAAAGTTACTTGCAAATCTCTGGAAGATAAAGTACTTCAACAGTCAATCAACAAATAATGAAACTATAAGAAATGTGAGTTGTTTGGCTACAAACATGAAGAAGCCAAGAGAAGTGATTAAAATTACCATGTACAAGTCCTAATTAAAATACTTGTGGTATGCAAATAGTAAGTAGAAGGTTTACACAATCCAAATAAGAATAAGAACTATCTTGCTCGAAATCTTCTAAAATATCACTGTATGTAAGATCCTCCATATGTAGTGAATTTTTTAATGACCGGACACAAGTACAATAATATTTTTAGACAGTTCAAGCAACGGAGAACAAAATACTTGCCATATGTTGCTTTCCATAATACTAAGAGGTAAAATTAGATTCAACTAACAATAAAAAGTTTTTCATCCATGCCAAGCCACAAATACATTGCATATAAACTTTGGAAAAAGGAAAAACTGGTTCAACATTTTCTTTTAAATATCATTTTTGTCACGCTCAAAAATTTGGGTGAGGCGTGACACGACAACTAATGTATGAAAACCTATTCTGTTATTATTAAAATTCACCATATTATAGGTACGAGTTATGGGGATATTTGAAAATATGGTCTCAAATTAGTATGGGACGACGCGACTAAGAATTTTAGAATTTGAACTTTTGGGTAGGGCTGACGTTATCCCTCTATAGCAGGAATTTTCCAGCTATAGTGGCATCACCATAGTAGCATATAGGCTGCTATAGAGGGATGACGGGACCAGAAAATCTGGTGCGATTTTAATATTTTCCTTTTCTCCTCTTCAGTTGTAAATAGGATGAGGTTTGCTCTAAAACCCTCCTAGGTTTACCTCATGGCCTTAGAGCAATGGAGAGGAAGGATTTTGCTTGAATGGGGTAACACCTATAGTTTTCTCACTGATTTCGCTCCAGAATTCACTAACACGAAATTAAAAGCTTGCGTTCATACCTCTGTAGCAGCTGGTCGGTGGCCAGGTAGGCTAGATTTTACTGAGTATTTTAGAACTGGGTTAGAAAGCATAAAAATAACAAATATTTATGGGAGATTTCATGCTTAGGCCATCGAGCACGGTGTTGGGATGGATAAAATGGTTGAAAATCCTATTAATTGGGTGGAAATTTGTTGTTATTTTGTGGTATTAAAATTATCCATTAATTAATGTGTTTACCTTGTTGTCATTCATCCTTTCAAGATTACAAATCATTTCATACCTATTAATTAGGTTAAACCTGTCAAATGCCTAAATTAGAGGTGGTTAGTGTTGGTGGATTTTGAAGAATCTATAGTGGTAACTATAGGAATGGGAAATTGGTAAGGTATCAAAGTTAGGGTGAATGGTTGGGGTATATTATGGCATCGTTCATATTTACAACTGTAGGTGATGGTTTTATGTAGTTGAAATCCAACTTGAGTTATATGTGCTTGCTAACTGTTAATTATATTACTTGATGTGATGCATGTTTAAAAAGAGTAAGGGCTTGATTGATATCTTGATCATTAATCCCAATAATGAGTTGTTATGAAATCTTATTGATTGTACAAGTGTAATTATTGAATATTCATTGTATTTGTGATTTTGGTTAAATCTTCATGATTTGTGGGATGTACCAGTATTCGGGCATCTTTATGGAATTTTTACTATTTATTTATTATTATTGTGAGATGTAACGGTATTTGGACATCTTTACAGGATTGGTTAGTATAAGGTTGGCAGACACTCAATGTCTAGGATTTGGTATACGGGCAAGAACTTGTCCCCTGCAAGTCATGGCTAGTAGACCATAAGACCCTTAGCATGTATGTACAGGTAGTGGTGACAATGACAGTTCCTTGAGTGAACCACATTATTTGTTTACTTGTTAAATATTGTATTATATTAGTTCCTTGAGTGAACTGAGAATTATGTGTTACTTGTTATATTGGTTCCTTGAGTGAACTGGGATTAAGTATTTAATTGTTATGTTGGTTCCTTGAGTGAATCGGGCATTATGTGTTGACTTGTTATATGGATTCCTTGAGTGAACCAGGCTTAGATTTTGAATTGCCATATTTTATTTCTTGATATAAACCAAGATTCATAATTATTGTCATCATTGTCGCTGGAATGGATCGTTGAGTGGTTTGGGATTAATTGTAAGTTATGGTATAACTCTATATTGTATACTTACTTGTGTAACTGAGCCATGGTTGATATAATAAATGGAGTCGTAGTTTGTTGACTTGGATTCATGTTGGCAGTCATAGTCTCTACTTGACTTGGTGACTTATATTAACTGAATCCTTTGGTATTGTCGAATAAGGTTAAGTTAAGTGTCATGAACTTGAGGTAAGTTACATGGTCGGTGATCATGGTTGTAATTATGGCATGTGTATGGTCTATGGTTTATTGTTTATTGATGTTGAGACCGATAAGGTTGGATGTTACTATCTTGCTATTTAATTTGCATAGTCTCAAATGGATCTAAAGATACTAGGGTGTTAATGCATAATCGGACTAGTTTAACAAGGTTAAGTATTATGAAAGGATCTTAAATGATGGATTGGTTTGAGAAAGAAACCTTGGGGATGAGTATCATAGAACTCACTGGTAGTTACGGTATAAGGTTTGACTTAACGACGTAGTGGATAAATAGTGATTAGGGCAGACTATGATAAGGGAGAGTTGTTCACATTTATAAGGCTAGTAAAAACAAAAGGTATTAAGGAAGTATCATAATGCAAGATCTTTGACTAAATAACTTTGAACTTGCAAATTTATTTCGGGATATTTATGTGATTTAATTTGGGTCGATCGATGATGATTACCAGTATGTGTTATTTGTACTGATACTACTTTTGCTATACCCTTTTTGGGGTATAGTCTAGTTGCAGGATCAGTAGATGTTTCATGCTTGACATGGTAAAGATCTCCAACAACTTCTGTTATTGTTCCGACGGTAGAAGTTGGGTCATGTGTACAGTTTGTATCTCTTCTCAGTAGATCTTGTCCTTGTTGACTTATATTGACTGAATCCTTTGGTATTGTTGAATAAGGTTAAGTGTCATGAACTTGAGGTAAGTTACATAGTAGGTGATCATAGTTGTAATTATGGCATATGTATGGTCGGTGGTTTATTGTTTATTGCAGTTGAGACCGGGAAGGCAGGGTGTTCTTGCTATTTAATTTGCATAGTCTTAAAAGAATCTAAAGATACTAGGGTGTTAATGTATAACTGGACTAGTGGAACAAGGTTAAGTATTACTTAAGGATCTTAAATAACGAATTGGTTTAAGTAAGAAATGTTGGGGGATGAGTATCGTATAACTCACAAGTAGTTATGATATGAGGTTTGACTTGATGACATAGTGGATAGATGGTGACTAGGGTTGAATATGATAAGGGAGATTTGTTGACATTTATAAGGCTAGTAAAAGCCAAAGGTTTTAAGGAAGTATCATAATGCAATATCTTTGAGTAAATAACTTTCAAGTTTCATGTTTCTTTCTGGATATTTATGTGATTTAATTTAGGTTGACCAATGATGCTTATCAGTTCGTGTTGTTTGCACTGATACAACTCTTGATATACCTTTTTTGGGGTATAGTCTGATTGCAGGGTTAGTAGGTGTTTCATGCTTGACACAATAAAGATCTCCAATTGCTTCTGTTATTGTTCCTACAGTAGAAGCTGGGTCATGTGAACAGTTTGTATCTCCTCTTGGTAGCTCTTATAACTATTTAGACTAGTTCTTTGGAAAAAGTTTTTAGTTGTATTGAAAGTTTTATAAACTGGTTGTAATAAATGAGGTATTTTTCTTATTTTTTAATTGACTTCCATATGTATTTTTAAATAGGTGGTAAGGGTTTTTCTATCTAGGTGGATTAGATTAGGTGAACGCAAGACTCTGCTAGTTGGGTCATGACAATTTGTATCAGAGCTAGGTTACCAATCTCCCATTATAAGAGGAAATGTCGAGTAGAGTCCTATGGATTAGTGTGTTGACGTCCATATCTAATCTTTGGGGAGCAATGAGGCATTCTAGGAAATTGTTTAACTTTTTTTATCTCCTTTTGATGTGGGTTGTATGCTTGCTTGTATGAGTTGTGTCCAATTGATATCTCTTAATTCCAATTGGTATCTCAGCGAGATAAATGGATGTCGTTTGAATCCATTTGGAATGACACAAGTAATTGAAATTGGAACTAGAAAGGTTCCAATTGGTATCTAGCCATAAAGGCAACACAAAATTATGGATAATCGGCTAATGGTTATCCACAAGGTGAATAAAGGATAATAAAAAAGGGCTTGTTTATAGATGAAACCGTGAGATTTCTACTTGTGTGGAATAGTGTTGCTTGAATGACTGTGAATATGTGAAATATGATTGTTTTAATTACTGTGGAATTCGTGATTGGTGAAAGGTTATAGCTTGGTTATATGTTTATAGTTAAAGGAATTATTTATTGTGTGGTTTAATTTAGAACTGTATGCTAAAATTCTAGGCATGAACTTATAATTGGTAAAATGGTAAAGGGAAAAATTGTTTATGATTGTGGAAACTCTTGTTTCAAATTGTCGATTTTTTGTTAAGGACCATGGGAAAAGGGCTATTGTTGCATAAAAGCGGAATTTGTTGTAATGAGAAGTTTCTGGTTGTGATTCATATTTGATTTAAAGTAAAGTGATGCTAAGTTGTTGTTTTACGCATTGCTAGGTTTGGTCTTGGGATTATATTGAAGGCCATAATGTGATTTCATGCTTTATTGCTGGAAACAGGGAAGGGGAATGAGGGAAGTTATAGAAAATATTAAAATTTCTCGGCTACTGCTGTTAGGCCACAATAGCAACAGCGAGCCCGCTATAGCGGAAATTTTTCTATTATAGTGGTATTACCATAGTGGCGTGCAAGCCGTTATAGCGAGATGGCCGGGGACAAAATCCCTGCCCTGTTTTCACCTATTTTATTTTTCATTTCTGACCTATATTATTCATTAATTTAATCCACAAGTGTAACACCCCGTACCTACCCAACCCTACTTGACGACGTTGAACAATGGTTACTCAAGTACCGAGAGTTAAACGTATGTATTATGTAATGTTATTGATGATATAAATGATATTGGGCCTAGTGCATGGAACTAAATCTTTGTAGGAGGTGAAATACCCGTATGTTGTCGAATCTATACGACTACGTGTACACTTACGGAATTAGAAAAAAACATGGGAAATTTGAGGAATTATACATTCATTTGTGGGCAAGAATAAATCTTGCATTATTGGGCCCAAACTAAAGCTCAAAATTAATAAGAAGACATGGCCCAAGATAACCATTTGACCCATTCTTCCATTTGACCCATACAAACATAAATAATTGGATAAGAAGAGACTTGAGGGCCTATATAAGCATGAAAAATCAGATTTTATTCATAACTTCACACATGTCCTATTCTAGAATTTTCTACAACATTTGCTCTCTTCAACCAAACCCTAAAGCAACCATTTGAGGGCAAGATCATCCATTTCCAAGCTTTGGTAAGTATTTATTTTCATGGTTTAATATATGATATGCATGGGATATGGTGTAAAACACGTTGGTTATGTTGGTGATGTATTGAGAATTCACTATGTGTGAAATAATACATGTTGGCTCAAATCGGCAAGGAGTTTTGTCTTATAAAATTGAAAATAGACTTGTGATCTTGAAGGAGGTGGATTTGGTGGATTGAATATCAATATGTATGATTGTTTATGTCTTTACCTTGTTTTCCTTTATGTGTAACATTTGGAATTGTTGTAGCAAAGTTGTCATGGAATTGGTGGTGTAAGTGAAGGGAAAACGTCGTATTGGTGATGTTTTTATGTGTTGCAAAACCATGGCTGTTCATTGATGTTTAAGATGATAAAAAATATGTTAAACTAAGTTGGTTTATGATCTTGGACCATTCATTGCATTAAAAGACCCCCAAAAGACCATTTCGGACCAAAATGAGCATCTGCCCCCGCAGACGGAGATCTGCGGGTGCAGATGCCAACACAGATGACTCAGGCTTCTGCCAGAGGCCATCTGCGGGCGCAGATGGCAGCGCAGGTCAGCCCAAATTTTTGTTTTGCATGTTTTGTATCCCTTCGATCCCCGAAGGCCCCGATACCCTTGTTGGATAAAATTATGAACTTGTGATGTAGAGTAAGACGTAAGGAAGGAGCTGGCTCATCATAATCACATATAGGATTGTACTTTAACATTGAGGACATAAGGTATGTAAGGTTATTCTTCTATTTCCTCCTGCAACATATGGTGTTCATATTGTCATGGTATTCATTCGATTCCGAAATACTCTAAGGTATTCCGTATCCGATTGTTGGCTAGAGTTTCTCATATGTCCCTTACTCATTGGTCAATGGTGAATCATATGACCCATGTCCATTGGTTGACTTATGATTATTGGCTAGTATGTTAAAATTTCTATAAGGATCTAAGGTAGCACATTTCTAGTTGGTGACCAGTTGAAATCCACGTGTATCGTATTTAGTGATCATTATCCTAAGATTTCAAAAGTGTTCTATTCTGAAGGGGTTCTATAGTATTCCAACTAAGGTTGATATATATTGTTATTCATATGTGTTTTACTCCTAGACGAATCATGACCCACTTAGTTCTTATTTATGGATGGAAGTTCTTAAGTTGTCATATGTTGTAAAGTCCAAAAGAACTACCGCAACGAGAGTAATGAGGTCAAGAGGGCTTGTTTAGTTTGGATAGCATTATTCCAATCATGATATGAGTCCAAGTTCCAATAGGGTTACATACATGTCTCATATTCATTAGCCATGTTACAAAAGTCCAATGAGGTATGTTCCAAGGTTTCAATAGTAGTTATACTCATGTATATTGTTCATTGATCATTGTCCAATGGTTCCAACAGTGTTATGTTTCCATGAAGGCTATGTTTCCAATAATGCTTATTCACATGTTTCTCACTCATTGATTATTGATCTAAAGCTTCAAAGAAAGTTGTGACTATTATTGTAAAAATCTCTCATAAGCAAAAGTACCAATCTCTCACAAGTTAAAGTATCAATCTCGAAAGTAAAGAATTGAAGTAATGAACACTTGTTGAGAACGGGTGGCAACCCAAAGGGGCATAAGCCTAGCTAGGGGCGATCCCGAATGATTATTGGATACAGGGGGAAGCTCAAAGGGGCATAAGCCTAGCTAGAGACGATCCCAATGTTATTTCCCATTGATCAGTTGGGCCCGGGCATACATGATTGATGATCACATGAATGATGAAGAAGTAAAAGAAAGTGAAATGAAGTAAAGAAAGTAATGCATATGATTCCACATGTATTCTTATGGTAATTTATTCACATGATGTGTTCACTTGTACTTACTTTCATCAAAGTTCCTATATCTCATATATTTACGTATAGCCTTACATACTCAGTACATTCCTCGTACTGACCCCCTCGGGGCAACTTACCTTACATGTTGCAGGTGCAGGCACTAGTAGCCCTCCGCAGTAGGTTGACAGTATTTGCAGATATTTGGTGAGCCCCAGTTGGTTCGGGACTTTTCGAGTCATAGTTATACATTGGATCTGATGTTGTAGATGTTATGAAATGGTCGTGTATTTATTTAGAGGCTTTGTAGACATATGTGGGTATATGAATGTAAGAGGTGTATATTCATTTAGACGGAATGGTCCTAACGACCATAGTTGCATATAATGTACATGTTTCCCATGACTTTCACCAATTACATGAGAAAGTATGCTATTCGTAAAGACACATGCATATGAATGAACGTGAGCAAAGATTGGTTCTCTCAGGCCATATCGGCTTCGGGTGCCAATCACGTCCCGAACAGGGTTCAGGGTGTGACAACAAGCTACCACGTGACTTATGGAGATCGCATAAAGAAAGGTAAAAGCATGCATTCAATATAAAAATTGTTGAAAACTAATGTGCAATAAAATAAAGGGAAATGTAAGGGAGAAATATTGTTTGTTACATGCCCCAAATGAAGGCAACCCAAATCAATAACAATGTATAAAAAGGGGGGAAACGGGGATAATATACACCAAGTGGCCTAGCTAGATGCCCTGTCACCATCACGGGCTGTTGGGGTGGGGCCTTTTCCCTCCACATAACTCAAGAAGGAGAACACCTGCATGTTTTCCAATTCCATATGGGGAAGCTCCTAGTCAGGGGTTGCACACCTAAACATGACCTTCACAATCTTCCAAATCCGTACGAGCATGTGATCCTGGGAGCATCTCCTCCTCATCTCCTCACTAAGCTTTCTTCAAAGAACTATATAGTCCAAGGCTGTAGGAGGTGGGGCTACAGAGCTGGAAAAAGCATGCTCTATGTGTCTCCTAACTGCAACCATGTTTGCCTCCAGGTGGCTGCTAGAAATTTAGGGCTGGGGCTGGGAGGGAGGGGTAGCATCATCACCATCATCATCGTTCTTCTCTGCGGCTCGACTACTCTCAATCTCACCCACCTTTCTCTTCTTCTTCCCCTTGGATGTGACCATCTCACCCTGAAGGGGTGAAAGGGGATGTCTATCTCTACCTCATTGTCAGCATCCTCCTCGAGCACCCTAACGCACTTATACAGCACAAAGACCAGACCAAAAAGGTATGGGCCCTTCTTGATGCGCCGGTAGAAGTCCTTCCACTCTATCAATATCTGAGCCTCCACATTCAGCGATATTCCCTGTATAACACAGACCACCACCAGAGCTCGAGGGTAGGCCACATCGAAAGTGTTGCTCGACGAACAAATCCTTCGAGACACCAGGTTCAACCACTTTCTAGCATCGACTGTGAAGTATGTGCTCCTAATCCCCTCAGTAGTGGGCCAGTAGAACTGGTCCCTCTCCACCTCTACAATCAGAGTGTCCCAAATCCACTTTATATCTATCTCCTAGGCATTAGCTAGGTAACTGGCATTGGATATGTTCGCCACCCCTAGAATCTCATTGATAGTACCAATATCCGTGGGGACATCTATTCCCCTGATGAGGAGAGTAGGGTTGGGGTCGGGGTCGTCCTAACTCACGGTAGGGAGTATATCATTAAATTCCCTAACCCAGCCCGAGACCCTAGACAGATGAGCCTCTACCAATGGCATCCAGCCAAATTCCTGAAGCCTGTTGTAGAATTCGGGCACCTTAGTTGCCACCCACTTCATCACGAAACCCTAATCATAGCAGAATCCTATCCTCCAGTACTTCAAAAATCAATCTCGACAGTTTTAATTGGGAAATATCTCAAAGGCAGGGGCATTCTCTTGGTTTTTAGCCATTGGGGTAGTAAATCTGTAAAATCATGGTAAGGAAACACGTTAGAACTCATAAAGGTGTCATAGAAATTAAATTTCAGAAAAAGGCTCATCCTAGGCCTTACTGGGAGGCTACTCCCTATAGCCTCCCGATACAGCGAGCTGCACCTCGCTATGGCGATGCCGCTATAGCTGGAATCTTTCTGCTATAGTAAGGTTACCATATTGGGACAAGGACTCTATAGCAGCCTTCATCATCCCCGAGCTCCAAAGGGTGCGTCAATGGCACCCCTTGGAGAAATGTCCGATTTTTGGCATTCCAACTCCAGATTAATGTTCATAAAGTACCCTAACACTAGTTTATGCAAAAATTTTGGGCATGATAACCCTTAAAACATTCCCAAATTGCCAAAACCAAACTAAAAGCAACCCTTTAGATTCCCTACCTTTTCGGGCCTAATTTGGCCGTGAACTCTGCAATTCTTACGCCCAAAAGCTATAGAAGCGTTCTAAAAGTAAGGGACACAGCCCTGCTTCAAAATTTAGGTCAATTCAATCCCAATTTCAAATTTACAAAACAACCTCAAAACCTATTCTATTTCTATGAATTCAGGTGCCAAATAAGTAGAAATACGAGTAATGAAGTAAAGAGAAGAAGTATATCGATAATTACCTTATTTCCAACGATAGAAGTATAGTGATCGGGGGGGGGGGGGGAGATATATATATTTTTTAGTCAAAGAGGGAGAAATGAGAAAGAAAACCATTTCTCACCCCTTTTAAATAGTTTGCCCCGCTATAGCGGCCTTATACCGCTATAGCAATGCCTCTATGGGGGGAATATTCCTGCTATAACGGGATCCAATCTCTTGGAGTGAGGAGAAACTTTTGTCCATTATGTTTGAAATCTTTTCATTTTGATATATTGACGAGGCCCCGAATACCTTGGGAGCTCAGGAAATGTTTTACTCCAATTAATCTCATGTGATTCGTAAGTGTCACGACCCAATCAGTTATGATTGGTACCCACCCAAACCTATGGTAGGAGAACCATACTAATCTCACCCTTACTCACTTAAATGTTACTCTCTCATTCACATTATACAATTCCACATGTATTAAATCAGTTCTAAAAGGTCTTTATTTAAACAAACATCTTAGTGAACAATGTCATCATCCATAAAAATGAATAGAGTGCATAAACCTCTATTTATTACAATCCCCGAAACCTGAAGTCACCGTACAAGAACATCTAAAAAGAACAACTAAGTCTAAAACCAATACGAATATCCAGAAAAAGTAAAGAGGAAATTGTCTTAGTCCTGGATCAAAGGACATAACATCATAGAAGATCTGAAGGTTACCTGGACATATTGCTCACCCTTGAAATTAGGACTGAATCACTATCTAGAGCTGAGGTCGCGTGTCAACAGCAGGAAGATGTTCTATACTCAACAAAAATAAGAGTGCAGGTAGCATCAGTGCATCAACAAGTACAGGTAAGCATCATAGGTTGACTAACTTAACAATGTGCAAGTAATCAAGTCAAACATGTATAAAAGCGATCATAACAAGATTCATAATCAATGATATCAATCAAATAACACATTAGGAATCATCATATAATTACAATCACAAGTTCATTTTTATAGGCTTTTATACTTAATCATTTTCATCAATCATTCATCATCACACATATTCATCAAATAACACTCAATGCATGTAAATGAGTGCATTTATGTAAGATGTACACATTATCTATTACCCTTCTCATCCTCCTTATTGATATCATAACTTACCGGCGTGGTACCCGACCCATTATCACAAGATATCATATTGTACCGGCATGGTACCCGACCCATTATCATAACATATCATATTGTACTAGCGTGGTACCCGACCCCATTATCTATACACCTCATCACAATGCAATGAAATAACAATCCAGTCATGAAACCACAAATCATGCTAGAAGTCACAAATCAAGTTAAAAGGCAATCATAGATGTTTAAATCACAAACAAGCACAAATCCAAGAAAGTCTAAGTGCTACACAAAATAATAGCCTACCTCAGCTCCTTGCTAAAAGTCACCTTTAAGCCATACTTTCCCTTTTCATTCTCGTTCAATTCATGCTTGATCTATACAACCCCAAGAATATACACATATTTCAATAATTCATTCCTTTTTAACTACTAGGGATCAAAATCACTAATTTTAGCCATAAACTTATCCTATTTTATCATCTTAGGGTTTTCTCATCATTTAACTTCATGAACACTACTTGACTTAGCACAAATAATCGTAATTCTGGTCCTATTAGTGTTTTTAATACCCTAGGGTTATTACATGCTGAATTTATACCCATTCCCACCACGTTTCATAATTTTCCATGATCTAGGGTTAAACCCCAAGTTTCCACCATTAATCCATTTTTAGTGATTTTCTAAGATTAAACGAAGTAAATTCAAGTATAAAACGTAATCACTTACCTCTAAAGATGAAAAACTTTGAAATCCCTCTTAAAATTTCCTTTTCCTAGAGATATAGTGCATTTTTTTAAAAGTGGAGAATGAAAATATTTTCTGGGTTTAAAACTAAAAATTTTACTGCGCGTTACTGCTATAGGGGTCCTATTTTACTGAAGGCAGCTGTTGTGGTTCCCCTGACTATTGCAGTGGTCCGAGGCAGAAATTTGGGACCTCTCCTCAGTTTTCCTCATTTTACAACTTACACCATGAATCTCGATAATGCGAACCAACCCCTCCATGATAAATGCTATAACTGGGGTTTTATAACTCCCTTTAAGGTGCCGGAAGTTGCTATGACTTTCTATGCTCATTGGATATCCAACTACCAAATCAAACTCAACTATTACCAATCATATCAATATCAGATTTTATTTACCTACCACACCCTCAAATTTGATCCAAAACTAGACTAGCCCTGAATTCCTCAAAATTTAGCTAAGGGGAGTCTAGGTGCAACTTTTATCTCCTAATTCAGCATAACCACATTTTGGGTCATTATATTAGATACCAATTTACCACTAGTTCATCCCTAAATGATCGTTGGACCAAAAAGGACATAACAACTGAGATAAAGCATACCTGAGTCAACGAACAACTGTGGATATCGCTTATGCATGTCCGATTCTGTCTACTATGTAGCTTTCTTAATGGTACGATTCCTCCACTGAACCTTCATACAAGGAGTAACTTATTTCTTGAACTTCCTCGCATCTTTAGCTAAAATAGAAATTGGTTCCTCTTCATAGGATAGTTCCTTATCAAATAATTTTGGGTCTCAACGAATAATGTAGTAAGGCCAGCCTATATGCTACCTATCCCACTTTCTTCAACACCTAAAAAGGTCCTATGTACCTTGGGCTCAACTTAACCTCATTGCCAAATCGTATCACACCTTTAATAGGTGACAACTTCAAGAGTACTTTCTCCCTCTTCTCAAACTTTATGTCTCTTACCTTTTTATCCGCATACTCCTTTTGTCGGCTTCTCCTGTATAGATCTTGATTTTTCCACAGAGTCCTTGAGCATATCTATGTCCCAAGGCCTCACCTCGAATGCTTCAAGCCACCCAATTGGTGACCTACACCATCTACCATAGAAGGCCTCAAAACGAGACATGTCAATACTAGAGTAGTAGCTATTATTATAGGCAAAATCACATAATGGTATGTATTGGTCCCATTGACCCCAGAAGTCCATAGCACAAGCCCGGTGCATATTATCAAGCACTTGGATAGTTTACTTAGATTGACCATTGGTTTACGGGTGGAAAGTTGTGCTCAGGTCCAATCTAGAATCGAAATCAGACTGAAACCTCTCCCAGAAATTGAAAGTGAACTGAGTACCCCTGTCAGAAAATATTGACACCAGTACTTCATGTAGACTTACAATCTACTTCACATAAATCTTGGCCAACTTAGCTGCATTATAATCAACTCTTACCGGAAAGAAATGAGCTGAATTACTCAATCGATCAACAATAACCGAAAAGGAGTCGTATTTCCTCAAGGTTTTTAGAAGTCCAACCACAAAATCCATTGTTATCCATTCCCACTTTTATTCAAGAATGGGTATCCACTGAAAAATAACACTAGACTTTTGTTGTTTGTATGATTTGCTGGCAGTTTTGACACTTAACTACAAAATCTATAATGCCATGCTTCATCCTTCGCCACTAATAGTATTTCCTCAAGTATCTATTAATTTTTTTATCACCCGGATGTATGAAGTACGTGGAATTATGAGCCTCTTCCAAAATAGTGGGAATTAAATTACCTATCCGTGGTACACATAACCGACCTAGGATTCTCAAGGCCCTCTTCATCATCAAGAATGGCATCCTTCGCCTCTCCTTGTAACACCTTTTCTCTGAGGTTGTTCAATTTCTTATATTCAAACTGTCTACTCTTAATCTGATAATAGAATGTGGACCTAGCCTCCACGTGTGCCAACAACTTTTCTTCACTAGTTTCCTGCAATCTCAGAAAATCTTTAGCCAAAGACTGTACCTCTCTAGCCAATAGGCTCCTGGACACCACCAAAAATGCTAGACTCCCCATGCTTACTGGTTTTTGGCTAAGTGCATCCACTACTATATTGGCCTAACCTGGGTGTTACAGAATTGTGATGTCATAATATTTAATCAACTCCATCCATCTCCTCTGTCTCATATTCAAATCATTTTGGGTGAATATGTGTTGCAAGCTGTCGTGGTCTGTGAACACCTCACACTTCACCGCATAGAGATAGTGCCTTTAAATTTTTAAGTAAACACCACAGCTACCAATTCCAAGTCATACGTGGGCTAATTTTTCACATAGGGATTTAATTTTCTCGAAGCATAAGCAATCATATTCTGTTCCTTCATCAACATAGCACCTACACCTAAACGTGAGGCATAACAAAATACAATAGAATTCGTACCCTCGATAGGAAAGGTTAATACTGGAGCTGAAGTCAACACAGTTTTGAGATTTTGAAATCTCTCCTCACACTTGTCATCCCATTCAAATGGAACATCTTTCTGAGTCAAATGGGTCAGGTGAGAAGTAATGGCAGAAAACCCCTAAACAAATCGACGGTAGTAACTGGCCAACCCCATAAAACTATGAATTTCTATCACATTCGTCAGTCTGGAAGGCAGTCTAAGGGATGTCCTCAACCCTGATTTTTAGCTGATGATAACCCAACCTCAAATCAATAGTAGAGAATACTGCAACTCCTTGTAACTGGTCAAATAGATTATCTATTCTAGGAAAAAGATATTTGTTAATAATGGTCACCTTATTCAACTGGCGGTTGTCTATGTAGTACATCCACATACTACTATCTTTTTTCTTCACAAACAACACTAGTGCACCCTAAGGAGAGATACTTGGGTGAATAAATCCCTTTTCCAAAAACTCTTGTAATTGGGACTTCAAATCTCTTAACTCTGTAGGTTATATGGTATGGACGAAAAAAATGGTTTTAGTCCCTGATTCTAAGTTTATACAAAAGTCAACTTTTCGATCTAGAGGCATACCCAAAAGATAATCCAAAAACACTTCTAAGAATTCACATACCATTAGAACTGATGTTATAGGAGGGACTACAGATTTATCTTCCCAAAGTTGGGATAAAAAAGCCCTATATCCCCTCCTTACTTATTTCTGGGCATGAATTACAGACATAAGCCTCACAGGATTAGACTTAAAGGCACCCTCCCACTCTAACTTCTCTCTCCCAATCATTACTACCATAACCATTTTGGCATAACAATCAAGAATAGCATGATAATGGGGAAACCAACTCATCCCCAAAATAACATCAAACTCCTTTATATCTAAAATAACCAAGTCTGCCAGGGTCTTAAACCCCATAAATATCACAGGACACGCACGATATAACTGTTCAACACATACAGACACTCCAATCGGTGTAGACACATACATAGGAGGATCAAGATATTCACATCCCAAACCAAAGAAAATTTCACAAACACATAAGAAAAGGTGGAACCGAGATCAAATAATATAGAAGCCATATGATCACATATAGGAATAGTACCTATGATCACTGCATCCGAAGCTTCTACCTTAGGACAAGCCAGAACTACATATAGATGTACCTTATCACCACCCTAGCCTCCACCTCTACCAACCTACACTCTATTTCTACCAACTTGTTCTCAACCTTAATTAATCTGGTTACCACCCCTAGCCTGGACACCATACCCACCTTGTGGATGACCTCTACTGTTTCCTCCTCCATTATGACCTGCTGGAACTAGAGAAGTAAAAGCTGGTTGCTATGTCAACTGACTTGCAGAGAGGAAATTAGGATAATTCCTCCTGACAGTTCCCAAACCTCCACAGTCAAAGCATTTGGGACCCAAAGTAGGCCTCTGAATTTAAGAGGTAGAAGGCATGTAGTTGCCAACCGACCCTAGATGGGCCCCCTACTGATACTAGCATAGCTGAATGGTAGGGCTTAGAAGAACAACACCCTTTTGAGAAGGTACCACTAAATTGTCCTGAGGTCCTAGCCTTCTTCTTTTCTGCTTTTATCTCTCCTTGTTTCTCAAGTGCTACAGCCTTCTTGGCAATTTTAACCGAAAATTCTTTTCGGACAAAGCCATAGATAAAGTAGCCAACTAAATCCCCGAGTTTAGACCCTTCATAAAATACCTGATCCAATCTTCTTCTGAGGTAATCAACTATAGTGCATAACGATACCAGGCATGAAACTTGGCCTCATCCATAGCTATGTTACCCTGCTCCAACCTCAGAAACTCATCCTTCTTCTAGTTACGATAAGTGTGGGGAATATATTTCTCAAGGAATACATTCTAAAATTGAGCCTAAGTAAGTAGAGGTAAGGTATCCCTATACTTTATGAATGACCTCCACCATTGCTTTGCTTTATTCTGTAGCTGAAAAAAACAAACTCCATACCATACCTTTCAACAATACCTATCTTGCGTAGACTTTCTAAAAATATATCAAAACTCAAATGAATCCTTAGACTTTGTACTTTGGAATACTGGGGGTTTCATTTTCGTGAACTTGCAAAATAGCCCATGTTCATCATCAGTCATCACCGGTCCAAGTACCTATTGGGGACACCCCCCCATTTCAGAGATTATATCAATCCTTGGTTCTACAACAGTAGCATGTTGTAAGGTTGTGGCCTGGATGGTTGGAACAAGTAGAGTGTGGACAATGCCAGCCAAGCCACCCAAAATTCCCAACACTTATAGAATCACCTCTACAGACAAAGGCATATGTGCTTCCCCATTTTTTACTGGCACTCTATTCTATGGAGCTATCATTTTTTCTTCCTCAACCATCTCCTCTTCATCCTAAGCATGGCCTGGAGCATGCCACAGTGTGGAAGGGGTCAGTGATCTCTATCTTGCTGGTCTTTGGGTTGCCTGTGCTCCACCCTTAATAGGTGCTGCTCCCCGTCCTCTCTCTGTTGCTCTGCCCCTAACTCAAGGCCTGCCCCAAATTACTGTGTCAATAGTCTGTGCGAGCGTTGTCGTGGGTACTTATTCTAAGGGGTGATACCAATTTGGATCACTAGATGCCAATTGGAATCAAGTAATAGCACGCTAGGAAGAAAGAAAGGAAATTATTTTTCTAAAGCACTGTATCCTTTAAAAGAAAAGTACAGACATCTCTATACCATTTTGTAGGACTCTACTAGACCTGTTCTTGTATGACAAGATCTACGAACCCAGTGCTCTGATGCTATCTCTGTCATGACCCAACCAATCATGATTGGCACCCACCCTAACCTATGGTGGGAGAACAATACTAATCTCACCCTTACTCACTTAAATGTTACTCTCTCATTCACATTATACAATTCCCCATGTATTAAATCAGTTCTAAAAGGTTTTAATTTAAATAAACAACTAAGTCAACAATGTCATCATCCATAAAAAAATGAATATAGTATGGAAATCTCTATTTGCTACAGTCCCCGAGACCTGAAGTTACCATACAAGAATATCTAAAAAGAACAACAAAGTATAAAACCAATATGAATATCCAAAAAACAAAATAAAAGAGGAAATTGTCTTAGTCCCGGATCAAAGGACATAACATCATAGAAGGTCTGAAGGTTGCCCGGACATGGTGCTCACCCTCGAAATCAGGACTGAATCACTATCTAGAGCAGATGTAGCATGTCAATCACTGAAAGATGTTCTGTACTCAACAAAAAGAAGAGTACAGGTAGCATCAGTACATCAACAAGTACTGTAAGCAACATAGGTCGACTAACTTAACAATGTACAAGTAAGCAAGTTAAACAAGTATAACAACGATGATAACAAGATTCATAATCAATGATATCAATCAAACAACACATCATGAATCATCATATAATTACACTCATAAGTTCACTTTTATAGGCTTTCATACTTAATCATTTTCATCAACCATATATCATCACATATATTTGTCGAATATCACTCAATGAATGTAAATGAGTGCATGTATGTAAGATGTGAGCATCATATCTTACCCTTCTCATACTCTCATCAATATCATAATATACAGGCGTGATACCTGACCCATTATCATAAGATATCATATTATACCGGTGTGGTACTAGACCCATTATTATAACATATTATATTGTAGCAGCATGGTACCCGACCCATCATCTCAACACCTCATCACAGTGCAATGTAGTTATCAAATCACAAATCATACTAGAAGGAAATCATAAATGTTTAAATCAAAAATAAGCACAAAGCGAAGAAAGTCTAAGTGCTCCACAAAACCATAGCCAACCTCAACTCCTTGATCAAATTCACCTTTAAGCCATACTTTTCCTATTTTGTTCTTGTTCAATTCGTGCTTAATCTATACAACTACAAGGAATATACTCATATTTCAATAATTCATCCCTTTTTAACTATTAGGGATCAAAATCACTGATTTTAGCCATAAACTTACCCTATTTCATCATCTTAGGGTTTTCTTGTCATTTAACTTCATGAACACTACTTGAATTAGCATAAATAATCATAATCCTAGTCCCATTAGTGTTTTCTAGTACCGTAGGATCATTACATGCTGAGTTTGTATCCATTCTCACCACTTTTTATAATTTTCCATGAACTAGGGTTAAACCTTAAATTTTCTCCATTAATCCATTTCTAGTGATTTTCTAAGGTTAAAAAAAGTAAATTCAAATATAGAACATAATTACTTTCCTCCAAATACGAAAAACTTCAAAATCCCTCTTAAAATTACCTTTCTGCAAAGCTCTAGTGCGTTTTTCAAAAAAGTGGGGAATGGAAAATATTTATTGGGTTTAAATCTAAAATTTTTATTGCACGTTGCCTCTACAGTGGTAAAATTTTTGCTGCAGCTGTTCGTTACCATTTAACTAGAGGCCACTGCTGCGGTTTACTTGACCGCTGCAACAATTACCTTTTCTGCTACAGTGGTCGAAGGTAGAAACTTGGGAAATCTCCTCAGTTTTTTTCAATTTACAACACACACCACGAATCTCAATAATGTGAACCAACCCCTCCATGATAAATGCTATAACAGAAGTTCTATAACTCTGTTTCAAGTGTCAGAAGTTGCTTCAACTTCCTATGCTCGTTGGCTATCAAACTATTAAATTAAACCCAAATATTACCAATCATATCAATACCAAATTTCATTCATCTACCACACCCTCAAATTTGAGCCAAAACTAGACTAGCCTTGAATTCTTTAAAATTTAGCTAAGGGGAGTCTCGATGCAACTTGTACCTCCTAATTCAGCCTGATGACATTTTGGGTCATTACAGTAAGAAAGGAAGGTTACTTGACAGAGCGGAGTAGTAATAAAATACGACTTGAAATTTTAGTTCACCGGGGAAAACAAATTTTGGTGTTTCATTTATGTTTGAAATTGTGTTATCATTGAAAGGGCGTTAAGGTTCAGTTTAGACTCGTACCATTCTTTCTTATCATGATTGTTTGGGGCTGAATGATGGATAAATTGGTATTTATTATAATCAATTGTTTTGTTATTATTAAAAGTCACCTTGTTATGGGTACAGGTTACGGGGATTTTTAAAAACATGGAGTCAAATTAGTATGGGACGATGCAACTAAATATTTTAGAATTTAAAATTTTAGATTGGGCTGACGTCATCATGCTATAGAGGGATTTTTTTTTGCTATAGTAGTATCGCTGTAGCAGCATACAGGCTGCTATAGCAGGATGACGAGAAAAGAAACTATAGTGCAATTTTAATATTTCCCTTTTCTCCTTTTCAATTGTAAAAAGGATGAGGTTTGCTCTAAAAATCCTCTTAGGGTTACCTCATGGCCTTGAGTAATGAAAAGGAGGGATTTAGCTCAAATGGGGTAAAACCTATGGTTTCTCATGGATTTCATGCCAGAATTCACTTTCACAGAGTTAAAAGCTCACGTTCATACCTTCGTAGTAGCTATTTGGCATCTATGCAGTCTAGGTTTAACTCAGTAGATTAGATCTAGGTTATAAAGTATAAGAATGATGTAGATTGATGGGAGATTTCATGCTTAGGCCTTCAGGCACGATGTTGGAATGGATAAAACAGTTGAAATCCTGGTTAATTAGATGGAAATTTGTTCTTATTTTGTGGTATTGAAATTTTCCATTAATTATCATGTTTAGCTTGCTATCGTTCATCCTTGTATGATTAAAAATGGTGTTGTACCCAAAAATTGCGTTAAATCTATTAAATGCTAATTTAGAGGTGTATAGTGTTGGTGGATTTCGAAGAATCTATGGTGGTAACTAGAGGAATGGGAAATTGGTAAGGCATCAATGTTAGGGTGAATAATTGGGATATATTATGGTATGGGTCATATGTGCAAATAGTAGGTGATGGTTTTATGTAGTTGAAATCCAACTTGAGTTATATGTGCTTGGTAACTGTTAATTGTATTACTTGATGTGATGCATGTTTAAAAAAAGTAATGGATTGATTGATATCCTAATCGTTAATCACTGTAATGAGTTGTTATGAAATTTTTTTGATTGTACAAGTGTAATTGTTGAATACTCATTGTTGTTGTGATTATGGTGAAATCTTGATTATTTGTGGGATGTACTGATATTTGGGCATCTTCATGAGATTTATACAATTTATTTATTATTATATTGGGATGTATTGGTATTGGAACATCTTCACGGGATTAGTTGGTATAAGGTTGGCAGACACTCGATGACTGGGATTGGGTACATGGGCAAGAGCTTGTCCCTTGCAAGTCATGGCTAGTGCACAATCATAAGACACTTAGCATGTGTGTATAGGTACTCGTGACAGTGACGGTTCATTGAGTGAATCGGGTTATTTTTTTACTTGTTACATATTGTGTTATAGTGGTTCATTGAGTGAACCGAGAATTATATGTTACTTGTTATATTTGGTCCTTGAGTGAATCGGGCTTAAGTATTTAATTGTTATGTTGGTTCCTTGAGTGAATCGGGAATTAAGTGTTGACTTGTTATATAGATTCCTTGAGTGAACCGGGCTTACGTGTTGACTTGCTATATTTTTTTTCTTGATATAAACCGGGATTCATTATTATTGCTTGAATGGATCCTTGAGTGGTCTAGGATTAATTACAAGTTATGGTGTAACTCTATATTGTCTACTAACTTGTGTAACTAAGACATAGTTGATATAATTGATGGAGTCATGGTTTGTTAACTTGGAGTCTTGTTGGTAGTCATGGTCTTGACTTGACTTGTTGTCCCTGTTGACTTATATTGACTGAATCGTTTGGTATTGTCGAATAAGGTTAAGTGTCATGAACATGAGGTAGAGTTACATGGTATGTGATCATGGTTGTAATTGTGGCATGTGTATGGTTGGTTGTTTATTTGTTATTGCAGTTGATGCTGGGAAGGCAGGGTGTTACTGTCTTACTATTTAATTCACATAGACTTAAATGGATCTAAAGATACTAGGGTGTTAATGCATAGTTGGACTAGTGGAACAAGATTAAGTATTGCATAAGGATCTTAAATAATGAATTGGTTTGAGTAATAAACCTTGGGGTTGGGTATCGTAGAACTCACAGGTAGTTACGGTATGAGGTTTGACTTGACAACGTAGTAGATAGATGGTGATTAGGGATGAATATGATAAGGGAGAGTTGTTCACATTTATAAGGCTAGTAAAAGCCAAAGGTGTTAAGGAAGTATCACAATGCAAGATCTTTGACTAAATAACTTTAAAGTTGCATGTTTCTTTCTAGATATTTATTTGATGTTTATGTGATTTAATTTGGGTAGACCGATGATGCTTAGGAGTATGTGTTATTTGTACTGATACTACTCTTGCTATACCCTTTTTTTGGGTATAGTCTGGTTGCAGGATCAGTAGGTGTTTCATGCTTCACAAGGTAAAGATCTCAAACAGCTTCTGTTATTGTTCCTATGGTAGAAACTAGGTCATGTGTACAGTTTGTATCTCCTCTTAATAAATCTTGTACCTGTTTAGACTAGTTCATTGAGAAAAGTTTTTTAGTTGTATTTAAAATTTTATAAACTGGTTGTAATAAATTAGTTATTTTACTTTTTTTAATTGACTTTCGCATGTATTTTAAAATGGGTGGTAAGGGTTCTCCTATCTAGGTGGATTAGAGTAGGTGCCCACATAACCCGATTAGTTGGGTCATGACATAATGTCTTTTAACTTTGACTGAGAAACCAATTAAATATGGCTAACCATACACATAAAAATTATATGTTATAGTTTAAGATATTACACCTTCCCAATGAAGACATTGTCAGTGAAGGGAATAGTCTTGAAAAGAAAAAACTGATGCCTTTTGAAATTTCATTAAAAAACTTAAACATGAGAATATTGGACCAAACTGTCCCCTTTTAATAAAATACCATATTTCAATTAAGTCTTGAGTAAAACATAGCCAAAACCAGTAACTTAAATAAAAGAGATGACACTTCAATAAAATAGATTCCACACTTCAGAAGACACACTAGGTAGTTGAAAGAGATGACACACTAAGTAAACCAACAACTTAGCCAAAACCAGTAACTTAAATGAAAGAGATGACACACTATGTAACCAGTAACTTAAACGAAAGAGATGACACACTATGTAAACCAACAACTTAGCCAAAACTCGTAACATAAATAAAAGAGATGTCTCACTAAGTAAACCAACAGCTTAGCCAATGTTTGGACACCTCAAGAAAACATATTCCACAATTATGTTTTTTGAACAAACAGTGGTCATTTCTTACAAAGAAGCAAATAAATTTTAATCTAATTTTATGAACATTGGAGAAAGGCAACATAGCCACACAAACTATTATTAGAAAATAAAAAAGATACGGGGTTAACCCACACTACACTAACTTAATAAGTCATGCATCAGAAATTTAAGATCAACAACAACAGAATTCTAGTTTACAACAACTAATTTCACCAAATTGCCAACAAAAATTCAGTCACATAAATCTATTATCAAATAATAAAGAGAAACAGGGAAAAAAAAACTACAAAATTTATTAAAAGCTAGTGCAGTAGAAAATCCAACATCTATGTCAACATTGAACAATCTACCAAAAAAGATTCTAACAACAACAAATTAATACCACACAAAGTAGCTATTTAATAGCACATACAACATCAAAATCCTACAATTATACTATACCTAACAACAACAAATTAAAACCACACAGTGGCTAATTTAATAGCATATGCAAAAACAAAATCCCACAATTATACCATACCTAACAACAACAAATTAACACCAACGCACAGCAGCAACTAAATAGTACATGAAATAGAAAAATCCAACAATTTTACCATATCCACTAATCCTGAACAAACAAATAAAGATCCACTCACAGTGGCAACCTAAAATCACATTCAATAATAAATTCGACAATTTCACTAACCCCGTATCTCAAAACTTAAAGAGCAAAGAAAAGATTAGAGAAACATACCTTAAAAGATCAAACAGGTGTAAGATTTATCAAGTACAGCTCCAGTCACAAATAGATTTAGCTAAAATCTGAGAGATTTAGCTAAAATTAGGTCCAACTCCAACTAAAATCACCAAAACACCAATTAAAATCATACAAACCCTCAAAAATATGAGAGGAGTTTGCAGATTTTAGCTCCTAATAGTAAAAAACAAGCACAACTTAGCACTAATATGAGAACATTAGCTCAGGTTTGCAGCAGTGCTAGGTTTAGATGAAGAGAGAGTTTTGAGTGAAGAGAGAGGTTAGAGAGAAGAGATAGGTCTGAGAGTGTACTGAAGTTGCCAAAATATAACTTGTTTCTACATATCTCACTTTCTAAAATGAGTTTAAGAAATAAAGAAAAATAAAAAAATATATTATGATTGGAGGGTGCTAAAAATTATTAAGGAAAATATGGAGGGAAAATGTGGAGAATAAATTAACCGTTCCAACAAATAATAGTTTCCATACAACTGTTACCATAGATGTCTTGACCACAATGGTTTAAAAATTGTTGCTATAGTTAGGCCTATTACAATAGTTATATTGTAATGGCAACAGTCATATGATTAAATCATGTCAATAGCTATCAAACCATTTGGCAATGGTCATATTGCAATAGATTATTTTTAACAATGGTTTGGAAATGATTACTAGCATATCTGTTCTCGTAGGCCCTTTTTCTAATAGTGCCAAGTGGGCTCCATGTTTGCTTTAATGGAGTATGTCGATTAAAAAAAACACCCACGGTAAATAACTTTTAGTAACTTAAGTTTATATGGCTCACTCGATTTGTCAAATTATGTTTTTGTACTCTTTACATATATGATTCTATAGTTTCAGCTTTATTCATTAAAAATGGTGAGTCTTTATATACTTAATATGCATACCTTTTTTTCATCACCTGATTCCCATTATTTTTACATGTTTCATGCATTACTCACATAGTCAGTACATTCTATAGTACTAACCACATACTTTTTGTGTTGCATTCTATTATGATATAGGTCCTGGTACTCACCCTCAACCCCACGATTAGCTGCAATCACCAATTCCTACTCCAGTTCAGTTAGTGAGTCCTCATATTCTTAGGGCTATGGCCTATGTTTCTTTCTTTTATTAGTTTAGACTTATATTCAGTTCAGTCTTTCCTGACTTCGAGTCGGCCGACAATTTGTCATAGCAGCTCTTTAGTATTTTGAGAAGCTTGTATAGACTCAACAGTATTTTAACTTACTTTAAATGTTGGGATTGTTTTCATTTAATATTAACAGATTTTAGACTTGTTATTTCTTATCTACGTTATTAAAAATAAAATTACCTTCTATTCATGACTATATGTTATTAGAATATGGTTTAGTGTTATGCCAGATGCCAGGGGTTAGCTTTGGGTTTCTTGTAGTCCTAAGAATCTTGTGACATCCAAGGGTAGTCTTGAGGCATTACAAACTTGGTATCAAAGCATAAGGTTTAATGTTTTCTAGGGTGTCTAACAAGACACATCAAGTAAAGTCTTATTCATGGGTGTAAAGCAGGCCATACTTCTGAGGAAGAGTTTATAAAATGCTACTAGGAAACTTTCCTTCATTCATGAAACTTATTATGAGATAAAGTTTAACTCTATGTCTCTTTCTAACTCATGTTTTACCTGTGACAGAAATGCCTCCACCCAGAGCTAATGATCTTAGGAAAAAAACCAGCAGTATATCTCCAATGCAGAGTTTCATGATGCCATATGAATGTTTGCTCAAGTTTTGACTGCCCAGTAAAATCAACAGATGGCAGTCTCTGCTAATCTATTTATTAAGAAAGAAAAATGGAAAAAGAAGAGAGGTCACACCTTCCCAATTTGCAGTAAGTGTGTTAAGTTCCATCCAGTGATTGCCATTAGGAAATGGATGGGTGTTTAAAATATGGACAGATAGGCCCCAAGATAAGGGATTACATATTATCCATGCAGAGCTATAGAGATGCACGTGCTCTGGCACAGTCTACCTCTTTAGTGGCTTCTTCAGGTCTCCTAGCTCAACAGTAAGGAGATTCTTCCAGTGTAGATAGAGGTTAGCTCCAGCATCGATTCTTTTCATTGTCCTGCTAGCTAGGTCAGAATACTTCTCCTGAAGTCGAATCTAGTATGTTGCTAGAGTTTTTCCTACATGCATATGTAGTACCCAGATCCCTTTTCTAAAATGGTGTAAGGAAAAGTAGTAAGTTCATAAAAGAGGGAGGTGCTTATAGATTGGAGTTAGATAGGAGTTGTGGCTAAGGTTTATGGTTCTTAGTGGATTAGTGTTTATATGATCCCTACCCAATAGTTGAAGTTTTGTATTATGTATGAGAAGTTGTGTTGATATCCATGATGAGTGTAAGACTCTAAGTTTGATTTATGGTCGCTTAGTGAGATAAGGATGGTGATTATATAGGGATGATGGTGCTAGTTTTATGGAGTTGACCTAGTAGGCTTGGAATACCATATGCAAGATTTTAAGTTCATTAATTTGAAATAAGTGTGATGGTGCAAGTATGATATAGATGTGATCCCAAGGTGTGATAATAAATGGTGACTAAGTCATTAGACAAATGAGACCCTAAGCATTAGAAAGATAGATATGTACCCAAGGTAGTATGTGGTTGCATGATGTTCTGAGTTATTAAGTGTTGTATGTTTAGTTGGTATCCTTGATCTTCTAAGTGTGGAGAAGGCTAGGTATGTATTATATGGTGTGCTGAAGAGCTGAATTAAGGGATTATAGATGGATGACTTTGATTCTCTTACTGTAGTTTTAATTTTGATTGGTTCGGGTCGATATGAATTTAGAGAAGTGATGTTAGTAGACTAATAAGGGAAGGTCAGTTTGTTAAAAGTAAAGAGGAAGTGGTTATTACACCAAAAGGGTAGAAATTATAGTATTTGGACTATAGAGGCTAGAGAGAGATAAGTTGAATTATTTAAGATGGAAGTCCTAGCAAGGGTTACATATCTATTGATATAGCCTATAGGGAGAGTTTATCATTCATGAATATAGTGATACTTTGATTGTGAAGAGTGATATGCTTATAGCTCAATCTAGAGAACAGGTCTACAAACTTAGAGTGTCGGCTTTAATTCTAAAAGGGAGATGATAGGGTGAAAAAATAAGATAAGTCTTGAGATGTAAATAGAGATGAACCCCAACAAGAAAGATTCATGTTGAGGTAATAGTACATTTTTATCTCAGTAAGTTCCTTGTACTTTAGTCAAAGATGATACTGCTCATGTATTATATTTCGGTTTATGCCCTCTACCCATACTCATGCACTCCAAAGAGATTCAAGACCATTCCTAGTTTCTAGTATGAGAAGTAATAGTTTCACTCAGTGGTCCTAATCATGATCCATAAATCTGTGAATTCTAGTCTCATGTCATGAAGCTCAGGAGATATGTACTTATGTCTCACTGTATGCTCTGTTCTATGAACTCATGAGAATTTCTTAATGGCTAGTGAAATCATGTTACATCACGTATGTTCTTAGATAAGATTTCTCAAACAATTTTTGCTTATGATCTCTTTGGTCTAAGCCTTATGCATGCCTACCTATGAAGGTAATGGATGGTTATGCCATGTCAATGCCCAGAACAACTCCCTACTCATACTCTATGAGTCAGTATATAAAGTATTCACGCCTATTCTATTTTACTCCTCAATCCCCATTTAAATGTCAAGGTTATGTTAAGTATAAGTTTTGGTTGATCAGTATCCCTTTTTATTTGAAGCCCCCATATTATGGTCCATTAGTGACCCTCCGTATGATTTGATAGTGGTGTTGATAATAGTTGAGTAATGATTTAGATGAGAGGGTGGATGCCCCTTATTATGAAGATCATAATATGCTTATTCCCCTAAGGTTATAAGAGTGAAGAAAGATTGAGGCAAGGATCTATTATATGAAATAGTTAGATGACAATATTGGTGAGTCTCCTTGAAGTAGATAACAAAATTGCAGTTGTAGAGATGTTAAGAAAAACGGGAAAATCCTTAGATAGTTTGGTTGCCTAAAAGTCCATGAAGTGGTTATTAATGATAGGCTTGAATTATGCATTGATATACTTTTGGATAAATGCATTATGCACTAGTGGCTTCTTGATTAGAGTTTGGAGTTAGTTGTTTGAGATGGTAAGAAGGAGTACTATTCTTGGGAGGAAAGTTTCTAAAGGAGATATTGAATGCAAAATCCCATAGTTTAGACTAGCATGGTCATTTTACGTGTATCACCTTATACCTCCAAGTTAGGTTTGAACATGGTGAGAGCATGCGGTTAGACCAAGATAATAGTAGATATGTGTACCCATATAAATGTTATAGGCTGCTAAATAATGAAGTGTAGTATTCCGGAAGAGAAGCACAGTTGAGAAATATTTCTAAGCTTAAGGGCTATTAGTCGTACCAACTAAGGCAATAGTAGTCCTATTCTTACACTATGCTTAACGTACTCATGATTCATGTCATATAGCTTAAGATGAAGTGCCACTTTTGTTCAAATCTATATTTTTCATACTTCATGAACTCATGTCAGTTGACTAAGATACTCAGGTCATGGCAGTGTTTCAAATTCAAATGTCTCACATAAATTGTGCCAGTGATTCTCTTCCTTGAGATGCTATGAAAGTTCCCATGTGGATGATGTATAGATTGATGATCTAAGTGAAAGGTGAGTTCTTGGAGAGAGTTCCCTTTTTCATGTCTTAAAAAGGCCAGTAGAGACCAAGTTCATATTCTTCTATGATTTCTTCATACCTATGCTTGTTTTTGCATTCAAAGATCGTACTTCTACATCTCTTGGTGTTGATTTGCTAGACCCCTATTCATAGTATAGTTCAATTCATGCCAGTATATGTAGCAAATATAGACCAAATAAATTTTGGTTTACTCCATTCATAGTCTCATTCTATTTTTGATAATCATTCGAGGATGAATGATCCCAAATGGGAGATATTGTGACACCCTGAACCTTTGAGCTAAAATCCAAACCACTCCTAGAGTATGTTTAGAATCAAATCCAAAGATATTTGAATTTCATATAGGTGTTAATATTAATTCCTTAGTGTGGTAATAGATTTGGATATGAATTAAGGACTTAAGAAACCTCTAGCTCAAAGTTGAGTTGAAAGCTCCTTTACCAATTGGGTTTCAGTATAAGATTTTATCAGGGTCAACTTCAAATGAGCATTATTCCTAGAATATCAAGAGTTATGATACCTACCAAATGAAAGTTCTTCAATTCTTCTTTCCAACACCACCATTTGTTAATCCAGTACTGGAGTAAAATATTATGACCAATTTATAAGAGAGGGTTCGTGCCACAGATCAGTGGCATAAGTTGAGGACCCCAAAATATTAGGGGTCCGCAATGGATTTGTTCCATGAAACTTAGGCTCTATGATGGATCCATACCTAAGATCTTAGGCTCTACGTTGGTCCCGTGCCACTCTAGGCCCTCCCCCTCCCCCCCCCCCCCCACTCCAGGCATCCCAACTTTGTTTTTCTTTAATTTTGCAAGGGTAAATGGTTATTTTAACCATCAAACACTACTACAATTAATTATAACCCAATTTCCCTCAACTTTTGTGAAAACAAATCATTCTTCTCCTTTTACCAACCCTTAAAAACAAGGTTTCTTCCCCAAGCATCAATTTAAAGGTTCAAATTCAAGCTTTCTCTCAAGAAATCCATAAGTTCAAGTATGTGGGCATTCAACAAGGATTTCCTTTTTTCCTTGATTCAAAAAACTTTGTTTTCTTTAATGATTTGTGAATTTAACAGCTAGGGTTCATACCCAATTTACACGATCTTGAATTTTATACCTCTTTATGAATTCATTTATACATCCTTACTAGAATTCATGAACTTTATGGTTTACTTATGACTCTATTCACATGCTTGAACTTGTGATTTACAAATAGTTAGATTTGACATGAAATATTATGATTTAACAAACATTACATGATTTTAGCATGATCTGAACTATTTGATATGATTCAACCCCATGACCTAAGAATTAGTACAAATATCATGAATTAGTTTATGGACATGAATCAGAAATAGAAGCATAATTGATTTTCTGACTTACAAACTAATTTATGCTTATTCCATGATGAAATTTATAAGGTATGAGCATTAACATGATTTTAGGTGTAGTATTTAGCATCAAGGAAATGTAGGTTACAGATAAAACCAAATTCCCAAACTATATTCCACCATAGGTTAAGGAGGGTGTCCTAGCCAGTTCAGATTGTCTCCTTTGGCCTAAAATAGGCTTATGAGTTAATTCATGCCAAATTATGGTTCTATACCCCTAGCAAGGTATTGAACACCCTCCCTATAAGGGTTACAATTTGGGCTCCATGTTTGCTCAAATGGGGCATATCGGTTAAGAAAAATTCCCATAGTAAATTAGTTTAAGTACTTAGGTGTATATGGCTCACTGGGTTTGTCAAATTATGTTTTCGTACTCTTTATGCATGTGATATTACAATTTTTGCTTTATTCATAAAAATGGTGAGTCTTTATATACTTATTATGCATACCATTTTTTCATCACATGATTCAAATCATTTTTACATATTTTATGCATTGCTCACTATAATGACCCTCCAGGTCATTTTCTCTATTTTCTCTTATTTTTGGCATTTCGTTCCTTCCCATAGTGACTACAGGTCATTTATAACTTGTTGGGACCGTCGGTTCGATTATTGGGCAGTTCGTTTGGATTTTAAGCCCATTTTCCTATTTTGGAGATTTTGATGTTGAGAAATTGGTCTTGAACAAAAAATTCTAGTAAATGACCTCGAATGAGACTTTTGACAACATCATTAGCTCTAGAACATAAATTTTAGGCTAGGGGGGATCCTTTGTCCGGGTCCCAAGGCTGTAGGACTCATTTTAGCTTATTTGTTGGAAATTTGTAAAAATAGAATATTAGGTGTGGGCCCCACATTTTATAGAAACGACCTTGGCTGGAAATTTAAATATTGCCATTGAGTCTAGAATATTGAATTTGGTAGGGTAGCATAGTTTGTTTACGTGCACGGGGTTCAGACAAATCCCGATCACCCAGTTGGAGTCCGTCAGGACTTGGGTTTTTGCTGAAGCAGCAACATCTAGTGTAGGACACCCTTCCTCTTCGTGTTCGTGATGATTAGGTCGTATTTGTGAAGGGTTAAATCCCTGACCATCGCATTCACGAGCCTTCTCTCGCATTCGCGATGAAGGATCACTCAGACCCAATCCTATTCCTTTATTCGCGTTTGTGAAGGATGAGTCGCGTTCATGATGGTCAACCTGGATGGACTTCACATTCGTGATTGTTACCTAGCATTTTTGATAGTAATTTTTCTTGGTAATTGTGTTCACGATTAAGGACCCTTGCGATCGTCATGGGTAATTCCCGGCAGTATATAACTCCCTCTTCCCCAATGTACTTCATTTCCTAAACCCTTTTTTTTGCCATTTTTGGACCTAAGTGCTCAAGAACTCATGGGAAATCATAAATTGGAGTTGGGGATGAGTAGAGTACATTGAAGTGATCATTTATCATTAGTTTCCTTGTAAGTTTTCTCCCTAATTCTCTGTGCAATCCTTAATTTCTTTCTTGTTTTCCCCTTTCCACTTGGGGCTGATTTGAGAGCCAATTGAGACTTTGTTTGTGCTCAAATTTTGAGCATGCATTTCTTGTCTTTCGAGAGACCTCGTGATGGATCAATTTTAGAATTTCATTAGCGAGCCCTACGAGCCTATTATTAACCTGATTTTTTGGCTCGAACTTTTATATTGCAATTTAGGTCTTGCTTTACTCATTTTAATTTGTAGATTGTGATTTTGATAGCGTGACATCATTTAGAGATCGTAGAGTGGAGACGGGTAGTTCATGGAAGATTTAAGACTACGATTTGGCTGCGAGGTAGGCTACGGTATTCTCTTCTTTATGAAATTGTGTATTGCATAGATCGCATACTAGGTAGGGATTATAGGATAGGTTTATACCTAGTTGTATCATGAATTGACCTATTTAGGGGATTTAGAATAGAAATGTAACTCAAACTTTAGCCTTGAATACCCGTTATGGCTGTAGGATTCTATTACACCTGCTTATAGACTTGTTTAACCATAGATTGACATGAATGATCCTTTAGTACAAGAATTACTGTATTACTTAGTAATTTGGGCGATATCCCCCAATTAGATTCTTGTAATATCTTTATGCCCTTGTTTACCTTGGTTTCCTAATTTATGGTGTTGATATCTTGTTAATTTATATATTATTGGGCCCCCCGGGGCCATGGTTACGATACCAGTTAGAAACCATGTTAGTATTCTATTCTTTGAAAAGATGCATTTTAATTCTTGGATGCTTAGATAATTATATTTGTATTGTTTGGGTACTGGTGATGGCATGCATACATTTAGACTCATTTACTCTTATTTAGTAGTACGATTCTGGTGAGAAACTTGGTTTTACTACCGTTTTCTATAAAAGGATTTATTCTCACTTTTTGACTTTAAAATTTAATTCATTTAAAATGGAAATCATACCACCTTTATTATTGGATTATGATATTTTACACCAAACATACTACTTTGCAAACTTAGACCGAGGTAGGTTCCGGTCTATTATTGATCCGTCCATTATTGATCCACTCTTTTTCCAACTATTTACTCACTTCGGTCGAGGGAGATTCCGACCCTTTTCTACATTATTTTACCATTTTAGTCTCTAATTCGATATCGGGCAATGGATTTATAGATTTATACTTATTTAGCATGGATTAATACTTAGTCGGGGCATCCTCTTATACTCTTATTTCTCTCTGGTACTCGATGGAGTACATTCATTATGATGGTAATTGGAAGTCCTGGTTTGGGACCAGGCAGTATATATGGATATCCTGAGCCCCCTATGGATTCCTCTGTCTGGGGACCACATATCAGAAGAGGTGATATCCATAGGTCCTCCCTTGTGAGCTAGTGAGCCAAAGGAGGGTATATACTTAATACTATTTAGCTCTCAGGCGATATAGTAGTATTGGTTTACGTTGCATTTGTTCATTCATATGCATTGCCTATTACTAGTATAATTGTTTGTCGCCTATATATACCAGTCTTATGGGGGACTGGATAAGTATAAGTTTTGGTTTTTGGTTGCTGAGTGATTGCTTGTACCTTCTGGGCATATGAGGGTCTGATTAGGTTATTATTTGTCTGGGCTAGCCGGTTATATTATTGTTTGGTCATCATTACATAGTTCATCGCAAGCTGGTCATGGATTGGTACTGAGGTGATAGGTACGTTCCAGAGTTCTTGTTTTCTCTTTATTATGATTATTTACTTTTCAGTTAGAGACTATGACTGAGCTAGGGTTAGCTCCTTTGTTGTTACAATGCTCAAGATGCTAGACTAGCTCTCTGAGGTTAGTATCATTATGTTTAGCTTCCTTTATAATATCATTGTTTTCTCCTTACCTTTCTTACCTATTCTTATTGTATATTACCTCTTTGCCTCATACTACTATCATATAGTCCTTTGCTTTTCTCGATATATCGGTTATCTACTTATGGTACTGTTCTTTTGCCCTTGATTAATTGTAGGATATGACAGTTTATCCTTACCCATCCTATAGAATTGTTATGCTTCATTTCGTAGATATTATCTAAAATGTATATTCCTTCTTTGCATGTTATTTATACTTGTATTATCTTTGGAGCTCAGTCGGCCGATGCCTACTGAGTACCTCATGTTTAGTACTCATACTACACTTCTGCGCCATACAGATCATAGTACGAGTTCTCACTGCTGATGTGTGCATCATGCAGAGATGCCATGGATCAGAGATTTAGGGTGAGCTCTTGACGTCTTGAGTTGTTCCTGCTCTCCCTCAGTTGTTGGACTGATCTTTATTTTGCATTTCAAATACAGTTTTGTATATATATATATTATGTTTACTTTGTTCTTTTGTATTGTCAGTATCTCTTGTATTGACTTTACCAGGTTTTGGGGTTACTTCTCTATATTAGTGTCTTTATTAGATTCATTTTCCTCTACTTTCTTCTTTTCTCTTGATAGTTTGTTACTCGTTATTCTGGACTATAGTCTGGCTTACCTACTGGTGGTTTATAGTAGGTGCCATCATGACCTAAAAAATCAGGTCATGACAAATTAGAATAAGAGCCTAGGTTCATCGGTGTTGTTGGTACAAGAGCAAAGTGCCTAGTAGAGTCCTACGGATCGGTACAAGGGCATTTGTATCCTCTCTTCGGGAGACTATAGGGATTTTTTAGGAAATACCAAATCTTGACTCTTTATCATATGTCCATACCCCTATGAACCTCTAAGTACTTCTTTTGGCTCTACTCTTTCTCAGATGGATAGCACGAGGTTGTCGATAAATGTTGATGGGATTTCTACACGTGTTGTTTGAGTTTTAGTTCAGGGTCAGACCAGGGAATCAAAGCTTAGTATCAAGGATCTTCAGCGTTAGCCAGAGGGCCTGGAGCCAGACCAGTCTCTGACAAAGTTTGTGATCGCCTCAACTTTTTATGATATCGTGTTAGGGATTCTAAGTCATTTCATGGACACTTCATAATCAGTGGTGGTTTCGATCAATTGAGTGGTTCTCAGGCCAGAGTTTGGTTTGTTCCTATTTAACAGGGCTCTTTATTAGTTTTAGAGTATTAGATAGGGTTTCTCGAGTGGGCTAGATATACTTCTATCTTATATCTTACGGAGCATGAGATGGTGTGAGGATTTATCAGAGGATTAGATTTACATCTCCGCTTAGCGTAGGAGCATTTGATAGCAGCTGGGTCTTCTTTCCTTTAGGTTGTTAACTATGTGACGGCTATAGAAAGGGCATGTCTTGAGACATATAGAGGTGGAGGTAAGAGGCCATGTCAGCACTACAGTGCTAGTGATATTTCATCTGGAGGTAGGGATCCTTCCATTAGAGGTCAGCATCACTTGCAACCTATTAGATCCGTACAGGTAGATCCTTTGATTATGGGTGACACTCAAATAGGTCATGGTGGATAGATTTCTGGTCAGGCATTACGGGGCATTTAATCTAGGTCTTTGGCCCGTGGCAGCAATTCTGGGTCAGTAGGTACAGTGATCACAGAGTTCCAGGGGAATGTTTTGGTTGTGTTGAGATTGTTCACTAGTCTAGAGAGTGTCCCAGGTGTGAGTTGGTCATCCAGCTAGGGTCTGCTAATGTTTTTTGCTAGGTTTGAGCTTTAGGGGTTTGTTACGACTATAGGGAGATCGGTCATTAGTGCAGATAGAACCCTCGGTGTGGGATTATTGAGTAGTCTATGTAGCCAGATCAGTCTCATAGGGTTGTAGCACCTTCGAGTAGAGGTAGTGCACTTGGTATTTTGGTTAGGCGTTCAAACACTTAGTTCGGACCTGGATGCATTCTGATTCGCACTTCTTCGGCCAGGCCAGGGGCTATGAGTTCACATTTTATTGTTATAGGTGCACTTTTGATTTACTATATTTTAGTGTCTATTTTAATTGAGTTGAGGTTTTCATACCCATCTGTGTTAATATGCCTTGGTATTACTCTATTGATTGTTGTAAGCCTTTTTGTAAATTTATGCTTATGTGACTACCCCCGTAGATATTTTATTTTAGTAGTGAATTGAGTTGATTGGTATTATGATCTCCTTGGGGTGTAGCACTTGGGAAAATTCCCTTTTCTTTGGCCATATTGGCCTTTATGTGATCCTAGGGTGGTACTGGTTGTTTTTCATTTTTGTGCTACTTGCACTTTATACTGGTGTTACTATTGTTACTATTATTATTTTGGTTTCTATTGATTCTTTCTTGATATATGGCTAGATTAGCATTATCTGGTTAGTATCCCTTCTTACGTTTTTTCTCTGTTTGGCTTAGAAACTTGATTGGTTGGTTTTCACTTCTGTCAGTAAGGTTAGATAGATTGTTGAGAAGGTTTTGGGAAGGAAGGCTTAGCCTTCCATAGTTTTGTTTTGATCCTAGAATTGGCAATATTTTTTCTATTCCCCTCTTTTAATGTTGATAAGTTGAGGGTTATTCTTTCGGTTTGTCTGGTTTACCTCCTGATAGTAGTCTTGATCTTGGTATTGGTGTTGAGTTGGGTACTCCATTCTTTTTGTGAGATGATTCATTGTTTAGTTGAATTAAAATCAGGTTAAATAGGTGAATTCAAAAATTTCTCATTTTGATATTTGTTCGGCCTAATATGACTTTGTGGAATTCTTTCTCTTAGTGATATGTGCTTGTTTATCAGTTGTCGGTAACCAAAGTGGATGTCATTTGGGAGTAAGTATTTGTTGCCATAGATTGAGTATTGGTCTGACCAGATGCAGGCTAAGATTATATTTTTCTGAGTTGCTCGAGATTTCGCTACCATTAGTACTCTTTACAGCCCTGGTGCATTCTTGGTTATGCCTTGATGTGTTATGCCCTCAACGGATGTGGATTTGGTTGCTCGTATCCTTAGCCTGTGGTTTACTCAGCTGTGATAATATTTTTTGGCAATATTTTAGTTTTAGCCTTTGCAGAAATCGTTGGGTGTATGATTGCTTTCTGATGGTGATGTTGGTTTGGGTATTCAATGTTAGCGAAGATTTGTTGGCTCTAGTTATGATTGTTGACTCTTTTGGATGATGGCTGGAAAGTTGTGATAGATTTTGGAGTTTGGATGCTTACTCTTTAATAGGATAGGTTTGGATAGTTGAGGCTGAGTAATTCATCTCCAGTGTTACGATTGAAGTTATGGATTGTATAACTTTGTTGCAACCCCTTTTCAGGATTTGCTTCAATTGAGCATTCGATGATAGGCTAACTAAGCCTACTTATTACCTACCGGTCTAATTTTCTTCAGTTCAGGTGGATTATCTTATATAGATGTTTGAGAGATGGTTAGTTGGTACATGGTGCTGGTTTCTACTGCTTCTGACCTTGTTTCTCAGTTTTTGTCAAAATTTTAATTGTGTACTCAATGAAAGAAGTGTACTCGAGTTAGGCTTAGCATGGTTTCACCCATAGTTGGTGAGGTCTTCTAGAGCAGATCGTTTAGATTCAAGAGAGTGTGCTTTGGACTCATGACTTGTGGATTTGAGGGTTATCAGGACCAGTTAGTAGGCCTTGAAGGATATCACAGACTTTGTTCATCACCGTTTGAGTTCAGATAGGACCTTATGGAGCACTGATCATATGCTAGCCTGTGTGGATTTTTGGTAAGTCAGCTTTAGCCTTTCGATGTTAATGTGGTGTGATTATGCGGATGGGACTCGGATGATGTTGGAAAGATTCTATGTAGCTCAAAGCAGACAATAGGTTCGAAAATACAAGGGAATATTGGATTTGAAATTTGGAGTTAGCTTTATTGTTCATGCTTTGGATTGTCTTTATCCTGGATGAGTTTTTCCTTAGTTATGCTTGTATCGGTGTGGTGTCTATATCCTATGGTTTAGGTTTATGTGACTCAGTCATGCTCGGTTCAGTTGGAGGCCAATTGGCTGTTGAGGATAAGTTTTTTGTTATTTAGAAACTGAAGTAAGGATGTGAATGAAAAGGAGATACCTTTAGCAAAATTCCTTGAAAGTAATGTTTGAACTGTAAAGGTTGTCTAGGGAGCCTTGCAGGGCATGCAGGCCCAATACCTCATTCTTTCGAGCTTTTGTGCTCTCTTTCTTCATTGACTTTCGAGGACGAAAATCCTTTTAGTAGTGGATATTGTAATGACCTTCTCAGTTATTTTCTCCATTTTCACTTATTTTTGGCATTTTGTGCCTTCACATAGTGACTACAGGTCATTTATGACTTGTTGGGATTGATGGTTAGGTTTTTGGGCAGTTCCAAAGGGTTTAAAGCCCATTTCCCTATTTTGGAGCTATTGATGTTGAGAAATTGGTCTTGGTCCAAAACTTCTAGCAAACTACCTTGAATGAGAATTCCAATAGCGCAGTTAGCTCTAAAACATGGATTTTAGGCAATAGGGACCCTTGGTTTGGGTCCCGAGGCTTTCGAAATCATTTTGGGCTATTCATTGGAAATTTGTAAAAATAAAATAGTGGGTGTATGGCCCACATTTTATCGAAATGACCTCGGATGGAAATTTTGATGGTTCCATTGAGTCCAAAATGTCAAATTTGGTAGGGTAGCATAATTTATTTGGAAGCATGGGGTTTTGAACGAATCTCGAGCACCCAATCGGAGTTCATTAGGACTTTAGTTTTTGTTGGGGCAACATCACCTGGTGCAGGACAACCTTCCTCTTTGCATTTGCAAGGAGTAGGCCACGTTCGCAAAGGGCTAGGTCCCTGACCATCGCATTTGTAAGCCTTCTCTCCCATTCGTGATGAAGGATCGATCCGACCTGATCTTATTCCCTTCTTTGCATTTACGAAGGATCAGTTGCGTTTGCAATTGTCAGCCTGGCTGGCCTTCGTATTCGCGACTGTTACTCTATGTTTGTGATAGTCATTTTACTTGGTCATTGTATTCGCGACCAAGGACCCTTGCAATCTTGATGGGTAATTCCCTGGCAGTATATAACTCCCTCTTCCCCGATTTTCTTCATTTCCTAAAACTTTTTTTCCACTATTTTTGGACCTAAGAGCTCAAGATCTCGTGGGAAATCATAAATTAGAGTTAGGGATGAGTAGAGGACATTGAAGTGATCATTTCCCATAAGTTTCTTTGTAAGTTTTCTCACTAATTCTCCGTGAAATCCATAATTTCTTTCTTGTTTTCCCCTTGACTCTTAGGGATGATTTGAGCCCCAACTGAGACTTAGTTTGTGCTCAAATTCTGAGCATGCATTCTTTGTCCTTCGAGGGACCTCGTGACAGATTCAATTTTAAAATTTCATTAGCAGGCCCCACAAGCCTATTACTAATCCTTTTTTTTCTGCCCAAACTTTTATATTACAATATAGGTCTTGTTTTACTTATTTTAATGTGTTGATTTTGATTTTGATAGCGCGATATCATTCAGAGATAGTGGAGTGGAGAAGAACAGTTCATGGACGATTCGAGACTATGGTTCGACTATAAGGTAGGCAACGATCTACACTTCTCTATAAGATTATGTATTGTACATATCGCGTGCTAGGTAGGGATTATAGGATAGGTTTATACCTAGTTGTATCATGATTTGATCTGTTTAGGGGATTTAGAATAGAAATGTAACTCGAATCTTAGCCTTGAATGCCCGTTATGGTTGTATGATTCTATTAAACCTGCTTATAGACTTGTTTAACCATAGATTAACATGAAGGATTCTTTAGTATAAGACTTACCGTATTAATTAGGAAATTGGGCGATATCCCCCGATTAGATCCTTTTAGTAGCTTTATGCCCTTTTTTACCTTTGTTTTCCAAATTATGGTGATGATATCTTGTTAATTTATATATTGTTGGGCCCGAGGCTTTGGTTATGATACCAGTTGGACACCAGGTTAGTATTTTATTCTTTAAAAGGACGTGGTTTAATTCTTAGATGCTTAGACACTGACATTTGTATTATTTGGGTACTGGTGATGGCATGCATACATTTATATGTATTTATGCTTATTTGGTGGTACGATTTCGATGAGAAACTTGGTTTACTACCATTTTCTAAAAAAAAAGATTTATTATCATTTTTTGACTTTAAAATTAATTCGTTTAAAATGGAAGTCGTTCCACCTTTAATATTGGATTATGATAATTTAAACCAAACATACTACATTGGAAACTTAGACCAAAGCAGGTTTCAGTCCATTATTGATCCACTCTTTTTACCACTACTTACTCACTTCAGTCAAGAAAGATTTTGACCTTTTTGTACATTGTTTTAATCCTGAATTCAATCTCGGGCAATGGATTTGCAGATTTATACTTATTTAGCATCAGTTTGAGTTTGGGCACCCTATTATACTCTTATTTCTCTATGGTACATAATGGAGTTGATTGATTATAATGGTTATTGGAAGGCCTGGTTTAGGACCAGGCAGTATATATGGATATCCCTAGTCCCCTAGTGATTTCTCTATCAGGGGACCACATACCGAAAGTGATGATATCCATAGGTCCTTCCTTGAGAGATGGCGAGCCAAAGGAGATGGATATACTTTATACGATTTGGCTCTCAGGCAATATGGTAGTATTTGGTTTACGTTGCATTCGTTCATTCAGATGCATTGCCTATTACTAGTATAATTGTTTGGCACCTATATCTACCGGTCTTGTAGGGGACTGGATAGGTATAGGTTTTTGTTGTTGTTTGCTGAGTGATTCCATGTACCTTCTGGGATTATGGTGGCCTGGTTAGGTTATTGTTTGTCCAGGATAGCCGATTATATTATTGTTTGGCCATCATTGCAGAGTTCATAGTAGGCTGGTTATGGATTGGTATTGAGGTGGTAAGTACGTTCTCGAGTTCTTTTTTCTCTTTATTATGATTATTTACTTTTTGGTTAGAGGCTATGACTATGCTAAGGTTAGTTCCCTTGTTGTTATGATCCTCAAGATGCTAGGCTAACTCCCTCAGGTTAGTATCTTTATGTTTAGCTTCCTTTATAATATCATTGCAATATCCTTTCCTTCCTTACCTATTCTTATTGTATATTACCTCTTTGCCTCGTACTACTATTATATAGTCCTTCAATTTTCTCCGTATATTGGCTTGCCACTTATGGTAATATTCTTTTGCCCTTGATTACTATAGTACATGATAGTTTATCCTTACTTATCCCTTAGAATTATTATGCTTCATTTTGTAGCTATTATCTGAAATATATATTCCTTCTTTACATGTTATTTATACTTGTAGTATCTTTGGAGCTCAGTCGGCCGATGCCTACTGATTACCTCGTGTTTGAAACTCATACTACACTTCTACACCCTGCAAATTATAGTACGAGTTCTCATTATTGATGTGTACATCGCGCAGAGCTACCATGGATTGGAGATTTGGGGTAAGATCTTAATGTCTAGAGTTATTCCTGCTCTCCTTTAGTTTTTGTACTGATCCTTATTTTTCATTTTTGAGACAGTTCTCTATATATGTATTATGCTTGCTTTGTACTCTTGTCTTGTTAGTAGCATGTGTACTAACTTCACCAGGTTTTGGGGTTACTTCTCTGTATTAGTCTCTTTATTGGATTCATTTTCAGCTGCTTTCTTCTTTTTTTCTTGATAGTCTGTTACTCGTTGTTCTAGACTATAGGCTGGCTTACCTACTGGTGGGTTATAGTAGGTGTCATCATGACCTGAGAATTCGGGTCGTGACACTCATATACTCAATACATTCCTTAGTACTGACCATATACTTTTTGTGATGCATCTTATTATGATGTAGGCCCTGGAACTCACCCTCAGCCCCACGATTAGTTGCACTTACCAGTGCATACCCCAGTTCAGCTGGTGAGTCCTCAAGTTCCACGGGCTATGATCTATGTTTCTTGCGTTCAGTTATTCAGACTTTTATTCAGTTCAGTCTTTCTTGACTTTGAGTCATCTCGGGGTTCATCCCAGCGGCTCAATATTTTTAGAGGCTTGTCTAGACTCGGTATTATTTTAGTTTACTTTAAATGTTGGGATTGTTTTCACTTAATGTTGATAGATTTTAGACTTGTTATTTCTTATCTATGTTATTAAAAACAAAATCAGCTTAAGCTCCTTACTTTAAGTTATTAGAATATGGTTTAGCGCGCTATGCTAGATGTCACGGGTAGTTTTTGGCTACTTGTAGTCCTAATCACCGTGTGATGTCCAGGGGATAGTCTTGGGGCGTTACACCCTCCCCTTGTTCTTTAATTTTTTTTGGATTGTTATCTCATGTATGATGATAATTACAAATTTTTTAGTTAGTTCATAGCATACGTCCAATGCTAATTACTCCATCTGTTTCAATCTATGTGTCACTTTTCATTTCTCAAGATTCAATTTGATTAATCTTTGAAGTTTAATTGGATTAGATCAACTCAATATTTTAACAGTAAATTTAGATATTCAAAAATATAAAAAAAAATACTATAGTAATAATTATTCTCATGTTCATAGGATAAATTGGTCAAAGTCTACTTAATTTGAATCTCGAAAAACAAAAAGTGTCACATATATAATTTCATACAAAAAAGAATATTACAAATTAATAAAAATGAATTTGTATACATATATATTTAAAAATTTGTTAATAATTATGAATGTTTTCATAGACAAGAAGGAAACTATGGCATGTTTGGACAAAAACAAGACAATTAAAAGAAAAAGAAATAATTTGATTGATAAAGCTTCTTATCACGACCAAAAAATCAAGGGTAGCGATGACACCTATTTACCAAAATGAAAAGTAAGTCAACCCAAGAAACACAGTTCAAGAACACTAAAAAATACAAAAATTAAAGATATACTACTGAATAAGTCAATAAGACAATCTTTTATGAAAATCTTAAGAATTGAAATGGGAAAAACAACAACAATTCTCCCAAAATCCGAAAGTCACTAGTACAACCCTCTAAGGAAAATTTGATGCATCACTAATAATGTTCTTGACTTGAGAGAATTTTGACTGAGTTTTGGAACTTTGATTGTTGTTAAAAGGAAGAAAATTGAATAATTATATGATATCTCCCCTCAAAATACCCTAAAATGACTTGGTATAAGGCTAAAAAGCTTGAAAAATGCAGTGAAGTTGCTGAAAAATTTTAGTAGGAGTTGTGGGTTGGACTGTATGGCTCGTGTCCCTGACAGGCGGTTCGTATGACAACTCATTTCCCTAACACACGATTTGTATGACAGACACACGATTTATATGTCTGACACACGGTTTGTATGATTGACACAAGGTTCGTATGACTGACACAGGGTTCGTATGACAACTCGTGGGTGCGGACAGCCTGATAGTGCTTTACTAAAATGGCCATAACTTTTTATTCCGATACTGGATATACAAATGGTAGGTGGAGTTGGAAAGAAGATTCAAAGTCCTTTCATTTGGTGTGTTTTGAGCTAAAAAATACTTCATAATCTAGGAGTTATGATTGTTTGAAGTTGACTATTGAAAAATTCTTCACAAGAAAACAATTGGTGAGGAATGTTTCAACTTGTCTATGAGATAGGAGTTACTTGTGGCCTTAATACATGTCTAAATCATTTCTCATACTACTAAAACATGACGTTTGATTCTACATGTACTTGAAGCATGGTTCTAATCTTAGTTTAAATTTTTGGGGTATTACATTCTGCCATTATTTTAATTTTGTATCATCTTAGGATGGATTTAGGCTTACCTATCATTGTGATAGGTGCCATAACCATCAAATTTTAGGCCATGATCAGTTGGTATCAGATCCCTAGGGTCATTGGTCTAACAAGCACAAGCTAAGTATGGTAGAGTCCTATGGATCGGTGTGGAGACATCCATTATCTATCTTAGGATCACAGCCTAACTTAATGTTAAATCTCTTTTTCATTCTCTCACAAATGGTGAGGACATATTTTGCATTTGCTAGAGACCTAGAGCTTATGCTTTTGGTACATGGCGGAAGCTAAGGATGAAGCAGCGGTAGAGATGAAGCATTAAGGTCAGCTAAGGGTCAAGTTAGGGTCACCTCTTTAAGGTCAGAAGTTTTTCATCATGACATTTCAGTTGGGACAGAGGGGTTGAGTTCAGCATATACATCACCTTGTTTTATTATTATTTATGTGCTTCAGGATGTCTTGGTGTAGGTATTGGGTTTTCTTGAAGGGATTTCCCAGTCTTCCAGTTAGCACACTACTTTGGGGCTTCAAACTCTTGATATGTAGTTGGTCACTACTAAAGATTCTCTCAGGGTTGGTGTATCATTACTAGTTATTGCTCCATACCCAGTGACCTTGCCTACTATATCAGTGGAGGGAAATTGGAGTTTTGGGGATTTCATGAGGATGGATGCATCGCAGCTCAACAGGGATAGCAGTGTTGATGCTTATGTATTTTTGGTTGGTTTCCAGGAGAGATTGCATGGGTTATAATTGATAGGATCTAATAGAGTGGATTTTACTACTTTTTAATTATTTGAACTAGCCAGACAGCGGTGGAGGACAATTGTTAAGGCTAGGCTAAATGGGTATGGTTTTGGTATACACTTGATATATTTTAGTAATACTTACTTTTGGTTCTGTATTCTCCTATGTGTCTGTTTATTCTAAATTGGGTCTTGATATGATGTGTGAATCTCTTGCTATGTCAATTTGTGTTGCTATCTTAGTAGGTTATTTCTTAGTGGTGGATTGGGTGTACCAATCTCATATTGTGACTATTTCAGATATGGTATTTGGGTGCACTTGATTATTCTGGTTATGGTAGATTTCTGTGTGATTTGGATATGATCTTCTCGATGGTTTTATGGTGTAAAGGTGGTAGATCTAGTGGGAATTCGTAAAGTAGTGCTACTAAGGTAGAACAACTGAGGAATGAGAATAGATATATCAGTTAACTAGTGTAAAGCTTAATTACTTAAGAAGCTATCAGTTATTTCACCTATTCGAATAATGGAGTTCGACATTGCTTTCCAATTTAAAGGACTGCCTGGTTTTACTATGGACACTTGAGCGAGGCGTCAGTCTATAAGGTAAATTAAAGTGGTGGGTCAATGGTAGGTGTTAATATGTTCATATTGTGAATTGCATTTAAGAGATTTAATTGGCGCTAGTGATATCAATTGAGATCAAAGAAAGTAAATTGGTATTGGGATGATGAGCTTGTGGATGAATAAAATTTCCTGTGGGTATACTTGTGTGGAATTATTTGAGAGTGTTAATAGAATTGTACATGCACGGGTTGGTAATTCTACAAGGTTGAATTAGTATATTGGTGGTTTGAAGTAGCATATTAATGACAAGGTCAACTTTGTCTGGTGACTAGGTTTACTATGTAAAATGGGTGAGAAGACTTTGTAATTATTGGTACGTGTGATGCGACCAATTTAGAAAGGTTATTGGTTAAAATATTCTAGTACGGTTTGGATTTCAAGTGGAAAGCGTGGTCAAATCGGTGGGAAAAAAAACTGGTTATTGCTAAGGTGTGTGATAGTATGGCATCCATAGGTGCACGATTGGACCATCCTCATGGTTTTGATTAGAATTTATATTTTTGTGGTAAGGTTACATTTTTGTGGTAATGGACTATGATAGTGTGTAGAAAAGTAAGGTAAGAAGTTTGAGCCTCTCGGGTATCAAGAACGTGTAAGCACTTGTGCATGAGAAATCACTTAGGTTACAAAATTTAGCATTTTGGGATGTTAAAAGGAATAGTGATATGTTACCCCCAAAGGTTTTGGATTTAGAGTATAAGGTACTACGTTATGGGCCTTGTGTTGAATGTACACATGGGTAAATGTATTAGTGGAACAAATTTGAATCTTGGATATTAGGGAGTTCAGGGTATTTAAAGTTGTGTCATGGGTACGAGTTGTGAATTCAAAATTCTAGCGGCATTGCACGATCATTACGGGTTGAGAAATATGAAGGAATGACATGTCGTGTATAGATCCTTGATATAGAATTAAAGATTTGTGTGGATTTCATCCTTGAACTAAGACATGAGAACAAAAGTTGGAATATTCGTTAGTGGAAGTTGGAATGAATTGGCATAAACTTATGAATGGGCTTAGTAGTGACTTTTCTAAGGATTTGGTTTTGGTTTAGGTGAAAATCAATGATATGCGTACAATTTATGTTGAGATAAATTGTTCATGTTATGACAAGTCGCTTACATGTGTATTACCGAAAGGGCTTATAGTTCTACAAGGTTGCTGAGGACTTTGGGTTAATTGATACTACTTGGTGTGAAAATTGTATAGGTTGTTGTGATGGGTTGTGTAGATATTTGGTGATGTATAGAGGGTACATACTTATGGTGTGAGAATTTTTTAGGATGATCCATGATTTTATCAAAGGCTTGGCATGGGATATGATTATTTGAATGGTGATTGAGGCATGATATTTGATGATTTGGATAGAACTAATATCGATCTCTGACTCTATAGCATTAGCTCATAGAAATGGTACTACCAGACTTGGAATTTGTTCTATCTGCCTTGGATAAGGTCAATTCAGATAGAAAGTGCCTAAAGTGAGCTTAGAAATAGCAGAGGTCCTTTTTTAGGGAAAGAAAGGCATGATTGGAAATTGTGAAAAGTGGAAATGTGTTTCTAAGGGTTCTTGGTAATTTATTGGTACATTGTCGTTACTAGATTTTTGGTATGATTATCAGCTTGTGGTAACGGTGATGGGCTTAAGTAAACTGGGTATAATCAGGACTATGGTTTTCAATCAATTCAGGTATTATGTTCAAAAATAGTTTGAACATATGAAGATCATATATGGGAAAGTTTTTGTTTTCGGATACTTGGGATGCAGCAATAAGAGTTTAGAATGAAGGAAGATTTTGTCACTTAGGGTGAATAGGTGATATTGCCCAATGCAGACGTATCTTTTTTTAGATATGTGTATTAGATCTTCCAAGGGTTTTTCAGTTTCTTGACAGTCTTGATACCTTTCTTACTCTTACATTTGAGGATAAAGGTGTGTTTTACTAGTGGATGATGTCCTGTACAGTGAAATTTGGATCTTTGTGTGTTTTGACCATTTTACCCCACACTGTAGCTTCATATTAGTGTTTGTGGTAGGTGGAAGTAGGTGGCACAGTTCCTGAGGTGTTTGGTTGAGTTTGTCATTTTAGATGGCTTTAGAGTTGGAATGGCAGACTTTGGTCAACAATCGAATATTCGAGCGCTGTATGAGAACTCGGTCAATTCTATTAGCTCCAAAACATCGATTTTGGGTTAGTAGAGTCGTTGATTTGGGTATCAAGCCTTTTAGTGTGATTTTGAGTGTTTAGACGAGATGTTAGAAAGTTATGGCATATGGTTGACTTTTGTTAACATCGATGAAAACAATCTTCGCTGGAAATTCTGACTACACCGTTAACTCTGGAATATAAAATTTGGTTTAGCAGCGTAGTCGAATTATTATCGTGGGTTTTGAACTAATTCTGAGGGTCCATCGGGGAGTTTTTATGTTGAGAATAGATGTGTTACTATGGTCGCTGGTGTAGGAAAATTCCTTCTTCATTTGCAAGGAATGAGGTCCTCTGCTCATTGTGTTCACGAAGGTGGTGTCGTGTTCATGAAGGGGAAATATGGGTCCAGGTTGGGGTTTGCTCATCATGTTTGAGATAGACTAACTACATTCGTGAGGGTTGGCCGGGTTGGTCCCTTGCATTCGCAAAGAGGAATGGGACCTGGCACCTTTAAAAATAATCAATTTCGAACCCAAACCCTATTTACACTATTTTTGAGCTTGGAGATCACGATTTTGAGAGTTTTCAAAGAATTTTTCGAGATTCAACCTTTGCGTAAGATTCTAACTTGATATTTTATCATTTCCCTCAAATTAATCCATGATTTTACCTTCAAATCTATGTTTTTCAACTTGAAATTAGGGTTTTTCCCGAAAAAATTAAAATGTGATACAATTGTGATTTCAAAGTGGAGTTCAACTCCGTTTTTTATGAAACTTCATATTTGAACTTGAGTCTTGGGTAGGTGATTTTTCAATATAATTACAATTTTTCCCTTGTGGGCATAGGGTTGACCTTCGAGTTGACTTTTTGACCCATATTCAAAATATATCAATATGGGTGTCTTTAGTTTTGTTTTCTTATGAAGAACTAATATTTGAATAGATTTAGCTCGTTCAAAGGCTATTCGGAAGGGAAAGGCTTTGGTTTGATTCTTTTGGCTTCTTTAAGGTAAGTTAAGACTTTCTTTGACTCTTTTTCGAAGTGCTTAAGTATCTATTGCTTGTATTGGGAGTAATGGGAATAGGGGTCCCATATAAATGAGGTGAAGAGCATCTATGTGTGTACTTGTGTATTGTAAAGGGTTAAAAACAAAATTTAGTGGCTAGTTTAGATATTCCTCTATCCTTGAGTGTTGTGTTGTACTGGAAAAAGTGGATTAGTGGTTATATTGAACATTATCGATGTTGATGTTGATATTATATCCCTTTATAAGCGAGATTTAAATTATTTGAGCTAGATTGATGAATTTTAGGCTTGTAGCCGGTGTTGTTGAGTTGAGTATGGCTTTGAGCCTGGATTTGGGATATTGTGCTATTCCTTATTATCGGGTTTTATGCATACTCACTCATATTTATAATATGGCAGTGAAATTGATATGAAACACCTAGCATGTCTGATGGGAAAGTGTTCTGGGTGAATTTTATTGATAACATTTTGGACCTTTTCTTGTACTTTCTGATGATTTAGAGGCTTATACTATGACTACCAGATCTTGGAATGTTGTTAGATTTTGTTATTTCCTTTATTCAGTCTGTTTTGGCTTATTTTGTGTTTAAAGTTATTTTATTTCTTCCACCATTATTTTAATTCTATATTATATTGGAATGAGTTTAGGCTTACCTATCATGGTAGGTGTGATAGGTACAACCACGATTTATTTTTGGGTCATGACATAAACTCAGACAAGTATATAGAATCGAATAGATACTAAGTAATAGCGACCCACTAAAAAATAGTATAAATATACACAAAAGTCAACTATCAAATAAAGGTAGCTAATCATTACCACATTTTACATAATTTAGGCCATATCCATTAAATAGAATCATGAACATCCCAAGTAAAATGGAGGTGAGTGGATGAATGGAATGCATATGTTGTGTATACATCCACTACTCTATATAGCTATCTATGACCCATGTGAGACTTGCAACGTCTATCTAACTGGAAAGCGTGTCCTCCATTATTTGAATACCAATAATAATATTGGACAGTCATACCACTCTGATCCATCTAATATTGGACAGACGTGCCACTCTGATCCAAATAAAATATAATACATGATGTATAGGAATGCAACTTCGATCTCATATTGGACAACAGGTATAACTCCAACAAAGGTATTTCTCATTATGAGTCAATACAATTATCAAATCAAGTTCTCTTTCAAAATTTACAATCAATATAAACTCTCTTCTCCTACCCACAAATACAAGATATCTCAATTTTTCATCAATTATTATCACAATTCAACTCAAATTCTCAATAAGGAGTAAAATCATCAACTAGCCTGTTCGATAAGTCGTTTTTAGAGACAATTCACAATAACCATGTAAGAAAATAAGAGAAAACAGTCCAAACAAGTCAATCAATTATTTTAACCCTTTATATGACACTTGTACCCACAAAAATACTCATCATCTCACTTATATAGAACCCCCATTTCTCTATTAATCCCTCATACAAACAACTAGCACATAAACACTTCAAAAAAGAATAACAAAATCCTTAACTTGCATTAAACAGAACCCAAAAAGTCAAATAGAAACTTTACTCTTTCGTAGAGCCTCTGAATGATCCTAATCTTATCAAATATGTGTTGTACATAAGAAAATGAGACCATAAACACCTATATTACTATACTATAATTCCATGTCCAAAAAGTAAATCCAAAAGTCAACCCTAAGGCAGAAAGGGTGTAATGACCCTCCAGATCATTTTAAGCATATCTGAACTATTATGGCATTTACAACTTTCCCATAGCTACCACAAGTCATTTATTAATTGCTGGATATGATAGTTCAGTAACCGGGCAGTTCTTTTGGTGTTTAGAGCCAATTCACTATTTTGAAGTCTTTGCTTTTATGAATTGGGTATCGGGCCTAAACTTTAAGTAAATTGCCTCGTATATAAATTACGATAGTTCCATCATCTTTGGAAAGTTTATTTTTGTCTAGGGCGACCTTAGTTCGAGTCCCAAGGCTTCAGAACTAACTTTGGGCTATTGGATGAATTTTGTGTAAAAAGGCCTTTATGTGTGGGACCCACAGTTCGTTGAGAAAACCTTGGATGAAAATTTTGATGGCTCCATTGAGTCTGTATGTCTAATTTAGTGGGGTACCTTAGTTTTTTTACATTCACGGGATCACAAACGAATCATGAGGGTCCGATCAAAGTTTTGGCACTTGGCCAAAACTGTTGGTGCAGGCCAAAAATGGCCTTCGCATTCATGAGGCCTTGGATGCATTTGCGAAGGCTAAGTTAATAGCCTATCCCGATCGTGAGACCTTGGTTGCATTCGAAAAGGCCAAGTTAATAGGCCATCCCGTTCGCTAGCTTGTCTCAATATTCGTGAAGGGTCTCCAGCAGAACAGACCAAAAATACTCCTTTGTGATCGCGGTGGACCAGCCTCATTCGCAAAAGGTAATCTGGGTTATGTGTCGCGTTCTTGATGGGGTCCCCACGATCATGATGAAGGGAATCCTGGCAGTATTAAATACTGAGAAACCCAATTTTCTCTCATTATTACCAACTCCCAAGTCCATCAAAGCCCTAGAAAGCTTAGAGAGAGTGAAGGTTGATCTTTGGAGGTTTGGGATGAGTTGGAGGCATGATTGTAGTAATTTTCCTATCGATTATTCCTTAAGTTTCCATTAAATTCTTGGTTAATTCTCTGACTTAAAACCAAATCCCTAGTTTACGTTGTGGGTTAATTTTGGGTTCGTTTATGCTCAGAATTTACCCTTTTTTTTAGGGTAAATGATCCTTGATCTTAGAGGGACGTATTTATGGTTTCGAAGTTGTGATTCCACAAGCAGGCCCTACATAGGATTTTTAGCTTGATTTTGGACCTAGAGCATTTATATGCAATATGGGTATTGTTATTCTCTTGTTAATACATAGATTATTATTTTGATAGTATGGCATCGTGTATAGGTTTCTCGAAAGGGAAAAGCTCTGATCTAGTGGACTTTATCAAGCTTTCAGCGGCGTCTAGGTTGACTAGGCTTACTTTCTTCATAGATTGAGCTTTATTATGGTAATAGTGTAGTATTATGCTAGCGATGGGTAGGGTTTTATTACTTGGTGATTATTTTTGTGTTTTATGGGTTAAAGTTAGCCGTTTTAGGCCCCTTTTTGTTAGAATTCAATCTTGTTAGCCCTTTTGGTGATCATAATAAACTCTTAGGACTAGTTTTGACTTATCTCAAACTTTAGGAAAAAATTGTAAAGACTTAGTCTATGTTTGGTAGGTGCTTAGTATGGGGTTTTCGGGACTAGTAGTGGGCTCCGTCATCCCTCTTTATAGTTCAAATTATTAAATTATCCCTTTGTAGACTTAGGAGACCTTCTTTGGACCCTTTTGGGAATTCTTGAACCTTAGGGTGACTTAGGCCTTTTACTGGTTTCTGATTAGTTAAAATACCCAAACTAGAGTGCGGTTGACCCTTAGGTTTACTTATTAGACCTATAGATTAGACCTCGCGACTATTGTAGACTATTCATTGAAGTTGGTAAATTGATACTAAAATGGGTTTTGAGGGAGTTATGGCTTCGGACTATTATTAGTATTTAAGATTTACTTACTCGTTCTGATTCAAGTATGGCAATTGTGATCGATTTATGGCATTATTATGATGATATCATTCTTCAGTACTGGTTCAAGTCCAGTATTATGGTTTGGAGGAATTCTTAGGTATGGTTTCACTGTTGGTTACTTAATTTATGATTATTGGTATTCTTTTCCTTGGTTATATCAACCAGGCTTATGGGGGCTCGGCTGGGTTATTCCTTCATTTGCTTGTACTTTCTGGGCTTATGGGGATCTAGTTAGGTGTAGATTAGTCTATATTTATCTTTTTTTATTCATTCTTGCATATTTATCATTTATCCAGAGTGGAGTATTTATTACAGTTTTAGACTTATCCATGACTTAGTTTACCTACTTATATTTTATTATACTCTTATTATGATTTAGTTCAGTCGTTGATGATTTCTACTGAGTACCCATTATTTTGGTACTCATAGTACACTTCTGCATCTTTTTCTGATGTAGATCCTAGTACGAGTCACCACCACTTACGTTCTATCCAGCTTGCTCTTAGGAATCGGGGATAGGGTGAGCTTTCAGAGCCGAAATTAATTCTCTCTCCTTTCATTATTTTTAGACAGTCTTTAGTTATCGAGACTAGTTGTATATTGGATACTACTTACTACTTTAATTCTTTTGGATTTAGTGTTTCTTGTATGAACCTTACTAGGTCATGGATATTTTTTTACTCTCTCTCCCTCTCATTTGTATTGTCGTACTTATATTTTTTTTACTTACAATCCTGTTGAATACTTATTTTTGGAATCTATCTTACCTTCCAACAAATTATCCTATTACTAAAATTTCGGGCTATGGTTTGGCTTATCTACTAGTTGGTTAAAGTAGGTGTCATCATGACTCGAGAAATCGGGTCTTGACAAACTGGTATCAGAGCTTAGGTTCACTTGTATTGTTGGTACAAGAGCAAATGTATAGTAGAGTCTCACGGATCGAAATGATGACGTCCGTATCTTATCTTCGGGAGGATATAAGACATTCTTAGGAAAACCTCATCTTCTTTATTCATATCGTGCATCGAGTCTATGCTAGTTTCTAACTTTCTTATTGTTTCACTATTATATAGATGGTTAGGATGTGAGCTACGACTTGAAATAAGGACCCCGAGTCTGTAGCCAGAGCACCTACTAGAGGATGTGTCCAACCCAGAGGTCAGTCCAGTCTAGAGCTACAGCCCCAGCTAGGGGTCAGGGTTAGGAGCATTCACCAGATCTTTTATTGCTCTCGATCCAGATATTCTACCACCCCAGCCATTGGTGGACCAGGGGCCAACCTAGGCCCCATAAGGGTTTATTTCTTCTTTAGTGCTCAGAGATGCCTTACTTCAGTTGTTGGGATTTGTAAGTGGTGCACCATCTGATGGTGCTCAGTCAGCAAACCAGAGTGGTATTGATTTAGGGGCGCAGCCTATAGTAGTGTCCTCAAGAGTTGAGATTCTTCCAGCACCAGTAGATCCATAGTTGGTTGGTTTTTAGCCTGTTATATCTGTTGAGAAGTAGAAGATATTGGGATGATTTCAAATATTGACCCCTCTTAGGTTTGCAGGGGGCCCAGAAGAGGATGCTAATGCATTTTTGACTAGTTGTGAGGAGAAGCTCCATAATTTAAGGCTAGTTGAGTCGCACAGAGTAGATTATAAGGCTTATCAGCTTGACAGGGTAGCGCCAGAGTGGTGAAGAGGTTGTCTTGAATCCAGGCTAGATGGATATCCACCTATGACTTAGGCTCAATTATCTGAGGCTTTCTTGGGGAAGTACATACCTCTTACAATGTGTGAGTGTCTGAGGGATGAGTTTTCTACTTTGAGATAGGGTTCTACGACAATGGACGAGTATGGGGAAAGATTTCATGAGTTAGACAGACACGCCACCATGATTCTACCTTCAGAGTAAGAGAGGATTCGGTGCTTTGTTAAAGGGTTGAGTCTATCACTCCGTGGGGCTATAGTTTGGTGACTTTAGGGAAGTATTTTTCTGATATTATCGCTCATGTTTATTCTATAGAGGAGATACATTGCTAGGCCCAAGGGGCAGCGATAAGAGACCTCATCAGCAGGGTAGTTTTAGTGGGAGTCAGAGGGGCTCGCAGTTCAGGGGAAGAGGTTCTCAGGGTAGGTACCCTCCGCGCCAGTCGAATTAGCACTAGGGTCACTCTAGTATACCCATTTAGGCAGCACTTCAGATTACTGATGGAGGTCAGTCCAGCTATAGCTATTACCATGGCTCGGTCAGTGTCCAGTCTTCTAGGGGTGTGCTTTCTGGGTCTTCTATCTGAGGTGGTTATTCCAAGTCAGCCAGATTTTTTGGAAAGAGTAAAGTTCCCAAGATTTGCTATGATTGTAGGGTTGTTAGCCATTTGTCCAGAGAGTGTCCCCGACGTGGGATGATTCAGCCTGCAGCACAGAGTGTTCAGCCGATTGGAGTAGTGTTTCCCCCAGCTAAAAGTGGTGCCCAGGGTCCTAGGAGTAGTCCCTAGGGTTCTCAGAGAGGTCCTCAAGCAGGTAGGATAGGTGATAGGTAAGGTACTTATTTCGAAGGCAGACGACGCTAGTTGTATGCCGTAACTGGTAGGCCAGAGATGGAGTCTTCAGATGTTGTTATTATCGGTACGATTTTAGTATACCATCATCCAACTATTGCCTTATTTGATCTAGGATCCACTTATTCATATGTTTCTACTTACTACACACCGTGGTTAGAGTTGTCTTGGGAGCCTTTATTTGTTCCATTATGTGTATCTACTCCTGTGGGTAATTCCTTAGTAGTGGATCGAGTTTATAGATCATGTGTTGTGACCGTTTGCGAGTTTGATACTAAGGCCGACCTTATTTTTCTTGATATGGTGGATTTTGATGTGATTCTAGGCATGGACTGGTTATCCCCCTATCATGCGATCTTGGATCATATTTCCAAGAATGTTACCTTAGCCATGCTTGGCTTACCCTCGATTGTGTGGCAGGGTTCTTTTAACCGTGCACCATCGGGTATTATTATTTATGTTCGGGTTAAGAGATTGGTGTTGAAGGGTTGCGAGTTTTATCTTACTTATGTTCGTGACATTAGTGCAGAGATTCCTTTGCTTGATTTTGTTCCTATTGTTTGTACGATTTCTTATGTTTTCCCTACCAACATACCTGGCCTTTCTGCTGAGAGTGATATTTAATTTACCATAGATCTTGAGTCGAGTACCCACCCTATTTCCATGGCACCATACTGTATGGCTCCTGTTGAGCTTAAGGAGCTAAATTCTCAGCTTCAGGATCTTTTAGGTAAGGGTTTTATTAGGCCAAGTGTATTACCTGGGGGTGGTCATGTCTCGTTCATGAAGAAAAAGGATGGTTCTATGCGAATGTGTATCGACTACAGGCAGTTGAATAAGGTGACAGTGAAGAATAAGTATCCTATGTCTCGTATTGATGATTTATTTAACTAGCTTCAGGGTGTGGCAGTGTTTTCTAAGATTGACTTGAGATTTTGTTACCACCAATTGAGGATTCAAGCAGAGGATATCCCTAAGATAGCCTTCAGGACTCGCTATGGCCATTATGAGTTCTTGGTGATGTTTTTTGGGTTGACCAATGCCGCAACAGCATTCATGTATTTGATGAACCATGTTTTCAAGCCCTATTTAGACTCCTTCATGATAGTTTTCATTGATGATATTCTTGTGTACTCGAGGATAGGAAGGAGCATGAGCAGCATTTGAGGATTGTGCTCCAGACTCTGAGTGATCATAGGCTTTTTGAAAAATTCTCAAAGTGCAAGTTCTGGCTTGAGTCTATGACATTTCTAGGACATGTGGTGCCTAAGGATTGGATTATGGTGGATCTGGCAAAGATTAAGGTTATTCGAGATTGGGGTAGACTTACATCTTTGATCGAGGTTCACAGTTTTATTGGTCTAGCAGGCTACTACAGGATGTTCGTCGAGAGATTTACTACTATTACAACACCTATGAACAGATTGACCCAGAAGGAGGTCCCTTTTTAGTGGTCCATTGAGTGTGAGTTGATCTTTTGGAAGCTCAAGGATTTGCTCACTTCCGCTCCTATTTTGACTCTTCCTGTTGAGGGCGAGGGGTTTATATTTTATTGTGATACATTTGGTGTTAGTTTGGGTTGTATATTGATGTAGTAGGGTCCAGTTATTGCTTATACATTGAGGCAGCTAAAGGTGCATGAGCGCAACTACCCCACGCATGATTTGAAGTTGGCGACGATAGTTTTTGCGCTTAAGATTTAGAGGAATTACTTGTATGGTGTTTGTTGTAAGATCTATACTGACCATCATAGTTTTTAGTATGTTATAGCTTAGAGAGAGCTTAATTCAAGGCAGCACAGGTGGATTGAGTTGCTGAAGGACTATGATATTTCTATTTTGTACCATCTAGGCAAGGCGAATGTGGTAGCAAACGCCTTGAGCTAAAAGGCGGTGAGTATGCGTAACTTGGCCTTTATTTTGATTTTCGAGAGGCCGTTGGCTTTGGACATTCAGTTCTTAGCCAACTTAATGGTGTGACTTGATATTTCAAACCCCAGAAGGATTCTTGCTAGTGTTGAGGCTAGGTCTACTTTGTTTGAGCAAATTCAAAGGCGTCAGTTTGAGGATAGTAAACATTATGGCATTCTTGAGCAGGTACTGAGAGGTGAGCCAGTTCGGATGTGTTGGATTACAAGGGTATTTTGAGATTTTATAGTTGTAATTATATTTCAAGGGTTAGAGATATGATTTAGTTGAGATTGCAGGAGGGTCATAGCCATCGATATTCCATTCACCCTGGGACAACTAAGATCTATAGAGATTTAAGGTAGCATTACTGGTGGAGTGGTATGAAAAAAGATGTGGTGGAAATTATAGCTCAATGTTTATGTTGTCAGAAGGTAAAGGCCGAGCATCAGAGACCGGGTGGATTGCTTCAGAGGCTACCCATTCCTGAGTGGAAGTGGGAGCGGATTACTATGGACTTCATGAATGGTTTACCTCGTACCTCTCGTGGTTACAACAGTATTTGGGTCATTTTTGATCGGTTGACCAAATCGGCTTATTTCATCCCCATTCAGATTTCCTTTAGTGCAAGGAGATTAGCCCGTATCTATGTTTGAGAGATAGTTTACCTTCTTGGGGTACTCGTGTCCATTATTTTAGATAAAGGCTCAATGTTAACTTCTAGCTTTTGGAGGACATTTTAGGAGGAGTTGGGTACTCAATTTGATCTTAGCACCGTATTCCATCCCTAGACCGACGATCAGTCAGAGCAGACTATTCAGGTTTTTTAGGAAATGCTCCGACCGTGTGTTATAGACTTTGGCGATCAGTTGCAGCAATATTTGGCCTTAGTGGAGTTTTCTTATAATAATATCTACCATTCGAGTATTGAGATGGCACCATTTGATACGTTGTATGGTCGGCGTTGTCTATTTCTGATCGGTTGGTTTGTGACTTCTAAGGTTAGTCCCCGTGGTACCGACCTACTTCGTGAGTCTTTGGATAGGGTTCGGATGATTCAAGATAGGCTACGGGCAACTCAGACTAGGCAAAAGATTTATGCCGACCGTAGGCTTTGGGCGTTGAGGTTTGTAGTTGGTGACTGGGTTTTTCTTTGAGTATCGCCTATGAAGGGCGTGATGAGGTTCAGTAAGAAGAGCAAGCTCAGTCCCAAGTACATTGGGCCATTTGAGATACTTTTTACCGTTGGAAGGTTGACTTAGAGTTGGCCTTGCCCCCAGACTTTTCAATTGTTCACCTAGTTTTCCATGTCTCCATACTGCGAAGATATATTCTGGATGAGTCCCACGTGCTTCATTTGGACTCAGTTCAGTTGGATCAGAGGTTGACCTTCTTAGAAGAGCTAATTTCTGTACTGACCAGGGATGTCAGGAGGTTGCGCTCTAGAGAGAATCCAATAGTTAATGATATAAAACGAGATACAAGATAAGGATAATCAAGAGATGATCAAGAAATCAAGTGGAGATAGAGACGAAAGAAAGAATAATCCCACAATTGAAGTAAATTAGAGACAACAAATATGAAGTTGAAATACTCTAATTTGAACAAAAAATTACATGATTAATTCAAGGGATAAGAGAATTGAACTCATACATGAATAATTATACCAAAAGATATTCAAGAGAGATCCAATGTAGAGACAAAGGGATTCAACCCATAAACTCACAAGAGTATTCAAACCTAAAAATGTTTTCTCCCTAAAATAATGTTCATCATACTCTATTTATAGTGCTAGGGTTAGCTAAGATAGAAAATGAAATAAATGCCTTTAGATACATATGCATCATATATGACCAAAAAGGACACTAAAATATAATGTTTATATTTTCTTGTATTGATTCTTTGTTTTAGACACTCTCTTGAAACACTCCAAGCTTTCTATGTCAAGTTGAAATCCTTTCATGCAATTAGCACTTCTCGAACTTGCATCATTCTTGGCTTGTTGAAAAGAATTCGACCTCGAATTCAAACCTTGCAAATCACAGAGGGGAGTTACTACCCAAACGAAAAAATAATCTTCCAAATAAGTTACATACCACTTCCAAAAATACACATTTTGTGATAGAGCCAAGAATCATGAAATCCCATAAAAATCAACTTTTCAAGTATTGTATCAATAACTTGACTCAAAAGTATACCACAATCATAAAAAAGGTTAAAGAAACTAATAATTCTATACAAACTAGTTTCTTCAACAACTTGGGCCAAATAGTTCCTTAATTCACAATTGAATTGTACTCCTCTAACCACATGATTAAGAGAACTAACAATATCATTCACAAACCTTAAATACAAGTATGCATTTTCGGGATCAAACAGAAAAATCAATCCCAAAACTTTCTTGTAGTTCTCACTTAGTAACTCACAACATGAATCAAATAGAAACATTAAGGAATTCTCACTAATCACAACACATTTGCTACTATAAAGGTCAAAGGCATGAAAATTTACCTTCATGGCTTTAGAAAGTCCAAAAATAAGCACTCGCCATTCAAACAAATCATTCTTGGATTTAGAATGCAAAGACACCTCAAATCTTTTTGTAGCCCAAGAAGATGCTCCCAAGTATCTTACCTCATTGTAGATCCTCTTTTGATGGTGTATCACAAATAGATCAACAAGGTTAGTAAACTCATCAAAAGAAGGATTGTCACATTTATGCCCATAGATATTTGGCAATGCTTCAAATAAGTCATATTTATATTTTCTTCTAGAAGCATTTAAAAATGCAACCCGAATTATATCCCAAAAGACAAGATTTTTGTAAGTAAATAAATTGACACAAAAACTAGCATCTATCAATTTACTACTCCAATCACTTGTGCCTCCCCCATTCTTTAAAAGATTTTCTTCAATTTTAGAGGACCTTTCAACACAAGAAGTACTTTCACCAAATAATTTGGGAGTTAGCTTGCTAACATCCAAACAATTAGCAACCTCAAGCAAGCCACAAAAATCATCTTCACAAGTCATGCACTCTTTAAATTTTGAATCATCATTTTCATCAAGTGCACATGAGACAAAAAGGAATGAATCATTCAATTGAATTTCATCAATGGTATTCACACTTTTAAACTCAATTTTCAAATTATGATCATTGTGAATTACACAATCAAGATTAGGACAATTCAAAGAATGACTCACATTATCAATACAAAAATTACTTTTCAAATTTTCTTGAATATTTTCACCAAATAAAGGATTGTCAAATATTTTGAAAAATTGACATTCTTTAGGCTCAAAAAGGCTATCATCACACTTATCATGCTCCATTTCAAGATTACTACCACAAAGCATACTTATGTCCTTCCAAGATAAAGAATTGTTACAATTAAATTCACTTGCAAAGAGACATTCATCATCAATCACATTTTTAGTGTTCCTAGTCGCTAAAGAAGAAATATATTCATCTTCATCACAAGAAATCAAGGAAACACCATGTTTTTTGATATTTGACATAACACTAGCTTGACACCTTTTAAACTCACAATCAATAACAATTTTAGCTCCACAACTACATTCAACTAGTGTATGGCCACAATCCATTTCCATATTAACACAAAGTAAATAATCATCAACCTCACCAAAAGATGGTCTAACATTCACACTCAAATCACTATCAAGTTCATTTGAAGTAACTAGAGAGTTGGCATTAGCCCTTTTACCTTGCAAAACACTTAAAAGAAATTTCTTTACCTTTAATTTCTAAAATTAATCTCACTTGCTCACTTGAAGAAGTAGTCCCATCTTGACTTGCTTCTTTCAATTCTTGAATTTCTTTCCAAGTTGAGTCATTCTTTTGGTACTCTTGTTCAAGAATACCTACAAAAAAAGTGGAAACACTAGAAGAACAAGAATTCAAAAGGGTAGAGTTAGAATAAGAAGACTTATCACTTACAATCTCTTGTTTTTCTCTTATCTCATTGTCTTTTCTCTCACTTTCTTCACTTTTCTTCTTTTCTTCTTGTGACAATTCACTCTCATTTTTCAAATCTCTTTTGTTTTGTGCTTGAAGCCACTCACTTCATTTCAAATATCCTTTCTTTTTTGCTCTCTTGAATTTTCACTATTCACTCCTTTACTCCTCTCTTTCTTTGCTTTGTCATTCCTTTCATTTGGAATACAATAGGCTCCATGGATCCCCTTTGAGTCATTGGGATGACTCTTCATATCAAGTTTCAACTTGGCATCACTAGAAAATACAAAGACTCTACTTGAATTATTGGAATGAAATATAGTCTTTACTTTCACTTTCTTGACTTCCTCATTTGTTATTGAAGATTCCTTAGTGACCATAGGAGTTAAGACATGCTTTCATTCCATTGAATCTACAACAACAAACTTTTTCAAATTTCTATCAAACCAAAACTTATTATGTTTGAACCAAGGAGCTCCAAAACATACCAAACAAGTAGACAAAGGATAGACATCACACCAAATTCCTCCTTGATAGCTTCCATGGTGAACAATTATTTTCACTTCTTTGTCAAGCCAAATTTGTATGGTGAATCTTTGTATGACAAGGTATTTTCAACTGCTTAATCAAAAATGGATCAATGAAGTTGGTATAACACAATTTATCTACACCTAAGGTGCATTCAAATGTGCAACCACTCTCATAACCCTCAACAAGAAATTTAGTCAAACTTCCTTTAGGCTCATTCTCTCTTTTTCTTATGGAAGCACTATCATAATAATCTTGAAATACTTCACAATGACTTCTACTAGAAGTAGAATTACAAGAACTTCCTCTTTCTCCATAATCATCCAAACCTCCGTTGTAACTCCTTGAACTTGTGAAAGACGTAATTAAGATAAGAAAAGTGGTTAGTAAAATAATGGACCTCACAAGTCACTCCTTCACGTGTATCACTCATATGTTTGTACTCAAATATCTTTCCGCTCGTGCATACACTCGAAGGCCGTTGGATTTTTGAACCACACTCAAATGTTCTCACTACTCAAGCCTTTTACCACTCACGATTATCCCTCAGTCTCTTCACGGTTCTACAATCTCAAATAAACTCAAAGTAAGTTTTCAAGTATCGGTTCGGAATGGAGTTTATGACACTAACAAAGAAGGACAAAACACACTAACGGACTAGGAAGTAAATAAATACACAACGAAACTAAAAGAGAAAAGAACGAAATAAATTGACACGAAATAAAATACGAAAACAAAAAATTAGATTAACTATTAATATGAACTAATATTAATAATGTTTTCTAATTTAAGAATTCAAAATAAATTTACAAGGACTTGAGAACAATCAAGTAAAACTTTTGAAGAATGCTGACCGAATTTCCCATCACAAGCCAAAATTTTAACCCAGCCAACTGAATCCATGTCCTCCTTGCAATTTTTAGCTCAAACTTTGTCCAAATCACCACTATAATTCAACTTTCAGCAAAAACAAATAGCTTCAAATTCAGCAAAATTGTCATTTCTGCCAAATAGTGGCTATTTCTACTAAAGAAACAAGTTGGACAGCTTGAATATTCATCTTATCCATATAGATTACAACTAAATTTCAATCCGAAACCCCCTAAAATCTCACCTAAAAAATCCCAAACTTTATAAATGAGCTCCTCTCGACGTTTTGATTTGTCTGATATATGCCCCATTCAAAACGGAACTCATTTGCGGTAACCTAACTTTTGGAACTTGAGCTTCAAAAATAGGAGGTCAATGGAGGTTTCAAATCTTTGAGGGAGCCATTAATGGAGTGAAATTCCCAGCAACTTAACACTTCAATCTTTAATTACAACTCAAAATCAATTTTTGACTTAAAATTTCAGCTCAAAGACTGAATCCAAAGAAATTTTCAATTCGCGAACGAACAAAGCAATCTAAAACTGTATCGAGGCCCAAATAAAGTCAAAACAGTAGCAACACACAAATGAAAGAATTTCTCGCTAAATCCAACTCGACACAATAACCACACACGAACAATGGAGCAGCGGTAACAATAAAGTCCAACAATCAAGTCATGCATGGAACACCAAAAACACAATGAAAAATTTTAAATTTTCTTATTTTGATCTTAAAATAATAAACATGGACACCCAAAGCAGTGGTACTAATAATTTGTTTCCTTAACAAACCTAAGATTAGATTTGTGGTGACAAATCTATACTCGGCTCTGATACCAATTGATGTAAAATGAGATATAAGATAAGGATAATCAAGAGATGATCAAGAAATCAAGTGGAGATAGAGACGAAAGAAAGAATAATCCCACAATTGAAGTAAATTAGAGAAAACAAATATGAATTTGAAATACTCTAATTTGAACAAACAATTACATGATTAATTCAAGGGTGAAGAGAATTGAACTCATACATGAATAATCTTATCGAAATATATTCAAGAGAGATCCAATATAGATACAAAGGAATTCAACCCATAAACTCACAAGAGTATTCAAACCTAAAAATGTTGTCTCCCTAAAATAATGTTCATCATACTCTATTTATAGTGCTAGGGTTAGCTAAGATAGAAAATGACATAAATACCCTTAGATACATATGCATCATATATGACCAAAAAGGACACTAAAATATAATGTTAATATTTTCTTGTATTGATTCTTTGGTTTGGGCACTCTCTTAAAACACTCCAAGCTTTCGATGTCACGTTGAAATCCTTTCATGCAATTAGCACTTCTCAGACTTGCATCAGTTAAGGTTCAGTGGAGATAACATCCAGTTTAGAAGGCTACCTAGGAGATCCATAGTAAGATGAAGACCCAGTATCCCTGCCTGTTTGAGCCTTCAGGTACATCTTGATACTTTACTTTCGTGGACAAAAGTCCTTTTAGTAGTGGATATTGTAACGACCCACCAGGTCATTTTTAGCATCTTTAAACTATTTAGGTGTTTATAGCTTTTCATAGATTCCCCAAGTTATTTATGACTTACTGGGGATGACAGTTTGGTAACCGGGTAGTTCGTTTGATTTTTAGAGCCAATTCCTTGTTTTAAATTCTTTGTTGTTATGAATTGGGTATCGGGCCTAAACTTCAGGTAAATGGCCTCGTATACCAATTCTGACAGTTCCATCAGATCCAAAATATCAATTTTAGGATGGGGAACACTTTGTCCGAGTCCCAAGGCTTTCGGAGTCATTTTGGGCTACTTGGTGGATTTTGGGTATAACGGCCCTTAGGTGTGGGACCCACAGTTCATCGAAACGACCTCAGAAGGAAATTTTGATGGCATTGTTGAGTCCAGAATGTTGAATTTAGTGGTGTAGCATTGTTCATTTTCTTTCACGAGATCCTGAATGAATCCCGAGGGTCCGATCGGAGTTTCGACACTTGGCCAAAACTGCTGGTGCAGCTCAGCTGGTGCCGGCCAAAAATGGCCTTTGCATTCATGAGGGCTTTGTCACATTTGTAAAGGCTAAGGTAATAGCCTATCGTAATCGCGAGAACTTGGTCGCGTTCGCGAAGTCCTAGTTTATCGGCCATCGCATTCGCGAAGGTGGTCCGCCAGACCAGACCAGAATTCCTCCTTTGAGATCTCAGTGGACCGACTGCGTTCATGAAGGGTACCCGATTTACGTGTAGTTTTTGTGATGTGGTCCCCGTGATCGTGATGAAGGGACCCCTGGTAGTATTAAATGGTGAGAAACCCAATTTTCTCTCATTATTACCAAGTCCCAAGTCTATTAAAGCCCTAGAAAGCTTAGAGAGAGTGAATATTGATCTTTGGGGGTTCGGTATGAGTTAGAGGCATGTTTTTAGTCATTTTTCTGTCAATTATTCCATAAGTTTCCATTAAATTCTTGATTAATTCTCAGACTTAAATCTAAATCCCTAGTTTACGTTGTGGGTTGATTTTGCATTCGTTTGTTCTCATAATTTACCCATTTTTTAGGGTAAATGATCCTTGATCTTAGAGTGACGTGTTGATGGTTTTGAAGTTGTGATTTTGCAAGCAGGCCCTACATGGGAGTTTTAGCTCGATTTTGGAGCCGGAGTATTTATATGCAATATGGGTATTGTTATTCTCATGTTAATGCATAGATTATTATTTTGATAGCGTGGCATCGTGTATAGGCTTATCAAAAGGAAAAAGTTTTGATCTAGTGGACTTTATCGAGCTTTCAGCGGCATCTAGGTTGACTAGGCTTACTTTCTTCATAGATTGAGCTTTATTGTGGTAATAGTGTAGTATTATGCTAGCGATGGGTAGGGTTTTTTGACTTGGTGGTTATTTTAGTGTTTTATGGATTAAAGTTGGCCATTTTAGGCCCCTTTTTGCTAGAAACAACCTTGTTACCCTTTTTGGTGATCATAATAAACTCTTAGGACTAGTTTTGGCTCATCTCATACCTTAGGGAAAAATTGTAAAGCCTTAGTATATGTATGGTAGGTGCTTGCCTTAGTATTGGATTTTCGGGACTAGTAACGAGCCCCGTCGGTCCTCCTTATAGTTCAAATTATTAAATTATCCCCTTGTAGACTTGGAAGACCTTCTTTGGACCCTTTTTGGGAATTCTTGAACCTTAAGGTGATTTATGCTTTCTACCAATTTTCGATTAGTCGAATTACAAGAACTAGAGTGCGGTTGACCCTTTGGATTACTTATTTGACCTATAGGTTAGACCTCGCAACTATTGTAGACTATTCGTTGAAGTTGGTAAATTGATACTAAAATGGGTTTTAAGGGAGTTATGCTTCTGACTATTATTATTATTATTCGAGATTTAATTACTAGTTTCGATTCAAGTCCGGCAATTGTGATCAGTTTATGGCATTATTATAATGATATCATTCTTCAGTCCCGGTTCAATTCTGGTATTATGGTTTGGAGGAAATCTCAGGTACGATTTCACTGTTGGTTACTTAAGTTGTGATTATTGGTGTTCTCTTCATTGATTACATCCATCGGGCTTATGGGGGCTCGGTTATTCCTTTGTTTGTTTGTATCTTCTTGGCTTATGGGGGTCCAGTTAAGTGTAGATTAGACTATATTTATCTTAATTTATTTGTTCTTGCATATTTATTGTTTATCCGGATTGGAGTATTTATTTCAGTTTTAGAGTTATCCATGACTTAGTTTACTTTCTAGTATTTTATTATACTCTTATTATGATTTAGATCAGTCGGCCGATGATGTCTACTGAGTACCCATTGTTTTGGTACTCATACTACACTTCTGCATCTTTTTCTGATACAGATCCAAGTATGAGTTACCGCCACTAACTTTTTATCCAGCTTGCTCTCAGGATTTGGGGATAGGGTGAGCTTTCAGAGTCGGAGTGAATTCTCTCTCCTTCCATTACTTTTGGATAGCCTTTAGTTATCGAGACTATCTGTAAATTGGATACTATTTAGTACTCTTAGTTTTTTTGGATTTAGTGGCTCTTGTATAGACCTTACTAGGTCGTGGGATATTCGTTTGCTCTCTTTTTCTCTCATCTGTCATTTGTATTGTCGTACTTATATTTCTTTTGCTTACAATCCTGTTGTATGCTTATTTTCGGTATTTATCTTACCTTCCACCAAATTAGCCTATTACTAATGTTTCGGGCTATGGTTTGACTTACCTACTGGTGGGTTAAAGTAGGTGCCATTTTGACTAGAGAAATTGGGTCGTGACAAAGGGAAAAACTGAACTTTTATTGGAAATTCATGTTACCCATAGCCTAAAGAGCTCAAACATGAAATTACATTAAAAATGGAGCTAAAATCAACCTTCAAATTATTAAAATACCATTTCATAACTTTAGCCCCAAAATCTCCAAATTTTCCAAATTAAAAATTTACATTTGAAGATGAAATAACAAGTAAAACATTAGGAAATGTGAAAATATAGGTTAAGAATCATACCAAAAGAAGAATCCTTTAAAACCATCTTTTAAATCTCTTAAAAATGAGTTTCCAAGCTTCAAAAATCAAATTATAGAGTCTAAGTTCAAAAAAGAACATTTAAATTTGCCCATGTCACGTCCTTCTTTGGGAACGCGACCGACCCAACCCTAACCAATCACGAACACAACGATCTCTTTGCGAACGTGAAGGCCAAAGAACCCCGACCTGGACCTGCTAAAAGCCTTCTTCACGAATGCGGATGTCTTCATCCAAATTTTGAGGTCGTGCGGGCACCTATTTTTCTAACTAGATAGGAGAATCCTCCACCACGCGATCATTATTTATGCAGAAATTCATGAAAACAACATTTTTATATAATGTAAGCAATCCATTTAAAAATCATATTTATAAAAATAATCTCATAAACCTTTACAAGCTTTCAATATTAACAAATTATATTATTTTCCAAGGACCTAGTCTAGACATGTACAAGAGCTTCTAATACAGAGTAAGGACAATGAAATAAAAGACCCAACTTTTGGTGAAGGATGAAATATGCAGAAGTTGATGATGAGTACTCATCACCTCAAACAAGAGACTTTAGTCAACCTGCAACACACCTACATCCCAAAAAGGATGTAGCAAGAGTAGTATTAGTACACCACACGTATTTGTAAGCATCATCGATCGACTACAATTAGTTCAGGCTACACAATATAAGAATCAACAAAAGTCTATAATAAATCTAATACAACCACCTTTTACCTTGATTCCTTACCACTTATACAACTTTCTCAACAAGTCTAAAGATCACAATTATCTTTCTTAATTCAATTTAGATCCTAGCAGATACCACTCAGCCTTCTACTTCACTTTAAATAAATTCAACTGCCACTTAGCAGTTTTAACTAATAATAATTATTATTCTCAATTTGCCGATCATTTATTACATATTTCTCACCCAAAACCCAAGCAATCCAGCAACAAGCCAATGATATATTTATTTATCCTCCAAAATAGGAAACTAATTATTGATTTAATCAGCTAGTTAAGGCATATTCATGTAATTAAAGTTTACCCAGCAACACAGGAAATCAATGGTCCACGTAATAGGTTACAACCAAATATCTGGGCACATAAAGCGAATAATAGAGAACATATAAGTCATCAAGTGGACATATTAAGTCATCTGAAAACAATACTATGATAAGAAGTCACACGACATACACGTCATCAAGTAGACATATCAAGTCATCTGAAAACAATACTATGATAAGAAGTCACACGACATACACGTAATCAAGTAGACATATCAAGTCATCACAAAACCATATTATGATAAGCAGTCATATGACATACAAGTTATCAAGTAGGCATATCAAGTCATCGCAAAACCATGTTATTATAAGCATTTATACAACATACAAGTCATCAAGTAGACATATCAAGTCATCACAAAACCATAATATAATAAGTAACCACATGACATACAAGTCATCAAGTAGACATATCAAGTTATTACAAAGCCTTATTATGATAAGCAATCACACAACATACAAGTCATCAAGTAGATATATCAATTCATCACAAAACCATGTTATGCTAAGAAGTCACACGACATACAAGTCATTAAGTAGACATATCGAGTAACTATTAAACCATACTATGATATAAAGTCACATGACATACACATCATCAAGTAGACATATCAAATCATTGCAAAACCATGTTACTATAAACAGTCACACAACATACTAGTTATCAAGTAGACATATCAAGTCTTGAAAAATCCATGCTATGATAAGCAGTCATATCACAATGCCTGGATCTTGTCCACACTGAATTCACAACTGTATAACCTCTATACATCATCAGTCTCACTCTAACCATACCAGAATTCACAATAGCCACTCAATTTGTACACACATTCTAAGAGGTCTTATTTTTTCCTAATAGCCATGACCTACAAGGCATGTACCAGGTTCTATCTATTGTACCTCCATGGTACTTGATCTATTATACTAATAACGTACTGATGTGATACCTGATCTATAATAATAATATTGTACCAACGTGGTACCCAATCTATCATAGTACTATACCTGTGTAGTACCTGATTTATAATAAAATCGCTCATCTATAAACTCACATTGAACATGAGCCACTTATCAATAAGAAGGCATATATCTATTAACTCATCTCTCTCAATCTACAAAAATATGATCTCACACTCTGCTAGCTCTCAGGATAGTACAATAAGTACACAAACTCTTATAAGTGAACTTCACTATCGTATCTCAAATTTAAACAAATTTCCATATTAAACAGCTTGTTCATTCAATCATTATCAAACCAAAAAATCAATCAAACATTGGTATATCCGAAGACCAATAAATATGTCATTCAATTTAGAAATATACAAGAGGCTAAGTTAAGTCTAACTTCACGTGTCTTTCCTTTTATCAACAATAACTTTATACTAAGAACCATTATCTCTAATTTCTAAGCGCTAGGACACATCAGTAGTTATGATTATCACATTTATGAATACCACTTCATTATCATCTTATTAGAAAAAATTTCAACATTCTACGTACAATATCAACCCTAATTTATTCACCTTTTATTACTATTTACACTTCATTATTAGTCATGTTTTCCCCTCAGGGCTTCTACTTATGGCTTCTTTTTCACATATAATGGCCAGAACATAAAGGTAACTCATCTCAACTAAACACACCATTCAAGAGCATACAATAATTGCTTTTTTCAACCCCACAATTCCTTCTAACATATTACGTTCTTAATTTGGGTTCTTAATTACATTATATATGACCCTTCACCACAATTCACATTAGATTTATTATAACTAAGAACACATAAAGCCAGCCACATGTACTTGTTATTCACATACTATTTTACTCATGTTATTTCACATATTATCCATCTGAATACCATGCCTAAAGGCCTAATCATTCTTCCTTCAATCAATTCTACATATTATATACAATTCACTAATCAAAGTCTACTACTCATAAACCATAACCTACCTCGACGCCAAGATGTTGCCATAGGATGCTTGAATCCTTCCTTCTTATTCTCGATCTAGAGTTTTTCTGATGGAGAATCCATGAGGAGGAAGATGGAATTGCATTTCTTGTAGGCTTTGTCTCTCCATTCTTGGTGTTCCATCATAGAATTGATCCTACGGTGATTATATGAGAGAACTCTTTTTTAAATAAGTGTTTAATCTGAAATAGGTTTCTATAGCGACTTACTGGCCTGACTTATGATTGTGCAAATTTTGGGTCAAACTATTAACCCGAATTGAAAATTCAATTATAGGGTTAATAGGTCAGTTTATTAGGTTTCTAGGTCGAGGCTCGATTTATTTATTTCTAGTATTAGGTTACTGATTTGTGGATTAGTTTAGTCATATTTTTATCAATTAATCCAATAAATTGATAATTATATTATCCCTGTAGGGCCTATACTCAATTTTCAAACTTCACTTTTCACTTATGACCCATTACCACCTAAAGGCCTAACTCCCAACAGCCCAACTTCACTTCAGTACTTCACTAGGTTAATAAAGAATAGAAATAGACTAATTTTCAAGGGTCAAAGCTGCTATGCACAAGACTAATGAGTGAAGACAAAAAACCTTTATTCTCAAAGGGTTTCTAACTTCTCAATATTCTTCGACTCTCGACACTGCAATTCCAATTGGTAACTTTTCAATTCTCAATCTTCTCTGTTCTCAGTATTCACTCTTCTCTTCTTAGTCTTAATCATTTATGCACCATATGACTATATAAATATTCAATTTCAGTCATAAATATAAAATATGTTGCAACTTAATATGTTTCAAAACTCAAGTTTGTATCATATGCTATAGTTTATAAATTTTGTATTTTGAAATATTTCTCTGAAAAGAATTTTGTCAACTCGCTGTTTGATTATTTTTCCTTTTAAAATCACAGTTTACAGCGACACAACTAGATGGTAGAAAAATTAATAATTGATAAAGTGATTGGTAAAAGAGGAGCTTCTGATTCAAATATAGTGAATCAAAGTCCAACTATTGAGTCCAAAGTAAAGAAAGGAAGGAGAAAAATATCTCACTAGTAGGATTATTTTACTCCTAAAGTTGATGCTAATGGAAATAATAAGGGTGTTTGTAACTATTGTAGACAAGAGTATTTTGCTGACACAAAAGATCATGGTACGACGATAATGCTTGATCATATAACTAAATACAAAAAAATGCCCCTTAATATTGATACTAGACAATCAAAGTTGGCATTTCAATTAGTTACAGGGATAACAAGGGTAATGTAGTAGTTGTTTAATGGAAATTTGATCAAGAAGAGTGTAGAAAGGCTTTGTATCATGTGGTAATTCTTGATGAGCTTTCTTTTAGATTTGTTGAAAAACAAGGTTTTAAACAGTTCATGGGAGTGGCACAACCTCTTTGTTGGATTCTTTCTTGTACCACTACGACTCGTGATTATTTTGATATCTTTGATGAAGTGAAACATAAAATAAGGACTATTTTTAAGAAAACACAACAAGGATTACTGTGTATAACCACTGAAACTTAGACTTATGTGCAAAGAATTAATTATATGTGTCTTACTGCTCCATTGGATTAATAAACATTGGACTTCGCATAAAAGGATAATCAATTTTTGTCTAATTTCTAGTCATACAGGTGAAGATATAGCAGAGGCTATTATTATGTGTTTGTATGAGTTGGGGTTGCATCTGATTTTCACTGTTACAGTTGATAATGCTAGTTCAAATAGTGTGTGTGTGTGTGGCTGAGTTATCTATGCAATTAGCTAAGTGGGAGACCAATGTTATGGGAGCTAGTCACCTTCATGTTAGGTGTATGGCTCATATTATAAATCATGTCATTTAGGATGGTATAAAAGAAGCAACTGTGTCTATTGAATGAGTTAGGCATGCAGTGAGATACATTAGGCAATCTCCTGCTAGGTGGAAGAACCTTTAGGAATGTTGTGAAGATGAAAATCTTGATAAAAAGTCTTTATGCTTGGATGTTCCTACAAGGTGGAATTCCGCTTACTTGATGTTGAATAGGGCTATTGAATATGTCATGGTCCGAGTCTATAACCTTGATGCAACACGATGCTTAGAGTCAAAAATGACCCTAAGCTAACCCATGGCATGGAATAACACTAATAACACTTAAAACAACTAAATAACTGATGCAGAAGCTAACTAAATTTTAGAATAATCATTTGAAATAAATATAAATCTGAATAGACACAAATACTAAAATTAACTGAAATGTCTAACTCTATGTTAGAAGGCCTCTACTAACTAATGAGTTGATGGGACAAGTATCCAGCAAATCTCAAAATATCTGAAACTAGAAGTAATACTAAAAAGAGAAATAAATCATGAACTCTCGTCATCGGATGATGAGGACTCACCATTGACAGTTTTTGGGATGGCACTGGAGCGTGCTAACTGCGGGGCTAATGTTGAGCCTCTAGACCTGTATCATAACATGATATAGTGCAAAGAGAAGTTATGTCATCAATACTTTGAATGTACTAAGCATGTGAGATATGTAACTGCAAAAATAAACAGGATATGCTGGAAATGTTGATATACTATACTGAATGCTAAGCTTAATGGTAAAACTGAACTGTAGTATAATGACCCTATATGAAATACATATATACTAACATGCAATGATAATCTGAAAAGTCCTAGTTTAAAATCAAGTAAGATAGATTTGAGGTTCATGTAAGAATATTGAGTCTGTGTCTGTGGGAGAGTCGTTTAACCGACGTAAACCATATGAGCTAGCATGGAGTCCGTTGTATACACCCTATCCAAAGGATCTAATATACCTTTCAAGGGTATAAAGTCATGGCTGACATGATACTACTAATTTGAAATGATTCCCAACTAGGAGGGATAAGTATACCTATGATGGCATGTAGTTAGGACTTGGGTGCGCTGAACCCCAGTCCAACTCGGTGCTAAGTACTACTCCTAATCTTGTTGTATACTGATAACTCATAAATACTGATGTTCTAAACCTGAATTAGAATATACTTTATCTGAAAGTATCCTGAAAGTTTGTATAACTGAAAATACTGACCATTATTATTCATTCTAATATATATATATATATATATATATATACACACACACACACACACACACACACACACATTGAAAGTAATCCGGTATCTTGTGTTCATAACACACCATGTTTTCTAAAAAAGTAATTAAATCATATGGAAATAATGTAAAATCATATCAACTAGTAAAATCATGGAAAACTGAGTCGTTCTAGATTTGAAAGTCATGATAAACATGTAATCATAGTATATAGAGAACCCTAAGAAAACTAAAAGAAAAGAGAAATTGCAAGCTGAATGAAAACCCTCAACTTTGATTCATGGAAAACTAGGAATCTATGAATTACTTGGAACACAATGGATGAACGGATACCCATTGTTGAAATCCCACATACCTGGAGTGAACAATTCTTGCTAGGAAGCTTGAATTTTGACTTGAGAGAAAGAACCCTAGCTTCTACTTTAAGAGAACTTTAATCGCCTTTTTGTTTTCCTTCTAAGTCTTAAAGAGTGAATGGGGAGAAAAAGTCGTACTATTCCTCCTTTAATTCCACTAATTTAACCCCCAAATGACGTAGTTTCAGAGTAAGATCTAGGTAAAAGACAAAATACCCTATTTAAAATGTAACTGATCTACTGGAAAATAGTCATCATGGATTCGGGTACGACTCGTTACCAAAACTAATGAGTCATCCCATGACTCGTGTAGACTAGACTAGTTTTGAGGTCTTGGTATGATTTACTCCCCATGACTCATTGGGATTGGTAACAAGTCATAGCTAGGGCTAGTTGCCTTGGGAGGAAATTATTAATTCTTCGGTACTTCATCAGAACGAGTCATCTAATGATTCTTTTTCCACCCAAATGACTCGTTCCCTTGAGTCATTTCCACCCAATGACTCGTTGTTACTGACCATTACTCATGGTCTGAGTCTTTCTGTGAATTTTTCTGGTTGTTTCTGCTCTAAGTCTGAGATATGATCTTAGGGACTTTTGTGGTGTTACAATATCTCCTCTTTGGAAACATTCGTCCTTGAATAAAGACTACTTGGGCTAAAAAGATAAGGAAAGAGCTGCAATCCCAACACTGAATACTAAAAGTTGATTGCTGACATAGTAACATATTTCTAACTAAAATATAGGCTGAAATAAATTCATGAAACATGCATGCATAATAAGACTTGGAAGCAACTGAGGGACATAAAATTAAATGGAATACTAAGGAGGAAATTGTCACCCCAAGCTGGAACTAAATTAGAAGGGAAAAGGTGAGGGTATTTGGTCATCATATAAGTTTCTGCTCCCCAAGTATCTCCCTAAACTAGTTGATTCCTCCAAAGGACTTTTATCGAAGCATTTTTTTTTTCTCAACTTATGAACTTGAGGGTCAAGAATCTTAACTGGGACCTCTTCATAAGAAATACTATCTTTCACGCCCATACTCTCTAATGGGACACCTAAGGTTGGGTTACCAATGCACTTCTTCAATAAGGACACATGGAACACTAGGTGCGCTGATGATATATCTGCGGTCATATCTAACTCATATCAGATTACCAAAGAACCTCAGAATCCTATAAGGACCAATATAGTGGGGACTAAGCTTCCCCTTCTTGCCAAATTTCATCACCTCTTTCATGGGTGAAGTTTCCAGGTAAACCCAATCATCAACTACGAACTCAAGCTCTCTTCTTATTCTATCTGCATATGATTTCTAATGACTCTGAGCTATTTTCATCCTTTCTCTAATCAGCTGAACTTTCTCCATAGCCTCAGGAACTGAATCAAGCCCTATCAAAGTTGCTTCACCAACCTCAAACCAACCAATAGGAGATCTACACCTTCTTCTATAAAGTGCCTCAAACAGAGCCATCTAAATACTGGAGTGTAAGCTTTTATTGTAAGCAAACTCAATGAGAGGTAAGTGATAGTCAAAAATACATTTAAAGTCGATCATGCAAACTCTTTACATATATTCTAAGGTCTGAATGATCCACTCTATCTGACCATCTATCTACATGTGAAAAGTTGTGCTGAGGTGAACTTGGGTACCAAGACCCTTCTTAAAAGACTTTCAAAACTGTGAAGTAAACTGAGTACCCCTATCTAAAATGACAATTAAGGAGAATCCATGAAACTTGACCGATTCTCAAAGGTTGAGTCCAACATAATACTCGATTGAATCTATAGTGTTAACTGGGCAGGAAGAATGCTAAGTTAGTCATCCGGTCCGTAATAACCCATATAGAAACATACTTTTGGTGAGTATGAGGTAACCTTGTTATGAAGTCCATATTATTATCATCTCACTTCCAAGTAGGAAGGCTGATATTCTGAGTTATAGCACCTGGTCTCTGATGCTCAACCTAAATTACTGGTGATTTGGATACTTAGCCACAAATTTTGTGATATCCCTCTTCATGTCATTCCACCAATAGACTTCTCATAGGCCACGGTACATCTAGGTGGCACCTGGGTGAATAGAATATCGAGAACTATGAGCTTGTATTAGTATTTACTGTCTCAAATCATTGACATCTAGAACACGCACCTCTAATAGAGAAGAACACCATCTCCCCTTTGGGAGAAATCCTCTACCTTCTGGTTTTGTAGGATCACTATCCTCCTTCGCCTTTACTTTGTCTACTAAAGAAGATTTTAAACTATGAAACTACCTTCTCCAAATTAATAAGGTGAACTCCTAATCTAGCTAGCTTGTGAAGATCACAAACTAACTCTTTCTTTTCATCCTCCACATATGCAACACTACCAATCAAAAATCTACGAAAATCATCAGCCACTACATTGGCATTACCCAGATGGTACAAATAGTCATGTCATAATCTTTCAATTACTCTAACCAACTCCTTTGATAAAGATTTAGATCTTTCTAAATGAACACATATTGAAGATCTTGTGATCGGTGAACACATCTACATGAACCCCATAAAGATAGTGCCTCCAAATCTTTAAGGCAAAAATTATAGCTGCCAACTCAAAATCATGAGTCGGGTAATTCTTCTCATGAACATTGAGTTGTCTAGAAGCATAAGCTATAACCATACCATACTGTATCAACACATTCCATAGGACAACTCTGAAAGCATCAGAGTAAACTATAAACCCATTAGGACCCTCTGGTAGAGTCACAACTACAATAGAAGTGAGTCGAGTATTCAACTCCTAAAAACTTTTCTTGCATGCATCAGACCACTTAAACTTGACTTTTTTCTGAGTCAATCTGTACATAGGAGAGGCATTAGATGAGAAACCTTCAATGAACCATATGTAGTAACCGGCTACACCCTAGAAACTCCTAATGTCTGATGGAGAAATGGGTCAATGTCAGTTCCTAACTGCTTTAGTCTTTTGAGGAGCAACCTGAATGTCCTAACTAGAAATGACATGACCAAGGAATTCCACTGATTGCAACTAGAATTCATACTTGTTGAACTTAGTGAATAGCTAGTGATCTTTAAGAATCTGCAAGAAAATCCTCAGACGGTCTGCATGTTTATCTTACTTCGAGAATAAATGAGGATGTCATCTACAAAAATAATGATGAACATGTCCAAATACCATTTGAACACCCTGTTCATTAAGTCCATAAAAGCTGCAGAGGAATTCGTTAGTCCAAAAGACGTAACAATAAATTCATAGCGACCATATCGAGTTTTAAAGGTTATTTTTAAAATGTCACATTCTCTAATGATAGTTGAATCTGAGGTCTATCTTTTAAAAGCAACTGGCATCCTAAAGTTGGTTGAACAAGTCATTAATCCTAAGAATGGGATACTTATTCTTGATTATGAGTTTGTTAAACTAAAAGCAATCGATGTACTTTATGAGGGAATCATCTTTCTTACACACGAAGAGAATTGGAGTACCCCATGAAGAGATGTTGGGTCAGATGAAACCTTTTTCTAAGAGGTCTTTCAACTGGTCCTTCAATTTCTTAGGTTCAGCTGGAGCCATTCTGTAAAGAGTAATTGGAATAGGTTGGGTATCTGGAAGAAAGTCTATTCAAAAGTCTATTTCCCGATCGGGAGGGACTCTGGGAAATACTTCAGGAAACTCATTTATAACTTGAACTAGCTGAAGAGTTAGGGTTTCGAACTTACAATCCTTGACCCAAAGTAAATTACAGATTCAACCCGATCATCTTTCTGGCCTTAAGGTAAGAAACTAATCAACCAATAGGAGTTAAAGTACTACCCTTCTATTCTAAGACTGGTTCATTAGTAAATTAAAACTTAAGGACTCTAGTTATACAGTCGATTGAGGCATAATAGGAATGTAACTAACCCATCCCAAGAATGACAGCAAAATCAATCATATCTAACTTCACTAGATCAATCATGGTAATTTTCTAGAAAACTGAGATTGGGCAATTTTCGTATACCTTTTTAGCTATAAATGAGTAACCAATAGGAGTAGAGACTGAGAAGGGTTCTAAAATAGTTTTGGTACTAACACCAAAGTCTATTGCAATATAAGAAGTCACAAAGAAAAGTGTGGTTCCTAGATTTAGCAATGCATAAACATATATATTAAAGACTCACAATGTACCAGTGACTACATCTAGTAAGATATCTTGATCATGATGCGAAGAAAAGGCATAAAATCAATTATGGCGTTGACCACCACCCGTACTAGTAAAAGCACCCTGCTGAGCTAGATCACCTGAATGGACTTCTGAATTAGTAGACTGACCCTTATTACCCCCATTTCTATATCCGATAGAAGGGCAATCTCTCAACCTCTGGCCCATCTAACCACATCCAAAACAACCCTCCTTGCCAAGACAGCACTCACCTGGATAGTTCTTAGCACACTTTGGCCATGCTGGAAAAGTATGGCTGCCTGTGACACTATCCTGAGACTTTGAGCTTGATGCTATATACTTCTGATCATAATGAGGCCTAGGGGATGGTACACTATATGAAAAAGGTGTTGAAACTGAGAGTGATTACCACTACCCAATCTTTGTTGAGAATAGTCAAAGTTACCCGCTCCAGCCCTCTTAGTCTCCCTCTCCTTCTCTTTTATTTTCTATTCCTCAATTTGTTAGGCATGAGTCATAAGTCTGGAGATGTCCATTTATCCAATAAGCAAAAAGGCCCTGCACACCTTGAACACTAACTTTGATATGCCAGAAATAAACTTACTCAACTCTTGCAGAAACAATCTGTCTAGAAAGGTAGTCAAACACATCCTAATCAATTGGTCCTGCATCAATACGTCAGCTATCCTTTCATTGCTTAAACCACATTTGGGCCACCCCTTTAAACTGATAACAGGCAAAGTCTGTGTCCTCAAATAGAGTGATACCCATGACGAGTGATCTTCTAAATCTCATCAATGAAATCTTATGGGTCTTCCTCTAATTTTGAACCATAGAACTCTAGAGAGTTCATCCAAGTGAAGTCCCAGACTCTCATAGAAGCTGCATTCCCATTTGGGTTAGTAGGTGAAACAACTTGGTGATTGACCTGGTTGGCCATGGCCTGAGAAAGCACTTGAAAATCAGTCCTGAATTTGGCATGAGTAACTTATTTATTCAAGGGATCTGCTAGTTACCATTTCCATTCCTTCATCCGTTATCTCTTCTGGAAGGCATTTTCTGTAAACATGTAGAGCATAAAATAAAGGGAAAATTGAGTTTACACTCTATCGCATGATATGAACATAAAATAAGTGAGATTTTCCTAAAAAAAATTGTAGCCTCTCTCTCATAAATATGGTGTGCTTCATACACATGAACGAGACTCTACTAAGTGCGGCTTTTAGACACCCTAGGACACTTTAAACCTGATGCTCTGATATTAAGTTTGTCATGACCTTAGTTTACACCTTGGATGTAACACGGTGCTTAGATCCACAATTGACCCCAAGCTAACCCAAGGCATGGCATAACACTAATAACACTAAAAACAACTGAATAATATATGCGGAAGCTAACTAAATATAAGTGTGAACATACACATATACTAAAAACAACTTAAATGTGTAACTCTATATCTGAAAGCCTATACTAAATGATGAGTTGCTCGAACAAGTCTTTAGTAAATCTACAAATATCTGAAGCTAGCAGCAATATTAAAAAGAGAAATAAATCATGAGTTCTCATTCTCGAATGTTGAGGATTCGCCACTTATAACTGTTGGGATGGCACTAGAGTATACTAAGTGCGGGGCTGATGCTAAGAGTCCAAACCTATATCATATCATGACATAGAACAAAGAGAAGATATGCGATCATTACTTTGAATGTACTGAGCATGTGAGATATGTAACTGTAAAAATAAATAGGAAATGATAGAAATATTGATATACTGTACAGAATGCAAAGCTGAATACAAAAACTAAATAGTAGTACAATGAATTAATATGAAATACATTTATATCGACATACAATGATAATATGAAAAGTCATTGTTTAAAAGCAAGTAAGACTGAACTGAGGGGCATGTACAAATACTGAGTTTGAGTCTATGAGAGAGTCTGTTAGCTGACATAAACCATGTAAGCTAATATGGAGTCCAACATATACGCCCCATCGAGAGGACCTAATATACCTTGCCAGGGTATATATTCATAGATGGCATGGTACCACTAATAAAAAATGATGCCCAATTAGGATGGATAAGTAAACCTACTGTGGCGTGTAGTTTTTAGACTTGGGTACGCTGAACCCCAATCCAACTCGGTGCTAGTACTACTCACAAACTTGTTTTATGCTGATAGCTCATAGATACTAATGTTCTAAAATTAAATTAGAATATACTTTCTTTGAAAGTATCCTGAAGGTATGTATAACAAAAAATACTGATCATGCTTATTCATACTAATATATATTTTCACAAAAAGCTCTAGGATCGTGTATTCATAACATGCCAAGTTTTCTGAAAACATAACAAAATCATGTGGAAATAATGTAAAATCATATCAACTAGTAAAATCATGGAAAACTGAGTCATGCTAGATGTAAAAGTCATGATAAACATGTAATCATATTATAGAACCTATGAGAAGACTAAAAGAAAAGAGAAATTACAAGTTGAATGAGAACCCTAAACTTTTATGCATGTAAAACTAAGAATCTATGAGTTACTTGGGACACAATGGATGAAAAGATACCCATTGTTGAAATTCCAAATAATTGGAGTGAACAATTTTTGCTAGAAAGCTTGAATTTTGACTTGAGAGGAAGAACCTTAGTTTTTTCTTTGAGAGAACCTTAATTGCCTTTTTGTTTTCCTTCTAAGTGTAATAGAGTGAATGGGGAGAAAAGAGTAGACTATTCCCTATTTAATACCACTAATTTAACCCCCAAACAACGTAGTGTAGGAGTAGGATCTAGGGAAAATATGAAAGTACCCTATTTAAAACATAACTAATCTGGTAGAAAATAGTCATCAAGGATCAGAGTGTGATTCGTTACTAGAACTAACGAGTTGTCCAATGACTCATGTAGAGTGTAATATTTTTAAGGTTTGGGGAATGATTTACTCCCTACGACTCGCTAGGACTATTAACGAGTCGTGGTTGCGGCTCGTTGCCTATGGAGGGAATTGTTAACTCTTTGGTACTTCATTGGAATGAGTCATCTAACGTCTCATGGTCCACCCAAATGACTTGTTCTTGACTCATTTATAATGGGATGAAAATGATATCTTTATGAACTTTTGGCTTGATGCTTAGTATGGGTCCACCCAACGACTCATTGGTATTAACCATGACTCATAGTTTGAAACCGTTCTATGAAGTTTTTTGCTAGTTTCTACTCTATGTCTGAGATATAATCATAAGAAATTTTGGGGTGTTATAGAATATGAGGTTGCAATCTTAAATTATGTCGATCATGATATTGATTTGGCATATCAACTTGAGTTTGCTCATAGCTATCTGTGTGATGATGATATTGTGGATGAACAACCTGCAGGTACACTTTTGAGTAGTGATTGGGAGAGTATGAAAAGAATTGCTAAATTTCTTGAATTTTTGTTTAAGCTTACATTCAAGGTATCTAGATCACTACATTTTACATCAAATTTTCATTTTCTTGAAATTTGTCAAGTTGGTGTTTACTTGACAAAATTGATATCAAATGAAGATAGTGTTTTCGCTAAAATGGCAGCAAAGATGAAGGAGAAATTTGAGAAATATTAAGGTCACAAAAAAATGAATAAAATGTTTTGCATACCTTGTGGTTTGGATCCTTACCATAAATTTGCCACTCTTAGTTTTGCACTTAAGGAGATGTTTAGGGGGAAAGGGCTAGCTATAGAAAAAAATGTACAAGACTACATGCATTCATTGTTTGATGAGTATTCAAAGCTTGCTTCCAAATATAAAGGTGGTAAAAATTTTCAATAGAAGTAAAATGATCCAACAAGAGGTGAGAAAAGTAGTAAAAGGGTGAATGCTGATGATATTATTGGTAGAGTAAAGAAGAGAAGAAAGTTGTGATCGAAAGGGAAGAAAAGATTGAGAGACTATGGATGATGGTTGTAAAGTGAGTCATGTCGCGGCATTAAATCAGGAACTACTTGGGAGGCAACCCATGATTGTAATAGAGTTAGTTATTTTTATATAGTGTCACCTTTTTTTTTGTTTTTGTTTGTTTGTTTTGTAGATTAGGGAAAGTTTGAGTACCCAAAATCTAAGCTAAGGAGCATGATGGAAGCATAAGTATAGAGTCCCCTGGATCCCATGACGGAAATCTCAGAAAATGGAATGCTACTAGCTAGGCTTAGATGCCTCAGGGAGTATTTCTAACCCTTGTTCTTAATTTGATTTATGCTTTGGGGATATAGCATTATGTTAAGTGTGGGGTGGGAATATTACAATTTGTTTAGGGTAAAGTGCGCTATTGGATTTTGGTTTTGATTTAATTGCAAGTTCTTGACTAAATCTAAAAAAAATACAAAAAGATTTTATCTTTGTTTATTTTCAGTTGTTGTTGTTTTGTCCGTTTAGTAAAAGCACACTTCACCCACCCCTTGATTTTTCTTTTTTTTTCTTTTTTGAGAGGGCCCTTTGAACACAGTATTCCTTTTGATTTTTAAAAATTTCTATCATTTGGAATAAATAGAGATGCTCTTGCTAGGTGCTACACATGATTATTTGATGCAAGTTGGTGTTGAATTCTAAGGAATGATAAGAAAATTGAATGACTTCTGTGAGACACCTAGGTTCTTTGATCTGACTCTTGTGTGATGTTGGCTTAAATTTAAATTCTTGTAATTTCTTGGTTGAGAGTCTATAGAGATCCTTCTTGAGTGAAACATATGCAAAGTGTGAGTGAGGTTTTTATTGTAGTCCATGTTTGTATTTTGATGTATAAAACTTGCCCAGTGTGTTTGCAAAGAGAAAGAAAGAATGTTGAGTTTAGGAGATGATATAGGCATTTTTTTTATAGTCATGTTTTATATATGCTTTATCTACCCTTTATGCATGATCTTAGTTAGACCCATTGTGCCTTTAGCCCATTCTTTGATAGCCTCATATGTAGCTTATTCCTTTTCTTTCAATTGATGATAATTTGATCCAAAATTCCTAAGCACTTTAGTTGAAAAATTAAGATATTAAGGAGTGTAAAACTGAAGAAGGAAAAAGTGAAGTTGAAGCGCCAAAGTAATAACTGTGGGTGTGTTTAAAATTTTTATGTTTTGTTGGTGGAGAATAGTGTAATGAAAAGAAAAATCAATCAAAAGAAGTGAATCATGTGTTGATAGCAAATACTCCCTGCTAAAGATGTGTAAGCTAGCTTAAATAGATGGGGGCAAAAAAAAAGAGAGTTGTGAAGAAAAAAAAACAAAAAAGGGATGAAAAATAGGTTGGTTGGAGATGAGTTTAATGTACACAGTGGTGTATTAAAGCGCTTAGGGAAGATAGTCACTATTACTGGCCAGAATAGTAACTACCCATCCCTTAGCCTACATTACGAACTGTAAAGTCCAACTTTATTCTGAGTTTTTATGTTCTAATATTAGTAAAGTAGTACACTAAGGGCAAGCTTATGGTTCATCATATGTGGCATGAGAATTCTTTGTGAGAGTGAGCAAAATTCTATTCTTACACCCATCTTTGTGCTAAAATTGTGTGTTTGTGAGTGAATATGGGTGACTCTCTTGTTGTAAGGGTGCATGCTTAATAATGTATAGGTGACTTATATGATCTATTTTTTGATTAATGTGCATGAGTTTGCAAACTTGGTAGAGTCAATCCTCGAGGATAGGAGGTTTTAAGTAGTCATTCATGTGTTTGAAGTTGATAATGTGACATGCCGAATGTAGAACTTGCTATTCGTATAGTCGTTGTACTTATATCTTGAGTTTATTAGTTCAAGTAGTGGTGTTAGAGTCTTACTTGATTTTGATTAGTGTAAAGAGTTTTTTTGAGGACGAACAAGGCTTTAAGTGTGGGGTGGTGATCTTAGGCGTATTCATACCCTTAAGTGTCATTATCTAAGTATAAAGTGTTCTTTATGTATGTGTCTGCTAATTTTCACGTTTAGAGTATTTAAGGTGCATTTGAAACAATTCAAGAGCCAAAAAGAGCAAATAGAGATTAGACGAGATAACTAGTTAGGAGGGTGTAAGCTATGCTTGTTCTAGTATACTTTTGATGAGCTTTATTGTGTTGTATGGCCTAATGTTTATTATGATTTGATGCATGATACCATTGGAGAATCTATTAATCTAAATGAATCTTACACACAATCCACAAGGAGTATGAAAACAAGGAACGAGGAGAAAAGAAGCATAGAACAAGGATTGGACGAAGAACTCACATTGTGGAGTTGGCCATGCACCGCACCACCCAAAACATGGGTGGTGTCCATGTACGACACCCCCTATGGATAGGGTATACTGTTTTGGGTGTGCTATATTCATGCGCCGCCCCCTCTTGTCCATGCCATAGGCCATGCGATGCAACCTTCCCCCCCTCCCCCCCCCAAAACGACTAAAATTGGTTTTTCACGTGGTTTAAGTTGAGGGCAAAGTGGTCAATGCATATATTTCGTATAGGGAAGCCTATGGACGACCTAAAGGGCTATATAAATAGCATTTATCCATAATTACAAGTTTATCTTTGGATCACACACGAATTGGAGAGAACACAAGGCATCAAGGAGCTCAAACTAGGGTTCTTTGCTCTTTTATTTTTCTTTCTTGTAGTTTTACTTTATGAACTCATCTATAGTGATTCTTTGTAAGACTATGAGTGGATAAACAACCTCTTTCTGGGGTTGAGTCTACAACATTATTTCTTAATTATGGTTTACTAGTTTGGTTTATACGTTTATCATGTCATATGATTATTCTTGAGTTTTTGCTTGACTATTCTAAAGAGTCATGAACTTTAGGATACACCTAGGTCTCAAAACTAATTGTTCATAGGAGTGGAGGGATGGAATAAAGAATGTAGAAAGTGTGGATCATGTCTTTAATTGATTAAATACTAATTGTTAAAGGATGATTTGCGGTTAGGATAGAGATATACCTAAACGCCCCACTTGGCTAATAAAATGGGAAGATAACTTAGTGCATCCAAGTTAGAGACTCACATACCCGCTCAATGATATAGTTGTGAGACTAATTTGGATAGAATACTTAGAGGGTGACTATCCTCGAGTTATACTATCAACCTCGTAGATCAATAATCATGATAAACACCAACACCGGCTAGAAGCCATAGTTATGCATGAATGTGAAGTAGATACCTCAACCTTGGAACTCTCCATATATTGTTTACAGTCTAAATTTCATACCGTTGTTATTTCTATTACTCAATTTATAATAACAAAACTCAAACTTGTTTTGGTTGCAAATCACACTTGTTTAACTTAGATAGTAATACTTGAATTAGATTGTCTACTAAACACCAAGTCCCTGTGGGATCGATATTCAGCTCGCAAGAGTCACTTTATTACCTTCACAACCATGTACACTTGCGTGTGTATTTGGATGCAACATGAAAGCTTCTAGTTCAAGCTCTATGGTTATAGAAGATGGTGGTGACTTTTATGAGGAATTAAATAGATATACATCTGGATGTGGAAGAGCAAATTCTAATAAAGAATTGGATAAATATCTTGTAGAAGATATTGAAACTGGAAATGCCAATTTTGATATATTACTTTGGTGGAAAATTAACTCACCTAGATTCCTTTTTCTTTTTGAGATGGCTCAAGATGTTTTAGCTATTCCTATTTCCAGTGTGGGAATCTGAATGTGCTTTTAGTACTAAATGGCGCATTCTTGATTCATTTAGGAGTTCATTAACTCCTAAAATGGTACAAGCTCAAGTGAGTCTACAAGATTTTCTTTAGAGTGAATCAAAATTCATAAGTATTGAGAAAGATTTAGATTTTCACGAGCAACTTGAACAAGGTAAGAAAAGAACCAACCATTGATCTAAAATAGTGAACTGTTTATTTAATGTTTTTGTTTCTTGAGCCTTAACATGTTATTTTAATTTCCTTAGATTTGGCCAAACTTGTAAAATGATCTAGCATTGATGACATGTAGGATTGTAGATGGTTAAGAGATGAAACTTCGGTAAGTTAATTATTCAACTCCTACGTATGCATGTTCTAGTAACTTGTATTATGGTTAAGCTTTAACTTGTATTATTTATGCATGTTCCAGTAAAGAGTGTTCCAAATTTCTAGCGAAAATTTAAGTTGTATGCTGTAGTACTTTGTGTAACGATCTGTTACATCATTACTGAATTATTTGCTATAAAGGCATGAAAAATTTTAATTTTCATTCTCCAATATGAATTTGAGTCCAAAATAGCAATTACTTCATTCATTGTACCACCTCAAGCTTTTTAAGCTAATATTTGAGCTCTTTCTGATATGTGTAGATAAACTCGAATATAATGAAATTTATTTTTTCATAAGTATTAAGACCAATTCTTTAGTTTTGGAGTGCATTATGTATGAATTAAGGTCGTACAAAAACCCCAGCACAAAATTAAGTTGAAAGTGTCCTTACCAATTGAGTTTTGATCTATGTTTAAGTTAGGCTCAACTTCAAACGAGCACTCCTCCTAGAATATGAAGAGTTATGGGACTCAATACCCACCAAATTAAATACCCTGGAGTCTTCTTTCCAACTCTACCGACTATTCATTAATCTTCTTCCAGAGTAAAATATTGTGGTCATTTTACGGAAGACTATCTGTGTTGAAAACCTGAGGCCGCTACAACGAGATTGGGGTCACTATAGCAGGATTTAGGCAGTTTATATGTCTATTTTTGTCGAATTTCAAGTCCAAAACTCAAAAACCTCATTCCACGATCCTAGAGGGGTAATTTTCCAAGGTCTAGGATAAAAAATCTTTATTGAGATAAGATTTTTAATCCCTTTTAATATCAATTAATTCGTTCTTCTTCAAGAATCATTAGAATGGGAAATTATGGTGAAATTCTTGGGGATCAGAACCCTAGGTTAATGATATTATGGGGAAAAACCAATGGGTATGTGAAATATCACATAGAATTATTTCTAAATTGTAAACTAATGATTTCTAGCACAAATTTATTATTCTAAAACATGAATTTTGATGGTTGGGGATCTTGAATTCAATAAACATAGGATCTTCAGGATAAAAACTCCATTAATGGAGATGGGTTGAGTATGATAGAACTAGTTAATGGTTAAATGACCCTTGAGTAATGTTATAGAGTGTGAATATGGGTAGAAGTAGTGGGTTTGAATTCCTCAAGTATTAATTTAAAGAGTAATTGACTTATTAATCTTACAACTATTTCTTTATTAGATGATTGAGCATTCTGAGGCATAAAGGAAGGAAAAGAGCATTTTTAGTATAACTCGCTTGTTGATGCAACCGGGCGTCGAGGTAGGTTATGATTTATGAGTAGTAGACTCAGATTAGCTAAATGCATACACTATGTAGATTGGATGCATGATTTGGCCTTCGATCATGGAGTTTGGGTAAAATATGAAATTAATGATATAAAGATCAAATATGTGTGGTAATATGCTTATATATGAATCCCTTAAGGTGTAATATGTATTTGTATGACCTTCATGATGCATGGTAAAATATAATCTAAAGTTAATAATATAATGGTAATCCATTTGTGAGTGATGTGTTTTGAATTACATGTTCTCCTTACTGTAAATTGACCTAGCATGTTGAGTATGATGAGGGGAAAAGAGAAATGATGTTTTTGATCATAAGGTTATGAATTAGATGTTTTCCTTACTAAAAATTAGCCTAGAATGTTGAGTATGATTGGGGGAAAGATAAATGATGTTCTATCTTAAGCTTTTGAGAATGATTTGGCCAAACACTATAGCATAACCTGTCGTAAGATGAATAAACTAAGGTTACTATTGTATGTGAAATATTGACGGTGATTTAATAATGGTATAGAATTAAGATGGAAGTCAAGGAGTTAATGGTGTTGTAGCTAGGAATGAATTGTATATGTGTGGGAGTACGCATATATGTACATATTTATACAATTAGAGCTTAGACTCAATTTAATTGCGTGTACACTCTTAACTAACTATCTATTGATGGGTCTTTGGACATACTTGTTATTGATGAGTTGTTGTTTGATAATGCTTGAATAAATAAGATGTTGATTTGTCCTTGGGACTTGTTTGTAAGAGATAAAATGATGACTAATGGTTAATATACTAGAGTGTTAATAATGAACTTAATTGATGAACTTGCTCAATAATAATTACATGTATGCATATTAACTAAGTGTTGTTTGTTTGGTTGCAACATATGTTTTTAAATAGTGATTTTGGTTAATTGGCTTGGTTCAAGTTTTGTTTAATGATAAACTTACAAGATGAATTGTAATTGCAACTAGTACATGATTGTTGTTGTGAATTGATTATTGCTAAATGCATAATTGTCATTGAATTGATGGGTTGAGGCAGTATAAGGGTGTGGATGTTGGAATAGGGGTGGCAAAACTTAAGGTGGAATAAGGGTGGAAATACACATATGATGTCTATTCTAATTTTGGTACATGGACTGAGTTCATCCCCTACAGGTCATGGCTAGTAGGCAACCATAATGTATATACTATGGCAGGAATGTTTGATGATTTCTTGAGTCTACCAGTTTATGTTTGATGATATATTATGGTTCCTTATGTACACTGGTTATGTTGATGAGATGTTTTTATAGTTCCTTGTGTGAACTCATTAATGTTTTGTGATATACTATAGTTCCTTGTGCGAGCCAATCCTTGGTGTGATAATATGATAATGAAATTCTTGATGTCCTAAATGGCAAGATGAAACAGATGCAATTTACCCTTGTGTGAGATTATCTATATGAGCATCGAAAGGTTACTTGATAACTTGAATGTTTGCTTGATGAATTGAAAGCTTACTTGATGACTTGAATGTCTACTTGATGAATTGAAATCTTACTTGATGACTTGAATGTCGACTTGAAGAATTTAAAGCTTACTTGATAACTTGATTGCCTACTTGAAGAATTAAAAGCCTACTCGATGACTTGAATGTCTACATGATGATCTGCAAGCTTACTTGATGATTGAAATTCTAATTGATGATCATATATATTTTAATCAATAACAGTTTGTTCTAGCTATTGTACATAATTTCCATATTATTGGGTTGCCATGAATTATAGGTAGAGGATTATGATAGAGAATTGAAGATAAAATGCAAAAAGTCATCACCCATGGATTTTGGCGGATCGCCAAACTAGCCGGCGTATCGCCTAAGTAGAAGTTTCATCTCCCAAGTCAACAGATTTTCCATGTCCCAAATGAAGCAATTCGGTGATGAGGAGAAGAAGTTCGGCGAATCACCGAATAGTTCGATGAAGCATGATACCATCTCCAAAGTCACCAGATATAAATCACTAAAGCTTAAATTCAACCCCAGTTTGGAGATCAAGAGGCTATTTGGCGTATCATCGTGGACTTCAGTGATGCCGAGGTACCTTCCCCTAAGTAAGCACGATGGCATTTTTATAAATTCCTGGCCCATTTTTGGTTCAGCGATAAAAGACTTTTTGGCGGCTTTGAACCCTATTTTTTGTCAAATTTGAGATCTAGAAACTTGTAGTTGAAACCCTAAAGTTGGAATTTGGTTTATTGCTTGTTTGTTTGCTTTGGATTTGGATTTCACTTGTGAATATTTGGATTCAATGGAAGAATTCAATGAGAATATGGGTATAATTCATTTTTGTCTCACTATGTGTAGCTAAATTCCCCAACTTGGGGTTATGTATGATTGAGTAGTGATTATTGCATAGGTAGTGTTTATTTGCCTTTTTAATTGATTTATTGTCATGGGTTTGACCTTTACTCTGTGTTATCAACATAGAATTGGAGGTTGCAAACTCTAATTGGGCCTACATCCCTTATCATTCTTGACAAAGGGGATAAAGGTGAGGAGTAGTGGTCAACAATGACTTGATTTTTTATCATTTAATGATAGATCTTATTCATAAGGCTATCAAATTGAGGCTTTAGGCTGGTTATAAAGAAACACTCGTGAGGTGTTTGAAATAACCCACTTGTGAAATTAGATATTTTATTAAAAATTAGCATTAAGATCTAAGACCTAACCTATACATAATGATTTATTGAATTTAGGCAAACGTTCATTTACCCATGCATGTACTCACACTCATGAGGGCATAATTCCAAGTGACTTTAATCTTTCATTGCAAATTTCTAGTTCTCATTTTGCAAACCAAGCTTACAATTGATAATGTGATTTCAAAAATATTTGAAACAAATCCCCCATTTTATTTTCATTGCATTTTACACATTACGAGCAAACATATAGTGACTTATTACACTCAAAGGTGAACCTATCACCTTCATTCCCTTTGGGATCGACCCCAACGCAAGATATGGGTTAATATATTGCATAACTACCACATACATCCTTTCTAGAGTGTATTTGAGCGTTATCAAAAATAAAGTCGTTGCTAGGGAATAAAAGTTAGCATTCATTTTGTGTAGTGTTTTAAATCACTTATGTTAGCCGTAGTTTGAATTTACTTTATTTGTTGCTTTTTTTTTGCTTAGGTGAGAATATGAGCCAACATGGAACTATAAGTCAACATGGTAGCGATACTGCAACTTTCGACGGACAACTCGACGATGAGGGTCAATTGGGAGATGTCGGAAGGGCTAGTGCAATTCGCCTACACCTATGGTAGGCAACGCGGCCTTTCATTTCATGAGTGTTATGCTTCACTTGCTCCAAATGAAGGGGGTTTTCGGAGGTCAAGCACATGAGGATGCAAACATGCACTTGAAGAATTTCATAGACGTGTGTACTCCGTTTGAAATTGCAAATATTTCCCAAGAATCCATTTATTTGAGATTGTTCCCATTCTCTTCAATAGGAGAAATGGTTATTTGGTTGAGGGAGATTCCGAAGGTATCTATTACTTCTTGGATTGAGTTGACGGAGGCCTTCCTTGATAGATTTTTCCCATCGTCACATATGCTTCAACTCCGAGATTAGATTACAAACTTTCGCCAAGTGAGTGGTGAACCCTTGCATGAAGCATGGTTACGATTCTAGAAGAAATTATTCTATTGCCCAACCATGAGTTTCTAGATAAGATTTTGCTTAAAATATTCTATAGGTTTTTGGACTCATTGAATAAGACTGTGGAGAATAACTTGGCTGGAGGAGCTCTAATGAATCAAACCTTCGGAGTGACTATGGGATTATCAGACCAAATGTCAAAGCAAAGTACCTATTGGCACACACGAGATGTTGAGGTGGTCGTGGGCGTTCCCTCCGTGTCTTATGTGAGCCAATAACAAAGGAAAAAATATGAAGAGAAATACAAAAACATGGCCAAGGTCATGATACAAATGGATCTCTTAACAAAGCATGTCATGAGGCAACCCTAAAAGCGGTTAATGCCGTAACTTCAAGAGGAAATATATCTTATAAGGATGATGATGCTAATTCACTTGATGAAGAGATCCATTTCTTATCGAACCAAACGGGGGGTTCTCATCCTACCTACATGTAACACCCCGTAAGTTTCTGAGTCTAGTTGACTACCGTAACATTTATGGAAATATTTAAACATGAGAGATTTGATGAATTATACATTAATTTGTGGGCATTACTAAGTCTTGTGCCATTGGGCGCAAATGAGGCCCAAAAATCATAAGAAGACATGGCCCAAAAATGGCAATTTGACCCATTCTTCCATTACTCTTCCATTGACCAAGTAAACACACCAAATGTATGGATAAGGATCATTTTTAAGGGACTATATAAGTCAAGAAATCAGATTTTTATTTCATAAAAGCACACATGCCTTTTCTAACATTTTTCTCAAAAATTATCTCTCACACAAAACCCTAAGGCAACTGCTTGTTGGGCCAAGATCACTGTTTGGTAAGTGTTTATATTTATGGTTTAATATATTATATTCATGGAAGATGGTGTGGATCATGTTGGTTGTATTGGCAGAGATTTGGACAGTGTGCTATGTGTAAAACTGTCTATGTTTGCAATCGGAAAAAGGGTTTTGCCTTGTAACTTGAAAATAGACTTGTGGTATTGAAAGAAGTGAACTTTGTGGATTCAATATTGACATGTGAGATGTTATTATATCCTTAACTTGTTTTGATCTTGTACATAACGTTTTGGAATGGTTATTGTAAATTTGCTTATGGATTTAGTGACGTATTGAAAGGAAAGTGTGATTTTGGTGTTGTTTATGTGCGTTATGGAACCATGAGTGTTTTTTGGAATCCAAGTGACCAAATATATGTAAATAAAGGCTTACTTATGGATTTGGACCATGTATTACACAAAAGGACCCAAAAAGAACCCATTTTGGCCTATTTGGGCATCCGCCCCCGCAGACGAGGGCACCTGCGGGCGCAGATTCCAATGAAGGTGCCTCTGGTATCTTACAAAGTCCACTTTCAGGCTCACCTCAGCCACCTTCAGGCGTAGGTGGCTTCGTAAGTCAGCCCCAGGTTCAGTTTTGTACGTTCTCGCATCTATTTGGTCCCCGAAGGCCCCTATATCCTTTTTGGATGAAATTATCAACTTATGATACCATTTTAATGACTTTAAATTATCGTATGGAGGTATTTTGGACTATATTAAGTATGTATTGTTGTTCATATGTTTTTATAAAGAAGTAATTGTGACGAAATGATAATAAGAAAAGTAAAAAGGGTAAGTGTGGTGTGAAATACTATTAATGTATGATCTCTTGGTCAATGTGTGGAATGTTATGGTGTTGTTGATATGATAATGAAGTGGGCGTATTTTAAAGGGTGAAATGACATTATACGGCAGTCATATAGCTCATTGTCATTTTGTGTACTTGTACAGTAAATAGTTGTTAACGAGAGTTCCATTGTGAACTTGTATTGTAGAGTGAAACGTAAGTTAGGAGCTGGACTATTGTGTTCATATATATAGGCTTGTGTATTCATACTTGGAAGTGAAGGTATGTAAGTTTATTTTATCCGTATCCTTCTGCAGCATCTAGTAGATACTTTGACATATTAACTATTCCAATCTGAAATGTTCTAAGGTATCCTATTCCCGGTTACCAATTGTTGTTATCACATGTTTCCTATTCATTGAACAATTGTGAGTCACATGTCTCATATGCATTGACAAATGTCCCAAAGTTCCCATATTTCCAATAATGTTATGTTTCCAATAATGTTATGTTTCCAACAATGTTATGTTTCCAATAAGTTATGACTATCATTGTATCAATCTCAAAAGTAATGAATAAAGTAATGCACATGTGGTTAATGATTGATTATGGGTGGTAGCTTTGGGGGCGAAAGCCTAGCTCAAGCCGATCCCGAGATTATTGGATCAGGGGGTAGTCCTAGAGGCATAAGCCTAGCTCTGACCGAACCTGACAGGGGTAGCTCTAGAGGTAAGAACCTAGCTCGAGCCAAACCTGATATGTTGATTTATGGGTGGCAGCTCTAGAGGTAATAACCTAGCTCGAGCCGGACCCGATGTATTGATTTATGGGTGGTAGATCTAGAGGCATAAGCCTAGCTCGAGTCGATCCCAACATAACGTTATGTTATATAAAGACCCACTGATCAGTCAGGGCCTGGGTATATTGTGATACAAGTGATGATGAATAAGCATGGAAGTAATGAATCAAAGAAAGTAATGAAAGCAATATACATGGTGCCCAACATGCAGAATGTTAACTTACTCTTAATGATTATTCACTTGTATTTGAGTTCATTGATGTATTTACGTATCATACAGTTTCTTATGAGCCTTACATACTCAATACATTCTTCGTACTGACATCCCTTGTGGGACTTACCTTACTTGCTGCAGGCGTAGGTGCTAGTAGACCTCCACAGTAGGTTTCCAGTTATTTACGGATCTTTGGTGAGCTCCAGTTGGTTCGGGGCTTTCTGAGTCACAGTTGTATATGAGTTTTGGTATTGTATATGTTGTATAAAGCGGGACTTGTCTCGACTTTCAGTTGATCTTGTAAATGCATTTGTTAGAGGCTTTTGTAGACGTTTGTGGGTGTATGAATGTAAGAAGATACATGTCGTTTTTGACTTGATGGCCTCAACGGCCAAGTTTCACATATGTATATATATCACATGTTCCATGATTTTCTTTATTAGCCTTTTATGTTCTTACGTGATAGTGGTTTTTCCTATGGCATGCATATGAATGAATAGAAGCAAAGCTTGGTTCTCTCGGGCCTTATCGGCTACGGGTGCCAATCCGCCTCAATGGGGTTTGGGGTGTGACAAAAGAGGTATCAGAGCAGGTCGTTCTAAGGGTGTCTACAAAGCCGTGTCTGAGTAGAGTCTTACTTATCGATGTGTTGTGCACCACATATATAAGTAGGAGGCTACGGGACATTTAGGATATTGTTTCTTTTCTTCACTTCTAGATCGTGCAATAGAGCCAATGAGATAAGTGAAATCGTATCTAACCATTAGAATTGATTTTCTTTGATATAGTAACATTGCCGATCATAAGAAGAGGTAGAGGTAAAGGCAACACCTGACCAAGCTAGTCAAGGTGGAGCAAATGCTGAAATTTCATTGCGGTCTTCTTCTACTTTTCCAGCTCCGAAAGAGCCAGTCGGTAGAGAAGTACCTGCAGAACCACCAATGAATGCCACGGATCAGGATCTAAGAAATGCAATACATATGTTAACTCAATTAGTGGTGGCACAAAGTCAAGGAAGAGCACTTGCGGCATATAGATTGAAAGAAGAGGCGATATTGTGGAATGAAGATTGGAAGAAGTATCGCGGTATTGGTGCAATGCCACCTAATTGGGAAGAATTTAAAGCATTATTCCTTGATCACTATATTTCCTATGAGATTCGAGAGGCTCGTACAGATCAGTTCTTAAATCTCCGTCAAGGAAATCTGAGCGTTAGAGAATACAGTTTGCAGTTTAATTCCTTGGCTCGATATGCTCCGAATGTAGTGGCTACAATGACAGACAGAGTCCATCGATATGTGGACAGATTAGAGCCATACTTGGTAAGGGACTGCACCATTGCTACCTTGAACAAAGATACAAAGATATGGACATATCCAGAATACAGGCCTTCACCTAAAAAATGGAAGATCAAAGACAGAGAAGAAGGGCACATGAATCTGACAGAGGACAGTCCAAAAGGGCGAGACCTATGGGACAGTCTATGATGTCCCAAGGAGGACCTAGGCCTCGGATGTTACCTAGACCATCAATCTTCTATTCCACGGCAGGCGCTCACTCTCAATTTCGAGGGTTTAGACGTGGTCAATCTGGGTAGAGTAGTGGAGTTCACGGATCACAGGCAGCAGGATTTTCTCATCAGCAGTGTCAGCACTGCGGGCGTATTCATTCAGGTACATGCTGGATGGGAACAAATGCTTGCTTTTGGTGTGGTATGACAGGACACATGATGAAAGAGTGTCCCTAGAGGAGCATAGGTGGTATAGAACAACCGGCAGGATCGACTGTTGCGTCATCAACATCGGTTCCTTCTCTAGGCCAAGGTGTGCAGTCTGTTGGCCGTGGTAGAGGTGCCAGAGGCTCAGCCAGTACTAGTGGGGTCCAGAATCGCACTTATGCTTTAGTGGACCGACAGAATTCGAAGGCTTCTCCCGATGTCGTCACAGGTACATTATCCATATTTTCATATAATGTATATGCATTGATTGACCCGAGTTCTACATTGTCCTATGTTACTCTATTGATTGTTGTGAAATTTGCAAAAGCACCAGAATTATTAACTAAGCAAATTGAAGTATCTAAACCGGTTGGTGAATATATTATTGCAAAAAGAGTATATCGTAATTGTGTGGTAACTGTGTGTGGTCATAATACACTGGCAGGTCTTATTGAACTATACATGGTGGACTTTGATGTGATAATGGGAATGGATTGGTTGGCTTATTGTTATGCCACGGTAGATTGTCAGTCCAAGAAGGTATATTTTCATTTTCCACAAACGAATGTTCTTGAATGGAAGGGTGATGTAGGGGCACCAAGAGGAAAATTTATTTCCTATCTTAAGGCTAGGAAAATGATATCCAAGGGGTATATATGCCACTTAGTGAGAGTGCATGATATTGATACAGAACCACCAACTCCCCAATCAGTTCCAGTGGTCAATGAGTATCTTAATGTATTTCCAAAAGATCTTACAGGTTTGCTCCCAAAACAGGAAATAGAATTCGGCATTGATGTGATTCCAGGCACTCAGCCTATCTCTATTCCCCCGTATAGAATGGCTCCAGCAGAATTGCGTGAATTGAAGGAGCAATTGAAAGATTTGCTGGATAAGGGTTTCATTAGGCCTAGTATGTCCCCATGGGGTGCACCGATATTGTTTGTGCGGAAGAAAGATGGCACATTGAGAATGTGCATTGACTATCGGCAATTGAATAAGGTAACGATCAAGAACAAATATCCCCTCCCTCGAATTGATGATTTGTTTGATCAGTTACAGGGTGCCAAGTGTTTTTCAAACATTGACTTGAGGTCGGGTTACCATCAAGTCAGAGTTAGAGAAGAAGATGTACCCAAGACAGCCTTCCGAACACGGTATGTCCATTATGAATTTTTAGTTATGTCATTTGGACTAACAAATGCCCCAGCTGTGTTCATGGATTTGATGAATAGGGTGTTTAAGCAATTTCTAGATGTGTTCGTGACGGTATTTATAGATGACATCCTGGTTTATTCAAGATCACCAGAGGACCATGCTAATCACTTATGCCAGGTGTTATAGATTCTTTGCAAGCGTAAGTTGTATGCAAAGTTCTCTAAGTATGATTTTTGGTTAAAATCCATCACATTCTTGGGTCACATTGTGTCAGATGAAGGGATACAGGTTGATACACAGAAGATTAAAGCGGTGAAATATTGGCCAAGGCCTATGACACCCACAGAGATTCGTAGTTTTCTTGGATTAGCAGGGTATTACAGAAGATTTGTGGAAGGTTTTTCTTCCATTGCTGCACCTCTAATAAGCTTACACACAAGGCAGTTAAATTTCAGTGGAATGATGCGTGTGAGAAAAGTTTTCAAGAGCTGAAAGATAAATTGACTTCTACACCGGTGCTAGTACTTCCGGAAGGCACCGAAGGTTATGCAGTATATTGTGATGCATCCAAAATTGGCCTAGGGTGTGTATTGATGCAACACGGTAATGTCATAGCATATACCTCACGACAGTTGCGGCCACATGAGAGAAACTATCCCACACATGATCTTGAATCGGCAGCAGTAGTATTTGCTTTAAAGATATGGCGTCATTATTTGTATGGAGTTCATGTTGACATCTATACTGATCACAAAAGTTTACAGTATATCTTTAAACAAAAGGAACTCAATTTGAGGCAACGACGGTGGCTTGAGCTATTGAAAGATTATGATATTGATATTCTATATCATCTAGGAAAAGTAAATGTGGTAGTTGATGCATTGAGCTGCAAGGCAATCGGAGGCACTAGTGGCCAATTGACAGAAAAGCATGATTTAGCCAAAGATCTACATCAATTAGCTAGTTTGGGGGTTCGTCTTCTTGAATCCTCAGATGAAGGAGTTATTGTACAAAATGCAGTTGAATCTTTACTAATAGCTGAGGTGAAAGAGAAGCAATTTGCAGATCCTATGTTATTGCAGCTAAAGGAAAATGTACAACAGAATTTGACAAAGGCATTTGATCTTACACAAGAAGGGGTGATTCAATGCCAAGGTAGATTATGTGTACCAGATGTAGATGAGTTGAGGAGACGAATTATGAAAAAGGCGTATCATTCACGCTATTCTATTCATCCGGGTGCTACTAAAATGTACCATGATTTAAAAGAAGTGTATTGGTGGGGAAATATGAAGAAGAACATTGCAGAATTTGTCGCTCAATGCTCGAATTGTCAACAAGTAAAGGTAGAGCATCAAAAACCAGGAGGTTACAAGCAATGTATCAATCTTCCAGTCTGGAAATGGGATATGATTAATATGGACTTCATTACAAGTTTGCCTCGTACACTGCGGAAGTTTGATTCTATATGGGCTATCGTTAACAGGCTTACCAAGTCAGCACATTTTCTACCAGTCAAGACCACCTATACAGCTGAAGATTATGCAAGATTGTATGTGAAGGAAATAGTATGGTTACATGGGATTCCGATCTCCATTATATCAAATAGGGGAGCACAATTTACTGCGCATTTTTGGAGATCTTTTCAGTAGAGTCTGGGTACACAAGTGAATCTGAGTACGGCTTTCCATCCTCAGACAGATGGACAAGTAGAACGTACTATTCAAACACTTGAAGATATGCTACGAGCTTGCACGTTAGATTTTCAAAGCAGTTGGGATGACCATTTGCCTCTTATTGAATTCTCTTACAACAATAGCTATCATTCAAGTATTAAAATGGCATCTTATGAAGCTTTGTATGGAAGGAAATGTAGATCACCAATTGGATGGTTTGAAGTGGGCGAAACTGCTTTACTTGGGCCAGATCTTGTTCATCAGGCTATGGAGAAAGTTAAAGTGATCCAATAGCGGCTACAAATGGCCCAAAGTTGACACAAGTCCTATGTTGATGTTAGAAGAGGAGGGCTCGAATTCGCCATAGGTGATTGGGTATTTTTGTGTAACACCCTGTATATTCCCAACCCTACGTGACGACGTTGAACAACGGTTACTCAAGTGTTGAGAGTCAAAAATATTTATGAGATAATTGATATTGGGCCTAGTACGTGGGATTAGACCTTTGTAGAAGGTGAAACACCCGTATGTTGTCGAATCTATACGACTACGTGTACACTTATGAAATTAGTTAAACATGAGGGATTTGATGAATTAGACATTAATTTGTTGGGTATGAATGAGTCATGATCCATTGGTCCAAATGAGGCCCAATACAAGAGCAAAAGACTTGGCCCAATGGGGCAAAACATGATCTAATCTTCCATTTGACTAATCAACCATGCATTTAATGCCAAGAGATGGATAAGAGTGACTTGAGGGACCTATATATATATAAGGAATTATACATAAAATTTGGTGGGCTAAAGAAGTCTTGAGTCATTGGGCTCAATGGAGGCCCAAAATTAATGTAAACACATGGCCCAAATGAAGGAATGACCCATTCTTGCAAGACCAAGTTGCTATAACATGATTGGACCAAGTGTTTGGTAAATCAAGGACCATTAGGGGACTATATATATGAGGGAAAATCAGATTTTATTCATTTGTTACCCCCATGCCTTTTCTAGAATTTTCCCAACATATCCTTATCTCATACAAACCCTAGGCCTTCATCCCTTGGACGAAGATCCTCATCTTGCAAGACTTGGTAAGTGTATATTATTATGGTTTAATATATTTTATGCATAGAATATGGTTTATATCATGTTGGTTATGTTGGTGAAGTGTGAGAAGTTCACTATGTGTAAGACAATTTGTGTTTGTTAAATCGGAGAATGGTTTTGCCTTGTAAACTTGAACATAGACTTGTGTTCTTGAAGGAAGTGAATATGATGGAGTTAATATTTACATGTGAGATGTGATTATAGTATTTCCTTGTTTTGTCATGGTGTATAATGTTTGGAATTGTTGTCGTAAATTTGGTTATGGATTTGGTGACGGATTAAAAAGAAAGTGAGGTTTTGGTGATGTTTATGTGTGTTGTGAGACCATGGATGCTTTTTGGAATGTAATAGGATCAAAAATATGTTAAAATAAGTTTAGTTATGATCATGGACCATTCATTGCATAAAAATACCCAAAAGAGACCCTTTTTGGCCGAAACGGGCACCCGCCCTCGCAGACGAAGCACCTGCGGGCGCAGGTGCCAACGCAGGTGCCTCTGGATACTGCCAAAGGTCACCTTAGGACGTATTTCATCCACCTTCAGGCGCAGGTGGCTTAGCAGGTCGTCCCAGAACTCCGAATTGCTTGTTTTTGCATCCCTTTGGCCCCCCGAAACCCCTATACCCTTCATGGATGCAATTATCGACTTATGGTACCTTTTAAATGACTATAAAGGAGTATACCGGAGTTATTTTGAATGGTATAAAATATGTATTGATGTTAAAGTGTTATTGTGAAAACTATCGAGTGACTTGACGGAAAAAAGGTAACGTAGTGTTAATATGGGAGTGTAAAGTGTAAAGTTGGTGTGAAATGTTATTGGTTTGTGATGTCTTGGTCAATGTGTGGAGTGTTATGGTAGTTTTGTCATGTTGATGCAATAAATGGTATCGTCATAGGGCGAAACGACATGCTAAAGACAACTATGTAACTCATTGTCGTCTTATGCACTTGGAATGTAGCTTGTGGTTAATGTTGGTTCCGTTATGTACCTGTGTTGTAGAGTAAGACGTAAGGAAGGAGATGGATTATCATAATCATTTATAGGATTGTACTTTAATATTGAGGACATAAGGTATGTAAGGTTACTCTTTCCATATCTTTCTACAACATATTGTTCCTATTGACATTGGACTTGTTTCAATTCCGAGAGGCTTGAAGTATAGTAATTCAGGTTGACATATATTGTTATCCATATGTGTCCTATTCTTAGGTGACTTATGATTCACTTATCTCTTGTTCATTGATTGAAGTTCCAAAAGTTTCATAATGTGGTAATTCCTAAAAGGGACTATCTCAGAGAGTAATGAGGTTAAGAGACAGAGAGTAATGAGGTTAAGAGACAAAGAGTAATGAAGTTAAGAGAGTTTATTTATTCTTGAATATCTTTTCCAATCATGTTATGTTCCAAAAGTCTAATAACTTTATGATTATGTTTGTACCAATCTCTCACAAGTAAAAGTACCAATCTCACAAGAGTAATGAAGAAAGTAATGTGCAAGCTAATACATCTATTCCTCAATAAGTAAAGATGTCAATCTCATGAAGTAAAGGAGCGAAGTGAATGTGTATATGAGTGTGTTTCAAATAAGTCTATGATCCTCAATGTCTCAATCACTCTTAAGAATGGAAGTAAGAATAACAAGATAAAGAAGTGTTGTATAATTAATAAGTAAGCTTGGGTGGTATCCCAGGGGTTGAAATACCTAGCATGGGTCGATCCCAATAACACGGGTGGTATCCCAGGGGCGACATGAAAGCCTAGCATGTGTTCACATAACATAACATCCCAGGGGTGATAAGCCTAGCATGGGTTAATGACATCCCAGGGGCGACACGAAAGCCTAGCATGGGTTCACATAACATAACATCCCAAGGGCGATAGGCCTAGCATGGGTTAATGACATCCCAGGGGTGACACGAAAGCCTAGCATGGGTTCACTTAACATCCCAAGGGTCAAAGTACCTAGCATGGGTTAATCTCATCCCAGGGGATACAGAATAGCCTAGCATGGGTATAACAATAAAGATGAATGAATATGAAGACAAGAGAAGTAAAGAACGTAAAATACATGGTTCCCCACCAAAGAGTGGATGTAGTAATTAACCCACCAAAGAGTCGATGTAGTTAATAACCAAGAAGATGAATAATAATGATGATGAGCGTAAAGGAAAAGAAAGAATCCCTTGAATAGAAGAAGATTTTGAAAAGAGGAGAAGAGTCTCTTGAGTAAAGGAAAATTTCTCTTGAGTGAAGATGTGTATGAAAGATATTATATGAATAATAAGGATGTAAAATGAGTGATCTAAAATAACAATAACAGTAGAAATATTCATGATTTCCTCACATACAAAAAGAGAGTTTATTCACAATTACTATTTCTCTTATACTGACTCCGTTGTTGTTATTATTACATATGATGAATCTCCTATGAGCCTTACATACTCAGTACATTCTTCGTACTGACCCCCTCGGGGGACTTACCTTACATGTTGCAGGTGCAGGTACTAGTAGACCTCCATCGTAAGTTGACAGTATTTGCAGATCTTTGGTGAGCCCCAGTTGGTTCGTGACTTTCCGAGTCACAGTTGTATGGTTGTTTTGATGTTGTAAATGTTGTATAAAGTGGGGACTTGTCCCAAATTTAATATGTTTATGTGTGTACTCTTGTTAGAGGCTTTTGTAGACATATGTGGGTATGGGAATGCAAGAGACGTATGTTCATTTTGACTTGATGGCTCTAACGACCATAGTTTCATATAATGTACATGTTTTCCATGTCTTCCACCAAGGTCATTTTATATTTCATCAGTTACATGAGATAGTATGTTATTCGTAAAGAGGCATGCATATGAATAGACGTGAGTAAAGATTGGTTCTCTCGGGCCATATCGGCTTCGGGTGCCAATCACGCCTCAATGGGGTTTGGGGTGTGACAAAAGTGGTATCAGAGCAGGTCGTTCTAAGGGTGTCTACAAAGCCATGTCTGAGTCTTACTTATCGATGTGTTGTGCACCACATTTATAAGTAGGAGGCTATGGGACATTTAGGATGTTGTTTCGTTTCTTCACTTCTAGGTCGTGCAATAGAGCCAGTGTTGTTAGTTGAATTGTAGTTGACCATGTTGATTGTTATTCTTTGGTATAGGAAAATGCCAATAACAAGAAGAGGTACACGAAAATATAAGCAGGTAGGTATGCCTGTCGGTAAGTTTAGTATAGTGCAAAGAACATATCGTGATGGTATAATAGATGTTGTGATCATAGATGAGAAAATACTCTTGACAGTGTCACCAATGAAAAAGGGTAAGTGGACTTGGAAAGAAAGGGTGTGAAATGTGCCGGACGTGCATGAGAGTTTCCTTCCATATTGTTCTCATTGACAATATACAAAGTTCGGAGGATCTCACTAGGAAAAGATACCTATTGCTATTCTAGATTGACAAGTGCAAAGGTTAATAAATAGAGACATAACTTCCGTAAAAGGTATTTGGAGAAATCAACGAGTCGAGTAGATAACATGAGAAGCTGAAAAACAAATGTTGAGACCAATATAGCCATCATTGTTCCAAACAGAAGCAAAAAGTTCAAAGTACAAAAGTGGAGGAAGACTGAGTAAGGCATTTGATGTACATAAGACGATGTTGTTAACATTCGAGGATGAATGTTCCTAAGGAGGGGGGGGAGAATGTAACACCCCGTATGTTCCCAACCCTACGTGACGACGTTGAACAATGGTTACTCAAGTGTTGAGAGTCAAAAATATTGATGAGATAATTGATATTGGGCCTAGTACGTGGGATTAGACCTTTGTAGGAGGTGAAACACCCATATGTTGTCGAATCTATACGACTACGTGTACACTTATGGAATTAGTTAAACATGAGGGATTTGATGAATTAGACATTAATTTGTTGGGCATGAATGAGTCATGAGCCATTGGGCCAAATGAGGCCCAATACAAGAGCAAAAGACTTGGCCTAATGGGGCAAAACATGATCTAATCTTCCATTTGACTAATCAACCATGCATTTAATGCCAAGAGATGGATAAGAGTGACTTGAGGGACCTATATATATATATATATAAGGAATTATACATAAAATTTGGTGGGCTAAAGAAGTCTTGAGTCATTGGGCTCAATGGAGGCCCAAAATTAATGTAAACACATGGCCCAAATGAAGGAATGACCCATTCTTGCAAGACCAAGTTGCTATAACATGATTGGACCAAGTGTTTGGTAAATCAAGGACCATTAGGGGACTATATATATGAGGGAAAATCAGATTTTATTCATTTGTTACCCCCATGCCTTTTCTAGAATTTTCCCAACATATCCTTATCTCATACAAACCCTAGGTCTTCATCCCTTGGACGAAAATCCTCATCTTGCAAGACTTGGTAAGTGTATATTATTATGGTTTAATATATTTTATGCATAGAATATGGTTTATATCATGTTGGTTATGTTGGTGAAGTGTGAGAAGTTCACTATGTGTAAGACAATTTGTGTTTGTTAAATCGGAGAATGGTTTTGTCTTGTAAACTTGAACATAGACTTGTGTTATTGAAGGAAGTGAACATGATGGAGTTAATATTTACATGTGAGATGTGATTATAGTATTTCCTTGTTTTTTCAGGGTGTATAATGTTTTGAATAGTTGTCGTAAATTTGGTTATGGATTTGGTGACAGATTGAAAAGAAAGTGAGGTTTTGGTGATGTTTATATGTGTTGTGAGACCATGGATGCTTTTTGGAATGTAATAGGATCAAAAATATGTTAAAATAAGTTTAGTTATGATCATGGACCATTCATTGCATAAAAATACCCAAAAGAGACCCTTTTTGGCCGAAACGGGCACCCGCCCTCGCAGACGAAGAACCTGCGGGCGCAGGTGCCAATGCAGGTGCCTATGGCTATTTCCAAAGGTCACCTGCAGATGCAGGTCATCCACCTGCGGGTGCAGGTGGCTTAGCAGGTCGGCCCAGAACTCCGAATTACTTGTTTTTGCATCCCTTTGGCCCCCCGAAACCCCTATACCCTTCATGGATTCAATTATAAACTTATGGTACCTTTTAAATGACTATAAAGGAGTATCCTGGAGGTATTTTGAATGGTATAAAATATGTATTGATGTTAAAGTGTTATTGTGAAAACTATCGAGTGACTTGACGGAAAAAAGGTAACGTAGTGTTAATATGGGAGTGTAAAGTGTAAAGTTGGTGTAAAATGTTATTGGTTTGTGATGTCTTGGTCAATGTGTGGAGTGTTATGGTAGTTTTGGCATGTTGATTCAATGAATGGTATCGTCATAGGGCGAAACAACATGCTAAAGACAACTATGTAACTCATTGTCGTCTTATGCACTTGGAATATAGCTTGTAGTTAATGTTGTAGAGTAAGACGTAAGGAAGGAGTTGGATTATCGTAATCATATATAGGATTGTACTTTCATATTTAGGACATAAGGTATGTAACGTTACTCTTTTCGTATCCTTCTACAACATGTTGTTCCTATTGACATTGGACTTGTTTCAATTTCGAGAGGCTTGAAGTATAGTAATTCAGGTTGACATATATTGTTATCTATATGTATCCTATTCTTAGGTGAATTATGATTAACTTATCTCTTGTTCATTGATTGAAGTTCCAAAAGTGTCATAATGTGGTAATTCCTAAAAGGGACTATCTCAGAGAGTAATGAGGTTAAGAGACAGAGAGTAATGAAGTTAAGAGATTCTATTTATTCTTGAATATCTTTTCCAATCATGTTATGTTCCAAAAGTCTAATAACTTTATGATTATGTTTGTACCAATCTCTCACAAGTAAAAGTACCAATCTCACAAGAGTAATGAAGAAAGTAATGTGCAAGCTAATACATCTATTCCTCAATAAATAAAGATGTCAATCTCATGAAGTAAAGGAGTGAAGTGAATGTGTATATGAGTGTGTTTCAAATAAGGCTATGATCCTCAATGTCTCAATCACTCTTAAGAATGGAAGTAAGAATAACAAGATAAAGAAGTGTTGTATAATTAATAAGTAAGCTTGGGTGGTATCCCAGGGGTTGAAATACCTAGCATGGGTCGATCCCAATAACACAGGTGGTATCCCAGGGGCGACATGAAAGCCTAGCATGTGTTCACATAACATAACATCCCAGGGCCGATAAGCCTTGCATGGGTTAATGACATCCCAGGGGCGACACGAAATCCTAGCATGGGTTCACATAACATAACATCCCAGGGGAGATAAGCCTAGCATGGGTTAATGACATCCCAGGGGTGACACGAAAACCTAGCATGGGTTCACATAACATAGCATCCCAGGGGCGATAAGCCTAGCATGTGTTAATGACATACCAGGGGCGACACGAAAGCCTAGAATGGGTTCACATAACATAACATCCCAGGGACGATTGGCCTAGAATGGGTTAATGACATCCCAGGGGCGACACGAAAGCCTAGCATGGGTTTACTTAACATCCCAGGGGTCAAAGTACCTAGCATGGGTTAATCTCATCCCAGGGGCTACAGAATAGCCGAGCATAGGTAGAACAATAAAGATGAATGAATATGAAGACAAGAGAAGTAAAGAACGTAAAATACATGGTTCCCCACCAAAGAGTGGATGTAGTAATTAACCCACCAAAGAGTCGATGTAGTTAATAACCAAGAAGATGAATAATAATGATGATGAGCGTAAAGGAAAAGAAAGAATCCCTTGAATAGAAGAAGCTTTTGAAAAGAGGAGAAGAGTCTCTTGAGTAAAGGAAAATTTCTCTTGAGTGAAGATGTGTATGAAAGATATTATATGAATAATAAGGATGTAAAATGAGTGATCTAAAATAACAATAACAGTAGAAATATTCATGATTTCCTCACATACAAAAAGAGAGTTTATTCACAATTACTATTTCTCTTATACTGACTCCGTTGTTGTTATTATTACATATGATGAATCTCCTATGAGCCTTACATACTCAGTACATTCTTCGTACTGACCCCCTCGGGGGACTTACCTTACATGTTGCAGGTGCAGGCACTAGTAGACCTCCATCGTAAGTTGACAGTATTTGCAGATCTTTGGTGAGTCCCAGTTGGTTCGTGACTTTCCGAGTCACAGTTGTATGGTTGTTTTGATAATGTAAATGTTGTATAAAGTGGGGACTTGTCCCGAATTTAAGATGTTTATGTGTGTACTCTTGTTAGAGGCTTTTGTAGACATATGTGGGTATGGGAATGCAAGAGACGTATGTTCATTTTGACTTGATGGCTCTAACGACCATAGTTTCATATAATGTACATGTTTTCCATGTCTTCCGCCAAGGGCATTTTATATTTCACCATTTACATGAGATAGTATGTTATTCGTAAAGAGGCATGCATATGATTAGATGTGAGTAAAGATTGGTTCTCTCGGGCCATATCGGCTTCGGGTGCCAATCACTCCTCAATGGGGTTTGGGGTGTGACTTTTTGAAGGTGTCACCGATGAAAGGGGTAATGCAATTTGGAAAGAAAGGAAAATTGAGTCCACGTTATGTAGGCCCATATGAAATTGTTAGAAGATATGGGCAAGTTGCGTATGAGTTGGCACTACCCCAAGAACTCTCCACAGTTCATCCAGTATTTCATGTTTCGATGCTTCGAAAGTGCATAGGGGATCCATCTCATTTTACTCCTATTGATGATGTACAGGTTACAGAGGATCTTACCTATGAGGACATACCTATTGCCATTCTGGATAGACAAGTGAAGATGTAGAGGAATAAAGATGTCGCTTCCGTAAAGGTACTTTGGATAAATCAGCAAAAAGAAGAGGTCACATGGGAAGCTAAAGAAATGATGAAGTCAAAGTACCCTCATTTGTTTCAAATGGAAGAACAAGTTCAAGATGAGAGATCGGAACAGTGACAATTAAGTATTTATAAGCATTGAGTATATATATATATGATAACATGAGAAAAGTCCTTAGACTTTCCATTGTGTGTGCATTGAATAATGCCACTAACATTCGAGGACGAATCTTTCTAAGGGGGGAAGAATGTAACACCCCATAAGTTTCTGAGTCTAGTTGACTACCATAACATTTATGGAAATATTGAAACATGAGAGATTTGATGAATTATACATTAATTTGTGGGAATTACTAAGTCTTGTGCCATTGGGCTCAAATGAGGCCCAAAAATCATAAGAAGACATGGCCCAAAAATGGCAATTTGACCCATTCTTCCATTACTCTTACATTGACCAAGTAAACACACCAAATGTGTGGATAAGGATCATTATAAAGGGGCTATATAATTCAAGAAATCAGATTTTTATTTCATAAAAGCACACATGCCTTTTCTAACATTTTTCTCAAACATTATCTCTCACACAAAATCCTAAGGCAACTACTTGTTGGGCCAAGATCGCTCTTTGGTAAGCTTTGGTAAGTGTTTATATTTATGGTTTAATATATTACATGCATGGAAGATGATGTGGATCATGTTGGTTTTATTGGCAAAGTGTTGGACAGTGTGCTAGGTGTAAAACTGTCTATGTTTGCAATCGGAAAAAGGGTTTTGCCTTGTAACTTGAAAATAGACTTGTGGTATTGAAAGAAGTGAACTTGGTGGATTCAATATTGACATGTGAGATGTGATTATAGCCTTAAATTGTTTTGATCTTGTACAGAACATTTTGGAATGGTTATTGTAAATTTGTTTATGGATTGGCAACGAAGTGACCAAATATATGTAAATAAAGGCTTACTTATGGATTTGGACCATGTATTACACAAAAGGACCCAAAAAGAACCCATTTTGGCCGATTTGGCCATCCGCCCCCCCAGACGAGGGCACCTGTGGGCGTAGATGCCAACGCAGGTGCCTCTGGCATCTGCCAAAGGCCACCTGCGGGCGCAACTCAGCCACCTGCGGGCGCAGGTGGCTTCGCAGGTCAGACCCAGGTTCGATTTTGTATGTTCTCGCATCTATTTGGTCCCCGAAGGCCCCTATACCCTTTTTGGATGAAATTATCAACTTATGATACCGTTTTAATGACTTTAAAGTGTCGTATGGAGGTATGTTGGACTATATTAAGTATGGATTATTGTTCATATGTTGTTATAAAGAAGTAATTGTGATGGAATGATAATGAGAAAAGCATAAAGGGTAAGTGTGGTGTGAAATGCTATTGATGTATGATCTCTTGGTCAATGTGTGAAATGTTATGGTGTTGTTGATATGATAATGAAGTGGGTCATATTGTAAAGGGTGAAATGACGTTATACGGCAGTCATATAGCTCATTGTCGTTTTGTGTACTTGTACGGTAAATAGTTGTTAACGAGAGTTCCATTGTGAACTTGTATTGTAGAGTGAAACGTAAGGAAGGAGCTGGACTATTGTGTTCATATATATAGTCTTGTGTATTCATACTTGGAAGTAAAGGTATGTAAGGTTATTTTATCCGTATCCTTCTACAGCATCTAGTAGATACTTTGACATATTAACTATTCCAATCCGAAATGTTCAAAGGTATCCTATTCCCGGTTACCAATTGTTGTTATCACATGTTTCCTATTCATTGAACAATTGTGAGTCACATGTCTCATATGCATTGACAAATGTCCCAAAGGTCCCATGTTTCCAATAATGTTATGTTTCCAATAATGTTATGTTTCGAACAATGTTATGTTTCCAATAAGGTTATGACTATCATTGTATCAATCTCAAAAGTAATGAATGAAGTAATGCACATGTGGTTAATGATTGAGTATGGGTGGTAGCTTTGGGGGCGAAAGCCTAGTTCAAGCCGATCCCGAGATTATTGGATCAGGAGGTAGTCCTAGAGGCATAGCCTAGTTCGGACCAAACCTGACAGAGGGCAGCTCTAGAGGTAAGAACCTAGCTCGAGCCGAACCTGATATGTTGATTTATGGGTAGCAGCTCTAGAAATAATAACCTAGCTCGAGCCGGACCCGATGTATTGATTTATGGGTGGTATCTATAGAGGCATAAGCCTAGCTCGAGCCGATCCCAACATAACGTTATGTTATGTAAAGACCCACTGATCAGTCGGGGCCCAGGTACATTGTGATACAAGTGATGATGAATAAGAATGGAAGTAATAAATCAAAGAAAGTAATGAAAGCAATATACATGGTGCCCCACATGCAGCATGTTAACTTACTCTTAATGATTATTCACTTGTATTTGAGTTCATTGACGTATTTACGTATCATACAGTTTCTTATGAGCCTTACATACTCAGTATATTCTTCGTACTGACGTCCCTTGTGGGACTTACCTTACTTGTTGCAGGCGCAGGTGCTAGTAGACCTTCACAGTAGGTTGCCAGTTATTTGCGGATCTTTGGTGAGCTCCAGTTGGTTCGGGGCTTTCCGAGTCACAGTTGTATATGAGTTTTGATATTGTATATGTTGTACAAAGCGGGGACTTGTCCCGACTTTCAGTTGGTCTTGTAAATGCATCTATTAGAGGCTTTTGTAGACGTATGTGGGTGTATGAATGTAAGAAGATACATGTCATTTTTTACTTGATGGCCTCAACGGCCAAGTTTCACATATGTATATATATCACATGTTCCATGATTTTAGTTATTAGCCTTTTATGTTCTTACGTGATAGTGGTGTTTCCTATGGCATGCATATGAATGAATAGAAGAAAAGCTTGGTTCTCTCAGGCCTTATCGGCTACGGGTGCCAATCCGCCTCAATGGGGTTTGGGGTGTGACACTACAAAAGGCAAGGCAGGAATCAAGATTTGAAGGATTGAGATTGGAGAGATTGGGATCGTGATTGTGATTGAAGTTATAAGGAAAGAGAGATAGATCATAATTATAGGGATAAAGAGCGTGATCGTGACTGATACATTCCCCATCATAATATACAAAAGGGCAAAGAAGCCTCCTCCATTGATCTGGAAAGTTACAAGAAGGAAGACATGCTTGCTAGAATAGTCATGGGAGTTGAAGAGATTGACAAGATGCTCAAAGAAATGAAGAGTGACTACTCTTAATTAAACCAAATGGTTACTTCCTATGCCTCTTCAATTCAGCGAATTGAGACCCAATTGAGCCAAATCTCAGCTCACCTCAATCCTAGACAAAAGGAAGGGCTCTACAGTGACACCGTGATAAATCCCAAGAATGATGCTCATTGTAATTCCATTGCCACTGAGAGCAGAAAGACACTCAATCGTAAGGTGTTCGATCTTGATGAAGACCCAAATGATAAGGTATTTGAAGAGCAAGCAAGTATAAAGATAAAAAGGGTTGACATGACTAATTAAGAAGCTCCTTTTCCCAAAGAGTTGAATGTTGAAAAATTGGGAGAAGTTGAGGATGTGATTATGAATGAAGAGAAATAGCAAGTGGTTGATGAAAATGTCTCAAAATCAGAAGAAAGTCTGGTTGTTTCAAAGACAACAATCAAGATACCTCTTCCATTCCCGCAGAGATTCAAGAAGTAAAAGGATGACACTAAATTCATGAAGTTTCTCTCTAAATTTAGCAACTTTTCTGTGAACATCCCATTGGTAGAGGCCTTGCTCAAAATGCCCGATTACGCCAAGTATATAAAGGACTTGGTAACCAAAATGTGAGTCATGGATTTTGAAATGATTGAAGAGTCGCACAATTATAGTGCGATAATGTCTAGGAATATGGTGGTGAAGAAGGAAGATCTGGGGTTTTTTACCATTCCTTATACTATTGGTGTTTATCAATTCGTTAAAGCCTTGTGTCATCTAGAGGCAAGTATAAATTTGATACCATTGTCCTTGTACAAAAAGTTAGGCTTGAGAACTCCCAAGGCCACGACCATGAGGCTTTTGATGGCAGATCGGTCCATAAAAAGACTGGTGGAAGTCCTCTATGATATACTTTTTTGAGTTAATTGATTCATATCCCCCCTATTTCATTATTTTGAATTGTGAGATTGACTATGATGTCCCCATTATTCTTGGTAGGCCCTTCTTGGCTATCGAAAGAGCACTTGTTGACGTGGAATGTGGAGAGTTGAAATTTTAGGTCAATGATGATGAAATCATCTTCAATGTATACAAGTCCATGAAGCAACCTAAAGATTTGCAAGTTATCATGGTGGTTGATGTGATTGATGATGAGGCTGCCAATGAAATGGAGGTGGCTTTTATAAGTGAGGCACTAGTGGCGGTGTTGTAAAACTATGGGAGTGAACATGTTTAAGAATATGATAAGGTCGTAGCTTCTTTGATCAGCCTTAGCTCATATAATAAGAATCCACGCAAGCTTGACCTTGACCAAAAGAATTAGGAGAGTCCTTCCGCCAAGCCATCAATAGAGAAGCCTCTTCAACATGAACTCAAGTCACTCCCTCCTCATTTTTGCTATGTATTTTTGGGGTACGATAATATCTTGTTCATTATTATTATGGAGGACCTGTTGGTGTGTAAATTCAAAACATTGAAATTGGTATCAAATAAATTTAGAAGGGCTCTTGGTTAGACTATAGCCGACATTATTGGGATCCCTTCCGGTATTTACACTCATAAAATCAAGTTGGAGCTCGAATGTGTTTCAAGTGTGGAACATCGCAGGAGGTTGAACCCTCATATGCAAGAGGTGGTTAAAAAGTAAATAATTAAGTGGCTCGATGCGGGTGTAGTGTATCCCATCTCATATAGCACTTGGGTAAGCCTAGTACAATGCTTGCCTAAGAAAGAAGGAATCACGATGGTTCACAATGAAAATAATGTACTTTTGCTCAATGCGGGTGTAGTGTATCCCATATCAGATAGCACTTGGGTGAGCCCAGTACAATGCATATGTAAGAAGGAATAATCAAGGTGGTTCATAATGAAAACAATGTACTTGTCCCTGTTAACAAGGCTATAGGTTAGAGAGTATGCATAGATTACAGAAAACTCAACTCATGGATGGAAAAAGACCATTTCCCTATGTCTTTCATGGATCAAATGCTAGATCATTTGGCGGGGCGAGTTTGGTATTGTTTTCTTGATGGGTACTCCGGAGACAATCAAATCTCCATAGCTCCTTAAGACCAAAAGAAGACTACTTTCACATATCTGTATGGTACATTTACTTTTAAATGCATGCCTTTTGGGTTATGTAATGCACCCGCCACCTTTCAAAGATGCATGCTATCAATATTTTTGGAGATTATGGAAGATGGAATAGAAGTCTTCATGAACAACATACATTTGAGGCTTGTCTTGAGCACTTGGATAAAGTTCTTCAATAGTGTGTGGAAACAAACCTAGTACTAAATTGGAAGAAATATAATTTCATGGTAAAGAAGGGAATTGTTCTAGGGAATAAGATATTGGGATAGGAAATACAAGTTGACCAATCCAAGGTCAAAGTAATTTCCAAGTTGCCTCCTCCGATCTCCATTAAGGGTGTCTGAAGCTTCTTAGGACCTGTCGGCTTCTAGAGATAATTCATCAAAGATTTCTCCAAGATAACCCATCCAATGTGTAAGCTTCTTAAAAACCAAGTAAAATTCAAATTTGATGGATATTGTGTAAGAGCATTCAATTTCCTCAAAGAGAAACCTGTATCGGCTCCTATCATTGTGGCCCAAATTGGTCACTTTCTTTTGAATTAATGTGTGATGCAAGTGGATTGGAATAGGGTGCATTTCTATCCCAAAGAGAGTACAAGCTTTTTCACCTGATATATTATGCTAGCAAGTCCTGGAATAATACAGAAAGAAACTACACGGTTACGTAGCAAGAATTGCTAGTCGTGGTTTATGCTTTTGAAAATATCTTGATTATTTGTTGGGCACGAAGGTTATTATGCATACCGACCATGCCACTCTTTGGTATTTAATTGCTAAGAAGGAGTTGAAACCATGGTTGATTTGGTGGATATTGCTACTTCAAGAGTTCAACTTTGAAGTTAAAGATAAGAGAGGGTGCGAGAACCAAGTAGTGGATCATTTATCTTGCCTTGAGTCGAACAATGAGAAGTTGGGCAAAATCAACATTGATGAAGCTTTTCCTGATGATCGTTTCATGGCTCTTTCGGGAGGTATAGAACTAAGGTATGTGGATTATGCGAATTATGTGATGTGTAGTTTACTCCCTAAGGATTTGAATCATTACCAAAGAAAACATTTCCTCCATGAGGTGAAGAAGTATTATTTGGATGAACCCTATTTATTTAGGAAATGTATAGATGGAGTGATCCATAGATGTGTGATGGAAAAAAAATGCATTCCATTCTAGAGTCGTGCCATTCTTCACGATTCAGTGGCCACCATGATGGTGTGAAAATGGCCTCCAAAGTTTTTAAAAGTGGTTTTTATTAGCCTACGCTTCATAAGGATGCTCAAAATTTGGTTTGATCTTGTGTGCAATGTCAAATGCAAGGAGGCATGAGAAAACCTTGAAGCCTAATCTTGAACTGGAGTTGTTTGATATTTGGGGCATTAATTTCATGAGCCCCTTTGTAAGCTCATATGGGAATAAGTATATCATGGTGGACGTTGATTACTTATAAAAGTAAGTTGAGACAATTGATTTACTTAATAATGAGAGCAAAAGCGTCACATTTTTCTTAAGGAAACATATATTTACAAGGTTCGGGACTCCCCGGACAATCATTAGTGATGGAGGTTCTAATTTTTACAATAGATTGTTTGGTGCGTTGCTCAAAAAATATGGGGTGAAGCATAAGGTGTCTAGCCTATACCATACTCAAATGAGTTGCCAAGTTGAAGTATCAAATAAAGAGATCAAATCAATCTTAGAGAAAATTTTCAATGTGGGACAAACCAATTGGGAGAGGCAACTGGATGATGCTTGATGTCGCCCAAATTACACCTTCCAAAAGAAGTATAAAGCAGTCACAATCAAATATAAAACCCCACCAGGTTGGGGTCGATCACACGAGGAATAGGTCGAAATCTCTATCAATGCGTCTATCTACTCGAACAGTATTTAATTTCCCATAATGGAGGGGTTTTCAATTTATGACTTCAAATCATGACAATTATTGATTTTGTTGAGTTTGTAATCAATATGAGAGAGGAATTACTCCATAGGTTTGTAGTACTAGTGATCTCGCTTGGTGTTTGGCATGTAGAATTGACTGGTTATGTTCACCTAAACGGCTTTATGCCCCTATTCGATGTCTATCCTCAAATACTCTTTCTCGTCTTTTGATTTTTGCACTACTAACCCCTATTTTGGATCCCAGTTCTAGCTTTCCCCAGTTATTAGCTCAAGTTATTCATTGAAGGTTGATAGCTTCAAATCTCTATTTTTTATTCCATTTTACCATCTGTTACCCCTTCTTCAATCTAGAGTAAAGAAAAGGCAATTTGTAACATATGCATCCCTTAGAAAGCAATCAAACCGAAGAGAACAACAATACACGCCCAAACACCCTCTGAGAATCACTTCGTACTTGGAATACTACTTCGTTAATCCATCATAGTTCCCACAACCCTGGTTGTGGTGTTTAGCTACTCATGATCATAATAGCACAATAAAAATTCTGGAATGAAAACACAATTATGAACTTACGAGAGTACAAAGAAAAACCACAAATCTCAATTATGAATCAAAACCCTAAAAATCGATGTTTACAACCTTTAATAACAAGCATATGTCTCAAACGTAGCAATAGAATGTCAACTAAAACAATAAACCTATTAGGAGTATTTATAGACATAAAGAAAACCTATCCTAAACACAATAGGATTTGCATAGTCGGCCCCATGGATGAAGGATAGGACGATTGTGGTTTGATCCCATAATCATTCCTTGTGTTCGTTGCTGGTTAGTGCCTTTTTACCAACTTTCAGATTTTGTTGGGATGATGATTAGGACGAGCTCATTGTTTTAAGGGACGGTCTTTGTATCCTCTTATTAGTTCCACCTTGGATTTTCACTTTCCAGGATCACCTTCCCACGTTCATTAGGACGAGGTCGTTGTTTCTCCAACGATCGTAGGACCACTTGTCCGTAGTTCTTTATTTTCCACCCTCTCTGATTCATCTAATAAAGGACGAGCATTGTCAAATCCAACGGTCGTTAGATGGCTTATCTGATGCTCTTAAGTCCTATTTTTTGCACTTCACTTCTCCGTACTTGTTTAACCTACAAATACCACAAAAGCATATCATACCCACAAAAACATACCTTTAAACTAGCAAATTTCCTTTGTTTTAAGCGTTGGAAGTGTCGTAAGTCCATGGCACATCAACACCCTCAACTTAGAACATTTACATGTCCTCAGGCAAACAAAACGAACTAAACAAAACAACAAAATACATGATTCTTAACCAAGAGAAACCTAGGAGTCCTATGGTAGTAACAGTATGAAAAATCAGATTTAGCACGTATGTACCTTACACATTTTCAACCCCCTTCCAATACAATCAAAACCAAAATTATCGTGTGTATAAAAACCACAAACAATGACACAAAGGTATCAAGCAATGGCATTACATTATCAATAGACAAGCTAGCACATATACTAATGACACTACCCAAACAAATAGCAACCGCCCTTGCAACCCCTAAGCCCTCACATCAAAGAATTCTCGTACACTCATAATAAGCAATAGATATCAACACACTGAATCTGAACATATGAACTAACTCAAATCACCTCACTCTCACAAAGAAGTTCCAATAGTGCGCGTAAAATACCATAGGCTTGCCCTTATTTTCTATGCCTTAGTTTTTGGGACAGTTGGATTAGGATCACTATAGGACTTTATTAGCTTGTAATTTAGGCTCGGGGATGGGTGTGGTAAATATGGATTAAGTGACTCAATCCTCCTTGGCACTACACTATTTTTTTCTCCACTTTTCAACCCTATTTTTTTCTTTTTCTCTTTTTCAACTTTCAGACTTCGGGTGGGGTTTCTTTTTGCACTTTTATTTTTTTTCTTTTTCTTTTTATTTTCAAACTTTATTCATTTTTTTCTTCTCTTTTTTTTTCTTTTCAAACAATACCGCACCCAAATCCTTTTTCACTAACCAACTTCTTCTACATACCTAATTTTGTTTACGCACCCCTACAATAGCCATCCTCAACTTAGGCGATTTGCCTGAGTTGAGGTGCACAGTGTCCAAGAAAGGACCAGGGCCAAAACAGGTTCATTGAATCAAATTAGGAAAGTGAATGGGCTAGTTTAAGAAAAAGGTCTATTTTGGCTCAAAATTGGGATCAAGGGATATCACATTTCATTTGGTTGGGCTTTTAGGCTCAGACAGGACTATTCAAGCATTGCTTATGATCCTTTCCTAACCGACAATCCTATAACCTTGGGGAGACTAACCGAGAAAGTTCTAGATTGCACACATACGCCGAACTAGGTAAGCACCTCACACATACATGGCTCAGGGATACGTTACCAGTTACTACCTATCTGGTTCATGTATAGTTAGGCTTCGGTTGTCACACTCAAAATCCTAATGCTATAATAAGATCCACAATGGTCATAGGTCATAGTTAACACATACCACAGTATAAATATTTTAGGAGGGGTATAATTTAAACACAAAATTCAAAAACACAGGTTACATGCTCTTTTTAGTTTGACTGTGCCAAGTTCTCCTATTTCTGTCCTAGTTACACAAACAACATCAAAAAAAAACTAACTAAAAACATAAGTAAACCCCTAAACAAGCCAGTTCTAACTAGATAGCATATTCGAGGGGAAATAAACACGATAACAAAAACCCTCGAATATTGGTATACCCCCACCCCCAACTAAGAAATCATGTAATGTCCTCAATGCAAGAAATAGTAAAAATAAAAAGCTACGGTAGGGACATACCTGTGGCGCACTAGAGGCCTATCTCAGATTAATCAGTGGAGGCCACAGATGCAACCTCTCTATGCTCTCAACTCGTAGCCTTGGTGGTGGATTTGGCACTCAAAACTAAGTTGGCACCGATGGTGGACGGTGTACTCAAAGGTGGTAATATAGGGGAAATCTCTGTACCCCTTCACTCTCAGCAACAGTGGCAACAACATCAGTTGGGATCTCACTCCTCTCTAATATATGCATCTCATAGGTCCTCTCACTCTCAGTGGCTACCTTTTTTTCCTTTCTTATCTTTCCTTTTTTTCTCTGTACACCATCTCACGTATCAACCATTTCTTTACCCTTTCCCCCATCTGTTGAGGCCTGCGTATATAAATCTCGGACCTCAATATTGAATACCTCTACAATGATAGACGTGAAAAAAGGCGGTACTGCCAGAAACTATATCTAGGTGAGGTCCTTCACAGCTATCTTAAGTGAGGCAAGCTCAACTGTGATTGTACTCAAATCTGGATCCTGTACACTCTCCAACTTAGCCATCATCTGGGTCTCCAAAATATCAAATCGTGCCTGCATACCCCTTTCCTTACTCTTGATCTCATCCTCTACAAATGGTTTGATCCCTTTCTCTAATTTTTTGATCCTTGCTTCTGAGATGGCCAAACTTCTAAGCATTTTTTTGATCAAGTCTTTTGAGACCAAATAATAGCCCATGGGAACAGGCTGAAGTGAACCCGGAGATACTATAGACAACTACAAATATAAGGATATGGCACCGGCTTCAGTAGCTAGAATCTCTATAGTGTGAGCAGTAGGGTCATCCCCCTCAGCTGCCCGTGGGGCTAAATCTAGCACTGGACCTCGAGCTCGTGCAAATGGATTCATGTAATCCTTTATTAATGCAATGTCAACTATTTTGATTGGCCTGGTAAATCAGTCGATAGCAGGTATAGACGGCATACTAGACTACCAACATAACTTGGTCACAAGACTAAAAAGAGACAAAGTAGTGTGAAACGTAAGAACTAACTCCCGAATATCATCTGCAATCATCCGTGGGATGTTAAATTTTATCTCAAATAAAAAGGCTACCACCACCCCTTCCTTCTCAGCACTCAGTACATTGTCATTACTTATCAGTGCTATGTAATGCCTGACTATGGACCACCACAATTTGGCAAGGAAATTTAGTATGTGCTTGTAGATTACTATGTCATTAACCCATTCAGCTTCTTCCTTAGCTTTTGTTATATGGTGAGCCAACCACTTGTAGTGCATCAGCTTATATTTTGAACTCAGTTGCTTCACTTTTTTTTGTATCCACCATTCGGTAGTCAAATTCTGGTGTTTCTATTGGTGGATCAAACTCATCACCAAATAGAACTCTAGAATGGCCTACTCTGATATGTCAATCTCCATACCTCGTACTAATACTGAATCCAACTAGGGATACTTTTTCATGTCTTTCTCCTTCCTCAAATGAATCATGTTCTCTAGTGTGGCAGCATAACTGGTATAAAACTCCTGTACCATTTTAGCATCATAGCTATCCACACGCTTTGTCATCCAATCCAACTCATACTTCCCAAATAATCGGCTCAGTTTATGAACCCTTTGGAGTACCCTGGGCAGTATGTGAGGCTCTTCTTGTATGCTCCTCTTGATATTTCCTTTGTTTTTAAAGGACACACCATCATTATAGTAGGCTCGGGACTGTGGAATACCCCATCGCCTCATATTTAACCACCACCCCCTAGAGCTGTAACCTCATTAGCAACTCTGTCAAAGGAGATCGTATTATCACTACCTAAACCATGCACCAAATCATCTTTCTCAGCTTCCCCTACCTCAGCAGCTTCCTCAGCTTCAGGCTCACTCCCATTTGGATTTGAAGCTTGACCTCTCTCGTCAGACTAGGGAGGCTCAATAGAAGTAGCCTAGGGCAAAATGGCTTTTGAATTGGAAGCCTTAGACCTAGTGGTTCAAGTCTCATGTTGTTCAACAGCACTACTTGTGTAGTATTCAACCTCTGAACCACTAGATTCGTCTGATTCAGTCTCTGAGGTCAAAGGTTGGTCTTTTAGTGCTCGCTTTTTTGCTATCTCTTTGCAGGCTACCTCTTCTTATTATTTCTTATTTACCTTTGGTGCCATATTACCTGTGGAATAAACAATTAGTTGTAATTTCATAAAAATCACTGTAGTAAATAATGCGTATAGACAACCAGTAGGATGATCGTTGTAGGAAAGGACGATCGTCTTTTGGGCTGTTAGAAACCCTCTCAGATATCTTGAGAGTGTTCCCATTAGATGAAGACTACCAAAAAATCATTGGTAGAAACAATGATTGTTGTAAGTCTCATTTGATAGACTTCCTGCAACCTTACATTTAGGCATCCACAGCTATCCAACCGATGATCTTTCATAGAAACAATGGTGGTTGGTTGCATTGTTGAGTGTGCACTACCTTAAAATAATTCAAATTCAACATATTGACCTTGTTTTGACATTAAGGGGTTACATAAACTTCACCCCTACCATATCCATTATTCAAAAATCCACACACAAGTAACACACAAAAGGTGCAATACGAACTCTTTTCCAAACTCAATTATGCAAATACACAGTGTATACAAGGTATGTGTAACCCGATTCCAATTAATTTCAAAAATTAAACATGAGCAACACATCAATAAATTATCATGAATTACTGCAACTGAGAATGCAAGTGCTTGGAAAGATGACAGTTGAGTTAGAGTGTGTGAGTTTGAGTACATATACCTCACTAGCAAGTGGAATCACTCAAATTTAGAAATAACTTTTAGTTGTTGCTTTGTTTCGTACAGTGATTGAGCAAGTTGTGGGATTTAATTTGTGTTTGAATGAGTGTGGGATTCTATCAGGTCTTCGAGTAGTGTATTAAGGGATTAAAGGGCGATCCGTGTCAGATCGGGTCAGATGTTTTTTTCAAAAATTTAAGACCCAACCAATGGCTTGTCCCCAAGATCGTTGGTTCATACAAATATCATTGTATGCCATCATTCCTAGGAGATTAAGAAAACTTACCTGGGAATAGACAAAGCTTAAGGACAATCGTTGTATGATGCAACGATTGTTCTTTAAGCTCGTTAGTTCCAATTCCTGAAAGTTGGTTTTCAGGAGTTTAGCCAAATGATGGATTCCACGATCGTTCTTTCATGGAATGATAGTTGGTGCTCAATCATTGGACCACCACCTGAAAATTAATCCTCAAGAATTCATACAGATGATAAAAACCACGATCGTTGGATCTTCCAATAGTCATCCATTAGGCTCATGGTTTCTATTTTTGTTCATGCTCCCAATCCTTTTTCTACATTGTCCCTGCACACTTCAGCACACATTACCCTATAGATAAAAATGAAAAATAAGTACAAAATCCTTGGTGCCTCCCAAGTAGCGCTTGATTTAATGTCGCGGCATGATGTGGCTAATTTGGCTACTTAGACTTCACCAAATTAATCCATGGGTTGCCTCCCATGCAATGCCTAATTTAACATCATGGCACGACTTGGGTGTTCTTGTTTACTCGGACTTCACCAAGAGCCTCATTACATATTATCTTGACCTGATCATCACTAAGGTAATGTTTCACCCTTTGGCCATTCACCTTAAACATCAGTCCCTCATCATTTTCAAACTCAATAGAACCATAAGGAAATACCATCACCACCCAATAAGTTCCCGCCATCTTGACCTTTACTTGCCAGGAAACAGCTTCAGCTTGGACTCAAATAATAGAACAATATCATCAGTGGTGAACTCTCTCTTCTACATCTTCCAGTCATGGTATGCCTTCGTCTTCTCTTTGTATAAAGTAGAACTTTCATAAGCTCTAAGATGGAATTTGTCCATCTCATTCAACTGTTCAAGTCTCAGCTTTGCCTTATCACTCCATTCCAAATTTAACTTCTTTACTACCCATAATGCAGGCAAGTGCCATTCCTTTCCAAACACAAGCTGATATGGGGAAACGCCAATAGGAGTTTTAAACGCTGTCTGATAGTCCCATAATGCATCATCTAACTTTTTTGCCTAGTCCATTCTATTGGCAGTCACAGTCTTCTTTCCCACTTGATTGCGGATGGTAGGGTGTTGCCCTCTTATGCTTCACACCATATTTCTCAAGTAAGGATTTGAACAAAAGATTACAAAAATGTGATCCTCCATCACTGATGATTGCCCTTGGCATAACAAATCTATAAAATATGCTCTTTCTTAAAAGTATTGTCATACTCTTCCCTTTATTGTTTGGAAGAGTAAGTTCCTCCAACCAATTCGAGACATAATCAACAGCAACCAAGATGTACTTCATACCATATGATCTCACAAATGGGCCTATGAAATTAATACCCCATACGTCAAATAGCTCAAGCTCTAGCATTGGGGTCATTGGGAATTCTTGTCTTCTTAAGATGTTCCCTTGTCTTTGGCATTGGTCTCAAGATCTTGTATAGTCATGTATGTCTCTATGAATGGTGGGCTAATAGTACCCACATCACAAAATTTTATGATCAGTCTGTGCACCACTATGATGACCCCCAACTGGTGATGAATGACATACCTTTAGAATACTCATCATCTGTACCTCCAGGACACATCTCTGAATCAGTCCACCTACACAAATTTGGAACAAGTACGGCTCATCCCAAAATAATGTCCTCACATCGTGCATAAACTTCTTTCGTTGCCAAAACAAAAACTCCTCAAGCACTATATCACTGACCAAATAATTTGCAAAGTCTGCAAACCATGGAATCAAGTCTTGCAATGCAGCCAATACCTGCTCATCTGGAAAAATTTAATCTATCTCAAGTTCATCCTTCAATTTCAGCATTGCTTCTTCTTCAAGCCATAATAAGTAGTTAGCCACTTGATTTTTTGTCCCCCTTTGATCCTTGACCTTAAAGTCAAATTCTTGTAACAAAGTACCCAACGAATCAACCTTGGCTTCGCATCTCTCTTTGCTATAAGGTACAAAAGAGCTGTGTGGTTGGCATGCATAATCACTTTTATGCCGAGAAAATAAGATCAAAACTTCTCAAATGCAAAAACTATAGCAAGAAACTCTTGCTCAGTAACATATAAATTTTCTAAGTTAGATTAAATATTGTGCTAGCATAGTAGATTGAATGTAGAATCTTCTCTCACCTTTGGCCTAGGAATGCTCCTAGCACCACACCTCTAGCGTCACACATTACCTCAAATAGCATGGACCAATCAGGTTAAAATATTATAGGGGTTGAAATCAACTTCTCTTTTAGATGCTCAAGCGCCTTTAGACATGCATCATCAAAAACAAACTTCACCTCTTTCTCTAATAACTTACACAAATAATGTGTAATTTTAGAGAAATCCTTGATGACTCTACGATAGAACCTAGTATTCCCCAAAAAGCTTCGAATACCTTTGATAGAAATTAGTGGGGCCAATTTTTCAATCACCTTGATAATCACCTTGTCAACCTCAATCCCTTTCTTCAAAATCTTATGACCGAGCACTATTCCATCTTTCACCATAAAGTGGGACTTCTTCTAATTCAGCACCAAATTACAATCTTCACATTTCCCCAAGACACTAGCTAGATGGGCCAAGCAATCTTTGAATGAATCACCAGGAATCGAGAAATCATCCATAAATACTTTAATAGAGTCCTCTACTATGTCAAAAAAGATGGACATCATACAATGCTAAAAATTTGATAGCACATTACACAATTTGAAAGGCATCTCCGTGAAAGAAAATATACCATATGGACACGTGAAAGTGGTCTTCTCTTGGTCTTTGAGAGAAATCACAATATGATTGTAACCCGAATAACTATCAAGAAAATAATATCATCCTCTACCAGCAAAATAGTGTAACATCTGGTCCATGAAAGGCATCAGAAAGAGGTCCTTTTCAGTCCAATCATTCAGCTTCCTGTAGTTCAACCAGTGATCGGCCTCATTAGAATAAGCTTATTCTTCTTGTTTGGAACTACAGTAATTCCACCCTTCTTTTGCACACATTGAACTGGGATCACCCATTTGGTGTATTCAATTGGATAAACCACACCACCATCCAACCACTTGATGATCTCCTTCTTGACTACCTCTTGCATAGGCAGATTAATTCTTTATTTATGCTTAATACTAGGAACACAATCTGGCTCAAGTTGAGTTTTGTGTGGGCCAATTCTAGGTGGAATCCCAATTATATTATAAATGGACCATCCAATGGCCCTCTTGAACCTCTTCAAAATAGAAACTAAAGTCGCAACTTGCCATTCAACCAAATCAGTTGCTATAATAACTAATAAATATTGTTGGCTCCCAAGAAAGCATAGCGAAGATAGGATGGAAGAGCTTTGAGCTCCAAGATAGGAGGCTTCTCAAAGAAGAATTATTCGGTGGGGTAACCCTATTCTTCAAATTAAGATCTAACTTCTTTGGTGCAAAAGTGTAGGAACCCGAACCAGCAAGTGCGCTCACCATCTCATCATACTCATTAATGTCATCACCTCAAAGTTTATAGTAACTACTGAAAATTCTTCGACTCCAAACCTCTCCTCAATAGGAACTACCAATGCATCATCATCGATAATATCAATAATAGAGATCACCCGTATATCCTTTGGATACTTCATGGAGTGGCATAGATTAAATGTCACTTCCACATGATTAAATCAAAACTTCAACTACCCAGTCTCCATATCAACCAATGCTCGTCCAGCCAGAATTAATGGTCTCTCCAAGATAATAGGAACCTCAAAGTCAACCTCACATCTAAGGATGAAGAAATCAGCCAGAAAAATAAAGGATTCGACCCTCACCAAAATATCACATAAAAGCCCCACAGGCTTCTTCACAGTGTGATCCGCCATAAGAAGTCTCATTAAAGTTGGTTTGAGTGACCCCAACCCCAGCTAACTATACATTGTCGGCATTATAGTAATGCTAGCACCTTAGTCACACAAAGCTTTTGCAAAGTTGAAAGACTGAATAGTACATGGGAATGTGAAAGCTCTAGGATTTTCCTTCTTCTCAACTAGAGACCGGGAAGCTATTACACTACAATGGTGCATATTATCAGCACGCTCAAAAATCAAAGTCCTCTTCTTAGTCACCAAATCCTTTATAAACTTTGCATAACCTGGCATTTGCTTAAGTACCTCAACTGGAGGGATGTTTATTGACAATTCTTTCAACATCGAGATAAACTTGTGATACTTCCCCTCTTCATATATCTTCTACATTCTTTGTGGAAAAAGAGGAGGAGTTCATAAAATGGGAGTCAACACTTATGGGACCTTCTTTTCCATCCCTTTTCAAGCCTTAGCCTCTTTTTCAGCAACTAGAGGTGGCTTTTCAGACTCATTCTCAGCGTTAACATGATTCTTAGATTCGGCTACCTTCTTATCATTGATATCACCAGCTCAACATTATTTTTGATAACCATGGGCATAAGTGGATCAGTAGTCATCCTACCACTCCTAGTAGTAATCGCCAAAAACTGACTATAATTTTTCAAATTTTGAATGGTGTTGCTTGGAAGTGTACCCTATTGACGGTGATTCACTGTGGTGGAAATATGCCCAAACTTCTGCTCTAACTGCTTAATGGTGGTAGCATGTGATTCAACTTTCTTAATCATCCTCGAAAAATCTGCTCTAATATCCTTAAGGTAATCATTAGTCTTTTCTACCCCCATTCAACACTTTTGCAAGCATTTCTTCTATAATTGCTTGAATCAGCATCATGGCTCCCAAGTGGAACATAGAGGCTAATTCTATATTTATAGTCATTCTTTTTCTTCCAATCACCATCTCTCCCTCAATTCCTATCTCTATACCTAGACTGGTTATAGTCATTATCCTTGTAATAGTTCCAACCTTAGTCCTCATAACCAGAGCACTAATTGTCTTGATTAAACCCTTGGCCTTTGGCCAGGAAACTAGCCATCTGATCATCTATATACTTAGCCTCCTCCTAAGAATCAAAGTCATCATGTTTAGGTGCTTTTCCTTATGAGCCAACTGCATTTTCCTTTTCTACCCCCTGCTGCTGCAAACTATTTTATGAACAAGCTAAATTCAGTCCTCAATTTTGCTAACTCCTAGGAGACAGAATCATCAACCATTCATTACTCTGTAGATGCTCTTATCATATAAGTTCTCGTGGGTACGTCTGACTCTTGCTTGTTCCAACCCCAGTTGGTTTTATTGATCCTGTCAAGAATTACAGAAGCCTACTCCTAAGTTAGCCTCATAAATGCTCCTCCCATCACAGTGTCTGCTATGGTCTTGTTATTCATATTCAAACTTTTGTAGAATATATCAAGCAAACTATGATTAGGAATCCTATGATTTAGGACTTGTTGTAGTTTCTTCTTAAACCTCAACCATGTCTCGTACAATACCTCTAAATGTAGTTGTCTAAAATTATAAATCTTGTCCTTTAACTGCAACATTTTAGAAGGTGGGAAAACCTCTCCAAGAATTGTGTCTCGGTCAACTATGAGTGGCTTCTCCAGTCAAAGAAAGGAAAAAAATTACAGTCTGATAGCATCTTGACTCATACCAGGTAAGTTGTAGGAAGTACAAATCCCTACAAAGTTCATCAGGTGGAAGTTCGCATCAGCAGTAGCAAGGCCTATGAACATTCCCTTCAAGTTGGGTAGTTGTATCATAGAACTGGTGATGTCGAACTTTGTTCCTAGATGCAATGGGGATGGAACAATAGCACTTGTTTCAACCACCTCTAGCAAGTATAGATCATCATCTATATCATCAAACTGAGGAACATAATGTTGAGGAGGTTGTATCCCCCTATTCCATCTTTGCATATTTTATTCCTCAAGTGTGGCTAGATGGGCCCCTTCTGATTGTCTAGCCCTTTCTTCCAGTACCTGTCTGGTAGCTTCTTGTCTTGCATTTTCTTTAGAAAGTATATGGGCAGTGTTTTGTTCCGCAGTCTCGTAAAGTCCTTAGTTCTGGACTCCTTAGTATATAACTCCATCATTATGAACTCCTTTATTGTGAGCTCCTTCGTTAACCATTCATCTTCTAGCTCTCAGAGATCTTACTATTTTAGGATCAAGTGGAATCAGGGGTTCACCTTGACTCTGAGTGTTGGGTATGCACCAGTGTGTGCCCTAGAAATAACAGAAAAAGTAAAATTAGGAAACAATAACCAACAGTAAGACAAACATAATCTATCAACTCCATTACTGTATTCCCCGACAATTATGCCAAAATTTGATGTCGCCTAAATTAAACATCCCAAAATAAGTATAAAGTGGTCACTTTCAAATATAGAACCCAACTAGGTTGGGGTTGATCCCATTAGGAATAGGTCAGAATCTCTATCAATGCGTCTATCTAATCAATCAGTAAGTAATTTCCTGTAATGGGGGGTTTTGGTTTTATGACTTCAAATAATGACAATTGTTGATTTTGTTGAGTTTGTAAGCAATATGAGAGAAGCACTAGGACTATGTTCCCCATAACTTCATAACTCAATAGGTTCGTTGTACTAGTGATCTCTCTTGGTGCTTGGCATACAGAATCGATAGGCTATGTTCACCTAAACGGCTTTACGCCCTTATTAGATCACTATCCTCAAGTATGATTTCTCGTCTCTTGAGGTTTGCACTACTAACTCCTATCTTGGATCCCAATTCTAGCTTTCCCGAATTATAGGCTCAAGCTATTAATTGAAGGTTAATAGCTCTAAATCTCCATTGTTTATTCCATTTTCCCATCCATTACACCTTATTTCATCTAGAGTAAAGATAAGGCGAGTTCTAAAGTATACATCTATTACAAAGCAATCAAACCAAAGAGAACAACAATACACGTACAAACACCCTTAGAGAATCACTTCGTACTTTGAATCCTACTTTGTTAACCTGTCATGGTTCCCACAACCCTAGTTGTGGTAATTAGCTACTCATGATAATAAGAACACAATAATAATTCTGGAATGAAAACATAATTATGAACTTAAAAAGAATATGAAGAAAAACCACGAATCTCAAATATGAATCAAAACCCTAAAAATCGATGTTTACAATCTTTAACAACAAGTATATGTCTTAAAAGTAGCAATAGAATGTCAACTGAAGTAATAAAACTATTAGGAGTATTTATAGACATAAAGGAAACATATCCTAAATAAAGCAATTTGGCAAGTACCATCATCCAAGTCAACATATTTTCCAAGTTCCAAATGAAGCAATTTGGCAATTTGGCAATAAGGAGAAGAAGTTTGGCAAATGGCCGAACAGTTCGGCAAAGCATGTGTCCATCTCCAAATTCCCAAGATGCAATCACTAAAGCTTAAAGTCAATTCCATCTTGGCAATCAAGAGGCACTTTGGTGTATCGCCGTGGACTTTGGCGATGCCAAGGTCCCTTCATCGAAGTGAGCGTAGTGGCACTTTTGTAAATTCTTGCCCATTTTTACTTCAGCTATAAAAGACTGTTTTGAACCCTATCTTTTATCATATTTGAGATCTAGAAGCTTATAGTTAAAACCTAAAGTTGAAATTTGATTTATTGTTTGGATTTGGATTTCACTTGTGAATATTTGGATTCAATGGGAGACTTTAATGAGAATATGGGTATAATTCTTTTTTCTCTCACTATGTGTAGCTAAATTCTCCAACTTGGGGTTATGTATGATTGATTAGTGATTATTGCATAGGTAGTGTTTATTTTCCTTTTTAATTAATTAATTATTATGGGTTTGACCTTTACTCCGTGTTATCAACCTCGAATTGGAGGTTGCAAACTCTAATTGAGCCTAGATTCCTTATCATCCTTAACAAAGGGGATAAGGGTGAGGATTAGTGGTCAAAAATTACTTGACTTTTTATCATTTAATGGTAGATCTTACATATAAGGCTATCAAATTGAGGTTTTAGGTTGGTTATGAAGAAACACTTGTGAGGTGTTCGAAGGAACCCACTTGTGAAATTTAATATTTTATTAAAAAATTAGCATTACGATCTAAGACCCAGCGTACCCATAACAATTTGTTGAATTTAGGCAAATCTCCATTTACCCATGTATGTACTCACACTCATGAGGGTATAACCCCAAGTGACTTTAATCTTTGATTACAAATTTCTAATTCTCGTTTGGCAAACCAAGCTTACAATTAATAAAGTGGATACAAAAACATTCGAAACAAATCCCCCATTTTATTTTCATTGCATTTTATATATTACAAGCAAACATCTAGTGACTTATTACACTCAAAGGTGAACCTATCTCCTTCATTCCCTGTGGGATCAAACCCAACTCAAGATTTGGGTTAATATATTGCATAATAACCACATACATCCTTTCTAGAGTGTATTTAAGCATTATCCTACCTAGAGTGAATATAAGTTGCATGTCTAGTATGGGTGTTGTTGTTTGTTTAAAGTTACATACATATTTAAATGTCAAACTTTATTTGACTTGGTGGTCTTTATTATTGATTGAGTAAACTACTTGTATTTTGATGATTATGTGTGAAGAGGAAATCATGAGATTTTGGTGGAACTAGGTTCCCTTGTATTCATAAACCTGGTAATTGTGAATGCCTATTGGTAAAACTAGTCACTAGTATGTTGATTAACAAAATGACTTATAATTGGCTGATTATGCTTTGATATTGCTTATATTCTCATTATATGGGAATAATTATCGGTTAATAGTATATCTTGAATGTGGTATAATTGAATTGTTAAGGCTTGTGAAATAAGTGAGCTTGATTATGATTGACGATCCTTAGTTGTAGGGTCGATTGAGGGAGTAGTGTTATTAGATGTGCTTATGCATATTCATACCCTTGTCATTGTTATATGAGAATACTTATTTGGTATTGCTCCTTGAATGGTTGAGGTATGTTGAGTTGGTAATTTGACTAACTGTAAGCTAGTAGTGGGGCTAAATGAGTATAACTTGTCCTAGTGTGATAACTAATTAGTTGGTTTGTTTATAAAAGATTGATTGTTGAGGGTGGAATAGACTAATGTGATTTATGGTGGAGAATTTATATGTTAATGAAACCCATAATGGTGTAGTTTTTGGTGGTGTTGTGTTCGTTATAGCATTGGTTAGGTTGTAAGTGTCGGGTTAGAGTTTTCCTTAGGACGAGAGTTGATAAAATCTCAGGCTAGAGTGGGTTCCAATAGAAATCCAGTGTTGTGTGGCTTAGAGATATTTGGTATCTCGAGGTATAGTGGGTAATGAATTTAAGGTGATATCATAATAGGTGAGGGGCATAGTAGCCCATAGAAACTTTCAGAATAGAAATCGGGTTAGTAGAACTCCGGTTATAGCATTTGCCATAAAGGGGTTTATTCATAATGTCAAATTTTTGGGAGTGTGTTATGAAATGTGTCACACCTCGAATTCCAACAGGGCGGTATGGCACCTGAAGTTGTAAGGCCCGAGAGAACCAATCTTCATTCATATACACTCATACGTATGTCACTCAATAAGCATCACCATCACATAGAGATATAAGATGCCAATGGTGGAAGTCATGGAAAATATATGATCTATATATGAAACTTGGCCGTTAGGGCCATCAAGTCAAAATCATATGTTCCTTACATTCCCTTCATGTGTCCCACAACATCTACAAAGCCTCTATAGATACATGGACATAACCAACCTAAAGTCGGGACAAGTCCCCGCTTTAGACAGCATTTACAATACAAAAACAAATGTACACATGTAACTCGAAAAGCCCCGAACCAACTGTAGATCACCAATGATCGAAAAATGATCTGCAACCTACTGTGGAGGTCTACTAGTACCTGTGCCTACAATAAGTAAGGTAAGTCCCCCAAGGGACGTCAGTATGAAGAATGTACTGAGTATGTAAGGCTATAAGTAACTGCATAAGATACAAGGACTTCAATGATCAAGTACAAGTGGGTGGGCAATATACATTAGCCACCAGAATATACATTTGTGGAGTCGTATACATTGAATTCATTTCTTTCATTTTTGTTCATATCATTGTCACAAAAATTCATATAATCTTTCAGGATCGCCTCTAGCTAGGCTTCCGTCCCTTTGAGTTGCCACCCGTTTGGGATCGCTTCTAGCTAGGCTTACACCCCTTCGAGTTGCCACCCATTCCCAATTTTCCTTCAAGATTTCCTCTAGCTAGGCTTACACCCCTTCGAGTTGCCACCCGTTCCCAATATTCATTCGGGATTGCCCCTAGCTAGGCTTTTGCCCTTTTGGGTTGCTACCCGTACTCAACAAGTATGCATTACTTCAATTCTTTTATTATAAGAGTGATACATTATTGGTTGTAACATTGTTGGAAATTTGGAACAATAGTCAATGACTAAGAGACATGTGAATAACAATAGATGACAACCTGAAATGATATACCTTAGAACATTTCGGAATGGAACAAGTACAATGACAATGTGAACACTATATGCTGCAGAAGGATACGGAAAGAGTAACCTTACATACCTTATCGTCCCAATATGAATACACAGTCCTATATGTAAATACAATAATCCAGCTCCTTCCTTATGTTTTACTCTACAACACAAGTACATAACGGAGCTCACCTTAACAACTAACTAACTTACAAGTGCATAAGACAATAATGAGTTACATGATTTACCTATAACGTCATTTCCCTCTTTACCATACAATTCATGGCATGGTCATACCAGCAATACCACAACATGCTACACATTGACCAAGACATCATAAACCAATAGCACTTCACACCAAATTTATCCTTTACGCTTCCTCATTAACACCACGTCACAATTATTCTATCAAGTCATCTCAATACGTTTCATAACAACAATCCCACAAGTTATACACATATAAAAAAAAAACAAGTTAAGGACACAACCACACCATACATGTTGATATTTCATCCACACCATTCACTTCCATCAAAACCTCAAGTCTCTTTTCAAGTTCAAGTCACATAGATGACACATCTTAGCAAAAAGAAAAAGTGCACTACTCAACACTTTTAGACATAACCATCATGATCTACACCATCTCTCATGCATATAATATATTAAATCACAATAATAAACACTTACCCAAGCTTGTAAAAGAGTGATCTTGTCCAAAGCAGTGATGACTTAGGGTTTGTGAAAGATGAGAAATATCTTTGGAAATTCTAGAAATGGCATGTGTGTCTAAATGAATAAAAATCTTATTTTTCCACATTATATATCCCCTCATGGCCATCCTTATCCACACTTGGGTCAATAAATAATGGTTTACTTTGGTCAAAGCAAGAATGGATCATTTACCCATTTTGGGCCATGTCTTTTGTTTGATTTATGGGCCTCAATTGAGCCCAATTGCTCAAGATTAATTTAGCCCAACAAATTTAATACATGATCCACCAACTATCTCATGTTTAAAGAATTACATAAATGTTAAGACTCTATTCAACTCACGAGATTCATGTTCGTAGTCTCAACCCCAATAATAAGCGATTTTAGCCACTCATGGCTTAATTTATCATAAATTGATAAAAATTATAAAAAAATAAAAAGGACGAAGAATTAACCCTCATTTGGGTGCCAAAATAGTCCAAGATTAGTCCCACTAAGATGGAATAATGATACAATAACCCAAGAGCCCTATTTAGAGACTAGTGGTAGGAGAAAAATTTTGGCAAAAAACGGCCTGGCACGCTGCCTGGCGCGCCCCACTGCTGCCCCTGCCATAAAAATTTGGGTATAAAGCGGTCTGGTATGCTGCCTGACGTGCCCCACTGCTGCCCCTACCATAAAAATTTTGGCAGAAAGCGGCCTGGCATGCCCCTGAGCGCGCCTGACACTAAAATTTTGATTTTTTTCCTTTCTTCTACTTTTCTTTACGGACATTAGCACAATATCAATAGTCCATCAAAACCAATACAACATACGCACTTATTTCTCTCAAAACTAAGGTAAAGATGGTTCAAATAAGGCATATAAATACGCCCTAGATCACCCAAGCAAGTAGGGTCGAAAAGGTACGGGGTGTTACAAAATGAACCACACCTATAAATTAGTCTGAGTTTCTGTCTCAGTGCCACTACAGCAGGCATGAGGGCCACTGTAGCAATCCCGCTATGGTGGGACATGGGCTGCAGTAGAAGTCTGAGGTTGACCAGGGCTACTACAATGGTGGATCCCACTATAGTATCGTTGCTACAGTGGGAAGCAGACCGCTATGGTTGAAATTAAACAACAAATAATCAGTTTCCTCCAAATTTTGACATTATTTTGTCAGAAACTCTTAAGGGTTTGTTCTTAGACCACTGTGAGAGAAATAGTTGATTCGTGTGTAAATGTTTGGCTTTGCATCTTCTTGTCTTGAAAATCCTTGATAGAGAGGCCGAGTATGAAATGTGGTTTAGTTGATAAATGATAGCGAATGGGTAAGTAAGGGTGCAGTATAAGAAACTTTGAAAGTAATGTCTCTCTAATTCCAACCTAGTTCTTCTCTTCACCCAATGTTCATTCGAGGATGACCAAATGGTGAATTGGTATCTAATGTAATGACATGTTCCTTCTTTACTGAATTATTTGCGGTAGAGGCATTAAAATTTTTAATTTCCATTCTCCACTATGAATTTAAGTTCAAAATAGCAATTACTTCATTCATTGTACCACCTCAAGATTTCAAGCCAAGATTTGAGCTTTTTGATGTGTGTAGATAGACCTGAACCTGATGAAATTTATTTTTTCATAAGTATTAAGACCAATTCTTTAGTATGGGAGCGCATTAGGTATGAATTAAGGTTATAAAAAAACCCTAACACAAAGTTAAGTTGGAAGTGTCCTTACTGATGGAGTTTCAGTCTATGTTTAAACTAAGGTCAACTTCAAACAAGAACTCCTCCTAGAATATGAAAAGTTATGGGTCCCGATATCCACCAAATTAAAGATCTTTGAGTCTTCTTTCCAACCATACCAACCATTTGTTAATCTACTTCTGGAGTAAAACATTATGATTGTTTTACTAAAGACTGTATGTGATGAAAAACAGAGGCTGCTACAACAGGATTCGTGCCACTGTAGCAGGATTAGATAGTTTATGTGCCTATTTTTGCCAAATTTTAAGTCCAGAACTCAAAACCCTCATTCCACAATCCTAGAGAGGCGATTTTCCAAGGTATAAAGTAAAAATTCTTCGTTGAGATTAGAATTTTAATCCCTTTTAACCTAATTAATTTGTTCTTCTTCTAGAATCATTAGAATGGGAAATATGGTGAAACTCATAGGGATTAGAACCCTTGGTTCATGAAATTATAGGAAAAAACTATGGGTACATGTAATATCACCTTAAATCATTTCTATTTTGTAAACTAACAATTCCTAGCACAAATTTGTTGTTCTAAAACATGAAATTTGATGGTTGGGGAACTTGAATTCAATAAAAATGGGATCTTTAGCATAAAAACTTCATTAATGGAGATGGGTTGAGTATATGTAGAACTATTTAATGGTTAATTGATCCTTGAGTAATGCTATAGACCATGAATAAGGATAGAATTAGTGGGTTTGAATTCCCAAAGTATTTATTTGAAGAGTAATTGATTGATTACTCTTACAACTACTTATTTATTAGATGATTGAGAATTCTGAGGCATGAAGGAAGGAAAAGAGCATTCGCGGTATAACTTGCTTATTGAGGTAGGTTATAGTTTATGAGTAGTAGACTCAGATTAGCTAAACGTATACACTGTGTAGAATTGATGGGAAAATGCGTTATTAGGTCTTTGGGCATAGTATTTGGGTGGATAAAACATGAAATTAATGATATAAAGATCTAATATGTGTTGTAATGTGCTTATATATGAATTCCTTGAGGTTTGATATGTATTTTTATGACTTTCATGATATGTTGTAAAATACAATCTAGAGTTAATAATGTAATGGCAATTCGTTTGAGTGTAGTGTGTTCTGAATTACATGTTCTCCTTGCTGTAAATTGACGTAGCATGTTGAGTATGAAGGGGGAAAATAGAAATGATGTTCTATCATAAGGTTTTGAGAAAGACTTGGGTATACATTATAGCATAACCTATTGTAAGATGAATAACCTAAGGTTACTATTATATGTCGAATATTGACGGTGGTTTAATTATGGTATAGCATTAAGATAGATGTTGAGGAGTTAATGGTGTTGCAGCTAGGGATGAATCACAGACGTGTGGAAGTACACATATATGTACATATTTATAAAACTATAGCTTAGACTCAATTTGATTGTCTCGCTATCTCTTTAGTTGACGCCCCCACTTGCTCATTTGCAATTACTACCACAAGAAAGTAGCCTTTATCTCTAAAGGGACCTTTGCTGGCTTGAATACCATATCTTTTCTTGTTTGTTTGCGAGAGTTACTCATAGGATGAACCATTGATATACCAAGACTTGAACGGATAGAATTGTACTACCATTGTTGATGCCGGTGCTACTTGCCGACGGCCCATCGCTTACTTCTTTGGAGTCAACGATGTCGCTTTTTGTGTGTTCTTGACTAATTATCTTGTCATGCCCCGCGAGTACACCCTAGCTATGACAAGGTGCTTAGGACTATAATTAGCCCAAAGTTAACCCGTGGCATCTGGCATAAAGCTAAATTCATATTTTAGGTACTATAAAATCATAAGCAGAAGCTAGAAGTTCATAAGTCTAGAAATAGATTAAAACAAATCCAAAGCCTATCAATATTACTAAACACAATCTGAACATACTAATGAGATAAAATATTCACTAAGTATAGACAAGACTCTAAACATACTGAAAAGCCACTAGGAAAAACCCCCAATTGACCCAAAAATCATGAAAGTTTGAACTGAATATAAACCTGAACTACTGAAAGCAAGAAAACATAATCAAGTCCTCAAAACATGAGGACTCACCAACTAAACTAGAGTAGGAACTGGTGTTTCGCAACTAATTGTAATGTTGAGGGCGAGTACCAGAACCTACATCATGATAGTATCATAGTATGCAGCATAAAAAAGTATGTGGTCAGTACTATAGAATGTACTGAGTATATGAGAAATGCATGAGGTATGGAAAAGCTGAGGTAAATCATGTGAAAATTAAAGCACAGACATGAATAGTACATAATGACTCACTTCCTTTCATATAATAACTAAAGTAGTAAAACATAGAGGTAATGTGTGAGGAAAATCATAAATGAACAAACCAGTAAGCCATATGCACCTATTTTACTAAAATTGTTTAATTATGGGAGATTCTCTTAACCGGCATGCCCCATTTGAGCAAGCATAGAGCCCAACTTATAGCCATTGTTGGGAGGGTGTTCAATACCTTGGTAGGAGTAAAGAACCATGATTTGGTATGTATTTACTTATGAGCCCATTTTGGGCGAAGGGAGACAGCCTCAACTAGCGAGGAGAGAAAACCTAACTTAGGGCTTGAAATTATGCAAAAAACTGAAAAGGGGTTCAAAAAATGACTTGATTAAGTAGAGAAAAATTTTCACCGAGACCAAGTGCTACAGAAGTGTGGCTCGCACTTCCGAAGTGTGGTCTCATTTCTACCGTACTATGGGTCTAATGAACTGGGCAAACTGACATAAAAAGTGATCTAGAAGTGCTACAGATGTGTGGCTCGCACTTGCCCACTAAAACTTCAAGGACCATATCTTTTTACTCCGGACTCGGATTAAAGAATTATCGATGGATGTTGGAAAGAAGACTCAAAGATCTTTCTTTTGATGGGTCTAGAGCCATAAAACTCTTTGTATTCTAGGATTATGTGTGTTTGAAGTTGACCCTAATAAAATCTTATATGGAACTCAATCGGTAAAGAAGCTTTCAACTTAACCTCAAGTTAGAACTTTCTTACGACCTTAATTCATATCCAAAGCTCTTTCCACCCTGAGGAATTGGTCATAACACCCATGTAAAAAAATTTCAAATCATCAAGTTCAGTTCTATACATATTTAAAGAATTGCTCGAATCATAGTTTGAATATTCAGGGTGTTATATATCCGTTGATGGTTCTTCAGACATACTTGTGGTTGATGAATTGTTGTTTAATAATGGTTGAATAAATAAGTTATTGATTTATCCTTGGGATATGTTTGTAAGTAATAAAATGATGATTATTTATTATGGAAGACTGCTTATAATAAACTTACTTGACGAACTTGCTTAATAATAATTGCATGTGTGCATATTAACTAAGTGTTTTTTGTTTGGTTGCAACACATGTTTGTAAATCTTGATTTTGGTTAATTGGCTTGGTGCACGTGTTGTTTAATGATAAACTTGCAAGATGAATTATAATTGCAACTAGTGCATGATTATTGTTGTGAATTAATTAATGCTAAATGCATGATTGTCATTGAATTGGTGGATTAAAGTGGTATAAGGGTGGGACGTTGGAATAAGAGTGCAAAACTTAAGGTAGAATAAGGGTGGAAAGACACATTCACTTTCTATTCATATTTTGGAACATGAACTGAGCTTATCCCCTGCAACTCATGGCTAATGGGCAACCATAAGTCCCATAGCATATGTGTATAGTATGGCTGGAGAGTTTGATGGTTCCTTGATTGGAATGATTTATGCTTGATGATATATTATGGTTCCTTGTATGGACCGTTTGTGTTGATGAGATATTTTTATGGTTCCTTACGTGGGTCGATTTATGTTTCTTGATATACCATGGTTCTTTATGCGGGTTGATCATTGATGTGATAATATGATAATAAAATTCTTGATGTCCTAAATGGCAAGTTGAAACGGGTGTTATTTACCCTTGTGTCAGATTATTGATATGAGAATTAAAAGTTTACTTGATGACTTGAATGCCTACTTGATGAATTGAAAGCTTACTTGATGACTTGAATGTCTACTTGATGAATTGAAAACTTACTTGACGACTTGAATGTATACTTGATGAATTGAAAGCATACTTGATGACTTGAATGTCTACTTGATGATTAAAATTCTAATTGGTGACCATATATGTTTTTAATCTATAACTGTATGTTCTGGCTATTGTACATAATTCTCATATTGTTGGTTTATCGTGAACTATGGGTGGAGGATTATGATGGATGACATTTGATGTGAAGACCGATGTATGATTAGTGAGATTAAGTGTGAAATGGTATAAGGAGAATGTCGATGGTACATACTGCCTTCTAGTAATGAATTGGGAACAACTAAGTCAGCGAGAATAATAATGAAAATACTCTCAGGTAATATGTGAGAGAGGGAGATAACATAAGTAGGTGATAGTGATGTGAATTAGATTGTTAATTTTCATGTTTAACTTGTTTGATTTTATGTTGTGTTGTGTGATTTAATCCTGGTCGGCCAATGATACCTACCATTACGTGTGGTTATACTGATACTACTCTTGCTATATCCTTTTTGAGGTATAGTCTGGTTGCAGGATCAGTTGAGGTTTCTTACGTGGTGCGACAAGTATTCATCAGCAGCTTCTGTTCATCCGATCCCTAAGATGGAAGCTGAGTCTTGTTTTGTCCCTTTTTCCTTAGTAGCTCTTATACATGACTAGGTATTGGGGAAAATATTTTCTTTTATTGTATCTCTAAAAAGGTTGTAATATTTAACAAATTTCGATGGTTTAAAAACTTTTTTTATATACTTCCTCATATAATTTGAATGGATGGTGAGGGTTCTCTTATCTATTTAGAATAGAGTAGGTGCCAACACGATCCTCTTAGTGGGGTCGTGCCACTTTGTGATTATCTTTTAATTTTTGGAAGGATCTAAATACTGTGATTTAACTGTCTCATCTTCTCATTTATTAGATCTTACTAAGACCTTGGATGGTATGGCTAAGAAAACCCGATAATTCCAATAATAATTTTTACAAAGTGTATTCAGTATATACTCTGAATATTATTGCAGTGCTTGAAAGCTTGTTATCAGTATTCATTTGATTATTAATTCTTATTGTATATCTAGAAAGTTAGTGATGTTACTGTTTTGTGTATAGGAGTGAGTGGAACTACTATTGCTTCCAACTGCACACACAAGTGTACGTGGTCGTGCAAGTAATAAAGTGGCTCTTGCGAGCCGAATATCGATCCCACAGGGACTTGGTGTTTAGCAGACGAGCCAATTCAAATATTACTATTCAAATTAAACAAGTGTGATTTGTAACCAAAAGATATTGAGTTTGTTTTTATAACTAAAGAATATAAATAACAACGGTATGAAATTTGGATTGTAAACAATAGATGGAGAGTTCCAGGGTTGAGGCATTTACTTCACATTCACGCATAACTATGGTTTCTAGCCGGTGTTGATGTTTATCGTGATTATTGATTTACAGGGTTGATATTACAACTTGGGAATGTTTATCCTCTAATATATCTACCCAAATTAATCTCGCAACTACAGCGTTGAGCAGGGATGTGAATCTCTAATTTGGATGCATTAAACTATTTTTCCGTTTCATTAACCAAGTGGGGCGTTTAGGTAAATCTCTATCCTAACCGCAAATCATCCTGTAACACCCCGTACCTTCCCAACCCTATGGGATGACACTAAAAGAGGGTTACTTAGGTGTCGAGATACCATGAGTATGTATTTGGTAAAGTAAATGATGAGAAAATTGAAATTTGGCCCCGTATATGTGAGTAAACCTTCATAGGAGTGTTTTTTTGATTTTAGTGGGACATTTGTGAGGTTCAAAACAAGGTTAAGAGGACCTCTAAACAAATGATATTAGGGTTAAGAAGTGAGTTAAAGAATAGGACTTGAAGTATCTAACCGAACCCGCGAAGAAAAGTCGAAAACAAAAATTTTGGAAAAAAAATAAGGAGGGGAGCGCCCAGGGGTGTGCCACGCCTCTCTGGTCTGAAATTTTCAGTCCAGAGGCAGTAAAGGGGCGCGCCAGGCAGCGTGCCACGCCGCCCCTGCGCACCTTTCAAAAGTTGGAAATTTTGTTTAAGTCCCAAGGCTGCCCGGGGACGTATCAAGCCGATTTTTGCCACGTTTCTTCTACAATCATGATCATATACATTAAATGAGTAAATTATCACATTGGTATGATAAAATTACTCGAGAACGAATTTGGGGTCAAAATGACGATTTTGCCCTTTTGGTCAAAATGGGCCATACGTTGCTAGAATCGCTTGCTTTTGGAATCGAGGATACGGATATGAATAACATGAGTGGGAATATTGTTGTAACATGTATAATATGACTTGAACATGTGAAATTATTGATTTTACTGGGTTACGTGAATTGGGCCCAAAAAGGACCCAAAAATGAAATGAAAGCATGGCCTAAAATGGGTCAAATGACCCATTCTTGCCAAGACCTTCTAGAAGACCACATTAATGAATAAGGATGGACTCAAGGTATATAAAAGGGTCCAAATATCTGATTTTATCATGAGAAACACCCATGCCTTTTCTATCTTTTTCTAGAAATTTCCCAAGAACATCTCTTTGGCTTTCAAAACCCTAAGGCACTTCTTGGAGCAAGATCAACATATTCCTATCTTGGGTAAGTGAATATTATTGTACTTTAACATATTATAATCATGAGAGAATATTTATATCATGTTGGTTATGGTTGGAAATGTTGGACATGGCACTTTGTGCTTTTGTATAAGATTTGTGATCCATGGGATTTGAGCTTGAATTTGGACTTGTGCCTTTGATGAAAGATCATGGTATGGATAAAATATGAACGTCTATGGTGTTATTTTTGTTATTAAATTTGTTATTTTCTATAAGTGCAAATTGTGGGATTTTGGCCGATTTGTGCTATGAAGTGTATTAAGGTGAATTGATGGATTGTTTATGATGTGGTGTGGATAAGAAAGTGTAAAGGGGAAGTGTTGTGGTGGAATGTATTGATTATCATGTAGTGGTCAATGTTGGGAATATTGGAGGATTTTTGGAATAATGATTTTATCAATGGTTTTGTTAAGGGGGGAAAGGACATGTTAAAGCTAAACATGTGACTTATTGTTGTTGTATGCCATTATAAGGTAATTGGTGGTTAATGTTGGTTTCGTTATAAACTTGTGTTGTAGAGCGAAACATAAGGAAGGAGCAGGAATATTGTATGCACGTCTAAGATTGTGTATTCTTATAAGAATACAAGGTATGTAAGGTTCCTTTTTCCATATCCCTCTGCAACATGTTGTTCACATTGACATTGGACTTGTTTCAATTCCGAGAGGTTTGAAGTATCTCAAATTCAGGTTGACGTATATTGTTATTCATATATGTCCTATTCTCAAATGCATGATGATTCTTTTGTCTCTTGTTCATTGAGTGAAGTTCCAAAAATTTCATAACGTTATCATTCCTAAATGAACGATCTCAAGAGAGTAATAACATAAGAGAACCTATTTATTCTTGAATAGCATTTTCCAATCATGTCATGTCCCAAGTTCTCAATTATGATGATTATCTTTGTATCAATCTTTTACAAGTAAAAGTACCAATCTCATAATATTTCATAAGAGTAACAAGAGAGGTGATGTGCAAGCTAATATATCTATTCCTCATAAGTGAAGATGTCAATCTCATGAAGCAAGAGTGAAGAAGTACTATATATATGTGTGATTCCTATTATGTCATGATCTTCAATATCTCAATCACTCTTAAGAATGGAAGTAAGAATAACAAGAGAAATAAGAGGTGTATAATTAAGAAGTAATCATGGGTGGTATCCCAGGGGTTAAAATACCTAGCATGGGTCGATCCCAATAACACGGGTGGTATCCCAGGGGCGACACAAAAGCCTAGCATGGGTCGATCCCGATACATCCCAGGGGCGATATAAAAGCCTAGCATGGGTTATGATGGTACATCCCAGGGGCGACACGAAAGCCTAGCATGGTTTCACATAACATAACATCCCAGGGGCGATAAGCCTAGCATGGGTTAATGACATCCCAGGGGCGACACGAAAGCCTAGCATGGGTTCACATAACATAACATCCCAGGGGCGATAAGCCTAGCATGGGTTAATGACACCCCAGGGGCGACACGAAAGCCTAGCATGGGTTCACATAACATAACATCCCAGGGGCGATAAGCCTAGCATGGGTTAATGACATCCCAGGGGAGGCACGAAAGCCTAGCATGGGTTCACATAACATAACATCCCAGGGGCGATAATCCTATCATGGGTTAATGACATCCCAGGGGCGACACGAAAGCCTAGCATGGGTTCACATAACATCCCAGGGGTCAAAGTACCTAGCATGGGTTAATCTCATCCCAGGGGCGACAGAACAGCCTAGCATGGGTAGAACAATAAAGATGAATGAATATGAAGACAAGAGAAGTAAAGAACGTAAGTTACATAGATCCCCACATGCAGAAAGAGAGTTTATTCACGTTCATTAGTTCTTTTCACTATTGTTGTTATTATGTCTGATGACGATCCTAATAGTATGAGTGCATCCATGGGGTGAAAGAACACATCTTTATGATGACCATTTATCAATCACTCAAAAGTAAGAAATGAAGAAAGGTGTGTGCATAAGTTAAATTACCACTAATAGAGTGGATGTATATTCTTCCACCATGAGAGTGGATGTAGGATAAACCACCACTAAAGTGGATGTACGTTAATCGAGTGGATGTACGTTATATTATTAATTCTCTACCCTACCACTGGAGTGGATGTATGTGGATGAGTATTATTCTTGTACAACCGACCAACCAAGGAGATATTAATGGTAGTGGGCATAGAAGCAAGAAAGAATCTCTGGAATCTATGAAATAGAGGAACCTCTAGAATTTCGGGAATAGGAGAACCTCTTGGAGGTAAGTCTTTTAAGTGAAGGAACAATCTCTTTAATGAGGATGTGTATGAAAGATATTATATGACTAATAAAGAGTTAAGTAAGTGATCTAACATATTAATGCAATATGCATGTTTCCACATTTAAAATGATGGTTTATCTATGTTGACTATTCTCTCATATTTTTATTAGATTGACATTCTCATGTATGATGTTATTTCTTATGCCTTACATACTCAGTACATTCTTCGTACTGACCCCCTCGGGGGACTTACCTTACATGTTGCAGGTACAGGCATTAGTAGACCTCCTCTATAGACTGGGGATCATTCGCAGAGTTTTGGTGAGCTCCACTTGATTCGGAGCTTTCTGGGTCATAGTTGTATAGTTGTTTTGGCATTGTAAATTTTGCATAAAGCGGGGACTTGTACCGACTTTTAATTGGTCTAGTAAATGCATCTGTTAGAGGATTTTGTAGACATATGTGGGTATATGGATGTAAGCTATGTATGTTCAGTTAGACGTAATGGCCCCAATGGCCAAGTTTGATATATATGTTTATATCATATGTTTCCATGTTCATGTTTTCCATATAATTGCATAAGGTTCAATAAGATTCATATGAGGATATGTATATGAAGGTTCAGGAGTAAAGATTGGTTCTCTCGGGCCATATCGGCTTCGGGTGTCAATCGCGTCTCAATGGGATTTGGGGCGTGACACATCCTTTAACAATTAGTATATAACAATTAAAGACATGATCCACACTCCCTACATTCTTCATTCCATCTCTCCACTCCTATGGTCAATTTTTTTTGAGACTTAGATTTATCCTAAAGTTCATGACGCTTTAGAATAGTAAAACAAGAACGCAAGAATAATCACATAACTTGATAAACATATAAATTAACTATAAAACCATAATTCAGCAATCAGGTTGTATCCTCTACCCTAGAAAAAGGGGTTTTATCCACTCATATTCATACAAAGAATCACCATAGGTGAATTCATATAGTACAACTACAAAGAAGATAGCGTAGAGAATGAAAAACCCTAGTGTAGAGACTTTGTTTCTTTCTCCTCTCTCCAATCTTGTGTTGTTCCAAAAGTTTTTATGTAAATGTGGATAAGTACTCCTTATATAGTGTTTTAGGTCTTCCATAGGGTGCCCCAACCTAAACATATACATTTACCAACTTAAACCAAGCAAAAGAACAACTTTTAGACGTAATTGGGGGTGGTGCGGCGCGTTCCCCAGCGTACGCCAAGAGGAGTACAGCGCACACCCATCGCACACCCAAAAAAGTAGCTGCCCATACTAGGAGGTATGGCGCACACCCATTCGCATGTGTTTGTGTGTGCGGCATATGCCCACTCCCATGCTTTGAGGGGTGCAACGCATGCCCACTCCCATGGTGTGAGGGTTCGTCCGATTTTTGCTCTCTTCTCCTCGTGCACTCGTTCCTTGTTTCCCCACTTCGTGTGGATTGTTTTTAGGCTTCATTTATCTTACATAGATACTCAAATGATCTCCTACAACATCTCATAACAAACATTAGTCCATACAACACAATAAAGCTCATCAAAGTACACTAGAACAAGCATAGCTCAAGCTAGCACCACTAGTTTTCTCGTCTAAGCTTTATTTGATCCTTTTGACTCTTGAATTTTTTCAAATGCACCTCAAACACTCCAAACATGTAACTTAGAACACAAATACATGCATACACACTTTATACCTCAATAATCACATCAAGTTACCCTCAAACTAAGCTAAACGTGCATAGATAATGACACTTAGGTGCATAAATACTCCTAAGATCACCACCCCACACTTAAAACCTTGTTTGTCCTCGAAAAACTCTTTACAATCAACAAAGACTCTAACATTACTAATTTAAATAAGACACTCAATCTAGAACTACAACGACTACATGAATAGCAAGTTCTACTTTAAGCATGGCATATTACAATTAACCCCACATGAATACTACTTCACGACTTCCTAGCCTCAAGAAGTGACTCTACCAAGTTGGAAAACTCATGCATATTACTCAACAAGGATATTATATAAGTTACCTATCCATCATTCAATATTCTTCCTCACCACAAGAGAGTTACCCATATTCACTCACAATAATGCAATTTATTATAAGAATGGGAGTAAGAATCAAATTTTGTTCACTCTCACAAAGAATTCACATGTCACATAAGATGAACCATAAGCTTGCCCTTAGTGTAGTGCTCCACTAATATCAGAATATCAAAGCTCAAGATTAAGTAGGACTTTATGGGTTGTAATGTAGGCTAAGGGACGGGTAGGAACTTATTTTGGTCAAAAATAGTGACTAACTTTTCCAAGCGCTTTAATACATCACACTATCCATTAAGCTCATCTTTAACCAATCTATTTTCAACCACTTTTATCTTTCCATATCTCTTTTGTTTTACCCCATCTCTATAGGCTAGCTTACACATCTTTAGCAAGGAGTATTTTCTATCAACACATGATTTACTTTTGATCAATTTTTCTTTTTATTACATTACCCCTAACTAACAACGCATAAACTATTTCACTACACCAATATCTACTATTTTAGGGCTTTACTTTCACTTTTTCCTTCCTCATTTTTCCATTCCGTAACATCTTAATTTTTCAACTAAAGCGCTTAGGAGTTTTGGATCAAATTATGGTCAATTGAAAGAAAGGGAATAAGCTACATATAAGGCTACAAAAGAATAGGCTAAAGGCTTAATGGGGCTAACTAAGGTCATGCATAAAGAGTAGATAAAGCATGTATAAAACATGGCTATCAAAGAAATGTCTATATCATCTTCCAAACTCAACATTCTTTATTTCGCTTTGCACGCACACCGGGTAAGTTCTAGACATCAATATGCAAACATGGAATATAACAAAAACCTCACTCACACTTGGCACATGTTCAAATTAAGAAGGATCTCTATAGACTCTCAACCAAGCAATTGCAAGAATTCAAAATAAAGCCAACATCACACAATAGTCAAATAAAAGAGCCTAAGTGTCTCATAGAAGTCATTCAATTTTTCACAACATGCCTTAGAATTCAACACCAACTTGCATCAAGTAATAATGTGTAGAACCTAGCAAGAGCATCTCTATTTATTCCTAACGACAAAAATTTTAAAATTACTCCTAACTATCAAAAAGGATACTGGGTTCAAAGGGCTTCCCCTCGGAAAAGAACCAAAAAGAAAAACCAAGGGGTGGCTGAAGTGTGCTTCTACTAAATGAAAAAACAACAAAAACTAAAAACAAACAAAGATAAAATGTTTTTGTAATTTTTTTCAATTTAGTCAAAACTTTCAATTAAATAAAAGTAAAAAATCCTATAGTGCACCTCACCCTAAACAAATCGGTAGACTCCCCACCCCACACTTAAGATCACACTTTGTCCCAAAAATACAAATCAAAGAATAAAGAATAGAAATACTCTCTGAGGCCTCTAGGCCTAGCTAGTAGCATCATATTTATCAAAGAGGTCCGGAGGACCCCACACTTAGGTTTTACCATGCTCCTTAGCTAAGATCTCATGTTCTCAGACTTTCCTTCAACCTATCAACACAAAACAAAAACAAAACCAAAGTGATACTAAGGAAAAACTAAAAAGTAAAAATAACTACCGTAACTTGGGTAGCCTCCCAAGCAGCGCCTGATTTATTGTCGCAGCTCGACCCACATCACAACTATCATCCAAAATCTATCATCCTTCTTCTCATACTTGGGGTCCATCTTCTTCTCATTTTCTGACCTCTCGAGTGCTTACAATTTAGGTCTGCATCTTTTCTTGCACTTATCTTTTCAGGATTCCCTTCAAGTTTATCCAACTCAGACTTATTTGTCAATTTGGGCAACTCCATGAGAGAGTTCAAAGAGGCAATGGGAGGTTTTATATCCTCCACCCCCATACTCATCCACTTCCATCATTGTGATCATGTATAAATATCTATAGTGTGAGGTGTGTTGAGTGTTTTGTACACTTTAAAAACCACATCTTCATCATTCAATCTCATCTTGAGCGTGCCTTCTCTCACATCTATCAACTCTCCACCAGTAGCTAAGAATGGATGTCCCAATATGATCGGTATCCTGTCATATGCATCATAGTCAAGAATAATAAAGTTAGCAAGAATAATGAACTTACCAACCTTAATAAGAACATACTTAATAATTCCTTTGGGAACCACTCAAGTTATGTCCGCCATTTAGAGTACAACTGATGCAAGCCTTCATTTTCCTAGCACAAGAGTATTAAATACTGAAGGGGGCATCAAGTTGATTCTTGCCCTTAAATCACTTAAAGTCTGAACCACATCACTTTCACTAATTTGTATGGGGAGGGTGAAACTCCCAGGATCCTTGAGCTTTTTAGGCATATTGCTCATCACCACAGAACTAAACTCTTCAGTAAGTGCTACAGTCTCAACATCACCAAGCCTCATTTTATTTGTCACCACATCATTTAAGTACTTAGCATACTTTGGCATTCCCTGTAAAACATATAACAAAGGAGGTTAATGTGAAGTTCTCTGAATGTTTAAAAGAACTTCTTAAAACAAGCATCCTCTTTGGCTTTCTTAAGCTTTTGAGGGAATGGTAGTGGTGGTCTATTTTGAGTTTGCTCAACCGGCTCTTATTAGGGTACTCAGACTTTTCCTTTTTGTCAGATTCTTTAGACTCGGCTTGTTTTTCTTTCTGCTCAGGTGGGATCAAATCTACTTACACCTCATGATTTTTCTTTGGGGGTGCATCAATCAAATCTCTACCACTCCTCAAGGTGATTTCCATAACTTGCTTTGGATTTTGATCTATATCACTAGGCAAACCCCCTTGAGGTCTTGTGATTTGTGCCTGAGCTAATTGACCCATCTTCGTCTCTAAATTCTTTTGAGCTAATTGCTGATTTTTTATCTCTGGAGCCATTTGTTCTTGATTGGCCAAAATCTTTTTTAAAGTATCCTCTCTATTATTGGCCTGTGTGTTGTTTTGAATACCTTGATGCTACTGAAATTACTCTGCTTGACCCTGATTATTTCCCCAGGAGTAGTTGGGTTGACCCTTCCAGTTGTGATTGTAGGCATTACCATAATTTTTATTACCTTTTTGTGCATTGCCCATAAAATTTACCGACTTTGGATTTGCTCCATATAAGTCTGTAGAGTGACCACTACTACCATAAATTTTGCACCAAATATGAACCTGTTGAACTGTATTAACCTGTGCCTAAGGTTGAACCATACTCAACTTATTAAATTGAGTCATTATTTGGTTCTGATAGTGGCCAATTGTGCAACCAAAGTTGTGACGGTAGCTACCTCGATCATACCTGCAGGCTTCTTCACCATACTTCTGGATGCATCACCCTGCCATTCTAGATTACCTTGTACAATGTGATTGAGGAGAGTATACAGCTCATCATAGGTTTTCTCCAAAGCCTGACCACCTGCTGCTGAATCTAGCAAAATCTTTATGCTATGGTCGAGACTTTCAACAAAAGTATGAGCTAATACCTCATTTGTCTGTTGGTGATGCGGGTAATATCTGAGAAGAGACTTGAATCTCTACCATGAATGATAGAGATTTTTGTATGGTTTCTGTTTGAAACTTAAGATCTCACTCCTCAACTTTGCAGTTTTTTCAAAAGGAAAGAATCAAATGAGGAACTTCCTTGCCAAGTCGTCCCAAGTTGTGGTTGAATTTGAAGGTTCTGCCTTCAACCATTTCTTTGCTTCTACCACAAGTGAGAATGGGAAAAAAGTGAGCCTCACATAATCCGTGGAGACTCCCGCCGGAATGAATGTGTCACTAATCTCCAAAAAATTCTGAATATGGACATGTGGATCCTCATGTGACAAGCCTATAAACTGCCCGCTCGTATGCAACAATTGCACCATGTTCTGTTTAAGCTCAAATCTGTCTCCTGTATCTGGGTTTTGGATACTGGAGGTCACATTAGTTGCGAGTGGGATTGCCACTTCGCGTACTATTCTATGGGGTGGTTGTTCATCACTCATTATTGCAGGAATAGTCTCATCCTCTTAAACTTGCGGGATTGGATAGAAAAGTGTTGCTTCTCTCCTAAATTGATGCAAGCGTCGCTCAGGTTAGGGATGTGGTTCAACCAATTCCCTTTCCCTTGCCAGCTTGCCAAAAATTCAAACCTGTACCTGTAAATTCAGTAGCTAAGACCAAGTTGTCAGCACTTATCAAATAAAATAGTAAAACTAGAAATTAGAAGGTTGCTAATTTTTCAAGTCCCCGGCAACAATGCTAAAAACTAATTTCTTCCAATTGTACACGCAAGTGTACATAGTCGTGTAAGTAATAAAGTTGTAACGCTTGATCTGTTCAGTATGAGCCACATATATATATATAGGCTAATAGTGATTTTTTATGACACAAATTGAATTTATTTCTCATTGTAAGTCCTTGCTGGTTTATTTCTTATATTTATGTCGCATAGTTAAAGTTGTTTGGGGTGTTTCTAATATCTTTATTTCACTGTTACTTAGATTTCACCATGTCTCGACTTCGTGATCCTAAAGGTCGATCACCTATTTGGAATTACTATGGAAAGCTTGAAGAAAATGATGATGAATGGTGCAAAGTGAAGTGTATTCATTGTGGTAATGTTTATAATTACCATCGGCTTACTGGGACTTGCTCCTTAAGGGTTCATATTAAGTATTGTCTTGAGAGGATGGAACGTGGTCATATAAGGATTGAGTAGTTATTGGTACTATTACTATGTTTGGAGTTTGGACTTAATTTTCAAATTGTGTAACTGTTAGTTTGAATTTTTCATATTCTGTTTGTAATTGAGTAGTATGTGACTGCTTAATATGCATGTTTTGAATGCAAATTGTAGATTGTGGCAGCCATGTGCTTTCCTATGTGCTTATGAAGACATTATATTTTGGTGAGATTATTTGTACTTGTGTTGTTTTTGCTGATGTGCTTATGTGCTTATGTGCTAATGAAGACCGTTGCAGCAATGTGCTTGCTTATGTGTAAAGTAGGCTAGTATTTACGGACAAAAGCTCTTGTTACTCTATAGCTTGAGTTGTTGTCTCAACTTCAAATTATACTTTGAATGTTAACGGTTAACCCGATAACCGAATCGATAACGATCAATAATCGATATCTTAATGGTTCTATAATGGTTTTACTTTTTACAAATCGATAACTGATAAGTCAAATCGATAAACATCAAAACCGAACCAAACTGAAAAATACGCAGCCCTAGCCCGGCTCAGCTACAGCGAGCCCGCTGTAGAAAAAAAAAAACAGTCGCAATGGGCTTAGGCAGGTCGAGCCCAGTTCTTTGATTCCGTAACCCACTTATTATTAAATGAACCATTGCCACCCCGAATCGAATTGCCACGTAGAAATAAAATTTTAAAATCTCACGCCTTTATCACGAACATTATAATAACGACAGAATGGGTCATTAAAACGACCCATCCCACGCTAACGCGAAGAACACGAAGCCTCCTCCTTCGCGAATGCCAAAGAGGCACCATATGATAGCTGAAACCTGCTTAAGGACAAAACCAAAAATCTTTGAATGGGCCCTCGGGATCCATTCAGAACCTCGTGAATACAAACCAAATATGTTACTAGACTGAAAATGAAATTTCGGACTTAATGGAACCATCAAAACATCGAATGGAGGTCGTCTTGACCAAAGTTAAACCTTAGCCTTAACTTTCAACTTTTCAACCAACTACTCAAAATTCATCCAAACACCTCGGGATCCGAACAGAAGGTCTTACTAGCCCAAAAATTGTGTTTCGAAGCTAACGGAACTATCAGAATTTCATTCGGCCTCGTTATCATCAAATGTTGACTTTGGTCAACCATACCAACTTCAAACCTTTGAAAATGAAAAACTTGCATGACTCTCATCCAAATACCTCGGGAACCGTGTCACCCACATTCGCAGACCACAAATACTATAAAACGACTATGGAAAAGGATAAAATTATCAAAATGCATAGAACATGAAAACGACAATAAAGGTTTCTACACTTCTACAAGTGAAGAATTTCGCTAGTACATGACAAGAATGCTAATGTTGGAAAACAAAGAATCATAGCGATGTAGTTCACATTTTAAAGCTTTGTGTTTATATTTTCTTATTTGGCTATTCATTTAAGAGTTGCTCCTTAAAAGGTCGACTTTAGAATATAAAAATGAGTAAAGATCATCATTATTTATAAAATCCATTTTTTTACCTGTAATATGGGCGAGTTACAATTCAGTCCATTTTTATTTCATCCATTTTAATCGACTCAAATTCGGCTCCATTTGTCACTACTGCGGCCTAACATCATAATAGACCGCAGAATTCTCTCACCAAAACTATTTCATAACTTTCCCACTCATAGGTAGTCACTACTTACTAGTATTACAAAGCAACGTCAAATTACTTGAAAATGGCGCTAATGTTACTATATACTTTAACCCAACGGTTAGTTGCCAGTGCGTTTGTGGGCCATAATGCAATAATTTTCCCTGAAAGCAGGCCCCTTTTTCTCCGCTACTGAGTTATACTTCCTTGGACCATTTTTCTTTTTGTCTTTGTCATTCTCATTCAAAATAATTTTAGAAAATCAAGATATACTAAGGGTTTGTTTGGAAAGCCACCTGACAATTGAAATTGGTGTAATTATTAGGGTAGTAATTACTAGCCCAGTAATTACACAGTCTAGTAATTACGCTGATCTGTTTGTTTGCCACAGTGTAATTACAAGTGTACTGTTTGGTTGCACAAGTGTAATTACATGGTTATATTCAATTTTTAAAATAAAAGTTAATTATCGAAAACTAAAATTTAGATTAGACAAATAAATGCCTTTATAAATGATAATAAATTATATATATATATATATATATATATATATATATATTATCTTTTGAAATATATTAATTAATAAACATATGTTGTTATAAAAAAAAATAATGGATTTATATTTTTCAAACTAGTATATTTTAATTAAATTAATCATAAAAATATAAAGTACATGATTTTTAAGAACATCATGAAATGCATGTTTGACAAAAGGATTAATATTAGAAATATAATGTCATAAAAATACTAAAATATTTGACAAAAAGATAATCTATCAATTCTAACTAAAAAATGAATGGCTTGCAATATGAAATATCATGTCAATACTAGTAAAACAAATAAATTGAAAGTGAAAATATAACATAAGTTCAAAATTCAAAAAAAAAAAAAATAATACTTTTATGTCAAATTTCAACATAACGTAAATATGATTCAAAAGAAAAGAAAAACCTAAGTCTGTAACCTTATTCAACAATGAATTCTACTTAATTCAAAAATTAGAATACTAACTAAATTATGCTAAATAAAAAAAATAAACATAAAATAAATTTTAAAAATAGATAAAAGAAAAATTGCGTGGAATCACAAGAAGTAAAGGTTGGGAAATGAGAAGGAAATGAAATATAAATCATATAAAATAAAAATATTTTTAAAAAAATATTAGAATAATAAAAATAGAAAGAATTTAAAACAATAGAAATTTAAAATAAATTAAAAAATAAAAATAGAAATAAAAGAAATAAATTAAAAAGTAATCAGTTTGTAATTACACCATGTAATTACCAGCAATTCACAGCTCCCCCCTGTGAATTGGAGAGTGTAATTACCCCCTGCCAATTACACCCAATTACCTGCTGACAAAGTAATTACCTGGCCAACCAAACATGTCAGACAGTGTAATTACACCCAATTACACCAAATCCAATTACCAGGGTGGCTTTCCAAACAGAACCTAAGGGAAAAGGCATAAGTATCCCTTTGAACTTTGATCATATTTTTGACTATACACTTTTTCTTTCGAAAGGCCCTATTAACCCCCTGAACTATTTTAAAATGAAATAAATACACCCTTAAATGTTAGATGACAAAGAGAGTGTACTCGCTCTCTTAGAAAGCATGTGAAAATTTTAATTAATATGAACACATGGCATGTTTTAATTGGTCATTTTATAATTAATTAGTACATATAATTAACTAATATTAAAATTTAAGTATATATTTTAAAATTATTTTCCTTTCTTTCTTTATGAAAGAGTATTAATTTATTATGGAGATTATAATTTGTGGTAGTGTTTTTATTGATATTACTGCCAATGCATAGACATATTGATATTCGTATAATAGCAAATTTAAATTTAGAAATTCTATTAAAAAAAATATTGAGATTACTATCAACACATAATCAAATTGATTTATTTTTTTCCTTTTTAAAATGATTGATACTACTAGAAGCAAACCAAACTGTCGCGCCCCAGTTTTCTCACGAAAAGCGAGATTCGACGTGACAACTCTATTTAGGATTAACTAGAGGGTGAAGAGTCGCCACCTAATGAATTAAGGTGTGTTAGGGCACCATTCTAAACTAATTACGATTAATTAATTAGTCTACATCACCAGAAATTTGGGTAAGGGTTCAAGTTACCTCAAAAGGAAGGTGTTAGGCACATTTTGAGGTCCACAAATGTGGGTCCCGGCCGAATTCATAAGTTATGTGGGGAATTCTATGTGATAAATAAAGGAATTGACTTTATTTATCTAACATTAACTAAATGATTAAATAAAGAACATTTTTAACTAAAGTACATATCGTACAAAGAATGAAAAATACTAGAGATGCGAGACTGACCTTTTGCAACGTACAAATAATAAATGAAAAATACCACAATTCATGTGATCTTCGCCTTCCTCGGAATACGAACGTTAACGAGCTCCTTTGCTTTGTAGAGTGAGAACAAATTGAAAGATGATAAACTTAAAAAAATAGACTTATATTGAAGTAAGGATACACTGCGAACAATGTGAAAATTGTTAGTAATATATGTGTCACCTTAATTTTGGGTGACCAATTATGGTAAGGAATTAACTAAAATAAATAAGTAAATCAACAATACATCAAGTAAAAAAAAGTAAGAGGGAATGTGGGATCAGGGTATGACAAGGCTGAAAAGGGCCCAATGCGATGTTACACTCCTCTTCTCTATTTTTATATGATCAACTCTCTTAAACGCCTCAAGACAAGACGAAAAAAAATTCTTAAATAAACTTATTTAAGAGTACTAAATAAAATATTTTAGCATTTAAAAGTCATGTAAAACAAAAAAAACTTGTAGGTATAATATGTAAATTGTATCAAAGCATATTGCTATAGTATAGTAATAAGAGTTGCCAAGTCTTTGAGACTTTTAAAAAAAATGGCATATAAAATAAGAAAAGAAGGGAGTAACGAGGTGCTTTATATATAATAAAGCTATGTGCACGTTTCATACAAGAAGTCAGCTATAGCCTGTCTTATTTGTCATCATTTCCCAAACGTACCTGACTCCCGATGGGGTGACGACTCCATTTGAGCGTTAACTCCCGTGGTTGGACTCCAAGTGACGACATTCCGGTGTAATGTACATGTAAAAAATATTCAAAAAGGATGAGAGTAAGTCTATTCTTATGATTTAATTAATCAAACGGAAAATTAATAAAAGAATCTTAATTAATGTAAACATATAAGAATGCAAAGGGGGTTGACAAGAGATTTTCAGCCTATTACGGATCAATATGATTTGAAATAAATTTGTATATCATCACACTATTTCCCGTAATTAATTAATCAAGTCTTAAATAAACACCGGCCTAAGTCATGATAATAACTCATTTATGAGTAATGTGACCTTAAGCAACGGACAAAATCTTTAATGAAAAGGAGTCAAATCACAAAAAAATATAGAGCAAGCTACTGATTTCGAAAACAGAGAAAAAAAAATATATCTAACACATGGAAAGCAAAATGAATTAAAACTCATAATTAAAAAATATAAAACTACCTAAAAGGAAATGTGAAGCAGGCAGGTGAATAAATCAAATTAATCTCATAGATAAAAATTGACATGGATATTCACCGTGAACATGGTATTCTTTAAGGTTCAAAGTCATATCAAACAAAACAGAGCCACCCACGCAGCTTAACCATGGATTACTACCAATTCATAGATTTAGATCATATTTAACCAAATCAAACATTAACACTCTCATAGATTCAAATAAACTAAAACAAGAACTCATCCATGAATAAACACATAACATTAAAAGATAAAAAAAAATGAATAGAGTTAAAGAGTTGGACCTTAAATAGAGCAAACCTTCTTCAATATTGATTAGAAAATCTTATGTACAACAGCTGAAATGGGCAGCATCTCCACTCAAATAGAGAAAAGCAAGAGTCTTTGCGAGAAGAATTTGCCGACGACCTCAAACAAGATGTTACCCACAACCAAGAGAAAACCGACGAAAATGGAATGTTTGGACGATATTATAGTGGGTGTTTTTGGTCGAGGCGGGTCGATTCTATAGCAAGGAAACCATGATGTTTCAACAGCAGCCTTAATGGAGTTGGGCTGGTGATTTAGTGTCGGCTTGGTGGCGGGGCTGCGATGGATGGGAGTCAATTATGTTTGTGCCTTTCTTTTCTTATGCATGAATAGATGTGCGTGTGTGTGTCTATGAGAATGACGTGAGGGAGTACTTGTGTGTGTGTTCTCCCTGTGTGTCTTGTAATCTCTTTTGAGAGAAGAAGAGAAGTGTATGAAAAAGAAATCCTCCAACTACAGCTTTTTCTCCCCCTCTTTTAGCTCTAGAATTAGGTTTTATAGAAGGAGAAAAATTAAAAAGAGACGTTGAAGATAACATGGTAAGAAGAAAGAAAATGGAAAGAGATATTTTTATCTTTGGTAAAGTAATATTTTCCTTATAAAATAAAAGATATTTCTTATTTTTGGAAGAGTAATATTTTCTAAGGAATGAATTTTCAAATTTTGAATTATGTAACATGATAAAACCTATTAAAATTTTTCAATAAAATAAGCCACCAAAACTAGGATTAAATTTCCAAAAAGACTAATTATTTATCAAATATAACTCACCCAACTCTTACGATGAATTTTAACTAACTTTTAAAATATTTGCTCATTCACAAAGAGAGTAGGAAAGTATAGAGAGGGTAAAAAAAAATACCTTTGGAAGTGAAAAAAAAAAAAAAAGAGATAATAGTAATAAGGATAATAAAAATAGTAATACGATAATAAAGTAGATAATATTTGTTAGCAGAAATATGATTAAAATAAGTAAAAATAGCAATTTTTGGCCTCACGATCAAAATACTGTCAAATGAGTAAAAAGACGAATAGGGGGGTCAAAATTGGGTGTCAACAGCTGTCCCTTTGTTTCTTGGGAATGATAGAAGAATTGTCGAGCAATAAACATTGACGTAGTAGCCAATTTTGTCCGACCGAAAGGATGGTTTGTTGGATTCAAAAAGTAAAACGGAGTTTGTCAAAATAGTGGGGCCGAGACTTGGTTTCAAGTCGCATACATATCTCGGGTTCATGAGAATTAGGCCGAGTTTATTTCTAGACTTAGGAATGAACAATATTCCTAAAGAATTCTAATGATACGGTATACGGGCAACAATAAAGGTAGAATGAGCCGATGAGATTGGAGTGGATAGAATTGAAGTAACGACGTAATGAGAAGTGTGAAAATGAAAAGTAAATGTATTTCAAACTGAATTTAAATGACACCGGATAAGTAGAATTGTATCTTGAAAATAGGAACGAAAGTTGCTCCCATTCGTAACCCGTTCGTCTTTCGTCATCTGCGTGCTTTCTAGTATTACTAAATAAAATAAATGATAAGTAATAGTTGTAAATATTTAAACATAATGCAATTTTCCCGTTAGACCATAAGCATTTGCTTTGAGACGGCAAGGATGATGTCTCTAAGCCATGATGTCTTAGGTCCATGATAAGCAGCAAGTAAATCCTTAGGCCATGAAAATGACGTCTTTAGACCATGGTGACTTCGGAGCATGATAAGCATAAAGTAAACCCTTAGGCCATGAGATGATGTCCGCAGGCTATGAAGATGATGCCTTTGAACTATGACGCCTTAGGGTATGATAAGCAAAAGTAAACCCTTAGGCCATGAGATGATGACCGCAGGCTATGAAGATGATGCCTTTGAACTATGACGCCTTAGGGTAATTATATAATGATTAAAGAAAGCGTATCTATCTTGAATGGACTAATGTGTCTTTGGATGATTTGAGTAGCTTGACCTACAGTAATTTGATATAGTTCAGCAGCTTGATGCAATTTGTATGCTAGATTGCGGATTCTGCAGGTGCAATGTAATGTAAACTCTTGCAGGAGCCATGTATTATAGATTTCTGCGGATGCACTGCGATGTGTACTCTTGCAGGAGCCATGCAATATTGACTCTTGCGGGAGCCATGCAATGTAGATTTCGACGGATGCACTGCGGTGTGAACTTTTGTGGGACCCATGCAATATTGACCTTTGCAGGAGCCGTGCAATGTAGATTTCTGCGGATGCACTGCGATGTGGACTCTTGCGGGAGCCATGCAATACTGACCCTTGCATAAGCCATGCAATGTAGATTTTTGTGGATGCACTGCGGTGTGGACTCTTGCGGGAGCCATGCAAATATTGACCCTTGCAGGAGCCGTGCAATGTAGATTTCTGCAGATTCACTGCGATGTGGACTCTTGCGGGAGCCATGCAATACTGACCCTTTCAGGATCCATGCAATGTAGATTTTTGCGGATGCACTGCGGTGTGGACTCTTGCGGGAGTCATGTAATATTGACCCTTGCAGGAGCCATGCAATGTTGATGAGATGATAGAGTAGCTTAGCTGCTTTCCCATGTTGGATGTATAGTGGGCTTTCTTTGATGATGATCGTTCAGGTGTTGCAAGGTAGCTATTGTATTTGTACCTGCTGTTTCTGCACTCAAAGAAAAAATATAAGTTTTGAAAAGCAAGGTTAACTCATACCTTTGCTTGTCTATGCTCCTTGTTGTTGTTTTGCTTTCATGGACAAACTTGAACTTCATTATGGTGAAATTTTTGAGGAATCCTCAAAAATTTCTTCCCCAGTTTAAAATAAAGATACTTTTTTCCACTCGTGAATTGGGATGTTGCTTGCTCATGGAATTTTTGAGGTCTCCTCAAAAATTATGCCCCATTTTTCACTCACAGGGTCTTATAATTCTGCTACACTAAAGAAAAATATTAGCTTACAAGAAATGACTGTCTTATATTTGAACCTCAAGGTCTCAATTTTGAATCTGTATTTTGCCAATATAGAGGTCATGGGACGAACCAAAAACAAATTAGATTTATTAGATAGGAGGCCTTGTTAAAAGCTGGCATGATTTAGAAATTTTACTGGCCATAAGGAGGATGAATGAAGAGTGAGGACATTTTGCTTGTGACGATATTACAAGAGTAAGAATTGCATGAGGATATATAGTCCAAAAGTATTTGCATTGGACGAGAAGGAATAAGACTGAAACATTTTCGGATATTGAGAATACTTGTCATATTGCAGATTCTCAATCAAGTTGATGTTCAAATGATAGACAACCTTTAAACAAAAATTAATAATTCAAATAAAACAAGGATTAATATACACAGAATTTAAGACACTAGTATCAAAAGATGAGTTACTTGTCAAAGAGGACTTTAGGACGAATGGGTGAGATAGAACTTAAGCTTGAGAAGTGAATTGATATCAAAATGTAGAGGATATATTCGAATGCAGGATCTAATAGTAGTGATAGGAATTTATGATTTGAATGGTGTTGATTATAGAGAGTGAAATAATTTTGCACATACAAAAATACTAAATTTATACTTAAAGCGGAAGGGGTGAACGAGAAAAGAATGATAAGGCATATAAAAGATACCACGAGATTTTCAAAAGAACTTTATTTTGATCCGATGGGAGGACTAAAGATATTGAACAATTGACTAATTTAAAATGTGCCCCAATTTCAATTTAGTTTGAAATAAGCCGGAGAATTTGAATGATTGTGAAAGTTATTTGAATAATTCAAAAACTCTAGTTTTCGCTCTCACGACATTATGTGAAGACGAAAGAAAGGAGGGATATAAGATTTGAGGAAAAAGAATTATTTGAGTGATAAAGATTATTTTACATTTTCAAAATATGGGGATATTTCGTAAAGAATAAAAAAGGGGGACCGCATCCTTTAAAGGATTGCCTACGTATCTTGTTGGAGATGAATCAGGTCAGACATAGTTCAGAACTTGAGACTTAGAGAAATTTGAATGATAGTTGAAGATATATGAAGAGTCGAATGACAATTTAAATAAGGATAGTAAACACATAACACATAATGGTTAATGCATGTGTGGGTTAGAATTTTCTAAGATTTGGATAGACACGGACCAAGGATAATCTTATGCGAGAAGGCACGTGGTCTCACGGTAGTAAAACTATCCACTCAACCGCGTCTTAGCCGACTCTCTATAACAGGGTTTTGAAGAGAATTTGGAGAAGTGCGAAGGCACAACATCCTAGTATAGTGAAAGTGTGTGAAAATGTGAAATTCCCAAGTGGGGAAAATATGAACGGAATGTCAATTATATAAAGCAGTAACACATAGCACATAGTGAAAAGCAGTAACATGTTGAACAATACAAGAAAATAATAAAAGCAAATAAAAATTAACATAATTAAAGGGGAGTAAGGAAAATAAAAGATAACATATAAGCAACAAAAAGGGAAAAGGAAAAAGGAAAAATGGAGGGACATGAAATGGCAAACAAGGTAAGAAAAAGGGAAAAGGATTAACATGCATAAAAAAAATGAGAAAAACAACAGCTTAAGAAAATCAATTTAAAAACGTAAAATCCTACATAACACATAAATTCGTAATGGTTAGAACCTAAGTATCCCCAGCGGAGTCGTCATGCTGTCGTGCCCCATTTTTCTCGCGAAAAGCAGAATTCGACGTGACAACTCTTTTTGGGACGATTTGAGAGAGAAGAGTCGCCACCTAACGAATTAAGGTGCGTTAGGGCACCACTCGAGACTAAATTGCGAACTTATTTTAATTATTTAGTCTACATCAATTAGAAATTCGGGTAAGGGTTCAGGTTACCTCAAAAGGAAGGTGTTAGGCACCTTTTGAGGTCCACAAATGTGGGTCCCGGCCGAATTCATATATTACGTGGAAAATTTTACGTGATAAGCAAAAGGTCGATCGATTTTATAAAATACCTAAGTGATTAAGAATGCATAATTTATTTTAATTATTCTAGATAAATAAAAATAGGTAAGTAGAGAAAGGTAGCAAGAAAACAACAAAATAACTTGAGTACTGATTTAAGGACAATTAAGAATACAAGCATTTAAGATAAAAAGAAGAAAAAAGAAATTAAATCTGACAAAAAGGGAAAAAGTTTGTAGAAAAAATAAAATAAGATAAATAATTGTAAAACTTGAATATAACTTATTTTTACGATTAAATGCAGCTTTACAAAAAAAAAATATATAAATATCTAACGAACCAAACAAAGACGTGCAATATTAATAATCAAAAGAAAGAGATACTGAAATAGATGCTTCCAATATAATATTTTAAATATTCAAATAATGCATACAAGGAAATATAGGATAGAAATATTAAAAGAATAAAAGATAGATGAACTAACCTGGCCGCTTCCAAGTAAATAATTAAAGCACTCAAATATAATAAAAAATAAAAAATAAAATAATCTACACACAAAATTAGGTATTCAAGGACATAAAAATTGTGAAGGTCAGGAGACTTACCCTGTTGATGAACAAGTGAATTTATAAGGAATACCTTTGATTATTCTCCTATTTTTAAGATCGCATTATAGTCCCCATGAGTTGTAAAATTTGGCAAAAAGAAAGGAAATTGTTAGTAAAGTGTATGCCACCTTATTTTGGTGGCAAATATAATGTAAGAGAATAATAATTTAACACCTAAAGTTTAGGTTAAGAAAGTGAGGGAGAGAGAGGGAGAGGAAGAGAGAGAGAGAGAGAGAGTGGGATCGGGGTACGACAAGGCTAAAACGGACCCAATGCGATGTTACACCCCTCTTCTCTATTTTTATATGATCAACTTTCTTAAACGCCTCAAGACGAGACGAATATAATTCTTAAAGAAATTATTCAAGAGTAGTAAATAAGATATTCATCATCTAAAAGTAGTGCAAGCTAATATAGGTATGTATATTTAGATTGTATGAAAGTATATCGATAATTAGTATAATAGCATAAGTTGTCTAGTCTTTGAGATTTTTTAAAAGGGCGACATGCAAAATTAGAGAAGAAGGGAGTAACGAGGTGCTTTATATTTTAACAAAGCTATGTGTACACTTCATACAAGAAGTCAGCTATAGCTTGTCTTATTTGTCATCATTTCCCAAATGTACCTGACCCCCGATGGGGTGACGATTCCACTTGAGCTCCTCTTCGTGTGTTGACTCCGTCCCTCCCATGGTTGAACTCCAAGTGACGTCATTCAATTGTAGTATACATGTAAAAATATTCAAAGGGAGTGAGAGTATGTCTGTTCTTAATGTTTAACTAATCAAATTAATGAAGTTATAAATATTCTTGATCAAAGTAAGCATACAAAAAGAAAACTGTTTACATAATAAGCAAATATTTGTATGGTGAAATAATACTTTAACTATAACAATTTGAGAAGAAAGACCGGCTCGGTCAGTCTGTTGTAGAAGAAGTATTGCTGCTTTAGTTTAAAGACTTGACCTCGTAAGTCCTAAACCTTTCCTCAAAACAGATAATTAATTTGAAAAAAGAGAGCACAAAAGAAAAGGCAACTAAAAATGGGAAAGAATATTTGTATTTTTTAGGCCAAGATAGTGTGCTAATTTGAGTGTAAACAATGTAGTGCTAAGCAGTGGTGGATCTAGGATTTCAAAGTAGTGGGTGCTTGATATATTTAAAGCGCATGACGTATTGTAACATTTAATCAATGGGTTCAACTTAGTCCTATATTTTTTATACAGAGTATAAATATATAAGTAAAAAAAATCAATAAAATTTCAACGACAAAGAAAATTGAACCCATTGAATTTAAATCTTATATCTGACTAGTAATACATGTCATTATATACCAAGTATAGGTACATAACTAATTTTTAAACTAATGCTAAAATATCTCAATGCAAATTAAACTATAATAAATATTACTTGTCATTCAATTCTATACACAATCATTTACGATATTTTCCTGTTTTAAAAAAGATAAATAAAACTTACACCAATTGTATTTGCAATAACTAATCAATACACAATTTGGAATGAAAAAAAAAAATAGACAAAGAAAGTTATAAAGGAAACAAAATAAAGAGGAGGTAAAAATGAGAAAGCAAAAAAGGAACGGAAATTGTAAAAAGAAAGTGCTGCTAAATGCCGGGTTCGCACCCAACCCTTCTTTTTGCTTCTGGGTGCTCAATTGATTATTTGACCTGTTTTTATCAACTTTCTATATAAATTCATAGATTCTGCGTCGGAAGTAATGGGTGCTCGAGCACCCACCGAGACCTACGTGGGTCCGCCCCTGGTGCTAAGATCAACATTTTTAGTATCAACCTATAGGTTTTAGCGTGAACTAGGGTAGCAAAGTGACAATAAGTTAACTAAACCAAACGAAGCGCTAGCCCAAAAGTAAAAACAGGTCTTGAAAATTCCCAAGTCATGCACTAATTTTATACTTGTTATGGTGAAAATCTTAATGGGTTGATTAACAAACTAATATTGAAATGGAAAAATCAGCATGCCTTACTAGTACTAAAAAAAAGTATCATAATGTGAAGATTTATAGAAGTGATTAACCCAAAAATCTGTAGTATGTTCCAATCCACATATATGGGCTATGGCAACAAACAAATTTCCCCGAGTAAATTCACAAAAATGATGACATGTAAACGAATAAAAACAGGGATTATAATTTTAGTGGACTATGCAAATGCTAACATATAGACATACATACATGAATGTAGAGTACAAGTATTAAGTATGAGATATTATGCATGAAAGCGACACGTACCTTTATATACCCAAAGCTGATTAATCACATCATTAATTAACCATAACCGTATGAGTCTTCCTCTCAAGAATTGGAAGCAGCAAAACTCTTTATTTCTTATGGGGGTTCTTTGATGTAATTTTTGGGGAAGGTTCAAGTGTAAACCTTGGATAGTAAAAAGGATGTTTAGAGATTGTTAAAAAATAGTGCAGGTTGACCCGGTGAGAGAGCGTTTGTGTGTGCTGACTGTGAGAATGACGTGAGGGGGTCTTTTTCTGTGTCTTCTTTTTTCCATTCGATCCATGTATATGTAGGAAGAAAAAGAAAAGGGACGCTATGCAATATTGACCGAAATGGTACGCGCCCCATTTTTCTCGCTAAAAGTGGGATTCGACGTGACAACTCTATTTAGGATTAATTTAGGGTGAAGAGTCGCCACCTAACGAATTAAGGTGCGTTAGGGCACCATTTGAGACTAAATTGCGGACTTATTTTTTATTATTTAGTCTACGTCAACCAGAAATTCGGGTAAGGGTCCAGGTTACCTTGAAAGGAAGGTATTAGGCACTTTTCGAAGTCCACAAATATGGGTCCCGGCCGAACTTGTATATTACATGGAAAAATTCTATGTGATAAACAAAGGTCTATTATTTTATTAACCTAATGTTAACTAAGTGTTTAAATAGGGAAAATAAATAAAATTAAACATACAACTTAGTTATTATCTAATTAATAATTAACTACGTGATAAAGTAGTAAAAAACGCATAAGTGAATAAAGAAATTAGAGAAGCGAGAAGATAGAAAGGCACAAATTATAATAGAAAATAAAAATAAAAATTCATTAAGTTATATCTAAACTACCCCAAACAAGCGTGCAAACATACATAAATTCTATCGAATCTAGCCAAAGGTTAATTTTTATTTTATTCGGATCAGCGCCCAGCTTATTAACGGATGACAATGTCATATGTTGCATTGTCGTATTCTGCTCGGGTCAACTTCCATCATTTCTGAATGTTCTACCCCACCTAATTTGGTTATTAAGCTTAAATGCGTTCTAAAGAAAACGATAAAACTAACGTTTCCTAAAATGCCTACCCGTCCCAACTTAATGTCCAAGAGGTATTGGACTTACTATTTTGGGATTTTGTTCTAGACAAGAAAAAGCCTAGGCTGCCTAATTAGACTCGAGGTTCACGTCATACAAAACAAATAGGACTTACAAATAACATGTAATGGTTTCAAATAAGCCTCTTAATTAGTTAAAGTTAAATAGGTGGTTAACATGCTTAAAAGATAATTATTTGTTTTATGTGATTAAAATCTATAGGCATGATTTCTAGGCGAGACGTATTAATTAAGGCCGAAAGTTTAAATAAAGTGCTAGATATTACGTTAAGACTTTTGAAAATTCATCCAAATATGTAAGAAATTACTTTTAATGTGCAGAAAAGTTATTTAAATGTGCAGAAAATTATTTAAATATGCAGAAAATTAATATTAAGTGCAGAAAATTAATGAAAATATGCAGAAAATTGATTGAAAATGTGCAGAAATTATTTTAATTTGCAGAAAGTTATTAAATTGCCAGAAAATTAAATAAAGTACAGAAATTATTTTTTTATTTGCAGAAAATTACATAAAGTGTGCAGAAATTATATTAATTTTACAGAAGGTTGTTAAATGTGCAAAAAATTAAATAAAGTGCATAAATTATTTAAATTTTGCAGAAAATTATTTAAATTTTGCAGAAAATTACATAAAGTTTGCAGAAATTTATTTAATTTGCAGAAAATTATTAAATCAAATAAATTTTGCAGAAATTTATTGTTTATTTTGTAAAAAATTAACTAATGAATGCTAAAAAATAATTTGAAATGCTGGAAGTTTTTTTTAAGTTCTGTAAAATAATTTAATATGCTGAAAATTATTATTTAAATGCTGGAAATTATTTATTTATTTATTTTTAAAAGTGTTGGAAAATAATTTAATATGCTGAAAATTATTATTTTAAAATGCTGGCAGGTAATTCAATATACTGGAAAGTTATTTTATTTATTTTTTTAAAGCTGGAAATTAGTTGAAAGTTCTGAAAATTAGATTTTCAAATGCTGATAAATAAGTTCAATATGCTGGGAAATACATTCTTATGCTGGAAATTAAATTTAAAAGACTGAAAATAAATATAAATGCTAAAAGATGATTTATAGGTGCTGGAAATTAATTGACATTGCTAAAACACAAACTTAAATGCTGGAAATCAACTTGAAAGGGCTGGAAAATAACTTTACATGCTGGAACTTAATTAAAAGTGTTGAAAGTTAAATTTTTATATGCCAAAAATTAATAAAACATGCTAAAAATAAATAAAAGTCCTAAAGATAGTTATAATACGCCGAAGATTAACGAAGCATGATAAAAGTTAAATAAACGCACTTATAAACTAAACTGACATGCTCGAAATTAATGCTAACATACTAAGAGTTAAATTGATAATCCTAAAACATGATTTCTAGGTAATAAAATAATTTAATTAATAACCCTAAATTGTTTTGCCTAAGTGATAAGATAAATTAACTCGAAATTCGTTCAATAACCCTATAGGCATGACATCTATGTGATAAAAATATTCACATCACAAAATCCCCGACCCCTAAGAAGCCCCCCGTAATTTTATTTATACATATAGCGTTTATACAATAAACATTACAAAATCAAAATGAATAAAATAAAAAAAAACTAAAAGATACGGACTGAACAATTTCCCAAAACCCGAGTAACTCTTCATTCCTCGATCAGACATCCCCAATTAATGAACATGTTAAACACAACAAAATATCCAAGCTAACATAGAGAATTGGGAAACACTAAGTAGGACCACAAGCACAGAAGCAGACATACGTACAAATCACAAAAAATAAGATAATTGGTTTAGATTAAGTCCTATAGGCATGTCTCTAAGTTCAAGCTAAAAGAAAACTATCACATAAGCAAAATGAAAAAATGAGTCTATAGGGGCTAACCAGTTAACAGCAAAAGCAAGAAGAAACAAGAATAGTTGATAACGAAGCAGCAAGCATAAACCAAGAGTCCCGCGCTTTCAACACACAAGACAAGGACTTAAAGTATTTATTTTTTAGAGAGGGAGTCAATGCTTGAAAAATCTGTCCTGAATGAAAAGAAAAATGCTTGTTTTTATAGTAAAAGAGTTGTGAGAGGTCATAAAAATAAAAGGAAGGGAGAATCTTTTTTTTTTTTTTTGAAATCAGTCAATAAACACTTTCCTTTAACCACTACGTATAATCAATTAAGGATATAAATTATATTTGACTACATTAATTAATCAAGAGAATATATAAAAAAAATAAATCAGTTATTGAAGATATATTCCCTAAGTAAATAGGCAGAAAATCAATCAAGGGACGAAATACCATATAAGCAAAATATAGATAAGTATATATTTTGAATTTAAGAGGGGAGACACAAATTGATTTGAATATCAAAATTTTTCATAATCAACTAAACACTCAAGCTGTCACGATAATTTAACAAAACTAGTAAATGAGATAGAAATCGTAAAGATTTCCACATAAGGCAGTCGAACATGGAACCAGCCAAAGCTTACCAAATATAGTCAAGTAAGAGGTCATCACAATTCAAATTCAAGAGGGCAAGGGATATAGATCAATCAAAGTTAACATAGACTAACAAGAACGGACAAGTACGCATTACCGCGACGGCCGTCAAAAATTCAAATGAAGAATTCACAATACAAACCCAACCTTAAGAAAATCATGATGGACTAACAGAAATTTAAACATTACTGCGATTGGATATTTTCACATATAATCCAAACAGAAAAATGCATAAGAATCATAAAGAAATAGACAAAAATTGTCAAACAAGATGCACAAATTTCAGGATCATGAATATATCTGAAGCAGAAAAATATAAAATCGACCAACAAAGTAGCAATCAAGCACAATTAGGGACACACAAAAAGAAAAATCATACCCGGGAAGAATAAATCTTGCAAGCTTTAAATAAAAATGAAATGGGTGACCCCCAAATCTCTTCCGATCATCCCTATAAAATATTGGCACTCTGTTCGAGTGTTTATTTCATTGGATTTCTTCAAAACTCATCTGAGAAGAGAGTGCTTTGAGGTCTGGCAGCTGGTGATTCGTCGGAAAGTCAGAGGCGGCAGCGCCGTCGGGCGGTTCACCGGCCATGGTGGCCGGAGTTGGGGTGGTGCGTCGTAGCTGAGGGTGATACGGCGAGGAGGAGATGGAGATTGGCGGCTGGTTTTATCTACCAATCGGGGTTGGCTGGTTCGTGGATGAGCAGTGGCAGCTGGTGGGGGTTCGCTGGTCACCGGCATTGGTGAGAAGAGAAGGAGAGGTGAGGGAGATCAGGTGAGAGAGAGATTAAAGAGGTTAGGGAGATCGAGTGAGAGAGAGATTAGAGAGGTGAGGGAGATCGGGTGAGAGAGTGGTGGCCGGTGGTGAAGGCTCGCAATCATAATAACTTAGTAAATGTGTAATAAAATACTAACAAAAATAAATCTATGTCATAATATATTATTTGAAATCGACGATAATAATAGCTTGAAATAAATTAGGATTCTATAAATTATGAATACAAGTTTTAAGAAATGCTATAATAATAATAATAATAATAATAATAATAATAATAATAATAATAATAATAATTATAATAATAGACCATGTGTTTGAAATTATGAGTATGCACATTTGTGGAAATAATTTGATAAATATTTATAAAATTATGTAAAATATTATATTTAAATTAGTAAATTGTATATTATATAAGAAGAATAAAAATTAAATGCTAGAAATAAATTGCATACCTTTAAAATCATGAATAAATGTCAGAACTTATTTTATACCAAAAATAATAATTAAAAAATTTAAACTTAATATTTGATAAAATAGCAGTCCAGGAGGAATATCGGGAGGTCAAAATTGGGTGTCAAAATCTGCCCCTTCGTTGCTTGGGAATGATAGAAGAATTTTCGAGCAACGAATGTTGACGTAGTAGCCAATTTTTTCCGACCGAAAGGATGGTTTGCTGGAATTGAAAAGTGAGAGAGATTTGTTAAAATGGTGTGGTCGGGACTTCGGTTTCAAGTCGCCTACATATATCTGGTTCTACGAGAATTAGGCCATGTGTAGTTCTAGATTTAGGAACGAACAGTATTCCTAAAGAATGCCGATGATACGATACACGGGCAACAACAAAGGTAGTATGAACCGATGAGGTTGTAGTGGATAGAATTCGAAATAGTAGTTTAATGAGAATTGTGAGAATGAGAGGTGAATGTGTTATATGTTTCAAGCTGTATTGGAGGGTCTGAGCGGAAGTGGAGTTGTATCTCAGAAATGGGAGTGAGAGTTACTCCCATTTTTAACTCATTCTTCTTTAGTTACCTGCACACTTTCTAGCATAACTAGATAAAAGATGATTAGAGCATGGGAATAAATGATAAGTAATTGTTGTAAATATTTAAAGATGATGTAATTTACCCTTTAGACTATAAGCATTTTCTTTAAGACGGCAAAGGTGATGTCTTAAGCTATGATGTCTCAGGGCCATGATAGCGAAAGGTAAATCCTAAGGCCATGAAATGATGTCTGCAGGCCATGAAAATGACGCCTTTAGACTATGACGCCTTTGGAGCATGATAAACAGATAGTAAATCCTTAGGCCATGAAATAATATCCGCAAGCTATGAAAAATGACGCCTTCGGTGTATGATAAGCAAAAAGGTAAACCTTTAGGCCATGAAATGATGTCTGCAGGCTATGAAGATGATGCCTTTGGACTATGATGCCTTAGGGTAGTTATATAATGATTAAAGAAAGCGTATCTGTATTGAGTAGCATAATGTGTTGTCACGTGATTTGAGTAGCTTGGTCTGTAGTAGTTTGGCGTGGTTCAGCAACTTGATGCAATTTGTATGTTTGATTGCGGATTTAGCAAGTGCAATGTAATGCGGACTCTTTTAGGTGCCATGTAATATAGATTTCTTCGGATGCCTTGCAATGTGGACTCTTGCAGGAGCCACACGATGTTGATTTCTATGGATGCACTGCGGTGTGGAATCTTGCGGGAGCCGTGCAATATTTACCCTTGCAGGAGCCGTGCAATGTAGATTTCTGTAGATGCACTGTGGTGTGGACTTTTGCGGGAGCCATGCAATATTGACCCTTGCAGGAGCCGTGCAATGTAGATTTCTGCAGATGCACTGCGGTATGGACTCTTACGGGAGCCATGCAATATTGACCCTTGCAGGAGACATGCAATGCTGATGAGAGGATAGAGTAGCTTAGCTGCTTTCCCACGTTGGATGTATAGCGGGCTTTCTTTGATGATGATCGTTCAGGCGTTGCAAGGTAGCTGTTGTATTTTTACCTATTGTTTCTGCACTCAAAGAAAAATGTAAGTTTGTAAAAAGTGGGACAAGATCTCCTCTTTAATTTTCAAACTCAGATCGGGTTTGTATTTTCTCAGCTTCTATTTAATAGGAGGACAAGATGGATCAGTGGGCAACCTGTGGGCTACAATTGACGTGCTTAGTTCTGTCATATCGGCATACGACCAAGCAAAAACATTTGGGTGTTTCCTCAGAAACTGGATATATTTCTCTTTCTCATCTTTTGGCATATAAATACTAACACGGGTTTTTTTTACTGTCTCAGAATTCCCTATGTTCACTATTTCCGACTCTACAAAGTTTGCCTTGGCTTTATCTTCAAAATCTTCAACCTTACTAACACATTCCTCGGGCACTTCACTTTCTTCCACCTCTCTTCTAATTCACTTATAATATGTTGCATAGTCTCATTATGTGTCACAACCTCAGACTCAACATTTTTAAAAGTGATTTTGCTGAAAGAAACATAAATAAATAATATCAATAGAATGAAAAGCGAGCTTTTATTAATTCAAATATCTTTAAATGTCTTCAAACATAACAAAATAACTAAAAGATGTAAATTAGCTCAAAATCGAGTCTATTTATTTCAAACAATAATAAAAAATCAAAATCTTCAAATCTACCCAAGTGCTCGGCGAGGCCTGGAAGGAGTGACAGTCCAGCTGCTGAGTGTATCCTTTCGTTCAATGTTCTGACTAGGGGATCCTCTCTCCTCACTGATGTTGACGTTACAACCTTCTTCTTCAGTATTGGTCAAAAATAAATTCTTCAGACTTTTTAGTATTTCATCTTCACCACCATCAAGAAACCCGATAGAGTGAAAAATTTGATATAATGACAGCGAAGGATCAAGTGCCTGACCCTCGTCTATGTAGCCTAACCCGGAAGTGTCATTCTTCATGGAAGGATGTATAGGTTCAACTATTCCTTGTAATCTGGCCCCAAGACCCTTACCTGGCTCATATCCAGACTTGAGCATTTTCTTACCTTTAATCTTCCAACTCAGCTCTTCTTCCATGTTTCCAACCATCTCTAATATGTGAAACATTTCTCCATCAAGAATTTTCTTTCCCTCGATAGCATATACGGGATATTCTCTTTCACCATGTATTACAACCTCTTGGTAATCGTACTCAAATTTGAGGCATTGGTGTAGTGTGGAAGGAACTGTGCCAGCCATGTGAATCCAGGGCCTACCAAGTAAGAGGTTGTAGGAAGCGGGGATGTCCATCACTTGAAATGTCACGGGAAAAGTGACAGGGCCCATTACCATGTCCAATGTAATCTCTCCAATAGTATCTCGCTGGGAGCCATCAAATGCTTTCACGTTCATCTTCCAATTTTATACTTTAGCCAAATCGACCTCCAACCTTGTCAGTGTATCTAAAGGACATATGTTCAATCCTGAACCTAGATCAATCAACACTCGAGATATAACCCTTTCTCTGTGCTGCACTGTAACATGCAAGGCTTTATTGTGCGACCTTTCTTCAGGTGGCAGCTCATCCTCATGAAAGTATATCTTGTATGCCTCGAATACCTGCCCAAACATGTGGGCCATATCTCCTCATGTTATAGTCGATGGTACATAGGCTTCGCTTAATACCTTTATCAAAGCATTTTTATGGTGTTCAGAAGTCTGCAACAGTGTCAGGATGGATATTTGAGCTGGGGTCTTATTCAGCTGCTCTATCACAGAGTATTCTTTAGCCTGTATCTTCTTCCAAGCACCACTCTCCTCCATTTTTATTACGGGTGGCTTGCTTTTACTAGAACTTCCTTGAGTCAGATTTTTCGGTGTATATATTCTCCCAGATCTGGTGACGCCTTGGGCGACATCTGCTTCAACCACTCTTGCTTTACCTGAAGTGTTCTGCTTATAATTCCAAGGAACTGCATGGGCGTTATAAGTAATTGGGGGAGCTCTGAAGACTGTGAAAGGAGTCTTAGACACTGCTACCTCAACCTCAAACGATGCCCATTTTGGTGTACTGATGGGTGTGCCATTTACCTTCTCGATGAACCAGATAGAATTTTCCAGGTCTACCAATTCATCAATATCGAGCATGTTTACTTGATGATCCGATAATGGATTGTTGGTGACGTTCGGTGTCGGATCTTTCAACTGAATGGCCTTGGTGTCGATCAACATCTGGATTTTATCCTTCAGAGTATAGCATGTTTCTATGGTGTGACCCCTCATCCCAGAATGATACGAGCAAACCTTGGTAGGATCAAAATGCTTGGCTTGAGTATTCTCACGTTCGACAGCAATGGGCGTGACATAGCCCGCTTCCTTAAGTCTTTCGTACAGTTGGGATATAGGTTCAGCTAAGGGAGTGTATTGGTTTTCTGGAAATTAGCTCTGGGGCTTTGGTTTTATTGGGGAGAAGGCTGGGGTGTTTTGGACATGAGTGGGTTGGACATTATACACGGAATAAGCAGGGCTTTGGCATTGTGGATGTAGTGGATATGAGGTAGGTGCTTGGTATAGAGGGGAATGATATGACATTGGGGTTTGCATTTGGTAAGGAGATATTGGGTATGGCATTGGGATTGTGGGTAGGGAGGTGGAGTTGTAATAGGAGTTTGATAATTGGGCACACTTTTTGAAGGCTGGGCTAACATCACTCCACCTACCTCTTTTTTCTTCTTGTTCTCCGCAATTCCTCCAGACTGTAAAGCCTCGTTGGCAGCCTGTAAAGCTTCCAGATTGATAATGCTTCCATTCTTGAGACCCTCCTCAAGCATTTCTCCTACCCTGATGATTTCAGCAAAACTTTTATCTACGAAGGTTATTATTTTCTCAAGATATTACAGCTCCTGCGCACGAATAAAGTATTCCTTCATTTGAGATTCTTCAATCGGAGGTCGAGCTCTTGCAGCCTCAGACTTCCATCTTATGGCGTATTCCCTGGATGATTCATTGTGCTTTTTCTTCAAAGTCTGCATATAGAACCAATTGGGAGCGTTGTCAATGTTGAACCCAAATCGTTCCATAAAATCTGATGCCATATCGATCCAGCCTTTCCACTTTCTTGCATCCTGCTCAATATACCATGTTAAGGCTTCTCCAGTGAGACTTCTCATGAACATTTTCATTCTTACATTTTCGTCTCTCCCGACTCTGGCCAACTTATCACAATACATGCGCAAATGCACCTTGGGATCTCCAGTCCCGTTGTACAGTTCAAACTTTGGAGGTTTTTACCCCTCCGGTAACTCAAAATTAGGGTGTACACATAAGTCCTCATAACTGAGCCCCCTTGGCCCTTTGCTTCCCTCAAGTTGCTTCAGCCTCTCAACCACAGATTGCATCATGGGGTCCTTTTCTGAAGGATCAGGTGCATACTGAGGGTAAGTGAATGGGGTTGTTTCGACATAGATAGGGTTCAAAGTGTTGCTACCAGATGCTTGGTTGTATGATGTGTTAGCGAAAGACGTATGTAGGTAAGTGGATATTTAGTATTTTGGATATGCTGAGTGGGATATATGGGATTTTGAGTATTATAGGTATTTTGAAGAAGAGAGAGGTTTTGGATATTTTGAGGTAAGGAATGGTTTTGGATATTTTGAGGAGGAGGGAGGTTTTGGATGTCAGTGGAAGAGGAAGGTTTTGGATGTTTTGAGGAGGAGGAAGATTTTTGATGTGTTGAGGAGGAAGATTTTGGATGTTTTGAGCTGAGGGCAATTGATGGCTTGGGGTAGAGGTCTGGGATTTTGTACCAGTATGACCATCCACTTGTGGTTCGAGAGGAGTATTGAGGGTAACAGAAAGATTGGCCAAGTTGTGCACTTGCGCTAATTCTCCTTGTAGTTCGAGAATTTGTTGTCCCATTCTTAGGATAATCTCATTTTGTCCCATGACACTTTCTCCTTCTGTGCTTTTGTCTGTAGCATTGTTGTTGTCTCCCATTGTCTCTTTCAAACTTGTAGGAGGAGGAGGATCCCTTTTTGATCACGTGTGATAGGCCAGAGTGCACAAATCAACCTTTTGGGAAAAGGGAAAGAGAAAAACAACAAGATCCAAAATTAGAGCGTTAGTTGCATAAGGAGAATAATAAAACAACACACATTAGACACATTGTTCGACGTTACCTATTTTGGGTGCCTCTTTTAAGCCAGAGGTGGGCCTATCGTTGTTTGAGAGATAAATATGTCGTAAAATAATGTCATTTGCTCATAAAATAAACCCCAACAAAATTGAAAATTCATTAAACTAAATTCTCTCAAAAACTAAAAATACAAAGAAATAAACTAAATTATGAAGACATCTTCTTATTTGTCTTCTTTTTTGTAGGCATCCAAAGCTTTGTCAAAGCGATGGCGGCCGGTCAGGAGATATGATAGTGCCAGTGTTCCTCCCAGGTTTCCCATGCTAAGACACTCTTTGCCTTGTCGATCAAATTCCTCACAAAGTTCTTGCACTTTTTCCTCTACACTTAGAGCGCGTTGCCTCCAAAATTCTAGCTCTTTGCCCATTTCTGCTATCTCCTTTGCATTATCATCATGTAATTGGCGATGTCGTGTCTCAGATTCCGAAGCCCTTTTCTTAAACTTGCGGTATAGGACTTGCTCCTTAGCTTCTTTGTCATTAACCTGTTTGCCCCTTTTAACGCTCGAAGTCACATTGTTTTTCAAGTCAGTGTGCAACCATTCAATATAACCTACTACATAACCTGCTTGATAGCTGTCCGATTCGATACTCTTCTGGTCCAGAAAAGTCTTCTTGCCCCAAGTTTTGGCAATATCAGTAGCATGCGGAATTCTGTTATTTTGATAATCCACCCGGTGTTCATCCATGTTGGTCACCTTTGGTATTATTTGTTTCCTGCCTGCTTGCCTCATTACTCTTGCAGGAGCATATGGTTGAAGGCCATGAAGTCCCATCAAAATCAGGTAGACTTGATGTTGATTGTATATCACAAAGTTTGTACTTGGAAACCAGTCAAACATCCATTGAACAGAATCTTCAGTCAAAGTTCTTAGCATCTGTCCCTACTTTTCTACCTCATTTGGTCGTTTGATTCTCGCGACCCCCATGGTAACTCGAAATTGATGTGCAGTAATATTGTCAGTCCCAGTTGGCGTACGCATTCTTTTCAACCCATGCACCTTTTGAAGGTGTTCGATCAACCACAACTGCAAAAATAAATTACATTCTTCGAATCGTCTGGCCCCGTTCTTGCAACAACCCAGGGCCCGATAGATATCAGCTAGGATCATAGGTACAATCGTGCACGGGCCTTTCTTAATCCCATTACACAAAGCATCGGCCACTGTGATTAAGCGGGTGTGTATGATTTCTTCCGGCCCATTTGGGAAGACCACCATTCCTAAGAAGTAGACGATAAATGCAAAAACCCTCTTACTTTCCCATGACTTAGGATCAGGACTCTCTGCTTCATATGCTTGCCGACTATGACTGTGTACAAATTTATCAAACAGATGACTTCCCAAAATCTTAGATTTCATCACATATGACACCATCATGCTGCCTTGAAGCCCTAACTTGTCTCGAACCTCTTCTAAGGTGACACTTTTTGGGATAATGACCTCAGCTCTAGGCCAACTCTTTTTTGGCAACAAATTCATATCTTCGACATATCCTCCGATTTCCTCAAGAAGTGGGATCATCTCAACATCGCCGAACCTGAACACGGACCTTTTTTCATCCCAAAATGTGGTAGCAGCCTCAATAATTTCCCTGTACAGGGTGACGTCCATAAGAGATGGCAAGCTCCCCTATACCTTTCTCTCTACGGCTTGTCCTTCTAAACCCAAGTCTAGCCACCACGACCCCATCTGCTTTGGCATGCACCAAACTATACTGAACCTTTGATATGATGTAGGTGGTGCCATTGAACCTGGAGAACAAAAGGTTAGTCTACCCTACCCCCGATGAGAAAACGACAAAATATAGATAATATTTATATCTCAAAAAATGCACATAAATTATCAGGGCGTCCTTTTCGGGATTGTGAAATCCCTTAGAACTTAGAGCATGGTTTTCTTAGCATAGTATCCTAGGCTTTAAGATGCCTATTCCTTAGTAAAGGAATAGACGGACAGGATCTAGGAACAAGAGTGATTTTTGACACGGTTCCCTCAAGCGGACAACTTGAGAGTGGGAAGGCTCATGACTGTCGATGCACCGCTGATCGATCGATTCACGAGGAATTTCCCAAAAGGTGTTTTTAGAATACGAACGTCCGTGCAACCACGCAACCGTTCTAAACAAAATGAGAGGTTCCAAGTGGAGGAAGATATGAACGGAATGACAATTATATATAAAGCAGTAACACATAACACATTAGTAGAAAGCAGTAACATGTTGATCAATATACTAATGAAACTAAATAAAATTAACAAATACATAATTAAAGGGACATGAGGGAGACAAAAATAACAAGTAATCAATTAAAAGGAAAAAGGAGAGTGGAGGGACATGAAAAGACAAACGAAATAGGGAAAGGGAAGAGGATTGACATGCTTTCCAACAATAAATTAGAAATGCAAAAAATAATTATTTAAGAAAACTGATGATGCAATAAAATTAACATCCATAGTAAGAAAAAGTAGAAACAACTCAAAATAATTAAAAACGAAAATCCCACATAACACATAAACTCGTAATGGTTAGAACCTAAGTATCCCCAGCGGAGTCGGCATGCTGTCGCGCCCCATTTTTCTCGCGAAAAGCGGGATTCGATGTGACAACTCTATTTAGGATTAATTTAGGGTGAAGAGTCGCCACCTAACGAATTAAGGTGTGTTAGGGCACCATTTGAGACTAAATTACGGACTTATTTTTTATTATTTAGTCTACGTCAACCAGAAATTCGGGTAAGGGTTCAGGTTACCTCGAAAGGAAGGTGTTAGGCACCTTTCGAAGTCCACAAATGTGGGTCCCGACCGAACTTGTATATTACGTGGGAAAATTCTATGTGATAAACAAAGGTCTATTATTTTATTAACCTAATGTTAACTAAGTGTTTAAATAGGGAAAATAAATAAAATTAAACATACATCTTAGTTATTATCTAATTAATAATTAACTACGTGATAAAGTAGTAAAAAATGCATAAGTGAATAAAGAAATTAGAGAAGCGAGAAGATAGATAGGCACAAATTACAACAACAACAACAACAACAAACCCAGTATATTTCCACAAAGTGGGGTCTGGGGAGGGTAAGTGTACGCAGTCCATAGCACTATCTCAGAGTGAGAGAAAGGCACAAATTATAATAGAACAAAAAAATTTATTAAGTTATATCTAAACTACCCCAAACAAGCGTGCAAACATACATAAAATCTATCGAATCTAGCCAAAGGTTAATTTTTATTTTATTCGGATCAGCGTCTGGCTTATTAACGGATGACAATGTCATATGTTGCATTGTCGTATTCTGCTCGGGTCAACTTCTATCATTTGCGAATGTTCTACCCCACCTAATTTGGTTATTAATCTTAAATGCGTTCTAAAGAAAACGATAAAACTAACATTTCCTAAAATGCCCACCCATCCCAACTTAATGTCCAAGAGGTATTGGACTTACTATTTTGGAATTTTGTTCTAGACAAGAAAAAGCCTAGGCTGCCTAATTAGACTCGAGGTTCACGTCATACAAAACAAATAGGACTTTCAAATAACATGTAACGGTTTCAAATAAGCCTCTTAATTAGTTAAAGTTAAATAGGTGGTTAACATGCTTAAAAGATAATTATTTGTTTTATGTGATTTAAATCTATAGGCATGATTTCTAGGCGAGACGTATTAATTAAGGCCGAAAGTTTAAATAAAGTGCTAGATATTACGTTAAGACTTTTGAAAATTCATCCAAATATGTAAGAAATTACTTTTAATGTGCAGAAAATTGATTTAAATATGCAGGAAATTAATTTAATTGTGCAGAAAAGCTATTTAAATGTGCAGAAAATTATTTAAATATGCAGAAAATTAATATCAAGTGCAGGAAATTAATGAAAATATGCAAAAAATTGATTTAAAATGTGCAAAAATTATTTTAATTTACAGAAAGTTATTAAATTTGCAGAAAATTAAATAAAGTACAGAAATTATTTTTTTATTTGCAGAAAATTACATAAAGTGTGCAAAAATTATATTAATTTTACAGAAGGTTGTTAAATGTGCAGAAAATTAAATAAAGTGCAGAAATTATTTAAATTTTGCTGAAAATTACATAAAGTTTGCAGAAATTTATTTTAATTTGCAGAAAATTATTAAATCAAATAAAGTTTGAAGAAATTTATTGTTTATTTTGTAAAAAATTAACTAATGAATGCTAAAAATTAATTTTTAAATGCTGGAAGTCATTTTTAAGTGTTGTAAGATAATTTAATATGCTGGAAATTATTATTTTAAATGCTGGAAATTATTTATATTTATTTTTTTAAAAAGTTTTGGAAAATAATTTAATATGCTGAAAATTATTATTTTAAAATGCTGGCAGGTAATTCAATATACTGGAAAGTTATTTTTTTTTTTAAAACCTGGAAATTAGTTTAAAGTTCTGAAAATTATATTTTTAAATGCTGATAAATAAGTTCAATATGCTGGGAAATACATTCTTATGCTGGAAATTAAATTTAAAAGACTGAAAATAAATATAAATGTTGAAAGATGATTTATAGGTGTTGGAAATTAATTGACATTGCTAAAACACAAACTTAAATGCTGGAAATCAACTTGAAAGGGCTGGAAAATAACTTTACATGCTGGAACTTAATTAAAAGTGTTGAAAGTTAAATTTTATATGCCAAAAATTAATAAAACATGCTGAAAAATAAATAAAAGTACTAAAAGATAGTTATAATACGCCGAAGATTAATTAAGCATGATAGAAGTTTAATAAACGCGCTTATAAACTAAACTGACATGCTCGAAATTAATGCTAACATACTAAGAGTTAAATTGATAATCCTAAAACATGATTTCTAGGTAATAAAATAATTTAATTAATAACCCTATATTGTTTTTTAGAAAGTGATAAGATAAATTAACTCGAAATTCGTTCAATAACCCTATAGGCATGACATCTATGTGATAAAAATATTCACATCACAGAATCCCCGACCCCTAAGCAGCCCCCCGTGATTTTATTTATACATATAGCGTTTATACAATAAATATTACAAAATCAAAATGAATAAAAAAAACAACTAAAAGATACGGACTGAAAAATTTCCCCAAACCCGAGTAACTCTTCATTCCTCGATCAAACATCCCCAATTAATGAACCTGTTAAACACAACAAAATATCCAAGCCAAAATAGAGAATTGGGAAACACTAAGTATGACCACAAGCACAGAAGCAGACATACGTACAAATCACAAAAAATAAGATAATTGGTTTAGATTAAGTCCTATAGGCATGTCTCTAAGTTCAAGCTAAAAGAAAACTATCACATAAGCAAAATGAAAAAATGCGTCGATAGGGGCTAACCAGTTAACAGCAAAAGCAAAAAGAAACAAGAATAGTTGATAACGAAGCAGCAAGCATAAACCAAGAGTCCCACACTTTCAACACACAAGACAAGGACTTAAAGTATTTATTTTTTAGAGAGGGAGTCAATGCTTGAAAAATCTGTCCTGAATGAAAAGAAAAATGCTTGTTTTTATAGTAAAAGAGTTGTGAGAGGTCATAAAAATAAAAGGAAGGGAGAATCTTTTTTTTTTTTGAAATCAGTCAATAAACACTTTCCTTTAACCACTACGTAAAATCAATTAAGGAGATAAATTATATTTGACTACATTAATTAATCAAGAGAATATATAAAAAAAATCAGTTATTGAAGATATATTCCCTAAGTAAATAGGCAGAAAATCAATCAAGGGCCGAAATACCATAAATATATAAGTAAAATATAGATAAGTATATATTTTGAATTTAAGAGGGGAGACACAAATTGATTTGAATATCAAAATTTTCCTTAATCAACTAAACACTCAAGCTGTCACGATAATTTAACAAAACTAGTAAATGAGATAGAAATCATAAAGATTTCCACATAAGGCAGTCGGACATGGAATCAGCCAAAGCTTACCAAATATAGTCAAGTAAGAGGTCATCACAATTCAAATTCAAAAGGGCAAGGGATATAGATCAATCAAAGTTAACATAGACTAAGAAGAACGAACAAGTACGCATTACCGCGACGGCCGTCAAAAATTCAAATGAAGAATTCACAATACAAACCCAACCTTAAGAAAACCACGATGGACTAACAGAAATTTAAACATTACTGCGATTGGATATTTTCACATATAATCCAAACAGAAAAATGCATAAGAATCATAAAGAAATAAACAAAAATTGTCAAACAAGATGCACAAATTTCAGGATCATGAATATATCTGAAGCAGAAAAATATAAAATCGACCAACAAAGTAGCAATCAAGCACAATTAGGGACACACAAAAAGAAAAATCATACCCGGGAAGAATAAATCTTGCAAGCTTTAAATAAAAATGAAATGGGTGACCCCCAAATCTATTCTGATCATCCCTATAACATATTGGCACTCTGTTCGGGTTTTTGGTTCTTCGAATTTCTTCAAAACTCATCTGAGAAGAGAGTGCTTTGAGGTCTGGCAGCTGGTAATTCGTTGGAAAGTCAGAGGCGGCAGCGCCGTTGGGCGGTTCACTGGCCATGGTGGTTGGAGTTGGGGTGGTGCATCGTAGATGAGGGTGATACGGCGAGGAGGAGATGGAGATCGGTGGCTGGTGGTGTATGCAAATTGGGGTTGGCTGGTTCATGGAGGAGCAGTGGCGGCTGGTGGGGGTTCGCTGGTCACCGACATCGGTAAGGAGAGAAGGAGAGGTGAGGGAGATCGGGTGAGAGAGAGATTAAAGAGGTGAGGGAGATCGAGTGAGAGAGAGATTAGAGAGGTGAGGGAGATCGGGTGAGAGAGTGGTGGCCGGTGGTGAAGGATCGCCGATCGGCGATGACCGGCGGTGATGGTTTTTTTAGTGAGGTGATCGGGAGAGAGAACCAAGGGGTGTGCGGCTGTGGAGAGAACTATGAGTTTAGGGTTTTGGTTTTGTGATTAAAAGGGAAGAAAAGGGGAAGCAATCTCAGTCGTTGGATCAATTTTGATCAACGACTGGGATTTAAAATTGCAAGAACTGGTCAAAAAAATTGGTTTATTTAAATTGGGTTTAATTGAAATTAGATTAGGGATTTAAAATGGAGCCAAATTAGACTCAATTTAGGTTAGAATTGACACAAATTAGGTAAAATCAGGCTAGAAATTAAATAAATTGGAGAAATTGGATTTTTATTAGGAAGCTATTTTGTAAATACCATAATAATTTAGTAAATGTGTAATAAAATACTAACAAAAATAAATTGATGTCATAATATATTATTTGAAATCGACGATAATAATAGCTTGAAATAAATTAGGCTTCTATAAATTATGAATACAAATTTTAAGAAATACTATAATAATAATGATAATAATAATAATAATAATAATAATAATAATAATAATAATAATAATAATAAAAGTAATAATAATAGACCATGTATTTGAAATTATGAGTATGCACATTTGTGGAAATAATTTGATAAATACTTATAAAATTATGTAAAATATTATATTTAAATTAGTAAATTGTATATTATATAAGAAGAATAAAAATTAAATGCTAGAAATAAATTGCATACTTTTAAAATCATGAATACGAAATGTCAGAACTTATTTGATACCAAAAATAATAATTAAAAAATTTAAACTTAATATTTGATAAAATAGCAGTCCGGGAGGAATATCGGGAGGTCAAAATTGGGTGTCAACAGCTGCCCCTTCGTTGCTTGGGAATGATAGAAGAATTGTCGAGCAACGAATGTTGACGTAGTAGCTAATTTTGTCCGACCGAAAGGATGGTTTGCTGGAATTAAAAAGTGAGAGAGATTTGTTAAAATGGTGTGGCCGAGACTTCGGTTTCAAGTCGCCTACAAATATCTGGTTCTACGAGAATTGGGCCATATGTAGTTCTAGATTTAGGAATGAACAGTATTCCTAAAGAATGCCGATGATACGATACACGGGCAACAACAAAGGTAGTATGAGCCGATGAGGTTGGAGTGGATAGAATTCGAAATAGTAGTTTAATGAGAATTGTGAGAATGAGAGGTGAATGTGTTATATGTTTCAAGCTGTATTGGAGGGTCTGAGAGGAAGTGGAGTTGTATCTCGGAAATGGGAGTGAGAGTTACTCCCATTTTTAACTCGTTCTTCTTTAGTTACCTGCGCACTTTCTAGCATAACTAGATAAAAAATTATTAGAGCATGGGAATAAATGATAAGTAATTGTTGTAAATATTTAGACATGATACAATTTCCCCTTTAGACTATAAGCATTTTCTTTAAGACGGCAAAGGTGATGTCTTAAGCTATGATGTCTCAGGGCCATGATAGCGAAAGGTAAATCCTAAGGCCATGAAATGATGCCTGCAGGCCATGAAAATGACGCCTTTAGACTGTGACGCCTTTGGAGCATGATAAACAGATAGTAAATCCTTAAGCCATGAAATGATGTCCGCAAGCTATGAAAAATGACGCCTTCGGAGTATGATAAGCAAAAAGGTAAACCTTTAGGCCATGAAATGATGTCTGCAGGCTATGAAGATGATGCCTTTGGACTATGACGCCTTAGGGTAGTTATATAATGATTAAACAAAGCGTATTTATATTGCGTAGCATAATGTGTTGTCACGTGGTTTGAGTAGCTTGGTCTGTAGTAGTTTGGCGTGGTTCAGCAACTTGATACAATTTGTATGTTTGATTGCGGATTTTGCAGGTGCAATGTAATGCGTACTCTTGCAGGAGCCATGTAATATAGATTTCTGCGGATGCCTTGCAATGTGGACTCTTGCAGGAGCCACGCGATGTTGATTTCTATGGATGCACTGCGGTGTGGAATCTTGCGGGAGCCATGCAATATTGACCCTTGCAGGAGCCGTGCAATGTAGATTTCTGTAGATGTACTGTGGTGTGGACTCTTGCGGGGGCCATGCAATATTGACCCTTGCAGGAGCCGTGCAATGTAGATTTCTGTAGATGCTCTGCGGTGTGGACTCTTACGGGAGCCATGCAATATTGACCCTTGCAGGAGACATGCAATGCTGATGAGAGGATAGAGTAGCTTAGCTGCTTTCCCACGTTGGATGTATAGCGGGCTTTCTTTGATGATGATCGTTCAGGCGTTGCAAGGTAGCTGTTGTATTTTTACCTATTGTTTCTGCACTCAAAGAAAAATGTAAGTTTGTAAAAAGTGGGACAAGATCTCCTCTTTAATTTTCAAACTCAGATCGGGTTTGTATTTTCTCAGCTTCTATTTAATAGGAGGACAAGATGGATCAGTGGGCAACCTGTGGGCTACAATTGACGTGCTTAGTCCTGTCATATCGGCATACGACCAAGCAAAAACATTTGGGTGTTTCCTCAGAAACTGGATATATTTCTCTTTCTCATCTTTTGGCATATAAATACTAACACGGGTTCTTTCCCTCGACAGCATATACGGGATATTCTCTTTCACCATGTATTACAACCTCTTGGTGATCGTACTCAAATTTGAGGCATTGGTGTAGTGTGGAAGGAACTGTGCCAGCCATGTGAATCCAGGGCCTACCAAGTAAGAGGTTGTAGGAAGCGGGGATGTCCATCACTTGAAATGTCACGGGAAAAGTGACAGGGCCCATTACCATGTCCAATGTAATCTCTCCAATAGTATCTCGCTGGGAGCCATCAAATGCTTTCACGTTCATCTTCCAATTTTGTACTTTAGCCAAATCGACCTCCAACCTTGTCAGTGTATCTAAAGGACATATGTTCAATCCTGAACCTGGATCAATCAACACTCGAGATATAACCCTTTCTCTGTGCTGCACTGTAACATGCAAGGCTTTATTGTGCGACCTTTCTTCAGGTATCAGCTCATCCTCATGAAAGTATATCTTGTATGCCTCGAATACCTGCCCAAACATGTGGGCCATATCTCCTCATGTTATAGTCGATGGTACATAGGCTTCGCTTAATACCTTCATCAAAGCATTTTTATGGTGTTCAGAAGTCTGCAACAGTGTCAGGATGGATATTTGAGCTGGGGTCTTATTCAGTTGCTCTATCACAGAGTATTCTTTAGCCTGTATCTTCTTCCAAGCACCACTCTCCTCCATTTCTATTACGGGTGGCTTGCTTTTACTAGAACTTCCTTGAGTCAGATTTTTCGGTGTATATATTCTCCCAGATCTGGTGACGCCTTGGGCGACATCTGCTTCAACCACTCTTGCTTTACCTGAAGTGTTCTGCTCATAATTCCAAGGAACTGCATGGGCGTTATAAGCAATTGGGGGAGCTCTGAAGACTGTGAAAGGAGTCTTAGACACTGCTACCTCAACCTCAAACGATGCCCATTTTGGTGTACTGATGGGTGTGCCATTTACCTTCTCGATGAACCAGATAGAATTTTCCAGGTCTACCAATTCATCAATATCGAGCATGTTTACTTGATGATCCGATAATGGATTGTTGGTGACGTTCGGTGTCGGATCTTTCAACTGAATGGCCTTGGTGTCGATCAACATCATGATTTTATCCTTCAGAGTATAGCATATTTCTATGGTGTGACCCCTCATCCCAGAATGATACGAGCAAACCTTGGTAGGATCAAAATGCTTGGCTTGAGTATTCTCACGTTCGACAACAATGGGCGTGACATAGCCCGCTTCCTTAAGTCTTTCGTACAGTTGGGCTATAGGTTCAGCTAAAGGAGTGTAATGGTTTTTCTACAAATTAGCTCTGGGGCTTTGGTTTTGTTGGGGAGAAGTCTGGGGTGTTTTGGACATGAGTGGGTTGGACATTATACACGGAATAAGCAGGGCTTTGGCATTGTGGATGTAGTGGATATGAGGTAGGTGTTTGGTATAGAGGGGAATGATATGACATTGGGGTTTGCATTTGGTAAGGAGATATTGGGTATGCCATTGGGATTGTGGGTAGGGAGGTGGAGTTGTAATAGGAGTTTGATAATTGGGCATACTTTTTGAAGGCTGGGCTAACATCACTCCACCTACCTCTTTTTTCTTCTTGTTCTCCGCAATTCCTCCAGACTGTAAAGCCTAGTTGGCAGCCTGTAAAGCTTCCAGATTGATAATGCTTCCATTCTTGAGACCCTCCTCAAGCATTTCTCCTACCCTGATGATTTCAGCAAAACTTTTATCTACGAAGGTTATCATTTTCTCAAGATATTACGGCTCCTGCGCACGAATAAAGTATTCCTTCATTTGAGATTCTTCAATCGGAGGTCGAGCTCTTGCAGCCTCAGACCTCCATCTTATGGCGTATTCCCTGGATGATTCCTTGTGCTTTTTCTTCAAAGTCTGTATATAGAACCAATTGAGAGCGTTGTCAATGTTGTACCCGAACCGTTCCATAAAATTTGATGCCATATCGATCCAGCCTTTCCACTTTCTTGTATCCTGCTCAATATACCATGTTAAGGCTTCTCCAGTGAGACTTCTCATGAACATTTTCATTCTTATATTTTCATCTCTCCCGACTCCGGCCAACTTATCACAATACATGCACAAATACACGTTGGGATCTCCAGTGCCGTTGTACAGTTCAAACTTTGGAGGTTTTTATCCCTCTGGTAACTCAACATCAGGGTGTACACATAAGTCCTCATAACTGAGCCCCCTTGGCCCTTTGCTTCCCTCAAGTTGCTTCAGCCTCTCAACCACAGATTGCATCATGGGGTCCTTTTCTAAAGGATCAGGTGCATACTGAGGGTAGGTGAATGGGGTTTTTTCGACATAGATAGGGTTCAAAGTGTTGCTACCAGATGCTTGGTTGTATGATGCGTTTGCGAAAGACGTATGTAGGTAAGTGGATATTTAGTATTTTGGATATGCTGAGTGGGATATATAGGATTTTGAGTATTATGGGTATTTTGAAGAAAAGAGAGGTTTTGGATATTTTGAGGGAAGGAATGGTTTTGGATGTTTTGAGGAGGAGGGAGGTTTTGGATGTTTTGAGGAAGAGGAAGGTTTTGGATGTTTTGAGGAGGAGGAAGATTTTGGATGTTTTGATCTGAGGGCAATTGATGGCTTGGGGTAGAGGTTTGGGATTTTATACCAATATGACCATCCACTTGTAGTTCGAGAGGAGTATTGAGGGTAACAGAAAGATTGGCCAAGTTGCGCACTTGCGTTAATTCTCCTTGTAGTTCGAGAATTTGTTGTCCCATTCTTAGGATAATCTCATTTTGTCCCATGACACTTTCTCCTTCTGTGCTTTTGTCTGTAGCATTGTTGTTGTCTCCCATTGTCTCTTTCAAACTTGTAGGAGGAGGAGGATCCCTTTTTGATCACGTGTGATAGGCCAGAGTGCACAAATCAACCTTTTGGGAAAAGGGAAAGAGAAAAACAACAAGATCCAAAATTAGAGCGTTAGTTGCATAAGGAGAATAATAAAACAACACACATTAGACACATTGTTCGACGTTACCTATTTTGGGTGCCTCTTTTAAGCCAGAGGTGGGCCTATCGTTGTTTGAGAGATAAATATGTCGTAAAATAATGTCATTTGCTCATAAAATAAACCCCAACAAAATTGAAAATTCATTAAACTAAATTCTCTCAAAAACTAAAAATACAAAGAAATAAACTAAATTATGAAGACATCTTCTTCTTTGTCTTCTTTTTTGTAGGCATCCAAAGCTTTGTCAAAGCGATGGCGGCCGGTCAGGAGATATGATAGTGCCAGTGTTCCTCCCAGGTTTCCCATGCTAAGACACTCTTTGCCTTGTCAATCAAATTCCTCACAAAGTTCTTGCACTTTTTCCTCTACACTTAGAGCGCGTTGCCTCCAAAATTCTAGATCTTTGCCCATTTCTGCTATCTCCTTTGCATTATCATCATGTAATTAGCGATGTCGTGTCTCAGATTCCGAAGCCCTTTTCTTAAACTTGCGGTATAGGACTTGCGCCTCAGCTTCTTTGTCATTAACCATTTTGCCCCTTTTAACGCTCGAAGTCACATTGTTTTTCAAGTCAGTGTGCAACCATTCAATATAACCTACTACATAACCTGTTTGATATCTGTCTGATTCGATACTCTTCTAGTCCAGAAAAGTCTTCTTTCCCCAAGTTTTGGCAATATCAGTAGCATGCGAAATTCTGTTATTTTGATAATCCACCCGGTGTTCATCCATGTTGGTCACCTTTGGTATTATTTGTTTCCTGCCTGCTTGCCTCATTACTCTTGCAGGAGCATATGGTTAAAGGCCATGAAATCCCATCAAAATCAGGTATACTTGATGTTGATTGTATATCACAAAGTTTGTACTTGGAAACCAGTCAAACATCCATTGAACAGAATCTTCAGTCAAAGTGCTCAGCATCTATCCCTACTTTTCTACCTCATTTGGTCGTTAGATTTCCCGGCCCCCATGGTAACTCGAAATTGATGTGCAGTAATATTGTCAGTCCCAGTTGGCGTACGCATTCTTTTCAACCCATGCACCTTTTGAAGGTGTTCGATCAACCACAACTGCAACAACAAGTTACATCCTTCGAATCGTCTGGCCCCGTTCTTGCAACAACCCAAGGCCTGATAGATATCAGCTAGGATCATAGGTACAATCGTGCACAGGCCTTTCTTAATCCCATTACACAAAGCATCGGCCACTGTGATTAAGCGGGTGTGTATGATTTCTTCCGGCCCATTTGGGAAGACCACCATTCCTAAGAAGTAGACGATAAATGCAAAAACCCTCTTACTTTCCCATGACTTAGGATCAGGACTCTCTGCTTCATATGCTTGCCGACTATGACTGTGTCCAAATTTATCAAATAGATGACTTCCCAAAATCTTAGATTTCATCACATATGACACCATCATGCTGCCTTGAAGCCCTAACTTGTCTCGAACCTCTTCTAAGGTGACACTTTTTGGGATAATGACCTCAGCTCTAGGCCAACTCTTTTTTGGTAACAAATTCATATCTTCGACATATCCTCCGATTTCCTCAAGAAGTGGGGTCATCTCAACATCGCCGAACCTGAACACGGAGCTTTTTTCATCCCAAAATGCGGTAGCAGCCTCAACAATTTACCTGCACAGGGTGACATCCATAAGAGATGGCAAGCTCCCCTATACCTTTCTCACTGCGGCTTGTCCTTCTAAACCCAAGTCTAGCCACCACGACCCCATCTGCTTTGGTATGCACCAAACCATACTGAACCTTGGATATGATGTAAGTGGTGCCATTGAACCTGGAGAACAAAAGGTTAGTCTACCCTATCCCCGATGAGCAAATGACAACATTTAGACAATATTTATATCTCAAAAAATGAACATAAATTATGAGGGAGTTCTTTTCGGGATTGTGAAATCCCTTAGAACTTAGAGCATGGTTTTCTTAGCATAGTATCCTAGGCTTTAAGATGCCTATTCCTTAGTAAAGGAATAGACAGACAGGATCTAGGAACAAGAATGATTTTTGACACGGTTCCCTCAAGCGGACAACTTGAGAGTAGGAAGGCTCATGATTGTCGATGCACCGCTGATCGACCGATTCACGAGGAATTTCCCAAAAGATGTTTTTAGAATACGAACGTCTGTGCAACCACACAACCGTTCTAAAAAAAAATGAGAGGTTCCAAGTGGAGGAAGATATGAACGGAATGACAATTATATATAAAGCAGTAACACATAACACATTAGTAGAAAGCAGTAACAAGTTGATCAATATAATAATAAAACTAAATAAAATTAACAAATACATAATTAAAGGGACATGAGGGAGACAAAAATAACAAGTAATCAATTAAAAGGAAAAAGGAGAGTGGAGGGACATGAAAAGACAAACGAAATAGGGAAAGGGAAGAGGATTGACATGCTTTCCAACAATAAATTAGAAATGCAAAAAATAATTATTTAAGAAAACTGATGATGAAATAAAATTAACATCCATAGTCAGAAAAAGTAGAAACAACTCAAAATAATTAAAAATGAAAATCTCACATAACACATAAACTCGTAATGGTTAGAACCTAAGTATCCCCAGCGGAGTCGTCATGCTGTCGCGCCCCATTTTTCTCGCGAAAAGCGGGATTCGACGTGACAACTCTATTTAGGATTAATTTAGGATGAAGAGTCGCCACCTAAGGAATTAAGGTGTGTTAGGGCACCATTCAAGACTAAATTGCGGACTTATTTTTTATTATTTAGTCTACGTCAACCAGAAATTCGGGTAAGGGTTCAGGTTACCTCGAAAGGAAGGTGTTAGGCACCTTTCGAAGTCCACAAATGTGGGTCCCGACCAAACTTGTATATTACGTGGAAAAATTCTATGTGATAAACAAAGGTCTATTATTTTATTAACCTAATGTTAACTAAGTGTTTAAATAGGGAAAATAAATAAAATTAAACATACATCTTAGTTATTATCTAATTAATAATTAACTACGTGATAAAGTAGTAAAAACGCATAAGTGAATAAAGAAATTAGAGAAGCGAGAAGATAGAAAGGCACAAATTATAATAGGAAAAAAAAAATTCATTAAGTTATATCTAAACTACCCCAAACAAGCGTGCAAACATACATAAATTCTATCGAATCTAGCCAAAGGTTAATTTTTCTTTTATTCGGATCAGCGTCCGACTTATTAACGGATGACAATGTCATATGTTGCATTGTCGTATTCTGCTCGGGTCAACTTCCATCATTTTTGAATGTTCTACCACCCCACCTAATTTGGTTATTAATCTTAAATGCGTTCTAAAGAAAATGATAAAACTAACGTTTCCTAAAATGCCCACCCGTCCCAACTTAATGTCCAAGAGGCATTGGACTTACTATTTTGGAATTTTGTTCTAGACAAGAAAAAGCCTAGGCTCCCTAATTAGACTCGAGGTTCACATCATACAAAACAAATAGGACTTATAAATAACATGTAACGGTTTCAAATAAGCCTCTTAATTAGTTAAAGTTAAATAGGTGGTTAACATTCTTAAAAGATAATTATTTGTTTTATGTGATTAAAATCTATAGGCATGATTTCTAGGCGAGACGTATTAATTAAGGCCGAAAGTTTAAATAAAGTGCTAGATATTACATTAAGACTTTTGAAAATTCATCCAAATATGTAAGAAATTACTTTTAATGTGCAGAAAATTGATTTAAATATGCAGGAAATTAATTTAATTGTGTAGAAAAGCTATTTAAATGTGCAGAAAATTATTTAAATATGCAGAAAATTAATATTGAGTGCACGAAATTAATGAAAATATGAAAAAAAATTGATTTAAAATGTGCAAAAATTATTTTAATTTACAGAAAGTTATTAAATTTGCAAGAAATTAAATAAAGTACTGAAATTATTTTTTTATTTGCAGAAAATTACATTAAGTGTGCAAAAATTATATTAATTTTACAGAAGGTTGTTAAATGTGCAGAAAATTAAATAAAGTGCAGAAATTATTTAAATTTTGCAGAAAATTACATAAAGTTTGCAGAAATTTATTTTAATTTGCAGAAAATTATTAAATCAAATAAAGTTTGTAGAAATTTATTTTTTATTTTGTAAAAAATTAACTAATGAATGCTAAAAATTAATTTTTAAATGCTGGAAGTCATTTTTAAGTGTTGTAAGATAATTTAATACGCTGGAAATTATTATTTTAAATGCTGGAAATTATTTATTTTTATTTTTTTAAAAAGTGTTGGAAAATAATTTGATATGCTGAAAATTATTATTTTAAAATGCTGGCAGGTATTTCAGTATACTGGAAAGTTATTTTTTTTTTTAAAACCTGGAAATTAGTTGAAAGTTCTAAAAATTATATTTTTAAATGCTGATAAATAAGTTCAATATGCTGGGAAATACATTCTTATGCTGGAAATTAAATTTAAAAGACTGAAAATAAATATAAATGTTGAAAGATGATTTATAGGTGCTGGAAATTAACTGACATTGCTAACACACAAACTTAAATGCCGGAAAATAACTTTACATGCTGGAACTTAATTAAAAGTGTTGAAAGTTAAATTTTATATGCCAAAAATTAATAAAACATGCTGAAAAATAAATAAAAGTACTAAAAGATAGTTATAATACGCCGAAGATTAATTAATCATGATAAAATTTTAATAAACGCGCTTATAAACTAAACTGACATGATCGAAATTAATGCTAACATACTAAGAGTTAAATTGATAATCCTAAAACATGATTTCTAGGTAATAAAAAATTTAATTAATAAACCTATATTGTTTTTCCAAAGTGATAAGATAAATTAACTCGAAATTCGTTCAATAACCCTATAGGCATGACATCTATGTGATAAAAATATTCACATCACAGAATCCCCGACCCCTAAGTAGCCCCCCGTAATTTTATTTATACATATAGCGTTTATACAATAAATATTACAAAATCAAAATGAATAAAAAAAAAAAAAAACGATACGGACTGAACAATTTCCCAAAATTCGAGTAACTCTTCATTCCTCGATCAGACATCCCCAATTAATGAACCTATTAAACACAACAAAATATCCAAGCCAACATAGAGAATTGGGAAACACTAAGTATGACCACAAGCACAGAAGTAGACATACGTACAAATCACAAAAAATAAGATAATTGGTTTAGATTAAGTCCTATAGGCATGTCTCTAAGTTCAAGATAAAAGAAAACTATCACATAAGCAAAATGAAAAAATGCGTCGATAGAGGCTAACCAGTTAACAACAAAAGCAAGAAGAAACAAGAATAGTTGATAACGAAGCAGCAAGCATAAACCAAGAGTCCCACGCTTTCAACACACAAGACAAGGACTTAAAGTATTTATTTTTTAGAGAGGGAGTCAATGCTTGAAAAATCTGTCCTGAATGAAAAGAAAAATGCTTGTTTTTATAGTAAAAGAGTTGTGAGAGGTCATAAAAATAAAAGGAAGGGAGAATCTTTTTTTTGAAATCTGACAATAAACACTTTCCTTTAACCACTACATAAAATCAATTAAGGAGATAAATTATATTTGACTATATTAATTAATCAAGAGAATATATATAAAAAAAACCAGTTTCTGAAGATATATTCCCTAAGTAAATAGGCAGAAAATCAATCAAGGGCCGAAATACCATAAATATATACGTAAAATATAGATAAGTATATGTTTTGAATTTAAGAGGGGAGACACAAATTGATTTGAATATCAAAATTTTCCATAATCAACTAAACACTCAAGCTGTCACGATAATTTAACAAAACTAGTAAATGAGATAAAAATCATAAAGATTTCCACATAAGGCAGTCGAACATGGAATCAGCCAAAGCTTACCAAATATAGTCAAGTAAGAGGTCATCACAATTCAAATTCAAGAGGGCAAGGGATATAGATCAATCAAAGTTAACATAGACTAACAAGAACGGACAAGTACGCATTACCGCGACGGCCGTCAAAAATTCAAATGAAGAATTCACAATACAAACCCAACCTTAAGAAAACCATGATGGACTAACAGAAATTTAAACATTACTGTGATTGCATATTTTCACATATAATCCAAACAGAAAAATGCATAAGAATCATAAAGAAATAAACAAAAATTGTCAAACAAGATGTACAAATTTCAGGATCATGAATATATCCGAAGCAGAAAAATATAAAATCGACCAACAAAGTAGCAATCAAGCACAATTAGGGACACACAAAAAGAAAAATCATACCCGGGAAGAATAAATTTTGCAAGCTTTAAATAAAAATGAAATGGGTGACCCCCAAATCTATTCCGATCATCCCTATAACTTATTGGCACTCCGTTCGAGTGTTTGTTTCGTCGGATTTCTTCAAAACTCATCTGAGAAGAGAGTGCTTTGAGGTCTGTCGGCTGGGGATTCATCGAAAAGTTAGAGGCGGCAGCGCCGTTGGGCGGTTCACCTGCCATGGTGGCCGGAGTTGGGGTGGTGCATCGGAGCTGAGGGTGATACGGTAAGGAGGAGATGGAGATCGGCGGCTGGTGGTGTCTTCCAATCGGGGTTGGCTGGTTCGTGGAGGAGCAGTGGTGGCTGGTGGGGGTTCATTGGTCGCCTGCGTCGGTGAGAAGAGGAGGAGAGAAGGAGAGGTGAGGGAGATCGGGTGAGAGAGAGATTAGAGAGGTGAGGGAGATCGAGTGATAGAGAGATTAGAGAGGTGAGGGAGATCGGGTGAGAGAGTGGTGGCCGGTGGTGAAGGGGCAGTGATGGTTTTTTTAGTGAGGTGATCGGGAGAGAGAGCCAAGGGGTGTGCGGCTGTGGAGAGAAAAAGGAGATTAGGGTTTTGGTTTTGTGATTAAAAGGGAAGAAAAGGGGAAGCAATCTCAACCGTTGGATCAATTTTGATCAACGACTGGAATTTCAAATTGCAAGAACTGATCAAAGAAATTAGTTTATTTAAATTGGGTTTCATTGAAATTATAGAAGGGATTTAAAATAGAGCCAAATTAGACTCAATTTAGGCTAGAATTGACACAAATTAGGTAAAATCAGGCTAGAAATTAAATAAATTGGAGAAATTGGATTTTTATTAGGCAGTTATTTTGTAAATACCATAATAACTTAGTAAATATGCAATAAAATACTAACAAAAATAAATCGATGTCATAATATATTATTTGAAATCGACGATAATAATAGCTTGAAATAAATTAGGCTTTATAAATTATGAATACAAATTTTAAGAAAAGCTATAATAATAATAATAATAATAATAATAATAATAATAATAATAATAATAACAACAACAACAACAACAACAACAACAACAACAATAATAATAATAATAGACCATGTGTTTGAAATTATGAGTATGCACATTTGTGGAAATAATTTGATAAATATTTATAAAATTATGTAAAATATTATATTTAAATTAGTAAACTGTATATTATATAAGAAGAATAAAAATTAAATGCTAGAAATAAATTGCATACTTTTAAAATCATGAATACGAAATGTTAGAACTTATTTGATACCAAAAATAATAATTAAAAAATTTAAACTTAATATTTGATAAAATAGCAGTCCGGGAGGAATATCGAGAGGTCAAAATTGGGTGTCAACAGCTTACTGTCGCGCCCCATTTTTCTCGCGAAAAGCGGGATTCGACGTGACAACCCTCTTTGAGATTAATTAGAGTGAAGAGTCGCCACTTAACGAATTAAGGTGCATTAGGGCACCATTCTAGACTAATTACGAACTTCTTTTAATAGTCTATGTCAACCAGAAATTCGGGTAAGGGTTCAAGTTACCTCAAAAGGAAGGTGTTAGGCACCTTTCGTGGTCCACAAATGTGGGTCCCGATCGAACTCATATATTACGTGGGGAATTCTATGTGATAAGCAAAAGGTCAATTATTTTTATTAACTTAATAAAAACTAAGTGTTAAAAAAATAAACTAAACATGCAACTTAGTTATTAATAATTATATAAGTGATAATATATAAACAGACCGTTAATCGGATAAGCGAGAAGATAGAAGAGACACAATGATATAAATTGAAAGATTTATTTAAATAATAACGAAACTAAACTACCCCCGAATAATTGAACATTCAAAAATAAAATAAAGAAAACCGATTTAGAAAAGCTTTTAGACAATGGGTTAATTTTATCTTATTCGGATCAGCGCCCGGCTTATTAACGGATGACAATGCCATATGTCGCATTGTCGAATTCTGCTCGGGTCAACTTACATCATATCAGATTGTTCTACCCACTCCACCTAATTAGTTATTAAGCCTAAAGGCGTTCTATAGAAAACGAAAAAGCTAGCGTTCCCTAAAATGCCTACCCGTCCCAACATAATATCCAAGAGGCATTGGACTTACTATTTTGGATTGAGTTCTAGACAAGAAGCCTAGGCTACCTAATTAGATTCAAGGTTTACGTCAATCAGAACAAACAAACTAGGTGCTGAAATTTAATTGTGCAGAAATTTTAATTAAATATGCAGAAACCAGTTAAAAGTTCTGAAAATTAGTTAAAAGTTGCTGATTCGTTAAAGAAGCTGGAAAATCAATTAGACAGCGTTTGAAAGATGTTTAAACCTGCTGAAAAATTATTTAGACATATTGGAAATTGTATAAACATGATGGAGAGTTATTTTATTTACTAAAACATACTTGAAATTGCTAAGCGATCGTAGTACATGATTTCTAGGTGATAAGGCAATTAACTTAATAATCCTAGAAGGTTTTCCTAAATAACATGTGAAATCTTATAGGCATGATATTTAAATGATAAAAATACTCAAATCACAGAATCCCAGCCCCCTAAGCAGTCCCCGTAATTTTATTATATAGAGGTTTATACAAAAATTATTACAGACCCAAAATAATAATCGAATTAAAAATGAACACATGGAACTAAATCTTCTAGCTCCCTCTCCCTAGGCGACTTCTTCGAACCATGACATGTTTGTCCCCAACCTGTTGGAGGTGGAGAATTGGTGGAGATGGTGGCGGCAGGTGGTGTGGTGGTTTGGAGAGGAAGATCTAGAGAAGAGAGGGAAAGGGAGAGAGGGTGATGAGGGTGTGGCGGCTGATGAAAAATGGGGAGTGAAATTAGGGATAGGTTTTGGGGTTAAAAGGAAATAAATGGAAGATTTGATCTCAACCGTCGATCATATTAGATCGACGGCTGTGATTAAAAATAGAATGGGTCAGATTCTGGGTCAATCAGAATGGGTTAATGAAATTGGGTCAATTAAAAATTGAATTGGGGATTAGAATTGAATGAAATTGGACTTAATTTAGGCTAAAAATTGACACAAAATTTGGTACAAAATGGCTAAAAGTTAATAAATTAGGGAAATTGAATTGAATTAGACTACTATTTAATAAATAAAATCAAAATTAATCAATGTCATAAAACCATTATGAATAAATTACGTAAGTAAAAAATAATGACACGTAATATATTATTTAAAGTCAACGAAGAAAAATGATTTGAAATAGATTAGGCACCGATGAATACAAAAATACTTATAATAATAATAATAATAATAATAATAATAATAATAATAATAATAATAATAATAATAATAATAATAGTAATAATAATGATGATGATGATGATGATGATAATAATAATAAGCAATAAACTATGGACCACGTGTTTGTAAATTATGGGTATGCCTATTTGCGGAAATAATTTAATAAATATTTGTAAAATTATGTAAAATATAATATTTAAATTAGTAAATTATATATTATATAAGAATATAAAATTAAATGCTAAAAATAAATTGCATACCTTAAAATCATAAATATGAAATGTCAGAATTTATTTGATACCAAAATAATAATTAAAATTTCACAACTAATATTTTTTGATAAAATAGTAGCCTGTGAGGAATATCAGAAGGTCAAAATTGGGTGTCAGCAGCTGCCCCTCCATTGCTTGGGAATGATAGAAGAATTGTCGAGCAACGAACGTTGACGTAGTAGCTAATTTTGTCCGACCAAAAGGATGGTTCACTGGAATTGAAAAGCGAGAGAGATTTGTTAAAATGGTGTGGCCGAGACTTTGATTTTAAGTCTCCTACATATCTCGAGTTTACGAGAATCAGGCCGTGTGTATTTCTAGATTAGAGACAAATGATATCTCTAAAGAAAACGGATGAATATTGAATTTGAATGAAGATAGCACGAGTTGGCAAGATTGGAGTATGAGTAGTTTTGAAATAAGAAATGTGAATATGATTGGGGTGAAGAATTATGTTTCAAAAGCAGGAGAGAGAGAATTATTTAGTCGTCTCGTATTTGTCGAGAAACTCAGTGCTCGTTTTAAGGTCCGGTGAGGAACCCAATGTCGTTCTAAGGTCCGTTTGAGGAATCCAGTGCCGTTTTAAGGTCCGTTTGAGGAACCCAATGTCGTTTTAAGGTCTTGCGGGGAACCCAATGTCGTTTTAAGGTCCTGCAGGGAACCTAATGTCATTTTAAGGTCTGTTTGAGGAACCCAATGTCATTTTAAGGTCCGTTTGAGGAACCCAATGCCGTTTTAAGGTCCTGCGGGGAACCCAATACCATTTTAAGGTCCTGCGGGGAACCCAATGCCTTTTTAAGGTCCTGAAGGGAATCCAATACCTGTTTTAAGGTCCGTTTGAGGAACCCAATGCTAAGTTGATGCACTGCATTGTCAATTTTAATGTCGTCAAAGTTAAAGGGATAGAGAGAATTAGCTTCTTTTCCAGATTTGGGATGTAATTTGGGTTTCCTTTGATGATGTTGCAAGGCAGTGGCTGCATTTGTACCTGTACTCAAAGAAAAATTGTAAGTCGAAAGGTAAGGTTGACCCATACCTTTGCTTGGCTTGGTTCTTTGTCATTGTTTTGATCTCAGAGATTGAGGCTTGTATTTTTTATGGAGAAATTTTTGAGATATTCTCAAAAATTTCTCCCCCAGTTTAGAATAAAAGATGCCCTTCGTACGTCCTTGTTAGTTGACATACTACTTCCTTGTGGAATTTTTGAGGTTACCTAAAAATTCTGCCCCAGTTTTCACTTTTGGAGTCTTATATTCCTGCTTCTCTTAAACAAAAATATTAGTTCAAAAGAAATGGTTGCCTTACATTTGAACATCGTGATCTCAATTCGAATCTGTCTTTATATGCTCAAGACTCGGGCCTGTTAGCCTGGTATTTCAGATTTTGAATTTGAGCGAAGTGTTTGAATTGGTTATGGAGGGAAAAAAGAAATTTTTATTAGATTGAGATCGGGTCCAATAATGGACTGCCTACGTATCCAAATGAAAATCAGGTCAAACATAGTTCAGATCACAAAGAAAGGTAGATAAAACGAGGAAATGTTATTAGCCATAAGGTAAACAGATAGAAAAATAATGGCATGATAATGGTCTGTCCTTATTAGCCCATGTGATGTGCTTTGCGCTTTCTTCACAAACGTCTCGGAAATATTTTTGTTGGATCACCTTCAATAATGATTTTGTCTGTAGTGATGGGGTTGTAGATGTTGCTTATTGGGCCTCGCTGCACTTTTATCTCCCCCTTTTCAATCAGATTCTGAATCTTGTACCGTAGTGCTGAACATTCCTCAATATCATGACCTTGAATATTTGAGTGTTAAGCACAATTTTTAGATGGGTCAAAATTAAGAGGTAGATACCTAGGAATCCAACCCCTTCTTGGTTGCACAATACCTTGGGGCCTCAATCTTTCAAAGATGCTCGCCAATGGCTCAGTCAAAGGAGTAAAAGTACGAGGCCTCATTCTCTTTGGTTGATAAAAATCACCTTGTACCGGATAAGACTGATGTTGAAAGTTGGATTCTGTATGATAAACCTCATCTTGGAAATTTTGCTGGAAAGAGTAGGGTTGAATCTGATAAGCTTCATGTTGAGAACCTTATGAGTCATAAGGTTTGAGATGCTCATGTCGGGATTCAAACACAACAAGGGCTTCTTCATAATTCTGATAGCATTGTGTCTGAGGTGATAAATCCTCTTCCTCTTCCTCAGATGGACTTTTTGATGCTTGGAAAGGGTTGGCATTGCAGACACATCAATAATTCTCCCTGTTCGGATACCATATTCTAGCTTTTTTCTGATAGAAATTAGACTCTCGAAACTGTGACTGCTTAGAAAGCATAATTTTTGGTCGTATATTCCATCTAGCGACCTGATGAAAGTTTGAACCAACTCTTCTTCAGGAACAGAAGGATTATCTTAGAAGCTTCCATTCTCCATCGGATTGCATATTTCTCAAAAGATTCATGAGTCATTCTCTTTACTTCAAACAAATCCCACATGGTTGGATCAACTGTGATGTTAAACTTATATTGGCCCACGAAGTCTTGAACCATGTCTTCCCATGTATGCCATTTGTCAAAGTCTTGTTTGGCGAACCAGGCAAGTGCTATCCCTGACAAACTTTGAATAAACAATCTCATTAGGAGAGCCTCATTATGCCCTATGCCAACTAATCTGTCGCAATAGTCCTTTAGATGTTTGATTGGGTCTCCATGCCCATCAAATATGTTGAACTTTGGGATTTTGTATCCTAGAGGTAACTCAACCCTTGGATGTAGACATAGTTTCTCATACCTCAAGTCATGAATACCTTTGGAGTGTAGATTCTTGTCCAACCTCTTTTCTAAGTCATGAAGCTTTTGTTGTCGTGCCTCTAAATCAACTCTCTCATTTCCAAGAGTGGTGTGTTTTGAAGGTAACTGTTGAGAGGGTGTATGAGTAAGGCGAGAATAAGGAGCTACAATCCAAACAGTGGTTTGTATTGGACGAGAAGGAAGAAGAATGGGATCTTTCTGGATATTGGGCATATTTGTCATATTTGCAGATTTTCAATTGAGTCGATGTTCAAATGCCAGACAACCTTTAAACAAAATAAATAAATCAAACAAAAGTTACCACATAGCACAAATAAGTTTTAAAACAATATAAGACATTCCATGATGAAGACTATGACTTAATAAATGATCTAAGCGTAGAGATTTGGGATTCTAACGCGCGAGATAGATGCTAGTGAAAGAACTTACGCTTTGGAGAGATTAACATGATGTTGAATTTGAAATTGTAGTTGTAAAGAAAATAAGAAAGCTAGGGGAATGAACAAGGTCGACTCATGTTGAACATCATAACTGTTGATTTTTGAAACAACCTTTGTGATTGATATCATTGTTAATCCTTCCAATTTCATACGAAATGATAAAACAGGGGGAAAGAAAATTTTATTATAATGAGACCGAACCCATTAAATGAGCGCCTACAAATCCCACTTATAGGGAAATCAGGTCAAACGTAGTTTCGAATACATAAAGGGAAAGCATAAAAGAAACTCCATATTATTCCAAGTATGTAAAGCTTAAAGTAATTCAAGTGCTAAGGATCCCGGAGTGGAGAAACAACATGATATCCTCTTCATCAATGCCAAACAGGTGCAAGTCATGTTTAGGAAACTAATCAACATCAAGATTTGGCCCTATCACGGTTATCACCTTGGTATCAATCATCGCTTGAACTCTGTCTTTCAAAGTTCAACATTCCTCTGTAGTGTGCCCTTTCATCCCTAAATGATAAGCACAAATTTTGAAGTGATCGAGCCATTTTGCACATGTGTTCATTACAATTGCAGGAATTGGAGCAATATAGCCAACAACCTTTAATCTCTCATAAAGTTGGGCTATGGGTTCAGCCAAAGAAGTATACTGTCTTGGTGAATTTTTTTGAAACTTAGCTCGAGGTCTGGCAGACTGATTGGATCGTTGATTTGTTGGTGGATTTGGATAAGACACGGGAATGTATTTTGATGTTGGAGGAATGGATAGAGGTGGGTACCAAACAGTTTGAGGATTTGTGGAGGATTGGGGATAATAGGCATAATTTGGTGTTGGAGTGATTTCTGGAGATGAATACCATATCAATTGAGGGCGACTTTTCTTTACTATCCTCCCATCGCTTACCAACTTTTGTAGTTCTTTCTTCTACTGGAGGCATTCTTTCATGTCATGACCAGGGATGCCAGAATGGAAGGCACAATGCTTTTTGGGATCAAAGAAAGGACTTGAAGGGCAATAAGAACCAATAAGCTTAGGCTGCAAGATACCATGTGACCTCAACATTTTAAAAGTGATTGACGGTGATTCGTCTAAGAGAGTCATAACTTAGGATTTGCTTACTTTGGTCTTTGGACCCTTTGACAACTCATTGATAATTGTCTTTCCCTTATTCCTGAATTGTGGATCAACCAAACCAACTTTGTCATGTACTAGAATTTCACCTATGAACTTCCTCTTCAGCCTATTGTTGAACCGTCCAATAAAGTCATTTGCCAAATTGTCCCTAGAAACCCACTTGCTTGTATCCTTCTCTGCGTACCACATCAATCCTAGACTTGTAAGTGAACTGACAAAAAGCTTCATCTTAAGACCATCACTTTTCCCTATAACTGCTAGCTCATCCAGGTACGCTTTCAAATGGGAATGAGGATCGCCAGACCCGTCGTATAATGGAAAGTTCAAGTCCCCAACTTTATCCTTACATTCTTCTCCTGATTTGGATAACTCATCCATCTCAAGCTGTTAAGATGACCCTGCCTTATGGTTAGAAATCTTTCGTTTTGTTTCATTACCTATCTCTGTCAACCCATTGAGTGCTTTTTGCAGCGCGACTGAATACAAACTCGGAGATACTTGTGCATCCCAATTAGGCGTAGGTGAGGTCATCAATACTGGCGACTCTATTGTGTAGATGGGAGCAGTAAAAACATTTTTGGATAATGGCTCTGGAAAGCCTAGTGGAATATCAGATGAGCCTCGAAGATTAGTCATTATTCCTCTGATTCTCTCAATTTTTCTTTCCATACTCATAATGCTTGACTCAAAGGGAGTAAGCTTGTCTTGGTGCAAACTCCTACACTTAGCTTCACTATTGACAAGGTTGATAAACATTGCTTGACTAGCTATTTCTGATGTTCAACTTTAGTCAACCTTAGAAGAAAGGACTTATGATTAGTAAAAACGCACGATAATAGAATGTCTACGAATAATATCATGGAGTAAATATTTGAATTATATTCATTCGAAGTGAATAATCTAGAGCTCTATATGACTTAGAGGTTGGAAAAGCCAGAGTATGGCACGAATATGAAAACATTAATTGTCAAGAGTTATGGTGAAGATAATGGTATGTTAATATTGAAGGTGTTAAGTAAGAATGTCCTAAAATAATGAGTTACCCTAAAAGAGTAGAAATAATCTAGAACATCCTATCGAGGAATGGATCGGTTCAAGAGATGATTAGTATGTCGGAGGATACTTTAGAATATGAACTCGATCTATGAAGATAAACGAAAGAGGGGTTTTGACTAGGCCATATGATTATATGATTCAGGACTAAAGGAAACATAACCCGCTAGGAATTTTAAGGAACTCTAAAAGTAACGAATTCTAAGAGTAAGGGATAACTAAAATAGGAAAACAAGATAGGTAAGACATTGACATGAATGTAGAAATTAACGCATAGCAAATAAGGTTATTTGTCCTTTTGGGGTCGTGAACCCCTTGGGAAGGTTAAACCAATGACCTTAACATATTAAGGGTATTAAGGCCTTGTGCATATTCATTAATAAACAGAAACATAGGTCAAGTTTCAAAGAAAGGGTAACATATAACACATAATATGCCTGCCTGTCTTTGGGTGGTGGGTACCCTTTCGACAAGAGGTTAATTTCTAATTTTGTGGATTAACCTCGAGGGTCAACCACCTATGGCTAATGAATGCATGACCTAAATGCAATGGGTGGATACGGTACTATCTTAAGAGTTGGTAGACACGGACCCAGGGTAATCTTATGCGAGAAGGCACGTGGTCTTACGGTAGTAAAACTATCCGCTCAACCGCGTCTTAGCCGACTCTTTATAACAGGATATTGAAGAGAATTTGGAGAAGTGCGAAGGCACAACATTCCAGTATAGTGAAAGTGTGAAGCTCCCAAGTGGGGGAAGTATGAGCGAAATGTCAATTATTAAAAGCGATAACAGGAAGCATATAGTGAAAAACGGTAACACATCCAAGCAGTTTAAGGAAAACAATAAATAAATAACATTGAAAAATATTACATGCATAATTAAGAAAATAAGATTAAAAAAAAAAAATTCAAGAAACCTCACAAGGACACAAGCATGTTATGGGATAAGGAGGAGGATTTAACATGGACACAATTCAGATACACGTGTGAGCAATTAAAAGGAATAGAAAAGAGATAGATAAACATAAAAAGAATAAAATTTTAAGGCAACAAAATAAATGAAAAAAAGAAAAGAATTTAGCATGAAAATTCATGTTAAAAAACACATCAAGAACAGTGTCAAATTTGAAAAGAAATTAACTATTTAAGGAAACAAAAAACGAAAGAGAACTCATCATAAAAAAATAGAAAAAACATAAAATCCCACATAACACACGAATTCGTATTGGTTAGAACCTAAGTATCCCCAGCAGAGTCGCCATACTGTCGAGCCTCATTTTTCTCGCGAAAAGCTGGATTCGACGTGACAACCCTCTTTGAGATTAATTAGAGTGAAGAGTCGCCACCTAACGAATTAAGGTGCGTTAGGGCACCATTCTAGACTAATTACGAACTTATTTTAATAGTCTATGAGTTCAAGTTACCTCGAATGAAAGGTGTTAGGCACCTTTCGAGGTCCACAAATGTGGGTCCCGGCCGAACTCATATATTACATAGGGAATTCTATGTGATAAGCAAAAGTTAAATTATTTTTATTAACTTAATAATAACTAAGTGTTAAAAAAAATAAACTAAACATGCAACTTAGTTATTAATAACTATATAAGTGATAATATATAAACAAATCGTTAATCGGATAACCGAGAAGATCGAAGAGACACAATGATATAAATTGAAAGATTTATTTAAATAATAATGAAACTAAACTACCCCAAATAATTGAACATTCAAAAATAAGATAAAGGAAACCGATTTAGAAAAGCTTTTAGACAATGGGTTAATTTTATCTTATTCGGATCAGCGCCCGGCTTATTAACAGATGACAATGTCGTATGTCGCAGTGTCGAATTCTGCTCGGGTCAACTTACATCATATCCGATTGTTCTACCCACCCCACCTAATTAGTTATTAAGCCTAAAGGCGTTCTATAGAAAACGACAAAGCTAGCGTTCACTAAAATGCCTACCCGTCCCAACATAATATCCAAGAGGCATTGGACTTACTATTTTGGATTGAGTTCTAGACAAGAAGCCTAGGCTACCTAATTAGATTCAAGGTTTACGTCAATCAGAACAAACAAAACTAACATTTAGTACGTAAAGGTTTCAAGTATGCCTCTTAGTTAATTAAAGTAATTAAGGCGATTAACATGCTTGAAAGAATAATTATTTACTTTTTTTTAAGTGATTAAGACCTATAGGCATAATTTCTAGGCGAGGCGTATTAATGTTGGAAATTAATTTAAACATGCAGAAAATTAATTTGATTGTGCAGGAAATTAATCTAATATGCAGGAAATTAAATTTAACCATGCAGGAAATTAATTTAATATGCAGAAAATTAATTTAATTGTGCATAAAATTAATTTAATTGTGCAGGAAATTTAATTTAAATATGCCGAGAAATTAATTTAATATGCAGGAAATTAAATTAGTTGTGCAGGAATTTTAATTTAAATATGCAAGAAATCAATTTGATATGCAGAAATTTTAATTAAATATTCAGAGACCAGTTAAAAGTTCTAAAAATTATTTAAAAGGTGTTGATTCGTTAAAGAAGCTGGAAAATCAATTAGATAGTATTTGAAAGATGTTTAAACCTGCTGAAAAATTATTTAGACATGTTGGAAATTGTATAAACATGGTGGAGAGTTATTTTATTTACTAAAACATACTTGAAATTGCTAAGCGATCGTTGAACATGATTTCTAGGTGATAAGGCAATTAACTTAATAATCCTAGAAGGTTTTCCTAAATAACATGTGAAATCTTATAGGCATGATATCTAAATGATAAAAGTACTCAAATCACAGAATCCCCGACCCCTAAGCAGTCCCCGTAATTTTATTATATAGAGGTTTATACAAAAATTATTTCAGACCCAAAATAATAATCGAATTAAAAATGAACACATGGAACTAAATCTTCTAGCTCCCTCTCCCTAGGCGACTTCTTCGAACCATGACATGTTTGTCCCCAACCTGTTGAAAACAAAAACAAAATACTCCATGTACTAACATCCGAAAATGGCCTCGGAAAACCCATAACTGACCCTTGACGCTGTCGAGATCCCAAGGACCTCGTGGATCCCGGGTAGGCTCACGTCAAAGGGGTTATGGGATGCACCAAGATCATTTCGGATAATCTCAAAGGGAATGCAAAGCAGCCTTCCCAACTTATAACTTTTAGTAAGACAAATAGTAAGGGCATGTGTAAACAAACAAGCATCGAATATAATCACAAAAGTCAGACATCATGCACATACATTATTATTTTTATACTAATGTAGGAACCTCATACATACTGAACTACCATGTAAGAAAAATGAAGGAACACTTTGAAGGAAAACTAACAGGCTAATAGCAGTAAATAAATGAGAACAACCAAACTTTAACGGTACTCGAGGTGAGAATGACGAAACAACAAGCAAAGATCAGTCTTTCCAAAATACCAGCAAGATGAAAACTAAATATTTTGTATGTGACCCACCAAAGACTAAAAGATATTTTAAGTGTCCATCACAGTAGTGCCTGAAAGCCATTTTCTTCTTCTTTATGAATGAAAAGAAAAGGTTGCTTATATAGTAGTAGGGAAGAGATGATGTCAAAGTAAAAAGAAATGGAGAATATTCGGTTAATCAATTATAGAAATTCATTTTCCTTAAACAAAAACGGTGAATCCAATCAATGCAAAATGAATCTCCATTTACTATAAATAAGTAGATAAAAATCGATTTAAAAAATAAATAAATAAATAAATGAATAAACAAAATAAGGAATCTTTGGACAGCTAACAATAATCGGATATGCAGGTTATTAGAATTAATTAGGGGAGGGCAATATACTGGAATCAATCAAAATAAAAGCTTACCAAAAATGAATCAAGTAAGAGGCTAATGCAAGTTTTTTTTTCAAAATCAAGCAATACAAGTCAATCGAATCCGAAACTTACCAAAAATCAAACAGTTAGGCCACTACATATTTCCATAAATCAATCAAGATAAAGCAGTCGAATCCAACATTTACCATAACCACTTACTTACGGAGGTTATTTTAAGAGACAAAATTAATTAGAGCAAATCGTTCCACTAAGTTGTCAATAACATACAAACATTAAAGCCATCCAATTTCAACAAATGAAACAAATATTAGCCTAAATCAAATCATCTATTCAAAACTAAACCGAAAGGTAGATTTCTTTAAATTACACAAGTCCATCCCTAATTACAAAATTAGGGCTAGCCCAAATTTGGTAAATTTGGGGCTTTTCATATATGTCAACCAAACGGTGTACAGAAACACAAAATTAGGTCAAAAATCTCATTCATACATCACAAATCTTGCATTCTAAGAATCTGTCTAAAATAACTATGAAGCAAAGAATGAACTAAAATACTAAGAACAATAAACACGATTGAGATAGAATATACCGGATATGGATTCGTCTAGGAGAAGGGTAAAACCTTGAGATTAAAACCCGAACACGATTTTACTTTGATTGGTGGATCTCAATCGGATTTTCGAACTCCTATTGGGACCAGGCCTGCTTAGTGGCGTCGTTAATGATAGCTCGCGGTGGGACTCTTTGGTGGCGTGCCGATTGGGTGGTGCGTAGTGCTCTCTGGCTAGAATTGTGGGCTATGGAGAAAGAGAGAGGCCCTTGGAGTGGCGGCTGGTATGGTTGATTCCATTCACCGGCCAGTGGTAGCCGGCGACGGAGGAGAGCGGCGTGAGGAGAGGGAGGTCGAGAGAGGAGAGAGAGAGGGGGAGAGAGTGTTACGGCTGGTTCTCACCGGCCAACACTGGTCAAAAATCGTGGGGGTGGTCCGCCGAAGTTGGGTTTTGCCAGAGCAGTGGCGGCTGGTGAAGGTAGAGAATTGGTGGAGATGGTGGCGGCAGGTGGTATGGTGGTTTAAAGAGGAAGATCGAGAGAAGAGAGAGAAGGGGAGAGAGGGTGATGAGGGTATGGCGGCTGATGAAAAATAGGGAGTGAAATTAGGGATAGGTTTTGGGGTTAAAAGGAAATAAATAAAAGATTTGATCTCAACCGTCGATCATATTAGATCGACGGCTGTGATTAAAAATAGAATGGGTCAGATTTTGGGTCAATTAGAATAGGTTAATCAAATTGGGTTAATTAAAAATTGAATTGGGGATTAGAATTGAGTGAAATTGGACTTAATTTAGGCTAAAAATTGACACAAAATTTGGTACAAAATGGCTAAAAGTTAAATAAATTAGGGAAATTGAATTGAATTAGACTGCTATTTAATAAATAAAATCAAAATTAATCAATGTCATAAAACCATTATGAATAAATTACGTAAGTAAAAAATAATGACACGTAATATATTATTTAAAGTCAACGAATGATTTGAAATAGATTAGGCACCGATGAATACAAAAATACTTATAATAATAATAATAATAATAATAATAATAATAATAATAATAATAATAATAATAATAATAAGAAGAAGAAGAAGAAGAAGAAGAAGAAATAAACTATGGACCACGTGCTTGTAAATTATGGGAATGCCTATTTGCGGAAATAATTTAATAAATATTTGTAAAATTATGTAAAATATTATATTTAAATTAGTAAATTATATATTATATAAGAATATAAAATTAAATGCTAAAAATAAATTGCATACCTTAAAATCATGAATACAAATGTCAGAATTTATTTGATACCAAAATAATAATTAAAATTTCACAACTAATACTTTTTGATAAAATAGTAGCCTGTGAGGAATATCGGGAGGTCAAAATTGGGTGTCAACAACTGCCCCTTCATTGCTTGGGAATGATAGAAGAATTGTTGAGCAACGAACGTTGACGTAGTAACCAATTTTGTCCGACCAAAAGGATGGTTCACTGGAATTGAAAAGCGAGAGAGATTTGTTAAAATGGTGTGGCCGAGACTTTGATTTTAAGTCTCCTACATATCTCGAGTTTACGAGAATCAGGCCGTGTGTAGTTCTAGATTAGAGACAAACGAGATCTCTAAATAAAACGGATGAATATTGAATTTGAATGAAGATAGCACGAGTTGGCAAGATTGGAGTATGAGTAGTTTTGAAATAGGAAATGTGAATATGATTGGGGTGAAGAATTATGTTTCAAAAGCAGGAGAGAGAGAATTGTTTAGTCATCTCGTATTTGTCGAGAAACTCAGTGCTTATTTTAAGGTCCGGTGAGGAACCCAATGTCGTTCTATGGTCCGTTTGAGGAACCCAATGCCGTTTTAAGGTCCGTTTGAGGAACCCAATGTCGTTTTAAGGTCCGTTTGAGGAACCCAATGTCATTTTAAGGTCCTGCGGGGAACCAAATACCGTTTTAGGTCCTGCGGGGAACCCAATGCCGTTTTAAGGTCCTGAAGGGAACCCAATGCCTGTTTTAAGGTCCGTTTGAGGAACCCAATGCTAAGTTGATGCACTGCATTGTCAATTTTAATGTCGTCAAAGTTAAAGGGATAGAGAGAATTAGCTTCTTTTCCAGATTTAGGATGTAGTTTGGGTTTCCTTTGATGATGTTGCAAGGCAGTGGCTGCATTTGTACCTGCACTCAAAGAAAAATTATAAGTCGAAAAGTAAGGTAGACCCATACCTTTGCTTGGCTTGGTTCTTCGTCATTGTTTTGATCTCAGAGATTGAGGCTTGTATTTTTTATGGAGAAATTTTTGAAATTTATTAGATTGAGACCGGGTCCAATAATGGACTGCCTACGTATCTAAATGGAAATCAGGTCAAACATAGTTCAGATTACAAAGAAAGGTAGATAAAATGAGGAAATGTTATTAGCCATAAGGTAAACAGATAGAAAAATGATGGCATGATGATGGTCTGTCCTTATTAGCCCATGTGATGTGCTTTGCGCTTTCTTCGCGAACGTCTCGGAAATATTTTTGTTGGATCACCTTCAATAATGATTTTTCCTGTAGTGATGGGGTTGTAGATGTTGCTTATTGGGCCTCACTGCACTTTTATCTCCCCCTTTTCAATCAGATTCTGAATCTTGTACCGTAGTACTGAACATTCCTCAATATCATGACCTTGAATATTTGAGTGATACGCACAATTTTTAGATGGGTCAAAATTAAGAGGTAGATACCTAGGAATCCAGCCCCTTCTTGGTTGCACAATATCTTGGGCCCTCAATCTTTCAAATATGCTCGCCAATGGCTCAGTCAAAGGAGTAAAAGTACGAGGCCTCATTCTCTTTGGTTGATAAAAATCACCTTGTACCGGATAAGACTGATGTTGAAAGTTGGATTGTGTATGATAAACCTCATCTTGGAAATTTTGCTGGAAAGAGTAGGGTTGAATCTGATAAGCTTCATGTTGAGAATCTTGTGAGTCATAAGGTTCGAGATGCTCATGTCGGGATTCAAACACAACAATGGCTTCTTCATTATTCTGATAGCGTTGTGTATGAGGTGATAAATCCTTTTCCTCTTCCTCAGATAGACTTTTTGATGCTTGGAGAGTGGTTGGCATTGCAAACACATCAATAATCCTCCCTGTTCGGATACCATATTCTAGCTTTTTTCTGATAGAAATCAGACTCTCGAAACTGTGACTGCTTAGGAAGCACAATTTTTGGTAGTATATTCCATCTAGCGACCTGATGATAGTTTGAACCAACTCTTCTTCAGGAACGGAAGGAGTATCTTAGAAGCTTCCAATCTCCATCGAATTGCATATTCCTCAAAAGATTCGTGAGTCATTCTCTTTACTTCAAACAAATCCCACATGGTTGGATCAACTGTTGTAACACCTCGTACCTTCCCAACCCTACTTGACGACATTGAACAATGATTATGTAGGTGTCGAGAGCCATACGTGTGTATTTTGTAATGCTAAGGATGAGAAAAATTGAATTTGGCCTCTTATATGGGATTAAACCTTTGTGGAAGTGTTTTGTGATTTTCATGGGACAGTTGTGGGGTTCAAAACGAGGTTCAGAGGACCTCTAAACAAAGGATATTAAGGTTAAGAATTGATTTAAAGAATAGGACTTGAAGTATCTAACCGAACCCGCGAAGAAAAGTCGAAAAATGCAATTTTTGAAAAATTTGAAGGAGGGGCGCATTTGGGACCGTGCCACGCCGCTCTGGGCTAAAATTTTTAGCCCATAGGCAGTAAGTTGGCACGCCCAGGGGCGTTCCACCTTGGGTTTTCCACTTTTTCGAAAGTTGGAAATTTCTAAGTCCCAAGGGTATTCGGGGACGTACCGAGCCAATTTTTGCCACGTATCTTCTACAACATATATTAAATGAGTAAAATATGATATTGGCATGATAAAATTACTCGAGACCGAATTTGGGGTCAAAATGATGATTTTACCCTTTTGGGCGAAATAGGCCATACGTGGCTAGAATCGCTTGTTCTTGGGATCGAGGCTACGGATATGAATAACATGAGTGGTAATATTGTTTTAACACATATGAGATGACTTGAATACGAGAAATTATTGATTTTGCTGGGTTAAGTGAATTGGGCCCAAAAAGGGCCCAAAAATGAAAAGAATGCATGGCCCAAAATGGGTCAAATGACCCATTCTTTCAAGACCTTCTAGAACAAGTATTTAATGCTTTAGAAGTGTCTAAGGATGGACATAAATGATTATAAAAGGGACCAAAAATCTGATTTTTTTGGTCATTTGGAAGCTCATGCCTTTTGGTCTATTTTTCAATTTATTTTATCTCAAACCCTAGAAGCTCAAAGACAACTCTTGAAGAAAGATCATCCTATTCCAAGCCTTGGTAAGTATTTATCCTCATGGATTAACATATTATATTCATGATAGATTATGTATATCATGATAGTCATGTTGGCAAGGTGGTGAATGGTGTATTGTTGCTTTTGGTGGAAGATGTGCCATCTTTGTGAATTGAAGGTGAAAAGAGACTTGATGTCTTAATTAAAAAGCATGGTGTGGATAAAATATGAACATTTATGGTGTTATTTTGTTGTTAAACATGCTATTTTCATATAAGTGTCAATTAGGGGATTTTGGCCGATTTATTGTTGTGAGGTGTGTTGAAGGAAATTGATGGCATAAGTATGATGTGGTGATAATGGAGAGTGAAAAGTGTGAACTTGGCATGACATGCTATTGGTTATCATGTGTTGGTCAATGTTGGGAATATTGTGGGATTTTTGGAATAATACTTTCATGAATGGTTGTGTCAAGTGGGACATGGCATGTTTAAAGGCAAACATGAGAATGTTACTTATTATATGCATTAAGTAGTTGGTGGTTAATGTTGGCTCCGTTGTGTATTTGTGTTGCAGAGTGGAACATAAGGAAGGAGCGGAACGATTGTATGCGCATTTAAGAGTGTGTGTTGGTATTGAGAATACAAGGTATGTAAGGTTACTTTGTTCGTATCTTTTTGCGGTACGTCGTATTCACTTTGGCATTATGCTAGTCCTATCCCGAAATGTGCTAAGGTATTCTATATCCGTTTAGAAATGGTTATTATTACATATTCCCTACTCATTGATCACTTGGGAATTGTATGTCTCATATTCGTTAGTCAATGTTCCAAAAGCCCAAAAAGGTTATGTTCCAAAGTGCCAATAGTGGCTATACACATACCTCTTGTTCATTGACTTGTGTCTAATGATTCCAATAATGTTATCTATTGTTGAGTCCTATACTCCTCATTCATGAGTTATTGTGGTTCATGGGTTACATAATTATGGACATGTTCCAAAAGTCCCAATCATGTTGTGTTCTTGAGTTTCCAAGAATGTTGTGGCTATGTACATACGTTAATCTCTCATCACTGATTGTATCACTCTCTCATAAGAGGATGAATCAATTCCTCATAAGTATCACTCTATTAAAAGTAAGAATAAAGTAATATACATTTGTTGTTGGTTATGATTTATGGGTGGCAAGTCTAGGGACATAAGCCTAGCTCGACTCGATCCCGATGTGTTGATTTATGGGTGGCAAGTCTAGAGGCATAAGCCTAGCTCGACTCGATCTTGATGGGTGTCAGGTCTAAGGGCATAAGCCTAGCTCGACCCAATCCCAACATCACATGATGTGATATTAAGACCCACTGATCAGTCGGGGCCCGGGTACGTTATGATATGAGCACTGAGGAATAATTCATAAAGAGAAGAACTTAATTTATGTAAGCTACACTGTTCCACATATGCAAATCGATGAGTTGTTCATGTTGCCCATCCTATTACATTTTGATTCTATTGATGTATTTATAACAAGTTTCTTATGGCCTTACATACTCAGTACATTCTCCGTACTGACCCCTCTCGGGGGATTTACCTTACTTGCTGCAGGCGCGAGTACTAGTAGGCCTCCACTATAGGTTGCGGATCTGTTGCCTACTTTTGGTGAGCTCCAGTTGGTTCGGGGCTTCCTTAGTTGCTATGTACATTCATTTTGGTATTGTATATGCGTGTAGAGCGGGGTGTGGTCCCGACTCTAGGATTGTCATAGTCATGTATCTGTAGAGGCTTTGTAGACTTATGTGGGAACAGAATGTAAGATATGTATGCTAATTTTGGTTTGTTGTCCCCAACGGCCAAGTTGATATAAATATATATATGGCATATGTTTCCATATCCATGACTTTTGCATAGTTGCATGGGGTTTCATAAGGTCCATATAAGGAGATGCATGTGAGTGTTCATAAGCAAAGATTGGTTCTCTCAGGCCATGGCGGCTTCGGGTGCCAGTCCGGCCCGAATGGGATTTTGGGTCGTGACAAAAGTGGTATCAGAGCAGTTCTATCTAACGGTGTCTACAAAGCCGTGTCTGAGTAGAGTCTTACTTATCAATGTGTTGTGCACCACATTTATAAGTAGGAGGCTGCGGGACATTTAGGATGTTGTTCCTTTTCTTCATTCCTAGATCGTGCAGTAGAGCCAGTGTTGTAAGTTAGATTATATCTGACCATGGCGATTGGTTTTCTGTGATATAGAAACTGCCGATGACAAGAAGAGATAAAGGCAAGGGTAAGCAGGTTGACATGCTTGCCGAGGAAGGAGCGAGAAGATCACCACCTGACTCAGCTAGTCAAGGTGGTGCTAATACCGAATTTGCATCACGGGTTTCTCCTACTTTTCCAGCTCCAGAAGAGCGGGGAAAGAGAGTAGTATCTTCGGGACTGCCCGGTAATACCATTGAGCAGGACTTGATGAGTGTGGTGCAAATATTGACCCGTGTAGTTGCTGCACAAGCTCAAATACAAGCTCTTATGCAGCAGAAGGGGGGACAGAGGCAGAGAGAGAGGATGAAAGAAGTGGAAGAAAGATCGCCAAAAAAGGCTAAACCCATGGGACAAAACATGACGTCCCAAGAAGGATTTGGGCATAGGACTTTTCACAAACCACTTAGGCCATCGTTTCCCCATACCACCACAATTACTCCTCCTCTATTCCAAGGGTTTTGAAGCAACCAGTTTGGGCAAGGAGGTGAGATTCAGGGTTTACGTACAGTAGAGTACCAAGCACAAGACAGTATGAACCGCCCGAGGTTTCATCGTCGGTTGTGCCAGCGCTGCGGGAGGTTTCATGCCGGTGAATGTCGGTTTGGACAGAATGTTTGCTATTATTGCGGTGTGCCAGGGCATGTGGCAAGGGGGTGTACACGAAGGAACACAGGTCGCATGGCACGACCCATGGGACCAACCTTCGCATCGACATCATATGTGCCTCCTCTAGGTAGAGGTGCACAAGCTGCTGGTCATGCCAAGGGTGCTAGAGGAGAAGCTAGTTCTAGTAACATCCAGGGTAGTACCTACGCCGTGGTGGATCGGCAAAAATTTGAGGCTTCTCTTGATGATGCAGCAGGTATATGCTCTGTTTTTATTTATTAACGTATTTACATTGATTGATTTGGGGATTTAACCTATCCTAGGTTATTCCATTGATTGTTGAAAAAAAAAAAAGAAGAAGAAACTTTGTGAAAGAATAGTAGAAGTTTTAGTTCATCCATTTGAAACAACTCTACACCAAAAGGGGAAATTATTGTGGCTAAAAGAAATGTGTCATGATTATGTGGTAACGACGTGGGGTATAATACATTGGCTAATCTTATGAATTCTGTTCATGTGATCATGGGAATGGATTAGTTGGTTTCTTGTTATACCACGGTGACTTGCCAAGGTATATTTTCACTATCCATACGAACATGTTCCTGAGTGGAAGAGTAATGTGGGGGCACCAAGGAAACATTTTACTGTCTATTGTAAAGTGACGAAATTGATAGCCAAGGGGTATGTATGCCAGTTAATCCGAGAGTGAGCTATTGATGCGAAACCACCAAGTCCTCAATAGGTTCCGGTGGTCAAATGACTCTCTTGATATCACGCCTGACAAATTTCCAGGCTTACATATTGATGTGATTTCAGACCCTCTGCTTATCTCTCTTCTTCTATATATACCATGGCCCCAGTAACGCTATAGGAATGAAATAGAGTAATTAAGAGAGCGCATCTATGTGAATGTGGGAAAAAAAATCAAATGGGACTTGAGAAAGTGCATTGACTATTAGTAGTTGTGTAAAGTATCGATTAAGAACAAATATCCCCTCCTACGAATTGACGATTGGTTGATCAGTTACAGGGTGCCAAGTGTGTTGTTCCTTTTTAGCAAAAGGATTGTATTCACTCGTTCTTGCACCAAATGTCTCGGAAACAAAAGTAACTGGGGCTCGGGTTATCACCAAGTCAGAGTTAGAAACAAAGATGTAACCAAGACAGACTTGCGACCACGTTCTGACTGTAATGGTTCTTAAGTCGTGTCATTGGGACTAACAAATGTACCAGCTGCTGTGCTGGAGCGGATGAATAGGGTGTGCAAACTATTGTTCGATGTATTTGTAACCGTGTCCATGGTCGATATTCTGGTTTAATCAAGGTCACGAGAGGACCATGTCAATTATGTACGGCAGGTATTACAAGCTGGGATCGTCAGTGGAATGCAAAGTTCTCCAAGTAGGAATTTTGGATAAAATCCATAGCGTTTTAGGGTCACATTGCATAGGATGACAGAATAAAGGTCGATACACAGAAACAGTGAAAAACAAAAATTGGCTAAGGCCTGCGATGCTTATAAAGATTCTTCGTTTCCTTGGGTTGGTTGGTGATCGAGGAGAATGACTAAAGGAGTTTCTTCTATCCCTGTGCACTTAACAGAGTAACTCAGTTTCAGCGGAGTGATGCATATGAGACAAGTTTCGAAGAGGCTTCTACACAAGTTTTATATTTCTCTAAGGCACAAAGGTTATGCAAGGTAGGGGGATGCTTCCGGGGTTGACCTCGGATGTGTGTTGATGCAGCATGATAAGATAACAGTGTATGCCTCACGACAGTTGTGGCCATATGAGAGAAACTATATCACACATGATCTTGAGGTAACAGGTGTGGTAGTTATTTGACAGATATGAGATATGAAAAATATGATACTACTACTTAGGGTTCATATTGAGATATGACTATTGATCATAGGAGCTTGCAACAGAGGGACAAATTTGAGGTAGGGAGGACGACTCAAATTATTAAGAGATTAAGATAAGATACTAAGATCGCATTCGAGAAAAGCAAATGTAGCGGTCGATGCAGTAGGCCGCAAAGCACTAGGAAGTACTGATGGTCGGTCCATAGGGACACAAGGTATAGGAAGAATCTATATATTAGACTGCAATTACTAGAAACTCCAGATAAAAGGGTTATAACGCAAAATGTGGTAAAGTCCTTATTCGTAGAGGTGAAGAAAAAGCAACATGCGAATCCTATGTTTGATTCGGCAAAACAGAACGTACTACAAGGGTCGATGAAATTTGACCTTACGCATGAGGGAAATGAAGTAGAACCGAAGCACATCATTCATAGAATTCTATTGTCATTTGGAGAGAAACAAAAACGTACCATGGTTTGGTAAGAAGACATTGTCTAGGCAATATAAAGAAAAAGAACAAGCAAGTGTAACTCCTTGACCGAATTATCAATAGGTAATAGCAGAGCATCAGAAAACCTGGAGGTTATATGCCATGTATATGTTGTCCAGGTTAAAATAAGACATGGTTAACATGGGTTTTATTACAAGTTTGCCATTACAAGTTTGCCTCATACACATAAGGACTGCCTTATGTATATTTTGGGAATTTTGATTCCACATGAGAGCTAGTTGACAGGTTTACCTACATAACACATGTTGCCTTTCAAGACCACTAACATGGTTGACGAATATGCGAGGTTAGTTATTAAAGAGGAAGTACAACTATACGGAGTTCTGACATGCTCAATTTACTACATAGGTTTGGAAGTTGGTACATACGTGAATTTGAGTGCAACTTTTCACCCTCACATGAACGGACAAATAGAGTAGACTATCCAAACATTTGACAGTATACTACGAGTCTGTGCGAGAGACTCAAACGGTAGTTGGGATGATCATTTACCCTTTATTGAATGTGCTTATCATGATAGCTATTGTGCAAGTATCATCATGGTATTTGCGAGGGTTTATACAGAAGAAAGTGTAAATCGTCAATTGGGCGAGTTAAACCGAGTGGAATTTCCTTATTTGGGACTAGATTTTGTTCACTACGCTACGGAGAAGGTTAAAATGGTAAAACAGTAACTACACGCTAACACAAGTCATATGTTGAGATTCATTAGTTTATTACATGGACAAGCTATGCGGGATGTCCCTTATGAAGGGATATATATATTGCCATATAAATAAAGAAAAAATAAGAATAGCTTTGGTAAAGATACGGTGGAGAAATCGAATCACATAGGGAGCCAAAGAAATCATGAAGTCAAAGTACCCGTGGGAGAAAGTTCAAGTTATGGAGTTAGAACCATAACAAGGAAGTATGCATAAGTATTGTGTGTATATGCGTATATATGCTAAGAGAGAGATGCATGGGATGTACATGAGACGATGTTACTAACATTCGAGGACGAATGTTCCTAAGGGGGGGAGAATGTAACACCTCGTACCTTCCCAACCCTACTTGAAGACATTGAACAATGATTATGTAGGTGTCTAGAGCCATACGTGTGTATTTTGTAATGCTAAGGATGAGAAAAATTGAATTTGTCCTCTTATATGGGATTAAACCTTTGTGGAAGTGTTTTGTGATTTTCATGGGACAGTTGTGGGGTTCAAAACGAGGTTCATAGGACCTCTAAACAAAGGATATTAAGGTTAAGAAGTGAGTTAAAGAATAGGACTTGAAGTATCTAACCGAACTCGCGAAGAAAAGTCGAAAAATACAATTTTTGAAAAATTTGAAGGAGGGGCGCATTTGGTACCGTGACATGCCACTCTGGGCTAAAATTTTTAGCCCATAGTCAGTAAGTTGGCGCTCCCAGGGGCGTTCCACCTTGGGTTTTCCACTTTTTCGAAAGTTGGAAATTTCTAAGTCCCAAGGGTATCCGGGGACGTACCGAGCCGATTTTTGCCACGTATCTTCTACAACATATATTAAATGAGTAAAATATGATATTGGCATGATAAAATTACTCGAGAACGAATTTGGGGTCAAAATGACGATTTTACCCTTTTGGGCAAAATAGGCCATACGTGACTAGAATCGCTTGTTCTTGAGATCGAGGCTACGGATATGAATAACATGAGTGGTAATATTGTTTTAACACATATTAGATGACTTGAATATGAGAAATTATTAATTTTACTGGGTTAAGTTGGGCCCAAAAATGAAAAGAATGCATGGCCCAAAATAGGTCAAATGACCCATTCTTTCAAGACCTTCTAGAACAATTATTTAATGATTTAGAAGTGGATAAGGATGGGCATAAATGCTTATAAAAGGGACCAAAAATCTGATTTTTTTGGTCATTTGGAAGCTCATGCCTTTTGGTCTATTTTTCAATTTATTTTCTCTCAAACCCTAGAAGCTCAAAGACAACTCTTGAAGCAAGATCATCCTATTACAAGCCTTGGTAAGTATTTATCCTCATGGATTAACATATTATATGCATGATAGATTATGTATATCATGATATTCATGTTGGCAAGGTGGTGAATGGTGTATTGTTGCTTTTGCTGGAAGATGTGCCATCTTTGTGAATTGAAGGTGAAAAGAGACTTGATCTCTTAATTAAAAAGTATGGTATGGATAAAATATGAACATTTATGGTGTTATTTTGTTATTAAACATGCTATTTTCATATAAGTGTCAATTAAGGGATTTTGGCCGATTTGTTGTTGTGAGGTGTGTTGAAGGAAATTGATGGCATAAGTATGATGTGGTGATAATGGAGAGTGGAAAGTGTGAACTTGGCATGACATGCTATTGGTTATCATGTGTTGGTCAATGTTGGGAATATTGTGGGATTTTTGGAATAATACTTTCATGAATGGTAGTGTCAAGTGGGACATGGCATGTTTAAAGGCAAACATGAGAATGTTACTTATTATATGCATTAAGTAGTTGGTGGTTAATGTTGGCTCCGTTGTGTATTTGTGTTGTAGAGTGGAACATAAGGAAGGAGCGGAACGATTGTATGCGCATTTAAGAGTGTGTGTTGGTATTGAGAATACAAGGTATGTAAGGTTACTTTGTTCCTATCTTTTTGCAGTACGTCGTATTCACTTTGGCATTATGCTAGTCCTATCCCGAAATGTGCTAAGGTATTCTATATCCGTTTAGAAATGGTTATTATTACATATTCCCTACTCATTGATCACTTGGGAATTGTATGTCTCATAGTCATTAGTCAATGTTCCAAAAGCCCAAAAAGGTTATGTTCCAAAGTGCCAATAGTGGCTATACACATACCTCTTGTTCATTGACTTGTGTCTAATGATTCCAATAATGTTATCTATTGTTGAGTCCTATACTCCTCATTCATGAGTTATTGTGGTTCATGGGTTACATAATTATGGACATGTTCCAAAAGTCCCAATCATGTTGTGTTCTTGAGTTTCCAAGAATGTTGTGGCTATGTACATACGTTAATCTCTCATCACTGATTGTATCACTCTCTCATAAGAGGATGAATCAATTCCTCATAAGTATCACTCTATCAAAAGTAAGAATAAAGTAATATACATTTGTTGTTGGTTATGATTTATGGGTGGCAAGTCTAGGGACATAAGCCTAGCTCGACTCGATCCCGATGTGTTGATTTATGGGTGGCAAGTCTAGGGGCATAAGCCTAGATCGACTTAATCCCGATGGGTGGAAGGTCTAGGGGCATAAGCCTAGCTCGACCCGATCCCAACATCACATGATGTGATGTTAAGACCCACTGATCAGTCGGGGCCCGCGTACGTTATGATATGAGCACTGAGGAATAATTCATAAAGAGAAGAACTTAATTTATGTAAGCTACACTGTTCCACATATGCAAATCGATGAGTTGTTCATGTTGCCCATCCTATTACATTTTGATTCTATTGATGTATTTATAACAAGTTTCTTATGGCCTTACATACTCAGTACATTCTCCGTACTGACCCCTCTCGGGGAATTTACCTTACTTGCTGCAGGCGCAGGTACTAGTAGGCCTCCACTGTAGGTTGCGGATCTGTTGCCTACTTTTGGTGAGCTCCAGTTGGTTCGGGGCTTCCTTAGTTGCTATGTACATTCATTTTGGTATTGTATATGCGTGTAGAGCGGGGTGTGGTCCCGACTCTAGGATTGTCATAGTCATGTATCTGTAGAGGCTTTGTAGACTTATGTGGGAACAGAATGTAAGATATGTATGCTAATTTTGGTTTGTTGGCCCCAACGGCCAAGTTGATATAAATATATATATAGCATATGTTTCCATATCCGTTTTCATATCCATGACTTTTGCATAGTTGCATGGGGTTTCATAAGGTCCATATGAGGAGATGCATGCGAGTGTTCATAAGCAAAGATTGGTTCTCTCGGGCCATGTCGGCTTCGGGTGCCAGTCCGGCCCGAATGGGATTTCGGGTCGTGACAACTGTGATGTTAAACTTATATTGTCCCACTAAGTCTTGAACCATGTCTTCCCATGTATGCCTTTTGTCAAAGTCTTGTTTGGAGAACCAGGCAAGTTCTATCCCTGACAAACTTTGAATAAACAATCTCATTAGGAGAGCCTCATTATGCCCTATTCCAACTAATCTGCCGCAATAGTCCTTTAGATGTGTGATTGGGTCTCCATGCCCATCAAACATGTTGAACTTTGGGATTTTGTATCCTGGAGGTAACTCAACCCTTGGATGTAGACATAGTTTCTCATACCTCAAGTCTTGAATACCTTTGGAGCGTAGATTCTCGTCCAACCTCATTTCTAAGTCATGAAGCTTTTGTTGTCGTGCCTCTAAATCAGCTCTCTCATTTCCAAGAGTGGTGTGTGTTGAAGGCAACTGTTGAGAGGGTGTCTAAGTAAGGCGATAATAAGGAGATATAATCCAAACAGGGATTTGTATTGGACGAGAAGGAAGAAGAATGGGATTTTTTCTGGATATTGGGCATATTTGTCATATTTGCAGATTTTCAATTGAGTCGATGTTCAAATGCCAGACAACCTTTAAGCAAAATAAATAAATCAAACAAAAGTTACCACATAGCACAAATATGTTTTAAAACAATATAAGACATTCCAGGATGAAGACTATGACTTAATAAGTGATCTAAGCGTAGAGATTTGGGCTTCTAACGCGCGAGATAGACGCTAGTGAAAGAACTTACGCTTTGGAGAGATTAACATGATGTTGAATTTGAAATTGTAGTTGTAAAGAAAATAAGAAAGCTAGGGGAATGAACAAGGTCAACTCATGTTGAACATCATAACTGTTGATTTTTGAAACATCCTTTGTGATTGATATCATTGTTAATCCTTCCAATTTCATACGAAATGATAAATCAGGGGGAAAGAAAATTTTATTATAATGAGACCAAACCCATTAAATGAGCGCCTACGTATCCCACTTATAGGGAAATCAGGTCAAACTTAGTTTCGAATACATAAAGGGAAAGCATAAAAGAAACTCCATATTATTCCAAGTATGTAAAGCTTAAAGTAACTCAAGTGCTAAGGATCCCGGAGTGGAGAAACAACATGATATCCTCTCCATCAATGCCAAACAGGTGCAAGTCATGTTTAGGAAACTAATCAACATCAAGATTTAGCCCTATCACGGTTATCACATTGGTATCAATCATTGCTTGAACTCTGTCTTTCAAAGTTTGACATTCCTCTGTGGTGTGCCCTTTGATCCCTGAATGATAAGCACAAATTTTGGAGTAATCGAACCATTTTGCACATGTGTTCATTACAATTGCCGAAATTGGAGCAATATAGCCAACAACCTTTAATCTCTCATAAAGTTGGGCTATGGGTTCAGCCAAAGAAGTATACTGTCTTGGTGAATTTTTTTGAAACTTAGCTCGAGGCCTAGCAGACTGATTGGATTGTTGATTTGTTGGTGGATTTGGATAAGACACGGGAATATATTTTGATGTTAGAGCAATGGATGGAGGTGGGTACCAAACAGTTTGAGGTTTTGTGGAGGATTGGGCATAATAGGCATAATTTGGTGTTGGAGTGATTTCTGGAGATGAATACCATATCAATTGAGGGCGACTTTTCTTTACTATCCTCCTATCGCTTACCAAATTTTGTAGTTCTCTCTTCAAATGGCGGCATTCGTCCATGTCATGACCAGACATGCCAGAATGGAAGGCACAATGCTTTTTAGGATCAAAGAAAGGACTTGAAGGGCAATAAGAACCAATAAGCTTAGGCTGCAAGATACCATGTGACCTCAACATTTCAAAAGTGATTGACGGTGGTTCGTCTAAGAGAGTCTTAACTTAGGATTTGCTCACTTTGGTCTTTGGACCCTTTGACACCTCATTGATAATTGCCTTTCCCTTATTCCTGAATTGTGGATCAACCAAACCAACTTTGTCATGTACTAGAATTTCTCCTATGAACTTCCTCTTCAGCCTATTATCGAACCGTCCAATAAAGTCATTTGCCAAATTGTCCCAAGAAACCCATTTGCTTGTATCCTTCTCTGCATACCACATCAATCCTAGACCTGTAAGTGAACTGACAAAAAGCTTCATCTTAAGACCATCACTTTGCCCTATAACTGCTAGCTCATCCAGGTACGCTTTAAAATGGGAATGAGGATCTCCAGACCCGTCATATAATGGAAAGTTCAAGTCCCCAACTTTATCCTTACTTTCTTCTCCTGATTTGGATAACTTATCCATCTCAAGCTGTTGAGATGACCCTGCCTTATGGTTAGAAATCTTTCTTTTTGTTTCTTTACCCATCTCTGTCAACCCATTGAGTGCTTTTTGCAGCGCGACTGAATACAAACTTGGAGATACTTGTGCATCACAATTAGGCATAGGTGAGGTCATTAATATCGGCGACTCCATAGTGTAGATGGGAGCAGTAAAAACATTTTCGGATAATGGCTTTGGAAAGCCTGGTGGCATTTCAGATGAACCTCGAAGATTAGTCATTATTCCTCTGATTCTCTCAATTTTTCTTTCCATACTCATGATGCTTGACTCAAAGGGAGTAATCTTGTCTTGGTGCAAACTCCTACGCTTAGCTTCACTATTGACAAGGTTGATAAACATTGCTTGACTAGCCATTTCTGATGTTCAACTATAGTCAACCTTAGAAGAAAGGACTTATGATTAGTAAAAACGCACGACAATATAATGTCTACGAATAATATCATGGAGTAAAATATTTGAATTATATTCATTCGAAGTGAATAATCTAGAGCTCTATATGACTTAGAGGTTGGAAAAGCCAGAGTATGGCACGAATATGAAAACATTAATTGTCAAGAGTTATGGTGAAGGTAATGGTATGTTAATATTGAAGGTGTTAAGTAAGAATGTCCTAAAATAATGAGTTACCCTAAAAGAGTAGAAATAATCTAGAACATCCTATCGAGGAATGGATCGGTTCAAGAGATGATTAGTATGTCGGAGGATACTTTAGAGTATGAACTCGATCTATGAAGATAAACGAAAGAGGGGTTTTGACTAGGCCATAAGATTATATGATTCAGGCCTAAAGGAAACATAACCCGATAGGAATTTTAAGGAACTCTAAAAGTAACGAATTCTAAGAGTAAGGGATAACTAAAATAGGAAAACAAGATAGGTAAGACATTAACATGAATGTAGAAATTAACGCATAGCAAATAAGGTTATGTGTCCTTTTGGGGTTGTGAACCCCTTGGGAAGGTTAAACCAATGACCTTAACACATTGAGGGTATTAAGGCCTTGTGCATATTCATTAATAAACAGAAACATAGGTCAAGTTTTAAAGAAAGGGTAACATATAACACATAATATGACTGCCTGTCTTTGGGTGTTGGGTACCCTTTCGACAAGAGGTTAATTTCTAATTTTGTGGATTAACCTCGAGGGTCAACCACCTATGGCTAATGAATGCATGACCTAAATGAAATGGGTGGATACGGTAATATCTTAAGTAAGAGTTGGTAGACACGGACCCAGGGTAATCTTATGCGAGAAGGTACGTGGTCTTACGGTAGTAAAACTATCCGCTCAACTGCGTCTTAGCCGACTCTCTATAACAGGATTTTGAAGAGAATTCGGAGAAGTGCGAAGGCACAACATTCCAGTATAGTGAAAGTGTGAAGTTCCCAAGTGGGGGAAGTATGAGCGAAATGTCAATTATTAAAAGCGATAACAGGAAGCATATAGTGAAAAACGGTAACACATCCAAACAGTTTAAGGAAAGCAATAAATAAATAACATTGAAAAATATTACATGCATAATTAAGAAAATAAGATTAAAAAAAAACAAATACAAGAAACCTCACAAGGACACAAGCATGTTATGGGATAAGGAGGAGGATTTAACATGGACACTATTCAGATACACGTGTGAGCAATTAAAAGGAATAGAAAAGAGATGGATAAACATAAAAAGAATAAAATTTTAAGGCAACAAAATAAATGAAAAAAGAAAAGAATTTAGCATGAAAATTCATGTTAAAAAACACATCAAGAACAGTGTCAAATTTGAAAAGAAATTAACTATTTAAGGAAACAAATAAAGAAAGAGAACTAATCATAAAAAAATAGAAAAAACATAAAATCCCACATAACACACGAATTCGTATTGGTTAGAACCTAAGTATCCCCAGCAGAGTCGCCATGCTGTCGAGCCTCATTTTTCTCGCAAAAAGTTGGATTCGACGTGACAACCCTCTTTGGGATTAATTAGAGTGAAGAGTCGCCACCTAATGAATTAAGGTGCGTTAGGGCACCATTCTAGACTAATTACGAACTTATTTTAATATTATATGTCAACCAGAAATTCGGGTAAGGGTTCAAGTTACCTCGAAAGAAAGGTGTTAGGCACCTTTTGAGGTCCACAAATGTGGGTCCCGACCAAACTCATATATTACGTGGGGAATTCTATGTGATAAGCAAAAGGTAAATTATTTTTATTAACTTAATAATAACTAAGTGTTAAAACAAATAAACTAAACATGCAACTTAGTTATTAATAATTATATAAGTGATAATATATAAACAGACCGTTAATCGAATAAGCGAGAAGATAGATGAGACACAATGATATAAATTGAAAGATTTATTTAAATAATATTGAAACTAAACTACCCCCAAATAATTGAACATTCAAAAATAAGATAAAGGAAACCGATTTAGAAAAGCTTTTAGACAATGGGTTAATTTTATCTTATTCGGATCAGCGCCAGGCTTATTAACGGATGACAATGTCGTATGTCGCATTGTCGAATTCTGCTCGGGTCAACTTACATCATATCCGATTGTTCTACCCACCCCACCTAATTAGTTATTAAGCCTAAAGGCATTCTATAGAAAACGACAAAGCTAGCGTTCCCTAAAATGTCAACCCGTCCCAACATAATAAACAAGAGGAATTGGACTTACTATTTTGGAAATTAATTTAAACATGCAGAAAATTAATTTGATTGCGCAGGAAATTTAATTTAAATATGCAGGAAATTAATCTAATATGCAGGAAATTAATTTAATATGCAGAAAATTAATTTAATTATGCAGAAAATTAGTTTAATTGTGCAGGAAATTTAATTTAAATATGCAAAAAACTAATTTAATATGCAAGAAATTAAATTAGTTGTGCAGGAATTTTAATTTAAATATGCAAGAAATCAATTTGATATGCAGAAATTTTAATTAAATATTCAGAGACCAGTTAAAAGTTCTGAAAATTAGTTAAAAGGTGTTGATTCGTTAAAGAAGCTGGAAAATCAATTAGACAGTGTTTGAAAGATGTTTAAACCTGCTGAAAAATTATTTAGACATGTTGGAAATTGTATAAACATGCTGGAGAGTTATTTTATTTACTAAAACATACTTGAAATTGCTAAGCGATCGTAGAACATGATTTCTAGGTGATAAGGCAATTAACTTAATAATCCTAGAAGGTTTGCCTAAATAACATGTGAAATCTTATAGGCATGATATCTAAATGATAAAAATACTCAAATCACAGAATCACCGGCCCCTAAGCAGTCCCCGTAATTTTATTATATAGAGGTTTATACAAAAATTATTACAGACCCAAAATAATAATTGAATTAAAAATGAATACATGGAACTAAATCTTCTAGCTCCCTCTCCCTAGGCGACTTCTTCGAACCATGACATGTTTGTCCTCAACCTGTTGAAAACAAAAACAAAATACTCCACACACTAACATCCGAAAATGGCCTCGGACAACCCATAACTGACTCTTGACGCTGTCGAGATCCCAAGGACCTCGTGGACAACCCATCCGAAAAAAGCATCGAATATAATCACATAAGTCAGACAGCATGCACATATATTATTATTTTTATACTAATGTAGGAAACTCATACATACTGAACTACCATGTAACAAAAATGAAGGAACACTTTGAAGGAAAACTAACCGGTTAATAGCAGTAAATAAATGAGAACAACCAAACTTTAACGGTACTCGAGGTGAGAATTACGAAACAACAAGCAAAGATCAATCTTTCCAAAATACCAGCAAGATGAAAACTAAATATTTTGTATGTGACCCACCAAAGACTAAAAGATATTTTAAGTGTCCATAACAGTAGTGCCTGAAAGCCGTTTTCTTGTTCTTTCTGAATGAAAAGAAAAGGTTGCTTATATAGTAGTAGGGAATAGATGATGTTAAAGTAAAAAAGAAATGGAGAATATTCGGTTAATCAATTACAGAAATTCATTTTCCTTAAACAAAAGGGGTGAATCCAACCAATGCAAAATGAATCTCCATTTACTATAAATAAGTAGATAAAAATCGATTTAAAAAATAAATAAATAAAATAAGAAATGTTTGGACAGCTAACAATAATCGGATATGCAGGTTATTAGAATTAATTAGGGGAGGGCAATATACTGGAATCAACCAAAATAAAAGCTTACCAAAAATGAATCAAGTAAGAGGCTAATGCAAGTTTTTTTTCAAAATCAAGCAATACAAGTCAATCGAATCCGAAACTTACAAAAAATCAAAAAGTTAGGCCACTACATATTTTCATAAATCAATCAAGATAAAGCAGTCAAATCCAACATTTACCATAACCACTTACTTACAGAGGTTATTTTAAGAGACAAAATTAATTAGAGCAAATCATTCCACTAAGTTGTCAATAACATACAAACATTAAAGCCATTCAATTTCAACAAAGGAAACAAATATTAGCCTAAATCAAATCATCTATTCACAACTAAACCGAAAGGCAGATTTCTTTAAATTACACAAGTCCATCCCTAATTACGAAATTAGGGCTAGCCCAAAGTTGGTAAAATTTGGGGCTTTTCATATATGTCAACCAAACGGTGTACAGAAACACAAAATTAGGTCAAAAATCTCATTCAGACATCACAAATCTTGCATTCTAAGAATCTGTCTAAAAGAAATATGAAGCAAAGAATGAACTAAAATACTAAGAACAACAAACACGATTGAGATAGAATATACCGGATATGGATTCGTCTAGGAGAAGCGTAAAACCTTGAGATTAAAACCCGAACACGATTTTGCTTTGTTTGGCAGATTTCAATCGGATCTTCGAACTTCTATTGGGACCAGGCCTGCTTAGTGGTGTCGTTAATGACAGCTCGCGGTGGGACTCTTTGGTGGCGTGCCGATTGGGTGGTGCGTAGTGCTCTCTGGCTAGAATTATGGGCGGTGGAGAAGGAGAGAGGCCCTTGGAGTGGCAACTGGTATGGTGGGTTCCATTCATCGGCCAGTGGTGGCCGGCGGCGGAGGAGATGCTGCGTGAGGAGAGGTAGGTCGAGAGAGAAGAGAGAGAAGGGGAGAGAGTGTTACGGCTGGTTCTCACTGGCCAACACTGGCCGGAACTCATGGGGGTGGTCCGCCAAAGTTGGGTTTTGCTGGAGCAGTGGCGGCTGGTGGAGGTGGAGAATAGGTGGAGATGGTGGCGGTAGGTGGTGGGGTGGTTTGGAGAGGAAGATCGAGAGAAGAGAGAGAAGGGGAGCGAGGGTGATGAGGGTGTGGCGGCTGATGAAAAATGGGGAGTGAAATTAGGGATAGGTTTTAGGGTTAAAAGGAAATAAATGGAAGATTTGATCTCAACAGTCGATCATATTAGATCGACGACTTCGATTAATAATAGAATGGGTTAGATTCTGGGTCAATCAGAATGGGTTAATGAAATTGGGTCAATTAAAAATTGAATTGGGGATTAGAATTGAGTGAAATTGGACTTAATTTAGGCTAAAAATTGACACAAAATTTGGTACAAAATGGCTAAAAGTTAAATAAATTAGGGAAATTGAATTCAATTAGACTATTATTTAATAAATAAAATCAAAATTAATCAATGTCATAAAACCATTATGAATAAATTACGTAAGTAAAAAATAATGACACGTAATATATTATTTAAAGTCAACGAAAAAAAATTATTTGAAATAGATTAGGCACCGATGATACAAAAATACTTATAATAATAATAATAATAATAATAATAATAATAATAATAATAATAATAATAATAATAATAAGAAGAAGAAGAAGAAGAAGAAGAAGAAGAAGAAGAAGAAATAAACTATGGACCACGTGCTTGTAAATTATGGGAATGCCTATTTGCGGAAATAATTTAATAAATATTTATAAAATTATGTAAAATATTATATTTAAATTAGTAAATTATATACTATATAATAATATAAAATTAAATGCTAAAAATAAATTGCATACCTTAAAATCATGAATACGAAATGTCAAAATTTATTTGATACCAAAATAATAATTAAAATTTCACAACTAATACTTTTTGATAAAATAGTAGCCTGTGAGGAATATCGGGAGGTCAAAATTGGGTGTCAACAGCTGCCCCTTCATTGCTTGGGAATGATAGAAGAATTGTTGAGCAACGAACGTTGACGTAGTAGCCAATTTTGTCCGACCGAAAGGATGGTTCACTGGAATTGAAAAGCGAGAGAGATTTGTTAAAATGGTGTGGCCGAGACTTTGATTTTAAGTCTCCTACATATCTCGAGTTTACGAGAATCAGGCCATTTGTAGTTCTAGATTAGAGACAAATGAGATCTCTAAAGAAAACGGATGAATATTGAATTTGAATGAAGATAGCACGAGTTGGCAAGATTGGAGTATGAGTAGTTTTGAAATGAGAAATGTGAATATGATTGGGGTGAAGAATTTTGTTTCAAAAGCAGGAGAGAGAGAATTGTTTAGTCATCTCGTATTTGTTAAGAAACTCAGTACTCGTTTTAAGGTCCGGTGAGGAACCCAATGTCTTTCTATGGTCCGTTTGAGGAACCCAGTTTCGTTTTAAGGTCCGTTTGAGGAACCCAATGCCGTTTTAAGGTCCTGCGAGGAACCCAATGCCTTTTTAAGATCCTGCAGGGAACCTAATGTCGTTTTAAGGTCCGTTTGAGGAACCCAATGCCGTTTTGAGGTCCTGCAGGGAACCCAACGCCTGTTTTAAGGTCCGTTTGAGGAACCCAATGCTAAGTTAATGCACTGCATTGTCGATTTTAATGCCGTCAAAGTTAAAGGGATAGAGAGACTTAACTTCTTTTCCAGATTGAGGATGTAGTTTGGGTTTTCTTTGATGATGTTGTAAGGCAGTGACTGCATTTGTACCTGCACTCAAAGAAAAATTGTAAGTCAAAAAGGAAGGTTGACCCATACCTTTGCTTGGCTTGGTTCTTCGTCATTGTTTTTATCTCAGAGATTGACCCATATCTCAAAAATTTCTGCCCTAGTTTAGAATAAAAGATGCCCTTCGTACGTCCTTGTGAGTAGACATACTACTTCCTTGTGGAATATTTGAGGTTTCCTAAAGATTCTGCCCCAGTTTTCACTTTTGGAGTCTTATATTCCTGCTTCACTCACAAGGAAACAAGCATGTTATGGGATAAGGATGAGGATTTATCATGGACACAATTGAGATACACGTGTGAGCAATTAAAAGGAATAGAAAAGAGATGGATAAACATAAAAAGAATAAAATTTTAAGGCAACAAAATAAATGAAAAAAGAAAAGAATTTAGCATGAAAATTCATGTTAAAAAACACATCAAGAACAGTGTCAAATTTGAAAAGAAATTAACTATTTAAGGAAACAAATAAAGAAAGAGAACTAATCATAAAAAAAATAGAAAAAACATAAAATCCCACATAACACACAAATTCGTATTGGTTAGAACCTAAGTATCCCCAGCAGAGTCGCCATGCAGTCGAGCCTCATTTTTCTCGCGAAAAGCGGGATTTGACGTGACAACCCTCTTTGGGATTAATTAGAGTGAAGAGTCGTCGCCTAACGAATTAAGGTGCGTTAGGGCACCATTCTAGACTAATTACAAACTTATTTTAATAGTCCATGTCAACCAAAAATTCGGGTAAGGGTTCAAGTTACCTCGAAAGAAAGGTGTTAGGCACCTTTCGAGGTCCACAAATGTGGGTCCCGACCAAACTCATATATTACGTGGGAAATTCTATGTGATAAGCAAAAGGTAAATTATTTTAATTAACTTAATAATAACTAAGTGTTAAAACAAATAAACTAAACATGCAACTTAGTTATTAATAATTATATAAGTCATAATACATAAATAGACCGTTAATCGGATAAGCGAGAAGATAGAAGAGACACAATGATATAAATTGAAAGATTTATTTAAATAATAATGAAACTAAACTACCCCCAAATAATTGAACGTTCAAAAATAAGATAAAGGAAACCGATTTAGAAAATCTTTTAGACAATGGGTTAATTTTATCTTATTCGGATCAGCGCGCCCGGCTTATTAACGGATGGCAATGCCGTATGTCGCATTGTCGAATTTTGCTCGGATCAACTTACGTCATATCCGATTGTTCTACCCATCCCACCTAATTAGTTATTAAGCCTAAAGGCATTCTATAGAAAACTACAAAGCTAGCGTTCCCTAAAATGCCTACCGTCCCAACATAATATCCAAGAGGCATTGGACTTGCTATTTTGGATTGAGTTCTAGACAAGAAGCCTAGGCTACCTAATTAGATTCAAGGTTTACGTCAATCAGAACAAACAAAACTAGCATTTAGCACGTAACGGTTTCAAGTATGCCTCTTAGTTAATTAAAGTAATTAAGGCGATTAACATGCTTGAAAGGATAATTATTTACTTTTTTTTTTTACGTGATTAAGACCTATAGGCATAATTTCTAGGCGAGGCGTATTAATGTTGGAAATTAATTTAAACATGCAGGAAATTTAATTTAAATATGCAGGAAATTAATCTAATATGCAGAAAATTAAATTTAACCATGCAGTAAATTAATTTAATATGCAGAAAATTAATTTAATTGTGCATAAAATTAATTTAATTGTGCAGGAAATTTAATTTAAATATGCCGAGAAATTAATTTAATATGCAGGAAATTAAATTAGTTGTGCAGGAATTTTAATTTAAATATGCAAGAAATCAATTTGATATGCAGAAATTTAACTGTGCAGAAATTTTAATTAAATATGCAGAGACCAGTTAAAAGTTCTGAAAATTAGTTAAAAGGTGCTGATTCGTTAAAGAAGCTGGAAAATCAATTAGACAGTATTTGAAAGATGTTTAAACCTGCTGAAAAATTATTTAGACATGTTGGAAATTGTATAAACATGTTGGAGAGTTATTTTATTTACTAAAACATACTTGAAATTGCTAAGCAATCGTAGAACAAGATTTCTAGGTGATAAGGCAATTAACTTAATAATCCTAGAAGGTTTGCCTAAATAACATGTGAAATCTTATAGGCATGATATCTAAATGATACAATTACTCAAATCACAGAATCCCCGCCCCCTAAGCAGTCCCCGTAATTTTATTATATGGAGGTTTATACAAAAATTATTACAGACCCAAAATAATAATCGAATTAAAAATGAACACATGGAACTAAATCTTCTAGCTCCCTCTCCCTAGGCGACTTCTTCAAACCATGACATGTTTGTCCCCAACCTGTTGAAAACAAAAACAAAATACTCCACACACTAACATCCGAAAATGGCCTCGGACAACCCATAACCGACCCTTGACGTTGTCGAGATCCCAAGGACCTCGTAGATCCCGGACAGGCTCACGTCAAAGGGGTTATGGGATGCGCCAAGATCATTTCGGATAATCCCAAAGGGAATGCAAAGCAGCCTTCCCAACTTATAACTCTTAGTAAGATAAATAGTGAGGGCATGTGTAAAAAAACAAGCATCGAATATAATCACATAAGTCAGACAACATGCACATACATTATTATTTTTATACTAATGTAGGAACCTCATACATACTGAACTACCATGTAAGAAAAATGAAGGAACACTTTGAAGGAAAACTAACCGGTTAATAGCAGTAAATAAATGAGAACAACCAAACTTTAACGGTACTCGAGGTGAGAATTACGAAACAACAAGCAAAGATCAATCTTTCCAAAATACCAGCAAGATGAAAACTAAATATTTTGTATGTGGCCCACCAAAGACTAAAAGATATTTTAAGTGTCCATCACAGTAGTGCCTGAAAGCCGTTTTCTTGTTCTTTCTGAATGAAAAGAAAAGGTTGCTTATATAGTAGTAGGGAATAGATGATGTCAAAGTAAAAAGAAATGGAGAATATTCGGTTAATCAATTACAGAAATTCATTTTCCTTAAACAAAAGGGGTGAATCCAATCAATGCAAAATGAATCTCCATTTACTATAAATAAGTAGATAAAAATCGATTTAAAAAAAAAAAAAAAAAAAAAATAAGGAATGTTTGGATAGCTAACAATAATCGGATATGCAGGTTATTAGAATTAATTAGGGGAGGGCAATATACTGGAATCAATCAAAATAAAAGCTTACCAAAAATGAATCAAGTAAGAGGCTAATGCAAGTTTTTTTTCAAAATCAAGCAATACAAGTCAATCGAATCCGAAACTCACAAAAAATCAAAAAGTTAGGCCACTACATATTTTCATAAATCAATCAAGATAAAGCAGTCGAATCCAACATTTACCATAACCACTTACTTACGGAGGTTATTTTAAGAGACAAAATTAATTAGAGCAAATCATTCCACTAAGTTGTCAATAACATACAAACATTAAAGCCATCCAATTTCAACAAAGGAAACAAATATTAGCCTAAATCAAATCATCTATTCATAACTAAATCGAAAGGCAGATTTCTTTAAATTACACAAGTCCATCCCTAATTAAGAAATTAGGGCTAGCCCAAAGTTGGTAAAATTTTGGGCTTTTCATATATGTCAACCAAACGGTGTACAGAAACACAAAATTAGGTCAAAAATCTCATTCAGACATCACAAATCTTGCATTCTAAGAATCTATCTAAAAGAAATATGAAGCAAAGAATGAACTAAAATACTAAGAACAACAAACACGATTGAGATAGAATATACCGGATATGGATTCGTCTAGGAGAAGGGTAAAACCTTGAGATTAAAACCCGAACACGATTTTGCTTTGTTTGGCAGATTTCAATCGGATCTTCGAACTCCTATTGGGACCAGGCCTGCTTAGTGGCGTCGTTAATGGCAGCTCGCGGTGGGACTCTTTGGTGGCATGCCGATTGGTGTGGTGCGTAGTGCTCTCTGGCCAGAATTGTGGGCGGTGGAGAAGGAGAGAGGCCCTTGGAGTGGCGACTGGTATGGTGGATTCCATTCACCGGCCAGTGGTGGACGGCGACAGAGGAGATGCTGCGTGAGGAGAGAGAGGTCGAGAGTGTTACGGCTGGTTCTCACCGGCCAACACTGGCCGAAACCCGTGGGGGTGGTCCGCCGAAGTTGGGTTTTACCTGAGCAGTGGCGGCTGGTAGAGGTGGAGAATCGGTGGAGATGGTGGCGGCAGGAGGTTTGGTGGTTTGGAGAAGAAGATCGAGAGAAGAGAGAGAAGGGAGAGAGGGTGATGAGGGTGTGGCGACTGATGAAAAATGGGGAGTGAAATTAGGGATAGGTTTTGGGGTTAAAAGGAAATAAATGGAAGATTTGATCTTAACCGTCGATCATATTAGATCGACGGCTGCGATTAAAAATAGAATGGGTCAGATTCTGGGTCAATCAGAATGGGTTAATTAAAATGGGTCAATTAAAAATTGAATTGGGGATTAGAATTGAGTGAAATTGGACTTAATTTAGGCTAAAAATTGACACAAAATTTGGTACAAAATGGCTAAAAGTTAAATACATTAGGGAAATTGAATTGAATTAGACTGCTATTTAATAAATAAAATCAAAATTAATCAATGTCATAAAACCATTATGAATAAATTATGTAAGTAAAAAAATAATGACACGTAATATATTATTTAAAGTCAACGAAAAAAAATTATTTGAAATAGATTAGGCACCGATGAATACAATAATAATAATAATAATAATAATAATAATAATAATAATAATAATAATAATAAGAAGAAGAAGAAGAAGAAGAAGAAGAAGAAGAAGAAGAATAAGAATAATAAGAAGAAGAAGAATAAGAATAATAATAATAATAATAATAATAATAATAAGAAGAAGAAGAAGAATAAGAATAATAATAATAATAATAATAATAATAATAATAATAATAATAATAATAATAATAAGAAGAAGAAGAAGAAGAAGAAGAAGAAGAAGAAGAAGAAGCAATAAACTATGGACCACGTGTTTGTAAATTATGGGTATGCCTATTTGCGGAAATAATTTAATAAATATTTGTAAAATTATGTAAAATATTATATTTAAATTATATATTATATAAGAATATAAAATTAAATGCTAAAATAAAATTGCATACCTTAAAATCATGAATACGAAATGTCAGAATTTATTTGATACCAAAATAATAATTAAAATTTCACAACTAATATTAATAATAAGAAGAAGAATAATAAGAATAATAAGGATAAAAATAATAATAATAAGAAGAAGAAGAATAAGAAGAAGAATGAGAATAAGAAGAAGAAGAAGAAGAAGAAGAAGAAGAATAAAGAAGAAATAAACTATGGACCACGTGTTTGTAAATTATGGGTATGCCTATTTGCGGAAATAATTTAATAAATATTTGTAAAATTATGTAAAATATTATATTTAAATTATATATTATATAAGAATATAAAATTAAATGCTAAAATAAAATTGCATACCTTAAAATCATGAATACGAAATGTCAGAATTTATTTGATACCAAAATAATAATTAAAATTTCACAACTAATATTTTTTGATAAAATAGTAGCCTGTGAGGAATATCGGGAGGTCAAAATTGGGTGTCAACACAAACAATAATATAATTTGTAAATTATGGGTATGCCTATTTGCGGAAATAATTTAATAAATATTTGTAAAATTATGTAAAATATTATATTTAAATTATATATTATATAAGAATATAAAATTAAATGCTAAAATAAAATTGCATACCTTAAAATCATGAATACAAAATGTCAGAATTTATTTGATACCAAAATAATAATTAAAATTTCACAACTAATATTTTTTGATAAAATAGTAGCCTGTGAGGAATATCGGGAGGTCAAAATTGGGTGTCAACACATACAATAATATAATGTGAAGAAGAAGAAGAAGTAAACTATGGACCACGTGTTTGTAAATTATGGGTATGCCTATTTGCGGAAATAATTTAATAAATATTTGTAAAATTATGTAAAATATTATATTTAAATTATATATTATATAAGAATATAAAATTAAATGCTAAAATAAAATTGCATACCTTAAAATCATGAATACGAAATGTCAGAATTTATTTGATACCAAAATAATAATTAAAATTTCACAACTAATATTTTTTGATAAAATAGTAGCCTGTGAGGAATATCGGGAGGTCAAAATTGGGTGTCAACACAAACAATAATATAATGTTATGATATGGACCACGTGTTTGTAAATTATGGGTATGCCTATTTGCGGAAATAATTTAATAAATATTTGTAAAATTATGTAAAATATTATATTTAAATTATATATTATATAAGAATATAAAATTAAATGCTAAAATAAAATTGCATACCTTAAAATCATGAATACGAAATGTCAGAATTTATTTGATACCAAAATAATAATTAAAATTTTACAACTAATATTTTTTGATAAAATAGTAGCCTGTGAGGAATATCGGGAGGTCAAAATTGGGTGTCAACACAAACAATAATATAATGTTATGAGTTAAAAGGATTTTTAGAAAACCAAATATATATAAATGAGAAGGTAGATCTATCTTTTGAAAAGTTACAGTAAAATGACTTAAACACACACACAAAAAAAAATGAACCCAAACATTTTGAAGGAAAAAAATTTGACTTTTTCAAAAAATTATCTTCTTAAAATTGATTCAACAATTAAATTTAGCATCAAAATTAGAGGAAAAAAAATGAAGAAAAGACAAAGTCAACAATAGTGTCAATCACTAAAATGAAAAACATAATAAATTTTGACTTTATTTCACAAAGAATAAAAGAAAAATAATATTAAAAATATATGCTTAAATTTTAATATATTATTATGTGTATTGATATTTATAAAATGTCCAATTAAAAAATGACATGTGTCAATATTAATAGATTTTAAGTTATTTTTAGTCTCTCACATGTCTTCAAAGAGAGTGAGTACACTTTCTTTTCCACTTAACACTTCAGGGTGTATATATTCCATTTTAAAGTAGTTCAGGGGGTAATAGGAACTTTCGAAAGAAAAGGTGTGTAATTGAAAATATGGACAAAGTTTAGAGTGGTACTTATGTCTTTTCCCATATACTAAAGTACATCATTTTTTTCTTCCTATTCTGCTCTTAATACTCCATAGGTTTCAATTTATGTGGCACATTTTCTTTTTAGCTCGTTCCAAAAAGAATATCACATTCTTTATTTGACAACTATTCCCTCCATTCCTAATTACTTGTCGACCTTATGAAAAATAGATGTTCATTAATACTTGTCATTTCACAAAACCAAGACATAATTAGTTGTTTGTTTTCATTTTTATCCTTAGTCATAAATATGAAGAGATATTAGTATATTGCAAAAAAAAAAGTATTAAATAAAGATGACTAATAAATAAGGATAATTTAGTCAAATTGTCTTCTAGTTAATGTTTTTCTTAAGGGGTGTGTAACTTAAAAATGTGACAATTAAATAGGAACGGGAGGAGTATTTAATAGTACAATCGTCATAATATCCTTATTGGGTCTCATTTAACAAGAAAAATCAAACAAAAAGTAGCATTGAAGTGACTTTTATAAGGATATATTTAGTAAACAAAACAAAGTCTTCTCTTATTTCTTAAATTTCGTGTCCCTCAAATTGTACCCATATAAATTGGGACGGAGGAAGTAATAATATTCTTAGAAATATTAAATATTGGCTAATTAGCATAGAAAATCTAAGTGAATAGCACATACATTTTCAATATCGTAATTGCTTAGATTAACTCTCTTTGTATTCATTAAAGAGATATTAAAGATGGAATATTTATTTAAGAGAGATTAATATTTTAAATAACTAAATATAATAAATAAATGTATGATAATTAAAATAAATAATTTCTTAAGGAGCTAGCACATAAACCAAAAAAATGTGACAGGTAAAATGATTCGAATGGAGTACTACTTTTCTTCTTGTAAAACAAAAAGATTATTCTGTTTCTTTTTCCTTTTCATGTTAATTACACTATTATGGATCATTTAATTCATAAAATAAAGTAAAATATTTTAGGATTAAATTTAGCATTAAAATACGCTAATCAATGTGAGAAAACTTACCTCATGAGTGGGATTTTGTTGGTTCAGGAACCCCACTACTAAAACAGGTTGCTTTTTTGTCATAAAAGAGTAACTCAAAGTGGTTAGTGAAGCCACAAACCATATGATTATACTCTCTTTCTTCGCTTTTACTTTTCATTAATTTCTTAATTGGATTTCTATTTTTACTTGTCATTTTTGATATATCAAGAAAAGACAAAAAAAAAAAAATTATTTTACCCTTAGCATTAATTTCTTATTCTCCTAACCACTTTCAAGACATATTACTCTAAACATTAATTAATAGAAGTAGTATGGTAAAATAGTCATATCAATAATTATTTTCTTAATGGGTGTATCATATCAAAATATGACAAGTAAAAGTGGAGGGAGTAAGTTATAAATAATCATTTTTGGAATTAAACCAAATTTACATTAGAATTAACAATAGAGTAGGCCGGTTGGGAAGTATTTGAATGTAGATTTACTCTTATGACATATTATGTGCAACGGTTGTGTAGATAATTCTTTATACATTTCTCTTCTCTATATTATAATGTGTAGTTTTACGCTTTAAGATCTCAAAAAGATTGTTAACCATCATAGTGAAGCATTAATTTATAAATATATTGAAACACTACTTAATAAAGTTCAAACTTAATCTTAATGTCTTTCTCCATTTTACTCAAAAACACAACGATAGCCTATTTAACTTCTCAGTAAAATTTATTTTGACGCTCGAATAACGATCTATTCTAATAGAGCACCTAAAGATTTGATGAAGTGTTTCTATTAGAAACTTATGGCTCAAATTTTAGAGGCTGGTGTTTGTTCTCAAGCATTTGTTATGTAGCTAAGTTAATTAAATAAAATACGACACCTCCTTTAATTATACAAATCAACCACAGTAAAAACTTGTCTGAGGTTTACGACTTACTGAAACTAATGTATATAATTAATGGAGGTGACATAATTTTAAGTGGTTAACTTATCTATGTAATAGGCCTTTAAGAACATGTGTAGAAGTTTTTTTCTAAATTTAAACGAGAATTGTTTGTTATGAAATTTTTTTTTTGGGTAAATAAACAATTTTATTACCAGCGATCCTGTCAAAACAAAATCAAGAACTGAACAGCCCCAGCCTTGATATAACCAAGAAAATTTAACAGCCTAGAGCAACTATACAACAATTCAAGGATAGTAGTTCAATCTACTCATGGCATGTGCCAGCCTACACTTTAATGCCCCCTTACATGTATGTCCTGGATAATTACCCTTACAATCTCATCATGCGATCTACTTCTGGCCTGAAAAATTCTCTTACTACGTTCCTGCCAGATATAATATACACCTGCAGCTAGTGACATTTAAAGTATTTCAACACTTTCACTCTTGCCCTTGCATTTGGATACCGTCCATCTCAACTCTTGCCTCTAGCCTTGTACCTGCCTACTGGCATGCTGTCAGGCTAAGATTTTGCTCCACACTTTTACTGAAAAAGGACACTGGAAGAACAAGTGTTCTTCAGTTTCAATAGCAGCATTACACAACACATACTCATCATCTTCAAGACATCCCCATTTAGCCAACCTGGCCTTAGTAAGCAATCTACCATTAACATTCAAGTATAAAATAAAAGTCCACTTAGGAGGTGCTAGATTATTGCAGATCAGGTGTCTCTACTCCACCTTCTGAAATTGTCCCCTCATTTGCACATACAGCTGCTTGATGGAGAATTTTGTGGTTACTAGGACATCCCTTAATCGCCAACCAGCCAACTCAAAGTATTTGCAAGCTTTAAGAATCTTTGTAACTACCCAAGAAGCTTGAGTAGGCCACACTCCAAACTGATCCCTACTCCTCATAACAAATATGAACCCATTGGATTCACATTTTATATTTTTTGTGGCACAAATTCCACAACATTTTACATATTGCAACCCTATTCCATACTAGAATATCCAAGAAGTTCAATCCACCTACTGTTTTAGACCAGCATAAAGTATTCCATGCCACAAGTGCTTTATGTGATAAGTCCACTCCACCAGTCTATAAGAACTTCCTACACGCTGCTTCTATACATTTGATCACCTTCTTTGGGAGGATGAAAACCAGAGCCCAGAACACTTGCACTGAGAAGAGTACACTCTTTATGAGTTGGACCCTTCCTGCATATGAAAGGAACTTTGAAGTCCAGGATTGAATTCTATACAAAATCTTCTCCATCAGGGGTTGACATTGTGTAATGGATATTCTCTTAGTGCTTAATGGCACCCTAGATACCTGATGGGGAGAACACCTGCAGAAAAACCAAGCACCTGAAGTATTTCTTGTTGGACATCAGCAGGAACTCCTCCCATGTACACGGAGGTCTTGTCTTTGTTAGCCACCAATCCAAAAGCCTTTGAGAATTCCTGAAAATATCCATATAGCAGCTCAACATACATGGTGTCCCCTCTACAAAATAGCAGAAGATCATCAGCAAAACTAAGTTGCACTATCTGCATCTTAGAGCATTTAGGATGGTAGTTGAAGTTAGGAATCCCGTGGAGCTATTTGAGTAATCTTGTGAGATATTCCATAGCTAAAACAAACAGGTAAGGGGATAGAGGATCCCCTTGCCTCAAACCTCTTTGAGGTGGGAAGTGCTTGCTAGGCTGACCATTGATAAGAATTGAATAAGAAACAGTCTTCACACACTGCATAATCCAATGGATGAGTTTGGTAGAAAATTGTAAGCACTCAAGGATTTGCCTTATATAATTCCACTTCACTGAATCATAGGCTTTCTTCATGTCCACTTTAAGAATGCACCTAGGTGAAATCCCTTTGCTACTATAGCCTTTTAGTAGCTCATGGCTAAGAATGATGTTGTCATTTATCAACCGGCTAGGCAGAAATGCAGATTGGTTCATATCAATCAATCTATCCATAACTTTATGCATTCTACTTGTTAACACCTTAGAGATAAGTTTGTATAATAAGGTGCACTAGGAGATTGGCCTATACTCTGTAACTCTAGTGGGATTAGGGACTTTGGGAATTAGAGTTACAGTAATATAATTTATGGCCTTACACATCTCACCTGTATCAAAAAAATGTAGTACAGCAGCAGTAATGTCTTTACCAATAATGGGTCATACTTTCTTAAAGAAGAAAGCAATAAAGGCATCACACCCTGGTGCCTTTTGATCACCTATGCCCTGCAAAGTATCAACAACTTCTTGCTCACTAATATCAGCTATCAGATCCAACTGTTGACTTTTATTTAATATTGCACCATCTCTCATTACAACCTTGTTAACACAAAGAAGGTAATTAGCTGCAGCCCCCAATAACTTCTGATAGAACTCGAGCACTTCGCCAGCTATATCCTCTGTAGAAGTGACAGTCACTTCAGTAGCTGTGGTTAAAGAACAAATTTTACTGTGGGCTCTTCTACTTTTTAAGCTAGCATCAAAGTATGCGCTATTGGAATCTCTAAGTTGCAGCCACTGTACACGAGATTTTTGCTTCAAAATGCTCTCTTCCACCTTTGTCCACTTTTTAAAGTATGTTCAAAGGTAGTAAATTTATGAAAAACCTTTATGTATTATGTCATGACTGGAAAAGTGAGAAGAAGTTATCGTATCTTGAAAAGTAAAGCAAAGTTATAAAGATTTAGAGCTAAGGCTCGCAGAGAAAGATATGTTTCTTGAAGCGATACATTAGAGACTAGTATGGTTTCAAAAAATGTTTTCAAGACTTATGATATGAGCAGCTAGTATATTTTGGTTGAATTATTTAGCACCGAGTTGGGTATGAGTCTGAGGTCACATACCCCAGAACCACGTTGCCACCGTGGGCTTTCGGGCTAAGTTTTGGATCCATAAGTTATGATTTAATCTTATACCCTGGCAAGGTTGAAGATGGCTCTTCTCAATGTGGGCAAGACATTGGACTCCATGTTGCTCACATATTTTAAGTCGGTTAAGAGAAACTCCCCAAAAGAAAACTTACTTATTTTGAGAGAATATATGGTTGGCCGAGGCCACTAGTTTAAAGAAAGTTTTATGAAGCATTGTTTTCAAGTTTTGTCCAGACTTCAGTCATTTATTTTCTAGTCTCAATTTTAGTTGATGAATTATATTAAAGTTGTTTTATTACAATATTGTAAAGGGTTCACATTCCACAAAATTTACTATTTAAGTTTTTACGTGTTTTAATGTTTTTAAATAACTTATTCAATTGCAATACATTAGTCCCGATAGTTTTGCAAGAAAAGGTCAGTAAGTCTTTGGTCGCATATCTCCTTACTCATGACATATGTTATGATTTAATTCAAAAGTTTATTTAGTTCAGTTTTCAATCCATTATTATGTACCAATACATTCAAAGTATTGACGCTCTTTTTGTTCAGCATGATTGGAGGATGTAGTGCCCAACTTTCAGATATTTAGGTTCGTGTATAGACTCTTTAGTAGGCTATGACATCAACTTGAGGTAGTTCTCAATCTTCCGAGGACTTATCAATATCCCAGTCTCTAGTTTCTTTTGTTACATAAACATTGGCGTATTTATAATGTAGTAGAGGCTTCATAGGCATAGTCAAGTCAAGTTAGTTGTATCAGTTTATAGACATTCTTAATGTTTCAGTTAATGAAAGTTTAAGTTATTTATTTCATTTTGTTTACTAAAGTTAGCCCATGTTTCTAGCTTCCGTATTTTATAAAAAGGTTCAGTTTTATTAGTTGTATACCAGTCCAAGTGGTTCTCTAGAGCCATTTGTGGTTCGGGTGCCGGTTACGTCCAGGGTGTAGACTCGGGGCGTGACAAACTTTGTATCAGAGCACAGAGTTCACGTGTCTTAGGGATTCTATGAAGCCGTGTCAGTAGGATCTTGTTTATGGTTGTGAGTGCTCCACTTCTATAAATGAGGGATTATGGGTATTTAAGAAAAGTTTCTCATTATTTCTTACTCTAGATCATGCACTAAAGTTGTCCCCTAAGAAAACTTGTGTAAATTCATGCGTTGGTCCAAGTTCCTACAACTACGTCTTATCTCCGAGGTGGTAGAAGTAGTAAAGTTCAGTCTCCTATCATGGTGGTTTCCTCAAATAAAGCCTACATAAAGTTAAAAGACTGCACAAGGGCTTGAGGGGAACCCATTAGTACATTTATGTCTATTGATACAAAAGATTTCACCTTTGTTCTTATGAATCGTGCATTAGAGCCAGAATATGATGAGTATCAAAACCCTTCTCCAAGCCTTATTTTAGAAGGCACCTTTAAGGGGATGAAAGTATGTGTTTAGAGTTGCAGGTAGCAATGTAACTCGGGGATAGTGTGAGTGTTGTGATGTTAAGTTCTTAAGTATTGGTTGAAGTGTAGTGAGTATGGTGCAGATTTTATGGTTGTATTTAGAAGAGGAGTTGTTGGTGATGGTGCTTTAGAGCTTGCCGTGGTCTTAGTATAAATAAAGTATAAGTTTTGAATAGAAGTATAAAGTGGTGAAGAATATATAGGACTAGGTTGCACTTTGTGGCTTTGAATAGAGAAATCCTTTGATGATTATAGAGTTGTAAAACTAGTTTAGACAAATGATCGAATGAGTGGTGGTGATGCGTAACAATAGGTTATGCCTATAGACTTTAATTAGATACGCTGTAAGATTAAGATTCACCATTTTATTATGAGGTAATAGAGAACTAGTGTTTCTTGATTTTCATCTAGTAGCTATAGGTTAGTATATAGTATGTGAAAAGTTGTGCGGCTATCTATATTGAGTGTTAAATTCTAAGTTTAAATTGTGGATAATCACCGAGGTGGAAGGAATGGTTGTTTGGGGGAAGTGATGCAATCTTTGTGGAAGTAGATCTAGTAGGTTTGATATGGTGTTGGTGAAAAGTAAGTTGTTAAGTGTGAACGTGGTAGAAGAAACCCTTAGGCAAGATAGAAATTGTAGTTAAGCTTATAGGTGAAGAAGCCTAGAATGGAAAAGAAGGTAGTGTGTGCCTAAGATAGTTAATATATTTTGTAGCATGAAATTTTGAAGTTGCAAGTGGAGTGTGGGTAACCGGTGGACTAGTATCGCTTAGGGTAAAAGAGGCTAAGGTAGTTGCAAAGAGTGTTCGTAAGAAGAAAATTGAGGGATCCATAGGTAGTTAGTGTTGAACTTTTGATATGATGTTGTTTTTGTGGATTTTAGTGAGGATGGCTTAGAAAAAGGGGAATAGTTACAGTCTTAAGTTATTGACTTTAGTCTAAGTGAGAGATAATGAATTGTTAAGCAAAGACTAGTCTTAGGTTCATTGAGTTTCTTTTTAGAAAGTTGGGCTTAGGCATGACCATGTTTTACCTTGCTTGCGTATCTCATCTCTACGTTAGTTGAGCCGCTACTCTACTCCAGCTTTTGGTGTGTTAAGATTTCCTCTCCTAGTTCAATATTAGTCCCTAGGGAAAGAAGAGAAAGCCTTACTTATCTTGTAAACTCCTAAGGATATTCCATATCTTCCAAGTCATGGTTTTCGTGCTCTAAAGACTTTGTGTCTATGTACGCTTTGTAGATATCCTGATTTTAAGTTTAAGCATATGTTTATAGCCTAAGTGTAGATAGGGTTGTTAATGGTTTGGTTTGTTCTTTCATCTTTGAGTTACCCATCATTCGAGGATGAATAATTCCAAAACGGAGATAATGTAATGCCCCAGAAATTTTTCCATGATCCTAGTATCCTATAGATGAGTTTAAGCTTCAAAAATCAAGTCTCGAGTCCCTTGAATCAAGCCGAATCGATTAGGATACATTTAGATACTTGAAAATGAGTTTTTAGATGAAAAGATAGGTCGTACGATGCACTCCGGAGAGCCCTAAGTTAAGCCTCGCGCCGCGGAGCAGGGGAGGAGAAGCCACTAGAAGACCCCCCACACTGGGTGGCACTATGGGCCCCACACCGTGGACCCTCCCTCCCCGACGTTATATTTTTAGTTTTTATTTTATTTTAGGGGTACACTAGTCTTTTCTTTTTTAGAAATCGTCAATCTTATATTATATACGCCTCAAAACATCAAAAACACTTACCCTTTCAAACCAAAACCCTCTCTTATTCTCTCAAAGCTTTCAACCTTCAAGTTACAAGAGAAATCAAGCTAGGACTCCAAATCCAAAGGATTTTTCCCCATCGTTCATCTTCGAGGTACGTAAGAGCAATTTTTTGTGGGGAACCCTGTTCATCCCCACAATTGAGTCACAGTTCTATGATTAAGTCATGATTTCAAGTTAGGGTTTTAAGATTTGAATATTCTAAGCATTGTTCTTGATTCTTGTTACAATTTCCCTCAATATACCTTGAGTATTATAAATTATTTCCCGAGTTAAGGTCGATCTTGAATTTAAGTTTAATTTCCTTATCCAAAATTTAGTTATCACATAAAGCTTATGACTTGGGAATTTTGTATTGAAAGTGTATTTCATGCTTTAACATATAAGCTTATGACTTGGGAATTTTGTATTGAAAGTGTATTTCATGCTTTAACATATTCATTTAGAGTTTTATTATAAAGTATGTTCAAAGGTAGTAAATTTATGAAAAGTTTACGAAAAACCTGCATGTATTATGTCATGACTAAAAAAGTGAAAAGAAGTTACCGTATCTTGAAAAGTAAAGCAAAGTTATAAAGATTTAGAGCCAAGGCTTGCAGAGAAAGATATGTTTCTTGATACGATATTTTAGAGACTATTATCGTTTCAGAAAATATTTTTAAGACTTATGATATGAGCAGCCAGTATGTTTTGGTAGCATCGAGTTAGGTATGAGTCTGAGGTCACATGCCCAAGAACCACCTTGCCACCATTGGCCTTCGGGCTAAGTTTTGGATCCATAAGTTATGATTTTGTCTTATACCCTAGCAAAGTAGAAGGCAACTCTTCTCAATGTGGGCAATACATTGGACTCCATGTTGCTCACATGATTTATGTCGGTAAGAGAAACTCCCCAAAAGAAAACTTACTTATTTTGAGAGAATATATGACTGGCCGAGGCCATTAGTTTAAAGAAAGTTTTGTGAAGCATTGTTTTCAAGTTTTGTACAGACTTCAGTCATTTATTTTCTAGTCTCAGTTTTAGTTGATGAATTATATTAAAGTTGTTTTATTACAATATTGTAATTATTGTTGTCGGGTTCACATTCCACAAAGTTTACTATTTAAGTTTTTACGTGTTTTTAATATTTTTAAATAACTTATTCAATTGCACTACATTAATCCCGACAGTTTTTCCAGAAAAGGCTAGTAAGTCTTTGGTCTCATATCTCCTTACTCATATCATATGTTATAATTTAATTCAAAAGTTTCTTTAGTTCAATTTTCATTCCGTTATTATGTACCAATACATTCAAAGTATTGACGCTCTTTTTGCGCTGCATGATTAGACGATGTAGTGCCCAGCTTTCAAATATGCAAGTTCCTGTATAGACTCTTCAGTAGGCTATGACATCAACTTGAGGGAGTTCTCATTCTTCTGAGGACTTATCAGTATCTCAGTCTCTAGTTTCTTTTGTTACATAAACATTGACTTATTTATAATGTAGTGGAGGCTTCATAGACATAGTCAAGTCAAGTCAGTTGTATCAGTTTATAAACATTAATGTTTCAGTTAATGAAAGTTTAAGTTATTTATTTCATTTTATTTACTAAAGTTAGCCCATGTTTCCAGCTTCCGCATTTTATAAAAAGGTTTAGCTTTATTAGTTGTATGCCAGGCCAAATGGTTCTCTTGGGCCATTTATGGTGGGTGCCGGTTACGCTAGGGTGTCGACTCGGGGTGTGATACATAACTACTACTTCAAGTTGAGTCATGTGGAGCATCCAATGTGAATTTACAATGGCCCAATCTATTCTACTATAAGTGTGACCATTGATCCAGGAATAGTCTCAACCACTAGACTTTAAAATGCTCATACCAGTATCTTTCAAGAAGCTATTAAAATCTTTGATCTCTGCATCTTGAACTGCTGCTCAGACTAGTCTATCCTCTTCCTCTCTAATAGAATTGAAATCCCCCATAGTCAACCAAGGTCCTTTTTGCAAGTTGTGCAGCCTAGTAAGGTCTGTCCATAACTTCCTTCCGTCTTCTATTGTGTGTAAACCATAAATAGCTGCAAAATTGAAACCAAGTCCAAGGGATTTGATATGCACAGAGACTTGTATGTGTTGTGCTGAATTTTCTTCAAGTTGACTATCAATTACTTCCACAGAACCCATAATCTTTCTTTGCTACTTCGATCATAGTTGTCAAACCAAGACCAACCCGGAACTACTTTATTTATTATCTTTGCTGAATATTGCTCCTTGACTTTATGCTCAATAATTGCTACAATATTTACATTATTATGTCTAATAAAAGCAGTAAGTTTTTTTTGCCTATGAACATTATTGAGGCCCCTAACATTCCATGTAATGATCTTCATATAGGATTTGTGTTAATAGGAGGACTACTAGCAACTCGAGAATAGCTACCCTGACCTTGACTCTTTCCTTCTTCTACTGCATTTAGTCTTGGTCGAGGTTGTAACACTTCAAACTTATTTGTAGTCACCAACAGGTTGTGAGATGTTTGTGGTATGGGCCCTTTATCTGCTCCTTTTGCCTTAATAGTTTGCCACTAAACCCCCTTCTCCTACTGAGAGTCACTCACCCCTGCCACCTTAGTGTCACCCTTATCAGTGCTTGTAGTTGGTAAGTCTTTTGCTACTTCTTTCTTCTTACCAGTGTTGTGCTTCACATTCCAAGCAGTTTTCATCCTCTGAGGCCTAGTTCTTTGTTTGGGAACCTCTGGTGCTGGTTTGCACTTATGGCCCACTTGCAAGCAGGTGGGGCAATATGCAGGTACCCATTCATACTCGATTGCTTGAGTAAACTCTTTCTCATTAGGTCCGGCAACTTTGATTGTCTTCGAAAAATCCTTCGTAATATCCAACTCAATCAAGACCCTCGCGTAAGAGATTCTATCAACTTGAGATGTACAAGCATCAGCATACAAGGGTACCCCCAGGCCACTACTGATCCTACTCAAGGATTGTACTCCCCAGTAATTAAGTAGAAGATTAGGAAATTTTACCCATAGAGGAACTGTCTATAGGACTTCTTTGCTCAAGTCAAATTCAGCCGACCATGCCTTCACAATGATCGGTTTATTATGTAGCATATGGGGTCCAGAGTGCAATACTTCATCACGATGGTCAAAGCTACAAAATTGTACCAGGAAATATCCATCATTGTGGTAGTAGACTTTAGGTTTAGTAGCGAAGTTTGATTGAGCAGCCATGTATCTTTCAAGGGCGGCTATAGTTGGTGATGCTCACACAATATACAGGACCAAGGCATGCTTCCATTTCAGTGTTTCCTGCTCCACCTCTGTCATACATAGCTCCACTATAGTCTCCCCATCCTTAATCGTTTGAGCAACATAATTGAGCACCATACCTTTAGCTGCTAGGCGATTCCCCTGAAATAGATCTACCCAATTCCATTGTTCCTCACCAATTATCGTTTCCTCAATCCTTGGATTCTCTCCTGCAATCAGCTTGCTATTTGAATTTTCATCCATGTTTCCTTCAGTGTCAAGTTGCATAGGGAGAATGGGGATCTGAGTCCCACTACGAACGTTCAAGGGGTTGACCTGAGCCAGTCCTCGATTATCCGTGCTAGGTTGTATTTCCACTGCCACTCCAGTATTTACACTCGCAATAGTAGGTCCCCCAATAGCAGGTGTTTCTCTCCCTTTTCCCACCTGAATCGGCAGGGTAGGGGTTTTGCTTCCCACACGTTCCTGCAATGGAGGCTGTAGGTCCACTGCTCCCACTATCTTAGCTCCTTTTTGATGCCCAGATGTCGTTCCCGTGTTCAAAATCGTCTTCCTTGGCCGACCTCTTGCCATAGACGACAGTGCGCACATTAGAATCGCCTATCGTGCGCCGAGAGAGAAGTTTCCTGTAGATCTATTAAAGTTTGTGATCTATCTTATTACTTCTATTGTTGATGATAGCCCTCCAATAATGAAAATTTTGTCATGTATTTAGTTGCTTAATTAACTGAAATAACCTGTAATCGAATGTTTAATGAAATTTGCTCACAAATATAAAAGGTTATCAGTATATTCCACTTCTTTTAACTTCACATACTCTTCTTTGAAAAATATTTATTCATATTCGGTGATTAAAAAAAATAAAAATGAGTTATAATTAATATAGCTGATTCCAGTTTTTTTTTGTTTTGACTAAAACATACTACACTCTCCGTTTCAAAAAAAATGACCTACTTTCTTTTTTAATCCGTTTCAAAAAGAATGACCCCTTTTCTTTTTTGGCAATACTTTAATTTCAACTTTCCACGTGACATGTTTAAGACCACAAGATTCAAGGGTATTTTGGTACATTTGTCATAACTTTAATTTAGGACCACAAAATTCAAAAGTCTTCTTTAATTTCTTAAACTCCGTGACAAGTCAAACTAGGTCATTCTTTTTTAAACGGAGGGAGTAATAATTATTAATATTATATTACATTTATATTAAACTAAACAACACATATTTGTATTTACTTATTTGAAGTAAACATTAAACATGAATGAGTTTAATGTTCCCTCTATTTTATCTACTAGTTAGTATACGTGCATTGCACGTATGTGTCTCGCATTAATTAATAGTATAACTATATACAAAACGAACAATAATATTATTAAAAAGTAGCAATTAATATTAAAATAAATACTTTATCTATTTAAATAATATATAAATAAATATTGTATCTTAAATATGTTATATCTTACGTGATCTTTTTTTACAAATGAGTTGTCGACATTGATAATTTGTTACAACATATATTTTTTATGCGCTACATAATTTTGTGAAAAAATACAGCTCAACTTTTAGTATAGTTTTACACTGTGACTAATTTATTATTATTATAAATCACAAATATATGTCACGCGCCAAAATGGTAGGGACGAACAAGAACCGTATGTACCTATTTTATAAGGAATATATGACACATATGAGATTATAGGATAGTAACAAGTAAGATATCCAATATAAGTTGTGTATACATACGAGGGATTTATATGGACCAAAACTGTACATTACAATGCTCCATGATGTCCATGAAGCCTCTAGCCAGTTTAACACACTATATTACTGATAACTAGTTAGGACAGGGCCCAACATACCCAACTAGAAGTCTGTACATATAATCAAAAATACTAGACATAGACTGGCTCTGGAGAGAGATGGAGCTCACCAAAATATCAGTTGAAAATGACAATAGAGCCCAACGTGGACGTCTGCTATCCTGTGAAACTGAGCCTGCATCAATAGTATGTGGCAATGTGGAGACGTTAGTACATATACAACATGTACTGGTATGAAAGCAGACAGAATAACAGCTAGACATGTGCGGAAGCTCATATGAATCAAGTACCAAAGTGAAAGAATTATGAGCGTACAAGTACAACATATATGATATGAAACTATAACCTAGGAACCAACCTTATTAGTTCATCGTATAATGTCCAGGAGGGCATTTATTATAATATAGAACCTATAATTTGCCTAGGTGATGTACTTAAACTATTTGTAGTACAAATAATCATAGGATGGCCTACCAAAGGCGGTCTAAATCACATATAAGGCGTACGGCGCCCCAAATACATATGACTATGATTTATATGTATAACTGTAATCGCAGTCTGATACAAGGTATGCCCTCCAGGGACTCACTATGAGGGTCTTCCCACAGGCCATATATGCCATATATTGGCTCGAGTCAGGGGAAACAGTGCATGACGTTCTAGCTGACTCCAAATACAAATGATGCCACAAAGGTGGGTACGCTACAATGTTCGGGCTCACTATAATGGTCTAGTCTCGAGCCTGTGCACAGAATCACGCCGAACACATATGTCAATTAAAACCTATGTACCCTCCCGTCGTTAACGTTTATCAAATAATGCCTCAAAGGCCTATGACATGTGAATTACGGTACTGGTCATTTAGCTACTACATACAAGTGTAACTATGCTATAGATATTTACTTCTATTCGTAACATGTGACATATATATATATATATATATATATATATATATATATATATATATATATATGTACCATGTGGCCTAAGAATTTCAATTAAAGGAACTTACGATAATATTGAATATTGTAAAGATTTGATATAAAGAGAGAAAAGTGGATTCTTATGAGCTTGATGGTAGGACGAGGGAACGATGTATAAAACAAATGAAAGTCTACCTTCATATCCTATGAGAACTATATTGACGTTTATAAAAATGAGCACATGACGTAGGTGGTGCCTTAGTGGCGAGGGAAGGTTTAGCTTTACATTGGGAAGGTTTAGCTTTACATACCTTAGTGCTTTACTAGCTACGGTAGTATTCCAAGCCTAAAACAATTCAACCCACGAAAGTGTAGCCTTTATCTTGCCAACCACTCGTTTCCGTTATTCAATGGGCAATCAATTAGCTACAAAGATAACATATACATCCATCAATGACCCAGTGCATTTAACAATTTATCCCGATAATATTCACTTATGTACGAAATTAATCAAGTTTCTTAATAAGAATCCAAAATGAATTCTTTAGTTTTCAATTTATAAAATCCAACATCAAATCCACCCAATTGATAGGAATTTCCTAAAACTCCACTTTTATCAAAATTCCATCTCTTTTACCCTTTTTCTCACGAAACCATTTCGAGAAGTAGTGCAAAAATTCAAATCAAACGATAATCAACAATTTATACTACACCCCAACATATATTCTATAATTAAATTCGAGTATGGAGTGAAGAAATTACCTTTTGAAATTAAATCCCAAATTGAGTTCTTGAGAAATCTCCACAATTCTTGAATGATGATCGATAGTTGCCTAAGATATAGGATCACTGTAAGTCTCTTATTTTTGGAAATTATTGATTAACTCTCGAGCTCACCTCGAGTTGGAGCCTCACGTTGCAACAACAACCAGTGGAGAAGAAAAATAGAGGGCAAGTTTTATGGTTGAAAAATTCCCGAGAGAAAAAGGTTGGGCTAACTTTAATTAGAATCTTCTTTATAGAAGAGTTAAAAGGTGGCCCCACTTGCCTCGTAAATTTATAGGGGATTATTTACAAAGGGTCACTTAATTTCTTCACTTTGCAACAACCCACATGCTATTTAGTTAATATAGAGGTACACAGTAGCACTACACATGAGTTGTACAATTAAATTCTATCCTTGTGAAGCCATCCTTGTACAACTTTCCTTTACTTGTATTTTCTCTAAAAATTTAAGAGTTTTTTTTTATCTGGGGTGTTACAATATATTTGAATCAGTGAATAACTCTTCTAAATTATGATCAGGAAATAATTTCACTATCATACAATGATTTTTTTATTTTATTTTATATAAGTATGAATCCAATAAAAGAATATTAATTTGAACTTATTATATGTACAAATATGTAATATGTAAAGTAACAACATACATACTACCAATATAAAAGAGAAATAATTTTTTTTTTTTTTTTAAAAAAAAATAACATGTCTTCAAATTCACTAATAATTGCACGAAATACTTCGGGGAGTTGAAAATCAGCATAGATCCGGAGATTCCCGAATAAGGCAATCTTTCGAACTTTTGCTGAATCTATAGGCAGGCAAGAGAGAACCAGGCGAGCTGAAATATCTTAGTAGTGTCACGACCCGAACCGAGTCCCTAGCCGTGACAGGCTTCCCAAACCAATGATGGCCCAAGAAGACCCCTTAGCATTACATCATAAGCATAGTCATAATAAAAATTTGCGGAAAAATAGACCCATAATGAAGAAATTCAACTGAAAGGATAATTTAAATCTAAATCTTAGAATGAAATTCAAAAACAATAACCACCATTAAGTCTACAAAGCCTCTAACATTATGAATGGAAATTCTAGCCGGGACATGGCCCCAGAAATACCAGAAAACCCAAATAGTCTTAATTTAACTGAAAATAAATCTAAGACATATGCCTTCCGAAAGATGGATGGCTCACCACAGGCTAGCTGCAACTCTGAATGTAACCTAATGCGGGGCAGAATCTCGGATAAGTGCATCGGAACCTACATCATGAAAAGATGTATCGAAGACGGTCAGTACGATGAGTACTGGCATGCAACCCGAGGAAAGGGAATCCAAAACAATTTATATAATATAATAATAATAATTAAAATTTGGAAAGCTTCACAATATAAGTCTGTCATAAATGAGGAACGAAATAAAGAACATTTAAAATATAGAATAAAGCAATCATTTGAAATTATTTACTTCTGAACTATGTAGTTATACCAACATTAAGTAACCCACGGGCAATATGGGTCCAGTACTCCCCAACTGGCGGGGCCTCAATCCATGTTAGTCGCATGGACTGAGATAACATATTTGGCCAAATCATAACATAATCATAGTTGCATACAACTGCTCAAGGCAAGTATAGAGTGGTCAACCATATTTCAGGACAAGACCTCCCAACGTCGGCAAACGCGGTTTACAGTGTTGGTCACAGGGACTACCCTTCTCGGTAAACTACATACTTCTTTTTAAGTCCAATTAAAACATTTTCATTACATTCAATTATGGAGTCTTTCATTAAGGCATTAACATATTGGTATCGTCATACCAAGAACTTGCAAGTCACTCTTATCAGGCCAAATCATTATCACTAAACATTCTTTTGTACTTCAAAACCCCACCTTTAAAATCATAATTGAAATCCTCATAACAATTTTCAAACCACTTGAATAACATAATGCATAATGCATTCAATGACATAAAGGACGGGGAAAAACATTTATATTCCTTATGAAGTTTCAAAGCTTTCAAGATACTAGAAATCATGGATAAAACATATATCAATAATAGTTCCTTGATTTCAAATAATCAATTCAGTCTCAAAAACCCCAATTAAAGATTGAATCATTATTCATAAAGAAAAAGGGAAAGTTCATATCAAGCTTTAATAACAAAATCCCCAACCCTAGTTTCAAATTCACCATCATAATATACAAAGTAAATAATATTCACAAATTTAGAATAGTAATTGAAATAGGGAGTGTTCTAACATGCATTTTGAATGGAAGAATTTGAGAAAGCTTGAGATTTGGGTCTTGAATCTTGAACCCTAGTTGAATTTGCTCCTTTGAATGTTTTAGGGAAGGAGAAAGGGTTTATAATTGCCTCCCTCTTCAAAATAAGTGCAACTGATGCTAAAAAGGGTTTTAAGTATATAAGAGTCGGATTTCATCATGGTAAAATGACCAAAATACCCCTAGGATGACCCTACAAAAAGTTTTTCAGAATCAGTCCACGGCTTGACCTACATGCCGTGGAACAATCCACGTGCCGTAGGTCCATGTCGTGGAAATCAGATTAATTTTTCAACTTGCAGGATCTGATCCATGATTTGAATCCACGGTCTCGTGGAAACCCACCCACGTCACGTGGGTTGGTTTCGTGAGTCACTTTTTTTTAAAAAAAACTTAAATTCATATAAATGTATGAGTTCTTGAAGGTTTTAAAATTTTGAGGTGTTACAATATCCCCCCCTGGGATCATTCGTCCCCGAATGATGATTAGGGAACATTTAGCTTGAATAAAAAGATTGCAAGAAACTTGAAGCACATGAACTTATAAGAAAGAAAGTGTGTATAACGTTAGTACCTCAAATGACGTCACCCGCTGTCAGAAATAAGAAGGGATACCTAGTTCTCATATCTTCCTCGGTTTCCCAAGTAGCCTACTCCACTTTTTGATTTCTCCACAAGACCTTAACTGAAGCTATTTCTTTGGTTCTCAACTTTCGAACTTGCCTATCCAAAATCCCTATAGGAACTTCCTCATAAGACAAAGAGTCATCCACACTAATGTTTTCTGTGGGAACCACAAGAGAATGGTCGCCCACACAGTTCTTAAGCATAGACACGTGAAACACGGGATGAACCAATGCCAAACTCGCGGGCAAGTCCAACGCATAAGCAATATTACCAAACCTTCTCAAAATATGATATGGGCCAATGTAACGAGGACTGAGCGTACCTTTCTTTCCAAACCTCATTAATCCCTTCATATGAGAAATTTTCAGGAATACCCAATCACCAATCTCAAACTCCAACTCTCTTCAGCTCACATCTGCATATGACTTTTGGCGAATTTGAGCAGTCTTAAGCCTTTTGCAAATAACCTTAACTTTCTCCATTGCTTGGTGAACAAGATACGACCCGAACAGTCGGGTTTCACCCACTTCATACCATCCAATCGGTGATCTACACCTCCTACCATAAAGAGCCTCGAAAGGAGCCATTTGGATGCTAGAGTGATAACTATTATTATAAGCAAACTCAATAAAAGGCAAGTGATCCACCCAACTACCTTTAAAGTCAATAACACAGGCCCTTAGCATATCTTGTAAGGTCTGAATAGTATGCTCCGCTTGCCCATCCGTTTGAGGATAGAAAGCGGTACTAAGGTTCACCTGTGTACCCAAAACTTTCTGAAAGGATTTCCAAAATTGAGAAGAAAATTGCGTACCTCTATTGGATATGATGGACACCAGAGCTCCATGGAGCCGAACTATCTCCTAAATGTACAACTTAGCATAATACTCTCCCGAATAGTTTGTCCGCACAAGCAGAAAATGAGCGGACTTAGTCATCCTATCCACAATAACCCATATGGAATCATATTGGTTCCGAGAACGCGGAAAGCCAGTGATGAAATCCATATTTATCATCTCCCACTTCCACATCAGAATGTCTATCTCCTGATACGTACCACCAGGCCTTAAGTGCTCAACCTTAACTTGTTGGCAATTCAAATACTTAGCAATAAAGTTCGCAACATCCCTTTTCATATTATTCCACCAATACATCTCTTTCAAGTCATGATACATCTTAGTAGAACTGGATGAACAGTATACCTGGAGACATGGGCTTCAGTCAAGATTTTCTCTCGTAGTCCATCGACATCGGGAACACACAGTCTTCCTTGATACCGTAAAATACCATATCCCCCAATCTTGAAAGCTAAAACCTTTTTTTGCCTAAATTCTTTCTTGATTTGCATGAGTATGGGATCATCAACCTGTTTCTCCTTAACTTCAGCACCTAATGAAGACTTAGCCACCTCGTGAAAAATCACTCCCCCATTTTTGGAATCCAACAGTCGGACTCCCAAATTAGCAAGCATGTGAATATCCTTTATTAATCCTCTCTTTTCTTTCTCAACATGAGAAAGACTCCCCATGGACAACCTGCTAAGAGCATCAGCAACAACATTAGCTTTACCTGGATGATAGTGCAAACTCATGTCATAATCCTTTAGTAATTCAAGTCACCTCCACTGCCTGAGATTCAACTCCTTTTTCGTGAAAATATACTGCAAACTCTTGTGATCTGAATAAATGTCCACATGCACCCCATACAAATAATGACGCCAGATCTTGAGTGCAAAGACTACAGCCGCCAGCTCAAGATCATGAATAGGATAATTCTTCTCATGCACTTTAAGATGTGTAGAGGCATAAGCCACAACCTTTCCATGCTGCATAAGTACACAACCAAGTCCCACCCGGGATGCATCGCAATACACTACAAATCCTTCAGTACTATCAGAAAGTGTCAAAATAAGGGTTGAGGTTAAACGACCCTTCAACTTCTCAAAACTACCCTCACAAGCATCAGACCACAAAAACTTCACCTTTTTCTGAGTCAATTTCGTTAGTAGAGCAGCTAAAGAGGAAAAACTCTCAACGAACCTTCTATAATATCCTGCCATACCCAGGAAACTCCTAATATCGGTCGGAGTTGTTGGTCTAGGCCAATTCTTAACCGCTTCAATCTTTTGGGGATCAACTTTAATTCCTTCACTAGAAACAACATGACCAAGGAACGTCACAGCATTAAGCCAGAATTCATACTTAGAAAATTTGGCATACAACTCTTGGTCCTTAAGGGTCTGAAGTATAATACAGAGGTGATTGGCATGCTCCTCCTCACTTTGGGAGTATACCAGAATATCATTAATGAAGACTATGACGAATAGGTCCAAAAACTGTCTAAACACCCTGTTCATAAGATTCATAAAGGTTGTAGGTGCATTAGTCAAACCAAAGGACATAACTAGAAACTCATAATGGTCATAACGGGTTCGAAAATAGGCCTTGGGAATATCCGCTTCTCTAACTTTCAACTGATGGTAACCCGACCGGAGATCAATTTTGGAGAAACACTTAGCACCCTGAAGCTGGTCGAAAAGATCATCAATCCTAGGAAGTGGGTATTTATTTTTCACAGTGACCTTATTCAATTGACGATAGTCTATGCACATACGAAGGGCATTCCCACTGAAAATGACCAGCCTGACCATAACACACACCCTTGTCCAAACGACAAGACCCACGATGCAACTTTTCATAAGTGTGACAAGAAGGATAAGAAGGAGCTGATTGAGTCTCATTGGCCTGAGACTGAGTGCCCTGCACTTTGGAACCATTGCTAGGCTGAAATCGCTGGTCGCCTGAAGGCTTAGGGACAGGTGCACTAGCTGAAGACTGAACATTATCCCAAGATTTCTTCTTATGCCATCTCTTACCCCACTTACCGTTACCACCAGAGTGCTGATTAGTCTCCTAGTCTGCCGACCTAGCCCTCTTACTCTGCCTATCCTCAACCTATGCCTGTCTCTTCTTTTCATCCTCTACCTGCTGCATAAACACCACCAACCTGGATATATACATGTTGTTATTCAACATCGCACCCTTACATTCCAGCACCAAACCATCATTAAGACCCGAAGCAAACTTTCTCATCCGAGACCTCATGTTGGACACTAACTCCGGAGCATAACGAGACAACTGAGTGAACTTCAAGGCATATTCCTTGACACTCATCTTCCCTTGCTTCACGTTCACAAACTCCTCAGCCTTAGCTTCCTCAACTCCTGAGAAAAGAAGTGATCAAGAAAGGCTTGAGAGAATTCCTCCCAAACTGCAGGCTCTGCATCTTTACCCCTAAATTTTTCCCATTCATCACACCACTGACAAACTACCTCTTTCAACTGATAAGCTGCAAATTTCACCCCTTCAGTATCACTAGCATTTATCACCCTAAAAATCTTTTCCATTTCATCCACAAACCCATGAGGATCCTCTTCAACTTTGGACCCAGTAAATATCGGTGGATTCAGTCGCATAAACTGACCCACGTGGGTAGCATCAGAAGAACCAATGGCAGAACCACTACTACCTGACTGACGAACCTAAGACGACACAATCTGTGCAAACATCTGAATAGTCTGTCTGAACTCAGCATTTGAAACCTCACCTTGAGGAGCTTGAGTGCAATTGGTACCTATTCTAGGGGCTCACGAAGGACTGGTTAGGACAGGTGGAACCCCAAATGGAGCGGTCGGTCCAGAGGTACGAACTCCATTACGGGTCCGCATCCCATGAGTAGAAAGAACCTCTTCAGCATTTCCCCCAGCGGGGATAGAGGTTCCTGTAGGAGTTCTTTGGTGGTTAGTACTTCGTGGAGGCATGATCTGAAACGTGGAAAAGTAGGAGTCAGAAGAATTTTCTTAGAACTAGACTTTCTAGCAAAAACTTAGAGTATGAAAAAAGGAAAACATTCCTAAATGTCTTGTAGCCTTCCGTTTATAAGTGTGGCGCACTACACACCTATAAAAAAGACTCTACTCGACACGGCTTTGTAAACACCCTGGGATCATGAACCGTGCTTTGATACCAAGTTTGTCACGACCCGAACCGAGGCCCTAGCTGTGATGGGCTTCCAAAACCAATGATGGCCCAAGAAGACCCCTTAGCATTACATCATAAGCATAGTCATAGTAAAAATTTACAGAAAAATAGACCCATAATGAAGAAATTCAACTGAAAGGATAATATAAATTCAAATCTTAGAATGAAATTCAAAACAATAACCATCATTAAGTCTACGAAGCCTCTAACATTATGAATGGAAATTCTTGCCAAGACATGGCCCTGAAAATACCAGAAAACCCAAATAGTTTGAATTCAACTGAAAATAAATCTAAGACATAGGCCTTCCGAAAGATGGATGGCTCACCACAGGCTAACTGCAACTTTGAATGTATCCTAATGCGGGGCAGAATCTCGGGTAAGTACTTCGGAACCTATATCAAGAAAAGATGTAGCGTCTGAGGATGGTCAGTACGATGAGTACTGGTATGCAACCCGAGGAAAGGGAATCCAAAATAATTTATATATTATAATAATAATTAAAATTCGGAAAGCTTCACAATATAAGTCTTTTATAAATGAGGTACGAAATAAAGAACATTTAAAATATAGAATAAAGCAATCATTTGAAATTCTTTACTTTTGAACTATGTAGCTACACCGACATTAAGTAACCCCCGGGGAATATGGGTCCAGTACTCCCCAACTGGTGGAGCCTCAATCAATGTTAGCCGCATGGACTGAGATAACATAATAGGCCAAATTATAACATAATCATAGTTGCATACAACTGCTCAAGGCAAGTATAGAGTGGTCATCCATATTTCACGACAAGACCTCCCAACGTCGGCAAACGCAGTTTTCAGCGTTGGTCACAGGGACTACACCTTCTCGGTAAACTACATACTTCTCATTAAGTCCAATTAAAATATTTTCATTACATTCAATTATGGAGTCTTTCATTAAGGCATTAACATGTTGGTATCGTCATACCAAGAACTTGCAAGTCACTCTTATCATGCCAAATCATTATCATTAAACATTCTTTTGTACTCCAAAACCCCACCTTTAAAATCATAATTGAAATCCTCATAACAATTTCCAAACCATTTGAATAACATAATACATTCAATGACATAAAGGACGGGGAAAAACATTTATATTCCTTATGAAGTTTCAAAGCTTTCAAGAGACTAGAAATCATGGCTAAAACATATATCAATAATCGTTCCTTAATTTCAAATAGCCAATTCAGTCTTAAAAACCCCAATTAAAGATTGAATCATTATTCATAAAGAAAGGGGAAAAATTCATACCAAGCTTTAATAACAAAATCCCAAACCCTAGTTTCAAATTCACCATCATAATATACAAAGTAAATAATATTCACAAATTTAGAATAGTAATTGAAATAGGGAGTGTTCAAACATGCCTTTTGAATGAAAGAATTTGAGAAAGCTTGAGATTTGGGTCTTGAATCTTGAATCCTAGTTGAATTTGCTCCTTTGAATGTTTTGGGAAAGGAAAAAGGGCTTATAATTGCCTCCTTCTTCAAAATAAGTGCAACTGGTGCTAAAAAGGATTTTAAGTATATAAGGGTCTGATTTCATCATGGTAAAATGACCAAAATAACCCTAGGATGGCCCTACAAAGATTTTCTCAGAATCAGTCCACGGCTTGACCTACGTGCCGTGGGTCCATGTCATGAAAATCAGATTGATTTTTCAACTTGTAGGATCTGACCCACGATTTGAATCCACGGTCTCGTGGAAACCCACCCACGTCACCTAGGTCGGTTCCACGTCACGTGGGTTGGTTCCGTGAGTCACTTTTTTTATTTTTCTTTTAAACTTAAATTCATATAAATATATGGGTTCTTGAAGGTTTTAAAATTTTGAGTTGTTACAAGTAGCCAGAGGAAAAGAAAGGAAAAGTGATTCATGTAGTAGCGGCGAGGAAATGGGAGCTGTCTGTTAGGGTTTTTGCCCTGATTTTCTTACCAAATTTGAGTTTTATTTTTCTTGAAAGGAAAATAAATTTAATACTATAATTACTTTTATTTTTCCTAAAAGAAAAATATAAAACTCTTCCATAATTGGCTAACCTCTTTCTTGGAGGAAATGATTTGAACCTCTATAAATAGAAGACCCCCCTTCTCATATCACAACACAATAGCATCCACAATGTAGTTCTTAAAGAGTCTTGTTTAGGGGGAGATTTCTCCCAATAGGTTTTATGCTTTTTGATATTAGTTTCATAATATGTAGGTCGTTTGACCAAACCATATAATAATAATATCTTTTTTAGTTTAGTATTTTTGTCATCTGATTTATCGCCTTGATGGTTTGCAACTATAAGCTTTCGCATGACGCCCTCTCGATTTTAAACCCAACACTGCCTAAACCGTGAAAATGGGGTTGTGGGGGAGCAATACAAACGTTGTGCAACTAGGTGAAGCAGCCCAAATGCTACACCCTAGATGGCGAAAGTAGCCAAAAGCATCACTAGCTTATATTAGGCTCTGACTCGAGCAGCATAGGGCACGTGAAATCCCGTGTGAATTCGCAAACACCACCTTGCAAGACTATACATATTTCACATGAATATTGTTCTTAGAATAAAGCCTTTCTCAGGGATTAGTTTCATAGTTTCATTTCTCGTTGTCTCAAACTCTCGATTTTTCTACAAGATACAAGTATTTGCTTCTGAGCAAGATGCAATCTGTCAACTCATGTGCATGGTTCAGTTAGTTTGACACTTTATTTCTAAGTGATTTTCAGTGAATTTTTTCTTTGTGTGAAAGCGTAACGGTTAACCTATCAATCGAACCGATAATCAAGACCAGATAAATCAATATCTTAATAGTTCTACAATAATTTAGCATGTCTATAAACTAACAACCAACAAAACTGAACTGACCGATACATTAAAATAAAGAAAAAAGTATAAATTTCAATAAATAATGAATGTTGCTTACATTTAGTAACATAATAATGGTAGAAATTCTACCCTCACAGAACTGTATTATTGTAATTTTTGCGGACTTCTGTGATAATATCTTATTGAAATTATTGTTATTTCTGTAATCTAATACTAAAAGTAAATAATAATACAAATAATACTTTTATCATGATTGTCACACCCCAAATCCCAGCGAGGCGTGATTGGCACCCGAAGCCGTTGAGGCCCGAGAGAACCAATCTTTACTCATGTACACTCATATGCATATCTCTGTGTGAATAGCATTCTATCTCGTATAACCATAAAATACCACTGGCGGAAGTCATGGCAACACATGCTATATATATATATATATATATATATATATATAACTTGGCCGTTAGGGCCATCAAGTCAAAGTGGACATACATCTCTTACATTCAACTCCCCACATCCGTCTACAAAGCCTCTAATAGATACATGACCATGCTTAGACAATATTTACATAGTATCAAAACAAATGTACACTATGACTCGGAAAGCCCCGAACCAACTGGAGCTCACCAATGATCCGCAAATGACTTGTAGCCTACAATGGAGGTCTACTAGTGTCTGCACCTGCAACATGTAAAGTAAGTCCCCCGAGGGGGTCAGTACGAAGAATGTACTGAGTATGTAAGGCTCAAATGAAACTGTATAACACATGAATATTTCAATGAACTCAAATGCATATGAATAATCAATGTGAATAGGTCACCATTCTGTGTATGTAGGGAACCATGTACATTACGTTCTTTCTTTCTCTTTCCTTTACTTTACTTTACTTTTACATCACTCATATACTGTTTGGGCCCTCCTCTTGCAGGTGTACTTTTCACCCCATGGATAAAATGTCATCATCATGCAGGTATTCTTTTCACCTCATGGATAAGATTATATCATCATGCGGGTGTTCTTGCACCCCATGGATAAATGAACATCATCATGCAGGTATTTGCACCCCATGGATAAACTAACATCATCATGCGAGTATTTGTACCCCATGGATAACACCCATGAACCCAATCAATATGCATTACTTTATTCTTACTTCATTTCTTTACTTTTGAGATTGATACCTTTACTTGTGAGAGATTGATACTTTTGCTTATGAGAGATCGATACAATGATAGTCACAACTTTATTTGAAGCTTTGGATCAATAATCAATGAGTGAGAAACATGAAAATAAACATTATTGGAAACATAGCCTTCGTTGAAACATAACACTATTGGAACTTTGGAACATAACTTTATTGGACTTTTGGAACACTACCAATGAATATAAGACTTGTGATTCACAACTGATCAATGAGTAGGAAATATGTGATAATAACCATTGGCAACCGAAAATAGGATACCTTAGAACATTTGAAACATTTGACATATTAGCCAGTGAACGTGAGTCATATGATTCACCATTAACCAATGAATAAGGAACATATGAGTAACTCTAGCCAACTATCGGATACGGAATACACTAGAGTATTTCGGAATCGAATGAGTGCTATGACAATGTGAACACCATATGTTGCAGAAAGATATAGAAAAGAAACCTTACATACCTTCACTTCCAAGTATGAATACACAAGCCTATGTATGAACACAATGGTCCAGCTTCTTCCTTATGTCTTACTCTACAATACAAGTTCATACCGGAACTTACATTAGCAACTAGTCACTATACATGCGTACAAGAGGACAATGAACTATGTGACTACCATATAACATCACGTCACCCCCTTACACTACAATCCACTGCATTTCCATATCAACAACACCGTAACATTACACACATTGACCAAAAGATCATACATCGATAGCATTTCACACCACACTTACCCTTTACGCTTTTCCCCTTTATCATTCCGTCGTAATTATTCCTTTATAAAAACATATGAACAACCATCCATAATTAACATAGTCCAACACACATCCATACGACACTTTAAAGTCATTAAAACGACATCACAAGTTGATAATTACATCCAAAAAAGGTATAGGGGTTTTCGGGGATCAACTAGAGACGAAAGAATACAAAACCAAATCTGGAGGTGACCTGCGCACGCAGGTGGATGAGGTGCGTGTGCAGATGCCCTCTGGTAGCATCCAGAGGCATCTGCGTTGGCATCTGCGCCCACAGGTGCCTCCGTCTGCGGGGGCGGATGCCCATTTGGTCCGAAATGGCTTCTTTTGGGTCTTTTAATGCCATGAATGGTATATGATCATAACCAAACTTATTTTAACATATGTTTTGATCATATCACATGCCAACAACCAGCCATGGTCTCACAACACACATACAACACCCAAAACTACACTTTACGGCCAATACGCCACCAAAACCACAACCAATTTCACAATAGAAATTCCCAACATTATACACCATGACAAAAAAAGTCAAGACTATCATCACATATCACATGTCAATATTGAATCCATCAAGTTCATTTCCTTCAAGATCACAAGTCTATGTTCAAGTTTACAAAGCAAAACCATTCTCCGATTTAGCAAACATGTAACTTTACACACATAGTGAACTTCTCACACTTCACCAACATAACCAACATGCTATATACTATATTCCATGATAAAATATATTAAACCATCATAATATACACTTACCAAGTCTTACCAATTGATGATCTTGGCCAAAGGAGTGACTTAGGGTTCTTGAGAGCAAGGAAGATAATGTTGGAAAAATCTAGAAAATGTTATGAGAGTCCAATGGTATAAAAATCTGATTTTTTTCTTTTTATAGTCCCTCATGTCTCTCTTATCTTTTCCTTAGCATTTAATGCAAGGGGTTTGATTTGGTCAAAAGGATCAAATTGGAAGAATGAGTCAAAAACCCCATGTTGGGCCATGTCTTCTTGTTATATTTTTTTTTTTTTGGGGGCTTCATTTTTGGGCCGGGCCCAATAATACAAGACTTATTAATGCCCAAAAATTAATGTATAATTCATCAAATCTATCATGTTTCATTATTTCCATCAATATTACGGTAGTCAGCTAGACTCAGAAACGTACGGGGTGTTACATTCTTCCCCCCTTAGGAGCATTCGTCCTCGAATGTTAACGGCATCGTATCATGTACAACACATGCATACTTATCTTATAATCACCATACATATACACTCATAGATACTTGCTTATTCTTTCCCCACTCCTAAACTATGAACTCATTCTTTCTTTTGAAACAATTATGGGTACCTTGGTCTTATCACTTTGTTTTCAGCTTCTCATCATTTATTTACTAACCCTTGCACTTGTCGGTCTAGAATAGCCATAAATATATCTTCCTAATGGGATCCTCCTTAACTTGTATAGTCCCAATGGGAGCAATATGAAATGAAACTCTTTTGCACCTCCGACAAATTGCACATGGTACGTTATCTAAGGCCAAATCCCTCTTTTTTTTTCCTCTTTCCTTCAAACCCCATTATCTCTTTCCTTAGTAACGCTTTTAAGAGTACTTAATCATCTATGATCACAACATCTACTATACCATTATGATAGATTCTATTAACTATACCATATTCACCGACAGGTGGGGATATTTCCATTGATTTAACTAATAACTCCAGTGCCCCATGAAATTCGAGTCATAATAGCCGATGGAATAACATACGATAAAGTAGAACTCGGATTAGTCAATACATATGCATCATGTGAAAATATGATAATATACCTAAGTACCTGTACCGTCATCAGGAGATGTTCCCTCATTCTGTCGATCCACTAAAGCATAAGTGCGATTCTGGACCCCACTAGTACTGGCTGATCCTCCGGTACCTCTGCCATGACCAACAGACTGCACATCTCTGTCTAAAGAAGGAACCGATGTTGATGATGCCACAGTGTACCCTGCAGGTCGTACCATACTACCCAAGCCTCGTCGTGGGCAGTCCCTCATTATGTAACCTGACATACCACACCAATAACAAGCATTCGTCCCCCTACGACATTCACCTACATGAAATTGTCTGCAAAACTGGCACAGTGGGCGAGAAGACCCTGCTGTCTGTGAATCTGACATCCTACCACTCTGCCCAATATGACTGCCCCTGAATCCTCAGGAGTGAGATGGAGCACCTGCTGTGGAATAAGATAATGAGAGTCTAGGCGGTAACATTCGAGATCCAGATCCTTCTGGGGACACCATAGACTGCCCTGTAGATCTAGACCTTTTTGATGGCCCTTGCTCAGATTCCTGTGTCCCTCTTCTTTGTCTTTGATCTTCCATTTTCTGGGCGAAGGCCTGAATTCTTTCTATATCCATGTCTTTATTTAAGGCAGCAATTGTACAGTCTCTTACCAAATATGGCTCTAATCTATCCACGTATCGATGGACCCTATCCGTCATTGTAGCCACCACATTCGGAGCATATCGAGCCAAGGAATTAAACTGAAGACTGTATTCCCGAACACTCATGTTCCGTTGGCGTAAATTCAGAAACTGATCGGCACGTGCCTCCCGAATTTCATAAGGGAGGTAATGATCAAGGAACGCTGTTTTAAATTCTCCCCAACTAGCTGGGAGTGCATCAATACCCCTTGATCTTTTCCAGTCCTCATACCACAATATTGCTTCGCCTTTCAGTCTATAGGCCGCAAGTTCCACCGTTTCACCCCCAGTCACGTGCATAACTTCAAGAGCCCTCTGGATTTGATCCACGAAATCCTGTGGATCTGCTTCCAAGTCTGACCCAGTGAATATAGGAGGGTCCAGTTTTAAGAAATCCTGTGTTCTGCGACTTTCCATTCTAGCCGCATCATCATCCTGTGTCATTGGACCAACTCGTCCCTGGCTTTTTGCTGCCACTAACTATGTCAACATATGTACTGCATTCCTAAGATCTTGATCTGTGGCATTCATTGGTGGTTCTGTGGGTACTTCTCTACCTCTTGGCTCTTTTGGAGCTGGAAAAGTAGAGGAAGACTGCAAGGCAATTTCAGCATTTGCTCCACCTTGACTAGCTTGGTCAGGTGGTAGTCTACTCATTCCTTCTTTAGTAGGTATATCCACCTGCTTCCCTTTACCTCTGCCTATTCTCGTGTTTGTCATTTTGACTATACCAAAGAAAAATAAGTACCATGGTTAGATACAATTCAACTTACAATACTGGCTCTATTGCACGATCTAGAATGAAGAAAAGAAACAACATCCTAAATGTCCCGTAGCCTCTTACTTATAAATGTGGTGCACAACACATCGATAAGTAAGACTCTACTCAGACACGGCTTTGTAGACACCCTTAGAACGAACTGCTCTGATACCACTTTTGTCACACCCCAAATCCCTGCGAGGCGTGATTGGCACCCGAAGCCGTTGAGGCCCGATAGAACCAATCTTTCCTCATGTACACTCATATGCATATCTCCGTGTGAATAGCATTCTATCTCGTATAACCATAAAATACCACTGGCGGAAGTCATGGCAACACATGCTATATATATATATATATATATATATATATATATATATAACTTGGCCGTTAGGGCCATCAAGTCAAAGTGGACATACATCTCCTACATTCAACTCCCCACATCCGTCTACAAAGCCTCTAATAGATACGTGACCATGCTTATACAATATTTACATAGTATCAAAACAAATGTACACTATGACTCGGAAAGCCCCGAACCAACTGGAGCTCACCAATGATCCGCAAATGACTTGTAGCCTACAATAGAGGTCTACTAGTGTCTGCACCTGCAACATGTAAAGTAAGTCCCCCAAGAGGGTCAGTACGAAGAATGTACTGAGTATGTAAGGCTCAAATGAAACTGTATAACACATGAATATTTCAACGAACTCAAATGCATATGAATAATCAATGTGAATAGGTCACCATTCTGTGTATGTAGGGAACCATGTACATTACGTTCTTTCTTTCTCTTTCCTTTACTTTACTTTACTTTTACATCACTCATATACTGTCTGGGCCCTCCTCTTGCAGGTGTACTTTTCACCCCATGGATAAAATGTCATCATCATGCAGGTATTCTTTTCACCTCATGGATAAGATTATATCATCATACGGGTGTTCTTGCACCCCATGGATAAATGAACATCATCATGCAGGTATTTGCACCCCATGGATAAACTAACATCATCATGCGAGTATTTGTACCCCATGGATAACACCCATGAACCCAATCAATATGCATTACTTTATTCTTACTTCATTTCTTTACTTTTGAGATTGATACCTTTACTTGTGAGAGATTGATACTTTTGCATATGAGAGATCGATACAATGATAGTCACAACTTTATTTGAAGCTTTGGATCAATAATCAATGAGTGAGAAACATGCAAATAAACATTATTAGAAACATAGCCTTCGTTGAAACATAACACTATTGGAACTTTGGAACATAACTATATTGGACTTTTGGAACACTACCAATGAATATAAGACGTGTAATTCACAACTGATCAATGAGTAGGAAACATGTGATAATAACGATTGGCAATCGGAAATAGGATACCTTAGAACATTTGGAACTTTTGACATATTAGCCAGTGAACGTGAGTCAACCAATGGACATGAGTCATATGATTCACCATTGACCAATGAATAAGGAACATATGAGTAACTCTAGCCAACTATCGGATACGGAATACATTAGAGTATTTCGAAATCGAATGAGTGCTATGACAATGTGAACACCATATGTTGCAGAAAGATATAGAAAAGAAACCTTACATACCTTCACTTCCAAGTATGAATACACAAGCCTATGTATGAACACAACGGTCCAGCTTCTTCCTTATGTCTTACTCTACAATACAAGTTCATACCGGAAATTACATTAGCAACTAGTCACTATACATGCGTACAAGACGACAATGAGCTATGTGACTACCATATAACGTCATGTAACCCCCTTACACTACAATTCACTGCATTTCCATATCAACAACACCGTAATATTACACACATTGACCAAAAGATCATACATCGATAGCATTTTACACCACACTTACCCTTTACGCTTTTCCCCTTTATCATTCCGTCGTAATTATTCCTTTATAAAAACATATGAACAACCATCCATACTTAACATAGTCCAACACACATCCATACGACACTTTAAAGTCATTAAAACGACATCACAAGTTGATAATTACATCCAAAAAAGGTATAGGGGTTTTCGGGGATCAACTAGAGACGAAAGCATACAAAACCAAATCTGGAGGTGACCTGTGCACGCAGGTGGATGAGGTGCGTGTGCAGATGCCCTCTGGTAGCATCCAGAGGCATCTGCATTGGCATCTGGGCCCGCAGGTGCCTCCGTCTACGGGGGCGGATGCCCGTTTGGTCCGAAATGGCTTCTTTTGGGTCTTTTAATGCCATGAATGGTCTATGATCATAACCAAACTTATTTTAACATATTTTTTGATCATATCACATGCCAACAACCAGCCATGGTCTCACAACACACATACAACACCCAAAACTACACTTTACGGCCAATACGCCACCAAAACCCCAACCAATTTCACAATAGAAATTCCCAACATTATACACCATGACAAAAAAAGTCAAGACTATCATCACATATCACATGTCAATATTGAATCCATCAAGTTCATTTCCTTCAAGATCACAAGTCTATGTTCAAGTTTACAAAGCAAAACCATTCTCCGATTTAGCAAACATGTAACTTTACACACATAGTGAACTTCTCACACTTCACCAACATAACCAACATGCTATATACTATCTTCCATGATAAAATATGTTAAACCATCATAATATACACTTACCAAGTCTTACCAATTGATGATCTTGGCCAAAGGAGTGACTTAGGGTTCTTGAGAGCAAAGAAGATAATGTTGGAAAAATCTAGAAAATGTTATGAGAGTCCAATGGTATAAAAATCTGATTTTTTCTTTATATAGTCCCTCATGTCTCTCTTATCTTTTCCTTAGCATTTAATGCAAGGGTTGATTTGGTCAAAAGGATCAAATTGGAAGAATGAGTCAAAAACCCCATGTTGGGCCATGTCTTCTTGTTATATTTTTTTGGGGGGCTTCATTTTTGAGCCCAGTAATACAAGACTTATTAATGCCCACAAATTAATGTATAATTCATCAAATCTCTCATGTTTCATTATTTCCATCAATATTACGGTAGTCAGCTAGACTCAGAAACGTACGGGGTGTTACAATGATTCTTTAAAGAATGTCAAATAACACAAATTTGGGAATGAAGACATTAACCGACAATTCCAATATAAACAAAATAAGTGACAATGCAAACCAATTTTTTTTTATACAAGCAAGTAAAATTTTAATTAATTTTAAAAATCCTAAATATTAATATTTCATACATGGTTCAATTAGGAAAACGTTAAATAATCAAAGTTTTAATTGATTTCAAAATTCTTAATATTGAGAAAAAAATATCTCACAGTTGAGTAATTATCCGGTTACTTTTCATTATTTCTAGGAAAGGGAAATTGAAATAACCCTCACATATTAGTAATTCTTTTATATTCAGTAACTAACCTCCTCCATCTCATATACTCAACAATCGTAAAAATTTGTAATTCATTTGCAATTAAAATACTAGTTAAATAATATTTAAGAATTATGTAAGATAATTTTTAAGTTAATTTTGAAGTGTAAAATATTAGGCTTCTTACCTAGTTGAAATAAGGAAACGCTTAGTAATAAAAAAGTCCATTTGATTCAAATTTCATATTATTGGAGAATTAATCATTAATAATTATATAAGGTAATATTTTAATTGATTTAAAAGTGTAAAATATTAAGATTTCTTACCTAGTTAAAATAAGGAAAGAGTTAATAATAATAAAAAATCATTGACTTTGGGTATCCAAATATTAGGTCACAGGAAATCTATAAAGACTTTGCATTTAAAATATGGAAGGAAAATTAAATTTCATTAATCTAATGAAATTAAATAATAATTTAAGAAAAATAGAATTGACAATTTTGTTAGAATCTTTTAATACAATAACACACCCGATATAATTCTAGGGTGTGTGTGGGGGGGGGGGGGAGGGGGGTTGAGAGGGTAATATGTTCGCGTACCTTACATCTATCCTAGTGGGTATTTTGATAAACTATCAGCCCAAAAAAAGGAAAAACAAAATATGTTGTAAGAAAATATGACAGTATTCTAGCAAGATACAAAGCAACTAAGTAGGTGTTTGGCCATTAAAACCAAAAATTTTTGGAGTTGGAATTGGATTTGGAGTTGAAGTTGAAGTAGGAGTTGTGTTTGGCCAATTGGAGTTGTTTTTGACTTTTTCTGAGAGAAGAGAAAGTGCAAAAAGTTTCACTTTTTCAAATATAATTCCAAATTGTATTTGCAATTCTTAAGGCCAAATACTACAATTTTCACTAAAGCGAAATAATTTTTCAAAAAAAGGTAAAATTCTCATGGCCAAACACCCCTTAAAACGGAAAATCAAGAAAGACTACGTAGCCGGGATAGACATAACCAAAAAGCATGTAACAATAAACGAAGTAGAAGATACTACCCACATACTTAACATACTAACCCCATAATCCCCCCCCCCTCCACTTAAAGGTGCTACAACAATAGACTACCTATTAAATTTCTACTTTAATGAAGTAAAATGAGAAAAGACATAAAGTGACCACTCAAGTTGTCCCGAATTTGCAAAAAGATACTTAAACTTTGCGGGCGACCTATTACCCCATAAAACTTGTACAGACCGTTGTAAATAGACCATTTTGACAGATTTTTAACCCATGTTTGCATTCACACAAAGGACACGCGTGAGGCTAGAAAATTTGTTGCAACCACAAGTTAAAAAACGCCACATGTAATTTTTTTTGTCAATTATTTTAAACACCTATCTTCTCTTCTCTTTAATAGAACCGATTTCCCAAAATATCCATTGAAAGAGCCATTGGAGCTTTGAAAAAAAAAGTGACTCTCTTCTCAAGCTATCACAACTGAATCGGCCTAAAAAGGTAAGCACTTTCCATGTATGTTCTAATTTCTTCTTACTTTTCAGTCGTTGTTTCGTCTTAATTTGTTTAAAAATTTTGAAATCAAGTTATATTTTCTGATTAGCTTTTGAGTAAAAAAATTCATGCAATGTCAAATATAATCTTGAATCGTATTTGTAATGACAAGAATGATCCCATGTTGTGTTTGAAAATGCGATGCAAACATAGAGACTTACTTTGAATGCAAACGTCATGGTCGGAGCACAACCCAGCTAGAAGGTTTTGGTCCTGTCCACGCTATCGTGTATGTTCTATACTTAGTCTCTTATTTTTTTCTCGTTTCTGTTAAATTGATTTATTTATGCTCTATTTTAGGAGAAATCATGTAATTTCTTTAGATGGAGGAATCCGAAAGAAATTGATTTATGATCCAAGTCAGTTATTCTGAGATTGACCAAAAGAATCAAGGAGTTGGAAGAAGCATTGAAATTTTATGAAAGTAAGGGAAAATGGGTGATGAAGGAGAAAGAGAGGAAGAAGAGCAATTGTTGTAATTGAAAGCTCATTGTCGTGATTGTCGTGGTGTTTTTCCTATTTTTAAGTATTACCAAGAATGTGAAGGATGGCAAATGTAGTTATGTACAACTAAAATTGCCATAGTTGTTCTCTTGTTCTACTTTACATCTTTTAGTTTGGTTGTTGCTTTTGTTGCTTTCTCTTTGTCGGAATAGTAGTGGCTTTAACAAGATGTAATTTTCTAAGAGAAGGCTTATGCAACCTGTTTTGTATCAATATATTATGGTATTAATGATTAGTTGAGAGCATTCAAAATCTATTATTCATACATATTCAACTACAAAATACAGTAATTCAAAGTAACAAGGCAACCACAATCAAACAAAATGAGAACTTCATTCCAACATAATCAATGTTTATTTCCAAAATGAGAACTACAACTAAAAGCTTGACCTTGTTTTGTTTGGTACCTAACAAAACATAGTTTGATACCTAAAGGTACCTAACAAAACATAGATAACAAAACATAGTTTCAACTAAACAACAGAACCAAAATGGTATCAAGAACATCACCAAAATATACAAATCATAATTGGTTGAGATAATATAAACAACATTACAAATCTGTCAAAAACATCATATCAGCTGAACTGGTTTCGCCCTACTTCCATGGCATATGAGTCTTCCTACTTGAACTGGTTTTACTTTGATTATTAACAACAGCTGCAGTCCTGGTTTGTATAACTTTTTCAGCCCTTATTTTTTGAAGTTTGTTATTGGTTATGGCTGACTTCCCTTTCCATTTAAATCCTTGCCTTAGTGTGTAGCCAATATCACCAGTTACTATATCAACCCTCTTTGTCACCCTTATACCAATGTTAATGACCCTTCTACTTGTCAATCCAGGCTGCATAGTCAAAACAGAGATTAAAAAGACATAAATATGAATAAGTCAAGCAAAATTGTACTCTAAGTGATAAAGCCATCTTCAGCTTCGTATATTCCAACCCCTACCATCCTTGGCCTTTTAAAAGGTCTTGTATATCCTCCACTTGTATCCTCATGCTCTTGTCTTTGAGGAGGAATCCACCTTCCTAGGCCCCTTCCACTGCCAGAACTGGTTTTGCTTTCTTGAGTCATTCCTCTACCTATGCCTTCATTGTCATGTCTTTCTTGAGGCATCCCTCTTCCTCTGCCACAACCCCTTCCTCTACTTATTCCTCTTTCTCTACCACTTACACTCGCCTATTTATTGAGACTCAAATGTTAAAGTATATATATATTTTCTATAAATAATTAGATAAATTACATGTATGGGTTCAGAAGTTCCATCTGATTGACTTGGAACAGTTGTAACAGTTAGAACACTTGGTACAGTTGGAACACTGCCCTTCTTCTACCTCTTCTTCTACCACTTCCAATGTTTGTGGTGGCCTAATTATTGATATATTAGAGCGTATATTTAAAACATTCGGATAATTACAAACTAATAAATATACCTGTTTCTGAGAGAAAGTTGCAACTGACTGACTTGAAATACTACCCCTTGACCTGCCTCTTTCTCTACTAGTAGAAACTCCAGCCTGTGTATTGAATACTAGTCTTTGTACTTAAATGAATGTTCATTAGATAATGACAGATATAATACCTGTGCCTGAGAAGATGTTCCAGCTGGTTGACTTGGACTAGGTTGATCTCTTGTAGGATATCCTCTTTTATTGTGTCCTTATGTACCACATTTGTTATAAGTCATAACAACACCACATATGCTAAGCTTCCCAGTTTTCCTTCTTTTATTAGTCTCCTTCCTTCTAACTTTACTTGATCTTCCAGGCATCTTCTTGACCTTTGGTGGCTTCACAGTTGGATTATTTGATGTTGGCCACATTTTCATATTGTTCATTGGCTGAATAAAATGGGCATATGTGCTGAGGTAGGTATCCTTATGATAACACCTATCCACAAAATTTATGGGCTCATATTTCTTGTAATGAAGGGCAGGAACACCATAAGGACAAGGAATGCCCCTAAAATTCCAAGCTCTGCAACTACAACTCCTATTCATAATGTCCACAGTATATTTGAAACCCTTGTGCTCAATCTCATAACCCCTTTTCCCATTTCAAGATAAGTTGCACTGCATTGACTTGTCAATATTTTCTTGGAGAATCTTCAGAGCCATGGGAGAAATGTCAGTGATCCAAGTGTTTGAAAACTGCCTCAACTCACCAATTCTTTTCATCATCTTCACCCTAATCTTCTCAAGCATTATAATGATTGTTTTGAACCTTGCAGAAAGTATCCATGCATTAAACCTCTCTGCCATATTGTTGTCCACAACATCACATTTGTTATTCTCTTCAAAGTACCTTTTGCACCATGTCTCCAAGTTGTACCATAGAAGAGCATCCAAACAATCCCTTCCCAACCTTTTCATTTCTTCTATATACCCCTTCAATTCAACTTCAAATGTGGATTTTGCAGTCCTCCAAAATAGTTTTCTTCTTTCTATCCCTTTCCAGTCCTTGCACTAATTGGCAAGAACATGTCTAGCATATTTTCTGTGTTCAGCCAGTGGCAATAGTTCTTTAACAATAATTTCCAGTCCCTAACAAAGAAAGAAGATAGCACATTAAACTGCCGAACTAAAGAAAAAATATTAGCTAACACTTTTTAAGAATAGAGTCATACCTTTTGCATATCAGTAATGATACTTAGTTGATGCCCTTCTCCAAGCTCAAGGTTATTTATCAATAGTTCTAGAAACCATGCCTAGGTAAACTGATTCTCAACGTCAACAACTGCCCAAGTAATAGGGAGCATTTGATTGTTTCTATTTCTGCAAACAGCCACCAAAAACTGACCTTTGCACACACGTTTGAGGAAACATCCATCCAAACCAATCAACCTCTTAGCACCTCCAAAGAATGCTTTCTTTAAAGCATGAAAGCACACATAAAACCCTTTAAATATTAACTGTCCAGATTCATCAGATTCTCCAACCTGAACAACACAAGTGCTACCTGGATTACTCCTCAAAATCTCATCCATGTAATAGAAAATTCTATCATACTCCACAATGTGATCACCCATAATCTCTTGTAGCACTCTAGACCTAGCTCTTTTCACAGTTGTCCTACCAACATGGATATCCAACTCCTTTCTAATAATCTCTTGCAATATCACAATTCTAATATTTGGCTGCTGAGTTATTCTTTTTTTGTATTTGCTGGCCAAAAACTTTGAGTTGCAAAGATAGTTAAAAGTTGATGTCAAACATATATGGATAGGGTTGTATCTTTTAACTATAAAATCTCCACTAGTTTTATCCTTACTTGCACATAACAACCAAGGACAAGTCTCTTTGCAGCATCTCACTCTTAACCCTGCCAGGCTCATTCGCATATTTTTCAATTTGAATCTTTTCTTGAACTGCATATCTGGTTTCTGCAAGCTTAAATTCCTTTATACTTGAAAAAACCAATCGTAACTCCCAAACAATCTTTTCACAACTTGGATCAAAAACAACTTTATTTGGTTTTTTCTTCCTTCTCACAGGCTTATGCAATACTTGATCAACCTCTTCACCATCTCCCCAACCTACTTCATCATCTAATTCAAAGCTAGAAACTTCATCACCTCTTTGCTTACCAACTAGGCTATTCCTAATACCAATATTTGTCTCATCATACCCTATGTCTGGACCCTCTTCACCAATATGAATTTGTTCAGAAGTTGTACCTCTACTTCTGCTTTAGGACCTATTGAAATGCCTCTTGCTTGCCCTTATATCAACATACTCTTGATGGACATCACTGTCAACCTCACTTTCTTCACTATTATCCCCTTCAGATTCTGAATCATCATCATTTGGATCCTCATCTATGTAAGATCAAGAGGGTTGGAAGGTACAATAAAAGAAGAAGGTTGATAATGAGGGTTAGAACTTTCAACAGAAAGGTTGGAAGTTTCAACAGAAGGGTTTGAAGGAAAAGATGTAAAAGCAGGCTGAATATTAGGTTAGAAGCATCAACCTCATTAAGAGGGTTTAAAGATTCCTCACCTACCCCACTGTCCCTCATATTGTGGACAAACTCCAATTCAAGTGGGGCCTAACAAGGTTCATTGACCCCATGAGAAACATACACCTCAAGTTCATCCTCATTTTTTAACTTGCTGACAATGTCACATTTAATTTCTACCAAAAATCCATCCCACTTAATTAAAAAGTCACACTCTTATGTATATCCTAGATACTTTATGTAGTCTCTTAACTAAAAGTAGGACATCATATCAACATCTCTATCTAGGAACTCAGTCACACTCCCACCATTATAATCAGGCAGGGGACCAAATTCAATTTGGCCCCTATGATACCATCTTAAAGTTACCAAAACAAACGATATAAAAAGATTCCTGCAAAAAGCATGTAACAAACACATTTCAACCACACAAAATCATTAAAAAAAATCCTAAATCTGAACAGTCCAAAGATATAGGAACAAATGATTAACAGTATTATATAAAAAAGACAGAAAATCAGTAAACACACATTTTGATAGTCACAAAATCAGTAAACAAAGTCCTAAGTGTCAACAGTCCTAACATAATACAAACAAAGCCATAACAGTCAAATATAATCACATTCTTTCCTCAAACATTTACTACAAATGTGTTTTCTATACAACCCTAGGTGTAACAAGTATATAGACACGCATTTAGATAGCACGACATAACACTACAAAATCCTAACAGTAGCAAGTACCAAATAGATAGCACAACTTAACAAAATAAATAGATACTAGCACGTTTTTCACTAAAATAAGCACTACCAATGTGTTTTTTCTCAAACATTCACAAATACATGAACAAAAAATACAATCTTTAACAAAAACTGGTTCAATACGAAAAATTCTAACCTGGTAATCTTAAATTCTTCGTTTAATCAACTATTTTCCCCAAGAAATCGACCAACCAAGTTCCTAAATTACCTACACTATGCTGTTAATCATCAGTCGAGAAAGAAAAGAGAGAAAATGAAGAGAGTAAAGTGAGAAATTGCAAGAAAAGAAAAGAAAATGAGGGAAATATCTGATAAAAGGGGGGAGGTGAACGGTTGGGTCAGGTTAAACCCACCCTAGATCCATGATTTAATTTAATTATTTAATTAAAGAAAAAATTGACCAACACGCGCCTAATTTTAGACCAAAGTTGATGACAAAATCGGTCAAAATGGTCTATTTACAACGGTCTGTACAAGTTTTGTGGGGTAATATGTCGCCTGCAAAGTTTAAATGTCTTTTTACAAATTCGGGACAACTTCAATGGTCACTTTATGTCTTTTCTCAAGTAAATTTTTTAATGAAAAATAAAAAATTCAATCAACATCATGCTTTTAAGATTTGTTTGGAAAGCCACCTGGTAATTGAAATTGGTGGAATTACTAGGGTAGTAATTACCAGCCTAGTAATTACACAGCCTAGTAATTATGATGACCTGTTTGTTTGACACAATGTAATTACAGTGTAATTACACGTGTACTGTTTGGTTGCACGAGTGTAATTATATGGTTATATTCAATTTTTAAAATAAAAGTTAATTATCAAAAACTAAAAATTTATATTAGACAAATAAGTGCATTTATAAATGATATTAAATATAATATATATTGTCTTTTGAAATATATTAATTAATAAACATATGTTCTTATAAAAAAATAATTGATTTATATTTTTCAAACTAATATATTTTAATTAAATTAATCATAAAAATATAAAGTATGTGATTTTGAAGAACATCATGAAATTCATGTTTGACAAAAAGATGAATATTATAAATATGATTTCATAAAATTATTAAAACATTTGACAAAAAGGTAATCTATCAATTCTAACAAAAAATTGAATGGCTTGCAATGTGAAATATCAAGTCAATACTATTAAAACAAATAAATTGAAACTAAAAATATAACATAAGTTCAAAATTCAAAATAAATAAATAAAACTCTTATGTCAAGTTTCAACATAACGTAAATATGATTCAAAAGAAAAGAAAAACATAAGTCTATAACCTTATTCAACAATGAATTCTACTTAATTTAAAAATTAGAATACTAACTAAATTATGCTAAATGAAAAAAATAAACATAAAATAAATTAAAAAATAATGAATATGAAAAATTGCACGGAGTTACAAGAAGTAAATGTCGAAAAATGAGAAGGAAATGAAATATAAATAATATAAAATAACCAATATTTTATAAAAAATATTAGAATAATAAAAATAGAAAGAATTTAAAATAATAAAAATTTAAAATAAATTAAAACGAAAAAAAAATAAAAATAGAAATAAAAGGAAGAAACTAAAAAGTAATCAACTTGTAATTACATCATGTAATTATCAGTAATTTACAGCTCTCCCGTGAATTGGAGAGTGTAATTATCCCCTGCCAATTACACCAAATTACCTGCTTACCAAGTAATTACCTAGTCAATCAAATACGTCAGATAGTGTAATTATACCCAATTACATCAAATTTAATTATCCAAACAGGCACTTAAAGTACTAAGGGGTCGTTTGGTACGTAGACTAAATAATTCCAGGATTATAATCCTGAGATTATAATCCAAGACTATTTTATACCATATAGGAGGTGGTATAAAATAATTCCATGATTCATGGGTTATACCAAAACTAAATATGGTATTAACTTTATACCATGTTTGATTGATGGTATAAATTAGTCTCGGAATAAATTTATACCATCAATCAAATATGATATAAATTTTATCCATGGAATAACTTAATATCCCACCTTATACCTCCTACCAAACGACCGCTAATAGATAAATATCAATGGATAGATAAAAGAAAAAAGGACATCTTAGGATTACGAGTCAAAAGAAAATGAAAGTAGAAAGGGTAAAAATTGAAATGGATTCCCTCTAACTATTTACAATAGGGCTTTTACAGAAACTAGACGTTGCTGTCGTTATATGATCCAACATTGTTCAACGTTACACTGCTCCACTGCTCAGTTTTCAGTACACTCTCTTTTTGATATCTTCACCCACTCCTGTCCTTTTTCCTTTCTATTGTTGCCATTGTACTTCTCTCTATCCTCATACCCCTCTCTCCGTTATTTCTTCCTTCATTTCTTGTTTTTTTGTCTTTTAACCATTGTGGGTTTCTCTATAATGGATGCTTCTGAAACCAAGGATGCGCATGTGGTACGTTGTCGTTCTGAAATAGATGATCCCAGTTTGGAGGAGAAGAAGGAAAATGGTTGCGTTAGGGCGGAGATTGACACTTCTGCTCCATTTGAGTCGGTTAAGGAGGCTGCAAGTCGATTTGGTGGAATTGGATTTTGGAAACCTACTCTTCACAAGTCATTTGGGGATTCTTCTGAGGTCTATTTCTTTTCCCTTTTCATTTTTCACCGATCGATTTTTTTTTTTGTTAGGATGGACTTTGTCTAAATTTTTTGTTTTTTCTACCGTAGAAATTACTTTAAAAAATGAACTTCTTTGAGTACGTCTGCAAGGAAACAATGTATTTCTTCTTAAATAGAAAATGTAAATTATTTAGGATGAAATTTGCCAATTATGTTTGCATGTTTCATGAATCTTTTATGCGGTTTTACAGAGACAGGTACAGGCTGTACCTAGTACTCCTTGGCCTTGGTAGATGCAAACCTACTCTCTGTGTAAATAAAGGGATATTTTCTAAGTTACTAATCAGACTAAGCTCACCTCTATTCATTATTATATTGTTAATTGTGTGAAATCAAACACATTGAGGCACATCGAGTTACTCGACTTTGCATCTCCCTTGTAGATTGTCCTAGTGTGTGGAGTTTGAAGATCTTGGTTGCTTTTGATTTCCAAAAGCCAATAGAGGTATTGTTTTTCTGTCAAGGTCTGCCTTTTGCATATTTTTTGCCTAAGTTTGCATAAAACCGTGTTTCCATTTCCATCGGTTAAGGTTTGGGATGATTCATAAGAATGTCTTTAGCTGATGTAACTTTGATTGAAACATGAACATCTACACGTGGAAGTATCAAAAATGCATAATTGTGTGCTGCAATATCTCTACCAAAATCTAAAAAGTAAATGCCAAAATGTTAGTCCTAACTGTATTAATGATGGTCCTTATTCATAGACAATTGAATGAACCTTTCTAGTTCCTAAATTCCCAATACATATCCTAATGTGGTGTCCCTAACTTGCTTGTTTTGTTTCTCATGTTCAATAATAGATTTTACTCACTTGGATGTAGGGTGCTGAAGAGAAGGTTGACATTACAAAAGTGGAAGAACAGGCAGCACAGTTGGAAAAAGATCTCATTGTGAAAGAGAGGGAAACACTTGAGGTCTTAAAAGAACTGGAAAACTCTAAAGTTATGATAGAAGAGCTGAAATCAAAGTTGCAGAAGGAGGCAAATGAGGTCAATGCTACACTAGGTGCTGATAACGAAGCTAAGGATGTACATCTTGCTGATGAGGTAACAGAGAAGGAAAACAGTGAAAACATTGTAAGCAATAATCAGGACACAATCAGTGGTTTGGATCTGTGTCCATCTTCAACTCCAAGTTTTATCTTATTGGAATTAAAACAGGCTAAACTAAACTTGACCAGGACAACTAGTGATCTTGCTGATATTCGAACCACTGTTGCATCATATAACAAGAAAATTGAAAAAGAAAGAATCTTGGTTGAGAAGACCCGACAAAGATTATCTTCAAGTTCCTCAAAGATTTCATCCCTTGAAGAAGAGTTAAATAAAACAAGAGAAAAACTAAAGCTGGTGAAACATGCCAAAGGTGGTTCTTGTGATCCTATCGATTTGACGAGGGAGCTTCAAAGACTGACAGCTGAGACCGAGCAGTTTAAGAAAGTAGGAGAAGCTGCAAAATCAGAAGTATTGAGGGCTATGCCTGAGATTGAACATACAAAGACAAGGATTAAAACAGCAGAGATCAGGTTGGTTGCATCCAAGAAGATGAAAGCAGCAGCTAGAGCTGCTGAAGCTGTTGCTCTTGCTGAAATCAAGGCCCTATCAAGCAGTGAAAACTCGTTTGCAGCTTTACTACAAATGCCTGAGGAAGGGGTAACTCTTACCTTTGAGGAGTATTCATCTCTACTGTCCAAAGCTCAAGACTCACAGGAAGCTAGCAAGCAAAGAGTAGTTGATGCAATGATGCTAGTGGATGAGGCTGATGTGTCTAAAACAGAAATCTTGAAGAAGGTAGAAGAAGCTACAGAAGAAGTTAAAGTTAGTAAGAAGGCATTAGAAGAAACACTGAGCAGAGTGGAGGCTGCAAATGAAGGAAAATTAGCAGTAGAGGAAGCTCTGTGCAAATGGAGGTCTGAAAATGGACAGAGAAGACGTTCAGTACAGAATTCAACCAAGTTTAAAAATCCATCCTCATCTCAGCATAGGAAAGACTCTGTCCTGGTTGATGTCAATGGCCTGACTCTTGTCAATGATGAGTTAAAACCAGTTCTAAAGACAACTCTATCAATTGGCCAAATATTGAACAAGAAGTTGCTTTTGACAGAAGAGTTTGAGAATGGAATTCGGGCTGGAAAAAAAGCTGGAAAGCGCACAGTGTCGCTGGCCCAGATGCTTGGGAAACCCACTGGTGAGTTGCATTTAAGTCGGAAGGATGAGAAAGAGAATGGACTTAGGCATCATCTCCCTGCAAAAAGGAAGAAGTTTGGTTTTGCTACGATCTCTCATCTTGTGACCCAGCATTCTAAGAAAAAGTCGCAGCACACTGCAAGTTTGAGGTGTAGATCAGCTGATTAAAGTATTACCAACTCGGTTTAAACAATGTGAATAACTTATGCAATGACTATCTTGGGTTTTTATCTATTCTAGATCGTGTTAGCTTGGTTTGTAACTTATGTTTGCTTTGACTAATGTATGATTCAGTTTATTTATCCATTTGTGTAGATGAGCTTATTGAATTATTACCATCTTGATTTGTAACCCTGTTATTGATTTGGTCGGGGACTTTCTAGTGGATTATTTAAACTTGATTGTGTCAGCTTGATTTGCAACCTATGTTTGCTATGATATATTTGCTGCTTGTTTTTCAGAAGAATGATATGTTAGCTCGATTTGCAACCTGTGTTTGCTACGATATGATTCAGTTGATTTTATCCCATAAATGTGCATCATGTTCAGTAGGGATTTATATAGTCGAGTTCTGTTAGGAAAAAGTACTACAATATTGAAATTGAATTGGAAGTGAAATTAGTAATCAAATTATCACAATACTGCGTTGTGACAAGCCACTGTCTTGAAAGAGATTTTGGCCCGATCCTAGCCTCAAAAGGCATGAAATATATGTGGTGTAGGCGTACACTTTTATCCTAGACCCAAGGATATGAAATGCAATGCATATTCACCATGTGTAAGAAAACAACATGAACATCATGTCACAAAAACAATCTTAGGTAACCCAGTATTTCGTAACAGAAATATACAAATTGCTATGCGGGGTGATAAGCCACCAGGATATCTATATGTATGCAAATCTCTATGTGGACCGACAAGACCACTATGTCATCTAGAAGCATGTAAATCACTATGGGACCGACAAGACTACCATGATATCTCAAAACACATAACATGAGTATAAAAAATACCAGTACTACAAGAAATATACATATGTACGCAAAATATCACATAACCCGTATGTAATCGCACATCCTCTGTACAGCAACCATAATACCACAATCAAACCGACCACCACAAGAATCCAATAATGACAACACTATATACACCATCTTCTACTCCTCAACTTGACATAGAACCAATATCACTGAATAGGAGTTTTTAACAAGAATAAAACTAACAATAATTTAGAGACATCTAACGACGCTTTGATAGCACGCTAGACTCGATAATCACAAATTTTATAGAACTATGCCCCCCCCCAAAAAGAAATAGCCATTACATAACTCAACGGCCACGTATTGAAACTATCACTAACTTTGTCTACCTGATTTCCTTAGCAAAAACTTATGACTTGTTACAATTCAAAATCCACACAATACAAGGATTAAGGAATTAATGGAGAAATCACGAAACTTAGCTTTGAAAAGGTCACAACGTGCTATTGTTGAAGAAATATATGTATATACATAGAGAAACCAAGAAAACAAAATCATACGCTACAATTTTGCTCTAGTAGTAGTAGAAAATAAAGAGAGTTGTATGCTGAAAATTTTCATCTCAAACCAACATGTGTATTACCAAATGATATAGGCTTTGATATATAAGGATCTGTAGTAGAGGTGGTCAAATCAATCCAAAATAAGGATATAGGTATATATATATATATTGAGGATGAATGGCGGTGAGATTAATTAGACATTTTTTTGCTTGAAAGGGTTTATATATATATAAAGGCTACGGAGCCAAGTCATGTAGGATGCTTGTTCCCGCTACAAGAATAGTACTGTTGCTAGTGCAACTAATAGTAGCGTCTAAAATAGGAGAGTTGATAATACATAGATTATCAAACATAGCAAGATTATTACAAGCTAAAAGATAAAGTTTTCTAGTAGTAGATTTGCCCTCCTTGTCTGCTTGCAAGTAAGCTTGTACCCAAACTTGTGTGGTTAACAAAAACTCCAACTGGTCTGTTGTGGTGGCCCTTTTCACACCCTCAATTGCAAGTACATTGGCCACCATATTACCTTCTCCAAAGCTATGGCATAGTGGAGGATTCCCCAGAACCCTCACGCAGAACCTGCATTTAGAAATTAACTATGTTAGTGAATAAGGGAGGTGATGATTAAGCCATGAAATAATTACGGAAGAGTCAGTCTCTATTTCAGAAATTTGTAGGTTTTTATTAGCTACATTCTTAAGGCCTTTATGCAGGGCTTTGAGTTCCACATGATTATTGTTGATGACAATTGGTTCGCATGTAGTACACTCCGACCCAGTTTCCCTCATTATCGCAAAAAAGGCCCCCTATTCCATGTAACAAGTGTTGGGGTTATAAGATCCATCAAAATTTAATTTAAGCCCATGACCAGTTGGTTGAATCCACTTGACGGAGATAGTGATGGTGTTATCAGTGGTGGAATTTGAGTTAGAATTTGTCAGAATAAACTCCATCTCATGGTAATGAGATGGTCCATAATTTCTCTATTGGTATTTTTATGGATATTGCGGTTTCGGTTAAGTCAGACATGCCCAAGGGCGAAAGAAAAATAGTCTTCCCATTTGATATGGTTGTGATGAAAGTTGGTGGATTTGTTTTTTTACGATGGAGAGGTCATTTGAAGTTGGATTGGGGGGGGGGGGAGGGAGGATGCCATGCCTTTGCATTGGAAGAGAATGTTGGTAAATGGATTCTTCATTCTTTTTGAACACTGGACAAATATTTGACTAGACTATGTTGAGTTTGTGAAGGTAAACCTCGGTCGGTAATCGATCATGACAGATGAGCCATACGAAAAACTTGATTTTGTTAAGTGTATGGAGGTTCCAGATCCACTGCCAATTTACGTCTTCAGAGGTGGGGGGAGGGGGGAGGGGTTATTGTACAAGGGGCAGAGTAGAACTATTATTGAATAGCCCGTTGTTCGGTAGGGGCTATCTGGAGGTGTCAACATTAGAAGCAATGGAGGAGATAGAGATTGATCGAATTCTTTCTATAATGGCTTAGGGGGAGATCAAAAGATATAAGGTTGAGGTTCCATTGACCATTATGAAAGATATCACTAACTTTAACATTAATGTCGGAGATACTAGGAGGCCCACGGATTAAGGATTGGAGATTATTGTGAGGGGGAATCCAATTGAAGGTCCAAATATTGATTAGGGAATCGGTGGAGATGCACCAGATAATACCTTGATTGCAAATCTCCCAACCTTTCTTAATGTTCTCAAGATGAAGGAGCAATTTGTAGTGGGGCGGTGACTATATTTATTAATCAAAATTTTTGCCCAAATCTTGTTTTGATTAGTAAATAAACGCCACACAAGACTTGCTAAAATGGTGTTGTTTTTAGTGGTAGCTTTAATTAAACCAAGTCCTCCATATTTTTTGGGCTTTGTGACTTGGTACCAATTAACATAGTTCATCCTTTTATGGCAAGTTGGTGTGTGGTGTGTGGGGGTGGGGGGTTGTTGAGGAGAACATTGACCAAGTATAAATCTTGTGGATCATTTTCATAGCTTCATATTTCTACTATCAATCAACTATGATTCAATTAGAAACTAGTTTGGGTTTAGAAGATCCATGATTTACATGAAATAGGATCCGATGAGTGATGAATATTCTTTCTTGGTTATATATGGAGTTTTTTTGAGATGTGGTTTCATGGAAATCGATCAGATTTGTACTATTTGAGTGTTGTGAATCATATATGGTGGTGGTCTTTGTATCGTGTGGGTGGGGGACTTTAAATTTTATCAAAGAAAAATTAGTTACCAACCTAACTTAACATTGATTGCTACCCACTTTCCACTTTATAAGTGACCAGCACGTAGACATATATGATAAATATTAATAAATATTATCTCATTACATATGCATTGGGGTATTGTCACGATCCAATTTCTGAGTCATAGTGGCACCTACTATGTCCCACCAGTAGGTAAGCCAAACTGTAGTCCGGAACTACAAGTAATGGGCTAAATGACGGAAGATAAAGAAATTACCAGAAAATAACATATACATAGATAAAATAGGGACCGAGCAAAATAATTTCCCACGACCTAGTAAGGCCGGTACAAGAGCCACTAACCAAAAGAATAAGACTACTAGTAATATAGATATACAAATAGTCTCAAAATGAAAGACTGTCCAAAAATAGGAGAAGGAGAGGGGATCAGGTCCGACCCTGAAAGCTCACCTTATCTCCGAGACCTGTAAGCAGCTGGCTGAAATGTCAACGACGTCGGTAGTACTCGAATATGCACCAAAAAAGATGCAGAAGTGTAGTATGAGTACCAAAACAATGAGTACTCAGTAGGTATCATCAGCCGACTGAGCTATATCATAATAAAAGTATAATAAAAGGAGAGGATGTAAAATAAGTCAAGGGAGAGGGGCAAACCTGAGAACATGCTCTGAGATAGGTAAATAAATAAAGAAACACGTGATGCCGAAATTAAAGTAGTTACTACAACTCAACTAGGCCCCCATAAGCCTAGAGGGTACAAGCAAGAGAAGGCTAATCCAAATCATAAGCCCGATGGATGCAATTAAGGAATATACCATTACCATACTTATGAATCCCTTCCAAACTACAATTCACCGAACTCAAACCGGTACCATAATACCATGAAATAATCCATAGACACCGAAATTAAACCAGATTTCCCTCCTCATAACTCACCACAAGTGCCGGACTCGAACCGGTCTTTAAATGCCATAAATTAATAGAATATGCCGGACTCGAACCGGTCTTTAAACGCCATAAATCAATAGAATATGCCTGATTCGAACTGCTCTTCAAACGCCATAAATCAAGATCATTAACCTAACCCTGAACTAGGTATATGCTATGTAGTCTAAAGCTCAAGATTAAGGGTAATGTCGCGAAAGAAGGCCTCCTAAGTCTACAAGGAGCTAAGAGTGATATCCCAACCCCAAAGCATCAATTTACCTAAGGGAAGGGTAAATGGGTCGATTCTACTTCCGAAACGGCCCTCAAATCGGCCAAATAACCCAACTTTTAATAACTAAGCAACCAATCATAAATTCCAATCCCAAACTAGAATAATATCATACTAATACCATAATTAAGTTCAATCTATAAGTAGGGTAAACCTAGCCTACCTGGACGCCGAAGAAAACTCGATAAAGTCTGCTAAAGTGGGGCCTTTCCCTTCCGAGAAGCCTCTGCATAATGCCATGCTATCAAAAAAAACTCTACTCATCAATACGAGAACAACAATACCCATATTGCATATAAATGCATTGGGTCCAAAATCGAGCCAAAAATCCCATGTGGGGCCCACTTATGGAATCACAAATTTAAAACAGTCAAAACGTTCCTCAAGGCTCAAGGATTATTTACCCTTAATAATGGATAAATTTCGAGTACAATAACATTCAAAATCAACCCATCAATGCACTAGGGTTAAAACCTTAAAACGGGGAAATTACCGATAATTTAAAGAAAACCTACGATAATATGGATGAGGAAACGTTCCCACGCACTCTCCAACTCATCCTGAACACCCACGTATCGAACCTCTCACTCTCTTAGCTCTCTAGAGAATTTGATGGTGTTTAGGACTTGTGGAAAATGAAGAAGTCAGGTTTTGGCATGTATTTATACTGCTAGGGGTCCCTTCTTCGTGAAAGCGGGGACTCCACCGCGAACGCGACCTGGACCAAAAGGACCCTTTGCGAACGCAAAGGCCGGCTCGCCAATACGATGGCCTAAAATCTTGGCCTTCGCAAACGCTGCCAAGGCCTCGCGATTTCAAAGGCCATTCTTGGCCTGCACCAGTTGATGCTGCATCAGTTAAACTTGGCAATTGCCAAGTTTTCGATCGGACCCTCGAGATTTGTTCGAAACCCCATGAATAAAAACGAAATATGCTACCATATCAAATTCGACATTTCAAACTCAATGGCGCAATTGAAATTTCTATTAGGGGTCGTTTCGATGAAATGTGGGTCCTACACCTAAATGACCGTTTTCATCACTTTCCACCCAATAGCCCAAAATGAGTCCGGAAGCCTCGAGACCTGGACCAAGGGCCCCCTATCCTAAAATCAAAGTTTTGGAGCTGTCAAAATTTGCATACGAGGTCGTTTACCTGGAGTTTAGGCACGGTAGCCAAATTTGAAAAACGTCGACTTCAAAACAGGGAATTGGCTTTAAAAACCAAACGAACTGCCCGGTAATTGAACTGTCAACTCCAACGAGGCATAAATGACTTAGGGCAGCTATGGGAAAGCTCTAAACATTGAAATAATGTGGAAATACAGAAAATGACCTGGGTCATTACAATATCCACTACTAAAAGGACTTTCGTCCGCAAAAGTAAAGGGTAAAAATGTGCCTGAAGGCTCAAACAGGTGGGGATACTGGGTCCGCATCTCACTATCGATCTCCCAAGTAGCCTTCTCAACTGGACGGTGTCTCCATTGGACCTTAACCACTGAAATCTCTCTATAGTGCAACCGCCTAACATCCCTGGCTAAAATAAGGACTGGCTCCTCTACGAATGCCAACCTCTCATCTAACTGAACCGAGTCCCACCGAAGCACGTGAGACTCATCCTAGATGTAATGCCACAACATAGAGACATGGAAAACTGGATAAACAGCTGAGAAACCTGAGGGCAAGGCCAATTCATAAGCTACCTCTCCAACTGTCCGAAGTATCTCGATTGGACCAATATACTTGGGGTAGAGCTTAAACTTCCTCCCAAACCTCATCATGCCCTTCATTGGCGATACTCGAAGGAAAACTCGATCACCAACCCCATATCTCAAGGCACGAAGTCTATGATTAGCATAACTCTTCTACCTACTCTAAGTTGTCCTCAACATATTCTAAATCACTCACACCCAATCCAAGGACTCACGAAGCAAGTCAGTACCACGAGGGCTAATCTTTGAAGTCTCAAACCAACCTATCGGAGAACGAAACCACCTACCATATGATACCTCGAATGGTACCATCTTAATGCTTGAATGGTAGCTATTATTATAAGAGAACTCTGCCAAAGCTAAGTGCTGCTCCCACTAACCTCTAAAGTCCATCACGCACACGCAAAACATATCCTTAAGAACCTGAATGGTCCACTTTGACTGACCGTCGGTCTGAGGATGAAATGCGGTGCCAAGATCAATCTGAGTACCCAACTTCTCCTGACAGGTCCTCCAGAAGCAAGAAGTAAAAACTGAGTCTCTATCAGAAATAATGGATATGGGTACTCCATGAAGGCGAACTATCTCTCGAATGTAGATACGGGCTAACCTCTCGGCACTGAAGGAGATTTGAATCAGGATAAAATGAGCCGACTTAGTCAACCGATCCACGATGACCCAAATACTGTCAGAACCACACGAAGAACAAGGTAAACCAATCACAAAGTACATAGTAATCCGCTCCCACTTCCACTCAGGAATGGGTAGCCTCTGAAGCAATCCACCTAGTCACTGATGCTCGACCTTTACCTGCTGACAACAAAGGCAACGACCTACAAAGTTCGCAACATCTCTCTTCATGCCACTCCACCAGTAATGCTGCCTCAAATATCTATACATCTTTACTGTCCTAGGGTGAATAGAATAGCTGGAGCTAGGAGCCTCTCGCAGTATCAACTGAATCAAGTCGCCAACCCTCGAAACACAGATGCGACCCTCAAATCTCAGAATACCCTCTGAATCTAGGGTAGTCCGACTGGACTTACCCTTTACCACCTGATCACGGATGTCACGAAGCCTATTATATTCAAACTAGAGACTTTAAATCTGCTCAAATAGGGTAGACCTAGCCTCGACACTCGCAAGGATCCTCCTGGAGTCCAAAATATCGAGTCAAACCAACAAGTTGGCTAAGAACTGAACGTCCAAACCCAACGGCTGCTCTGAATTTGAAATAGAAGCCAAATTACCCATGCTTACTGCCTTTTGGCTCAAGGCGTCCGCTACCATGTTTGCCTTGCCTGGATTATATAGGATAGAGATATCATAGTCCTTCGGCAACTCAACCTACCTACGCTGCCTAGAATTTAGCTCTCTCTGAGTCATAAGGTACTGAAGACTACGATGGTCTTTGTAGATCTCACAATGAACTCCATACAAGTAGTGCATCCAAATCTTAAGCGCAAAAACCACCGCCGCCAACTCCAAATCATGAGTGGGGTAGTTGAACTCTTGAATCATAAGCTGCCTCAACGGATAAGAAATAACTCGGCCTTGCTGCATCAGAACACAACCCAAACCAACACTAAAAGCATCACAATAAACTGTAAACCCCTTGCCCTCAACAGAAAGGGTTAATATCGGAGCTGAAGTGAGTAAGATCTTGAGCTTCAAAAAGCTCAACTCACAATCCTTGGACCACTGAAACAGAACTTCCTTCCTAGTCAGTCTGGTCATAGGCGATGCGATAGAAGCAAAACCCTCAATAAATCATAGATAGTAACCCACCAAACCAATAAAGCTACAAACCTTAGTCGGAGATGTATGTCTGGCCCAATCACGAATAGCCTCAATCTTTGATGGATCCACCATAATCCCATCCTTAGACACCACGTGCCCTAGGAATGTAATAGAATCGAGCCAAAACTCACACTTTGAGAATTTGACATAAAGTCTATGATTTCTCAAAGTCTGGAGCATAATCCTCAAATGTTGCTCTTGCTCCTCCCCACTCCTCGAATATACAAGAATGTCATCAATGAAAATAATAACAAAGGAGTCCAAATAGGGCCTAAAAACTTGATTCATCAAATCCATAAATACTGCTGGGGTATTGGTCAACCCAAAAGACATCACCAAGAACTCATAATGGCCATATCGTGTCCTGAAGGCTGTCTTAGGGATGTCCTTAGCCCGAATCCTCAACTAATGTTAACCCGATCTCAAGTCAATCTTAGAGAACACTGCCACACCCTGAAACTGGTCAAATAAGTCATCAATACGAGGTATAGGATACCTATTCTTCACTATAACCTTATTCAGCTGCCTATAGTCAATACACAAATGCATAGAGCCATCCTTTTTCTTCACAAAAAAGACAGGAGTACCCCAAGGCAATACGTTAGGCTGAATAAAACCTTACCCAAAAGATCCTGAAGCTGAGAATTCAACTCCTTAAGCTCTGCAAGAGCCATACGGTGAGGTGCCATAAAAATAGGTTGGGTGCCTGGCTTAAGATCAATAGAAAACTCAATATCACTCTCAGGAGAGGCCAGACAGGTTGGTAGGGAAAACAACGACGAATTCACGGATAATAGGAACAGAATCAAGCAAGGGACTCTCAGTACTAACATCACAAATATAAATGAGATAAGACTCGCAACCTCTTGACACCAATCTCCTAGCCTAAACATAAGAAATAATCCTCGTCGGTGCACGGGTAAAAGAACCCTGCCACACAACCGGGGGTATGCCAGGCATGGCTAAGGTAACAGTTTTGGCGAAGCAATCCAAGATCGCATGATAAGGGGATAACCAATCCATGCCCAGAATCACATTAAAGTTCACCATATCTAATACAATATGATCGGTTCGAGTATCAAACTCTCGAACGGTCACCATACATTATCTATAAATTTGATCCACTACTAAAGAATCACCCACAGGCGTAGATACACACAATGGCACAGATAAAGACTCCTAAGACAACTCTAACCGTGGTGTATAATAAGTAGAAATATACGAATGAGTGGATACCATATCAAATAAAGCAATAGTCGGCTGACGGCACACCAAAATCGTACCTATAATAATAACATCTGAATACTCTACCTCCGATCTACCAAGCACAACTTATAAATGACCTCACCGTCCGCTTGGCTGGGCGTCTAACCTACCACCCATCCTACCTGCCTGAGAACCTCTTCTAGAACCAAGGGAACTAAGGGGACCACCCCTACGACCCTGAACACCATCTCTAGCTGGAAGCGGCATTGATTTGATCACCTGAACACTCTGCGTTGTAGGTTGAATTATCCCACGTAGGGGACACTCTCTGGAGAAATGGCCAAACACTCCATAAGTATAACAAGGCCCTGGAATACCACTCGATCCAAAAGATTCGGCTGACCCGAAATAGCCACCACGGCTAGAAGACCCAGAATGTGCATCACTCAGAGACTGGCCATTGCTCTGGCTATAAAATTCACTGAAAATGGACTGATCTCCATCAGAGATCTGAAGTGCTTCCTTAACAGGCCTACTGGACTGACCCTGGTGCCGATATGACTGACGTGGAGGGTACCTACCCTGTGAACCTCTGCCTCTGAAATGTGAACCTCTATGGCTCCCACTGAAACTACCCTGATGATATGGTCTTTTATCGCTGCCCCTTTGGGCCTCGCGATGCATCTCCTCTATAGTCTGGGCATAATAAAAAATCTCAACAAAAGACCTACCAGTAGTAACCAAACTCTGAGTAGCCATGTGAAGAGGAAGTTTCAGTCCGCTAATATAACACTGAATTCTCTCATACTCTGTAGGCAGGATCGCCGTAGCATGTCTGGCCAACTCGTGAAATCATGCCACATACTTGAGAATTGTTATAGAACCCCACTGTAACCCTGTGAAGTGATCTCTCAAGAGCTCATGAAGACTGTGGGGCATATACTTCTTTAAGAAGACCTCGGAGAACTGAGTCCAGGTCAAGGTGGAGATCCAGTTGGTCTAGTCAAATGCATCCTTGCCTGGAACCCCTGTAAACCTTGGAGAAGTCAGTCTCAGAAATCTACCCAACATCTTCTGCTCCTTAACAGACATAGCAGGCTGGACGACCACCAGCTGAGCAACTACCGGCGCTGGGGAACCTGAACTCTGGGTGTTGCAGCTACAGGCTGCGCCCCTACATCTGTACCACTCTGATCCGCAGACTATGCACCATCAGACGGTGCACCACCAACTAATCCCAATAATTGGACCAAGGTATCTCTGAGCAACGACAAAGAAATAAACCTTGGTAGAGCTTGGGCTGCCCCTGGCCCGCCAATGGCTGGGGTGGCTGAACCTGTGGAGTAACCTCTGCCTCGAGAGCAATATTTGGATTTAGAGAAGGCTCTTTATCTGGCCCCCTAGCTGGGGCTGCAGCTCTACCCTGGCTACGGCCCCTAGCAGGTGCCCTAGGAGCGGGTTCGGGGTCACCATCACCCGTTGTCGTAGCTCGTATCCTAGCCATCTAAAAAAGAGTGAAACAACAAGAACCTTAGAAACCAACTCCGACTCGGCGCAAGAAATGAATGAAGAAAGTGAAATCATCCTAAGAATGTCCTACAGCCTCCAAAAGACAAGATATGGACGTCATCGTTCCGATCCGTGGGACTCTATTAGAAACTTGATCTTGTACCAATAATACCAGTGAACCTGGATCTAATACCAATTTGTCACAATCTAATTTCTGAGTCATAATGGCACCTACTATATCCCACCAGTAGGTAAGCCAAATCGTAGCCCGGAAGTACAAGTAACAGGCTAAATGGCGAAAGATAAAGAAATTACTAAAAAATAACATGTACATAGATAAAATAGAAAGGGAGCAAAAGAATATCCCATGACCTAGTAAGGATGGCACAAGAGCCACTAACCAAAAGAATAAGAGTACTAGTAATATCGATATAAAAATAGCCTCAAAATGAAGACTGTCTAAAAATAGGGAAAGGAGAGGGGATCAACTCCACTGAAAGCTCACCCTATCTCCGAGACATGTAAGCAGCTGGCTGGAATGTCAATGACATCGGCTAGTACTCGAATCTGCACCAGAAAAGATGCAAAAGTGTAGTATGAGTACCAAAACAACGGGTACTCAATAGGTATCATTAGTCGACTGAGCTAAATCATAATAAAAGACGAGGATGTAAAATAAGTCAAGGGAGAGGGGAAAACCTGAGAACATGCTCTGAGATAGGTAGATAAATAAAGAAACATGCGATGCCGAAATTAAAGTAGTTACTACAACCCAACTAGGCCCCCATAAGGCTAGAGGCTACAAGCAAGAGAAGGATAATCCAAATGAACACCTATAAGCCCAATGGATGCAATCAAGGATTATACCATTACCATACTTATGAATACCTTCCAAACCATAACTTACCAGAATCAAACCGGTACCATAATACCATGAAATAAACCATAGACACCGGACTTGAATTGGATTTCCCTCCTCATAATTCACCACAAGTGCCGAACTCGAACAGGTCTTTAAATGCCATAAATCAATAGAATATGCCAAACTCGAACCGATCTTTAAAAGCTATAAATCAATAGAATATGCCGGACTCGAACTGGTCTTCAAACGCCATAAATCAAGATCATTAACCTAGCCCCGAACTAGGTATATGCTATGTAGTCTAAGGCTCAAGATTAAGGGTAATGTAGAAAAAGAAGGCCTCCTAAGTCTACAAGGAGCTAAGAGCGATAACCCAACCCTAAAGCATCAATTTACGTAAGAGAAGGGTAAATGAGTTGATTCTACCTCCGAAACGACCCTCAAATCGGCCAAATAACCCAACTTTTAATAGCTAAGTAACCAACCGTAAATTCCAACCCCAAACTATAATAATATCATACTAATACCATAATTAAGCTCAATCTATAAGTAGGGTAATCCTAGCCTACCTGGACGCCTAAGAAAGCTCAATAAAGTCCGCTAAAGTGGGGCCTTTCTTTTCCTAGAAGCCTCTGCACGATGCCACACTATAAAAAAACAATCTAATTATCAATACAAGAACAAAAATACCCATATTGCATATAAATGAGTCTGGTCCAAAATCGAGCCGAAAATCCCATATGGGGCTCGCTTACGTAATCACAAATTTAAAATTGTCTAAACGTCCCTCAAGGCTCAAGGATCATTTATCCTCAATAATGGATAAATTCCAAGCACTATAACATTCAAAAGCAACCCATCAATGCTCTAGGTTTAAAACTTTAGAACGGGGAAATTACTGATAAATTAAAGAAAACTTATGATAATATTGATGAGGAACGTTCCCACGCACTCTCTAACTCACCCTGAACACCCATGTATCAACCCTCTCACTCTCTTAGATCTCTAGAGCATTTAATGGTGTTTAGGACTTGTGGAAAATAAAGAAATCGGGTTTTGGCATGTATTTATACTGCTAGGGGCTCCTTCTTCGGGAATGCGGGGACCCCACCGCGAACGTGACCTAGACTAGAAGGACCCTTCGTGAACATGAAGGCCGGCTGCAAACGCGATGACCTAAAAGCTTGGCCTTCGCGAATGCGGCCAAGGCCTCGCGAATGCGAAGGCCATTCTTGGCCTACACCAGCTGATGCTGCATTAGCTAAACTTGGCAATTGCCAAGTTTTCGATCAGACCCTCGAGATTCATTTGGAACCCCGTAAATGAAAACGAACTATGCTACCCTATTAAATTCAACATTTTGGACTCAACAGCGTAATCAAAATTTCCATCCGGAGTTGTTTCATTGAAATGTGGGTTCCATACCCAAATGGTCGTTTTCATCACTTTCCACCCAATATCCAAAAATGAGTTTGAAAGCCTCGGAACCCTGACCAATGGTTTTACTAGCCTAAAATCAACATTACGGAGTTGATGGAACTGTCAAAATTGGTATACGAGGTCGTTTACCTGGAATTTAGCCCCGGTAGCCAAATTTGAAAAGCTTCGACTTCAAAATAGGTAATGGCTCTAAAAACCAAACTAACAGCCCGGTAACCGAACTGTCAGCTCCAGTGAGTCATAAATAACTTGGGGCAGCTATGGGAAAGCTCTAAATATCAAAATAATATGAAAATGCAGAAAATGACCTGAAGGGTCATCACAGGTATTTCAGAGGTTTGTGGTAACATAAATTTAAATTTTTAAATATACTACAATTACTAATAAATTATTTCAAATTAAGCCTACCTCACTAACAAAAAAAAGACCTTTTGTGGAAATTAAGTTGCGGCAATAAAATAATTACCAGCAATTTATTCAGAAGAGTTAAAATTTAGCGGCAATTGGGTATATTTGCCGAGAATAAATAATTTTTTGCAATTAAGAAGTATAGACGCTAAGCTTACCCTTTAGTATAATTCCCTCAATTATACTTTTCAGCCAAGAAAACTTATACCCAGAGATCAACCCAAATTTCCTCTTCTGTAGCATCACTATCTCAAGCTATTCATCGTCTCCTTCTCCGACGAGTTCATTATCCATTTCTCCATGGACATCAGATCTAAATCCTTCGGTAAATGGAATTTCACCTACACATGAGATCGTCGGTGGTAATATGGACGAAATGTAACTTAAGACAACGTTGGCTGATTCAACAACTTAACAAAATTTGGATTTAATGGATCTTGCATTTTTGATAACTTTTGTGAAGAAAAAAGATTTGTGTATTAAGAAATGAAGTTAAAGAAGAAGATTGGTATAGTTGAAGAAGCGGTTAATGTTGGTAAGTTTTCTTCATTTTCCATCCTCCGTAGTTCTCAATTCAATTGTTAGAGTTTTTTGTTCTCGAAGTTCCTGAAATTGCGCACCATATTCTCGGATGATATCTTAGTTTTTCTATTAATTATTCCATGTCGACGAACATTCAATCATCCATGATCCCTTCACCATCACCATGGTACCCAATCATAGCTCATCTCTCATATCTATATTTTCTTATCTATCACTTTATCAACATAAGCCTTACTATCAATGTTAAAATATAATTTATAAAACTCTTTGTACATAAACAAATGTATCATAACTAAACAATTTTTATAAATATTTAAGATGTCTTAGGAAGGCAATAAAAATAAAACTTTTTACCAAATTTTAATTTTAATCAAATATTTCTAAACATGCGGTATTAGTAAAATTCTCAAATTTAGGTTCGTTCCTTTGATACGGGGTGAAGGACAACGTTAAACACCTGGGTGTTACATCCTTCCCCCTTAGGAACATTCATCCTCAAATGTTAAATAGAATGCACAAGTTAGGCTAGGAATTTCTCAAATTTTCGATAAAATCTCACTGATACACAGGACTATGCCACACCTACATAGTAGCCCAGGAAATAAGCTACTTGCCTCAAAAGTCCACTATCAATTACTAGATATTCATGGGGCCCCATACGACCATCGACGACATAGATTCATAATAGGAACTGATACTTAACTTAACACAAGCAACTACATCCTTGGAAGTGCTAGGACGTTTCGAATCAAAATATACATTTTGATAAGGGGTGACGATTGTGAATCTTTAAAATGTTTTCAATAACTCAACTCTTAAAATTCATCTCTACAACACGATCTGGATGATGAAAAAATGGTAACCAATCTTAAATGACCTGTAGCCTCATGATTATACATGTGACGCACAACATACCCATAAGAAAGACTATACTACCTACGACTTGTAGACTTTCTAGGACATGACTGTGATCTGATACCATGTTTGTCACGCCTTAAACTTGGAGAGGTGCAATTAACACTCGGTGTCTTAGTTGACTGAGCGAACGAACAAATACCCAACTAAATAACATAACTCTAACAAGTCGAGACCGAAGAGGCCCGAATGTCACTGTTTAGTCTTAATACAAAAGCAGCACAATAACAAAGCTTACTAATATGGTCTCTTTTAACCACTAATTGCCATAAGGCAGTCCATCACATAAATATATAAATGAGGTTGAAAAGTTCAAAAATTGAGAATAATATGATCAATGAGGACAAAAATGACTCATACACCCATAACAAATGTCTAGAAACCTCTAAGAAGAAGAGAAACTAAAAACTAATCAGGACATGGCCTGACATACCCATCAGCAACACAAAGCAAAAGAGGACTCCAGACTGAACAACTCCAAAAAGAAAAAAGCATACTAATCTTCAGCTGATCTCAACCACATGCAACAAGGATACCGTCTGCCATAATGTATGCTAGATCCTATAGATTGGCGACAAAGAGCATCTTCCACAATATTTGCTTTACTTGGGTGGTAGAGAATATCAACATCATATTCTTTCAGCAGTTCTACCCACCTCATCTATCTCATATTTTACTCTCTTTCCTTAAATATTTATTGAAGGATCTTATGATCAGTAAATAAATCAACATGAACCCATACAAATAATATCGCCACATCTTCAGTGCAAATACAACTGCAACAAATTTTAGATCATTTGTTTGATAGTTTTGCTCGTGTTTTTTTAATTGACATAAGCCATATGTTATCACCTTACATGCTACATCAATACACAATATAGACCAATGCCCAAAGCATCAATAAATAGCATACCCTTTTGTACCTTTTAGAAGTGTCAGTATGGGTGTCGTAGTTAACCGTCTTTCAACTCTTGGAAACTCTATTCACACTTCTTTGACCACTAAATTTTTTTAAACTTTTGGGTTAATTTTGTTAACGGAGCATCTATAGAAGAGAATTCTTCAATGAAAATTCTATAATAACCTGCTAGCCCAAAGAAACTACGTACCTCTATGGGATTAGTGGGCCTAGGCCAACTTTTTACAGCCTCAATCTTCTTAAAGTCCACTCTCATGCGCTCACTAGAGACCACATGTCTAAGAAAAGCTACAGAGTCTAACCAGAACTCACATTTGGAAAATTTGACATATATCTAATGGTCTTTAAGCATCTACAATACTGCTCTGAGGTGATTGGTGTGGTCTGCCTCACCATATTAATATATAAGAATGTCCTCTATGAATACAATCACAAATAGATATAGAAAGGGCTTGAAGTGTCTATTCATCAAGTTCATAAAAGATACAGGAGCATTAGTTGAATAAAAGGACATAACAAGAAATTCAAAGTGCCCCTACCTAATCTAGAAAGATGTCTACATAAAATTGGCTTCTCTAATCTTCAGTTGATGATATCTAAACCGTAAATCAATTTTTGAAAAGCACTTAGCGCCATGTAACTGATCAATTAGATCACCTATTTAGAGAAGTGGATACTTATTCTTTATAATAACTTTGTTCAGTTGCCAATAATCTATACACATGCACAATAAACAATCTATCTTTTGTACAAATAGCATAGGTGCACCCCGTCGTGATATATTGGGCTGGATGAATCCCTTATCCAGCCGATCTTTGAGTTGTTATTTCATCTCTATTAGGGCCATTATATAAGGTGAAATTGTTATAGGTTGTCTACCAAATCTACATCAATACCAAAATCAATCTCTCTATCTGGAAGAAATCCTAGAAGATCCTCAACGAATACCTCTGGATATTCATTTACAATTGGAAAAGATTGAAGAGTTGGTGTCTTTTTCTTAACATCAAGATACCTTACTTTGACTAGGTAATATAAACACCTCTTGCAAATTAGCTTCCTAGCATTACTATAAAATAAACCCACCTGTAGGTATCATGACAATACTATTCCATTTTAGGATAAATTACCCAGAAAGTGAAATCGAGCAATCATAGCCCGATAATCAACCATGGCTTACCAAGATGATAACCAATCCATGGCCATAATGACATCAAAATCTACTATATCTAGATTAATTTATAGTGCATCAACCACATATTGTCACTCTGCAACTATTACAGACTCGTCAAACAAAAACTGAGTCTCCAACTAGAGTCGATACTATAAATTGCTCATGTAATAATTATGGTCCTACTCCAAACTTGTTTGAAATGAATGGATTAAAATATGATAGAGTAATCCCTGGATATACCAATGCATAAACATTGTGAGAAGATATATAAGATACCTATGACTATATCTTGTGATGCCTCTGAATTCTTTCAACCAGCTAGATTCAAACACTCTCCTATTCTAGAAGCTTTACCTCTGCCCTACCCTGTTAACTGTGCTCTACTCTCTCTCTCCCTCTCTCAGTATCTCTCTTTCTAATCTTAAGAAAATTTTGTATTATATGACTAGAGACTCTGCACCAATAACAAGCATTAAAGCCTAGTTAAAACTCACCAGGGTGTGATCCACCACACTGACTACAATGGGTCCTAGGTGGTAACCAGTGACCCAATCCTTTTGGCTTCGCTCAAACCTTGGCCTCTGGAACTAGGAGGGAGCTCAGGAAGTGGAATGGGATGCTTGTAGTGGTGGCCTTTGTGTACCTTTACTGGAAGATGCTCTATCACTGCCCTAATAAACGTTGTATTTTCTGGACTTCTTACTCTGATCCTACTCATACTTGGCTCTGATTTTCTATTGGAGCTCTTTTGTCTGATGTGAAAATATCATTATATGAGCAAACTCATTTCTTTAACCAATTCCACAATAGAGCCAGGTCATATCATTTAAAAGTTAAGACCATTCACAAATCGATGTATCCTAGCATGTGTAGTACTGACAATCTCTTGTACAAATCTAGCTTCTACTTATGTGCCAAAAATTCTTCAGTCTTTGTATCTCAAATCTTATGGGGAAATGAATGATCCAAAAAGGCCTCTATAAAGTCCTTCTAAGCTAATGAAGGTGTATCTTCTTTTATGGTCTTTTCATATGTCATATCGGGATGTAGCTACATCTTTAAGTTGATACATTGCTAACTCAACTAGCTATGTCTCAAATATATGAATGTCTCTGAGTATTATCTGAATCTCATCAATAAATCTATGTGGATCCTCAGTTAATTTAGATCCCCGTGAAAATTAGAGGGCCCGTATGCAAGAACTCTTAAACAATAGAACTAAATGCCTCTCCCTATGAATATATAATAGGGTGCTTCTTACTGTCACTAGGACTGAGCATGTACTATCTGGGTGAGAAAACAAATTACTTCGTTGATATCCTAGTCTGAGGGTTCAGACGGATGGACTAGAGGCATAGAGGCTCTTGTAGGCCCTTCTGCTTGTTGTGTCTGAGGGTCTGGGATATGATATCTAATTGTGCCACTTTGGGCCTCTATTTGATCCTCAACAACATGTGGCTATGTACTGGGCCCTACCTCTGGGATGTGGTGAATTTTGGACTAGTATGAGTCATTTTCTTTGCAGGCATCTCTATAGATAAAGAGTAAAGCTCGACCCAAAACCAATTTCCTATAACTTTTCTCTATCACATAATCTAGAACATGAAATAAGGTGATATTAAAAATGTCTAAGAAGACCCCAACAAATAAATGTGGGGCGCAACACATTCATATATAAGGATATATTAGACATGACTTCGTAGAAAATTCCCAGGGACACTTGAACCTACGCTCTAATACCAAATTTGTCACACCTCTAATCTGGATGGGGTTGACAAGTACCATGTGAACATATATGCTATACAAATAATCTACGAGATATGATATATCAAAGATCTATGTTCTAATACCAACAAATAAGGATGAAACATGCATATACCATGGCCTATGATGAACTTATACAAAACGATCATACTAAAGTGTCTCATGAAGCCTCTGAAATTGTAAGAACTATGAATCTATCAAGTGGTCGGTGTCACGGCCCAAATGGTTGTGAGTGGCACCCACACTAATCCTCTGGTGGGAGAACTATCTAACCCAAGCCTTAACCAAACACTTAGTCATTTTTAGGACAATATAAACATGAAACCAACTCTACTCATAAATTCTCCAAAACCAATAAGTAAATATGTGTGGAAATATGAACAACTCTCTATTAGAATCCCCAAGACTCGAACATAATCGTACAAGAACTCTTTATCAAAACATATCTAAGAATATCTCAAAAACTAATAAATAATGAAAGTCTCATTATCCAAAAAAGGACAAGAACCCAAATTATGATCCATGGCAGCCTGGAGATGGAGTGCTCACTCTTCGATCGAGATCAGCTGTTAAAGATAGTGATAAGGGAGAGTCTGAGTCTCTGGAACACTTTCTGTACTTAACCAATGAAGAGCACATGGTAGTATCAATAAAAATCACCATGTACTGGTAGGTATGATAGGCCAAATCAACTTAATAGCATGTATGCACATAAACCAAATAACAAGTAGACAGACATCACCACATATCTAGAAAATCAATGAATCAACAAGTATATCAATGATAGACCAAACAATGCCAATAGACAAGTCACCTAATTATCAACAACATCAACCATATCATAAACAACCAAGAATTCAATAGTCATAACATAAGGGGAAATTGTGTCCATATCAACTCACAATTAGAATACCATTAGTTTATTATTAACTTATCAAGCCATACTATCTCTCAAAATCACACCTTTTTGTAAATACATGCTAAGGAACTTATTTCTGCCTATATAGCCATGACACGTAGGGAACAATATATGTCCATGTAACGTACCGCCATGGTACCCAATCCTCCATAATAATAGGAATATCAGTATCCATATCCATACACGTGCGACACCCATTCCTCCGTAATATATATACATGTATTGTATTAATTTCACTATCTCTCAGGATGTATCACAGTGTACTAAATTTACAAGTACACTTACAAACATAATTCTTTTCAATCAAGTTTGGTATTCAATAAACTTATTCTTTCAAGCATGAACAACCAAATCATTAATCACAAGCATGTACGAAGACCAATCAACACATATCCAATTTCGAAACATACATACAATAAAATTGAGCCTAAACTCCAATTAAACAGTAACGTACCTCAACCAAAGAACCCAACTAAAAGCTAGTCCGTAAGAGCCTTGCCTTCCTCAATGTTTCAGAACATTCAAAGTCTAAAAACAAATAATGTAAGAGTAACTAATCACTTACACTTCAATTATAAGCCTTAGGGATTATACCCCATTAATTTTACCCTTTTTATAGCCTAACCCTTTACATAAGACTTTTTCAACCATTAATTCACCCCAAATCCCCATAATTCATGTCCAAGGGGAGTAATTTTACGCTAGGAAGTGATTATTAGCAACCTAGAATCATTCTTAGTCAATTTCATACATACCCATAGGTTATTCCTACCAATTCATGAACTAGGGCCTAAATTCAAGAAATTCACCAAACCCCCCCTTTTTAATGATTCTACAATGTGAATGAATCAAATATTGTTAAAAGGGATAATGAACTTACCTTTACATAGGAAATTGCCCTAGCTAGGTGGAAAATTGCCTCTCTCAAGTCTAAGCACGAATCCTTGGTGGTTTGGGAAATAAAATTCTAAAAAATGGACTTGGATCATTAAAACTGCTCGATGATCGCTGCAGAAGGAACTTGACCACTACAACAGTTCATCTACAATGGACTAGTGGCCCACTATGACAGTCTTTGGCAATTTCTTGTAGGCCATTAAAGTAGTTGGACAACTGCCACAACAACCTCACCGCTGTGGTGGATTGCCTGCAGTAGCGGTCCTTAAATAGAAACTTAGGGGAGATTCAGTAGTTCCCCTATTTTGCAACACACACCTGGACTTTTGACAACACAGATTAATCCCAATGCGGAAACCTCAAGAACCAAAGTTCTACAAATCCATTTGTTATTCTGAAAGTTTCTACAGACAACTATGCCCTTGACTATCATATAATAAACTCAAAACTAAAATGCTATGCCACAAGACACAAAGGATCTCTAAACCATACAACACCAATTTTTTTTTTTTTTTTAGAAACCACCATAGCTTAAGATTTCAACAACTCTCACCTTAGGCAAAACTCTACTCGGGGAAATACACCCTAACAAATTCTATAATAATGGGATAGGTTGTTACATCAGATACCAATTAAACAACTATTCATTCTTAAACAGTAACAAGAAAGAAAAGGGGAAATACATCAAACCAACCTATAGGAGTTTCTCATGGGTGAGATACATCAAACCAACCTTCATGGGTGAGATACATCTCTTACTTTCTCATCTATGTACTCTTTTTGCCTGCTTTGAGCCGCTAGAAGTTTCTCTTGGATAAACTTTACTTTTTCTATTGAGTTCCTCAGAATATTAGTACCCCACGATCTCACCTCAAATACATCAAACCAACCTATAGGAGATCTACAACTCTTTCCATACATAGCCTTAAATAGTCCCATATCAATGCTTGAATGGTAGCTATTACTATATGCAAACTCTACCAAAGGTAGATATTAGTCCTAATGACCTCCGAAACACATCATACACACACGAAGCATGTCCCACGACACCTAGATCATTCACTCAAATTGCTCATCTGTCTGAGGGGGAAAAGTTGTACTAAAGTCCAACCTAGTACCCAAATCCTCATGCAACTTCTCCCAAAAGTTAGAGGTAAACTGAGTACCTGTCACGATCTGAGCCTACACCATGGATGTAACATGATTCTTAGAGCTACAAGTCACCCCAAGTCAATCCATGGTCTGTCATAAAACTAATAATACTAAAGTTAGATAAAATACTGAATGCGGAAGCTAACTAATTTAATAACAAAGTGTTGCAATAACTTAAATAATAACTAGTCTAAAAACAAACTAAAAGATGAAAAATCTAGTATCTATGTGAAAGCCTCTACTAAAGGACGAGCTGCTGGGACAAGTTCCCAGCTAACTCTAATTGTCTGAAACTGAAATAATAAACTAAAAAAGAATACTGAAGTCTTATCCTCGAATGATGAGGACTCACCATTGTCTGTTGCTGAGGAGGTACTAAAATGTACTAATCACAGGTCTGGTGCTGTACGCCAAAACCTATATCATAAGATGATACAACACAAAAGAAAGTATGCACTCAATACTTTGAATGTAATGAGTATGTGAGCTATGCAATTATAAATAACTAAGCATTCTAACGAATACTGATATATTGAACTAAAATGCAAGATTGAATGCATAAATTGAACTGAAGTACAATGACCCTATTAAAAATGCATATAAGCTGATAAGAAAGGAGAAATATAATAATCTTAGTTTAAAATAAATGAACTGAATAGAGAGTTATGTACAAATGCTAAGTATGAATCTGTAACTATGGAAGAGTATGTTAACCAACACACCTCATCTGAGCTAAATAAGGTCAACCCTATAAACCTAGTTGGGAGGGTGTTCTATACCTTTCTAAGGTTAAAAAAACCTAACTAACGTGGATCCACTGACTGATGTCTATTGGACTAACGTATCAACCTTAACTGGCAGGTGACCCTCAATAACCTATACCGATAACATAGTTCTAGGACTTGGGGACTTCTATCAAAAGTGTCAGCCTCTACTAATGGGTGAACCTTCATCCCTGCGTCCGCTCAGTGCTAATCACTACCGCCAAACTGATTGACTGATAACTCATAAAACTGATATACAAAAATTGGGTCAAAATTACTTTATCTGAAAGTATCATGAAAGTCTGAATAACTTAGATTAGACTTTACGTCTATAAGCTAAAGCTAACTAGGTTTTTAATGCTAAATTAACCAATTTTGAGTATCGTGTGTTTATAACATGCCAAGATTTTCTAAAGGAAAACCAATTAAATTGAAAATACTATAAAGTCATGATCAGTAACAAATCATGGAGGTTCTATATCATGTAAGACTTCAAAACTACAATAAAATGTGTAATCATTATCTTAAGATCATAAGAGTACTAAAATCAAAGGAAATTTTAAAATTGGATAAGAACCTTAAAATTGCAATGTCTGTATTTGATATTTTCTAAAAGCTTTTTGGGACACATGGGTAAAAGGATTCCCTTTGCTGAAATCCCACATATCTGGAAGAAGAGTTCTTGCTAAGAACTTGAGAGATTCTAAAATTTGAGATGGAACCCTAGTTTGCTTTGAGAGAAAAGGAAGAACCTTTTGATTCCTTCATTATAGTTTAGGAGAAGTGAATAAGGGATTAAATGCTAAAACCCCTTTAATTCTCCCCTAAAAGAATCATAAATGGCCTAGTTTTGGTAGTTAAAATAGTGGAAAATACAAAAATATTTCAAATAAAATATAATCATTTCTGTTGTATCGAGTCGTCACGGGTCACATGACGAGTTGTCATATTTGATAATGACTCATCATTGGACATGTTGTGACTGGGCACTGTTGCTGGGTCAGGGTACGACTAGGATACAATGACTCATTTTCACAGACGATGAGTTGTTGTGTAGACTCATTGCTTCTGGACCCAAAATGTCAACTCTCGTGTCCTCGTCAGGATGAGTGACTTGATGGGTCATCTGAGGTGAGAACAACTTGTCGTCACTGAATTGTTGTTATTAGGAGGAAAATTTAAGTTTTAGGGCTTTGGTTTGGGCTGCTCAAAATGAGTCACAGACGGCTCCTTAGGACTGACAGCAACTCGTCGTCACTGAGTAGAAAAATAGTCCTTTAGTACCTTTGGCTAAACACTCAGGATGGGTCACCTAATGAGTCATTGGTACTGACCACGACTCATTGTGTGAGTTGTTCTATGAAAATTTATTACGATTTCAACTAGTTTTCTATGCAAGTCTAAAATATGATCTTAAGGACTTTTGGGGTGTTATAATATTTTCTCTTTGGGAACATTCATCCTCAAATGAAGACTAACTAGGCTGAAAGATGAGGAAGGAGCTACAATCCAAAAATTAAGTTCTAAAGGCTGATTACTATCTAGATAACTAATATTCTGATTGAGATATAAGCTGAACTAAATGCATGAAGCATAAATGCATACTATGATATGAAAACAACTGATGGACATGAAACCGGGAGGAATACTAAGGAGGAAACTGTTACCTCAAGCTGGAACTGAATTTGAAGGGAAAAGATGAGAGTACTTGGTCATTATTTATGCTTCTTCTTCCCAAGTAGCTCCCTCTACTAGCTGATTCCTCCATTGAAATTTTACTGAAGCGACTTCCTTGTTCCTCAACATACGGACCTGACGGTCAAGAATCTTAATTGGGACCTCTTCATAAGAGATACTATCTTTCACATTCACACTCTCTAACGGCTCAACTAAAGCTAGATCATTAATGCATTTCTTCAATAGAGACATATGGAAAACTGGATACACTGATGCTAAATTTGTAGGCAACTTTAACTTATAAGCCACATTATCAGTACGCCTCAATAGCTTATAAGGACCAACATATCTGGGACTGAGTTTCCCCTTCTTGCCAAACCTCATCACCCATTTCACGAGTGAAATTTTCAAGTAAACCTAATCATCAATTGCAAAATCAATCTCTCTTCTCCTTATATCTGCATAGAATTTCTGTTAACTCTGAGCTGTTTTCAGCCTTTCTCTAATTAGCTGAAATTTCTCCATAGCCTCATAAACTGAATCAGACCCTATCAAAGTAGCTTTACCAACTTCAAAATAGCCAATAAGTGATCTATACCTCCTACTAGAAAGCACCTCAAACAGATCCATCTGAATACTGAAGTGATGATTGTTATTATAAGTAAACTCAATTAAGGGAGTGATCATCCCATCTACCTTTAAAGTTTATCACTCAAGCTCTCAACATGTCCTCTAAGGTCTGAATGGTGGTACCTGGCCATTTGTCTTCAGGTAAAAAGGTGTACGGAGATAAACTTGGGTACCAAGACCCTTCTGAATGGACTAAAACTGCAAAGTAAATTGAGTTCCCCTATCCAAAATGATAGTCAATGGGACTCCATGCAACTTGAACAACTCTCTAAGATAGAGTCTAGCATAATCCTCGACTGAATCTATAGTGTTAACTGGCAGAAAATATGTGGACTTAGTCATCCGGTCCACAATAACCCATATCAAATCTTGCTATTGATGAGTATGAGGTAACCATATAATAAAGACCATATTAATCTCTTCCCACTTCCAAGTAGGAATACGAATAATCTGAGTCATACCACATGGTATCTAGTGGTCAACCTTAACCTACTGGCAATTTGGACACTTAGCCATAAATTCTGTGATATCCTTCTTCATGCCATTCCACCAATAGACTTCCCGTAGGTCACAGTATATATTAGTGGCTCCTGGGTGAATGAAATACCAAGAACTGTGAGCTTCTATCAACATCCTTTATCTCAAGTCATCTATATCTGGAACACATAATTGGCCTTGACAATGAAGAACACCATATCCCCCTTTGGAGATAACCTCAACTTTATGATCTTGAACTGCTTCCTTTAACTTAAGCAAAATAGAATCGCTAACCCTCTTTTCCTTCACCTCTACCACTAAAGAAGATTCTGAACCATTCTAAATGATGACACTACCTTCGGCTGAGTAAACCAACGAACTCCAAATCTAGAAAGTCTAGGAACATCATAAACCAATTTTTTCCTTTCATCCTCTACATGAGTGAAACTATCCATAGAAAGTCTTCTAAGAGCATCAACCACTACATTGGCCTGACTAGGATGGTACAAGATACTCATATCATAATCTTTCAATAACTCTAGCCATCTTGTTTGATGAAAGTTTAGATCTTTTCTGACTGAACACATACTGAAGGCTCTTACGATCAGTGAATACATCCATATGAACTCCATATAAATAGTGCCTCCAAATCTTTAAGGCAAAAACTATAGTTGCCAACTCAAGATCATGAGTCGGGTGTTCTTCTCATGGAGTTTGAGCTATTGAGAGGCATAAGCTATAACCTTACCATAAAAATAACCTAGGACAACTCTGAAGGCATTATAATTAACAATAAATGCATCTGAACCCTCTGGTAGAGTTAAAACTGGAGTAAAAGTGAGTCGAGTCTTCAACTCTTGAAAACTCTTCTCGCAAGCATCAGACCACTAAAATTTGACTTTTTTGAGTCAATCTAGACATAGGAGAAGCAATCGATGAAAATTCTTCAACAAACCATCAGTAGTAACTCGCTAAACCCAAGAAACTTCTAATGTCTAATGGAAAAATAGGTCTAGGCCAGTTCCTGACTGCTTTAGTCTTTAGAGGATCAACCTGATTGCCCTCACCAAAAAGGATGTGACCAAGGAATCCTACTAATTTTAACCAAAATTCACACTTACTTAACTTAGTGAATAACTGGCAATCTTTGATAGTCTGCAAGACAATCCTCAAATGGTCTGCATGTTCAGCCTTACTCTGAGAATAAATGAGGATGTCATCTATAAAGATAATAATGAACATGTCCAAGTACTGCTTGAATGCTTTGTTCATCAAGTCCATAAAAGCTACAGGGTCATTTGTTAGTCCAAAATACATAATAACAAATTCTTAGTGACCATATTACATTCTGAAGATAGTCTTCAGAATGTCACATTCTCTGACTCTAAGATGATGATAGCCGAATCTGAGGTCTATATTTGAAAAGAAAATGGAACCCAAAAGATGGTCGAACAAGTCTTCAATCATAGGAATGGGATACTTATTCTTGATTGTGACTTTGTTCAACTAAAGGTAGTCAATGCAAATTCAGAGGGAACCGTCTTTCTTATGCACGAAGAGTATAGAAGCACCCAATGGAGAGATACTGAGTCTGATGAAATCTTTGTCTAAGAGGTCTTTTAACTGTTACTTCAATTCCTTATGCTTTCCTGGAGCCATTCTGTAAGGAGGAATTGAGATAGGCTGGGTATCTGGAAAAAAGTCTATTCCAAAGTCTATCTCCTGCTTAAAAGGAAATCCTAGCAGATCTTCCAAAAACATTTCTTGAAATTCACTCACAACTACAACTAAGGGGTTTTGAACTTGGATCTTTGACCTGAATTAGATGGTAGATACAACCTTTAGAAATCATCTTTTTGGCCTTAAGGTAAGAGACAAACTGATCTATAGGTGCTGAAGTACTACCATTCCATTCTAAGACTGATTCATTTGGAAATTGAAACTTAACAACTCTGTTTCTATAGTCGAGGCATAACAGTAATGTAGCCAATCTATGCCAAGAATGACATCAAAATCAGTCATCTCTAATTCTACTATATAAACTATAGTGATTTTGAAGAAAACTATGACTGGGTAATTTTTGTATACCCGTTTAACTATAACTGATCCACCAGCAGGAGTAGAGACTGAGAAGGTTCTAAAAGGGGCTTGAGATTGACACCAAAATCTATTATAATATAAGGAGTCACAAAGGAAAGTGTGGCTCCAGGATCAAACAATACATAACATCAGTATAAAAAATTCGTAACGTACTATTGACTATATCAGGGGAACCCTTCTGATCCTATCGAGTCTAACAATCATAGAACCTATTTTTCCACTGTCCATCACCTTACTAGATGAAGCACCCTGCTTAGTTGTGCTACCTGAAAGGGCTGTTGATGATATGGGCTGGGTCTGCTGCCGACTATCTCTGTCCCTCTATGAGGCCACTGGGAAATACCTCAACCTATGACCTAGCTTGTAAATTAAAAACAACCGCAACTGCCAGCTATACACTCCCTTTGGTGGTTTCTACCATACTTTTTGCAAACTGGACAAGTGCATCTACTAGTAATACTGCCTTGAGACTTAGAGCTTGGTGCTCTATTTTGCAGCTTCTGTCTAAACTTAGGTGCTGGGGCACTAGGAAAGGATGGGGTTGGAGCTTAAGACCTTTGCTAAATATGAGAATGATTATCACCACCCGACCTCTGCTATGAGTAATCAAAGTTACATGTTCTAGCTCTCTTAGTCTCCCATTTCTTCTCTTTTATCTTCTCTTCCTCAATCTAATGAGCATGAGTCATAAGTCTGGAGATGTTTATATCCCCAACAAGCATAAAAGTCCTGCACTCCTTTACCACTAACTCAGAAACACCTGAGACAAACTTACTCATTCGATCCCTTGGTTCAGCAACCATCTCTGGCACATGCCTAGAGAGTTGGGTAAATATCAGAGAATATTTCTTCACAGACACGTTACCCTACTTCAAATAAATGAACTCATCAACCTTATCTTCCCTCAACTCATGGGGAAAGAACCTATCCAGCAAAATAACCACAAGCTCATCCTAATTAACTGGGACTACATCCGTACATCTACCCTCTTTCTATTGCTTGAACTAAGTCTGAGTCACTCCTTTGGATTGATAAGCGGCTAAATTTTCACTCTTAACTAGAGTAATGCCCATGATCCAAGTGATTTTCTGAACCTCATCAATGAAATTATGTAAATCTTTCTCTACTTCCGAACCATGGAACTCTGGATGATTATCCGAGTGAAGTCCCTGACTCTTTAGCAGCTGTATTCCCATGGGATTTTTAGGTGCAATAACTTATTGGTTAACCTGGTTGGTCATGGACTGAGCAAGCACTTGGAAGACAACCCTGAACTCGACATGAGTGACTTGCTCATTCAGGGGATTTGCTTGAGCTGGTGGGGCTTGCTGGTTTCCATTATTGTTCTTTCTTCTATTGACTCTTCTAGGAGGCATTTTCTATAAATGTGTAGAGTGCAAATCACAAGGATATTAAATAGAGTTCACACTCTATCGTACAATATGATCATGAAATAAGTGAGACTTTCCTAAAACATTTCATAGCCTCTCCCTCATAAGTGTGGAGCGCTTCATACCCATGAACGAGACTATACATAAGCAACTTTTGGACACCCTAGGTCACTTTAAACCTGATGCTCTGATATCAAGTTTCTTAAGACTTGAGCCCACACCCTAGTTGTAACATAATGCTTAGAGCTACAAGTGATCCCAAGCTAACTCATGACCTGTCATGAAACTGATAATACTGAAGGTAGTTGAAATGCTGAATGCAGAAGCTAACCGATTTAATAACAAAGTTCTACAATAACTAAAATAATAACTAGACTGAAAACTAACAACAAGCTGAAAAATCTAGTATATGTCTAAAAGCCTCTACCAAAAGATGAGTTGCTGGGCTATGTCCCCAGCTAATTTTAACTGTCTGAAACTAAATTAATAAACTAAAATAAAAGAATATTAAAGTCTTGTCCTCGAAAGAGAGGACTCACCACTATCTTCTACTGAGGAGGTACCATAATGTACTAATCACGGGTCTGATGCTGAGCACCACAACCTATATAATAAGATGATATAGGGCAAAAGAAAGTATGTGATTATTACTTTGAATGTACTGAGCATGTGAGATATGCAACTGTAAATAACTAAGCATTCTAACAAATACTGATATATTGAACAGAAATGCAAGTCTGAATGCATAAGTTGAATTGAAGTACAATGATACTATTATAAATGCATATAAAGTGACATTAAAGGTGTTCTATACCTTGCCAAGAGAAATGAACCTAACTGACGTGGATCCATGAACTGATGTCCATTAGACTAAGGTATAAGCCTTAATTGGCGGGTTACCCTTAATAACCAACACTGGCAACATAGTTTTGGGACTTTTATCGAAAATGTCAGCCTCTACTAACGTGTGAACCTTCAACCCTGCGTTCGCTCGGTGCTAAGAACTACTCCCAAACTGAATAATTGATAGCTCATAAACCTAATATGTGGAAATTAAGTCAAAAATACTTTATCTGAAAGTATCATGAAAGTTTAAATAACTGAGATTATACTGTGAGTCTATAAATTAAAGGTAACTAGGTTGTTTATGCTAATTAACCAATTTTGGGTATCATGTGTTCATAGCATGCCAAGCTTTTCTGAAGGAAAATAAATTAAATTGAAAATATTGTAAAGTCAAGTTCAGTATCAAATCATGGAGGTTCTATATCATGCATGTCACGCCTCAAATCCCATTAGGGCGGAAAGGCACCCGTAGCCGTAAGGCCCAAAAGAACCAACCTATGATCATATACATTCATATGCATGCCATTAAGTGAACAAAAATTCTACCACATGCATATATAATATATCGATGATGAAAGTCATGTAAAGATGTTCAAAACAGATACGAGACTTGTCCATTGGGGACACAACGTCAAAAAGGTAAGACACTTCTACGTTTGACTTTACAATGTCTACAAAGCCTCTAAAAGATATATAACCATGACTAAGGTCGGGATAAGTCCCCGCCTTATACAACTGCTACACAGTACCAAAAATATATACAAATGACTCGGAAAACCCCGAATCAAGCAGATGACCCAAACCCTACTGTGAAGGTCTACTAGATCCTGTGCCTGCAGCAGGTAAGGTAGGTCCCCCAAGGGACGTCAGTACGAAAGAATGTACTAAGTATGTAAGGCTATAGGTAACTGTATGAAATATAGGAACTCAAATGGAATCAAATACAAGTGAATAGATAATACTGATATACCACCATATTGTATATGTGGAACCATGTACATTACATTCATTTATTTCCTTTTACCTTTATATCAATATATATCATACAATACCCAGGACAAACTGATCAATGGTAAATAACATTGGGATCGGCTTGAGCTAGGCTTATGCCCCCAGAGCTACCAACCAAAAATTAATAAATCAGGTTCTGCTCGAGCTAGGTTTTCACCCCCAGAGCTACCCCCTGCATCCAATAATCAATCGGGATTGGCTCGAGCTAGGTTTTTGCCCCAGAGCTACCACCGGTACTCAACCAAATATGAATTACTTCATTTCTTTAATTTTTGTGAGATTGTTACATTGGTGGTCATAACATTATTGGGGCTTTAGAACAATATTCAACAAATAAGATACACGTAAATAAAAATTGCTAACAAACCTAAAGTGAGATACTTTAAAACATTTTGGAGTGGAAACAATTTTGGTAACGATGTGAAGGATACGAAAAAGAGTAACCTTACATACCTTATCTTCCCATCACAAGACTAAAATAATTCAGATCCTTCTTTATGTGTTACTCTACAACACAAGTACGTAACGAAGCTAACTTTAAAAGCTAGTTACATTACAAGTTGCAAGACAGTAATTAGTTACTTAACGGGAAGTAAAAACTATCCAACATCCCAAACACATGGTATATAATTCCAACTTATTTTATACTTCCATATAAATTCATTCCACCCTTCTACAATACAATTTACTACCCCATAACACCAACAATACCAAAACAGTCCACACATCAACATAGACATCACAAACCAACAAGATTTCCCACCAAGTGCATACTTTATATTTTTTACCTCAATGCAACTCCACATTTTTATTCCATCAAGTCTCAGAAATAACTTCCACAACAATATACCAAAAATAGTCCACACAGTTTTAGAATTCACTTTAACATAACAAGAAAGTATTTTCCTTTAACTACGCCAAACGTTCCATGCACAATTACGTATAAACATTTCCACAAGTCATACACAAGGAGTAAAGAATTAGGGACAGAACCACACTTAAATATACTGAAATTTAGTCCATCTAATTCAATTCTTTCAAGACCTTAAGTCCCCTTTCAAGTTTAAACCACATAGAGGGCAAATCCTTTAGCGATTAAGCAAAAGTGCACTACTATAAATAAAGTGGACTGCTCAATACTTTTTAAACATAACCACCATGATTTACAAAACCTATTATGCATATAATATATTAATCTATAAGGATAAACACTTACCAAGGCTTGCAAGTGGAAGATTTGTCCAAAAATCCTTAAAGAAAATTAGGATGGCTAGGGTTTGAGAGAGGAAAAAGTATTTCTTTGAAAATCTGATTTTTTGCAAGTGTATTATGTTGAAAATGAGCTGAATTTCAGAATTATAACGTCCCTTTTCCACCGCCTCTCTAGGGTCTTCCTTAGCCAATTATTTGGTCAAAAAGTCCAAGTAAACTTGGTCCATTTTTAAATGGATCATCTCCTTTTTGGGCCCATGTCTTTTTACTTAATTTTGGGCCTCAATTAGGTCCATAAACATAATATTAATTCATCCCAATAAATTTAGTGGGTAATACACCAAATATCTCAAGTTTAAATAATTCCATAAATGTTAAGGTAGTCAAATAAGTTCGGAAATGTACGGGGTGTTACATCCTTCCCCCCTTAGGAACATTCATCCTCGAATGTTAGTAACATTATCCAATCTAAAAAGTTCAAGTCTAAGTTCATTCTTCATATTATCACATACACATAATACTTATATATACTTACTTTTTATTGCTCCAATTCCGCATCTTGAACTTTCTCTTCAGTTTGAAATAAATGCGGGTACTTAGACTTCATCATGTCCTCGGCTTCCCATGTGATTTCTTCTACTTGCTGATTTTTCCAAAGCACTTTTACAGAAGCTACTTATTTATTTCTTAACCTCTTAACTTATCGTTCCAGAATAGCAATAGGTACTTCTTCATAGGTGAGATCTTCTATAACTTGTACATCTTCAGTGGGAGCAATATGAGATGGATCTCCTATGCACTTCCGAAGCATTGAAACATGAAACACTGGATGAACTGTGGAGAGTTCTTAGGGTAGTTCTAATTCATACGCAATTTGACCAAATCTTCAGATAATCTTATATGGTCCTATATAATGCGGACTTAGGTTTCCTTTCTTTCAAAATCTCATTACCCCTTTCATTGGTGACACTTTCAAGAATACCCAATCATCTATGGCAAATTCTAGCCCCCTTCTTCTAACATCAGCATATGACTTGTGCCGACTTTGGTCCATTTGTAGCCTCTGTTGTATCACCTTAACCTTCTCCATAGCTTGATGAACAAGATCTGGCCCAAATAAGGCAGTTACACCCACTTTAAACCATCTAATTGATGGTCTACACTTTCTTCCATATAAAGCTTCGTAAGGCGCCATTTTGATACTTGAATGATAGCTATTATTGTAGGCAAATTCAATAAGAGATAAATGATCATCCCAACCACCCTTAAAGTCCAATGTGAAAGCTTGTAGCATATCTTCCAGTGTTTGTATAGTACGTTCTGCTTGTCCGTCCATTTGAGGATGAAAATCCGTACTTAAATTCACTTGGGTTCCCAAACTCTTCTGAAAAAACTTCCAAAAGTGTGCAGTAAATTGAGCTCCCCTGTCTGATATAATAGAGATTGGAATTCTATGTAGTCGAACTATCTCTTTAACATACAACCGTGCATAATCTTCAGCTGTGTAGGTGGTCTTGACCTCTAGGAAGTTTGCTACTTGGTAAGCCTGTCAACTATTACCCATATGGAATCAAATTTCCGAAGTGTACGAGGCAAACCTGTGATGAAATCCATGTTGATCATGTCCCACTTCCAGATTGGAAGATTTATACATTGCATATAACCTCCAGGCTTCTGATGCTCTATTTTTACTTATTGATAATTTGGACATTGGGCTACGAATTCTGCAATGTTCTTCTTCATGTTACCCCACCAATACATTTCTTTCAAATCATGATACATTTTGGTGGCTCCCGAATGAATAGAATACCGTGAATGATGTGCCTCTGTCATAATCCATCTCCTTAGCTCATCTACATCAGGTACACACAATCTACTTTGGCATTGAAGCACTCCCTCTTACGTAAGATCAAATGCCTTTGTCAAACCTTGTTGTACACTCTCCTTCAGCTGCAATAAAATAGGATCCGCATACTGTTTTTCCTTCACTTCAGCTACTAATGAAGATTCTGCCGCATTTTTCACCATAATTTCTTCATTTGGAGTTTCAAGAAGATGAACCCCCAAGCTAGCTAGTTGAGGTAGATCCTTGACTATACCTTGCTTTTTCGGGAGCTGGTCATCAGTGGCTTCCTATTGCTTTGCGACTTAATGCATCGACTACTACATTTGCTTTTTTGGATGGTATAAAATATCAATGTCATAATCTTTTAATAGTTCAAGCCACCTACGCTATCTCAAATTTAGGTCCTTCTGCTTAAAAATTTATTGCAAACTCTTATGATCGGTATATATGTCAACATGAACCCCATACAAATAGTGGCGCCATATCTTTAAAGCAAATATCACAGCTGCTAGCTCAAGATCATGTGTCGGATAATTTCTCTCATGTGGCCACAACTGTCTTGAGGCATAAGCTATTATATTACTGTGCTGCATCAATACACATCCTAAGCCAACTACTGAAGCATCACAATATACCGCATACCCTTCTGTGCCTTCTGGAAGTACCAATACAGGTGTAGAAGTCAACTTGCTCTTCATATTTTGGAAACTCTTTTCACATGCATCGTTCCACTGAAACTTGGTTGCCTTGTGTGTTAGCTTTGTTAAAGGTGCCAAAATGGAAGAAAACCCTTCAACAAATCTTCTATAATAACCTGCCAACCCGAGAAAACTATGAATCTTTGTAGGCATTGTAGGTCTTGGCCAATTTTTCACAGCTTCTATCTTTTGAGTATCAACCCTTATTCCTTCATCCGACACAATATGACCCAAGAATGATACAGATTTTAACCAAAATTCACATTTGGAGAACTTTGCATATAACTTACGATCACGAAGAATCTGTAACATCTGCCATAAATAATTAACATGGCCTTTTTTTGATCTTGAATAAACCAAAATATCATCTATAAACACTGTCACGAACACGTTTAAGAATGGGTTGAATACCCTATTCATCAAATCCATAAAAATCGCTGGTGCATTTGTTAGCCCAAATGACATAACTAAAAACTCATAATGACCATACCGTGTTCGGAAAGCTGTCTTGGGTATATCTTTTTCTCTAACCCTTATTTGATGATAATCCGATCTCAAGTCAATCTTTGAGAAGTATTTGGCACCCTGTAATTGATCAAACAAATCATCAATTCTGGGGAGGGGATATTTGTTCTTGACTGTTACCTTATTCAGTTGCTGATAATCAATACACATTCTCAATGTGCTATCTTTCTTTCTTACAAATAATACTGGTGCACCCCACGGGGACATACTAGGCCTTATGAATCCCTTGTCCAGCAAGTCTTTTAATTGCTCCTTCAATTCTCATAACTCTGTCAGGGCCATTCTATACGGAGGAATAGAGATAGGCTGAGTACCTGGAATCACATCAATACCAAACTCTACTTCCCATTCTGGAGGCAAACCTGGAAGATCTTCAGGAAATACATCAAGGAATTCATTTACCACCGGAATCGATTGAAGAGTTGGTAGCTTCACATCGATATCTTGCACTCTTACTAGATGGCATATGTACCCCTTGGATATCATTTTCTTTGCCTTAAGATAAGAAATAAACTTACCTCTTGGTGCTCCAACATTACCCCTCCATTCAATGATGGTCTATTGTGGAAAATGGAAATGTACCTTCTTAGCTCGGCAATCTACCGTGGCATAACATGAAGCCAACCAATCCATACCTATTATAACATCAAAATCTACCATTTCCAACTCAATAAGATCAGCTAATGTATCATGATAACAAAAAATTATTTTGTAATTATGATAGACTCTTTTAGCTACAATAGATTCACCAACTGGTGTAGATACTTTAAATGGCTTGACTAGTAATTCCGGTGTTCTTTCAAATTTTTCAGCAATCAATGGAGTGACATATGATAGGGTAGAGCCTGGATCAATCAATGCATATACATTATGTGAAAAGACGAATAATGTACCTGTAACCACATCAGGACAAGCCTCCAAATTCTACTGATCCGCTAAAGCATAGGTACGGTTCTGGACTCCACTAGAATTAGCTGCTCCTCGAACACCTCTACCATGCCCAGTAGGATGTACACTTGACGAGGATAATGCAACGGCTGATCCAGTAGGTTGCGCCATACTACCCGTGCTCCTCCGTGGGAACTCTCTCATTATATGCCTCGACATACCACACCAAAAGCAAACATCCGTCCCAAGCTGACATGAACCTAAATGAAGCTTTCCGTAGTGCTGACATGACTGAAGATAAAACCTCATTTGGCTCATTCTTCCTTGTTTTTGATACCTGCTGTCTGTGAACCTTGAATCCCACTACTTTGCCCACCTTGACTGCCTCTAAACCCTCGAAATTGGGATGGAGTACCTGCTGTAGAATAAGAAAATGATGGTCTAGGTGGTCTATTAAAAACCTGAGGCCTAAATTCTCCTTGGGACTTCATGAACTGTCCCATAGGTTTAACCCTCTTTCAAATTCTTGCGTTCTTCTCCTTTGCCTCTGATCCTCCATCTTCTGTACAAAAGCTTGTATCCTGGATATATCCATGTCTCTATTCAGAGCAATAATAGTACAATACCTAACAAAATATGGATCCAATCTATCCACATACTGATGAACTCTATCGTCCATAGTAGCCACTACATTAGGAGCGTACCTGGCCAAAGATTTAAACCGAAGACTGTACTCTCTGACTCTCATATTACCTTGATGAAAATTTAAGAACTAGTCTGCACGAGCCTCTCAGATCTCATATGGAAGGTAATGATCAAGGAATGCCACTTTGAATTCTTCCCAACTAGCTGGAAGTGCACCGATACCCCTAGATTTTTTCCAATCTTCGTACCATAATATAGCCTCTCCTTTTAATCTATATGCTGCAAGTTCAACTGTTTCTGTACCAGATACATACATAACATCTAAAGCCCTTTGAATTTGGTCCATGAACTCTTGTGGGTCTTTATTAAGATCTGACCTGGTGAATGTGGGAGGGTCTAATTTAAGAAAATCCTGTGTCTGCCGACTAGCTACCCTAGCCGCACTGTTATTACTTGTAGTTGGACCAACTTGTCCTTGATTTTGTGCAGCAACTATACAAGTCAACATTTGCACCGCATTCCTTAAATCCTGCTCAGTAGCATTAATAGGTGGTTCTGGGGGTACTCCTCTCCTTCCTGACACTCCGGGAGGTGGAAGAGTAGAAGAAGCCCGCGATGCAAACTCGTCTTCAGCCTCACCTTGATTAGCTTGTTTAGGTGGTGATTTACTGGTTCCTTCTTCGACAATCCCGTCTAGCTTCTTACTTTTACCCTTGTTGCTCCTTGTAAATGGCATTTTGTGATACTGAGGAAACAAAAAAAAAACATAAAACAAATTCAGTGGTTAAATATGACTCCACCTACAACTTTGGCTCTATTGCACGATCTAGAAAATGAAGAAAAGAAACAACTCCTAAATTTCCCGTAGCTTCCTACGTATAGATATGGTGTACAACATATCCATAAGCAAGACTCTACTCATATATGGCTTTGTAGACACCCTAGGATGACCCACTCTGATACCACTTTTGTCACGCCTCAAATCCCATTGGGGCGGACAGGCACCCGTAGGCGTAAGGCCTGAGAGAACCAACCTATGATCATGTACATTCATATGCATGCCATTAAGTGAACAAAAATTTTGCCACACGCAGATATAATATATCGATGACGGAAGTCATGTAAAGATGTTCAAAATAAATATGAGACTTGGTCGTTGGGCCCACAACGTCAAAAAGGTAAGACACTTCTACGTTTGACTTTACAATGTCTACAAAGCCTCTAATAGATATATAACCATGACTAAGGTCAGGACAAGTCCCTGCCTTATACAACTGCTACACAGTACCAAAAATATATACAAATGACTCGAAAAGCCCCAAATCAACCTGGAGCTCACCAATAGCCTACAAATGACCCAAACCCTACTGTGAAGGTCTACTATCTCTTGTGCCTGCAGCAGGTAAGGTAGGTCCCCCAAGGTACGTCAATACGAAAGAATGTACCGAGTATGTAAGGCTATAAGTAACTGTATGAAATATAGGAACTCAAATGGAATCAAATACAAGTGAATAGATAATACTGATATACCACCGTACTGTATATATGGAACCATGTACATTACATTCATTTCTGTCCTTTTACCTTTATATCAATATACATCATATAATGTCCGAGACCAACTGATCAGTGGTAAATAACATTGGGATCGGCTTGAGCTAGGCTTATGCCCCCAGAGCTACCACCCATAAATTAATAAATCAGGTTCGACTTCAGCTAGGTTTTCACCCCTAGAGCTACCCCCTGCATCTAATAATCAATCGGGATCGGCTCGAGCTAGGCTTTCGCCCCCAGAGCCACCACCCGTACTCAACCAAATATGCATTACTTTATTTCTTTAATTTTTGTGAGATTTTTACATCGGCGGTCATAACATTATTGGGGCTTTGGAACAATATTCAACAAATAAGAGACACATAAATAACAATTGCTAACAAACCTGAAATGAGATACTTTAAAATATTTCAGAGTGGAAACAAGTTTGGTAACGATGTGAACAATAGGTGCGGCCAAAGAATACGGAAAAGAGTAACCTTACATACCTTATATTCCCACCATGTGACTACAACAATTCATATCCTTCTTTATGTGTTACTCTACAACACAAGTACGTAACGAAGCTAGCATTAAAAGCTAATTACATTACAAGTTGCAAGACGGTAATTATTTACTTAACGGAAAGTAAAAACTATCCAACATCCCAAACACATGGTATATAATTCCACCTTCCTTTATACTTCCATATAAATTCATTCCACCCTTCTACAATACAATTTACTGCCCCACAACACCAACAATACCAAAACAGTCCACACATCAACATAGACGTCACAAACCGACAAGATTTCCCACCAAGTGCATACTTCATATTTTTTACCTCAATGCAACTCCACATTTTTATTCCATCAAGTCACATAAATACCTTCCACAAAAATATACCAAAAACAGTCTACACAGTTGCAGAATTCACTTTAACATAACAAGAAAGTATTTTCCTTTAACTACGCCAAATGTTCCATGCACAATTACGTATAAACATTTCCACAGGTCATACACAAGGAGTAACGAATTAGGGATAGAACCACACTTAAATATACTGAAATTTAGTCCATCTAATTCAATTCCTTCAAGACCTTAAGTCTCTTTTCAAGTTTAAACCACATAGAGGGCAAATCCTTTAGCGATTAAGCAAAAGTGGACTGCTACAAATAAAATGGACTGCTCAACACTTTTTAAATATAACCAACATGATTTACACAACCTATTATGCATATAATATATTAATCTATAAGAGTAAACACTTACCAAGGCTTGCAAGTGGAAGATTTGTCCAAAAATCCTTAATGAAAATTAGGGTGGCTAGGGTTTGAGAGAGGAAAAAGTATTTCTTTGAAAATCTGATTTTTTGCAAGTGTACTGTGTTGAAAATGAGCTGAATTTCAGCCTTATAAAGTACCTTTTCCACCGCCTCTCTAGGGTATTCCTTAGCCAATTATTTGGTCAAAAAGTCCAAGTAAACTTGGTCCATTTTTAAATGGATCATCTCCTTTTTGGGCCCATGTCTTTTTACTTAATTTTGGGCCTCAATTAGGTCCATAAACATAATATTAATTCATTCTAATAAATTTAGTGGGTAATACACCAACTATCTCAAGTTTAAATAATTCCATAAATGTTAAGGTAGTCAAATAAGTTCAGAAATGTACGGGGTGTTACAATGCAAGACTTCAAAACAATAATAAAACATGTAATCATCATCTAAAGATCATAAGAGTACTGAAATCAAAGGAATTCTAAAAGTTGATAAGAACCCTAAAATAAGAATGTTTGTATTTAATATTTTCTAAAAACTTTTTGGTATACAAGGGTGAAAGGAATCCCCTTGCTGAAATCCCACATACCTGGAAGGAGAGTTCTTGCTAAGAACTTGAGAGATTTTAAAATTTGAGAAGGAACCCTAGTTTTCTTTGAGAGAAAAGGAATCGCCTTTTGACTTCTATCTTAGAGTTTAAGAGAAGTGAATGAGGGATTAAATGCTAAAACCCCATTAATTCTCCCCTAAAAAATCTTAAACGATGTAGTTTTGGTAGTTAATACAATGGAAAGGATGAAAATCCCCTAATAAAACATAAATGTTTCTGCTGTACCCAGTTGTCAAGGGTCATAAGACGAATTGTAGTGTCTGACAATGATTCATCGTTAGAATCATTGTGATTGGGAAATATTACTGGGTGTAGGTATAACTGGGATAGAATGAATCTTTGTCAATTATGATGAGTCATTATGTGGACTCATTGCTTTTGGACCCAAAATTTCAACTCTCAGGTCCTTATCAAGATGAGTAACCTGACGAGCCGTCTGAGGTGACAATGACTCATCGTTATTGAGTCATTGTCACTGGGAGGAAAATTCAAGTTTTAGGAAATTGGTGTGGTCTTCTTAAAATGAGTCACATGAAGACTTATCATGATTGACAATGAATCATCGTCACTGAGTAGAAAAATAATCCTTCAGATTTTTTTGCTAAACACTTAGGACGGCTCACCTAATGAGTCATGGTACTGACCACGACTCATTGCCTGAATCGTTCTATGAAAATTTATGTTGGTTTCAATTGGGTTTCTATGCTAAGTCTGAAATGTGATCTTAGGGACTTTTGGGGTGTTACAGAACCTCTACTCGAGATAATAAATATTCAAACCCCATGCAATAGAGCAACTTCCTTAAGGTAAATCTTGGCTAAATTTACTTCATTGTAAGTCACCTACACCCAAATGAAATTTGTAGACTTAGTCAACCTATCCACAATAATCAATATAGAATTGTACTTCCTAAAAGTCTTGGGAATACCAATAACGAAGTCCATAGCTATCCTATCCTACTTTTATTCAGGAATAGATTCTCTGAAGAGTACAACTAGGATTTTGACGTTCATACTTCCCCTACTGGCTATTCTGACACTTAGCCACAAACTCGACTATGTCCCACTTTATTCGACCCCACCAGTAAAACTGCCTTAAATCACAGTATATCTTGGTCGGACCAGGATGTATAGAGTATTTTGAGCTATGAACCTCAACTAGAATAGTAGGGATGAAATCATCAACACGGGGCACACAAATACACCCCTTTATCCTTAAAACACCCTCATCATTAAGAATGGCCTCCTTGGCCTCACCTTGTAAAACCTTGCCACGAATCTTACTCAAATTCACATCTTTAAATTGCCTTGCCTTGATTTGATCAAGAAAGGTAGACCTTGCCCATATGATGGCTAGTAATCTCCTTCTGTCAAACACCTCAAGTCGCATGAAGCTATTAGGTAGAGATTGAACCTCCCTAGCCAACGAAATTCTAAAAACCTTCAAATAAGCCAATCTTCCTATTCTTTTAGCCTTCCTACTAAGAGCATCGGCTTTCACATTTAGCCTTACCCTAATAGTAGAGAATAGTGAAATCATAATCTTTAAGTAGCTCTATCCACCTGCATTTTCTCAAATCCAAATCTCATTGAGTAAACATATGCTGCAATCTACGGTGGTCAGTGAACACTTCACATCAAACCCCATACAAGTAATGCCTTCATATAAGTGGAAACACCACAGCAGCCAACTCTAAATCATGAGTAGGATAATTCTTCTCATGAACCTTCACCTACCTCAAAGCATAGATAATAACATTCCATTCCTACATCAAAATAACACCTACACCAGAATGTGAGGCATCAAAATATACAATGAACTCCTTACTCTCCACTAACAAAGCAAAAATAGGAGCGGTGGTCAACAAGGTCTTGTCACATTAATCCGACCAAATGAATGATACCTCTTTCTGAGTAAAATAGGTCAAATGAGAAGCAATAGAGACGAACCCTAGAAAACTACAAACCTTGGTCACTGAGGTAGGTCTAACCTAATTTTTGAAATCTTCTATGGGTTTACCATCACCCCTTATTTCGAAACCACATGCCCTAAAAAGGACACTAAAGACAACCATAATTCATACTTAAAATATTTGGCATAAAACTATTTCTCTTTAAGCAAACTCAACACTATATGCAAATGATTCTCATGCTCCTCCCTACTTTTAGAGTACACAAGAATATCATCAATAAAGACAATCATGAAGGAATCCAAGTAGGGCTTAAATTCCCTATTCATTAAGCCCATGAAAGTAGTTAGGGCATTATTTAGCCTGAAAGACATCACTAAGAACTCATAGTGCCTATATCATTTTTGGAATGCAGTCTTAGAAATGTCTTCGGCCCAAGTTTTTAACTGATGACACTCGAACCTCAAGTTAATCTTGGAAAATACCAAAGCATCCTATAGCTGGTTAAACAAATCATATATGCGGGTTAAAGAGTATTTTTCATGAACCATAACCTTATTCAACTGCCGGTACTCTACGCAAATATGTAAACTACCATCCCTCTTCTTAACAAACACCACTAGAGAACCCTATGGGGAGGTACTCAGACGAATGAATTCCTTACCAAGAAAATCTTGCAACTGAGCCTTTATCTCTCTCAACTTATCTTGTGCTATTCTATAAGGGGGAATATAGATGGGATGGGTATTCGTCTCTAAGTCTATATAGAAATTAATTTCATGATCCGGTGGCATGCCAGGTTAGTCAGTAGGAAATTCCTCTAGGAACTCATACATTACGTGATCTTACTCAATGGGCGGGACCTCTGCACTAGTATTGCAAAGATGGGCTAAGAATGCCAAATACCTCTCCTAATTGACCTCTACGCATAAATAAAAGAGATAAGTTTCATAGGAGCAGGATAATAGTCACCCTTCCACTCAAGTATATCCATTACTGACATATCCATAGTTTCTGTTTTAGCATGACAATCTAAAATAGCATGGTATGGAGATAACCTACTCATACCCAGAATTATTTCAAAATTCTCCATGTCCAATATCACCAAATCTGCCCAAGTTTGATATCCCATAAACATAGTAAAACAAGAGTAATATACACTATCAATAATAACAAAATCACTAACCAAGGTAAAAACGTGAATAAGAGCATCTAGAAAGTCACACACTATGTACAAACACACAGTAAAACTAGTAGATACATACAAAATGTTAGAACCTGGATTAAATAATTTATTGGCCATCCAATCACAGATAAGAATAGTATTAGTGATAACCTCATCGGATGCCTCAACTTTAAGCCTGCTTGGAAAAGTATAGAAATGGGTCCTATCACCAGTCTGAGTGTCGCCCCTTTCAGCTTGAGTACCACATTGATTTGTATTTCCACCACCTTAGTTGGGATGGTTGCCACCCCTACCTACCTGGTGACCACTATACCTACCTTGTAGATGACTTCTACCACCACCATAACCTCTTTTACCTACGAGAGTTAGAGCTCGAGAAGCCTACTATTGGCCCGACTGACTAGACTGCCTGAAATTATGACAATATCTCCAAATGTTACAAACCTCACTGCACTCATAATATGTTCGGTCCAAGGTGGGTTGCTGAGCTGACAAAGACAATATAAGATAACCACCAAGGTCTGAAGATGGCTGATTGCCCCATAATGGACCATTGTCAGGTGGGTAGTTTGGCTAGGGCGGCACATCTGTTAAAAGATAACGCAGTTGGTCATCGTGCTTGGTTGAAAAGCCAGTGGCGCAAAGCTATCATTTGTTGTATTATGAATGAATGCCTTTAAGTCAGAATTCGGGCTAGAAGCGACTTCGATTAGTGTTTCGCCCCTATACCCAAGTCAGACGAACGATTTGTATGTTAGTATCGCTGTGGGCCTCCCTCCCGATAATTTCAAGCACTCTTTGACTCTCTTTTCAAAGTCCTTTTAATCTTTCCCTCACAGTACTTGTTCACTATCGGTCTCTCACCCATATTTAGCCTTGGACAAAATTCATCGCCCAGTTTAGTAGCTGGTTCTCTCTGAAGTTTCCCTTAGGATAGTTGGAGCTCGCGTGCAAGTTCTATCGGGTAAAGCCAATGGTTAGAGGCCTCGGGGCGGAAAATAAACCCCTAGCAGACACTTGCATCACTGACTAAATAGGGTGGGCTAGGTATCCATGTGATTTGTACCCCTAGAATAAGAACCACTGAAGTTGCCCCTTTTGCAGGCCTTTTTTCCTGTCATCTTGGTATAGTTCTCTTGTTCCACACTCTTTGCCTTCTTACAAAATCAACCATCTCCTAGAAGGACTTACTAGAAGATTTCATTTGAAGTATATAAATCTGGAGACCTGTGTTCAATCCCTTGATAAAGTGACTAGTCCTCTTCTCCTCAGTATGTAATAATTGTGCAGAAAATTAGGACAATGAATGGAATTTTTCCTCGTAGGCTACAACTGACATACTCTCCTACTCAAGATTTGTGAACTCATACTTTTTATAATCCCTCAAGCCCCGAGGCACATACTTTTCTAGAAAGACTGAATAATATAGAGTCTATGTTAATTGAGGTAAACCAGTTGCCCTACACTCCACGTAGGCCCTCCACCACATCTTAGAATCTCTATAAAATTGAAAAATGACAAATTCCTCCCCATCTCACTGAACCACTCACATCTTGTAGAGCCTCTTGTGGTAGTTGATTATGAACTCATAGGCATCGTCATACTCGGTACCATAAAAAACAGAAGGTTTCTTCTTAATAAACTTGTAAAATATATCATGTTCATCTATGATCATCACTAAATCCACTACCTACCATGGGAAGACACCCATATTTGATGCCTTATCAATTCTGGGGCCACAACATCAGCATGCTACACTTACAGATATTGCGCTACAGGACCTAGTCTCGGCCAACCCACTTAAGAAGCTCAAAACCTACTAAATCATATCTGAAGACATTTGAATCAGAGCTACACCTCCCTGAACTGGTGCTGCCTCAGCCTAAACAAGTACCACCCTATCTTCTGCAAACTTAGAAATGTCCTCAAGTGTGGGAGGAGATTCCAATCTCTCTGGCCAGTTCAGCGGCTGCCTGAGCTTTGCCTCTGGAGGGTGCTGCTCTCATTTCTCTACTTTTTTTCCCTTAACTATCCTTTGCCATGAACCATAGGCCCCATGTTTGGTTCAAGTGCCTCTGTGTTTGCTCCATTTTCTTGTGTTCTCACCATCTACGATAATAAGAATAAAAGAAGTCAGATACCAATTTAAATCACCAGCTACCAATTGGAATCACGTAACAACAAAAAAAAGAAAAAAATGAGTTTTTTTATAGAGTCCTGTAGCCTCTCAAAGAAAAGTACAGACATCTCCAAACCATTTTGCAAGACACTACTAAATATGTTATTGTACGATGAGATCGATGAACCTGACTTTGATACCAACTTTGTCAATACCCAAATGGTAGTGAATGGCACCCAACTACCCTCCGATGGGAGAACCATAAAACCCAAGCCTTAACCCAACACTAAGTTATTTTTAAGACACTATAATCACGAAACCTACTCTAATCATAAATTTTCCATAACCAATAAGTAAATATATGCAAAACTATGAACAACTGTCTATTACAATCCCCCAAATCCAAAAGTCATTGTACAAGAACTCTATATCCCAACATATCTAATAATATCTCAAAAACTAACAAAATAATAAAAGTTTCATTATTCAGAAAAAGGAAAAGAACCCAAATGATGATCCATGGCAGTCTGGAGATGGAGTGCTCACTCTTGTATCAAGATCAACAGTCAACACTAGTTATAAAAGCGAGTCCAAGCCTCTGGAACACTTTCTGCACCCAACCAAAGAAGAGCACATGGTAGTATCAATAAAAATAACTATGTACTTGTAGGTATCATATACCAACTCAACTTAATAGTATGTATGTGTATAAACAAAACAACTAGTAGACATGCATCATCACATAGCAGGAAATCAATGAATTAACAAGTATATCAACAATAGGTCAAATAGTCCCAATAAACATGTCACCTAATCATCCATAATATCAACCATATTATAAATAACAATAAAATCAACAATCATAACATAAAGGGAAACTGTGTCCATGTCAACCTCACAATTAGAATACCATAGTTCATTATTAACTTATCAAGCCATACTATCCCTAAAAATCACACTAGTCTATAAACACATGCCAAGGGACTTATTTATGCCCATGTAGCCATGACCTGCAGGGGATAGTCTAAGTCCATATACTAAATTGGTGTGGTACTTAATAAAGCTCTAGATGGAGGTAGCTCTCCAAATTCGAATGTGTAGGAGGAGCCAGGGATGGATTTGTTTAAGAAAAACATAGTCGTTGCGCATGGTATGTCACTTGATTATATACCTCCTATAATTGTGAATGGTGAATTTGTGGTTAAATTGGATAAGGAGGAAGTAGAAAAGGAAAATAAAAAATAGAGATGTGCCTTAATTGCTTATGTGATAAGGGGGAGTCCAGGATATAACTATATGTAAAGATACATTACCAGGAATTGGGAGAATGTTGTTTAACCAGAGTTGTTTTTTCATGAAGATGGATATTATATAGTGAAGTTCCAAACATTGGAGGATATGCAAAATATACTATACTATGGTCCTTTACAATCAATAATAGGCCTATTATTCTAAAATAGTGGTCAACTAATTTTAACTTTAATGAAGAGTTTCTTACAGAAATTCCTTTATGGACTAGCTTTCCAAATCTGCCCATGAACTACTGGGGAAGGACTCTCTTAGTAGAGTTGCAAGTGCTATTGGTAAACCCATTTTTGCAGATGAATGTACAACCAAACAATCTAGACTCTCATTTCCCAGGATTCTTATTGAAGTTAATGTTACCAAACCTTTTCCTAAAGAAATTGTGATTATGGATCCAAATGGGAGGACTTATAAACAAATGGTATTTTGAATGGAAGCCTAAATATTGTCCTCAATGATTGAAGGTAGGCCATGTATGAACTCCTACTACAGCTCCTAAACTAGCAGTTGTCCCTGAGAAACAGCAGGAGCAACCTTATGTTCAACCAAAAAGGAAAAGAAAGAAGATAGTTTAGAAATAGTTTTACAAAGGTCCAGTGATAGCCACAAATGAAGAAGTTACTGTAGATATGGATAAGGATGTTGAGACTAAAGTATTAAACAAGAGCAGTGAAAAGCAGCAGGAATAACTAGGTGTCACAATAGGCAATGATGTACACAAGATTAAAGCAAAGGGCATAATGCGACATAGTGAGATTGGTTTTGGTTTGCAGGATTTTCCAGCTTTGAATTCCACTCCTTTGAGGAATGGATTTGACATATTGGGGACTCTACAACCTTGGGATTTCCACTCTATACCCACTGATAGAGGTGGGACTTTAACATATCAATGAAGTGGATGATATGAAATGTCAGGGGCATCAATAAATGGTATAACCAGAAAGAGTTAAAGAAGTTATTAGTGTCTAAACATATTCAACTTGCTGGTTTGGTGGACACAGATAAAAGCTCATAACATGCAGAAGGTACTTCAAAATATTGCTCCTAGTTGGGTGTGTATTAATAACTATATTTCTAGTGCAAATGGTAGTGTGTGAATTATTTGGGATGATAGAATGCTAGAGGTTCACTTTGTCAGAGCTGGAGAGCAATTTGTACATTATCATGTGAAGAACAAAGCTGATGGGATGGATAATGTGCTCACTGTTTTTTATGGTTTTAACACTATAGAACACAAAAAGAGCTTGTGGGGAGATATTAAAAGTATAGCTCAAGGTACCTCAATGCCTTGGATGATAGGGGGTGATTTTAATACTGTGTTGACTGCTTAAGACAGACTAGGTGGCAATCCTATCACTATTGCAGAAATTCAAGACTTTTCAGATTGTATCATTCACAGAATTACCTTGGAGAGGTGCTTTTCACACTTGGACTAATAAATAAGTTATTGGAAGCAATATCTGTAATAGACTAGATAGAATGTTTGGGAATGATTCCTGGATATGGAAATGGGGTCACATTACTACTGATTATGAGTTGCCAAATGTCTCAGATCATGCTTCAATGCTACTTCATATTTCTCAAGTAACATGGACTCTAAAGGTGCTTTTTAGATTTTTCAACATATGGAAGGATCATACTAATTTTCTGTCTATTGTGCAAAATTGCTAGACCAAGAGAAAATAAGGAGGGGGGGGGGAGGGGGATGAAACATGCTTGGTTCAATTTGAAGAAGCTGAAACCAAAGTTCAGGCAATTAAATAATGAAGAGTTCAAAAATATTAGCCAAAAGGTGCTGACTAGTAGATGTGAATTACAAATGGTTCAAGATGCACTGAGCAAAGATCAAACTGACAGTCTTATTCAGAAGGAGAAAGAGGTGCTACTTAACATAGAAAAATGGTATTTATTGGAAGAAAACATTATAAGACAGAAATCAAGAGTAACATGGATCAAATTGGGTGACACTAATACTAAGTATTTCTCTACTGTAATGAAAGAAAAGCAACAAAGGAAGTAGATACTATCCCTAACCTCTCTAGCAGGATCTAACCTGAATGAACCTGAAGATATCAAGTAAGAAATTCTGCAATTTTATAAAGATTTAATGGGCTCAGCTGCAGAAGTACTTCCAGTAGTTAATAGACAAACTATGAAGAATGGACCAGTCCTTACACATGAGCAACAAATGGAGCTCTGACTAAAGCAGAAATTCTAGAAGGCTTTACTCAAATAGGAGCTGATAAATCACCTAGAATGGATGGATATAATGCTACATTTTTAAGAGCTGCTTTGCCTATCATTAAAGATGATATGATTGCTGCAGTAAAGGATTTTTTTCATATAGGCAAGATGTGTAAACCAATCAATTGCACAGCTGTTACATTGCTCCCTAATTCAGTGAGTCCTAAGATAGTGAAAGAATACATGCCTATTGCATGCTGTACAATCCTATTTAAAATCATTTCAAAGTTTTTGGATAAAAGGTTGCAGAAAGTTATAGCTACTATTATCTGTGGAGCTCAGGCTGGATTTATACCTGGCAGAAAGATCTCAAACAACATTCTTATTGCTCATGAACTAGTTTAGGCTTATGCTATAAAACACATCTCTGCTAGATGCATGCTGAAAATAGACGTACAGAAGGCTTATGATAGTGTAGAATGGATTTACTTGCAACAAATTCTAGAGTTGTTACAATTTCCTCATAAAGTGATTGGTTGGATCATGGAGTGTGTGCAGACAGTTAGTTATTCCATTAGTATTACTGGGGAGTACACTGAACCTTTTGCAGCTGCTAGAGGGTTGAGACTGGGAGATCCTATATCTCCTTATCTCTTTACTATCTCTATGGAGTGTTTAAGTAGAATTTTAAGTGAGTTACATCTGAATAGTTGTTCAAGCATCATCCCAAATGTTCTAATCTAAATTTGACACACTTAAGCTATGCTGATGATTTGCTACTCTTTCCTAGAAGATATTTGCAATCACTTCAAGCACTCCATATTGCATTTCAACAGTTTTCCTCAGCTTCTGGATTGAAAGCAAACTTAGATAAAAGTTGTGCTTATTTTGGTGGAGTGAAAAGACAAATACAAGATGATATTCTTCAGCATCTTGGATTTACTTATGGAGAATTGCCTTTTAAGTACCTTGGTATTCCTTTGGCTACGAAAAAACTTACTCTCCTGCAGTGGAAGCTTCTAATTGACAAGATTATCAAGAGAATTACTTCTTGGAAAGCTAAAAAGTTATCACATGCAGGCAGGGTTTAGTTGGTAAAGACAGTTCTATTTGGCATCCAAGCCTATTGGTCCCAAATGTTCTTATTGCCTAGTAAGGTGGCATAGACAATTGAGGCATATTGTAGAAGCTATGTGTGGGAAGGCACCAACACCATTTCCAAAAAAGCTTTAATAGCTTGGGACAAAGTGTGCACTTCAAAATCAAGTGGTGGTATTAACATCACCAATCTTCTTTGTGGAATAAAGCTGCTATAGCTAGACTATTTTAGCATCTTACTCATAAACAAGACACCTTATGGATAGGGTGGGTACATGTATACTATATAAAAACTCTGGATCCTTTCAATATGGAAATCCCTAAACAAGCTTATTGGATATTGAGGAAGGTGTTTGAGGCTAGAAAGTTATGGAACCTAAGCCATGGACTACTTATAAATCCTAGAAGAATCATCAAAACTTTATATCTATATTTGATTGGGGATAGGCCAATAGTTCACTTGAAATCAATTGTGTTTGGTAATGTAGCAAGGCCTAAGGTAGTGTTTATTATGTGGTTACAACTACAGCCCAAACTGATTACTAAAGACATGCTAAGAAAATGGGGAATGGATGTTGATCCTACATATGTCCTTTGTCAGCAAGTTCAAGCAACAGTAGATCATTTGTTTATGTAGTATACATTTACAAAGTAGCTTTGGCAATATATATTGAGGTGGATACAGAGATCAATTCATCAAAATAGCACCTGGGATGAGCATATACAATGGGCAGTACTGAATGCAAAAGGGAGAAGTCTGCAAGCTCAAGCATTTAGAATGGTATATGCAGAATCAATCTATGCTATTTGGAGTGAAATAAATTAGAGGACTTTTGAATAGAAGTCAATGACTGAGGATCAGATATGTAGAAGAGTAGCTTTTATATACAATGTCGGGGCTCCCTCAGCTATGAGACCATTAGTGCAATCGTGGTTAATCTGAAGAATTATTTCCTTAGTTTCAGAGGTAGAGGTAATGAGTAGAGGATAGTGGTTATTCTCATGATTATGCTAACTGTGTTGGTTGGCAGTTTTGTAAAGCTTATTCAGGTGATTAATAATACAAAGTTAGTTACCTAAAAAAAAGAATATCAATATCCATATCCATACCAGCATGGTACTATCCTCCATAATATATGTATATGTATTTTATTTATTTTACTATATCTTAAGATGTACCAAAGTGCACTAAATTTACAGGTAAACTTACAAATATAATGCTTTTCAATCAAGTTCAGTATTCAATATACTTATTCTTTCAAGCATGAATAATCAAATCATTAATCACAAGCATGTATGAAGACCAATCAATATATATTCGATTAAGAAGCATACATACAATCTAATTAAGTCTAAACTCTAATTAAACCATAACTTATCTTAGTCAAAGAACCCGAATACAAACTTGTTCGTAAGAGCCTTGCCCTTTCTCAAAGTTTCAGAATGCTCAAAGTCTAAAAACAAACAATGTAAGAGTAATTAGTCACTTACTCTTCAATTCTAATCCTTAGGGATTAAACCCCACTAATTTTACCCTTTTTATAGCCTAACCCTTTACATAAGGGATTTTCAACCAATAATTCTTAAATCCCCATAATTCATATTCAAGGGGAGTAATTTTATGCTAGGAAGTGATAATTAGAAACCTGGAATCATTCATAGGTAATTTCATACATACCCATAGGTTATTCCTGCTAATTCATGAACTAGGGCCTAAATTTAAGAAATTCACCAAAACACCCCTTGAATGATTCTACAATTTGAATGAATCAAACATTGTTCGAAGGGAGTAATGAACTTACCTTTATAAAAGAAATTCACCATAGCTTGGTGGAAGATTGCCCCTCTAAAGTCTAAGCATGAACCCTTAGAGTTTTGGGAAATAAAACTCTTAAAAAGGGAATTAGAGTATTAAAAATGCTCGACAACCACTGCAACGGGAACCTGGCTGCTATAGCAGTTCCGCTATGGTGGCCTAGTGGCCCACCTTAGATATCTATGGCACTTCCCTGTATGTTTCTACAGTGGTTGTCCAACCGCCACAATTGCCTCATCGCAACTATGGCCTGGCCGCAGTAGTGTTCCTTAAACAAAAACTCAGGGAAGCTTTAGCAGTTCCCCTATTTTGCAACACACACCTAGATTTTTTTCAACAAAGATTAATCCCAATGCAACAACCTCAATTACCAAAGTTCTACAAATCTGTTTCTTATTCTAATAGTTTCTACGTACAACTATTCCCCTCGACTATCATGTAATAAGCTCAAAATTATCAAATACTATACCACAAAACACAAAGGCTCTTTAAATCACATAACACCAGATTTTTTCAGAAACAAGCCTTTCCTGAGATTTCATCAACTAAAATGATCCATTTTGTTGTGATAGCATTGGTTAGAGTGTAAGTGCTCGGGTAGAGTTTTCCATAGGATGAGAGTTGTTAAAATATCAGACTAAGGTGGTTTCTAATAAAACTCTAGTGTTGTGTGGTTTAGAGATTATTAACTTGTATGGTGTAGGTTTGATGAATTCCGAGTTTATTTTATGATGCTTGAGAGACATAGTGGTCCATAGAAACTTTCAAAATAAAAAATGGAATTGTAGAACTCCAGTTATGGAATTTTCCATGATAGGATAAATTTGAGTCATCATATTTCCAAGTATGTGTTGTGAAATAGGGAAAAAGTGGAAGTACCCTCGAGTTTCTACCAAGTATCGCAGTAGTGGTCCCCTCACCACCGTAGCGAGACTATTATGGTGATCAGTGAGGGATTACTCAGGACCATCATAGTGGGTTATTTATTGCTCTATTGGGACTGCTATAGCTGTCAGGGGCCCGCTGAGGCAGTCATCGGCAGTTAAATATGCTTTTTTTTTGCTGAATTTTGACCTTATTTATCCCTATAATTCAAAGAGCTCATATTTAGGCTTAAGAGAGGTGATTTTCTATCTACTTGGAGTGAATTTCATCATTGAGGTAAGTGTATTACTCCTTTCTAACATTGATTAATTTGTTTATTTTATAGAATTGTTTGAATAAGGGTTTATGGTGAATTTCATGGGTTGATAAATTGGTGGGAATTGCCTGCGGGTAGTCCTAAAACTTCTCGATCATTATTCTAGGTTTTTAGATTATACTTCCTAGCATAGAATTCCTTTCCTTTTACGTGGATTATGGGAATTTGGGGTAGTTTAATGGGTGAAAAATCCTACATTGATGATTTAAGATATGAACAAGGGTAAAATCAGTGGGTTTTAGTCCATAATGCCTAGAATTGAAGGAGTAAGTTATTAATTACTCCTTATTTTGTGTTTTTAGACAATAAACAATCTGCATCTTTGAGGAAGGACAAGGCTCTTGCAGATTAGTTGTATTTGGATTTTTTTTAGGTAGGTTATGATTTTTTTTGTAATTATAGACTTGATTTAAACTTCATGCCTATTTGTAAATTGAATGTTTATGAATTGGACATTGGGCAGGCTTGTGCTTAGCGAGCTTTGGTTGATATTTTCTTGCATGCATAAGATAAATGCCATTGAAATTGACTAAGTATCTTTGGTAAATTGTGTACTTGTAATATTGGTGCACTATGATATATCTTGAGTGATAGTGATTACATTTTATGACATTATGATATTTGGTGGGTCACATGCCACACTAGTATAAAAACTATATTATTTGATTTTAAGAGGGTCGGGTACCACGCTAGTATGATAGATAGATTAAGCTGGTCCCCTACAGGTCATGACTAGAGGACATAAATAAGTTCCCTTAGCATGTGTGTACAATTTTACTTGATGCATTGTTATGATATGATACATTATTTACAACCGTGAGATTATTGATTCATTTTATATAACATGCATGATGCGTTGTGGTGATTGAGGTAGCATTAGACTACTCTTATGAGATTGTTAACTGCATTGATGAGTAGGTGTTGATTTTACACTTGTGGTATTCATAGTGAACATAGATTCCCTTAATTGTGAACATCATACTTGTGGTTGTTATTATAATACACGATAGGGTGAAGGTTGATCTTGTTGAGAATATTAGTTAGTCTTATGTGGACTATTCATGGATGGTACTGTTCAATTAGGATTACTTGCTGTGTGTTGAATGCCAGTTTACTTATATTTGATTTATATATATATATATATATACATATATGTATGTATGTGTGTGTGTGTGTGTGTGTGTGGTCTAAGTTAAGTCGGCTAATTATACCTACAAGTACATAGGGTTTTGTACTGATACTACTTGTAGTCATTTTTTGTTGAGTATAGGCTGTGTTTCGGACACTTCTATGAGACTTTTCCTATAGCGGTTGACAATAAAATTCGATCCAAGGGTGAGAACTACATCTTCAAGCTGCCATAGATCTTCATGATTTATTCTTGTCCATCATTCGGACAAAGAGATATCTTTTATGTTTTGATTAGTTTTGGATATTTCTATTAGATTTGGTTTGTTTTAGAAGTTCTTGTGCGATGACTTTTGGGTCCTTCGGGATTGTAATAGGTAGTTGATTGTCTGCACTTATTATTTATTGTTTTTTCTCAAGATATTTATCATTAGTTGGATTTATTGAATATTCTGTCTTAAAATGGTTAAGTGTTTGGATTAAGGATTAGGTTAGGTTGTTCTCCCATCGGAGGGTTAGTATGAGTACCACTCGTGGTCATTTGGATCGTGACAACACTCACCTTTGGGGAAACCCTATCTAAAGAATTACACCCTAACAAATACTATAATGATGGGATAGGTTGTTATAGTCAGGAAGGTCCCCTCCATACCCATACTATGCAAATATGAACAACAAAAGAGAGTACCCTCTCTAAATTGGTTCCAGAGGAAATGGATCTCATCTATTACTCTGCTGATGCACGATAGTTCTTTTTGATAAGGTCTAAAACTTTCTGTACCTAGTCCTTCATTTAAAAGAATACAACACCCCATGCCATAGATGTGTTAATACATATATTACATCTACTGGTATGTACGACAAATAGAATAACAAGTATATATAAGATAGCACAATGAAAAAATCAATACTATGTGATATTGAGATATACCTGTGCTAGGAAGTAACCTATGAAATTGAGATATACCTATGCTAGGAAGTAGCCTATGAAATTGTAAATAAAATGGAGTCACTCTAAAATTATTATACCAATGTCTTCTGGGTTCTTTATTACTATGGGATCAAATGGTTCAATTATCTATGGAACAATATAACTTATATACTTTCAAATGGATAAATAGTAACCTCTGATTAAAATAAACCTCGAGGGCTTTACATCATATGAATGGAATATAAACTTTGTTATCTCTAAATTTCAAATGTTAATGACGAGTATTGTATTTTGTGATATCTAAAGGTACGCCATAAATGCTGAACTCTGAGGGCTGCCCACAGGCAGGCACACCGTAAAATGGCTCAAACTCTAAGGGTATGTAGCCATAATGGGAAGGTACGCCCTTAGGCTCAACTCTGAGGGTTTGTGGTCTTAGCCATGTGCACAAGGCAGCGTCGCTTCAAGAGTCAAGTAAATATGACATCTCTAACCTCCCCCCTATTTCTTGATATATATTTTAACAATTGAAGACATGCAGGCCTCTGAATAGTTAATTACACTTGGAAATCAACTGTAAAAATAGTAAGCTCTGTATGACAATTTATGAACTTGGAGTAATCAATTATAATCTTTGATTAAATGAATCAACTAATAAACTTTCTCTAATTTGAATGAATCAAATGGACATGTATTTACTGTATAAATCATAGATATGCCATAAAAAATAACTAATCTATAGAAAGATATAAAAATTGTACTATATTAGTTCTATAAAATATGGATGGAGGCGAGTATATCTATGATTACAATATGGATACCCGACTTTTAAGTATTAGCTCGAATACTCTGAACAGATGAATGATGAATAAATTGAATTTTAGGGATAATAACTATTAGGATTAGGGCACACAATAGTTGTATTACCATTCTCCATACATCATATTAACTATATAGACACTTTTTGAGAAACAAGTGATATAGTGTCGTACCATGCGACAAAGGAGGTTTTAGTCTTACCTCCTTAATCCCAGGTCTCGTGAAATAAAAATTGAAACAATTCCCTCATATGAGCTGATAATCTACCCAAAATAAATCTGTACAACCTTTACAAATAGTTGACAAACACATCCTAGACAGATAGTTAATATGTCAGCTATTAGGCGAGCAACTCGCTCGTTGGATTCTCTTTATACGCATGATTCTATCTACTTCCATTCTTTTATTACAACCACTAGTTCGAAATATATTGGACATATTTATTTCATCTAATAACCATTTGGACCTCCCAAAATAATCTTCCACAATCAAATGGGTAGCATGACCGTACGATAATAAAAAATTCGGTGTATCACCACACCCTCCAATTTCAAGCCCAAAACAGCCAAAACCTACCCTAACCATGAGGTTTTCAGCCAATACCGCTAACAATACATATAATATAGACCCAAAATAGTTCAATAAAATCAGAATAACTCAAACTCATGGCATCCGATCATTCTCCCCTGAGTTCATACATCAATTACATCTAGAATTGCGTCTTTCTTTCCATATACAATAAGGGGTTGAGGGACATAACTATTACTTTGATTTTACAGTAAATTTCAAATCTTAACTTGGCATATTCTACATCAAAAATGTTTCTCTAAAATAGAACCTTAGAACAATAAGAGTACACTTTAAAACAATGCGAAACAAAGTGTGTGTGTGTGTGGGGGGGGGGGGGCTAGAGAGATGTTGCTCTAGGAACTGCCTCTATCACTTCAATGTGTAAACACCATTATTTTACTCTCTCACAGGTTAAAACATAAGAAATAAATAAAACACTCTTACCTTGAAGCTTGAGAAAAAAGAGAAAGGGCTCAAAAACCCTAAATGGAAAAGGCAACAACCAATAAAAGCTAAGAGAGATAAGAGAGAGAGAGAGAGAGATTTATGTGTTGTTTATCTTATGGAACAATATTAAAAGTAAGATGAATATATAGATATATATTGTCTTATTGCAGATGAGTTTTGGGTCTTGACTCTTGACCCACTTCTCTATTTAGTTACAATTTTGGTCAAACAAAATTCAAAGTAGGTGATCCACCTACTTATTATCTTCTAAGTTTTGGCATGGTATTTGTTATGTAGGTGAAACACTTACCTATCCTACTTTCTAATCCTTGATACCTTGCATTTAATATAACCTACATAAACAAGTATCTCAAGCAAGTAGGACATCAAAATAAATAACTTAACCACCTAGAAAGTTCAAACACTTAGCACATTTAAGCTAGTAGGTAGGTGAAGCACATAACTCAAGTAAGTAGGTGAGTTTCTTTTTCCCATATTCACTTGTCTTTCCAAATCTCTTTCTCTTAAGATTTATTTTCCACTTTAGTGTATTTGGATACTTTGACTTCTTCTCAAATCTACTCATTTTTACATGTTCAAATAAATTCACCTAGCTATTTTTGCACATATGTTGAAAAGTATGGAGTATTACAAGTACAAACCAAATGTAAGTAATGAAATGAATGCAAATGATGTCATATATATTAATGTATACACTCGCTTCCCTGTAGATCTAGTTACGACCCATGGGGGACTCAGGAGGTCCATATGCCCATCCAAAACCATTTTTCATTGAGCATGCAAATCATATACCTGCCCAAAACCATTTCACATCGGGCTACATGGAATACTTCCCCATTGGGCATGCAAGTTAAAATCAGTAAGACCAACCTAGAATACTTTCCCACCGGGTATGCAAATCATTTCAGATCATTTTTTTCAAAATATCTCTTTAGCAATGTCATGATGCAAATATATTGAGTATGCATGTTTTGCAATGATAAGAGGAATACAAATATCTCGATCCAGTCTTACAAGGCTATACTCAACTTAAGAACACCAGCTACAAGCCTAATATAATCAATCTCTCCCAAATTACTCAAATCAAGCTCATAGGAAGAGGTACAACCAATATCACAACTATTAAGTATGATATTATCACTTTTCACTTCTCACACTATAAGCCATGTATCAATTATAAGGGAAAACAACCCAAACATGTCAATTATTAATTGTAACCCTTTACACAACATTGGTACCTACATAGATGTAATGACCCAAATCATTGTTATGTTAAAATCCCCCAAAAATGTTTTGACTACGAAATTATTGTTCAAGACCTTGTAGGAATTATTTCGTAGGAAAAATCCGTGGCCCAAATCAAATTAGGTCAAAATTGGGAAAAATTGGGCCATGACACTGACTTGCTGCTGTAGTAGTAGATCCACTCCTACAACAACACTCCCATCACCATAGCAGTAGTCGGGCAGTAGCCAGCCCGAAGTTGGGGCCTCTTATGTTGTCTCCCTTCTCCAAAAATACCCTAAGTGAACCCTATACTTAGAACAATGAGGATTTAGAGACCAAGATCCATGAGGGAATTTTCAAAGCATTTTTGGCATTAGTAAAGGGAAAGGCACATATGGGAACACACTCAACTCTCTATATCAGTAGAATTCATCTACGAGGTAAGTTATAGTTTAATTGTGGTACACTTGGGCTAGATGAATGTAATAACAATAGCAATGTGGGAAATTTCATGCTTTAGGCCTTTAGGCACTAAGTTTGGTTGGATGGAATAATAATCGAACTAGGATAATAAATTTGTGATTTGAATAATAAGTCATGGACCCATTTTTTCTCCTTTAATTGTCCAAGGGTATAAGTTTTGCATGATCTAGAGGTAGGTCGATGAAAGGAAATATTTTATGAGGTAGATAAAGGGTTAGGCCGACTATAAAGGTAATATGAGTCATCACTTGTAATATGGAATCAATTTACTCTATGCTTAAATGCTAATTGGATATCATGATTAGCCTTCAGGCATTACTTTTGAATATTGACTGTGTTATGCATTGAACATATGGTTTTGAGATGGTATTAAGATGATATATGGATTGGGTATTATGCCGACACTGTTGTATAGATTGGGTGTCACACTGACACTGTTATATAGATTGGGTGTCATGAAGACACCATTATTTAATTAATACCATATTGGTAATGGTACATAGACTGATCTCGTCCCCTGCAGTTCATAGCTGAGAGTCCCTCCTGACTCTATTATGTGGGTACACCTTGCATGCATGCATTCATCATTTCATTGAATATATTTTTTATGGTAACCATTGTTGAAGGGATCTGCAGAAGTGTAGCTGATGTATTGTATACTTGTGTATCTGTTGAGGTGAAAGGGTTGTGATTGTACTTGTTCTATGTTATGTATAATATTTATGGGTATTGGTAAGCTGGTCTAGTCCTTATAGTGTCTTAGAAGGTAAGACCAACAGTCTTATCGGTATTATCTAGAGGTGGAGTAGTGAGTCCTAATCGTGTTCAAGATAGGGTCGTAGAACTATTAGTGAAGAAGGCAAGACAAGAGTTAGGGAACTTAAGGAGGAGATAAATTTTCAAAGTACAAAGATACAATAGAATGTTAAATGGCAGGCAGGTCACAAAGATGCTAAGGGCAATATGTCAAAGACCCGAAGAGAGGGGTAATTGAAAAGGTTTAGTTATTCAGAATCTTAAGTGGTGTCATGATTTACTCGCTATTTTCTATTGTTGTTATTTGTTTATAACCTTGGTTGGCCAATAATATATACTAGTATGTGTGGTTGTACTGATACTACACTTACTATATCTCCACTTAGAGGTATAGCCATATTGTAGGTCAGTTGGAGTTTCTATAGGTACGATGATGGTTACTCTTCAACAACTCTTGTTATCTCATTCTTACATGGATGTTGTGTCTCAAGTGTTCTTTTTCATTGCTTAGTGCTCTTGTACTAGTTTAGATTACGGTCTGGGGAAAACTGTTATTTTATTTCTTCATTGTATTTAGCTAACAAATGTATTTGGATATGATTTTTATTTTGATTAAAGGATTATTTCCTTTAAGAATTGTTTCGTTTAACTTCTAAACTCAATTGAATGGTTGGGTAGTGAGAGTTCTCCTATCTAGGGTAGAGTTAGGTAAGTGCCTAGACGATTCATGAATTGGGTCATGACAAGATGGTACTAGAGACTAGGTTACCGATATCCAAGTACAAGAGCAAATGTTGAGTAGTCCTATGGATTTGTGTGTTGGCGTCTACATCAAATCCTTAGGAGGTTACAAGGCATCTAGGAATTTGTCTTACTTTCTTCTCTCCTATTGTGCTACTTTAGAGTTATCTCTCCGAGTTGAGTCTAATTAGTAGCTGGTAGGTTTAAATTGATATCTCGACCATCACAATTAGGATTAGTTCATCCCAATTGTTATCTTAGTTATTTTGGGAAGGCTAGAATAGTGTTATTCTAACCAATAGAGGCCGATAAGAGGCATAGGATTTGTATTCTAACATTATAAATTATATTTGAATGCAACGAATGGTGTAGTTTTCAATCCTACTAGTGACATAACTCTCTGTTAGTTTTTGGTCATGTTTACAGAGAAGATACATGTGATTTGAATGTTTTGTTGTGTTATGATAGAATGCTACATGTACCTTTTATGTGGATTATTATCACACTGACCATATTATTGCATTATTGTTTGATGACTGGATTTCTTAAGTTTAAGTGATCATTATGAGTGATATGAGGTAAGTTGTTATAAGGAAATCTAGGTATTATAAAGGTTGGGTTGAGGTATAACTTCATCTCCGTGATTTGGGATACGTCTTGATTTCTCGTGATTTAAAGTATTCCTTAATTTCTATTAAGGCACTGACAAATTACCTGGATACCTTACTATGTTCAGTCTAAGTTATCATGGTAGCTAAAAACTTAAGATTAGTGGTAGTTTGGAACAGTTTTGTGTGAAATTGAGTTGAGAGATTTGAAAAATACGTTAACAATAGGCTTATAATAACGAATTTAACCATTTTTGGTTAAAAATGTTTTTCTAAAACATGAGGGATAGGGGTAATAAAATGTTCATAGGATAACATCGTGTGAGAAAGGACCTAGAAATAGTTGAAAATCAGATCCACCGCCTCAGCGGCTCCCTACTGCTTCCATGGTACCGCTGTAGTGGCACTTTTGTCGCTGTAGTGGTGAATCTGTCACTGCAGCGACACCTAGGCAGTAAGATGCCAAGGTTTCCCTTATTTAATAATTTTTTGTACTTCATAAAAATAACCCGATGTTCGCAATAGTTTCAGATATAAATTGTTCATGACTTAACTACCAACGTATATATATTATTTAGTAAAGAAAAAGATTGTTTGTTAAATTCCCCAAATGGGGAAAACTAAATCCAGAATTAGTAAATAAATAGGGGGAAATCTAGCTGGTGGCCTCATCATCTCCTAGGCTCAAGGCATCTGAGCCCTCCTCCTCCACTCTGCTATGGAAAGAGAACTCCTCAGCATCCTTCTTCATCAGCTTTGGGAGCTTCTTGATGGGGGTGGAGCACTTGAACATGACCTATACTGTCTTCCACATCCTCACCAGTATACAGTCTCGGGAGTGCCTCTTCTTTTTCTTCTTCTCTTCATCTAGCTCCTTTCAAAGCTCTGCATAGGCTCGGGTGGAGTCTGATAAAGCCATGGAACTCATTAAAGCGAAACCTGAGGGAGGCAACAGAGACTGCTCCAAATTATCCCAAAGAACAGCAAGGTCTTCCTCCCAGCCACCAAGATATGTGCGAGCCTATATGAGAGGGGTGCTAGTCTCCTTTCCCCCTCCAACCCTAATACTGTCATCCTCCTCCCCTATCTTCCTTTTTTTCTTGCTTCCTCCCTATGAGCCCTTTACCTTCAGTAGGATAAAGGTTTCATCATAATCCGCCAGTGTGTCATGGTTCTCCTTTGTCACCTTCACCTTCTTGCACAACTTCATGATCAAAGATGGCAAAAAAAATATCCCTCGAATACCCTCCCCTAGTGTAGAAATGCTGCCACTCATCTATAATCTGTATCCCCACATTCATTTCTATCCCCAAAAGAGCATAGGCTACTACTATAGCATGATAGAAGGTCACATCAGTAACATTTCCCAAAGGTTGGATCCTCCAGGATACCAAATACAGCCATCTCCGAGCCTCCACTGAGAAGTGAGTGCTCTTGATCCCTATGACACTAGTCCACTTCACATTATCCTCTTGACCCTTCGACGCTAGGACCTTTCCCACCCACTTCAGTACCGACTCCATAATCTTAGCCTCAAAAGTAACATTGGAGGGGTTTGGGACCCCCAAGGTGTCATTAATGATGACAACATCCATCAGAACATTCTTACTCTAAATACGAATGGAAGGAAGGGACACATACCAGTCCATAGTCGAGAGTATAACATAAAACTCCCAAACTACGGCCACATTTCATGCAGGGATGGCCTCTGTCGGCATCCCCGAACAAAAAGTCCATAGCAAGTTGTAGAATTCATCCATCTCATTCTCCACATCCTTCATCACATATCCTCTCTGACGAAGAAAACCCCTATTAAGTCGCCCTTCCTCAGAACACTCACAACAAGTGGAGTTGGGGAACCTTCGATATGTGGGTTGAATAACCATAATAGTAGCCTTGAAAATATTGCAATTATGGTGTTAAAAACCAATTTGGGATGCTACAAAAGGGAATGGACTTCAAAAATAGGAAAATCAAATATCTGGAAGGAGCTACTATCCAACGTCGCAGCAATGATGTTTTTGTCATTGCAGCGGTGCCGCTGTATTGGCAGAAGCCTTAATGTAGTGGTTCTGCTACAATGGAAAATCCATCGCTGCAGCAGTGCCTTCGTCCCTAACCAGACCTGACCCCTGTACCATGGCAGAATTTCAACTTTTTTGAATTTTTGATATTTAAGTAAAGATCTGGCTTGGTAGAGTGCATGTGTTCTATTTTACACTAAAATGGGGATGATTAAGATTGAAATTCAAGCCCATTTCATTTCAAATCATAGAAGAGGGTTACTCTTCATCTCCCACCCCTTTCAATCCCAAAAACTAACATGAACATCATCAATCTTACGTCTAGAATACTATTGGAGCATTGTAGATGTAAGATAATCTAGCATGGTTGTCAAACTACAGCGATGAGCTTCGCAAATTTTTGTTTCCATCCCAAATTTTCTTGCATTATGATATATTGTAATGTACGGGGTATTTTAAATGAACATTTACGTAAGATATTATCATTAATTTTATTCCTTGGTTAATGATAATTGGGCATCTAGTTAAGAAGTTCAAAGACTCCTAATACATTGACTGGTCGGGTATGGTGAGTGTAATTTTATTAACCGAGCTTTAGTGGGAGATTATTAGGTAGTTAATAAGAATAAAATATTGCTCTTCTTTTCAAAAACTATTGAGTTCATTGGAAATCGAGAATCATGCTGAAAACCTTCTTCCCTTCTCTGTAATCATTCGGTGATGAACAGTGGGTAAATTGGTATCTAATGTAACAACCCAAATAGTCATTATGTTGAATACCATCTCAGAAAAATGTTTTAACTAAGAAATCCTTGTTCCAAACCTTGTAATAATTATTTCATGTGAAAAATCTATTGCCCAAATCAAATTGTGTCGAAATGGGAAAAAATTAGGCCAGACCACTGACCCGCTGCTACAGTGACACACCTGCCGCCATAGTGGCAGTCGGGCAGCAGTAGCCATCCCAAGGGTTAATTAAAACCCTCATTTAGTTAAGGCCTCTTATGTCATCTCACTCCTCCAAAAAACCCCAAGTGAACCATAGACTTAGAACAATGAGGATTTGGAGGCCAAGCTCTACGAGGGAATTTTGGAAGTATTTCTGGTGGAGTTTCCGGCATTAGGAAAGGGAAAGGTACATGTGGGACAACTCTCCACTCTTCGTAGTAGTGGAATTCATATATGAGGTAGCTTATGGTTTAATTATAGTAGTCTTAGGCTAGATGAACATAATAACGATAGTGATGTCAGGAGATTTCATGCCTTAGGCCTTCATGCAAGGAGTTTGTTTGGATAGAATAATAACTAGACTAGGATCACAAATTTTTTATTTTGCTCTTATTGTCCAAGGGTATAAGTTTTGTATGAGCTAGAGGTAGGTTGATAAAATGTAGTGTTTTTACGAATTTGAGGGAGGGTTAGAGAAACTATAAAGGTAATGAATGTGAGTTAGGGCCAGAGTATGCATTTGGTGGGTTCATAAAAGTCTGATAATGCTCGATTGGAGAGTGAAGAGAATGGGTAGTAGGTGCCTAGATGTCATGATAATTCGAGAGAAGTTAGAAGAGTTATGGGTGTGTGTATAATATTTGTGAGTAGATGTTCATAGTGGAATGAGTATAGATATAGTAGAAGGGAAGGAAAGTGAGAGGTATGCATAGTATCTGAGATTGAGATCGTTATTAGAAGCATGGGTGATGGCTAGGGGGTATGGTCATTATATGAGGTAGGTATGAGTTATCACTTTTAATATAGAATAGATTTACTCTATACTTATATGCTAATTGGATGTCATGATTAGCCTTCGGGCATTACTTTTGAATATTGACTGTGTTATTTATTGAACATATGGTTTTGAGATGGTATTGAGATGATATATGGATTGGGTGTCATGCCGACACTGTTATATAGATTGGGTGTCACGCTGACACTGTTATATAGATTGGGTGTCATGCAGATACCATTATTTAATTGATACCATATCAGTAATGGTACATGGACTGGGCTTATCCCCTGAAAGTCATAACTAAAAGTCCCTGCTGGCTCTAGTATGTGTGTATACCTGGCATTCATGCATTCATCATTTCAATGAACATATTTATTGTGGTGACCATTGTTGAAAGGATCTGCAGAAGTGTAATTAATGTATTGTATACTTGTGTATCTGTTAAGGTGAAAGGTTTATGACTGTACCTGTTCCATGTTATGTGTAATATATGTGGGTATTGGTAAGATGGTCTAATCCTTATAGTGTTTTAGAAGGTGATTAGCGGTCTTATTGGTATTAGCTAGAGGTATAGTAGTGAGACATAAGATGAGAGTTAGGGAATTTAAGAAGGGGCAGAATTGTCAAAGTAAAAAGATACACTAGAATGTCAAATGGCAGGCAGGTCACGAAGATCCTAAGGGAAATATATCAAAAACCTGAAGAGAGGGGCAATTGGAAAGGTGATGTCGCCCAAATTACACCTCCCAAAAAGTATAAAGCTGTCATTGAATCAATAATAGAATCCAACGAGGTTGGGGTCGATCCCACAGGGAATAGGTTGAAATTCAATCAACTATGTTTGTCCGAGTAATTGGCTAATAAGTAAAAGATGGGGTTTTGTAAAGTAAATGAGTAATAGTAATGAGTGATTGTTTTCTGAGGTTGTAATCAAGATAAGAAAAGCACTAGGACTGTGTTCCCCAATAACTTCATAACTCTATAGGTTCTCCATACTTTAGTGATCTCTTAAGGTATCCAGCATGCAGAATCAATAGGTTGTGTATTATCTAACCTACTATGTTACGCCCCTTGTAGACGACCATCCTTAAGCACAAAGGTTACTGCGTCATGAGTGTTGCTATGTTGCCCCCATCTATGATCTCAATATAGCCTTTCCTGTATCTCGACTCAAGGCTAATTAAATGAAGATAACTCCAAGTCTTGTTGTTGATTCGCAAGTCCTATCCAAATACAATTGCTATAGTCCAAGGTAAAGATAGGATGAGTCCCAATGCGTGCACTCGTCAAAAAGCAACCAATTCCAAAGAAACAACAATACATTCCCTAATACCCTTCGAGAGTCACCTTGTACTTCGAACTCTACGTCGTTAATCTGTCATGGTTTCCACAACCCTAGTTGTAGAGTTTAGCTACTCATAATTGTATGAACAAAATTGGAATTCATATATGAAAAGACAAATTGAAACTTACAATAATCAATAAACTCCAAAATTTCAACAAGAATTAAATCCATAAAACCAATATTTGGGAAATTCCAAGAAGATGCCTTAGAATCTCACAATATAATATTGTGGTATAATAATAATGCATAAATTTTTGTAAAAATAACCCTAAAAGAGTATTTATAGACAATATAAATCCTATCCTAAATAAAAAGGGAAAACTGTGTCGGCTGCCTTGAACGAGAAGAAGGTAAGATCGTTGTTATAACCCACGATCTTCCTTTGCCTGTCGTCATTTGTACTTGGACTTGTAAGATGGAAAATATTCATCAAACGACCCAAGGTATGGTCTCGTGTCTTCAACCTATGATTGTGGCTTCTTGTCTTCTGATCATCATACCTCTAAAATCCTACAACTCAACAAAACTGAACCCTCATCCCACGACCACATGGTACGATCGTGCCTTCAAGGTTCGGTCATGGGAGCTGTCTTCTGATCTCCTTGTAATTGACTCCTGTAGGTTGACTTCTTCCTAAATCTCACAATCCCAAGGTACGATCCTGACATCAACTCACGGTTGTACATCCTTGTTGTCTGTTCGACTCCTGACTTGGGCATCTCTGATTCCTCGTACAAAAGCCTAGGCACGATCGTGGTCAGATCCCAGAGCAAGTCAAGATCACTACGACAGTCAATTTTTCAAAATACATAATCAAACCATCTAAGTACATTCAACACCCTCCATTCTTAACAAAAACAACTAATCCAGTATATATGTAATACAGATACTCTAAAACAACGGGATTAGGATATAGCATTACATTATAAATAGACAACTTAACACATTGACCAATACATTACCTAAACAAGCAATAACTAGACTACAACCCCTATTCCCTCACATCAAAGAAGTCCCTACTCAGTATATGTAATGAATTCTAGTACCGGGACTGAGTCAAATCTCCCACTCTCAAAAAAAGTCTGGTTGTGTGCGTTTGATACGATAGGCTTGCCCTTATTTTTACACTTCATCTTTTGGACAGTTGAGTTAGAATCACTATAGGTCTTTCTAGGCTTGTAATATAGGCTTGGGGACAGGTGTGGTATATTTGGGTATAGTGACTTATTCCTCCTTGGCATTACACTACTTTTGGCTCCACTTTTTATCTTCTTCATTTTTCTCCCGTTCTTCCATTTTATTTCCTTTTGGACCTCGGGTGTAGTTTTTATTTTCACATCTCTTCACTATATTTTTATTATTTTTCTTTTCTCTTTTCCATCTCTTTTTTTTACTCACACTACGCCCGAGTCCTTTTTCTTTTTTGCTACTAATTCTTCATACCCACTTTTTATGCACCCCTACACAATAACCAATCTCAAATTAGGCAATTTTCCTGAGTTGAGGTACACAGTGTCCAAGGAGGGACAAGACCAGGGCCTAAGAAGGTTCATTGTAAAACTAGGAAGGTGAATCGGGTAGTTCAAAGAAAAGGTTTACTTAAGTCTCAAAATTTGGGTTCAAGGGATACACAATTATTTGGTAGGTCATTTAGGCTAAAGTGGACTAATTCAAACACAACCTATGATCCTTTCCTAACCTTCGATCCTACAACTTTCAGCAAGACTAATCGAACAAGTTCTAGATCGCACATACACACCGACTAGGTAATATATCTCACTCACTTATGGCTCAGGGCTTTTGTCTAAGTTACTACCTATTCAGTTCATACAAAGTCGGCTAGGTTATCCTATTTACAATTCTAAGGCCATATCTAGATCCTAACATTGGTTCCAGTACAGTACATGCAAACACTACATCACAAAATAATATTTTAGAGGGGTATCATTTAAAACACTTTGTCAAAATAGGTAAGCATGCTTTATTAAACAAATCGAACTGCACTAAGTTCTCTTTTCAATTACTCTAAGTTATACTAAAATGACTAAAAACAACAAAACAACAAAATAACATGTAAAAAAAACCTAAACATGCCAGTCTAACTATGATAGCGCAGTCGAGGGAAACAAAACACGGCAACAAAAACCCTTGGCTGTGGTATACCTCCCCACCCCCAACTATTAAATCATGCAATGTCCCTATTGCATGAAATTGTATACAGAAATAAAAACTAGGGTAAGGGACATACCTGAGATGCCCTAGGCATCGGTGGAACTCTGATCACGTAGGGCCGCAAGTGGGACCCTAATAGGCTCCTATGTAATTATGGCCTCAGCTTTGGCTGTGGCACTCAAAGTTATCTCACGGGCAGTCTCTGTACCCCCACCAATAGTCTCAACCTCTGTAATCACTGCCTCGGAGTTCTCCTCTGTCACCTTCTCTTTTCTTCTTCTCTTCTTAGCGGATTTTTTTTTCTTCTTACCCTCCTACCCAGACTCATTCTCCCTCTGCCTCTTCCGCTGTTCTAAACCTCTGGCCTTATCCTCCTCCTCATCAGTCTCAATATGTGAGGTGGAAGTATAGAAGACAGGGACAAGTGTATTGATATCCACCATGAGGGATGTCGTTGAATGCATAGGTGGTGGTGGAGGCGGAGGTGCCATGTCAATCCTCTCAGCCAAGGAATGGACTGCTTCCTTTAACTCTGTCAACTCAATCCAAATCTGGGTCAAGTCAGTCGCCTGGAATACATCAAGTATGGCCATGATCCGTCCCTCATAGCTATCCATTCTCATCTGTACAGTCTATATGGCCCTAAAAATCTCATCACTTACGTGGGGATTGACCCCTTCTTCTAAATTCTTGATTCGGACATTATGAAGGATTTGGTTCAAAATGATCTCTTCCAACTGAGCATTCAGAACTCAATGTATATCTTGCCAGAACCAATGGACTGAATGGGGTTGGAGCTGGTGGTGTTGATGAAGCTGATGCACTAGTATCAGATTCTGGTCTGTCACTACTATGGGCATCCCCACCTACATCTGGGACCCCCAATCTTCTCACTGGGGAATTTGGGTTCTGCAGGTTTTTTATCATCGCTAAATCTGCAGTCTTAGTCCGCTGAATGAACTTGTCCACTAGTGGCACTGAGAGCACATCTGAATCATGTAGCAACTGTGTAATCAGGCATGGAAACAAGAGTGTGGTGCTGAATTCCAGTGCTCTGTCTCTAATCTCCTGTGCAATGATATGCGGGATGTTCAGGTTCAACTCTACAGTAAATGCAACTACCAAACAGGCATTTGTTGCACCTAATATGTTGTCGTTGGCTGTGGGTGCGATTCTGTACCTAACAATGGACCACCATGCTTTGGCGATGAACTTCAAACTATTCTTGTAGATGGAAGATCCATTCACCCATGGTGCGTCAGTTTCGACCTCATCAATGTAGCGTGCCAACCAACTGAAATACATAGTCTTGTCCTCCGCGGACAACTACTTCAACTTTCTCAATTCTGACATCCGGTAATCATATTTCGGGGTTGCTTCTACTGGCTCAAAATTTTCTCCAAACAAGGCTTTAGAGATCGCCATAACGGAGATGTCCACCTACTTTCCCCACGCTACTATTATATCCCAGTGGGGATGCTTCTTCATGTCTGTCTCTTCCGGAAGCAGACATTATTTTTAGGGTCGCGACATAGTTTGTGTAGACTCCCTCACTAGATCACCACCATAAATCCAAAGTGGTCTAGTCATCCACCACAACTGATATCTCTCAAACACATGGGTGACCTCTGGAACCCTCTTCAATGACTTACTAAGTATCCGTGTCTCTTCTTCGATACTCCTCTTTTGGTTCCTATTGTCCTTGAGGGAAGCCCCATCCAAGTAATAGTGCCAGGAGTTTGGCATACCCTTACGTCTTGTATTGGGGCCCCTCTGACCCGGGGTAACAACAATAATATCAGTGTTGGAAGGTTCAGAGTTTGACTCCTCTTCTCTTTTCGAATAATGTCCATCATCTTCTGGGTCACCCCGCCCTGTTGGGTGTCTAGCCTTTCCTCTTCGGAGGAGCTAAGTACATTCTCCTTCTTAAAAACACTAGCACTGGACCCACTCTCCGAGGAGCTTGGTGGCGATCTATCTTTGGAAATCTTTCCTCAGAGAGCCTTGTCCATAGCTTGCTGAGATTTGGGTACCATAATACCAGTTATCGAAAAAAAAAGTTAGTTCCCAATTTAAATAATGTGCAGGTGCAGATTCATAGTCAGATGACCATACCTACAATTGTGCAATGAAGGTATGATTGTACCTTCTAATTGTAGGTTGGTGCTCAGAGAATGAATTGAAAGGCATCAAACAGACTATCACTACCTACGATCGTGCCATGAAGGTATGATCTTACTTTATGATTGTAGGAAGGATCCCTGAGACTAAGTAAACACTATCACATCAGACGGGCAAATACCACGATCTTATGTTGATATCACGATCATGGGATGTGTGCATCTGATGAACTTCTAAGAGTTTACAGTGGTATCCCACAATGATCCAATCTACGATAGTAGGTCAAAACTCCAATCGTAGGTTATGTCGTGGAATCCCAAACACTTAGCAGATTTCACCCATTTAAAATTTAACCTTATTTTTTACTCTTGTTGACCACAGTTTTTGATACAGTTTGACCATTTTGTAAACACTAATGGGTACTCAGTATTTCCCTGTGTTTTCTAAGCCTCAAACACCACATTCCAACTACTATTCACATACCCATAACCAAAATCAAATTAAAACTAAGTTATGCATAGTCCAAACTTTTTAGAATGAACTTACGATGTTGTTGGTAAGTTCGGATTTAAGGGTACTCTCAAATTTGGACTTTGTATCACACGTAAAACCCAAATTAGAGCCTTTAGATTGCTTAGGGTTCGGAGAATTTGAATGCAAAGATGATTGAAATGGAGAAGAAAGGCTATCGGGTGAAGGGTGTGGGCTTTTTATATGATTTGGCCATGTAGTGGGATAGGTCTGGTCAATTACTTAAAACTGATGGGCTCCTCAGAATAAGGGATTGTACGATCGTGGTAAGATCCCACTATTGTGCATTCCTTTCATGCAATGATAGTTTTGAGAAAACTTACCTAAGAACCTATGAAGCTTAAAGACGATTGTGATATGTAACCACGATCTTGCCTTAAAATTATAGGTTCGATGCCCGATTTGATGACTTACAGATGTAGCATTAGATGATTAAGACCATGATCCTATAATCTAGGTACGATCGTGATACCCAATCGTGAGATAACTCCTAAATTTTCATCCTACAGGACTCTCATCTGACGACTGAACCCACGATCGTATCTCTATGGTAAATCGTACAATTTCTTTCGTGGGTTCAGTATGGAGTTCAATTCAACACCTTTTTTTTTCCTATGGTTCCCTGCACCAATAACAAAAATTACCCTATAAATATTAAAGTATAAAACATGTGTTTCCTCCCAAGAAGTGCTTGTTTTAACGTTGTGGAACGACGTGGCTATGTTGGCTACTCAGACTTCACCAACAAGCCCATGGGTTGCCTCCCATTAATCACCTGATTTAACTTCACGGTACGACTACAGTAGGCTTGATAAATCAAGCCTCTTTTAAGTCCACATCACAAACCATTCGGGCATCCTTGCTTTTGCCTATGTAGTGTTTCACCCTTTGGCCATTGACTTTAAACTTCTTTCCATCCTTATTCTCCAGCTCAATTGCGCCATAGGGGAACACTGTGACCACTCTATATGGTCCATTCCACTTTGATCTCAGCTTCCCAGAAAACAGCTTCAGCCTTGAATCAAACAATAGTACTATATCGCCTGCAGTAAATTCTCTTTTTTTAATCTTGCGATCATGATAAAACTTCATATTTTCCTTGTACAGGGCTGAGCTTTCATACGCACGGAGATGGAATTCATCCATCTCATTTATCTATTCAATCCTCAACTTCGCTCCATCTTGCCATTCCATATTTAGCCTCTTCAATGCCCACAATGCCTTATTCTCAAGTTTGATAGGCAAGTGGCATGCTTTTCCGTATACAAGCTGATATAGAGATGTACCAATTGGTGTCTTGAATGCTGTCCGGTATGCCTATAGTGCATCATCCAATATCCTCTCATAATCTGTCCTATTGGCATTCACAGTCTTCGCAAAGATGGATTTGATCTTTTAGTTAGAGACCTCAACTTGCCTGCCTGTTTGAGGATGGTAAGGTGTCGCCACCTTATATTTCACACCATATTTCTCAAGCAGGGTCTGAATAGCCGATTACAAAAATGGGATCCTCCATCACTAATAATAATCTGAGGTGTTCGGAAGCGTCAGAATACATTCTTCTTCAAGAAAGTCGTGACACTCTTACCTTTATTATTAGGAAGGGCAATTGTCTCTACCCATTTAGATACATAGTCAATGGCCACTAAGATATACTTCATGCCATGAGAGCTCACAAATGGGCCCATAAAGTCAATACCCCAGACATCAAACAATTTGAGCTCAAGGATTGCAGTTATTGGGAGCTCATGCCATCTTGAGATGTTTCCTTGCCTTTGACACTGGTTGCATGCCCTAGCATAATCATGGGAAACTTTGTGGATTGTGGGCCAATAATAACCACATTGCAAGATCTTGTGCGCAGTTCGTACACCTCCATGGTGACCCCTAACTGGTGACTAATGACACGCCTCTAATATACTCATCATCTCAACCTCAAGAATACATCTACAAATTATACCATTTGCACATACCCTGAACAAGTACAACTCATCCCAGAAGAATTTTTTTACCTCATACATGGACTTCTTTCACTATTGATACGTCATATCTTTTGGAACTAGATCACTTACCAAAAAGTTGGCAAAATCTGCAAACCATGGGATTAAGTCTTGTGATGCTGCCAACACTTGCTCTTCTGGAAAAGTATCATCAATTTCAAGATCATCCCTTAGTTTTATCATGGCCTCTTCTTCAAGGTGCGATAAATGGTCAGCAACCTGATTCTCCGTTCCTTTTTGGTCCTTGACCTCAAAGTCAAATTCTTGCAATAGAAGTACCCACCTCGGCTTTGCGTATTTCTTTTCCATGAGGTATATAAAAGCGTCATGGTCAGTATGCATAATCACCTTTGTGCCTATCAAATAAGATTGAAACTTCTCGAATGTAAAGACCACAGTAAACAATTCTTGCTCAATAACTATGTAATTTTTCTGGGCCGGATTAAGTGCTTTGCTAGAATAATAGATAGGATGTAACATCTTTTCTCATCGTTGGCCTAGGACTGCACCTAAGGACACACCACTAGCATCGCACATAAATTCAAACAGAGACCAATCCGGTGAAACAATGATAGGGGCAGAAATCAACTTCTCTTTTAGACATTCGAAGTATTTTAAGCATGCATCATCAAACATGAATTTCACCTCTTTCTCTAAGAGCTTACACAATAGATTGGAAATCTTAGAAAAATCCTTGATGAACCTTTTATAAAATCCTACATGACCAAAAAAACTATGAATTCCCTTCATAGAAATTGGTGGAGGCAACTTTTCAATCACCTCAATCTTTTCCTTATCAACTTCAATCCCCTTATTTGAAATCCGATGTCACAATACAATACCTTCGTTTACCATGAAGTGGCACTTTTCCCAATTCAACACCAAATTTGATTCCTCACATCTTCATAGAACATTAGCAAGGTGTGCCAAGCAGTCATCGAATGAGTCACCCACAACAGAGAAACTATCCATAAATACCTTAATAGTGTCTTTCACCCTGTCTGAGAATATGGACATCATACAACATTAAAAATTAGCCGGTGCATTGCATAGACTAAATGGCATTCTCTTGAACGCAAATGTCCCATATGGACAAGTGAAAGTGATATTCTCTTGGTCTTTGGGGGCAATGGAAATTTGATTGTACTCTGAGTAACCATCAAGAAAACAATACCATACCAACAAGACGGTCTAACATCTAATCCATAAAGGGAATTGGAAAATGGTCCTTCTCGGTCAAAGAATTATGCTTTTGGTAGTCCATCCAAAATCTCCATACAGTAACCGGTCTCATTGGTATCAACTCATTTTTCTCATTTGGAACCACAGTGATCCACCCTTCTTCAGCACAGATTGGACCAGGCTCACCCAATTGCTATCTGCAATAGGGTAAACCACACCTGCATCTAACCACTTAATGATCTCTTTCTTTATAACCTTTTACATAGGTAGGTTAAGATGATGTTGATGCTCAATGCTAGGTATACAATCCAGCTTGAACTGGATTTTATGTGTGCAGATTCCAGGTGGGATTCCAATAATGTCAGCAATGGACCATCTAATGGCCCGTTTGAATCTTTGTAACATAGAAACCAAGGCCTCAACTTGCCACTCCAATAAATCATCTGCAATGATAACTGGCAAAGTGTTGTTGGCCTCCAAAAATGCATAACAAAGATGGAAAGGAAGAACCTTGAGCTCCAGAATTGGAGGCTCCTCAATAGAAGTGCGCTCACCAATTTTAGATCAAGATCAAGCTTCTTTGGTGCATAAGTTTATGACCCCCTACCAACAAGTGCGCTCACTATCTCCTCGTATTCATCAATACCATCACTATCAAAATTCAATGACCTAATCCCAACTGTTTGTACACTGCAAGTGGCATCAAGTTGATGTTAGCTCCTAAATCACACAAAGCCTTCGCAAAGTTAAAACACCCTATAGTAAAAGGAATCATGAATGATCCAGGGTCCTTCTTTTTCTCAACCAATGACCTAGAAGCAATCGCACTACAATGATGTATATTATCTATGGGCTCAAAACTCACTGTCCTCTTCTTTTTCACCAAGTCTTTCATAAACTTTGCATAACCTGGGATTTTTTTCAAAGCCTTAATAAGAGGGATATTCACTGACAACTCTTTCAACATTGAGACAAACTTTTGATATTTTCCCACCAATGACCCATGTATCCCACAAACAATTTTTAAAGTTCAAAATTCATAATCCCTATCATCACCCATTAACTACAAGTATGGTGTTCATCACCCACTTTAAGAATATTTCAATCTTATCCTCACATTTATTTCACCAAAGCATCAATTTAAACAAACTCATTTCATCAAAATAGCTATACGAACTTAAAGAGACCATGAAAACATACCTTAGAGTGGAGAGATAAGTGAAAAAGAAGAGAGAATTTTGGTTTGAGGATGGTGAGGCACGGATTTGAAAGAGAAAAGATAAGGGGTACAATATTTTAGGTTAGACATAGGGGAAACAAATTTAGCTTTGGGTATTTATTTTAAGTCTGTTGGGTTGGGTTGACCTAGTTTTAAAAATTGGATTTTAGGGAAAATGAGAGGGTCGTGACGTGCTAGGGATTGCGTGACATTGGGCTTGCATGGCATGCTGATCTCATGGAGAAGCCTACGCTAATCGCCTATGGGACCTCGCGGTGCACGAGCCTTCATATGGAGAGAGGCTTACAGTGCACGGGCTGTCCTGTGTCTGAGGCAGTTGCCTGGTATGCTACCATACATGGCGCAAACCTCCGTACTCCCCTATTCTCGCAATATACGGGTCATTTTTTCGCTTAAAACTTACCCTTCTGCTATGTATTCAACCTTAAATCTTGGCCCAATGCATGTGTGCCTCTATGTGACTTAAAAGACCTGCAAAACAAGTAACACTACGTCAAAAAGATGGGTTGCCTCCCACCAAGAACTGTAGTTTTGGTCATGGCTCGATGCTTCTTTTTGTAATTTCTCATTTCTTATTTTTTTTGAATAAAAATCCTAAACTATTACATTACATTCATGGGTTGCCTCCCATGTAGCGCCTGGTTTAACATCGCGGCAAGTATCAACCCGCTATCATTCTTTTGCAAGCTCAATGGATGTTCTCTGACGTTTCTCTTATTTGCCCCAATAGTGCTTAACTCTTTGGCCATTTAACACAAATGTTTTGCCTTTTTCCTTATCAATGAGTTTCTCAGCACCACAGGCATTCATTCTCACTACTTCAAATGGACCATAACACTTGGATTTTAGCTTACCGGGGAACAACCTTAACCTAGAATTGAACAACAGTACCTTTTTCCCAGGCCTAAATGTGCGTGAGACAATGTGCTTTTCATGCCACCTTTTTGTCTTCTCCTTATAGAGCTTTGCATTTTCATAGGCATGCAACCTGAATTCCTCAAGCTCATGTAACTATAACATTTTTTTCTGGCCTGCTAATTCTGCATTAAGGTTCAACTTCTTGATTGCCCAATATGCTTGGTGTTCCAACTCAACCGGCAGAAGGCATGCTTTTCTGAATACTAACCTATACGGTGATGTCCCAATGGGAGTCTTGTATGTTGTTTGGTATTTCCACAATGCATCATTGAGCTTCAGAGCCCAATCCTTACATTGCACATTCACAGTCTTTTGTAAAATTTACTTTACCTCATGATTTGACGCCTGTACTTGGCCACTAGTTTGGGGATGATATATGGTGGCAACCTTATGTCGTACCCCATACTTAGCCAATAGATTTTGGAACCAATTATTGATAAAGTGTGAACCCCCATCACTGATGATAGCCCTTAGTGTCCCAAACCATGTGAATATATGTTTCTTTACAAACTTAATCACCACTTTTGCATGATTGGTGGGTAATGCAGCTGCTTCTACCCACTTTGATACATAGTCCACTGCGACTAGAATGCAATTATTTCCATAGGAAGGTGGAGAAGGGCCCATGAAGTCGATTCCCCAAACATCAAAGATTTCAAATTCAAGAATATTATTCAAAGGCATTTCATACCTCATAGAGATTGACCCCATACGCTGACATTAATCATATTCCTTAGCAAATTTGATCGTATCCTTGAACAAGGTGGACCAATAGAAACTGGATTGCAGAACTTTGTGAGTGGTCCACTCACCACCATGATGGCCTCCATAAGGATGTGGATTATATCTCTCCAAGATTTGTCTTGCTTTACATTCTGGAACACTTTTCACAAAACTAAAATTTAACCTCTTTCTCAAGCAATTTTCACATGGGTCTTGAGACTTTTGAGAAATCCTTAATAAATTGCCTGTAGAAGCCTGCATTCCCAAGGATAATATGAACTCCCTTTATAGACACAGGTGGGGGAAGTTTCTCAATAACTTCAATTTTAACACGATCGACCTTCAACCCTTTTTGGGACACCTTATGGACAAGAACAATGCCTCCTTTGACCAAGAAATGACACCTCTCCCAGTTAAGCACCAAATTCATCTCTTCATATCTCACAAGCACTCTGTTAAGGTTATGCAACCAGGCTTTAAATGAGTTTCCAAAAATAGAAAAGTCATCCATAAATACCTCAACAAAGTACTCCACCATATCATAGAATATTCCCATCATGCAGTTTTGGAAGGTGGCGGGTGCATTACATAGCCCAAAAGGCATGCGCTTGAAAGTATAGGTACTATATGGACAGGTGAATGTTGTCTTCTCCTATTCTTTGGGAGCAATGGCTATCTGATTTTAGCCTGAATAACCATCTACGAAACAATAATATTCCTGCCCAGTAAGCCTGTCTAGCATTTGGTCAATGGAGGGAATATTATAATGGTATTTGCGAGTGGCCTCATTGAGCTTGTGGTAATCCATGCAAATCCTCCAACCTATAACTGTACGAGTTGAGATCAACTCATTCTTCTCATAGATAATCACTGTCATGTAACCCTAGCTTCTCATAGATAGTCGGAAGCTTTATAGCTTTATATACATCAAAGACCTCAATTTTAGCATGTGCTCTCATTATCAGTTGACCAGCAGCCACATCTATAAGTGCTCGACCAGTCTCTAAGAATGGACGCCCCAAAATAAATGAGACTTCTGGATCTGCATCAAAGTCTAGAATAATGAAGTCCACAAGGAAGATAAGTGATCCTACTTGAACCAATACATCTTCAACTACTCTATCGGGCGTTGCCAAAGAATGATCAACAAGCTGCAATATGACTGTTGTGGGCCCTGGACTTCCTAATCCCACCTGTTTGAACAAAGAAGTGGGCATCAAATTTATGCTGGCCCCAAGGTCAGACAATCCTCAAGCCTTAATTGACTGCCTAATAGTGATCTGAATTGTAAAACTGCCTGGATCTTTGAGCTTTGTTGGCAGCCTATTCTGAATACGATATGTGCACTCTTCAGCAAGTGCAATAGTGGCATACTCTGTCAACTTGCTCTTGTTAGCCACAATGTACTTAGCATACCTAGGAATTCCCTGCAAAACATCAACAAGAGGCAGATTAACATTCACCTGTTTTAGTAACTCAATAAATTTCTGAAAACAAGCCTCCTCCTTTTGCTTTTTTAAATTTTATAGGAATAGGGTATGTGGCTTCACTCTGGATACAATGTTCTCAACTTTCTCATCTTTCTCAACTTCACTTTGCTTTGCATCACCAACCACAACCTTTTTTGTCATTCTCTTTGGCTCTAATTCCTCTAATTGTCTGCCACTTTGGGTCGAGACTGCATTCTGCTACTTAACATTTAACTCAATATCACTTGGCAATCCTCCTTGGGGTCTAGTATTCTGTGCTTTGGCAAGCTGCCTCATCTAAACCTCAAGGGTCTTTGTGGATAACTGTTGATTTTTTATGTCAGCCACTATCTGTACTTGGGAAACTATGATCTTCTTCAACATCACCTCAATGTTATTATTGGATTGAGCATTGAAATTAGCACTTTGGTTTTGTTGTTGGAAATTCTGGTTTCCTCCCTGATTTCTATACTGATTCATATTCTTCCCTTGGTTTCCACCCCATGAAAGATTGGGGTGATTTCTCCAACATCTATTATAAGTGTTTCTGAAATTCTAATTACCTTGTTGTTGGGTATTACCCACAAAGGTCACAGATTCTGGATTGGCTGCACAAGCATCTACAAAGTTATCTCTAATTACACATACCTCACAAAATATCTGAGTCTGATGCACCATATTCATGAGAGCTACCTGTTGATTTCCCAAATTCCAGTTACTGAACTAATTGTTAATCTGATTCGGCAAAGTTGAAATTTATGCTATAATCGATGTCAACTGATCAACTTCTAACAACCCTGCAATATTTTTTGGGGTGCTTCTTGAAACATCTGAATTCCATTCTGGATTTCCCTATGATATACGATTCAGGAGTGTACACAGCTCATCATATGTCTTTTCTAGAGGTTGACCACCTATTGCAGAATCCAACAATATCTCTGTGTTAGACTCCAATCCCTTTATAAATGTATGTACCAAAAATTTATTAGTCTGATGATGATGTGGGCAATCCCAAAGCACGGACTTGAACCTCTCCCAAGCTTGATAAAAAATTTCACCTTCCTTCTGTCTGAAGCTCAGGATCTCACTTCTCAGCTTTGCTATCTTTCCAGATGGAAAGAAATAGATCAGGAAATTCTTAGCTAGATCATCCCAAGTGGTGATGAAATTTGGTGGTTCAACATTTAACCACTTCTTTACTTCCACTAACAGAGAGAAGGGGAAGAATGAAAGCCTCACATAGTCAGATGAGACTCCTATGCAGATATATGTGTCGCTAATCTCAAGAAAGTTTTGCAAGTGTTATTTTAGATCCTCATGAGACAGCCCTATAAATTACCCGTCGGTGTGCAAGATTTGCACCATGTTATGTTTGAGCTTGAATCAACCTCTTGCATCTGATTTGCGAATGCTGAAGGTGACATTAGTATTGAGTGGGATTGCCTCTTTGCGAACTAGTCTAGCATTTACTATTTCTACAGGAACAACTTCCACAGGATCAGCTAGATGGAGTTGTTGAATTGGATGATGAAGAGCTGCTCTCCTTATTTGATGGAATGTTCATTCAGGTTCAGGATACGATTCAAACAGCTCTTCATCCCTTGCCAGCTTGAAGCACAAATTGGTCCTGTAAAACTCAACAACTAAGATCAAGTTGTCAACACTTGTATAAAATTATTGAAAGTAAAATTCAGAAAGCTAATAATTTCTTTAGTCCCCCGCAACGGCGCCAAAAACTTGTTGCATCCAAATGCACACGCAAGTGTATGTGGTCTTGCAAGTAATATAGTAGCTCTTTTGAGATCCGAATATCGAACTCACAAGGACTACTCGCTTAGTACTTTTCTTAATTCAATTTCCAATTGTATTTCGCACAAGTGATAAATGTTATCAAGAGAGTTTGATGATTTCTAGTTTCCTATTAATATGTAAGAAGAGTGAAATAAACAATCACAATTAATAAGCAAGGGTGTGAACAATATTTAGAGGGATTCCAGGGCTACGACAATTATCACAATCATGCATAGTAATTATTCGCTTCAATGAACTTTATTTCTTGGATTATTGGTTTTGGGGTTAAGTGTAGATAGGGGAATGGTCATCCTCAAAATCACCTACTTAAATTAGTCACGCAACTACATCATTGAGCGGGGATGCCAGTGCCAAATTCAAGTGCCTTACGTTTTCACCCCGTTCATAACCAAATTAGGCAAACAAAGGTATACGTCTATCCTATTTGTAAATCAACCCTAACATGCATAAGATATGATCTTATTTCTTATATTCTTCATCCTATTCTTACATTCCCATGGTCAGTTCATACATGAATTACCCATTTATTTTAATGTTGGACAAACACTAAAATAGTATAATCAAGAACAAGAGCATAATCGAATTAGAAACTACGTCATTGATTAAAACAAAATACTATGCAATCATGTTCTAGCCGTAACCCCAGAAAAAATATATTATCCACTCATAATTCTTGAGAAAACTACAATGGAATTATTTTTCATACCAAGAAAAAGTAAGTAGAAAAGTTTTTAGACGATGAACCCTTCAGCAAACCCTTAGCCTCCTGTACTTTCTCCAAAATAATGTGTACCCTTCTTAAAACGTGCTTGGGGTATTTATAAAGGTATGGTGAAATTACCCCTAAACCCTTGAATTGGGTTGAAAATCATTAATAGCTCGGACTAGGGACCTATGCTGCACATGCCATCGCGTACCCCTGAGGGTACGGTGCACGGCCTAGTGCATGCCCCAGAGGGTGAGACATACATCCTAGCACGTGACCCAAAGGGTGCGATGCACAGCAATTATATTGGCCTTCCTTCTTCCGCTTCTTGCTCGCTTGACTCTATCTCTTGTCTTCCTTAACTATCTTGAGTTGCTACATGCCCCATTTACTCCTGAAACATCACTAATCATGTAGGTTAACTTATTTACATTAAAATTATATGAAACACACTTAACTTAAGATAATTTGTTCTCCAACTTTAGCTAAAATATGGGTAAAACATGGGATTTAGGTGTATAAATACGCCGAAGATCACACTACAGTGGTCCCTTTTGTCATCTGATGAAAACATTTCTCTTTAATGCTCATCCTCATATATAAATACATCATTATGTGGAGAGAAACTTAGTTTTTTTTTTGCACATTCTAAAAAAGCCTTCTTCTTGGAAAAGCTGTTGATTCTCACTATTGAAGACAAAACTTCAACAACTTAGAAACTAGCTTGCTCATAGTGAAAACTGTATTAGTTTCTAGGTTGATTAAATCTTTGTATCTTGTGCTTAAAATTGTAAACCCACTCCTCATCCTGAGATATTGTGTGGGTAGTTATTTTTCTATTTCTGATTCAATCTAGTGATTAGCTAGAGTTAGCTATTGGGGTCTTCACAGTAGAGTTATTGTGAAGAGGTGTTGGAGTAGAGTTACTACAAAGGGGTTAGGGATTAAGATGTTAATTCCTATACTAAATTTAGTTAGAGTTAGCTAATGGAGTTTTTTATAGTAGAGTTATTGTGAGGAGGTGTTGTAGTAGAGTTACTCCAAAAGAGGGTTAGGACTTAAGAGTTTAATTCCTAGAATGCATAAGGTTGTAATCGCTTTGCTGCTTGGTGAATAGTGAAGCTTATGGTGAACCCTACTGGGTAGGTCATGGTTTTACTACCTTGAGTAAGAAGGTTTCCACATAAACATCCTCTGTCATTTACTTTTTTTCTATTTACTTTGCATTCTTATTGTTCTTCATTTTTCTTCATACAAGGAACAGGTATCGAATTAGGTCCTTGTTGCTATGGTGGACTCGTATAAACTATCAATTGGCATCAGAGCAGTACTTTATAAAAGCTTAACACCTAGAAAGTATCTTATTCTCGATAGCATCTCCAACCAATATCGAGGAAGTCCAATTAACAACTAGACCGCCAAGGTTCAACGGCCAGTATTATGGATGGTGGAAGACCAGAATGCATGACTTCATAATGGCTGAAGATAGTAAACTATGAGACGTCATCTATGATGGTCTATTTGTTCCCATTAAGGTGGTTAAGGAAGGTGAAGTTACCAGATCTATTCTCAAAACTCATAAAAAATACACTGATGTTGATAGAAGAAAAATTTAAAAGAACTTTAAGGCTAAGAAGATTCTTGTTTGCAGCATAGGACCTGATGAGTACAATCGGGTCTCTACTTGTGAAAATGATAAGGAAATATAGGAAGCCTTACAAATTTCTCATGAAGGAAACAATCAAGTCAAGAAATCAAAGATTGATATGCTTACCACCCAGTATAAGCTTTTCAAGATGACAGAGGGTTAACCTGTTCAAGATATGTACACTAGTTTCACTCTCATTATAAATGAGCTCAAGTGTTTGGGAGAAAGCATTACAATGCACAAGATGGTTGGAAAATCCCTGAGCATATTATCTCCATATTAGGAAAGCAAGGTTAATGCAATCTATGAATCCAAAGATCTCCAAAAATTAACTTTGGACAAACTTATTGGGAATCTAAAAATGTATGAGCTTAAGAGACAAAAAAATCTGGAGAGAAGAGAGCCTAAGAAGGAAAATAATATGGTATTCAAGGTTGGTAAACATGAGTCGAGTGGTGATAAACAACATATCTCATTAGATGATTTCAAAAGATGATTAGAAGTGGAGGCTTCTTAGGCAGAGGCAATTCTAGCAAGAATGTCAGAGGGAACGACTGTTGTCGTAAGTATGGAAAAATTGGTCATTATATCAAGGAGTGTCCTATTCACAAAAAGTATTACAAGGAGTTTGTTAGGAATAATCCTGAGAAGACCCAAAGAAGGAACCAGGTCTCTGACATGCACGGGAGAAGAGAAGCAACAGACAAAATAGTCAAATAGGCCTTAACCGCTTAGGGATATACTTTGACTGGATCTTAAGAAGGTACTGAGGATCTAGATGCATCTATGCTGACTATTGAAGATGAGCCCTCAAGATTTGATTCACAATTTGCTCTTATGGCCAAATCTGATGACAAAGGATAAAATGAGGTAACTTTTCTAGATGTTTAAGAAAACCTAAGATAATACTCTAAAAAGGAGTTAAAGTCTTTAGCTAATGTCTTAATTTATGCTTTTCACAATCATATTATTGAAAAGGAGTAACTAGCTAATGATCTGAATTAATCTGAAGTAGGGAGAATTTTTTATCCTCAAGGATTTCTGAGCTTGAATTAGAAGTTATTAAGGTTAAGAATGAAAACAAAATGCCGAATGACAAACTCAAAAGAATTTCTGGAAAGGTGAAGGCCATTGAGAATTAGATAAGTCTTGAAGATAGGCTCAAAAAGACTAGTTTAGATCTTACAGCCTCATCTGAACGCAAAAAAGATCTAGAGGAGAATTTGAATAAAACTAAGAATGAGCTTGAAAAAACTCTTTGTTGGACTGCTTCATCAGAAATTATCACTAAGTTGAGCAACATGAATTTCAACTCTAGAGAAGGTCTTGGATTTTAGAAAAATAGTGCCCCATGTAATCCTCATAGTAAGTATTTATCTATTCCAGGTAATTGGTTATGCACTTACTGTGGTGAAAATGGGCATTACAAGGATAGATTTCAATCCTTTTTTGATAGTAGTAAGAAGAATGTGAAATTTATTTAGTCTCATGGAAATGCTAAGGGACCTGGTCCCTAGGTGAAAAGGTCTTCTTTGCCAGCTTGGACAAGGAAAAATCTCATTCACCCCTATTCAAACTATAAGGGACCCAAACTAATTTAGGTTCCTTAATCCAACAAATGACTATGCTTGAAGGTGGGAGTGAGAGAAGGCAGCCAAATGAGACCAAGATGGTTCATGGATAGTGGTTTCTCTAAGAATATGACTGGTAGAATAGAAGATTTTCTCTCACTCAAGACATCCCAAGGAGGCAGTGTCTCATTCGATAATGAGAAGAAGCGGTATATTCTTGGAGTTGGTCAAATTAAAAAAAAAATCCTTTGAGCGTGCTATTGAAATTGTTTACTATGTTAATGGGTTGGAAGATAGCATGCTAAGTGTCTTTCAGATCCGTGACAAAGGAAATGAAGTGAAGTTCATCTCAGCCTTATGTATTCTAAGGAGCATTGAGACTAGTGATATCTTTTTGGTAGCTCATAGGTACAAAATATGTATGTTTGAAATCTGGACATCATATCTGGTGAAGATCTACAATGTCTAAGTATAGTGAGTAATGATGATAAGTTATGGCATAGAAGGTTAGGCTATATAAGATTTTCTTTACCTAATAAGTTGATATCAAAGGACCTGGTGCATAGTTTGACTAACAGAAAGTTTGTGGACCAATGAAGAATGCCAACCATGGTGTAAAGAAGTACATTTTTGTGATTGTGATTGAAGAGAGTGTTCTTGTTATCTTTGATGAGATGAATGAACTCGGAGAAAAAGAAGTCTCAATGAAGCTAATTTTGAAAAACTTCTACAGATTTATAGAGAGTCAATTGATCTATCTAACTTAACTGTTGCAACATCAACTCATCAACAACTTAAGAACATGAAAGGGATCTTTCTAATGAACAAGGTGCCAGTCAGGAACAAATAGAAGATCAAGTTGTAGATATTTTCACCAAGGCTCTTCGTAGATAACACTTTGAGAGGATCCGGGAAAGGCTTGGGCTAATCAAACAACTCTTATCTTCTCTTCTTATGGCTATGGTAAGAAGGGGTAGGTATATAAAGTTTTCATTGATAGCAAAGCTTAACTCAACTAATATATATTTGCAAGTATGCACTCATGCAAGGACTCACACTTGGTTAAGGATGGAAAACTTCTTCAAAATTTCAAAGGAATGCCCAGGCAGAGCTCTTAAAGAGACATGGTCCCCTACACCGGTTAGTATCTATGTCTTTACATTTGGGTTATTGAATGTTCATTTGTGCCATGCCATTCCTGTCTTTATCGCCTCTTTAAAACATTACTATTTCCTGTTATTCCTTCCAATCGTCATCTTATCTTAGAAAAGTATACATTGCTTGCCCTGTCCCATCATTAAATCCTCACCATTCATTTCTCCTTACCTTTAAACTTTTCTCTTAAATCAGACAACAAGAATAAGCAAGCCTACACTCTTGAGTTCCCCTCCAGTCCTTGTCTTTCTACTACAAATATCTTGTTCCTTAATCAATGGCTCAAGCAAACTCTCCCACAACTTTAGTTGATAAGAAATCTACTCTTATTTCTCCACTATACCTATCTTTGGAACTAAATGCTACCCCTTCTCATACAGAAACTGTTCCCTTACCCTCAAACCCTTTTAAAGCCTTTTCCTTAATTTTTGGAACTGAAAAAACCTTTCTCTCTATCAAAAAATACTCTTGACCCCAATTCTACCATCTTTGAGTCTCATGCTGAACAAAGAATTCTTGAATATGGAGGTGGACTATCTGGAGATATTGTTGAAATTGTTGAGGAAGACACTGGTGCAGAAGTGTCATTCAAATCTACGAAAGGTCAAGAAGAATTTGTTAAAGGTCTATTTAATGAAGATATTTCTAAGATTTCTAAGGATCTAGGTGAGGAAAATATTGTTTCTTTAGATCATGTTTCTTCAAAGGTACCTAATGATGCACCTGGCGCCTCTATTAATCGATCTAAAGGAAGATCTGTAGGGCAATTCCTGATCTGTATCTCATGGAAAATCTCAATTCATGTGCTACCATCAATCTGCCAAGAATTATGATTGAGCATATTATGAAAATTTGCAAAATGAAGGAGACTAATCATGGTCTTGGGTATGGTTCTTCTTTCCTATGTGTTTGATCATTTTAGCGTAAAGCCTTCTCAGCGTATCTTTGAAGTAAAGAAGAAAAAATTTAGTCTTACTACTCTAGAGGAGTGTGAGTATGGATAAGAAAGAATGGGTTGGTCCAAACTCCACTATCAAGTCTTATTGCTGCCTAGCAATATAGCAAAATGGAGTTGGATAAGATGATGACCTTGCTTGCGGCTAAGGATTCTGAGATTACTATTCTAAAGGTATAATTGTATTAGGTATCAGAGGGATATAGTAAGGGACCAGATGCCTCTGACTCTTTTCTTGTTGAAAATGCTCAACTCAAAGCCAAGATTGTTGATATGAAGAAGAAGGTGATTGATCTATCTCAACAATTGATTAATGACAATTGTGCTACCACAATATTCTTTGATCTGCTCTTCTACAAGTCCATCTCTCTATTCTAAGCCTTATCTTCATGTGTCCTTTCCTATGCCCCTATTTGGTTAAACTCTTGTTTGATCATGCAGAATGATGTATGTTTGATTATCTTTTTGTATGACTTGGATACTATCTGCTGTAAACTATTTTGGGAACCTGTTCCTTGGTTATTTATGAAGTTGTTCATGTTCTTATCTGAGTTATGTTTTCTCTTCATGCATATGTTGACTTTATGGCCTTGAGTTGACTTTTGTTTATCATTGTTACTTTATGTTACTGTCTCTCCTTTTTTATGATGCCAAAAGAGGGAAGAATTGTTGACAGGGGGAGCTAGATGAAAGGGGAAAAGGGGAAAATTATTGATAGGGGGAACTAAATGAAGGAGGACAGGGGGAACTAATTGTGGGAACTCACTGTTCATGTTTTTTTATAGGGGGAATCGAGTAAGGGAAACTGATTAAAGAAACAAACTGGTGTAAAGGGGAACTGAATCTGGTTGTTAAGGAGTATCGTTCATATGGTTTGTCATCATCCAAAAGGGGGAAATTGTTGGGTTCAGGTGCCTCTTGTTTTGTATTGTTTTGATGATTGACAAATCTGATAAAAGGACCTGGTAGCTAATCTGTAGTAGTACTGATTGTATGGATAACCAATTTTATTTGCTTGTACTAGCTAGCTCTGCACTGACATGAGAGGTGCACTGTAGTGGTCCCTTACATCATCCAATAAGAACATTTCTCTCCAATTCTCATCCTTATATATATATATACACACACACACACATCATTATGTGGAGAGAAACCTAGTTTTTCTGCACATTCTAAAAGATCCTCCTTGCAAAAGTTATTGATTCTTACCATTGAAGACAAAGCTTCAACAACCTAGAAACTAGCTTGCTCATAGTGACAAATGTATTAGTTTCTAGGTTGATCAAATCATTGTATTTTGTTCTTTAAATTTTAAACCCACTTCTCATCCTGAGGTATTGTGTTGGTAGTTTATTTTTAATTTCTGATTCAATCTGGTGTTATCTAGAGTAAGTTGTTGGGGCCTTCACAGTAAAGTTATTGTGAAGAGGTGTTGGAGTAGAGTTTCTGTGAAAAGGTTAGGGATTATATGGTTAATTCCTATACTACATTTAGCTAGAGTTAGCTAATAGGGTTTTTGTAGTAGAGTTCTCGTGAAGAGGTGTTGAAGTAGATGTCACACCCCAAACACCATTGAGGCAGAGTGGCACCCGTAGCCGATAAGGCCCGAGAGAACCAAGCTTTGCTTCTATTCATTCATATGCATACTATAGGAAACACCACTATCACGTAAGAACATAGAAGGCTAATAACGGAAATCATGGAACATGTGATATATATATACATATGTGAAACTTGGCCGTCGAGGCCATCAAGTCAAAATCGAAATGTATCATCTTACATTCACACACCCACATACGTCTACAAAAGCCCCTAACAGATGCATTTACAAGACCAACTGAAAGTCGGGACAAGTCCCGCTATATACAACCTGTACAATACCAAAACACATGTACAATTGTGACTCGAAAAAGCTCCGAACTAACTGGAGCTCACCAATGATCCGCAAATAACTAGCAACCTATGGTGGAGGCCTACTAGCACCTGCGCCTGCAGCAAGTAAGTTAAGTCCCACAAGGGACGTCAGTACGAAGAATGTACTGAGTATGTAAGGCTCATAAGAAACTGTATGATACGTAAATACGTCAACGAACTCAAATACAAATGAATAACCCATAAGGATAAGATAACATTTTGTATATTGGGAACCATGTACATTGCTTCCATTACTTTCTTTGCTTCTTTACTTCTATGCTTATTCTTCACCACTAGTGTCACTATATACCCGGGCCCCGACTGATTAGTGAGTCTTTCCATAACATAACGTTATGTTGGGATTGGCTTGAGCTAGGCTTATGCCTCTAGAGCTACCAACCATAAATCAATATATCGGGCTCGGCTCAAGCTAGGTTATTACCTCTAGAGCTGCCACCCATAAACCAACATATCAGGTTCGGCTCGAGCTAGGTTATTACCTCTAGAGCTACCCCTGTCAGGTTTGGTCCAAGATAGGCTTATGCCTCTAGGACTACCCCCTGATCAAATAATCTCGGGATCTACTTGAGCTAGGATTTCGCCCCCAAAGCTACCACCCATACTCAACCATTAACCACTTGTGCATTACTTCATTCATTACTTTTGAGATTGATACAATGATAGTCATACATTATTGGAATCATAACATTATTGGGAACATAACATTATTGGAAACATGGGATATTTGGAACATTAGTCGAAGAACATGAGACATGTGAATGACTATTGATCAATGCATAAGGAACATGTGATGAATCATAATTGATACCCGGAAATAGGATACCTTAGAACATTGCTGAATGAACTAGTACAACATCAATGTGAATACTATGAGCTGCAGAAGGATACGAAAAGAGTAACCTTACATACCTTTACTTACAAGTATGAATACACAAGCCTATCGATGAACACAATAGTCCAGCTCTTTCTTTACGTTTCACTCTACAATACAAGTACATAACGGAGCTTACGTTAACCACTAGTTATCGTACAAGTGTACAAGATGACAAAGAACTATATGACTACCGTATAACATCATTTCACCCTTTATAATACAATCCACTGCATTATCATACCAACAACACCATAACATTCCACACATTGACCAAGACATCATACATCAATAGCATTTCACACCACGTTTACCCTTTTTGCTTCCTCATTATCATTCCGTCACAATTACCCTATCAAATTGCCTCATAAAAACTTATGAACAATAATACATACTTAATTTAGTCCAACATACCTCCATATGACCCTTTAAAGTCATTAAAACGGCATCACAAGTTAATTTCATCCAAAAAGGGTATAGGGGCCTTCGGGGATCAAAGAGAGACGAAAACATCCAAACCGTATCCTGGGCTGACCTGCAAAGCCAAATGCACCCGAAGGTGGATGAGGTGATCCCATAGGTGGCCTTTGGCAGAAGCCAGAGGCACCTGTGTTGGCATCTGCGCCTGCAGGTGCCCTCGTCTGCGGGGGCGGATGCCCGTTTTGGTCAAAATGGGTCTCTTTTGGGTATTTTTATGCAATGAATGGTCCATGAGCATAACTAAACTTATTTTGACATATTTTCGATCATCTTGGATGCCAAAAATCATCCATGGTCTTACAACACACATAAACAACACCCAAAACTCACTTCTCGTTCAATACGTCACCAAATCCATAACAAATTTCACAATAACAATTCCAAACATTATACACAAGGATAAAGCAAGTTAAGACTATAATCACATATCACATTTCAATATTTAATCCATCAAATTCACTTCCTTCGAGACCACAAGTCCATTTTCAAGTTTACAAGGCAAAACCTTTCTCCGATTGCAAAAATAGACAGTTTTACACATAGTACACTGTCCAACACTTTGCCAACATAACCAACATGATATACACCATCTCTCATGCATAAAATATATTTAACCATAATAATATACACTTACCAATACTTACCAAAGAGTTATATTATCCCAAAAAGTGTATTTGCCTTAGGGTTTGTGCGTAGAAAAATGTTTGAGAAAATATTAGAAATGGCATATGTGCTTTGATGAATACAAATCTGATTTTCTTGACTTATATATTACCTTTCTAATGATCCTTATCCACACATTTGATGTGTTTACTTGGTCAATGAAAGTGCAATGGAAGAATGGGTCAAATTCCCTTTTTTGGGGCCATGTCTTTCTTATGAGTTTTGGGCCTCATTTGGCCCAATGGCACAAGACTCATTAATGCCCAACAAATTAATGTATAATTCATCAAATCTCTCATGTTTAACTACTTCCATAAATGTAAACGTAGTTGTATAGGTTCGGAAATATACGGGGTGTTACAGTAGAGTTACTCCAAAAGAAGGTTAGAAAGTAAGAGTTTAATTCCTAGATTGCATAAGGTTGTAATTGTTTTATTGCTTGGTGATTAGTGAAGCTTGTGGTGAAATTCTACTGGGGTAGGTCATGGTTTTACTCCCTTGAGTAAGGAAGTTTTCACGTAAACATCCTCTCTCATTTACTTTGTTCTATTTAATTTGTGCTCTTATTGTTCTTCATTTTTCCTCATACAAGAACCATGTATCGAATCAGGTCCTTGTTATTATGGTGGACTCGTATAAACTATCAGAACCCACTTTGATCGAATAAGTATTGTACATACGAAAATAAATCTATAGACACCCATATTGTTGTAATTAAATTCCGAGTCCAAAAAGTCAATTTCAAGCCCACTAGGCAAATTTGACTTTCATTTAAAAATCGTGTTACTAATAACTTAAGAAAACCAAATATGAAATTTCATAAAAAATGGAATCAAAATCGACCTTCAAATTATTAAAATATCTTTTCTTGACTTTACCCCAAAATCTCCAAATTTTCAATTTTAAAACCAAGATCTTAAAATAAATTCATAAAGAAATCATTGAGAAATGTGTAAAAATATTATAATAATCATACCCAAGAAAGAAATCTCAAAAGTCACCTTTTGAAACTCCTAAAATTGAGTTCCCATGCTTTTAAAAATGAGTTATGGGGTTTATATTCAAAAGTAGAATGTTTGAAATCATCCATGCCTATTCTTTATCACAAATGTTGCTTACCCCTTATGATCATGATGCACCAACTTGGACCAGCATTGAAAACGTAGCTAGCACATCATGAATGTGATGGGTAAAACACAAACACAACCTTGTGTGACCCTATAACGGCCAGTACCATCATTATTATAATTTCCACAACAAAGACGTGAGAATTTAATATTTTATGTATAAGTGGAAATTTGATTCAGGGTCACAATGGTTCATTTGATAATAAGTGAGTTAATAATTAAAAAATGGGTTCGACCAACCTAAGTGCACTGGAATGGTCTTTTTACCGCTACAACGAGCTCATTGTAGCAAAGACGTGTCCGTTGTAGTAGAGTCAGGCTAGTAAGTCGCAATATGACCTATATTAGTTTCAACACTAATTCGAGAAAAAGAGTTCTCTCCTAAAAATTCCCCTAGGGCTATTCCCTAGATGGAACACCAAGAATAAAGAGGTAAAGCCTTCAAGAAACATGAGTCTATCATCCTCATCATGAATTCTCCATCAGAACAACTCTAGATTAAAATCAAGGAGCAAGTCAACAATCATCCTATGGTAGCAGTTTGGCGTTGAGGTAGGTTATGGTTTATGAGCAGTAAACTTTATTTAGTGAATATTATATATTGTGTATAATTAATGGGAGAAAGCATGATTATACCTTTAGACATGGTGTTTGGATGGATAATATGTGAAATAACTTCAGTAAAATTATATGTGTGATAATAATTATATGTTGTTGGATTTATGTGTTTTAATTTCTAATAAATATAATGTGAATTGTTATGGAAGGTTTATGTGTTTTAAGAACATAATGTGTTAGAAGGAATTATGGGGTTGATAAATTGATTGTTGTGTGCTTTTGAATGGTGTTTTTACGTAAGATGAGTTACCGTGGTATGGAAATTATGTGTGAAATAGAATCATAAGTAGAACATCTGAGGGTAAAACATGACTAATGATGAAATGTACCATAATATATAAAAAGTAAATGAACTAGTGTTGGTGTTGTACGTGGAATATCGACAAATTGTCTGATAAGTTGATAATTAAGTGGTATGCATAAACATGATAATCATAACTAATGATGTGTCCTAGATCTTAGAAATTGGATGTAATGGTTCTTGGTATAAAGTTGTTATTGATAAAAGTAAAGATGCTTAAAGATGTTATGTGGAGTTAGACTTAATTTAGTCTCTTGTGTATTACTAAATTGAATGGCATGTTTATTAGTCTTCGGATAGACCTGTGGTTGATTAATTTACTGGTTTGATAATACTTGAATGAATAAACTGTTGATTATTGAAACTTGCTTGAATTTGAGATATAATTATGTAGTGTACTTGTAAGGTTTTGTGTTCTTGTTGTACTATTTGAGAGATGAGGATTGTGAGATTACATTGTGATAAATTGAGAGAGATAAGGTTATAGATATTTAGCTTTCTATTGATGAGTGGCTCATGTCTGATGTGAGTTTATGGATGAGCAATTTTATTATGGATCGGATACCACACCGGGATAATATTATTATTATGGATCGGGTACCATGCCAGTATGGTATTATTATTATGATCGAGTACCATGCTGGTACGGTATTGTTAGTATAGATTGGGTACCATGCTGGTACAATATTATTATGATGGATCAAAAAATACACTGATATGGTACATGAACCCTAGTGTGTCCCCCACAAGTCATGTCTATTAGGCAGAAATAAGACCTCTTAGTGTGTGTGTTCAAATTGAGTGGCTATTGTGAGTTATAATATGGTTAGAATAAGACTGATAATGTTAGAGGTTATAGAGTTATGAATTCAGTGTGGACCAGATTTGAGCGTTGTGATATGGCTGCTTATCATAGGATGGCTTTGTGATTACTTGTTATGTCTACTTGATGACTTGTCTATCACATGACTTTTTATCATAGCATGGTTTCGTGATGACTTGATATGTCTACTTAATAACTTATATGACGTATGGTTGCTTATCATAGAATGATTTTGTGATGGCTTGATATGTATACTTGATGACTTGTATGTCATGTGACTGCTTATCATAGCATTATTTTTTGATGACTTGATATGTCTACTTGATGACTTGTATGTCATATAATTTCTTATAATAGCATAGTTCTGTGATGACGTGATGTGTCTACTTAATGACTTATATATTCTTGATTATTGGCGTACTGTGCCCGGATATTTCGTTGTTACCTATTGTGTGGACTATTAATTTCCTGTGTTACTAGGTACACTTGAATTATATGAATATTCCCTAAGTGATTGATTAAATCATTAATTAGTTTCCTATTTTTGAAGGTTAAATAAATGTACTGTTGGCTTGTTGGTGGGTTGCTTAGGCTATGGGTGAGAAATCTATAATAAATAAAGGGAAAATTGAGAATAATAAATATGGTTAAAATTTCAAAGTGGTGGTTGTTGAATTTATTGAAAGTGAAGAAGAAGGATGAGTGATATCTGTTAGGATCTAAATTGAATTAAGAAAGATAATTGTAATCTTCAGACTTGTTTAGGAAGTTGTACAAGTGGTAAGGAATCAAGGTAAAATGTTGTTGTATGAGATTTGTTTCTGACTTTTTGGTTGATTCTTATATAGTGTTGCATGAACTAATCTTAGTCGATCGACAATGCCTACCAGTACCTATGGTGTACTAATACTACTTTTGCTAAATCTTTTTTGGGATATAGGTGTTGCCGGTTGACTAAAGTTTTTTATTTGAGGTGGCAAGTACTCTTCATCAACTTTTGCATATCTCATCCTTTGCCGAAAGTTGGGTCTCTTATTTCATTATCCTTACTTTGTACTAAAATCTCTTGTACATGTCTAGACTAGGTTCTTGGGAATAATGTAATCTGTTAAGTTGAAAGCTTGTAAAGGTTTATGAGATTATTTTTTATTAATATGATTTTAAAATGAATTTCTTATATTATATAAAAATGTTATTTTCATGAATTTCTGCATAAATAATAATTGGGTGGTGAAGGATTCTCCTATCTAGTTAGAATAGAATAGGTTCCCACACAACCCCGTAAGTTTGGTCTTGAAAGTTGGCATTAGATCAATAGGTTACATGTCTCACAAGTACAAGAGCAATGTTAAGTAGAGTCCTATGGATTGGTGTGTAGATTCTCACATCAAATCTTGGGAAGCTATGAGGCATCTAGGAGTCATTCCCTTTCTTCTTTCCTATTGTGCTATCTCAGTTTATTGTTTATCTGGGATGAGTTTAATTGGTATCTAGGCGATTCTAATTGGTATCTTAAAGAATTCAAATTAGAACCTAACTAATTCCAATTGATATCTTTATGAGTTTGAAATTGGAATCTAGTCCATTCCAATTGGTATCTGGTGATAAGAGTCATGATTTGCATCTTACTTGTATGATTTGTGGTGAAAGTATTGATTAATTATTATTTTTTGAGTCGATTGTAATATCGGCATACGTTGAGATTATGGTAACTTATGGTGAATTTATATAATACTGATGCATTCTGTGTTTTGATGAGGTAATGAAAAGAATTAAGTTGGAAAAGTTGTATTGAACTTATGTGTGGTGAATCTTGATTCACAATGGTGTGTTTTTGCGTGTTGTGTTCCATTGGGCGGTGACCTAGTAATCTAGACCTTTGTAAGAGAATGTTGAGACTTAATATGATATCGTAGAATGAGATTTGAGAGGATGCCAAATTGAAGTTGTTTCATGATGTCTTAAGTTAATATTTTGTGTTGTCAAATGGGGCTGGGAAACAACTTTCCTTGAGCAACTGTTTAGGGACCGCTATAGCAGTGGAAAATCTTCTACAGTGAGAACGTCATGGCAGTCAAAGTTCTGCCATAGTAGGGTTGAGTGGTTAGTCAGAGAAAAATCAATATAAGGATTGTTATAAGTTGTGTATTACCTTCTGACTGAGATTACACTATCAATGGAGTTTTTTGTTTTTCCTTATACTTAAGAACAAAAGGGTGTTATCTTATTGGGTTTTTTGTTGTTAAAGAAAATAATTTAATGTGATTTGATTCTTGGATTATGTAGGAAAAAAATGCATAACTAAAACCCCTCATACTTTTTGTATAGACATTTTTAGAATATTAATTTCCAAACAACTGAATGATGAAAGTATTGGTTTTTAATTCTAAACATGTTGTGGAAAAGTAAATGACCTCTCTTGTGAGTCTAGGATCATTTTCTTGACTCTTGTACGATTGTATTGGATCCATCTTAAGTGGAACATGTTCCATGTGTGTGTTAGAAATTTTATGATATTTCATATTTTCATATTGATGTCTAGAACTTTCTCGGTATGTTTGCAAAGTGAAATGACGAATGTAGTGTCTAGGAGATGATATAGGTTCTTCTTTTATTAGCCTTATTTTATGTATACTCTTCACCTAACCATATACGATATCCCTAATTAGCCCCGTCAAGCAGTTGTACTATGTTATTGGTATCCACGACTGAAGATAAATCCCTTTGTTTTAATTGATCTTAAATTTGATTCTAGAACTTCTTAAGCACTGTAAGTGATAATGAATATTTGATGGAAGTAAGAGTGGAAAAAGGGGATAGTTAAAGATGGAGGCCTAAAGAAATAGATTAAGATGAAATTATTGAAAACAAATATATGCTATTAGTAGGGAGAGGGAAAAAAAAGGAAAAAAATACAATAATCGATCGCTCCTTGAAAATGCCATGAGAAAGTGCTAAAAGAGATTGAAAATTCATAGACACTCATATTGCTATACTTCTATTTTAGGTCTAAAAATTAAACTGAAAATTCAACCCCGAGCTCACAAGTGTAATGCTAGAATTTTCTTTGAAATTCATGTTACACATAATGTAAGAAAATAAAATCTAATTTATCATAAAAAATGGAGTTCAGTTCGAATATCAAATATCTAAATTCAATGTCATAACTTTAGCTCAAAAATCTCCAATTTTATCAATTTAAAACAGTAATTTAAAGGTGAAATCATCAATATTGTATCAGGAAATGTATAATAAAGGTCAATAATCATACCCAATAAAGAAATCTTCAAACACCTATTTTGAATCACCCAAAAATGCTTCATCCAACTCCTAAAATGCAGTTATGGGGTTTATGTTCGAAATTAGAATTTTAAATATGCCCAGATACTTAATCAGTCACAATTTTGGTGCCTATTTTGTGTTCACATTTACCAAAAATACTCCTTCTAGGTGAACATGACGTCTTCCTCATGAATACGAAGAAGGAATCAGTTGGCACCAGTTAGCAGTTTTGGCCACAAAATGCATGCATTCAAATTTCCTGTACAAAACCTTGAAATATTTCAAAAAAAAAAGTGAAGATAGACTAAATATTCTAATAGATGTAAAATTACATTATAGACTTGTTGGAATCATCAAACAACCTATTCGAGATCATCTTGATCCAATATTTATCGAATTCAACTGTTAACTTAGAAATTTCCAAACATCCATCCTATAACCTGAAACTCAGCTGAATACCTCGGGATCCAAACAAAAGGTCCAACCAATCCAAAAATTATCGTTCAGAGTAGATGAAAAGGTCAAAATTATATTCCAAGCTCATCTTCCTGAAATATTGACTTTGTTAAGCTATTTCAATTTCACAACCTTACAAAATAAAAAAATTCTTCCAACATCTACACAACCACCTCGAAAACCATATCACCCACTCTCACAAATCATATTTATAATTGTGAAGCTACAAGAAGGAGTGAAAAATTCAAAATATTTAAAAATCATCGAAGGCTATGAGGATTGTTACACATAATTTATAGTATATCAAAGATTTACATAAATAAAAAATTTATAGGTGGAAGATTCATAGGTGGAAGCATTACTCGTACCTTTATTTATATGATTAGTTATCTACTTTGCTTGGTCATCCTATGATGCCTATTGAGTACAAGTGGACGTACTCATGATAATGCCCAACCACACCAGTTTAAGTGCATATGATCGTTAGCAGTACATTTACCCAACTCTTGAGTCGGGGTCGATCACACGAGGAATGAACTTGTGAGGTTCACTTTAGAGTGCAAATAAATCACTAAATGCTTGCTCATATTGATTTTAAACAATAAAAGTAAATGGGGAGAAATTTGTGTCAACAATTTGGAACACTTTAGATTATAGTTATCAAGAAAGAGTAATTGTGATAATTAAAACGTAGGAGTTGTAATCAATAATAAAGTGACATAGGGGTGTGCTTGTTTGATAGTTGATGATATGCATGGGTGATTGACCTTTAATCCAATAAGTAAAAGGTACGGGTAAAATTGTAATACCCCGTACCTTTCCGACCCTACTTTCCAACCTTGAACCATGTTTACCCTAGGTTCGAGAGCAATAAAATACGTATTTTGTATTGTTATTGATGGAACATTTGATATTGTGCTTGTAAATGTGAGTAGACCTTTGTAGGAGGGGTTTGTGACTTTGTGGATCATTTGTGGTTGAAAATCGAGGTTTAAAGGACATCCAAGCAAAGGATATTAAAGATAAGAGGCAAGCAAAAGGTTGGAACTTGAAAGATCCAACCAAATCCACAAAGAAAAGTTGAAATCAAAAATTAAGTGTAGGGCACGCAAGGTGGCGTGCCGGGCCACCTTTGGCCAAAATATTTTTGGCACAGGAAGCAAGGGGGAGCACCCAGGGGCGTACCAGGCCTCCCCTGCATACCTTTCAAATGCTGAAAATTTTCTAAGTCTCTAGTGCGCCCGGGAGCGTGCCGGGGTGTTTTTTGCCCGATTTCTTCTACGATTATTAGTCTATAAAGAGGACTCTTGGGTTATGATATCATTATTCCATCATAGTATGGATACTCTTAAGAAATTTTGGCATACGAGTTGGGGTTAATTCTTTGTCACAAGTGTTTTATTAAATTATGTTCAATTAAGCCATAAGTGGCTAGAATTGCTGATTTTTGAGATTGAGGCTACGAACATGAATCTCGTGAGTTGAATATTGTTGTAAAATTTATGGAATTATTTAAAAATGAGATAATTGGAGTATTACACATTGAAATTGGTGAGCTAAGTTAGTATGTGTTAATGGGCTCAATTTGAGGCCCAAAATGGAATAAAAGACATGGCCCAAAAGGGGCAAATGACACATTCTTCCATTTGACCAAGTAAATATAGAATTTAATGCCCGAGGAGTGGATAAGGATGAACTGAGGGCTATATAATTTCCAAAAATCAGATTTTTATTCCAAAAATCACACATGCCTTTCTAGACATTTTTTTTAAAGATATTTCTCATATCTTCCAAACCCTAAGGCAACCCTTTTCTTTGGGCACTTTGGACAAGATCATCACTTTGAAAGCTTGGGTAAGTGTTTATTCTTGTGATTTAATATATTATATAAATGAGAGATTCTGTAGATCATGATGGTTATGTTGGCAAGGTTGAATAGGGCACTTTTACTTTTTGCTAAAAGATGTGCCATCTTTGTGATTTAAACTTGAAAGGAGACTTGGGGTTTTGATGAAAGTGCATGGTGTGAATGAAATATCAACATGTATGGTGTGGTTATGTTCCTTGACTTGTTATTTTTCTATGAGTGTAAATTGTGGGATTGTTGTCGATATGTTGTTATGAAGTGTATTGAGGTGACTTGATAGAGTAATTGTGATGTTGTATTGATGGAGAAGTATAAAGTATGAACTTGGTGTGACATGCTATTGGTTTATGATTTATTGGTCAATGTATGAAATGTTGTGGTATTGTTGGTATGATAATTTCATAAATGGTATTGTCAAGGGGGAAATGACATTTTAAGGCAATCATGTAACTCATTGTCGTCGTATGCACTTGTAAGGTAGATGGTTGTTAAGTAAGCTCCGTTATGTACTTGTGTTGTAAGTGAAATGTAAGGAAGGAGCTGTACTATTGTATTCACATTTAGTATTATATATTCATATTGGGAAGATAAGGTATGTAAGGTTACGCTCTTTGTATCCTTATGCAGCACATAGTGTTCACATTGATATTGTACTTATTCCATTCCGAAATGTTCTAAGGTATCCCATTTTCGGTTAGTAATTATTGTTACTCACATGTTCTTTATTCCTTGATCAATTGTGATTCACATGTCTCATGTTCATTGGCTAATGTTCCAAAGTTCCAATAATGTTATGACTACCAATGTATCAATCTCATAAAAGTAAAGAAATGAAGTAATGTATAATTGTTTCTATATGCTTGAGTAACATCCCAGGGGCGACATAAAAGCCTAGCATGGGTTATCACTGTTACATCCCAGGGGCGATATAAAAGCCTAGCATAGGTTATCACAGTAACATCTCAGGGGCGATAGAAAAGCCTAGCATGGGTTAATCTCATCCCAGTGGCGACAGAAAAGCCTAGCATGGGTAGAACGATAAAGATGAATTAATGTAAAGGCAAATGAAGTAAAGGATGTAATGTACATGGTTCCACATATACAGACCGGTGGTTTATCTATATTGACTATTCTCTTATATTTGATTTCATGGAAGTACTTACATATCATACAGTTTCATATGAGCCTTACATACTCAGTACATTCTTCTTACTGACGTCCCTTGGGGGGACTTACCTTACTTGCTGCAGTCACAGGTGCTAATAGACCTCCACAGTAGGTTGCAGGTCAATTGCAGATCTTTGGTGAGCTCCAGTTGGTTTGGGGATTTTTCGAGTCACAGTTGTACATTTGTTTTGGTATTGTAAATGTTAGATAAAGAGGGGACTTGTCCCAACTTTAAGATGGTTATGTGTATGCATCTGTTAGAGGCTTTGTAGACGTATGTGGGAATATGAATGTAAGGTATGTATGTCCATTTTGACTTGGTGGCCCTAACGGCCAAGTTTCTTATATGTATATATCACATGTGTCCATGACTTCCGCTATTGGTATCTTATATCTCTATATGTGATGGTGATGTTTCTTGAATGACATGCATATGAATGGACATGGATAAAGATTGGTTCTCTCGAGCCTTATCGACTTCGGGTACCAGTCTACCCCGGTGGAATTTGAGGCGTGACAAAAGTGGTATCAGAGCAGGTTGTCCTAAGGGTATCTCCAAAGCCGTGTCTGAGTAGAGTCTTGCTTATGGATGTGTTGTGCACCACATTTATAAGTAGGAGGCTACGGGACATTTAGGAGTTGTTTCTTTTCTTTACTTCTAGATCGTGCAATAGAGCCAATGTTTTAAGTGGAATCGTATCTAACCATTTGGAATTGGTTTTCTTGTTTATAGTAACATGCCGATGATAAGAAGAGGTAGAGGCAAAGGTAAGCAGGTAGATATGCTTTCCGATGAAGGAATGAGTAAATCACCACCTGACCAAGCTACTCAAGGTGGAGCTAACACTGAAATTGCATCGTGGTCTTCTTCTACTTTTCCAGCTCCGAAAGAGCCAAGAGGTAGAGAAGTACCCGTAGAACCGCCAATGAATGCCACTAACCAGGATTTAAGAAATGCAGTGCATATGTTGACTCAGATAGTTGCTGCACAAAGTCATGGACGAGATGGTCCAACGACAAATGAGGATGATACGGCTAGAGTGGCGAGTCGCAGGACACAGGACTTTCTAAAATTAGACCCTCCTATATTCACAAGGTCAGATCCGAAAGCAGATCCACAGGACTTCGTGGATCAAATCCAGAGGGCTCTAGATGTTATACACGTGACTGGTGTTGAAACTGTCAAACTTGCGGCCTATAGATTGAAAGGTGAAGCTATATTGTGGTATGAAGACTGGAAAATATCAAGGGGTATTGATGCACTTCCAGCTGGTTGGGAAGAATTTAAAATGGCATTCCTTGATCATTACCTCCCATATGAGAGCCGAGAGGCACGTGCAAACCAATTTCTAAATCTACATCAAGGGAATATGAGTGTTAGAGAATATAGTATTCAGTTTAATTCTTTGGATTGATATGCTTCGAATGTAGTAGCCATAATGACAGACAGGGTCCATCGATATGTGGACAGATTGGAGCCATATTTGGTAAGGGACTGCACTATTGCTGCTTTGAACAGAGATATAGATATAGCGAGAATTCAGGATTTCGCACAGAAAATGGAGGATCAAAGGCAAAGAAGAAAGGTACACGAATTTAAATGAGGGCCGTCAAAGAGGGATAGACCTATGGGGTAGTCTATGGTGTCCCAAGGAGAATCTAGGCCTCAAAGTTTTTGTAGACCACTTAGACCCTCATTTTCTTCCCCTACAGCAGGTACGTCATCCCAGTTCTGGGGGTTTAGAGGCAACCATTTTGGGCAGAGTAGTGGACTTCAAGGGTCACAGACCGCAGGATTTTCTCGTCCTTCGTGTCAGTGCTGTGGAAGGTATCATTTAGGTGAATATCGGTTGGGGACAAATATTTGTTTTTGGTGTGGTACGATGGGGCATATAATGAGAGAATGCCCACAGAGGAGCACGGGGGGTATAGCACGACCTATGGGTCAACTGTTGCATCATCATCATCGGTTCCTTCCCTAGGCTGAGGTGTACAGCTTGCTGGTCGTGGTAGAGGTTTCAGAGGAGCAGCTAGTTCCAGTGGGACCTAGAATTGCACCTATGCTCTAGTGGACCGACAGAATTCGGAGGCTTCTCCTGATGTCGTCACATGTACATTATCCATATTTTTGTATAATGTATATGCATTGATTGACCCGGGTTCTACATTGTCATATGTTACTCCATTGATTGCTGCAAAATTTGAATGAACACCAAAATTATTAACTAAGTCAATTGAAGTATCTACACCAGTTGGTGAATATATTATTGCAAAAAGAGTATATCGTAATTGTGTGGTAACTGTATGTGGTCATGATAGACTGGCTGATCTCATTGAATTGGACATGGTGGATTTTGATGTCATAATGGGTATAGATTGGTTGGCGTCTTGTTATGCCACGATAGATTGCCGAGCTAAGAAGTTACATTTTCATTTTCCACAAACGAATGTTCTTGAATGGAAGGGTGATGTAGGGGCACCGAGAGGGAAATTTATTTCCTATCTTAAAGCAAGGAAAATGATAGCCAAAGGGTACCTATGTCACCTAGTATGGGTGAAAGATACTGATGTGGAACCTTAACTCCTCAGTCGATTCCAGTGGTCAATGAATTTCTCGATGTATTTCCTGACTATCTTCCAGGTTTACTTCCAGAACGGGAAGTAGAGTTTGACATTGATGTGATTTTAGGCACTCGGCCTATCTCTATTCCTCCATATAGAATGGATCCAGTAGAATTACGTGAATTGAAGGAGTAATTGAAAGACTTGCTGGACAAGGGTTTCATCAGACCTAGTATGTCCCCGTGGGGTGCACCGGTATTATTTGTACAGAAGAAATATGGCACATTGAAAATGTGTATTGACTATTGGCAATTGAATAAGGTAACGATCAAGAACAAATATCCCCTCCCCAGAATTGATGCTTTGTTTGATCAGTTACAGGGTGCCAAGTGTTTTTCAAAGATTGACTTGAGATCGGGTTATCATCAAGTCAGAGTAAGATAAAAAGACTTACCCAAGACAGCTTTTCGAACACGGTATGGCCATTATGAATTTTTAGTTATGTCGTTTGGACTAACAAATGCACCAGTTATTTTCATGGATTTGATGAATAGGGTGTTTAAGCCATTCCTAGACGTGTTCGTGACGGTGTATATAGATGACATCCTGGTTTATTCAAAATCACAAGAATACATGGTTAATCACTTACGACAGGTGTTACAAATTCTTCGTGAGCGTAAGTTGTATGCAAAGTTCTCTAAATGTGAATTTTGGTTAAAATTCGTCACATTCTAAGGTCACATTGTGTCAGATAAAGGAATTCAGGTTGATACATAAAATATTGAAGTGGTGAGAAATTGTCCAAGGCCTACGACGCCTATGGAAACTCGTAGCTTCCTTGGGTTGGCAGGTTATTACCGAAGGTTTGTTGAAGGGTTTTCTTCCATTACTACACCTTTAACAAAGCTTACACACAAGGCAGTCAAGTTTCAGTGGAATGATGCATGTGAGAAAAGTTTCCAAGAGCTGAAAGATAAATTGACTTCTACACCGGTATTGGTGCTTTCGGAAGGCACCGAAGGTTATGCAGTATATTGTGATGCTTCCGAAATTGGCCTAGGGTGTTTATTGATGCAGTACGGTAATGTCATATCGTATGCTTCACGACAGTTGAGGCCACACGGGAGAAAATATCCCACACATGATCTTGAGTTAGCATCGGTGGTATTTGCTTTAAAGATATGGCGTTATTATTTGTATGGAGTTCATGTTGATATCTATACTGATCACAAAAGTTTGCAATATACCTTTAATCAGAAGGAACTCAATTTGAGGCAACGAAGGTGGCTAGAGCTCTTAAAAGACTATGATATTGATATTCTATATAATCTACGAAAAGCAAATGTGGTAGCTGATGCATTGAGCCTCAAGGCAATAGGAGGCACTAGTGGCCAATTGACGGAAAAGCAAGACTTAGTTAAGGATCTAAATCAATTAGCCAGCTTGGGGGTTCGTCTTCTTGAATCCTCAAATGAAGGGGCTATTGTACAAAATGCGGCAGAATCTTTATTAACAATTGAAGTGAAAGAGAAGCAGTTTGTAGATCCTATGTTATTGCAGCTAAAAGAGAATGTACAACAGGGTTTGACAAAGAGAATGTACAACAGCTAAAAGGCATTTGATCTTACGTAAGAAGGAATACTTCAATGCCAAGGTAGATTATGTGTACCGGCTGTGGATGAGCTGAGGAAATGAATTATGACATAGGTGCATCATTCACGATATTATATTCATCCGGGAGCTACAAAAATGTACCATGATTTGAAGGAAATGTATTGGTGGGGAAACATGAAGAAGAACATTGCAGAATTCGTAGCTCAATGCCCGAATTGTCAACAAGTAAAGGTAGAGCATCAGAAACTAGGAGGTTACATACAATGTATCAATCTTCCAGTCTGGAAATGGGATATGATTAACATGGATTTCATCACATGTTTACCTCGTACACTGCGGAAAGTTGATTCTATATGGGTCATAGTTGACAGGCTTACCAAATCAGCGCATTTTCTACCAGTCAAGACCACCTAAACAGCTGAAGATTATGCAAGATTGTATGTTAAAGAGATAGTGCGATTACATGGGATTACAATTTCCATTATATCGGATAGAGGATCATAATTTACCGCACATTTTTAGAGATATTTTCAGAAGAGCTTGGGTACACAGGTGAATTTGAGTACAGCTTTCCATCCTCAGATAGATGGACAAGCAGAATGTACTATCCAAACACTTGAAGATATGCGACGAGCGTGCATGTTAGATTTTCAAGGCAGTTGGGATAATCATTTGCCTCTCATTGAATTTGCTTACAACAATAGCTATCATTCAAGTATTAAAATGACACCTTATGAAGCTTTATACAGAAGGAAGTGTAGATCACCAATCGGATGGTTTGAAGCAGGTGAAACTGCTTTACTTGGGCCAGATCTTGTTCATCAAGTTATGGAGAAAGTTAAAGTGATCCAACATCGGCTGCAAACGGCCCAGAGTCAACACAAGTCCTATGCTGATGTTAGAAGAAGAGGGCTCGAATTCGCCATAGGTGATTGGGTATTCTTGAAGGTGTCACCGATGAAAGGGGTAATGCAATTTGGGAAGAAAGGGAATTTGAATCCCCGATATATAGGGCCATATGAAATTGTCCGAAGATTTGGACAAGTTGTGTATGAGTTGGCACTACCCCAAGAACTCTCCACAGTGCATCCGGTGTTTCATGTTTCGATGCTTTGAAAGTGCATAGCAGATCTATCTCGTATGGCTCCCATTGAAGATGTACAAGTTATGGAAGATCTCACTTATGAGGAGATACCTATTGCTATTCTAGATCGACAAGTAAAGTGGTTGAGGAATAAAGACATAGCTTCCGTAAAGGTACTTTGGAGAAATCAACAAGTAGAGGAGATCACATGGGAAGCCGAGGAAATGATGAAGTCCAAGTACCCTCATCTATTTCAAATGGAAGAGAAAGTTCAAAATGCGGGATCGAAGCGATAACAAGTAAGTATCTATGAGCATTATGTGTATATGTATATATATGATAATATAGAGATGCATTTGTTGTAATTGAAAAGATGTTGTTAACATTCGAGGAAGAATGTTCCTAAGGGGGGAAGAATGTAATACCTCGTACCTTCCCGACCCTACTTTCCAACCTTGAACCATGTTTACCCTAGGTTCGAGATCAATAAAATACGTATTTTGTATTGTTATTGATGGAACATTTGATATTGTGCTCGTAAATGTGACTAGACCTTTGTAGGAGGTGTTTGTGACTTTGTGGAGCATTTGTAGGGTAAAAAAATGCGGTTTAAAGGACATCCAAGCAAAGGATATTAAAGATAAGAGGTAAGCAAAAGGTTGGAACTTGAAATATCCAACAAAATCCACAAAGAAAAGTTGAAATAAAAAATTAAGTGTGGGGCGCGCAAGGTGGCGTTCCGGGCCGCTTTTGGCCAAAATATTTTTGGCACAGGCAGAAATGGGGAGTGCCCAGGGGCGTACCAGGCCACCCCTGCACACCTTTCAAATGCTGAAATTTTTCTAAGTCTCTAGGGCGCCCGGGAGCGTGCCGGGGTGCTTTTTGCCCGATTTCTTCTACGATTATTAGTCTATAAAGAGGACTCTTGGGTTATGGTATCATTATTCCATCATAATAGGGCGACTCTTGAGCAAGTTTGGCCTCCTAGTTGGGGTTAATTCTTTGTCACAAGTGTTTTATCAAATTATGTTCAATTAAGCCATGAGTGGCTAAAATTGCTTATTTTTGAGATTGAGGCTACGAACATGAATCTCATGAGTTGAATATTGTTGTAACATTTATGGAATTAGTTAAACATGATATAATTGGAGTATTACACATTGAAATTGGTGGGCTAAGTTAATATGTGTTAATGGGCTCAATTTGAGGCCCAAAATGGAATAAAAGACATGGCCCAAAAGGGGCAAATGACCCATTTTTCCATTTGACCAAGTAAATATAGCATTTAATGCCCAAGGAGTGGCTAAGGATGACTTGAGGGCTATATAAATGCCAAAAATCAGATTTTTATTCCAAAAATCACACATGCCTTTCTAGATATTTTTTTTAAAGATATTTCTCATATCTTCCAAACCCTAAGGCAACCATTTTCTTTGGGCACTTTGGACAAGATCATCACTTTGCAAGCTTGGGTAAGTGTTTATTCTTATGATTTAATATATTATATACATGAGATATTGTGTATATCATGATGGTTATGTTGGCAAGGTTGAATAGGGCACTTTTACTTTTTGCTAAAAGATGTGTCATCTTTGTGATTTAAACTTGAAAGGAGACTTGGGGTTTTGATGAAAGTGCATGGTGTGAATGAAATATCAACATGTATGGTGTGGTTATGTTCCTTGACTTATTTTTTATTTTTGAGTGTAAATTGTGGGATTGTTGTCGATATGTTGTTATGAAGTGTGGTGAGGTGACTTGATGGAGTAATTGTGATGTTGTATTGATGGAGAAGTGTAAAGTATGAACTTGGTGTGACATGCTATTGGTTTATGATGTATTGGTCAATGTATGGAATGTTGTGGTGTTGTTGGTATGATAATTTCATAAATGGTATTGTCAAGGGGGAAATGACATTTTAAGGCAATCATGTAACTCATTGTCGTCGTATGCACTTGTAAGGTAGTTGGTTGTTAACGTAAGCTCCGTTATGTACTTGTGTTGTAGAGTGAAATGTAATGAAGTAACTGGACTATTGTATTCACATTTAGTATTGTATATTCATATTGGGAAGATAAGGTATGTAAGGTTACTCTTTTCGTATCCTTCTGCAGCACATAGTGTTCAAATTGATATTGTACTTATTCCATTCCGAAATGTTCTAAGGTATCCCATTTTCGGTTATTAATTATTGTTACTCACATGTTCTTTATTCCTTGATCAATTGTGATTCACATGTCTCATGTTCATTGGCTAATGTTCCAAAGTTCCAATAATGTTATGACTACTAATGTATTAATCTCATAAAAGTAAAGAAATGAAGTAATTTATAATTGTTTCTATATGCTTGAGTAACATCCTAGCCAAACTCCAACTTTCCTTCACTAAAATCTACCATCCCAACTATTCAATTCAGCGATATAGAAAGTACTTTAGGGATAAACTCCTGAAATGTGTTATTTGTGTGATCGCTAACCTTGGCCCAGTACATTGCATTTTTCATTTGCATATATGGTTTTTCCAAACAACGTAGCCAAAAGCACCCTCGTACTCCTCCTCCCACATCAAAAATCTCAAAAGGGGTCTCAATTTTGGGGTGTACTCAACCTGAAAGACATGTTCAGAAGAAGAAAAGGGTAGAAAAAGGTAAAAGAAAGGCTCCGGTGATTGAGGAGACACATCGGGAGATGCTCACCAAAGAAGAAGAGGGTTGAAAAAAGCTCCAATGTTGCCTCAGACCCCCTCCTAGAGTTATTCATTGGTTCCTCAATTGTCTCAAAGTGCCCGAAAAGCAAAAATAATTGAAAAGAAAAGGTTGAGTTTGAATGGGTTGGACGGCAAGTATCCCAAAGTATTATCTTTGTTGCAATATCATGAATTTGAAGTCTTCAGTGATCCTCTAAAGCCTTATGTAGAGAATTGGGTATGTGAGTTCTATGATGCCTACGAGGAGTTATTACCGGCTAAGAGAAGGAAGAGTAAACCCTAAGAGACAAAAGACTTTGTGAAAGTTCACAGTGTGAAGGTTAAGTGTGATCAGACCATCATAAATAAAATTTATGGATGCAAAATGATTAATAGGCATTGCTTTGCCTCTAGGGCATTGAAACTGGTTAATGAGATTTGAGGTTGGTTAGCCCCATTGTTGAGTGATGGTTCATCCCCTTGGCTTGCACCAGAGATTCCTATTGAGAAGACGGACATCCATCTTGAAGCTAGATATTGGTTAACTTTTGTGTGCTGCAACCTCTTGCCTTCTCAGAATGAAACAACCCTTAGGCACCTTTGGGATGTGTTAGTAGGCACAACTATAATGAAGGAGAGTATGAAACTTATTCCATTATTACCCCAAAGATTGCATGTTGGGCACAACAAAAGAAGACCTTCATTGCCTTCATATGCTTCATCACAGAGTTGTGACGAAGACTAAACATTCTCTTTGACCAAAAGAAAGATTTTGAGTACACCCCAATATCCACCATTGACATTACATGACTTGAAATAGTTCAAAAAGGAAAGAAGAAGAAATACTGGGTGTATTCTTCCCTAATTATTGATTTGGATACACTTGATAGTGGTGTCAGTCAGCCCACTCCTACTGAAGCAGCCCCTTCTCCTTTAGGTTTCTCTACATGTACTTTCTTACAGCCTTCGTAGCCTCGTGCCCCTATCTCTCGACCATCCACTATTCCAGGCACTTCAAGGGCCCCTCTGACTCATGTGGATAATATTCAAATGGGTCATTTAGCCAACTCAGTTGACATGAGGTCGTTAAGGTTAGAGGCTCAGATGCCTCAATTGATTGTAGGCGTGGTTAAGGATGCCTTGGTACTTGTCCATGAGAAGATATGGGGTATCCGTGAGACTTTGTGTATCTATGATGCCAAGCTAGATGAGTTGAGCACCCCCCGCTAGTCTTTAGTTCTAGATGCAATGTTGACCAAGATGCAGACTAAGCTCAATTCTCTCTGGAAGTATATATTGATGAGCTCATGTTTCCTAATTTAATATATCTATGGGCTGCACCATCTCAGACCCCAGATTTGGTACCTATTCAGAAGAGTTTTCCTGAGAATGAAGAGGATGAGGAAGATAAAGATAATGAGGATCGTGCTTCTGATAATGAGGAGGTTGATGAGACAAAGATTGAGGCTAACACATAGGTGTATATGGAGTAGATGTGTAGGCCACCGATCAGGTGATTCTTGAGGTTGCCTTAGAGAGGCCGACTTGGGAGACTACCTAGATTAGGACTACTGAGTCCACACATGTTGAGCCAATACTTGATCAGACCTCTAGTTTAGCTGATGCCATAAACACAGATGCCACCATACTAGATCTACCCCTATAGACCACTCTTAGAGCTGAGCTAGGCACTGATGCCCAGAAAGAGGCTGCTACTATGAGCCAGTCACTACTATAGGCTTAGCGTCGTTCAGGGTGACCCTTCCACTTGCTCTCTTTTATTCTACTAGTCCTATTGCATTGAGGATAATGCATGCTTTTGAGTTTAGGGGGGTACTATTTATTTAGGATCTGTAATATTAAGCCCTGCTTTTGGATATTCTATTTTTTATACTTTGTTTTTATTATTTTTGTGTGGTTTTGGATGACATTTTTGAATATTTGATTTTGGTTTGTAATAATTCAAGATGATTCCTATTTTGGGTTGATTTGAGTGTGTGTGATTCTTATTTCTCATTTCTTTACCTCTGTTTTAGGATATTAGTTCATAGTATAGTAATGAATAAAATTCTTTTTGGCATTAGTACTCCAGAGAAAAGTATACTAGCAATAGAATACTTTGAATCGAATAGTACTCTTAGGGAGATTGTTCACATGCTCAAATCCTAAAAATGACAAATCATTTTGTGAGTTGCTCCAGTTGTCAAAATGTGCCCCATTTTAAAATTTTCTTTGGTTTAGTTGAACTAGTTAGCCACTCATTTTTGTGAACACCTGCATCTTGTTTTGACTACTTGTGTACCTTCTTCAATATATGTTATGAATCTGGTACATCAATTGAGGAAGAGTGCTTCGAGTGTGCGAATGAGTGTCATGTGTGGTGAGGTGTTGACATGATCGTGTTCAATTAGTCCACCTAGATCTTGCCCGATTGCTCTATGGCTAAGCAATGAGTGTTGCAATGTTGGAGAAGTGATCTTAGGCCATTAATTGAGAGCTAACCTTCAAATTGACAAAATAGCCATCCCCATTGTCAGTTGACTGACAAAGCTTTGCCCTAATTTGTGCCTTGGAATCCTTTTTCTTGGACAACCTCATTACAAGCCAAAACCCTTCTTCCACTATTCTCTCTTTTGAACCAAATCCATCTTGAAGCATTTAGGTGAGGCTGTAAACCAACTTAGGCCAAAACCTAAGTTGCAGGTGGAGGAGCCATTGGGTTATATTTGTAATCAGAAGTTCATAGGGTTGGGGACCATTCACTTTCTCTTTTAGTCATCCTAGTATTCTTTGTAAATACATAAGAAAAAGAGAAAAAGAATGAAAAGAAGTGAAAAAGAGTTGTAATTGTGTTTTTACTTAGTAAATATTTGAAGAAGTTTAGTTTTTAAAAGGATAGGAGGAGCAAGATAGCATGAAAATCTTAGAGAATTGGTCCTTGGCATTTCATAAGAAGCAAGATTTGGGAAAGAAATATAATTGAGGTCTTATTAGATTCTTCGAGAGGGTAGAGTCACTATAACCTGAACTTATCCTACCTTACCCGTTGCCTAAGCTACATGCTAAAGTAAGGCCTACGTGATATCCAACGTAACACACTTTAGTATGGCAAAGAGGAGCATATGGGCAAGCCTATGTCGTGGTACTCATGTTCATGATTGTATTTGAGCGTGTGAGTGATTTGTGGCAGTCCCTTGATTAATTGTTGATTGTTTCTTGAGAGATGGGACTTTTTTGTTATGAGGGCACTTTATTGTGCTACTTAAGCACATTCGTTAACCTTAATTGAGGTCTATGAGCACGTGCTTATCTTGGTAATAATTAGTCAACCTTTGAGGCTTGTTGTTCATTAATTGAGTATGTGATAGGTGATACTTGTGCCATTATTTTTGAAACCGCAAGGGCAAAGTTGTTTTCACATAAGAAGAATATGTCTAAGCTCCTAAGTAGTATCATTTGTAGACAATGTTGATTTGGTTATGTGTGCACTGATTTACTTAAGGAAGAGCAAAGTTTTAAGTTGGAGGTGTTGATGAGTCAGCAATTTGAGACTCATTTGGCCTAAAAATGGTAAGAAATCAAGTCCACAATGTCAATGTGAGTTAGTTTTAATGTTAGTTTGGTTTATATTCAGGGTAGAAGCCAAGAAGTGGTTGATAAAGCATAAAGAAGAAAAAAGATGGAGAATTGGAGCTAAAATGTAAAAGAGTATCGCCAAAGTCATTGGCATATCACCTAAATAAAGTTCCATCACCAAAATTAACAGTTCGACCAAGATCCAATCGAAGCAGTTTGACTACGAGGAGAGGAGTTTTGACATATCGCAGAACAGTTTGGCAAAGCAAAGCCCATCGCCAAAGTCACCGGGCGCAAATAACTGAATCTCAAAGTTAATGTCAATTTGGTGATCATAGAGGCACATCAGAGTATCACCATGGACTTCAGTCATGTCGAAGTCCCATCGCCAAAATATGTATGATGGAATTTTCGTAAATCTTTGGCCTATTTTTGCTTCAGCTATAAAAGCCTTTTTGGCATCCTGAAACCCTATGTTTTATCAATTTTGAGATCTAGAAGCTTGTAGTTGAAACCCTAAATTTGGAATTTGGTTTATTGCTTCTTCTTTAATTTGGACTTTGATTTTACTTGTGAATATTTGGATTCAAAAGAAGACTTCAATGAGAATATGGGTATAATTCCTTTTCTCTCTCTCTATAAGTAGTTAAATTCCCCAACTTGGTGTTATGTATGATTGAGTAGTGATTATTGCGTGGGTGTTGTTTGTTTGCCTTTTAAATTGATTATTTCTTATGGGTTTGACCTCTACTCCATATTATCAACCTATAATTGGAGGTTGCAAACTCTAATTAAGCCTAGATCCCTTATCATCCTTGAGTAAGGGGATAAGGGTGAGGAGTAGTGGTCAACAATGACTTGATTTTCATCATTTAATGGTAGATCTTAGACATAAGTCTACTAAATTAAAGTTTTTGGTTGGTTATGAGGTAACACATGTGAATTGTTCGAATGAACTCACTTGTTACATTTAATGTTTTATTAAAAAATTAGCATTAAGGTCTAAGACCTAGCTTACCCATAATGATTAATTGAGATTAGGCAAATACCCATTTACCCAAGCATGTATTCACACTCATGAAGGCATAACCCCAAGTGACTTTAATCTTTGATTTCAAATTTCTAGTACTCATTCTTGCAAACCAAGCTTACAATTGATAAATTGTTTACAAAAACATTCATAATAACTTGACCAGTTTATTTTAATCGCATTTTACACATTACGAGCAAACAACTAGTGACTTATTACACTTGAAAGTGAACCTATCTCCTTCATTTCCTGTGGGATTGACCCCAACTCACGAGTTGGGTTAATACATTGCATAACAATCACGTAAATCCTTTTCAGTCATGAACTACCCATTAACCACTCGTAAAGTCAAGTTGGACATATTAACAAGTGAAACGTAAATCAATTCAAGCAAATTCCCCTTTGTATACTCAAGCAACATCATCTAGGGTTTTCTAGATTCAATACAATTATGGAGTACCCATAGACGACTATCAAACTCGAAAATTAAGGTAATTAAAAGAAAATTTACTTACTATGATTTTTGAAATTGATTGCTTGAAGAAATCTCTTGGATTTCAACAAACTAGGCTGAACACACAGTTTAGTACTATAAGAAACAAGGAATTTTGGGGATTTGATGAAGATTGTGCACGATTTAGGGAGAAATTAATGGAAAGGAACCATTTTTAGAGTGGTGGAGGGATTTACATTTTTTGAATGAGAAAGAGAAGGTGAAACGAGTGCAAATTAGGGTATTAAAATGCATGTATCAGGTCAGTCGGGTCAGGTCTTCTTAATTTTAACTGATTTTTTATCCAGGGCCTACTACTGACCCTACGACTTGTTGCCTAAGGCTACGAGTCATTCCCAAAATCTATTACGATAGGGTTAGAGTACTTACATGGTTTTTCTCCTCTACTCCCCATGACTCAAGGCAACGAGTCATGTGAGGCCCTACAGGTCACTTTGACTCATTCTAAGAGTCATTGGGTGAAGATTTTGCAATGTAGCATTTTTCAAGTATCATCTCCCAGTGGGTACGACTCTTCCTATGAGTTGTTGCCCAGAATTATAGCTCATTGGGATGTCGTTGGGCATATGCACCAAAAAAAATTTTAGTTTCAGTTTTAGCTATCGATCACCTACACACTTCAACGTATATTAATCCTATACTAAACACTAAAATCAAAGAAAAACAAAAACAAAATCCTTGGATTGCCTCCCAAACAACACTTAATTTAACGTCGCAGCACGACGTGGCTAATTTGGTTACTCAAACTTCACCAAACTAGCCCATGGGTTGCCTCCCATGTAGCGCCATATTTTACATCGTGGCACGGCTTGGGTGTCTTGATTACTCAGACTTCATCAGGACGAATATCACCATATCGACTTGATCTCTTCAACATCATCGAGGTACTGTTTCACCCTTTGGACATTGAATTTAATACTCTTGCCCTCATTATATTCAAGTTCAATGGAACCATAGGGAAACACTGTCACCACTTGATAAAGTCCCCTCCATTTTGACTTCAACTTATCGTGAAACAAGTGAAGCTTGGATTCGAACAAAAAAAACAGATCGCTAACCATGAACTCTCTTTTCTCAATCTTTTGGTCATGGTATGACTACGTCTTCTCTTTGTACATGGCTGAACTTTCATAAGCTTTATATCAAATTTATCTATCTCATCCAATTGCTCAAGCCACAACTTGACCGCATCACTCTATGCCAGATTCAACCTCTTGAGTGCCCATAATGCCTTATGCTCAAGTTTGATAGGCAAGTGGCATGATTTTCCATACATAAGCTGATATGGAAAAGCACCAATAGGGGTCTTAAACTCAGTTTGGTACGCCTATAATGCATTATCCAACTTTCTAGCTCAGTCAGTTCTATTGGCATTCACAGTCTTTGCCAAAATGGACTTGATCTCCCGATTGGAGACCTCAACTTGCCCCTTGATTGAGGATGATACGACATTGCCAACTTATGCTTCACACCATATTTTTCAAGAAAATCCTTAAATAGACGATAATAAAAGTGAGAACCCCCATTGCTAATGATGGCTTTTCGCATCCATAATCTAAAAAATATCTTCCTCTTAAAAAATGTTGTCACACTCTTCCCTTCATTGTTTGGAAGCGCAACCACCTCTATCCACTTTGAAATATAATCAACAGCAACCAATATGTACTTCATACCATATGAGTTCACAAATGGACCTATGAAATCAATGCCCCACAAGTCAAACAGCTCAATCTCTAGAATCGGGATCAATGCTAGCTCATGCCTTCGTGAGATGTTCCCTTGTCTTTAGCCTTGGTCACAAGATCTTGCATAGTCATGAATATCTTGATGAATAGTGGGCCGATAGTACCCACATTGAAAAATATTATGAGTCATCCTCACCACTATGATGACCCCCAATTGGGGATGAAAGACATGCCTCTAAAATACTCATCATATAATTCCCCGAAACACGTATACAAATCATCCCATCCGAACAAATCCATAACAAGTATGGCTCTTCCCAGAAAAATTTCCGCACATCATGCTTAAACTTCTTTTGCTGCTGAAAAGATAACTCCTCAAGCACCACATCACTCATGAACTAATTGGTAAAATCCGTTGATGTTCCATGAACTTACGACACTTAAGATGCTTAAAACAAGGAATATTTGCAAGTATAAGGGCACTTTTATGGATTTGATGTGTTTCTTTTAGTGTTTGCAGGCCTTATGGACTTATGGAAGGAAAATGCTGAAGATTGGACAAAATTGGCATCAGATGAGCTTTACCACGATTGTGGGATCTGAACACGATCGTTCATAGCCTTTCTTAGGTTGAATCAGAGATGCCACAAGAAAAAGTCTCTCAGACCATGTGCTGATGAGTTTGAAGGGAAACATACATCTATAGGAGTCAAGTGCAAGGGGATCAGATGACAGCTTCCCACGATCATGCCTTGAAAACAAGTACCATTGATCATCTGATGGAAGACCTGAAAGATAAAAAGTCCAAGTACAAACCACGACAGGCAAAGGACGATCGTGGGTTCTAACCACGATCGTACCGTCTTCTCATCCGAGGCAGCCACACATTTTTCCTTTTTTATTTAGGATAGGATTTGTTTTGTCTATAAATACTCTTATAGGGTTATTTTTACGGGGGGACATAATTATTACATTCACAACATTACATTGTACAATTCGAAGGCATATTCTTGAGATTGTACGAACATCATTTCTAGGGTTTTAATTAAAGTTGAGATTTTAGAGTTTAATTCTCTTAGTAAGTTCATAATTATGTTTTCATCTATGAATTTTTCTTGTGTGCTGAGTAGCTAAACACCATGACTAGGGTTGTGGGAACCATGATGAATTAATGAAACAAGTTAAGTGTGAAGTCATTTTAGACTGGTGTGCTTGCAATATTAGTAATTCCTTCGTTATGATTGCTTTTCTAATGGATGAATACGTTAGGAACTCGCCTATATTCTAGACTTGCTTGGAAGGGAGGTATAGATTAAGAAAAGGAAATAACAATAGAGATTTTAAGCTACCAACCTTTATCTAATTAACTTGAGCCTTGACAGGGATAGTTAATTTGAGAGCAAAGAACAAGGGTTAGTAATGCGACACTCTAAGTTCGGAAGGAGATGAGTGAAATTCATCTGATCAGGTTCGAAAGACGTTTGGATGAACCTAACTTGTTAGATTTTGCATGCAATGCATCGGGATAGTATATTAGCATGAATAACCTGTGGAGTTATAAAGTCATGGGGATCAAAATCCTAGTGCTCGTCTCATATTGATTACAATCCAACAAACCAACAACTGCTACTGTTACTATTTTGTTTCTCAAAATCCCCCTTATTTACTTATTTGACAATTACGTAGACAAACTCTTGACAAAATTTTGGCCTATTCCTTGTGGGATCAACCCCAACATTGTTGGTTTCTATATTTGATTCAATGAACGCTTTGTACTTTTTGGGAATTTGTGGGAAATCAAATTTTGGCGCCGCTGCCAGGGTTGAATTACATGCCTATAAAATATTCATTATCTAAATCCCCAGAACACATCTACAAATTCTCACATCCGAACAAATCCATAGCAAGTATGGTTCGTACGAGAAAAATTTCCATACATCATGCATAAACTTCTTCCACTGCAGAAAAGATAACTCCTCAAGCACCACATCACTTATGAAATAATTGGTAAAATCCGTGAACCATGGAATCAAGTCTTGAGATAAAGCCAATACCTGTTCGTATAGAAAAATATCATTAATCTCAAGCTCATCCTTTAATTTTAGCATTGCCTCATCTTTAAGTTGTGATATGTGGTCAGCCACTTGATTTTTGGTCCTTTTTTTATCCTTGACCTCAAAGTTAAATTCTTGTAACAAAAGTACCAGACAGCCAATCAGCCACACAGTGTGTTCAAATCCCAGAGGTGCATCTTTATGTTACAGCTCCTTATTTAGAGGTTTTCCCAGTGTCGGCCATAGCTTAGCCTATTACAGCCAGGCCAATAATACTTGTAGAGGAGCAAAAGGTGTTTGATAGATTTTACAGATTGGGACCTCCTAGGTTTATTGGAGCTTTTGAGATAGATGCCTATGAGTTTCTGGTGAGTTGTCAAAAGAGGTTGCATAACCTCAAGTTAGTGGAGCCATGTATAGTGAACTATACCGTATTCAAAATGGAGGGGCTAGCCAAGAAATAGCGGAGAGCATATATTGAGAGTCATCCAAATAGGTCACCTCCGATGACTTCAGTGTAGTTCTCGAGGATTTTTTGGGGAAGTATGTGCCTCATAACATAAGAGAGAGGTTGAGAGTTGAGTTTACTAATCTTCAGCAGGGTCCTATATCACAACCCAAATGGTCGTGAGTGGCACCCACACTAACTCTCTAGTGGGAGAACCTTCTAACCCAAGCCTTTTAACCCATTCATTTAATAAGATTAAGACAAAATAATAATGAATCTCAATAATGTAACAAAGAAATGAGGAAAAACCTAGCTATTACATCCCCAGAATCCAAAAGTCAGCGTGCAAGGACACTAATAAAGCCAGTCTAAGTATATCTGAAAAAACACTAATAAAATAAAATATCATTTTCCAAAAGAAAGAAAATATGAAATACGAAGATCCGTGGCAGCCTAAAAAGCAAGTATCTTACCCTCAAATCGATCAGTTAGATGTACTACATATGAGGTCACGTCTAAGACTCTGCAACACAGTCTGAACTCAACAAAGAAAGAGTACATGGTTGTATTAGTACAAACCACTATGCACTGCTAGGCATCATCGGCCGACTCAAAATAGTAATAAGTATAAATCAAAAATCAAATAACAAGTAGATGGGATCATCTACACATATAAAGTAGGTTACTCAATCAAATAATTATTTCAAATCAGGCCAACTAATATCAGTGAAACAAGTCATATGAGCCACCAACAATTATCATAAATAATCACGAATTCCACAATCTCAACAATCGCATCATAACAAGGATCTGTGTCCACCTCAATCTCATATTGTATTTCTTTTACTTTTAATATTATCATGATATATCATACTAACTCACCCTCAAACTCTAATCTATACACACATGTTAAAGGGTCTTATTTCTAGCCTATTAGTCATGACCTGCATGGGACGCACCGGTGTCTATGTACCATACCAATGTGGTACCCTATCCATAGTAATAATAAAAATATCATATCAATATGGTACCTATCCATCAACTAATACCGTACCGCGTCGTACCCTATTCATAATGATTATATCAATTTATGTTTCCACTTTTACTATCTCTCAGGATTTCACAATTATACCTCGAATGTATAATTATTGTTGAATCCAATTATACACTACGAAGTATAATTGTGAAACAGTTTAGTATATTTCACAATTGTACCTCAAATTCAACAGTTGAACAATCAACAACTTATTCATTAAAGCATTAACAAGCCAACATGCATCAACCATAAGTATGTCTGAAGACCAATATATATTCCATTTAGCTGATAAATATTCAAGGGACTAAATTAAGTCTAACTCCATTTAAAATATAACCTACCTCAACCAAAGAAATCAAAATCCAAGCTAATTTGCAAGAGCCTTGTTCTTCCTCAATGCTTCGGAACACACAAAATCAAAAACAATAACAATACAAGAGTTTGGGATTCAGTCCACTAGTTTTACCCTTATTAATAGCCTATGACTTTAGCCAAGGGTTTTTCAACCATCCAATAGCCCCTAATTCCCATAATTTATGTTCAAGAGCAATAATTATACATTACAAAGTGTTATCTTACACCCTAGAAGTAATTCTACATGAGTTTCCACCTAATCTATGCTTTTTCCACAATTTCATGAACCTAGGGTTTTTAAACCACGATTCCATCCTAACAATTTCCATAATGATTATAGGGTAATAGAAGATTACAATGCAAAAAGAAGGATGGTGTAACACCCCGTACATTTCCGAACCTAGTGGATTACCGTAACCTTCATGGAATTATTTGGACATGGGAGTTTTGAGGTATTAGACACTAAATTTTGGTGGTCTAAAGTAGTCTTGAGCCATTGGGCTCAAGTTAAGGCCCAAACAAAAATTAAGTTACAAGACATGGCCCAAAAAGGGGTAATTGACCCATTCTTGCATGACCAAGTCCACAAATCAATTATTGACCAAAGGTATGGGATAAAGGGTCTATATAATGTGAAAAAAATCATATTTCATTCACCATTCCACACATGTGCAAAGTCTAGAATTTTCCAAAAATATTACTTTTCTCTCAACACACAAACCCTAAGCTATCTTCTTCTTGGGACAAGATCACTCCTTGTAAAGCTTTGGTAATGGTTTAATCTCATGGTTTAATATATTATATGATGTAATATGGTGTATATCATGTTGGTTATGTTGGTGAAGTGTGAGAAGTTCACTATATGTGAAACAATTTATGTTTGCTTAATCGGTGAAGGTTTTTGCCTTGTAAACTTGAAAATGGACTTGTGGTATTGAAGGAAGTTAACTTGATGGTTTCAATATTGAAATGTGATATGTTATTATATCCTTAACTTGTTTTATTCTTCTACATTATGTTTGGAATTGTTATTGCAAAATTGTGCATAGATTTGGTGGTGTATTGAAGGAAAAGTGTGGTTTTGGTGATGGTCATGTGTGTTGTGAAACCATGGGTGATTGTTGGAATCCAAGATGATCTAAAATATTTCAATAGAAGTTTAGTTATGATCATGGACCATTCATGGCATAAAATGACCCAAAAGAGACCCTTTTTGGCCGAAACGGGCACCCGCCCTCGCAGACGAAGCACCTGCGGGCGCAGGTGACTTCACAGGCGACCCTAGATACTTACAAGGGTCACCTTCATACACAGGTCATACACCTGCGGGTTCATGTGGCTTCGTAGGCCATCCTAGAAGTCCGTTTTGGTTGTTTTCGCATCTCTTTGACCCCCCAAAGCCCCTATACCCTTCATGGATGTAATTATCAACTTATGGTACCTTTTAAATGACTATAAAGGAGTATACCGGAGGTATTTGGAATGGAATAAAATATGGATTGTTGTTAAAGTGTTATTGTGAAAGCTATCGAGTGACTTGGCAGAGAAAAGGTAATGTAGTGTTAATGAGGAAGTGTAAAGGGTAAACTTGGTGTGAAATGTTGTTGGTTTATGATGCCTTGGACAATGTGTGAAATATGATGTTGTTTTTGGTATGATAATGCAGTTGATTGTATTGTAAAGGATGAAATGACGTTATAGGGCAAGCATGTAATTCATGGTCGTCTCATGCACTTGTAAGGTAACTAGTTGTTAACGTGAGCTCCGTTATGAACTTGTGTTGTAGAGTGACACGTAAGGAAGGAACTGGATTATTGTATTCACATATAGGACGGTATATTCATATTGAGATCATAAGGTATGTAAGGTTACTCTTTCTGTATCCTTCTGCAGCATATCGTTCATATTGGCATTGTACTTATTCGATTTCGAAATGTCCAAAGGTATCTCATTTCAGGTTGTTATCTATTGTTGAGTCACATATTCCTCATTCATTAGTCATTGTTGTTCATGTGTTACATAAATATGGACATGGCTCTAAAGTTCTAATAAGGTTATACTCTAAAGCTTCCAATAATATCATGACTACTAATACACCAATCTTTCATGAGCAAATATATCAATCTCTCAAAAGAAAGAAATTAAGTAACGTATATTTGTTGGTTGTAAGAGTGAAGGAAAATAATAGATGTAGGGTGGACATGATTCCAAAGTTCAAACAATATTATGACTCCAAAGTTCCGAGAATGTTATGTTCCAAGTTCAAATAATGTTATGACTATCATTATATCAATATCTCATTAGTGAATGAATCAATCAATCTCTCCTAAGTAAGACATGAAGAAATGTGTAGGTAATATATTATAACCCACCTATAGAGTGGATATATGTTCTATTATAACCCACCTATAGAGTGGATGTATGTTCTATTATAACCCACCTATAGAGTGGATGTATGTTATCTATTATAACCCACCTATAGAGTGGATGTATGTTATATTATAACCCACCTATAGAGTGGATGTATGTTATATTATAAACCACCTATAGAGTGGATGTATGTTATCTATTATAACCCACCTATAGAGTGGATGTATGTTATATATTATAACCCACCTATAAGGTGGATGTATGTTATATATTAAAACCCCCGATAGAGACTAATAATAATAATGAGGAGGAGCGTAAAAGCAACAAAAGAACTTTCTTGGAGGCAAGTATCTTGAGTGAAGGCAATTCTTTTGAATGAGATTAATTATGAAAGATAATATATAAAAGATAAGGAGATGAGTCAATGATCGGAAATGATAATAATAGAAGCAAGGTACATATTTCCACATATAAAACGATGGTTTATCCACATTGACTATTCTCTCATATTTTATTCCATTGACATTCTTATGTATGATGCAGTTTCTTATAGCCTTACATACTCAGTATATTCTTCGTACTGACCCACTTGGGGGCTTACTTTAAATGCTGTAGGCGCAGGTGCCAGTAGACCTCCACAGTAGGTTGCCGGTTATTGCAGATCATTGGTGAGCTCCAGTTGGTTCGAGGCTTTTCGAGTCACAGCTGTACATTTTTTTTGTTGTTATAAATGTTGTATAAAGCGGGGACTTGTCCTGACTTTCAGTTGGTCTTGTAGATGCATCTGTTAGAGGCTTTTGTAGACATATATGGGAAACTGAATGTAAGAGATGTATGTCCGTTTTTACTTAATGGCCCTAACGGCCAAGTTTCGTATATAGATATAGCACATGTTTCCATGACTTCCGCATAGTTGTATGAGGTATAATGAGGTTCACACGAAGACATGCATATGAATGGACATGAGCAAAGATTAGTTCTCTCGAGCCTTATCGGCTTCGGGTGCCAGTTCCAGTGAATGGGATTTGGGCTTGACAAAAGTGGTATCAGAGCAGGTCGTTCTAAGGGTGCCTACGAAGCCGTGTCTGAGTAGAGTCTTGCTTATGGATGCGTTGCGCGCCACATTTATAAGTAGGAGGCTACGGGACATTTAGGTGTTGTTTCTTTTCTTCATTCTTAGATCGTGCAGTAGAGCCAATGTGGTAGGTGGAATTATATCTAACCATTGTAATTGGTTTTCTTAGATATAGTAAAATGCCAATGACAAGACAAGATAGGGTCAAAGATAAGCAGGTAGATATGCCTGCCGGAGAAGGGACGAATAAATCACCACCTGACCAAGTTAGTCAGGGCGGGGATGAAACTGAGTTTGCAACGCAGGCTTCCCCTACTTTTCCAGCTCCAGAAGAGCTGGGAGGGAGAGAAGAACCTGTCGAAACACCTGTTAATGATAATGTACGGGATCTAAGTGATGCGGTGTAAATGTTGACTCGTATAGTTATTGCGTGGACTCAAGGACTAATTGGTCCAACGGTAAGGAATGATGATACAGATATGGCAGCTAGTCGGAGGACACAAAATTTTCTGAAATTGGATCCTCCCACCTTTACCGGATCAGATTTGAATGAAGATCCACAGGACTTCGTGGACCAAATTCAAAGGGCCCTAGAGGTTTTGCATGTAACTGGTATAGAAACAGTGGAGCTTGCAGCATATAGACTAAAAGGAGAGGCTATCTTATGGTACAAAGATTGGAAACGATCTAGGGGTATAGGTTCACTTCCACCTAGTTGGGAGGAATTTAGAATGGCATTTCTTGATCACTATCTTCCCTATGAGATCCGAGAGGCTCGTGCAGATCAGTTTTTAAGTCTTCGTCAAGGGAACATGAGCGTCAGGGAGTACAGTTTCTGATTTAATTCCTTGGCTAGGTATGCTCCAAATGTAGTAGCCACTATGGTCGACAGAGTCCATCGGTATGTGAGAAGATTTGAGCCATATTTGGTAAGGGACTGTACTATTTCTACGTTAAATAGAGACATGGACATAGCAAGAATACAAGATTTTGCACAGAAAATGGAGGGTCAGAGGCAACGAAGAACGACACAAGAATTCGAAGAAGGGTCTTCAAAGAGGGCTAGACCGATGGGACAATTTATGGCGTCCCAAAGAGAATTTAGGCCTCGAGTTCTTTCTAGACCGCCTAGACCATCATGTTCGAACCCTACAGCAGGTACTCCACCTCAATTTCGAGGATCTAAAGGCAGTCATGCTGGGCAAAGCAGTGTGGTTCGAGGTTCACAGATAGCAAGATTTTCTCGTCAGCTGTGTGAGCTGTGGGAAGTTTCATCCAGGTGAATGCTGGTTTAACACGAATGTTTGTTTTTGGTGTCGTAGGCTAGGAAACATGATGAGAGAATGTCCACAAAAGAGCACAGGTACAGTATTCATATTTTTACATAAGGTTTATGCATTGAGTAGCCTGTATTTGACATTATCGTATGTTATTCCATTGATTGCGGAAAAAAAAAGGGGGTGAAAGAACACCAGATTCATTAGTTAAGCCAATTGACGTATTTACACTAGTTAGTGAATCTAGTGAAGCGAAGAGAATATATTATAATTATTTATGGTGGAATGAAGGGATAATGTTAGAGCAATGAGAGGTAAGTTTATTTCCTATCTTAAGGCAAGGAAAATGATCTCTAAGAGGTACATATGTCACTTAGTAAGAGTGAAAGATATTAGTGTGGAACCACCAACTCTTTACTTGGTTCCGAGGGTAAATAAATTTCCTCGATGTATGAGTTGGTATTGATGTGATGCCAGGCACTCGGCCAACTTTTAGTCAGTAACTGAGTAAGGTGAAAGTTACAAATAAATATCCCCTCCTCGAAATTTATAATTTAATTGTCTGGTTAAGGGGCACTAATCATCCGGTAGGGATTAGAGAAAACAAATATACCCAAGATAGCCATCTGAACGCGGGGTGGTCATTATAAATTTTTAGTTATGTCATGCGGCTAACAAATGCACCAGCTATGTTTACGGGTTTGATAAATAGGGTGTTCAAGCCACTTTTAAGTGTGTATGTGACCATGTGTGGTGATGATATTCAAAATCACAAGAGAACCATGCTAATCATTTAGCAGCAAGTGTTATAGAGCGGTGAAAGCTTGGCTAAGGCCTACGATGCTTACGGAGATTCATCGTTTTCTTGGGTTGACCAAATAGTACAGGAAGTTTGTTGGAGAGTTTATCTTCCATTTCAATACCCTTAACAAGTTAACACAAAACAACCACGTTTCAAGGAAAGGATGCATGTGAGAAGAGTTTCCAAGAGCTGAAAGATAAATTAACTGTAATAGTACTTCCCGAAGGCACAGTATAGTGTGCTGCTTTAGGGGTCGGCTTAGGATATGTAGTGATGTAATACTGTAATGTAATAACTTATGCTTCAAGACAATTGTGTCCATATAAATACAGAATTAGCTAACATATGATCTTGAATTAGCAGTCGTGATATTTGCTTTAAAAGTATGGTGCCGCTAATAGTATGGGGTTCACATTGATATATATACTGATCACGATAGTTACAATATAGCTTTAAGTAGAGGGACCTACTTTTGATATAGCGAAGGTGGGTGAGAATACCAAGAGCTTAGAATGTTGATATCGTATACCATCCGAGAAAAGTAAATGTGGTAGTCAATGTGTTAAGATGCAAAGTGTTGGGAAGCATTAATGGTCAACTTACGAAAAGGCAAGGTAGATGTTATGTATCGGATATATATATATGAGCTATGGAAATGCATTATGGCAAAAGCACTTCATTCACGGTATTCTATTTATTAGGGAGCTACCAAAAATGCACCACAACTTGGAAGGAATGTATAAGGTTTATATGAAAGAAACATTACAGAATTTGTAGCTCAATGTCCAAGTTGCCAACCAGTAAAAGTAAAACATCTAAATGTATCAATGTATCAATCCTCCAGTGGAAATGGGACGCGATTAACATGGATTTTACCAAGTCTGCACAGTGTTTACCACGTAAGACCACTTATATAGCTAGAGATTAGGCCAGGTTGTATGTTAAGGAGATAGTGCGATTACATGTGATTCCACTCTCTATTAGATCAATTTACTACACACTTTTGGAAACCTTTTCAGGAAAGTTTTGGAATCCAAGTGAAATTAAGTACGACTTTTCATTCCCCGACGGATAGATAGGCAGAACGTACTATATAAATATTTGAAGATATGTTACGAGTTGTACATTGTATTTCAAAAGTAGTTGGGATGAACATCGATCGCTTATTAAAATTGCCTATAATACTAGCTATCATTCAAGTAACAAAATGACACCTTCTAAAGCTTTGTATGGAAGGAAAGAAGGTTGGCCCTATATAACGTACTATATGAGAATACCTGAAGATTTGGGTAAGTGCATATAAATTAGCATTACCCCAAGGAACTCTCCACAGTTCATCTAGTAATTTATGTTTCAATGCTTCAAAAGTGCATAGAATATTCATTGCTCCCATTGAAGATATATAAGTTACAGAAGACTTCACTTATGAAGAGATACTTATTGTTGTTCCGGATCGACAAATGAAGTGGTTAAGAAATAAAGAAGTAGTGTCCGTAAAGGTACGTTAGAGGAAGCAATAAGTAGAAGAGATTGAATGGGAAGCCGAAAAAGAAGAATGAAAGCAAAGTACCCATAGTTGTTTCAAACTGAAGAATGTATTTAGACTTACATTTGTTTGCTTAAGTACTGTCATTAACATTCGAGGACGAATGTTTCTAAGGGGGAAAGGATGTAACACCCCGTACATTTTCGAACCTAGTGGATTACGGTAACCTTCATGGAATTATTTGGACATGGGAGTTTTGAGGTATTAGACACTAAATTTTGGTGGGCAAAAGTAGTCTTGATCCATTGGGCTCAAGCTAAGTCCCAAACAAAAATTAAGATACAAGACATGGCCCAAAAAGGGGTAATTGACCAATTCTTGCATGACCAAGTCCACAAATCAATTATTGACCAAAGGTATGGGATAAGGATGACTTTAAAGGGTCTATATAAGGTGGAAAAAATCATATTTCATTCACCATTCCACACATGTGCAAAGTCTAGAATTTTCCAAAAATATAACTTTTCTCTGAACACACAAACCCTAAGCTATCTTCTTCTTGGGACAAGATCACTCATTGGAAATCTTTGGTAAGTGTTTAATATATGTGTTTAATATATTATATGCATGTAATATGGTGTATATCATGTTGTTTATGTTGGTGAAGTGTGAGAAGTTCACTATATGTGAAACAATTTATGTTTGCTTAATCGATGAAGGTTTTTGCCTTGTAAACTTGAAAATGGACTTGTGTTCTTGAAGGAAGTGAAATTTATGGGTTCAATATTGACATGTGAGATGTTATTATAGCCTTAACTTGTTTTATTCTTGTACATTATGTTTGGAATTGTTATTGCAAATTTGTGCATGGATTTGGTTGTGTATTGAAGGAAAAGTGTGGTTTTGGTGATGTTCATGTGTGTTGTGAAACCATGGATTATTTTTGGCATCCAAGATTATATAAAATATGTCAATATAAGTTTATTTATGATCATGGACCATTCATGGCATAAAAGGACCCAAAAGAGACCTTTTTGGGCCGAAACGGGCACCCGCCCTCGCAGACGAAGCACCTGCGGGCGTAGGTGACTTCGCAGGTGCCCATGGATACCTCCAAGGGTCACCTTAAAATGCAGTTCATCCACCTGCGGGCTCAGGTGGCTTCACAGGCCATCCTAGAAGTCTGTTTCGGTTGTTTTCGCATCTCTTTGACCCCCCAAAGCCCCTATAACCTTCATGGATGTAATTATCAAATTATGGTACCTTTTAAATGACTATATAGTAGTCTACTGGAGGTATTTGGAATGGTATAAAATATGGATTGTTGTTAAAGTGTTATTGTGAAAGCTATCAAGTGACTTGACGGAGAAAAGGTAACGTAGTGTTAATGAGGAAGTTTAAAGGGTAAACTTGGTGTGAAATGTTGTTGGTTTATGATGCCTTGGTAAATGTGTGAAATATGATGGTGTTGTTGGTATAATAATGAAGTGGATTGTATTGTAAAGGAATAAATGACTTTATAGGGCAAGCACATAATTCATTGTCATCTCATGCACTTGTAAGGTAACTAGTTGTTAACGTGAGCTCCGTTATGAACTTGTGTTGTAGAGTGACATGTAAGGAAGGAACTGGATTGTTGTATTCACATATAGGACGGTATATTCATATTGAGATCATAAGGTATGTAAGGTTACTCTTTTTGTATCCTTCTGCAGCATATCGTTCATATTGGCATTGTACTTATTCGATTTCGAAATGTCCAAAGGTATCTCATTTCAGGTTGTTATCTATTGTTGAGTCACATATTCCTCATTCATTAGTCATTGTTGTTCATGTGTTACATAAATATGGACATGGCTCTAAAGTTCTAATAAGGTTATACTCTAAAGCTTCCAATAATATAATATCATGACTACTAATACACCAATCTCTCATGAGCAAATATATCAATCTCTCAAAAGAAAGAAATTAAGTAACGTATATTTGTTGGTTGCAAGAGTGAAGGAAAATAATATATGTAGGGTGGACATGATTCCAAAGTTCAAACAATATTATGACTCCAAAGTTCCGAGAATTTTATGTTCCAAGTTCTAATAATGTTATGACTATCATTATATCAATATCTCATAAGTGAATGAATCAATCTCTCTTAAGTAAGATATGAAGAAATGTGTAGGTAATATATTATAACCCACCTATAAAGTGGATGTATGTTCTATTATAACCCACTTATAGAGTGGATGTATGTTCTATTATAACCCACCTATAGAGTGGATGTATGTTATCTATTATAACCCACCTATAGAGTGGATGTATGTTATATTATAACCCACCTATAGAGTGGATGTATGTTATATATTATAACCCACATATAGAGTGGATGTATGTTATCTATTATAACACACCTATAGAGTAGATGTATGTTATATATTATAACCCACCTATAAGGTGGATGTATGCTATATATTAAAAACCCCGATACAGACTAATAATAATAATGAGGAGGAGCATAAAAGCAACAAAAGATCTCTCTTGGAGGCAAGTCTCTTGAGTGAAGGCAATTCTTTTGAATGAGAGTAATTATGAAAGATAATATATAAAAGATAAGGAGATGAGTCAATGATTGGAAATGACAATAATAGAAGCAAGGTACATATTTCCACATATAAAACGATGGTTTATCCACATTGACTATTCTCTCATATTTTATTCCATTGACATTCTTATGTATGATGCAGTTTCTTAGAGCCTTACATACTTAGTATATTCTTCGTACTGACCCCCTTGGGGTCTTACTTTAAATGTTGCAGGCACAGGTGCCAGTAGACCTCCACAGTAGGTTGCCGATTATTGCAGATCATTGGTAAGCTCCAGTTGGTTCGGGGCTTTCTAAGTCAAAGTTGTACATTTGTTTTGTTGTTATAAATGTTGTATAAAGCGTGGAATTGTCCCGACTTTCAGTTGGTCTTGTAGATGCATCTGTTAGAGGCTTTTGTAGAGATATATGGGAAACTGAATGTAAGAGATGTACGCCCGTTTTGACTTAATGGCCCTAACGGCCAAGTTTCGTATATAGATATAGCATATGTTTCCATGACTTCCGCATAGTTGTATGAGGTATAATGAGGTTCACACGAAGACATGCATATGAATGGACATGAGCAAAGATTGGTTCTCTCGAGCCTTATCGGCTTCGGGTGCCAGTCCGCCTCAATGGGATTTGGGGCGCGACAGATGGAATCACTTATCCAAAAATGGGAATCACCTAAGCCCTTTACAAAATCACCACTAGCAGTCTAGAATGAAACTTTTGAGTTTATGAAATAAAACTAGGAGAAAATTGACTTAATGTGAGTTAATTTGTATTTTTTCCACTGCAGAGGCCTATTTCTCACTATAGTGGCACCACTATGATGGAATTAGGCTCGCTACGGTGGCCCATCTCTACTTCACTGCTACCGCTAATGTGGGATAGCGACTGCTATAGTAGTCTTGCTGCAGTGGGAATACTACTACTACAGTGGACCTTAAATAGTAGCTCGGGGAAGGACTGAATCTTCTCCCATTTCACAACACAAATAATTGACTTAGAACATCATAAAGTTATCCCAACGTGGCAACCTCTATAACTGGAGTTCTAAGAATCTATTTACCATCTCAAAAATATCCTACGGGAAACTATGTCACTTGACCATAATCTAAAAAGACCAACACCACCATACCTCACACCATGAATCATAAATCAACAATAATACACAAAATGCTAGATTTTTATCTGAAAACATCCTACCTTAAGATTTTATCAACTCTCCTACTAGGAAAATTTTTTGTAGGGTACTTATGCCCTAAATAATATTATAACAACAGGATTGTTACATCTGACTCAAATTAAACAACCATTCATCCCAAAACTGACAAGAAGGGGAAAAAAAAAAGGAAAAAGAGTTACCCGACTCGGTGAAAAGATGGGGATACTTGCTACACATGTATTCTTTGGTCTCCCAGGTAGACTCCTCAATAGAACAGTTCTTACACTGGACCTTCACAGATGCTATCTTCTTTGATATCAACTTGCAGACCTCTCTATCTATGATAGCCACAGATTCTTCTTCATAATAGTGGTTTTCATCAAACAGAACCAAATCCCAACGAATGACGTAATTCCCATTACCATGGTACTTTGTCAGCAGAAACACATGAAATATGGGATAAACTCCCAGTAGACTTGGAGTCTAAGCCAATCTATACGCCACCAACCCCACACACTTTAGAATCTCAAACGACCCATTATACCTTGGACTGAGCTTACCTTGCTTATCAAATCTCATAACACCCTTTATAAGTGAAAAGATGAGCAATACTTGCTCACTATCCATAAATTCCATATCTCTCATCATTTTGTCTATATATTCCTTCTGTCTACTCTAAGCTGCTAGACTTCTCTAGGATAAACTTTACTTTCTCCAATAATTTCTTTAAAAGGTCAGTACCCCATGGTCTCACCTCAAAAGCATCAAACCAACCAATGTGATATCTAAACCTCATCCAATACAATGCCTCAAATGGAGCCATATCAATGCTCAAATGGTATCTATTATTATATGTGCACTCTGCCAATGGCAGAAACTAGTCATAATGACCTCCGAAATCCATTACACATGTATGGAGCATATCCTTTAACACCTGAATCATCCACTCTGATTGCCTATTAGTCTGAGGGTGAAATGTTGTACTAAGGTCCAACCTAGTATTGAACTCCTCATATAATTTTCTCAAAAATTAGAGGTAAATTGAGTACCTCAATCCGAGACAATAGACACTGGAAATCCATGCAACCACAAAGCTTCACAAATATAAAATGTATCTAAACTTTTTGCATTATAAGTTATCTTAACTAGAATGAAATGTGTAGACTTTGTCAGCCTATCAACAACAACCTATATTAAGTCAAATTTTCCCAAGTACCATGGGAGACCAACCATAAAATCCATTGTTATCTTTTCCCTCTTCCATTATGGAATGGACATCCTCTGAAGTATCCCACCAGCCTTTCGTTGCTCATACTTTACCTGCTGGTAATTCTAATATCGGCTGACAAAATCAATAATGTCATATTTCATTATACCCTACCAATGGTGTTGTCTCAGATCATGATACATATTGGTCGCACTAGGATGTATAGAGTACTTTAAACTATGATCTTCTACAAGGATAGTCTAGATCAAGTCATCAACACAAGACATACATACTCGTCCCTTTATTCTAAAGACACCCTTATCATCAATCATATCCTGCTTAGCCTCACCCTGCAAGACATTATCACAAATTTTACCTAACATAGCATCCTCAAACTGTCTAGCCTTGATCTAATCAATAAATAAAGACCTTGCATCTACACAGGTTAGTAATCTACCTCTCTCAAATACTTCAAGTTTGTTAGCTAGATTCTGAATCTCTCTAGCAAACAGATCTCTGGTAGCCTTATAATAATCCATGCTACCCATACACTCAGTATTTTTACTCAAAGAATCAACCACTATGTTAACCATACCCGAATGGTATAAAATAATAACATTATAATCCTAGAAAAGCTCTATCGATCTATGCTACCTTAAATTTAGATATTTTAGCAAGAATATATGTTGTAAGCTATGGTGGTTAGTTAACACCTCACAATGAACCCCATACATGCATTAGCTCTATATTTTAAGATAGGTTGAGGGCAGCTCAAATTAGGAAGAAGAGTTATGCTGATAGTAGACTTCGTTCCTTGAAGTCTGGAGTTTGTGATCGAATTTTCCTTTAAGAATAGCCCATGAAGGGCGTGATAAGGTTCGGAAGCCCATGAAGGGCGTGATAAGGTTTGGAAAGAGGGGAAAGCTCAGCCCTAGGTATATTGGGCCTCTGAAGATCCTACAAACGTTGGAGAGGTAGCTTATGACTGTGACTTATCCCCAGATTTTGTAGTTGTTCACCCTATTACGATATTATATCTCGGATGAGTCTCACATGCTTCGATGGGACTCAATTTAGTTGGATGAGAGGTTGACCTTCATGGAGGAACCAGTCCTCATATTAGTCAGGGATGTCAGGTGGTTGCGCTTTAGGGAGATTCCAATAGTTAATATCCAGTTGAGGAGGCTACCTGGGAGATTGAGAGTGAGATACAGACAAAATATCCCCACCTGTTTGAGCCTTCAGGTACATCTTGATCCTTTACTTTTGCGAATGAAAGTCCTTTTAGTAATGGATATTGTAATGACCCTCCATGTCATTTCCTAAATTTTTGCACTATTTCGAGTTTTAGAGCATTCTCATTACTTCCCCCAAGTCATTTATGACTTGCTGGAGCTGACAGTTTGTTTACCGGGCAGTTCTTTTGTTTTTAGAGCCAATTCCCTATTTTGAAGTTCTCGCTATTAAGAATTGGGTACCGGACCAAAACATTAGGTAAATGACATTGTATGCCAATTCTAATAGTTCCATCAGATCTGTAACATCGACTTTAGGCTAGGGGGACCCTTGGTTTGAGTATCGAGGCTTCCGGACTCATTTTAGGCTATTGGTGGAAGTTAGTCAAAATGGTCCATTGGGTATGGGACCCATATTTCATCAAAATGACCTTGGATGGAAATTTTGATGGATCCATTGAGTCCAAAATGTAAAATTTTGTAGGGTAGCATAGTTCATTTGATATCACGGTATTTTGAATGAATCCCAAGGGTCCAATTGAAACTTAGCAAAACTTTACTAAGTGCTGGTGCCTGGACTCAGCTGGTGCAGCCGCTTAAGTGGACCTTTGGTCGCTTAAGCGTAGGTCACTTTAGCGGCTAGGGCACTGCTTTAGCGACCGGCCCTAGTTCTCGCCTATCCGCTTAAGCGAAAACCTCATCTCTTTAGCGAAGGTCGCTTAAGTGACAATCGTTCATTTTAGCTGAGGCCCGCCTTTAGGGCTTGGCCTCTTAAGAGAAGGGTTGTCGCTTTAGAGAAGACCGCTTAAGCGGTCAATGGACTGCTAAAGCAGTTATCTCTGGTTCTTAAATTCTCTTAGCTCATTTTCTCCAAATCAAAGTCCATAAAAACCCTAGTGTAATTGTTAACTAAGTCAATTAAAGTATCTACACCAGTTGGTGAATATATTGTTGCAAAAAAAGTATATTGTAATTGTGTGGTAACTGTGTGTGGTCATGATACACTTGCTGATCTCATTGAATTGGACATGGTGGATTTTGATGTCATAATGGGTATGGATTGGTTGGCGTCTTGTTATGCCACGATAGATTGCCGAGCTAAGAAGTTACATTTTCATTTTCCACAAACGAATGTTCTTGAATGGAAGGGTGATGTAGGGGCACCGAGAGGGAAATTTATTTCCTATCTTAAAGCAAGGAAAATGATAGCCAAAGGGTACCTATGTCACCTAGTACGAGTGAAAGATACTGATGTAGAACCCTTAACTTCTCAATCGGTTCCAGTGGTCAATGAATTTCTCAATGTATTTCCTGACGATCTTCCAGGTTTACCTCCAGAACGGGAAGTAGAGTTTGGCATTGATGTGATTTTAGGCACTCAGCCTATCTCTATTCCTCCGTATAGAATGGCTCCAGTAGAATTACGTGAATTGAAGGAGTAATTGAAAGACTTGCTGGACAAGGGTTTCATCAGACCTAGTATGTCCCCGTGGCGTGCACCGGTATTATTTGTACGGAAGAAAGATGGCACATTGAGAATGTGCATTGACTATCGGCAATTGAATAAGGTAACGATCAAGAAAAAATATCCCCTCCCCAGAATTGATGCTTTGTTTGATCAGTTATAGGGTGCCAAGTGTTTTTCAAAGATTGACTTGAGATCGAGTTAGCATCAAGTCAGAGTAAGAGAAAAAGACCTACCCAAGATAGCTTTTCGAACACGGTATGGCCATTATGAATTTTCAGTTATGTCGTTTGGACTAACAAATGCACCAGCTATTTTCATGGATTTGATGAATAGGGTGTTTAAGCCATTCCTAGACGTGTTCGTGACGGTGTTTATAGATGACATCCTGGTTTATTCAAAATCACAAGAATACCATGTTAATCACTTACGACAGGTGTTACAAATTCTTCGTGAGCGTATGTTGTATGCAAAGTTATCTAAATGTGAATTTTGGTTAAAATCCATCACATTCTTGGGACATTGTGTTAGATGAAGGAATTCAGGTTGATACACAAAAGATTGAAGCGGTGAAAAATTTGCCAAGGCCTACGACGCCTACAAAAATTCATAGCTTCCTTAGGTTGGCAGGTTATTACCGAAGGTTTGTTGAAGGGTTTTCTTCCATTACTGCACCTTTAACAAAGCTTACACACAAGGAAGTCAAGTTTTAGTGGAATGATGCATGTCAGAAAAGTTTCCAAGAGCTGAAAGATAAATTGACTTCTACACCGGTATTGGTGCTTTCGAAATGTCACGCCCCAAACCCCATTGAGGAGTGATTGGCACCCGAAGTCGATATGGCCCGAGAGAATCAATCTATGCTCTTGTACATTCGCATGCAGATCCCTGTATGAATCTTATTATACCTCATGCAACTATGCGTAAGTCATGGACATGGAAACATATGCCATATCAATAGATACATGAAAGTTGGCTGTTAGAGCCATCAAGTCAAAATGATCATACGTCTCTTGCATTCACATACCCACATATGTCTACAAAAGCCTCTAACTGATGCATTTACAAGACCAACTAAAAGTCGGTACAAGTCCCCGCTCTATACAACCTTTACAACATCAAAACAAATGTACAACTGTGACTCGAAAAGTCCCGAAGCAACTGGGGCTCACCAAAGATCTGCAATTAACTGTCAACCTATTGTGGAGGTCTACTAGTGCCTGCACCTGCAACATGTAAGGTAAGTCCCCCGAGGGGGTTAGTACGAAGAATGTACTAAGTATGTAAGGCTCATAAGAGATTCATCATACACAATAACAACGATAATGGAATCAATATAAAAGAAATAGTGAACGTGAATAAACTCTCTTTCTGTATGTGGGGAACCATGTACGTTACGTTCTTTCTTTCTCTTGCCTTTACTTTACCTTACTTTTACATCACTCGTATACTGTCTGGACCCTCATCATGCAGGTGTTCTTTTCACCCCATAGATAAAATATCATCGTCATGCAGGTATTCTTTTCACCTCATGGATAAGATTATATCATCATGCGGGTGCAAGGATAAATTAACATCATCATGCAGGTGTTTGCACCCCATGGATACATTAACATCATCATGCGGGTATTTGTACCCCATGGATACATCCCATAATTCGGGGAGTAGTCATCATGCAGGTGTTCATTTCACCCCATGGATATCATCATGCAAGTGGTTATGCCACCCCATGGATACACTCATAATATTACATCTTACCTCATTCTTTAACTTTTATGAGATCGGTACCTTTACTTGTGAAAGATTGATACGCTCGCTTATGAGAGATTGAGACTTTTAGTTATGATAGATCAATACATTCGCTTGTGAGAGATTGATACTTTTATGATACATTGAGGATCGTGATACTATTGGAAACACACATATATGCTTTACCTCGTTTCTTTACTTTCAAGAGATTGACACCTTAACTTGTGAGGGGTAGATATATTAACTCGCACATTACCTCTACATTACTCCTATGAGATCTTATATGAGTAAGCATATGATACCGAACCTCCACCTTTGGTGGGCTATAATAAATAACATAGCATAATATTGGGATTTCCCATATTGAACTTGTACCCTTTAGAGTGTGATCCATACCCAATGAAACATATAGTAACCAAGCGCCTTACCTCTTTACAATCTTATACCCTTTACCTAGTTATGAGAGTGACACATTAAAGATCATGACATTACTTGAAGCACACTCTTAGATATTACTTCACTCCTTTACCCAATGAGATTGATACCCTTAGACTTGTGAGAGATTGAGATAATGACAGTCATAGCACTATTAAAACTTAGAGCATAACATTCTAGAAATGTTGGAGTTATAATATTGTTGGAAACTTGGAATCGTGTTCACCCTACATCTATGATTTTCCTGCACTTTTGCCCCCAACAAACATACATAACTTAATGTCTTGCTCTTGAGATATTAGTATACTAGCTTGCACATTACTTCTTCATTGCCCATATGAAATTGGTACAAAGATAATCATAATCTTATTAGACTTTGGAACATAACATGATTGGAATAATGCCGTTCAAACTAGACAAGCTCTCTTTACTTCATCACTCTCATTAAGACAGTTCTCTTAGAATTCATAACATTATGAAATCTTTGGAACCTTAGTCAATAAATATGAAATATGTGAATCATACTTCATCTAGGAGTAGGACACATGGAATAGCAAGATATGTCAATCGTAGTTGGAATTCTATAGAACCCTCATGGAATGAAACACTTTTGGAACCTTAGGATAATGATCCATATTAGCTAATGAACATGAGTCAACCAATGGGCATGAGTCTTATGATTCACCATTGACCAATGAGTCAGGAAATTATGAGTAATACTAGTCAACTACCAGATACGGAATACCTTAGAGCATTTCGGAATCGGATGAGTCCTATGACAACGTCAACACCATATGCTGCAGAAGGATATAGAAGAGTAACCTTACATACCTTGTATTTACAATTTGAATACACAAGTCTATATATGAACACAACAATCCAGCTTCTTCCTTATGTTTCACTCTACAACACAAGTCCACAATGGAACTCTCGTTAACAACTATTTACCGTACAAGTGTACAAAACGACAATGAACTATATGACTGTCATATAACCTCATTTCATTCCTTAAAATATCACTCCACTGCATTATCATATCAAAAACACCATAACATTACACACATTGACCAAAATATCATACATCAATATCATTTCACACCACACTTACCCTTTACGCTCTCTTATTATCATTCCGTCACATTTATTCTTATCAAATTTGCCTCATAACAACATATTAACAACAATACCCACTTAGTACAGTCCAAATTACCTCCATAAAACACTTTAAAGTCATTAAAATGACATCACAAGTTGCTAATTATATCCATAAAGGGTATCGGGGCTTTCGGGGATCAACTAGATATGAAAACATACAAACTGGACCTGGAGGCTGACCTGTGCTGCCACCTGCACCCATAGGTGGATGAGGTTCCCGCTCATATGCCCTCTGGCATCAGCCAGAGGCATCTGCATTGGCATCTGCGCCTGCAGGTGCCTCCGTCTGCGGGGGCGGATGCCCGTTTTGGTCCGAAATGGTCTTTTTGGGGTCTTTTTATGCAATGAATGGTCCATGATCATAACCAAACATATTTTGACATATTGTTTATCATCTTGAATACCAAAAATCATCCATGGTCTCACAACACACTATAACATCACCAAAACGACACTTTCCTTTCAATACGCCACCAAATCCGTAACCAAATCTACAACAACAATTCCAAACATTATATACAAGGGTAAAACAAGGTAATACTAGAATCACATATCAAATATCAATATTGAATCCATCAAGTTCACTTCCTTCAAGATCATAAGTCTATGTTCAAGTTTACAAGGCAAAACCATCCTCCGATTTAGCAAACACAAATTGTTTTACACATAGTGAACTTTTCACACTTCACCAACATAACCAACATGATATAAACCATCTTAAATGCATAAAATATATTAAACCATTGTAATATACACTTACCAAGTCTTGCAAGATGATGATCTTGGTCCAAAAGATGAAGGTCTAGGGTTTGTGTTGAATAAGGAAATGTTGAGAGAATTCTAGAAAAGGCATGAGAGTCCAAATGAGTTAAAAATCTGATTTACCTCATATATATAGGTCCCTTAAGTCTCTCTTATCCCATTTTGGCATTAAATGCATGTTTGATTTGGTCAAATGGAAGATTGGATCATTTTTGCCCCATTGGGCCTAGTCTTTTGTTCTTGTTTTGGGCCGCCTCATTTGGCCCAATGGCTCATGACTCTTTAATATCCACAAATTAAAGTCTAATTCATCAAATCTCTCATGTTTAACTAATTCCATAAGTGTACACGTAGTCGTATAGGTTTGACAATATACGGATATTTCACCTCCTACAAAGGTCTAATCCCATGTACTAGGCTCAATATTATTTATCTCATCAATAACATTGCAAGGTATATACTTTTGGCTCTCTACACTTACGTAACCATTGTTCAACGTCGTCATATAGGGTTGGAAAGGTACGGGGTGTTACACGGAAGGCACCGAAGGTTATACAGTATATTGTGATGTTTTCAGAATTGGCCTAGGGTGTGTATTGATGCAGCACGGTAATTTCATAGCGTATGCTTCATGATAGTTGCAGCCACACGAGAGAAACTATCCCACACATGATCTTGAGTTAGCAGTGATGGTATTTGCTTTAAAAATATGGTGTCATTATTTGTATGGAGTTCATGTTGATATCTATACTGATCACAAAAGTTTGCAATATATCTTTAAGCAGAAGGAACTCAATTTGAAGCAACGAAGATGGCTAGAGCTCTTAAAAGACTATGATATTGATGTTCTATATAATCCAAGAAAAGAAAATGTAGTAGCTGATGCATTGATCCGCAAGGCAATAGGAGGTACTAGTGGCCAATTGATGGAAAAGAAAGACTTAGTTAAGGATCTACATAAATTAGCCAGCTTGGGGGTTTGTCTTCTTGAATCCTCAGATGAAGGGGTTATTGTACAAAATGCGGCAGAATCTTTATTAACAACTGAAGTGAAAGAGAAGCAATTTGCGGATCCTATGTTATTGCATCTAAAAGAGAATGTACAATAGGGTTTGACAAAGGCATTTGATCTTACGCAAGAAAGAATACTTCAATGCCAAGGTAGATTATGTGTACCGGATGTGGACGAGCTGAGGAAACAAATTATGACAGAGGCGCATCATTCACGATATTCTATTCATCCGGGAGCTACCAAAATGTACCATGATTTGAAGGAAATGTATTGGTGGGGAAACATGAAGAAGAACATTGCAGAATTTGTAGCTCAATGCCCGAATTGTTAACAAGTAAAGGTAGAGCATCAGAAACCAGGATGTTACACGTAATGTATCAATCTTCCAGTATGGAAATGGGATATGATTAACATGGATTTCATCACAAGTTTACCTCGTACACTGCGGAAAGTTGATTCTATATGGGTCATAGTTGACAAGCTTACCAAATCAGCGCATTTTCTACTAGTCAAGACCACCTATACAACTGAAGATTATGTAAGATTGTATGTTAAAGAGATAGTGCGATTGAATGGGATTCCAATTTCCATTATATCGGATAGAGGAGCATAATTTACCACACATTTTTGGAGATATTTTTAGAAGAGCTTGGGTACACAAGTGAATTTGAGTACGGCTTTCTATCCTCAGACAGATGGACAAGCAGAACGTACTATCCAAACACTTGAAGATATGCTACGAGCGTGCACGTTAGATTTTCAAGGCAGTTGGGATGATCATTTGCCTCTAATTGAATTTGCTTACAACAATAGCTATAATTCAAGTATTAAAATGGTACCTTATGAAGCTTTATACGGAAGGAAGTGTAGATCACCAATCGTATGGTTTGAAGCAGGTGAAACTGCTTTACTTGGGCCAGATCTTGTTCATCAAGCTATGGAGAAAGTTAAAGTGATCCAACATCGGCTGTAAATGGCCCAGAGTCAACACAAGTCCTATGCTGATGTTAGAATAAGAGGGCTTAAATTCGCCAAAGGTGATTGGGTATTCTTGAAGGTGTCACCGATGAAAGGGGGTAATGCAATTTGGGAAGAAAGGGAAGTTGAATCCCCGATATATAGGGCCATATGAAATTGTCTGAAGATTTGGACAAGTTGAGTATGAGTTGGCACTACCCCAAGAACTCTCCACAGTGCATCCGGTGTTTCATGTTTTGATGCTCGAAAGTGCATAGGGTATCCATTTCGTATTGCTCCCGTTGAAGATGTACAAGTTATGGAAGATCTCACTTATGAGGATATACCTATTGCTATTCTAGATCGACAAGTAAAGAGGTTGAGGAATAAAGACATAGCTTCCGTAAAGGTACTTTGGAGAAATCAACAAGTAGAGAAGATAACATGGGAAGTCGAGGAAATGATGAAGTCCAAGTACCCTCATCTATTTCAAATGGAACAGAAAGTTCAAAATGCGGGATCGAAGCGATAACAAGTAAGTATCTATGAGCATTATGTGTATATGTATATATATGATAATATAGAGATGAATTTGTTGTAATTGAAAAGATGTTGTTAACATTCGAGGATGAATGTTCCTAAGGGGGGAAAAAATGTAACACCCCCTACCTTCCCGACCCTACTTTCCAACCTTGAACCATGTTTACCCTAGGTTCGAGAGCAATAAAGTACGCATTTTGTTTTGTTATTGATGGAATATTTGATATTGTGCTCGTAAATGTGACTAGACCTTTGTAGGAGGTGCTTGTGTCTTTGTGGAGCATTTGTGGGGTGAAAAGCGACGTTTAAAGGACATACAAGCAAAGGATATTAAAGATAAGAGGTAAGTAAAAGGTTGGAACTTGAAAGATCCAACCAAATCCACAAAGAAAAGTTGAAATCAAAAATTAAGTGTGGGGCGCGCTAGGTGGCATGCCGGGCCACTTTTGGCCAAAATATTTTTGGCACAGGAAGCAAGGGGGAGCACCCAGGGGCGTACCAGGCCACCCCTGCACACCTTTCAAATGCTGAAATTTTTCTAAGTCTCTAGGGCACCTGGGAGCGTGCCGGGGTGCTTTTTGCACGATTTCTTCTACGATTATTAGTCTATAAAGAGGACTCTTGGGTTATGGTATCATTATTCCATCTTAGTAGGGCTAGTCTTGAGCAATTTTGGCATCCGAGTTGGAGTTAATTCTTCGTCACAATTGTTTTATCAAATTATGTTCAATGAAGCCATGAGTGGCTAGAATTGCTTATTTTTGAGATTGAGGCTACGAACATGAATCTCATGAGTTGAATATTGTTGTAAAATTTATGAAATTATTTAAACATGAGATAATTGGAGTATTACACATTGAAATTGGTGGGCTAAGTTAATATGTGTTAATGGGCTCAATTTGAGGCCCAAAATGGAATTAAAGACATGGCCCAAAAGAGGCAAATGACCCATTCTTCCGTTTGACCAAGTAAATATAGCATTTAATTCCCAAGGAGTGTATAAGAATGACTTGAGGGCTATATAAAGGCCAAAAATCAGATTTTTATTCCAAAAATCACACATGCCTTTCTAGATATTGTTTTAAAATATATTTCTCATATCTTCCAAACCCTAAGGCAACCATTTTCTTTGGGCACTTTGGACAAGATCATCACTTTGCAAGATTGGGTAAGTGTTTATTATTGTGATTTAATATATTATATACATGAGAGATTGTGTAGATCATGATGGTTATGTTGGCAAGGTTGAATAGGGAACTTTTACTTTTTACTAAAAGATGTGTCATCTTTGTGATTTAAACTTGAAAGGAGACTTGGGGTTTTGATGAAAGTGCATGGTGTGAATGAAATATCAACATGTATAGTGTGGTTATGTTCCTTGACTTGTTATTTTTTTATGAGTGTAAATTGTGGGATTGTTGTCGATATGTTGCTATGAAGTGTATTGAGGTGGCTTGATGGAGTAATTGTGATGTTGTGTTGATGGAGAAGTGTAAAGTATGAACTTGGTGTGACATGATATTGGTTTATGATGTATTGGTAAATGTATAGAATGTTGTGGTATTGTTGGTATGATAATTTCATAAATGGTATTGTCAAGGGGGAAATGACATTTTAAGGCAATCATGTAACTCATTGTCGTCGTATGCACTTGTAAGGTAGTTGGTTGTTAACGTAAGCTCCGTTATGTACTTGTGTTTTAGAGTGAAACGTAATGAAGGAGTTGGACTATTGTATTCACATTTAGGATTGTATATTCATATTGGGAAGATAAGGTATGTAAGGTTACTCTTTCCGTATCCTTCTGCAGCACATAGTGTTCACATTGATATTGTACTTATTCCATTCCAAAATGTTCTAAGGTATCCCATTTCCGGTTATTAATTATTGTTACTCACATATTCAACTTTCCTTCACTAAACTCTACCATCCCAACTATTCAATTTGGCGATATACTAAGTACTTTAGGGATAAACTCTTGAAATGTGTTATTTGTGTGATCGCTAACCTTGGCCCAGTACATTGCATTTTTCATTTGCATATATGGTTTGTCCAAACAACGTAGCCAAGAAGCATACTCGTAATCCTCCTCCCACATCAAAAATCTCAAAAGGGGTCTCAATTTTGGGGCGTACTCAACCTGAAAGACATGTTCAGAATAAGAAAAGGGTAGAAAAAGGTAAAAGAAAGGCTCCGGTGATTGAGGAGACACTTCGGGAGCTGATCACCAAAGAAGAAGAGGGTTGAACAAAGCTCCAATGTTGCCTCAGACCCCCTCCTAGAGTTGGTCATTGTTTCCTCAATTGTCTCAAAGTGCCCAAAAATCACAAATATTGAAAAGCAAAGGTTGAGTTTGAATGGGTTGGACGGCAAGTATCCCAAGGTATTATCTTTGTTGCGATATCATGAATTTGAATTCTTCAGTGAGCCTCTAAAGCCTTATGTAGAGAATTGGGTACGTGAGTTCTATGATGCCTACGGGGAGTTATTACCGGCTAAGAGAAGGAAGAGTAAACCCTAAGAGACAAAAGACTTAGTGAAAGTTCACAGTGTGAAGGTTAAGTGTGATGAGAATTTATGGATGCAAAATGATTAATAATCATTGCTTTGCCTCTAGGGCATTGAAACTGGTTAATGAGATTTGAGGTTGGTTAGCCCCATTGTTGAGTGATGGTTCATCTCCTTGGCTTGCACCAGAGGTTCCTATTGAGAAGACGGACATCCATATTGAAGCTAGATATTGGTTAACTTTTGTGTGTTGCAACCTCTTGCCTTCTCAGAATGAAACAACCCTTAGGCACCTTTGGGAAATGTTAGTAGGCACAAATATAATAAAGGAGAGTATGAATCTTATTCCATTATTTCCCCAAAGATTGCATGTTGGGCACAACAAAAGAAGACCTTCATTGCCTTTCTATGCTTCATAACAGAGTTGTGACTAAGACTAAATGTTCTCTTTTACCAAAAGAAAGATTTTGAGTACACCCCACCATCCACCATTGACATTACAAGACTTGAAATAGTTCAAAAAGGAAAGAATAAGAAAGCTTGGGTGTATTCTTCCCTAATTATTGATTTGGATACACTTTATAGTAGTGTCGGTCAGCCCACTCGTACTGAAGCAGCCCTGCTCCTTTAGGTTTCTCCACAGGTACTTTCTCACAGCCTTCGTAGCCTCGTGCCCACCTATCTCTCGACCATCCACTATTCCAGGAACTTCAAGGGCTCCTATGACTCATGTGGATAATATTCAAATGGGCCATTTAGCCAACTCAGTTGACATGAGGTCGTTAAGGTTAGAGGTTCAGATGCCTCAATTGATTGTAGGCGCGATTAAGGATGCCTTGGTACTTGTACATGAGAAGATATGGGGTATCCGTGAGACTTTGTGTATCTATGATGCCAAGCTAGATGAGTTGAGCACCCCCCGGTAGTCTTTAGTTCTAGATGCAGTGTTGACCAAGATGCAGACTGAGCTCAATTCTCTCTAGAAGTATATGTTGATGAGCTCATGTTTCCTAATTTAATATATCTATAGGTTGCACCATCTCAGACCCTAGATTTGGTACCTATTTAGAAGAGTGTTCCTGAGAATGAAGAGGATGAGGAAGATAAAGACAATGAGCATCGTGCTTCTGATAATGAGGAGGTTGATGAGACAAAGATTGAGGCTAACACATAGGTGTATATGGAGTAGATGTGTAGGCCACCGATCAGGTGATTCTTGAGGTTGCCTTAGAGAGGTCGACTTGGGAGACTACCTAGATTAGGACTACTGAGTCCACACATGTTGAGACAATACTTGATCAGACCTCTAGTTTAGCTGATGCCATAAACACAGATGCCACCATACCAGATCTACCCCTACAGACCACTCTTAGAGCTGAGCTAGGCACTGATGCCCAGAAAGAGGTTGCTACTATGAGCCAGTCACTACTATAGGCTTAGCCTCGTTCAGGGTAACCCTTCCACTTGCTCTCTTTTATTCTACTAGTCCTGTTTCATTGAGGATAATGCATGCTTTTGAGTTTGGGGGGTACTATTTATTTTAGATCTGTAATATTAAGCCCTGCTTTTGGATATTCTATGTTTTATACTTTGTTTTTATTATTTTTGTGTGGTTTTGGATGACATTTTTGGATATTTGATTTTGGTTTGTAATAATTCAAGATGATTCCTATTTGGGTCGATTTGAGTGTGTGTGATTCTTATTTCTCATTTCTTTACCTCTGTTTTAGGATATTAGTTCATAATATAGTAATAAATAAAATTCTTTTTGGCATTGGTACTCAAGAGAAAAGTATACTAGCAATAGAATACTTTGACTCAAATAGTACTCTTAGGGAGATTGTTCACATGCTCAAATCCTAAAAATGACAAATCATTTTGTGAGTTGCTCTTGTTTTCAAAATGTACCCCATTTTAAAATTTTCTTTGGTTTAGTTGAACTAGTTAGCCACTCATTTTTGTGAACACCTGCATCTTGTTTTAACTACTTGTGTACCTTCTTTAATATGTGTTATGAATGTGGTACATCAATTGAGGAAGAGTGCTTCGAGTGTGCAAATGAGTGTCATGTGTGGTGAGGTGTTGACTTGATCGTGTTCAATTAGTCCACCTAGATTTTTTCTGATTGCTCTATGGCTAAGAAATAAGTGTTGCAATGTTGGAGAAGTGATCTTAGGCCATTAATTGAGAGCTAACCTTCAAATTGACAAAATAGCCATCCCCATTGTCAGTTGACTGACAAAGTTTTGCCCTAAGTTGTGCCTTGGAATCCTTTTTCTTGGACAACCTCATTACAAGCCAAAACACTTCTTCCGCTATTCTCTCTTTTGAACCAAATCCATCTTGAAGTATTTAGGTGAGGCTGTAAACCAACTTAGGCCAAAAGCCTAAATTGCGGGTGGAGGAGCCATTGGGTTATATTTGTAATCGGAAGTTCATAGGGTTGGGGACCATTCACTTTCCCTTTTAGTCATCCTAGTATTCTTTGTAAATACATAAGAAAAAGAGAAAAAGAATGAAAAGAAGTGAAAAAGAGTTGTAATTGTGTTTTTACTTAGTAAATATTTGAAGAAGTTTAGTTTTTAAAAGGATAGGAGGAGCAAGATAGCATGAAAATCTTAGAGAATTGGTCCTTGGCATTTCATAAGAAGCAAGATTTGGGAAAGAAATATAATTGAGGTCTTATTAGATGCTTCGAGAGGGTAGAGTAACTATAGCCTGAACTTATCCTACCTTACCCGTTGCCTAAGCTACATGCCAAAGTAAGACCTACGTGCTATCCAACGTAACACACTTTAGTATGGCAAAGAGGAGAATATGGGCAAGCCTATGTCGTGGTACTCATGTTCATGATTGTATTTGAGCGTGTGAGTGATTCGTGGCAGTCCCTTGATTAATTATTGATTGTTTCTTGAGAGATGGGACTTTTTTGTTGTGAGGGCACTTTATTGCGCTACTTAAGCACATTCGTTAACCTTAACTGAGGTCTATGAGCACGTGCTTAGCTTGGTAATAATTAGTCAACTTTTGAGGCTTGTTGTTTATTAATTGAGTATGTGATAGGTGATACTTGTGCCATTATTTTTGAAACCGCAAGGGCAAAATTGTTTTCATATAAGAAGCATATGTCTAAGCTCCTAAGTAGTATCATTTGTAGACAATGTTGATTTTGTTGTGTGTGCACTGATTTACTCAAGGACGAGCAAAGTTTTAAGTTGGAGGTGTTGATGAGTCAGCAATTTGAGACTCATTTGGCCTAAAAATGGTAAGAAATCAAGTCTGCAATGTCAATTTGAGTTAGTTTTAATGTTAGTTTGTTTATATTCAGGGTAGAGGCCAAGAAGTGGTTGATAGAGCATAAAGAAGAAAAAAGATGGAGAATTGGAGCTAAAATGTAAAAGAGTATCGCCAAAGTCATTGGCATATCACCTAAATAAAGTTCCATCACCAAAATTAACAGTTCGACCAAGATCCAATTGAAGCAGTTTGACTACGAGGAGAGGAAGTTTGACATATCGCAGAACAGTTTGGCAAAGCAAAGTCCATCGCCAAAGTCACCGGGCACAAATAACTGAATCTCAAAGTTAATGTCAATTTAGCGATCATAAAGGCACATCAGAGTATCACCATGGACTTCGGTCATGTCGAAGTCCCATCGTCAAAGTATGTATGATGGAATTTTCGTAAATCTTTGGCCTATTTTTGCTTCAGCTATAAAAGCCTTTTTGGCATCCTGAAACCCTATGTTTTTTCAATTTTGAGATCTAGAATCTTGTAGTTGAAACTCTAAATTTGGAATTTGGTTTATTGCTTCTTCTTTAATTTGGACTTTGATTTTAGTTGTGAATATTTGGATTCAATAGAAGACTTCAATGAGAATATGGGTATAATTCCTTTCTCTCTCTATATAAGTAGCTAAATTCCCCAACTTGGTGTTATGTATGATTGAGTAGTGATTATTGCATGGGTGTTGTTTGTTTGCCTTTTAGATTGATTAATTTTTATGGGTTTGACCTCTACTCCATATTATCAACCTATAATTGGAGGTTGCAAACTCTAATTAAGCCTAGATCCCTTATCATCCTTGAGTAAGGGGATAAGGGTGAGGAGTAGTGGTCAACAATGACTTGATTTTCATCATTTAATGGTAGATCTTAGACATAAGTCTACTAAATTAAAGTTTTTGGTTGGTTATGAGGTAAAACATGTGAATTGTTCGAAAGAACTCACTTGTTACATTTAATGTTTTATTAAAAAATTAGCATTAAGGTCTAAGACCTAGCTTACCCATAATGATTAATTGAGATTAGGAAAATACCCATTTACCCAAACATGTATTCACACTCATGAAGGCATAACCCCAAGTGACCTTAATCTTTGATTTCAAATTTCTAGTACTCATTCTTGCAAACCAAGCTTACAATTGATAAATTGTTTACAAAAACATTCATAATAAATCGCCCATTTTAGTTTAATCGCATTTTACACATTACGAGCAAACAACTAGTGACTTATTACACTTGAAAGTGAACCTATCTCCTTCATTTCCTGTGGGATCGACCCCAACTCACGAGTTGGGTTAATATATTGCATAACAATCACATACATTCTTTTGAGTCATGAACTACCCATTAACCACTCAAAAAGTCAAGTTGCACATATTAACAAGTGAAACGTAAATCAATTCAAGCAAATTCCCCTTTGTATACTCAAGCAACATCATCTAGGGTTTTCTAGATTCAATACAATTATGGAGTACCCATAGACGACTATCAAACTCGAAAATTAAGGTAATTAAAAGAAAATTTACTTACTATGATTTTTGAAATTGATTGCTTGAAGAAATCTCTTGGATTTCAACAAACAAGGCTGAACACACAGTTTAGTACTATAAGGAACAAGGAATTTTGGGGATTTGATGAAGATTGTGCACGATTTAGGGAGAAATTAATGGAAAGGAACCATTTTTAGAGTGGTGGAGGGATTTACATTTTTTGAATGAGAAAGATAAGGGGAAACGAGTGCAAATTAGGGTAGTAAAATGCATGTATCAGGTCAGTCGGGTCGGGTCTTCTTAATTTTAACTGATTTTTTATCCAGGGCCTACTACTGACCCTACGACTTGTTTCCTAAGGCTACGAGTCACTCCCAGAATCTATTGCGATAGGGTTAGAGTACTTACATGGTTTTTCTTCTCTACTCCCAATGACTCAAGGCAACGAGTCATGTGAGACCCTACAGGTCACTTTGACTCATTCTAAGAGTCATTGGGTGAAGATTTTGCAATGTAGCATTTTTGAAGTATCATCTCCCAGTGGGTATGACTCTTCCTATGAGTTGTTGCCCAGAATTATGGCTCATTGGGATGTCGTTGGGCATATGCACTAAAAAAAAATTTAGTTTCAGTTTTAGCTATCGATCACCTGCACACTTCAACGTATATTAATCCTATACTAAACACTAAAATCAAAGAAAAACAAAAACAAAATCCTTGGATTGCCTCCCAAACAACACTTAATTTAATGTCGCAGCACGACGTGGCTAATTTGGTTACTCAAACTTCACCAAACTAGCCCATGGGTTGCCTCCCATGTAGCGCCATATTTTACATCATGGCACGGCTTGGGTGTCTTGATTACTTAGACTTCATCAGGACGAATATCACCATATCGACTTGATCTCTTCAACATCATCGAGGTACTGTTTCACCCTTGGACATTGAATTTAATACTCTTTCTCTCATTATATTCAAATTCAATGGAACCATAGGGAAACACTGTCACCACTTGATAAAGTCCCCTCCATTTTGACTTCAACTTATCGGGAAACAAGTGAAGCTTGGAGTCGAACAAAAAAAAATAGATCGCTAACCATGAACTCTCTTTTCTCAATATTTTGGTCATGGTATGACTACATCTTCTCTTTGTACAAGGCTGAACTTTCATAAGCTTTATCGAATTTATCTATCTCATCCAATTGCTCAAGCTACAACTTGACCGCATCACTCTATGCCAGATTCAACCTCTTGAGTGCCCATAATGCCTTATGCTCAAGTTTGATAGGCAAGTGGCATGATTTTCCATACATAAGCTGATATGGAAAAGCACCAATAGGGGTCTTAAACTCAGTTCGGTACGCCTATAATGCATTATCCAACTTTCTAGCTCAGTCGGTTCTATTGGCATTCACAGTCTTTGTCAAAATGGACTTGATCTCCCGATTGGCGACCTCAACTTGCCCCTTGATTGAGGATGATACGACATTGCCAACTTATGCTTCACACCATATTTTTCAAGAAAATCCTTAAATAGACAATAATAAAAGTGAGAACCCCCATTTCTAATGATGGCTTTTCGCATCCATAATCTGAAAAATATCTTCCTCCTCTAAAATGTTGTCACACTCTTCCCTTCATTGTTTGGAAGCGCAACCACCTCTATCCACTTTGAAACATAATCAACAACAACCAATATGTACTTCATACCATATGAGTTCACAAATAGACCTATGAAATCAATGCCCTACAAGTCAAACAGCTCAATCTCTAGAATCGGGGTCAATGCTAGCTCATGCCTTCGTGAGATGTTCCCTTGTCTTTAGCACTAGTCACAAGATCTTGCGTATTCATGAATATCTTTATGAGTAGTGGGCCGATAGTATCCACATTGAAAAATATTATGAGTCATCCGCACCACTATGATAACCCCCAGTTGGGTATGAATGACATGCCTCGAAAATACTCATCATCTAAATCCCCGAAACACGTCTACAAATCATCCCATCTGAACAAACCCATAACAAGTATGGCTCATCCCAGAAAAATTTCCGCACATCATGCATAAACTTCTTTTGCTGCTGAAAAAATAACTCCTCAAGCACCACATCACTCATGAACTAATTGGTAAAATCCGCTGATGTGCCATGAACTTACGACACTTAAGATGCTTAAAACAAGGAATATTTGCAAGTATAAGGGCACTTTTGTGGATTTGATGTGTTTCTTTTAGTGTTTGCAGTCCTTATGGACTTATGGAAGGAAAATACTGAAGATTGGACAAAATTGGCATCAGATGAGCTTTACCACGATCGTGGGATCTGAACACGATCGTTCATAGCCTTTCTTAGGTTGAATCAGATATGCCACAAGCAAAAGTCTCTTAGACTAAAGGTCTTACAACCGTGAGTTGATGTCACAATCATACCATGTGATGATGAGTTTGAAGGGAAAAATACATCTATAGGAGTCAAGTGCAAGGGGATCGTATGACAGCTTCCTATGATCATGCCTTGAAAACAAGTACCATTGATCGTCTGATGGAAGACCTGAAAGATAACAAGTCCAAGTACAAACCACTACAGGCAAAGGACGATTGTGGGTTCTAACCACGATCGTATCGTCTTCTCATCCAAGGCAGCCACACATTTTTCCTTTTTTATTTAGGATAGGATTTGTTTTGTCTATAAATACTCTTATAGGGTTATTTTTATGGGGCGACATAATTATTACATTCACAACATTACATTGTACAATTCGAAGGCATATTCTTGGGATTGTACTAACATCATTTCTAGGGTTTTAATTAAAGTTGAGATTTTAGAGTTTAATTCTCTTAGTAAGTTCATAATTACGTTTTCATCTATGAATTTTTCTTGTGTGCTTACGATCATGAGTAGCTAAACACCATGACTAGGGTTGTGGGAACCATGATGAATTAATGAAACAAGTTAAGTGTGAAGTTATTCTAGACTGGTGTGGTTGCAGTATTTGTATTTCCTTCGTAATGATTGCTTTTCTAATGGATGAATACGTTAGGAACTCACCTGTATTCTAGAATTGCTCGGAAGGGAGGTATAGATTAAGAAAAGGAAATAACAACAGAGAATTGAAGATACCAACCTTTATCTAATTAACTTGAGCCCTAACAGGGATAGTTAATCTGAGAGCAAAGAACAAGGGTTAGTAATGCGACACTCTAAGTCCGGAAGGAGATGAGTGAAATTCATCTGATTAGGTTCGAAAGACGTTTGGATGAACATAACTTGTTAGATTTTTCATGCAATGCATCGGGATAGTATATTAGCATAAATAACCTGTGGAGTTGTAAAGTCATGGGTATCAAAATCCTAGTGCTCGTCTCATATTGATTACAATCCAACAAACCAACAATTGCTACTGTTACTATTTTGTTTCTCAAAATCCCCCTTATTTACTTATTTGACAATTACGTAGACAAACTCTTAACAGAATTTTGGCCTATTCCTCGTGGGATCAACCCCAACCTTGTTGGGTTCTATATTTGATTCAATGAATGATTTATACCTTTTGGGAATTTATGGGAAATCAAATTTTGGTGTCGCTGCCAGGGTTGAATTACATGCCTATAAAATATTCATCATCTAAATCCCCGGAACACATCTACAAATCGTCATATCCGAACAAATCCATAGCAAGTATGGCTCGTACGAGAAAAATTTCCATACATCATGCATAAACCTCTTTCGCTGCAGAAAAGATAACTCCTCAAGCACCACATCACTTATGAAATAATTGGCAAAATCTGTGAACCATGGAATCAAGTCTTGAGATGAAGCCAATACCTGTTCGTCTACAAAAATATCATCAATCTCAAGCTCATCCTTTAATTTTAGCATTGCCTCATCTTTAAGTTATGATATGTGATCAGCCACTTGATTTTTGGTCCTTTTTTGATCCTTGACCTCAAAGTTAAATTCTTGTAACAGAAGTACCCGACAGACAAACAGCCACACAGTGTGTTCAAATCCCAGAGGTGCATCTTTATGTTACATCTCCCTATTTAGAGGTTTTGCCAGTGTCGGCCATAGCTTATCCTATTACAGCCAGGCCAATAATACTTGTAGAGAAGCAAAAGGTGTTTGATAGATTTTACAGATAGGGACCTCCTAGGTTTATTGGAGCTTTTGAGATGGATGCCTATGAGTTTTTGGTGAGTTGTCAAAAGAGGTTGCATAACCTCAAGTTAGTGGAGCCATGTATAGTGAACTACACCACATTCTAAATGGAGGGGCTAGCCAAGAAATAGCGGAGAGCATATATTGAGAGTCAGCCAAATAGGTCACCTCCGATGACTTTGGTGTAGTTCTCGAGGCTTTTTTGGGGAAGTATGTGTCTAATAACATAAGAGAAAGGTTGAGAGTTGAGTTTACTAATCTTCAGCAGGGTCCTATATCACGACCCAAATGGTCGTGAGTGGCACCCACACTAACTCTCTAGTGGGAGAACCTTCTAACCCAAGCCTTTTAACCCATTCATTTAATAAGATTAAGATAAAATAATAATGAATCTCAACAATGTAACAAAGAAATGAGGAAAAACCTAGCTATTACATCCCCAGAATCCAAAATTCAGCGTGCAAGGACACTAATAAAGCCAGTCTAAGTATATCTGAAAAAACACTAATAAAATAAAATATCATTTTCCAAAAGAAAGAAAATATGAAATACGAAGATCCGTGGCAGCCTAAAAAGCAATTATCTTACCCTCAGATCGATCAGTTGGATGTACTACATATGAGGTCACGTCCAAGCCTCTGCAACACAGTCTGAACTCAACAAAGAAAGAGTACATGGTTGTACTAGTACAAATCACTATGCACTGCTAGGCATCATCGGCCGACTCAAAATAGTAATAAGTATAAATCAAAAATCAAATAACAAGTAGATGGGAGCATATACACATATCAAGTAGGTTACTCAATCAAATAATTATTTCAAATCAGGCCAACTAATATCAGTGAAACAAGTCATATGAGCCACCAACAATTATCATAAATAATCACGAATTCCACAATCTCAACAATCGCATCATAACATGGATCTATGTACACCTCAATATCATATTGTATTTATTTTACTTTTAATATTATCACGATATATCATACTAACTCACCCTCAAACTCTAATCTATACGCACATGTTAACGGGTCTTACTTCTACCCTATTAGTCATGACCTGTATGGGACGCACCGGTGTCTATGTACCATACAAATGTAGCACCCTATCCATAATAATAATAACAATATCATATCGATATGGTACCCTATCCATCAACTTATACCGTACCGCGTCGTACCCTATTCATAATGATTATATCAATTTATGTTTCCACTTTTACTATCTCTCAGGATTTCACAATTATACCTCGAGTGTATAATTATTGTTGAATCCAATTATACACTACGAAGTATAATTGTGAAACAGATTAGTACATTTCACAATTGTACCTCAAATTCAACAGTTGAACAATCAACAGCTTATTCATTAAAGCATTAACAAGCCAACATGCATCAACCACAAGTATGCCTGAAGACCAATATATATTCCATTTAGTTGAGAAATATTCAAGGGACTAAATTAAGTCTAACTCCATTTAAACTATAACCTACCTCAACCAAAGAAATCAAAATCCAAGCTAATTTACAAGAGCCTTGTTCTTCCTCAATGCTTCAGAACGCACAAAATCAAAAACAATAACAATACAAGAGTAATTAATCATTTACTCTTCAATTTTAAGCCTTTGGGATTCAGTCCACTAGTTTTACCTTATTAATAGCCTATAACTTTAGCCAAGGGTTTTTCAACCATCCAATAGCCCCTAATTCCCATAATTTATGTTCGAGAGCAATAATTATACATTACAAAGTGTTATCTTACACCCTAGAAGTAATTCTACATGAGTTTACACCTAATCTACGCTTTTTCCACAATTTCATGAACCTAGGGTTTTTAAACCACGATTCCATCCTAACAATTTCCATAATGATTATACGGTAATAGAAGATTACAATGCAAAAAGAATAATGGTGTAACACCTCGTACATTTTTGAACCTAGTGGATTACCGTAACCTTCATGGAATTATTTGGACATGGGAGTTTTGAGGTATTAGAAACTAAATTTTGGTGGGCTAAAGTAGTCTTGAGCCATTGGGCTCAAGTTAAGGCCCAAACAAAAATTAAGTTACAAGACATGGCCCCAAAAGAGGTAATTGACCCATTCTTGCATGACCAAGTCCACAAATCAATTATTGAACAAAGGTATGGGATAAGGATGAATTTAAAGGGTCTATATAAGGTGAAAAAAATCATATTTCATTCACCATTCCACACATGTGAAAAGTCTAGAATTTTCCAAAAATATCACTTTTCTCTCAACACACAAACCCTAAGCTATCTTCTTCTTGGGACATGATCACTACTTGGAAAGCTTTGGTAAGTGTTTACTCTCATGGTTTAATATATTATATGCATGTAATATCGTTTAGATCATGTTGGTTATGTTGGTGAAGTGTGAGAAGTTCACTATATGTGAAACAATTTATGTTTGTTTAATCGGTGAAGGTTTTTGCCTTGTAAACTTGAAAATGGACTTGTGGTCTTGAAGGAAGTGAACTTTATGGGTTAAATATTGACATGTGGGATGTGATTATAGCCTTAAATTTCTTTTTTCTTGTACATTATGCTTGGAATTGTTATTTCAAAATTGTGTATGGATTTGGTTGTGTATTGAAGGAAAAGTGTGGTTTTGGTGATGTTCATGTGTGTTGTGAAACCATGGATGATTTTTGGAATCCAAGATGATCTAAAATATGTCAAGATAAGTTTATTTATGATCATGTACCATTCATGGCATAAAAGGACCCAAAAGAAACCCTTTTTGGCCGAAACGGGCACCCGCCCTCACAGACGAAGCACCTGCGGGCGCAGGTGACTTCGCAGGTGCCCCTGGATACTGAAAAGGGTCACATTAGGATGCAGGTCAGACACCTTCAGGTTCAGGTGGCTTCGCAGGCCAGCCCAGAAGTCCGTTTCGGTTGTTTTCGCATCTTTTTAACCCCCCAAAGCCCCTATACCCTTCATGGATGTAATTATCAAATTATGGTACCTTTTAAATGACTATAAAGGAGTATACCGGAGGTATTTGGAATGGTATAAAATATGTATTATTGTTAAAGTGTTATTGTGAAAGTTATCGAGTGACTTGACGGAGAAAAGGTAACGTAGTGTTAATGAGGAAGTGTAAAGGGTAAACTTGGTGTGAAATGTTGGTGGTTTATGATGTCTTGGTCAATGTGTGAAATATGATGGTGTTGTTGGTATGATAATTCATTGGATTGTATTGTAAAGGATGAAATGATGTTATAGGGCAAGCATGTAATTCATTGTCGTCTCATGCACTTGTAAGGTAACTAGTTGTTAACGTGAGCTCCGTTATGAACTTGTGTTGTAGAGTGACACGTAAGGAAGGAACTGTATTGTTGTATTCACATATAGGACGGTATATTCATATTGAGATCATAAGGTATGTAAGGTTACTCTTTTTGTATCCTTCTGCAGTATATCGTTCATATTGGCATTGTACTTATTCGATTCTGAAATGTCCAAAGGTATCTCATTTCAGGTTGTTATCTATTGTTGAGTCACATATTCCTCATTCATTAGTCATTGTTGTTCATGTGTTACATAAATATGGACATGGCTCTAAAGTTCTAATAAGGTTATACTCTAAAGCTTCCAATAATATCATGACTACTAATACACCAATCTCTCATGAGCAAATATATCAATCTCTCAAAAGAAAGAAATTAAGTAACGTATATTTGTTGGTTGCAAGAGTGAAGGAAAATAATAGATGTAGGGTGGACATGATTCCAAAGTTCAAACAATATTATGACTCCAAAGTTCCGAGAATGTTATGTTCCAAGTTCTAATAATGTTATGACTATCATTATATCAATCTCTCATAAGTGAATGAATCAATCTCTCCTAAGTAAGACATGACGAAATGTGTAGGTAATATATTATAACCCACCTATAGAGTGGATGTATGTTCTATTATAACCCACCTATAGAGTGGATGTATATTATCTATTATAACCCATCTATAGAGTGGATGTATGTTATATTATAACCCACCTATAGAGTGGATGTATGTTATCTATTATAACCCACCTATAGAGTGGATGTATGTTATATATTATAACCCATCTATAAGGTGGATGTATGTTATATATTAAAACCCCCGATAGAGACTAATAATAATAATGAGGAGGAGCGTAAAAGCAACAAAAGAACTCTCTTGGAGGCAAGTCTCTTGAGTGAAGGCAATTCTTTTGAATGAGATTAATTATGAAAGATAATATATAAAAGATAAGGATATGAGTGAATGATCGGAAATGACAATAATAGAAGCAAGGTACATATTTCCATATATAAAACGATGGTTTATCCACATTGACTATTCTCTCATATTTTATTCCATTGACATTCTTATGTATGATACAGTTTCTTATAGCCTTACATACTCGGTACATTCTTCGTACTGACCCCCTTGGGGGCTTACTTTAAATGCTGCAGGAACAGGTGCCAGTAGACCACCACAGTAGGTTGCTAGTTATTGCAGATCATTGGTGAGCTCCAGTTGGTTCGGGGCTTTCCGAGTCATAGCTGTACATTTTTTTTGTTGTTATAAATGTTGTATAAAGCGGGGACTTTTCCCGACTTTCAGTTGGTCTTGTAGATGCATTTGTTAGAGGCTTTTGTAGACATATGTGGGAAACTGAATGTAAGAGATGTATGTCCGTTTTGACTTAATGGCCCTAACGGCCAAGTTTCGTATATAAATATAGCACATGTTTCCATGACTTCCGCATAGTTGTATGAGGTATAATGAGGTTCACACGAAGACATGCATATGAATGGACATGAGCAAATATTGGTTCTCTCGAGCCTTATCGTCTTCGGGTGCCAGTCTGCCTCAATGGGATTTGGGGCGTGACAGATGGAATCACTTATCCAAAAATGGGAATCACCTAAGCCCTTTAGAAAATCGCCACTAGCAGTCTAGAATGAAACTTTTGAGTTTATGAAATAAAACTAGGAGAAAACTTACTTAATGTGAGTTAATTTGTATTTCTTCCACTGCAGAGGCCTATTTCTCACTATAGTGGCACCACTATGATGGAATTAGGCTCGCTACAGTGGCCCATCTCTACTTCACTGCTACCGCTAATGTGGGATAGCGACTGTTATAGTAGTCTTGCTGCAGTAGGAATACTACTACTAGAGTGGACCTTGAATAGTAGCTCGGGGAAGGACTGAATCTTCTCCCATTTCACAACACAAATAATTGACTTAGAACATCATAAAGTTATCCCAGAGTTCTAAGAATCTATTTACCATCTCAAAAATATCCTACGGGAAACTATGTCACTTGACCATAATCTAAAAAGACCAACACCACCATACATCACACCATGAATCATAAATCAACAATAATACACAAAATGCTAGATTTTCATTTGAAAACATCCTACCTTAAGATTTTATCAACTCTCCTACTAGGAAAATTTTTTGCAGGGTACTTATGCCCTAAATAATATTATAACAACAGGATTGTTACATCTGACCCAAATTAAACAACCATTCATCCCAAAACTGACAAGAAGGAAAAAAAAAGGAAAAAGAGTTACCCGACTCGGTGAAAAGATGGGAATACTTGCTACACATGTATTCTTTGGTTTCCCAGGTAGCCTCCTCAATAGAACAGTTCTAACACTGGACCTTCACAGATGCTATCTTCTTTGATATCAACTTGCAGACCTCTCTATCTATGATAGCCACAGATTCTTCTTCATAATAGTGGTTTTCATCAAACAAAACCAAATCCCAACGAATGACGTAATTCCCATTACCATGGTACTTTGTCAGCATAAACACACGAAATATGGGATAAACTCCAAGTAGACTTGGAGTCTAAGCCAATCTATACGCCACCAGCCCCACACACTTTAGAATCTCAAACGACCCATTATACCCTGGACTGAGCTTACCTTGCTTATCAAATCTCATAACACCCTTTATAGGTGAAAATTTGAGCAATACTTGCTCACTATCCATAAATGCCATATCTCTCATCATTTTGTCTATATATTCCTTCTGTCTACTCTAAGCTGCTAGACTTCTCTAGGATAAACTTTACTTTATCCAATAATTTCTTTAAAAGGTCAGTACCCCATGGTCTCACCTAAAAAGCATCAAATCAACCAATGTGATATCTAAACCTCCTCCCATACAATGCCTCAAATGGAGCCATATCAATGCTCAAATGTTATCTATTATTATATGTGTACTCTGCCAATGGCAGAAACTAGTCACAATGACCTCTGAAATCCATTACACATGTATGGAGCATATCCTTTAACACTTGAATCATCCACTCTGATTGCCTATTAGTCTGAGGGTGAAAACTTGTACTAAGGTCCAACCTAGTATTGAACTCCTCATATAATTTTCTCAAAAATTAGAGGTAAATTGAGTACCTCAATCCAAGACAATAGACACTGGAACTCCACGCACTAGGATGTATAGAATACTTTAAACTATGATCTTCTACAAGGATAGTCTAGATCAAGTCATCAACACAAGACATACATACTCGTCCCTTAATTCTAAAGACACCCTTATCATCAATCATATCCTGCTTAGCCTCACCCTGCAAGACATTATCACAAATTTTACCTAACATAGCATCCTCAAACTGTCTATCCTTGATCTAATCAAGAAATAAATACCTTGCATCTACACAGGTTAGTAATCTACCTCTCTCAAATACTTCAAGTTTGTTACATAGATTCTGAATCTCTCTAGCAAACAGATGTCTGGTAGCCTTATAATAATCCATGCTACCCATACACTCAGTCTTTCTACTCAAAGCATCAACCACTATGTTAACCTTACCCGAATGGTATAAAATAGTAACATTATAATCCTAGAGAAGCTCTATCGATCTATGCTACCTTAAATTTAGATATTTTATCAAGAATATATGTTGTAAACTATGGTGGTTAGTTAACACCTCACAATGAACCCCATACATTCATTAGCTCTATATTTTAAGATAGGTTTAGGGCAGCTCAGATTAGGCAGAAGAGTTATGCTGATAGTAGACTTCGTGCCTTGAAGTTTGGAGTTTGTGATTGAATTTTCCTTTGAGAATAGCCCATGAAGGGCGTGATAAGGTTCAAAAGCCCATGAAGGGCGTGATAAGGTTCGGAAAGAGGGGCAAGCTCAGCCCTAGGTATATTGGGCCTTTGAAGATCCTACAAATGTTGGAGAGGTAGCTTATGACTGTGACTTATCCCCAGATTTTGCAGGTATTCACCCTATTACGGCATTATATCTCGGATGAGTCTCACATGCTTTGATGGGACTCAGTTCAGTTGGATGAGAGGTTGACCTTTATGGAGGAACCAGTCCTCATATTAGTCAGGGATGTCAGGCGATTGCGCTCTAGGGAGATTCCAATAGTTAAGGTCCAGTGGAGGCACTGCCCAGTTGAGGAGTCTACTTGGGAGATTGAGAGTGAGATACATACAAAATATCCCCACCTTTTTGAGCCTTCAGGTACATCTCGATCCTTTACTTTCGCGAACGAAAGTCCTTTTAGTAATAGATATTGTAATGACCCTCCTGGTCATTTCCTACATTTTTGCACTATTTCAGTGTTTAGAGCATTCTCATTGCTTTCCCCAAGTCATTTATGACTTGCCGGAGCTGACAGTTTGTTTACCAGGCAATTTTTTTGGTTTTTAGAGCCAATTCCCTATTTTGAAGTTCTCGCTATTAAGAATTGGGTACCGAACCAAAACATTAGGTAAATGACATTGTATGCCAATTCTAATAGTTCCATCAGATCTGTAACATTGACTTTAGGCTAGGGGGACCCTTGGTTTGAGTATCGAGGCTTCCGAACTCATTTTAGGCTATTGGTGGAAGTTAGTCAAAATGGTCCATTGGGTATGGGACCCATATTTCATCAAAATGACCTCGGATGGAAATTTTGATGGATCCTTTGAGTCCAAAATGTAAAATTTTGTAGGGTAGCATAGTTCATTTGCTTTCACGGGATTTTGAATGAATCCCAAGGGTCTGATTGAAACTTAGCAAAACTTTGCTAAGTGTTGGTACCTGGACTCAGCTGGTGCAGCCGCTTAAGTGGACCTTTGTTCGCTTAAGTGGAGGTCGCTTTAGCAGGTAGGGCACTGCTTTAGCGACCGGCCCTAGTTCTCGCCTAGCCGCTTAGACTGCTTAAGCATTCAATGGACCGCTAAAGCAATTATCGCTGGTTCATTAAATTCTCTTAGCTCATTTTCTCCAAGTCCATAGAAACCCTAGAGTTATTGTGGAGAGTGGGATTTGATCATTGGGTGTTCGTGGTGAGTTGGAGACCGTATTTTGGTCATTTCCTCATCGATATTTCCGTGAATTTCCTTTAATTCTTGATTTATTTTCCAATTTAAACCTGAATCCCTAGTTCACTTTACGGGCTGATTTTGGATTCGTTTGTGCTCAAAATTTACCCATTTTTTATGATAAATGATCCTTGCCTAGAGGGACATTTTGACGATTTCATAGATGTGATTCCATTAGCAGGCCTCACATGAGATTTTTATCCCGATTTTGGACCCAGAGTATTTATATGAAATATGGGTATTGTTATTCTCATTTTAATATGTAGATTATTATTTTAATAGCGTGGCATCATGCGGAGGCTTCTCGGAAGGGAAAAGCTTTGATTTAGTGGACTTTCTCGGGCATTTGTCTGCGTCCAGGTAGGATAGGATTATTTTCCTCATATATTAAGCTTTATTATGGTATTAGTATGGTAATGTGCTAGATTTGGGTTAGAATTTACGGCTTGGTTTCATGTTTAGTGAAATTTGAAATATTTAACCGATTAAAAAGATGGTTTTAGGTAGAAGTGACTTATCCCTCTCCTTATTTCGTGAAATTGTTGCCTTAGGACTTGTTTAAACATAATTAATACCTTGTAGTGGGACTTGGAAGCCTTAGTCTAGTTTTGGGTAGAAATTGCCTTAGTGCGGACACTCGAGGTTACTAGCGGGCCCTGTCGGCCCTCTTTTAGGCTAAATATCCTAGTTAGCTCCTTGTAGACCTTGGAGGCCTTCTTTTGTAATCATACATATATTCTTGAACCTTAGGTTGAGTTGGGCATCTCTTTAATTCTTGACTAGATTGTTACCTTGTATTTACTTTAAAGACCGGTTCGAGTCCGATAGTTACTATTCACTTATGGTAATAAATTATTGGTTCAAGTCCGGCTCATATGATACTAAATTCCTGGTTCAAGTTTGGCGTTCATGGTAATACGGGATTCTCATATATGGTTTCGGTTGTTGGTTAATTTATATTTTTTATTGCCATTAGTTCTTCTCTTGATTGTATCCATTGGGCTTATGGGGGTTCGTTTGGGTTGATCTTCTCTTGTTTGTGCCTTCTAGGTTTATGGGGTCCCAGTTAGGCTATATTTAGGTTGTCTTCCTTTCGATATTATTTACTTCGTCATTTATTATCTGTCAGCTGGAGCGTTATTCAGGTTTGCCCTTTTATCCCTGACTTTAGTTTATATTCTAGCATCTTATTATGCTTTTATTATGATTTAGCTTAGTCAGCCGATGATGTCTACTGAGTACCCATTGTTTTGATACTTATACTACACTTCTGCATCTTTCTCTGATACAGATCCGAGTACTAGTTTCCACTGCTGACGTTCTATCCAGCTTGCTCTCAGGATTCAGAGATAGGATGAGCTTTCAGAGCCGGAGCTGATCCCCTCTCCTTTCTTTAGTTTTGGACAGTCTTTAGTCGTTGAGACTTTATGTATATTGATACTATTCAGTGCACTCTTTTGTATTTAGTGGCTATTATACCGGTCTTACTAGGTCGTGGAATATTCTTTTGTTCTCTCTCTCACTTGACACCCTTTTTCTATTGTATTATTTTCTCTTGCTTACAATCTTTTGTATGTTTGGTTTTCGATATTTATTTTACCTTCTGCCAATTAGCCCATTACTTGTTGTTTTGGGCTACGATTTGGCTTACCTACTGGTAGAATAAAGTAGGTGTCATCATGACCCAAAAATTGAGTCGTGACACTAAGGGATGGCAAGGTAGCAACTAGGAATGTTATTATCGCTGCCAAACTTTGGGGGAATTTTGATCTCTTGACCAATAGGCCAGCAGGAGTAAAGACTTCCATCCATGTTACTCAACTCGTGTTGGACTTAGAGGTTGCTTAGGATGAAAATGCTAAGCCGAGGGAGTAGATATCCATCTTGCAGTACCAACCAGCAGCACCTCAAGCTTATGCAATCACTTTAAAGGATGATACGTTGCAGCAGCGCAATACCAACACTAGGAGAATTGATGCCCTAATACATCTTATCCTTATGCTTTAGCCTCCTACATCCTCCTCTTAAGGTCTATCCAATTCCTATTACCCCTTGATGTTTATTCCCTTAGTTATTTTATTGTTGGATCAAATCTCATGATAAACAATATTTTTGTTGGTTTTTAAAACTAATTTTTGATTTTTTTTTAAGGGCCAAAGGTTTGCTTACAATTGTGCACATACTGGTTCTTCTTTACACTATAATTCTTTATCCCCTGCTTTTGAATGATATATTTGTGTTTTAGATGACTAATATCCTCAGTATCTATATGGTGATATTTTGTGAGTTTGTAACACTGTTGCCCTAGTGACCATGAGCATTTGTGTTTGCACTCTATGTTTGCTATGTCTTTCCTTGAACTGTTTTTTTTTTCTAATGATACCAAACGGGGTAATGGGTGGTTATTAAGTTGAATTATGTATGATTGTCTTGAATGACTGTCTTGAGCTAACTCAATAGTGAGTTTGTAACTCATGGTAATTAATTATAAATGAATGCCTTGAGGAGTTTGTCATCATCAAAAGGGGGGGAATTGAAGAATCCTGAAAGGATTCATGAGTTATCATTCTTATTATTGTGTTCTTGTTTGTATGTTTTGATGATAAACAAAGTGTGGTAGATTCTTACAATATGCAAAAAGTGTGTGTCACATGAGTACAACTATGACAAGATCAAGGTCAAGGCAAACTCTAATTAAGGCAATAGAATCCCATGAGGATTCTACTTTTGGAAACTGTGTCAAACAAGGAAGAGGAAAACCTTATATGGTAATGAGGGTCATGGAAAAAAGCCTATAATTATCTCTGTTATAAAATGAGAAGACCTAACACAAGAGAATTCATATATTGCATACGTTGAGAAAGTAATATTCTCGTAAGGAAGAAGAGAATAAAGGCGGAAAGAATTGAGTCTTCAAGAACAATTCAGAGTTGATTGTTCTTGATATTGATTGATTGAGAAGTAAGAGTTGATTGAGTCTGTAATAGATTAATTATTAAGTGGTAGCTATTTTATTGTAGTAGTAGTTTGCTTATTTGGTAAGGCTTGTTACAAGAAGGGAGTTTACCTTCTTATAGAGTTGCATGAACAGTTAGAGTCAATTGTTGAGTTTAGGTGCTAGAGTTAGTTCCTTTGATTATCGAGTTGTAATCATAAAACTGTTCAGTTGAAGTTAGTGGATTTGGTTTGTGAAATCCTATATATCGTAGGTCGTGGTCTTTACTCCCTTGAAAAAGGAGGTTTCCCACATAAAATCTTGTGTTCTTTACTTTATTATTTTTACTTTTCAACACATGAACTTAGTTCTTGTGTTAGCAGTTGGTATTAGTTCTTTTCATTACTCAAATTGGCCATTCGGCCTCTTCTTCTTTTCCTTCTTCTGCTATTAATGGCTTCTTCTTCTTCTTATCGTTCTTTTTCTTCCTTCTTCCATCTTCTTCAAAATCATTCCTAGAATTTGGAAACATAATCATCGAGTATTTATTCTAGTAGACAAAAAATCAACATATAATTACTTTAGCCAAAAAAATCAATCAACATTCTTTAAAAATAGATAATTTTGAAAATTGCAAGCATAAATATTATTCCAGCGCCTGGAATCTATATAATCACAATAGAATTAAAAATTGAATTTGAGAATTTACAATTTCTTATAAAATTTCCCTTAAAATGCTCACTTCTTCCTTAAGTTTGTGAATTAAACAAAGGCATTAAACTTCTTGAATTCTCAAATCCTCTCAACTCTCAAGTAGAGCCTAACAAAATCTTATCACAGTTTTTGTGACTTTTGATTTCCCAAGTTAATGCTCAGAATCCATGCAATATGAGAGCAGCAATGTGGAAAATCGAAAGTAATAACACTTGTGGTACCATTGAAATGTATTACATGTTCAGATATAATTGAGTGAGAGATATCCAAATTTTGGCAGAGTTGGGTTGAAAATATATTCATGAAAATTGTTTGGATTGTAATGTATAAATATTATATAAACAGTGTATATGGATGTATATACATATCTGATACATAGTTATACATCATATACATATGTCCATATACACTATTTATACAATATCTATATTTTACATAACTGTTTATACATTACATATACATGCGACCATTTTTGTTGTAAATTTTTTTGTCGCTAGTATACTTTTGGGCTATTTTTTATGTAAATAAAACATGGCTACATTTGTTGCAAACTAATTATTGTATTGTATATATATGAAATTTTTTCTATTATTAAAGTGATGGAGCCAAAGTCCACTCGAATAATTTCACTGAAGTCTTGCAAATCATGAAAGAGATTTCTGAAAATATACATAGGATGTTGAATTATGTAAATGGAGAAAACCCATAATAACTAAAAGATTAATGAAATTGAAGAAACATATCAAAAAATCTAAATTTGTTTTTTTCAAAAAATTGATCGTTTTGGTCTTAGAACTTAGACGGGAGAAGGGGGGGAGAAAGTATAAAATATGGGTGTTGTAATTCATTTTTCCCGGAAAAAAGCTTGAAGATGGTGATGGTATATCTGGAAAAACAATACAATCAAGAAGAAGATCACGGAAAAAAATTGACTTGAAAAGAGATTTGGAACGAAAAACTCGACCTTCATTGAAAGAGTTTAAACTTAGAAAAATGGTGGGGGTAGTGGCTTGATAAATAGAGAAGAAGAAGAGAAAAATAAAATAAAATTTTGCTAAGTATAAGATATTCACACGCTATTAATGAATGTATCACACTCATTATTCCATGTCAGCAAAAAATGTCATAATGATACAGCGGGACCCTACTTGAAGTGTTTAGAATGAACAAGACGTAGTTGAAGTGTATAAGTGAAAAGTGGTACCAACTTTACGGAGCTACCGATGGATTATGCCTATTAAAGTTGTGCCAAATTTTTGAAAGGCATATTTTTGAGGATAACTTGTACTAAAGAGAAGAAAGGTTCTATGAACAGTTTGTTTGGACATGATATTTTAAAAGTATTTCTAAAATATTATTTGATTATATGTTAAAATGATTTATTTAAAATATTTGAAGATGAATTTTTCAAGTTCAAAAGACCAAGTTTTTAAGTGTTTACTTTTTTTCATTTACAAAATTCTAATTTTTTTTTTTAATGCAACATATATATATCTAATATAACTTCTACTTTCAAATACTCCGATTTTGCACTTCAATTTAAAAAAATTTATTCAAGTTTCAATCAAATTAATATCCAAATGCCTACTAATAGAAAAATTATCCCAAACAGCAGCCTATTATAAAAATAAACTTAAAATAGTCATACTTTTTTATTAGTTAAATATAATAGCCAATAGAGCTTTATTTATTAGTCTCATCTTAATGCGCCTTTTCTTTTTATCTTCAAAGTCGCATAGGCCCTTTTATCTTCCCTTCACCATATTTGTTAGTGCTTCAATGGCAGCCAACAATGGAAAAAGTACTAATAGTACCAAATAAAGATTTCATTACAATAAGAAAAATTTTGTCTCTCTTATCTTCCTCTGCATATTTTCTGTTGTAATTGTGATCGAAGGATTTTCTTGTTTTTCCACTGTCATTAATGTAATAATCACTTCATAATTATGTATAATGAATGTATAATATTTATTAAATTGACCATACTTCAATTATACAATAGATAAATTGAATTTACTTCAATTTTACACAGTATACTCATTGTGTAATTTTACTGGTATTAACGTATAACCACAGCTTATTGATGTGTCGTGGTTTCACGGGACTTTTGACGCCTAAAACAAGAAAAATATGCTAAGTCAAGGGCTCATTATGTGAATATGATGTTTCTATGATAGTTTTGCAGGAAAACAAGGTTCAAAAGTGAGCAAAGGAAAAATGACGAAAAAAAGGCACAAGTACTGGAATCTGAGTTTGTTGTTAGGTCACGATACTACTCATAGCCGGAGTAGTTGTGTTGGCAAGAGAAAAAATATATGTGTCATAACTCAACCCACTGGATCGTGCCGGGCACCTACCTATACCTCCTCTAGATAGGAGAAACCTGAATAACCCACCATTAACTCAATGCGGAAATTACTATAAAGTTCACTTAATCAATTTATGTTACCATATGAATAATTAACCAACAGTTGAAGTATGATTACTCAATCCATTCGTCCCAAAACTTGTTTTAATATATTATATATGAAAAGTAAATACAGAAAATAACTACAAGTGAATCCCGAGAACGTAGCCTAAACCGGTACAAGAGCACTAGACAAGAAATATGGACATTCATGACGCAACATCCATGCAGAATAGAGATGACAGGAGTTGTTGCTGAATGAGCGGCATCGCTGCTATGGAAACTCCAACTAACCTGCACCATGGCTATACCCTAGATTGGAGATATAGTAAGTGAAGCGTCAGTACAACCACACGTATTGGTAAGTATCATCAGCCAACCAGGGTTAGAAACAAATAACATCAATAATAATTAGGGAGAATCATAACATCAAGTAAGATTTCGATTTTGAATCCCAAGTTAAACAACTCCTAGCACCCCACATTTAGCATCTTTGTGACCTACATTTAGCATCTATGTGACCTACGCTTAGCATCTCTGTGACCTACACTTAGCATCTCTGTGATCTACATTTAGCATCTCTGTAACCTACATGTCGTTTAATATTTTCATATATTTTTGTCCTTTGACCACCTATTCCAGCCTATACCTCTTCCTCCAATACCGACTCATTCTTATGATACCTATAATTCCTTAATCCACATCAACCCCAGTCCCTTCGGTACTCAATATCACAGACATCACAGTACCACATCTTATGAAATTTCAGATCCTACCAATTATATTCTACCATAACTAGTCCTCTCAGGGGGACCAAAGAATCTCATCTCCAACCTGGCCCACACTAGGGACCTAACATACGTTTGTACCCTTTTTCACCACTTACCACAACAAGAACACGTATGAAAGCATAATAAAATAGAATTACATTCAAAACATATGCATGAATGCATATATGCAATCATCTCTCCTTATCCCTTATCATCTCATCACCAATAATATCATAACATACCGGCGTGGTACCCGACCCATATCACAACATATCATATCTTTACCGGCATGGTACCCAGTCCATATCAAAATATATCATATATTTACCGGTGTGGTTCCCGACCCATATCACACCATGTCATCCTAATGCATATGAATATGTTCATAAGATTAATAAACCATAGTTCATGCAAAGGCTAGTCACAGATGTTCAGTCACGACCCAACACGGGTCAAACCAGTCTAATGTTACATCACCCATCTAATTCATTTAATCACTGACCTTAGTCTTCACATATATATTCACAACCATGATTTACCTTCTACCCCTAAGGGGCCGCTGTAACCCAAGCTCACATTATCAAGCACTTTCCCTCTAACCGCATCCCAACTTTAAGTTTTTCACATTATGTTCTAATCTTCCCTAACTACTTTAAATGAGAATTCTATTCTTTACTTCACAATATTTCTCATTTATGTTCACTCCTCAGTCATAAGTTTTGGTTATGCGAATTACTGATCTTCGCTTACTATACCTCACCTTTTAGTCACTTTCCTTAATGCAATTCGTACATTATAACATTTATGTTTTAGTCGAGTAATCTTAATTTCCCTTTTTACCCTTCCGCACTATCTCGTTAAACTTTTTACTATACTCAAGCCCTGAAAGATATTAAGCTACACATATTCGCTCCACCTTCCTATCCATCCCTTATCACAATCAAATCATTAATATAATGTACTATAATTCCACATATTCGAGCCAAATCAGATTTTAAACATGTCCATCCCTCCAACTCTGTGCCCGAAGGCCTAATGCATGATACTCCTAATATCATTATTAATATTAAATGCATCTAGCCCAAGCCTAGTTACTACAAAGTAAACCATAACTTACCTCTTAGGCGAAATATGCTGCTACGGAAGGGAGCGAGCTATCCCGTGCGTGCTAAGCTTATTTATATGTCGGGTTCCCTCCAGGTGTGCCTCAAAAATTCTTTCATGAACCTTGGCCTTTGAGATCTCATGGTTGGAGGGATAGTTTTTTTCAGAGTGTTTTTGGAGAAAGGGAGTGATTGGGGGATTTAATGAGAAAGAGGGTTTTTAAAAATTCCTCAGTTGAGCTACTGCCTTTTACCGCTGCAGCAGTTCGCCAACCACTGTAGCGGTTACCGACAGTCCTGCCCAGTCAGTTGTTGGGCCTCTTGGCCCTATTCCCTCAGGCCCAATTTTTCTCACAGATTTAATTTTTTCCTGTTCCATTTTGAGCCAATTATTCATCATAAACTATTATTGAGGTGTTTTTACACGTAATGATGGTCTGGGTCATTACATTTGATACCAATTTACCCGTTGTTCATCCCCAAATGGCCCTCAGGGTAAGGTATGAACATTTGCACGAGTGCTCGATGGTTTTTTAACTACAATATAATAAGCCACTGGGAGAATTATTTAACATATGCTAGCTCATTACACATCCATGCTCTCCAAATGAGTGACAGTTAAAGCACTACCTAATCTAGGCCCAATGATTATTTCCACATTTTCCCTGAGATGGAGTATACAATTAATTATTGGAGAAACTACCCGAACATAATATGACATCTCAAAGCATGAAAAGTCGAAGCGAGGTTGGTTTTGGAAAAATAGTTTACCGCTGCAGTGGTAACCAACTGCAGCAGCGGTTCGTGATAGTTAAGTAGGGGGACAACTTCATTTCCCCCCATTTTTACTCCAAACCTTCAAAACTCTCTCAACTCTTTCTACAAAATTCCTCTCCGATAATGAATTCAAAGTATTTTCTTTATCTCTTCTACTTACCTTATGTATTTCTCATTATAGAATCATAGAATCACGTTAGAATAGAGGGAATTCGGGTGGTTTTGGGTTTAACTTATTGAACTTAAATTTGATGGTGCTCTTGAACGTATTGGTCGACATGCTAAGTTCTCTTACATTTTCAACACTCCTATAGCATTCGGGATGTAAGATTAACATAATTCATAGTAGATTTCAGCTATGGGAGGGGTGAAAGATGAAGGGTCATATTCTACAACAAATTTCTTTAATTTGGGTTAGATTTCGGGTGTTCCACACCCCCATTTTAGTGTAAAAAGGACCACACACACTTCCTCAAGCCCGATCTATACTTAATTTCAAAAACTACAGAGAAACATTGAAAATCCACTATGGGAGAGGAGGTTGGCGGGTTAAAGATGATGAACCACTACAACGGTAACTTTTCTTCTACAGTGGTATCACTACAGCGGTAAGCATTGTCGCTGCAGTAGTTTATTAACTATTGTTGCGGTACTGGGTAGTAACTTCCCAATTTTTGCATTTCCTAAATTTTGAACTCTCCTTCCCTCCTTGGGTGTTTTGATATGGTTCTAAGCTATTTTTGTGCCATTTACAGGATAATCATGGCCCAACAACCCACCTACCACCGGTTTCCAGACAATGCCAGCTGCACCTGGTTCAAGGAGGGGCAACACAGTAGAAGCTTTCTTCGTGAAAGAGGGTTCGTGATGGATGAGGTGGAGGATGGGCTACCTGATTTCAACAATCAGGTGAAAGTTCTTTGTTGGGAGATGCTGACCAAGCCAGTTCCAGACTGCAAGTTGGCCTGGGTACTCGAATTCTATGATATACTCCTAACAGTGGAGTGGGCAGTACCCCTTTCTACCATCCAAATTCGAGGAAAGAATATTCCCGTGGATGTGGAAGGCTAGTGAGGATGTGGAAGGCTGTGCGGTTCATGTTCGCGTGCACCTTCCCATATAAGGAGATCCTAAAACTGACTGTGGAGGACGCCGAGGATTTTTCTTCCTCAGCAACGTAGATGAGGAGGGCCCGAATGCTTCAAGCCTTAGAGATGACCCTCCCTCTTGGTTACAAATTATTATTTTTGGATTTGGGTTGCCTCCATTTAAGGCATGTAACAAACAATTACTTTTAATATTTTTCATACTTTTAAGACATTTTTACTCCCCATCCCTTGATAATAATCATCTTTTTTTATAATATGGGTCGGATTGATTTTTGTCATTTTATTGCTTCGAAAATAGGGCTGCCTTGCAAGATTATGAATCACAAAAATAGGGAAAAATACATGGAAGGACACTGCCTGGAGTCACTGCAGCGTTTAATCTTACCGTTGTAGCGGTAAAACCATCGCACCGGTAGCCTCCAGTAGCTCCGCTTTTCATTTTCTTTACCCAGTCTCAGGCCCCATTTTATACACAATACTCTTTTTATGCATGCTCCTGTAATGTAATAACCTCTTATTTATGCGTACTATAACTCGAATCTGCATTTCCCCTTGTTTCCAACTACCACTAATACAATTCCCATTGTCAAACTAACAGTACTACACTTTCGTCAAACTTTTTACTTACTCAATTCACTATCCTCAAAGTGTTCCACCAATAGCTAGGCATCTGGGTGGTTTGTATGGGATTAGATAGAAGACAAGTAGTACTCTAAATCAAGGAGAGATGATTTGTAGCTCAACTTATGGAAATGAAGGTACACTCGAGATCACACCCGGTCCTTACGTCCACCGGTCTTCTTGGCTACATACCATCCAACCACACATACACTCAACAATCATATTTAAAAGTTATATATCACAAATAAAGTCACCATACACTACTAACAACAATAATACACATAGCACATTTTTAACACATCATTGCCTCATCATAAGTACTTAATACCATATCGAACAAAGCATTACAGTCCACTTCTTATGTTTCTTATTGACCTATATTGGTTAAGTGTCTTATCCCAACCTTTCCATGTTAAGAGATACCAATTGGAACCAACTATTCCCAATTGGGATGATTGAGATACCAATTGGAATTGACTAGATACCAATTGGACTCAACCTAAGGATACGACATTGAGAGGGCACGATAGGAAAAAAGAAAGTGAGATAGATTCTTAGATGCCTTGTAGCTTCTTACAGATTTGATGTGGATGTCAACAAACCAATCCATAGGACTCTACTAAACATTTGCTCTTGTACTAGAAGATCAGTAACCTGGCCTTTGAAACCATCCTTGTCACGACCCAACCCACCGGATCGTCTCGGGTACCCACCTACACCTACCCCAGATAGAAGAATCCTGAATAACCCACCATTCACTAAATACAGAAATTACTATAAAGTTTACTTAATTAATTTATGTGACCATATGAATAACTAACGAATAGTTGAAGTATGATTACTCAATCAATTCATTCCAAAACTTGTTTTAATATATCAGATATGAAAAGTAAATGTGAAAAATAACTACAAGTGATTCCCCAGAACCTAGACTAAATCGGTACAAGAGCACTAGAAAAGAAGTAGGGACATCCATGATGCAGCATCCATGTACTGCTGAGTGATCGGCATCGCTGCTATAGAAACTCCAACTAACTTGCACTATGGCTATACCTCCAATTGGAGATATAGTGAGTATAGCATCAGTAAAACCACACATACTGGTAAGCATCATCGGCAGACCAAGGTTAGAAACAAATAATATCAATAATAATTAAGGAGAATAATAACATCAAGTAAGATTTCGGTTTTGAATAACAAGTTAAACAAGTCGTAGCACCCCATGTTTAGCATCTCTGTGACCTACACTTAGCATCTCTGTAACCTGCACTTATCATCTCTGTGACCTAACTGTAATTTAATATTTTCAAAGATCTTTATCCTTTGACCACCTATTCCAACCTATACCTCTTTCTTCAATACCGACTCATTCTTATGACACCTATAATTCCTTAATCCACATCCACCCCAGTCCCTTCGGTTCTCAATATCACAGGCATCACAACACCACATCCTATGAAATTCTCAATCCTACCAATTATATTCTACCAAAATTGGTCCTCTCAGGGGGATCGAAGAATATTATCTCTAACCCGACCTAAACTAAGGACCTAACGTACGTTCGTACCCTCTTTCACCACATACCACAGCAAGAACACGTATGAAAGTATAATAAAATAGAATTACATTTAAAATATATGTATGAATGCATGTATGCAAGTTGTGCACATTATATCTCCTTATCCCTTTTCATCTCATCACCAATAACATCATAACGTACCGACATGGTACCCGACCAATATCATAACATATCTTATTTGTACAGGCTTGGTACCCAACCCATATCACAACATATCATATTTATACCGAAGTGGTACCTGACCCATATCACACCATATAATCCCAATGCGTAAGAATATGTGCATGAAATCAATAAACCATAGTTCATGCCAAAGATAGTCACAGATGTTCAGTACACGACCAAACAAGGGTCAAACTAGTCTAATGTTACATTAATCGTCTAAGTTATTTAATCAGTGACCTTAGTCTTCACATATATATTCAAAACCATGATTTACCATACACTCATATGGGGCCGCTGTAACCCAATCTCATATTATCAAGCACTTTCCCTCTAACTACATCCCAACTTTGAGTTTTTCACATTATCTTTTAATCTTTCCTGACTACTTTTAATGCGAATTCTATTCTTTACTTCATAATATTTCTCATTTATGTTCACTTCTCCATCACAGGATTTAGTTATGTGAATTACTAATCTTTGCTTACTATACCTGACCTTTTAGCCACTTCGCTTAACGCAATTCGAATATTTATAACATTTATGTTTTAGTCAAGTCACCTTAATTTCCCTTTTTAACCTTCCACTATCTCATTCAACTTTCCACTATACTCAAGACATGGAAGATATTTAGCTACGCATATTCACTCCACCTTCTTATCCATTCTTTATCACAATCAAGTCATTAATATAATATACAATAATTCCACATATTTGAGCCTAACCAAATTTTAAACATGTCCATCCATCCAACTCTGTACCCAAATCTATCCCAAGTATAGTTGCTACAAAGTAAACCATAACTTATTTCTTAGGCAAAACATACTGCTATGGAGGGGAGCGAGTTGTCCCATGCATGCTAAGAGTAATACCATGTCGGGTTCCCTCCGGGTGTACCTCAAAACTACTTTCATAAATCTTGTCTTTTGAAATCTCATGGTTGGATGGATAGGATTTTTTAGAGTGTTTTGGGAGGAAAGGGGCGATCGGGGAAAAATAAAGAGAAAGAGGGTTTCTAAAAATTCCTCAACTGAGCTACTACCTTTTACCACTGCAGTGGTTCCCCAACCATTATTGTAGTTATCGATAATCCGGCCTAGTCAATTGTTGGGTCTTTTGGCCCAATTCCCTCAGGCTCCAATTTTTCTCCCCTGATTTAATTTTTTTTGGGTCCATTTTGAGCCCATTATTCATTGTAAATTATTCTTGGGGTGTTTTTACATGTAACGATGATTTGGGTCATAACAATATGGATTTGAAGTTGGACCTTGGCTACATGGGTATTCTACGACTTGTTGGGTCATAATACGAGTCGTAGACCAGATTCGTTGGCTTACCAGTAATTGTTGGTCGATGATGAGTTGAAGTAAGGGCTGACTACGAGAGGGCAATGACCCGTAGTGTCAGGCCACAAGTCATCTTGAAGACTTGTCCTGAGCACAAATGCTAAAGTCCTGCAGATGTGATATTGTCCCCAGTGGCAACAAGCTCCTCCTACGAGTTATCATGAGTTCCTATGACTTATTGCCAAAGAGTCATCCTGAACAAATGGACAAAACACCTGAAGGATAGAAAATTCAACCCAGGGGCAATGAGTAACCCTACGACTCATAGGGTGAACAAATTTTCACCAGTGCTGATTAAAGAACAAGCAACGAGTGTCAGAGACACGCGATAAGTCGAATTCAGACCCTATGACTCATTTTTAGAGTTGTAGCCACTACCGACCTTGCAATCCTATTGTGTTTAGGATAGTTTTGTTTTGTCTATAAATACTCTTATTGGTTTTATTGTTTTAGTTTACATTCTCTTGATACTTTTGAGGCATATTATAGTTCTTTGAAGTACAAACAATGATTTTTAGGTTTTTAATTCAAAGTAAGATTTGTGATTTTCATCTTATAAGATTTGTGATTTTCATCTTATTCTTCGTAAATTCATAATTATGTTTTCTTCTGCGAATTACTAGTGTGCTCTTACAATTATGAGTAGCTAAACACCACAACTATGATTGTGAGAACCATGACGGATTAACGAAGTAATGTTGAAAGTACGACGTGATTCTCAATGGGTGTTGGTATATGTATTGTTATTCTCTTTGGTTTGATTGCTTTTTTAATGAATGCATACATTAGAACTGTCTTATCCTTACTCTCAATGAAAGAAGGTGTAGCGGATGGGAATAGGGAATTATCAATGAAACTTGGAGCTATCAACCTCCACTTAATAGCTTGAGTCAGTAAATAGGATAGTTAATTTGGGATCCATGATAGGGGTTAGTATTGCAAAACTCATGAGACGATAACATATGACTGAGGATAGTCATCTAACAGGGGCGTAAAGTCATTTAGATGAACATAACCTATTGATTTTGTATGCCAAGCACCGGGAGAAATCACTAGTACAGAGAACCTATGGAGTTATGAAGTTTTGGGGAACACAGTCCTTGTGCCTTGCTCATATTGATTACAAACCAACTAAAATCACCAATTTTCAAATATTGGAAGTCTGAATTACAAAATCCCCCTTTATAAGAAATTACTTATTGACTGTTTAGATAGACCCATTGATAGAGATTTTGGCCTATTCCTCGTGGGATTGACCTCAACCTAGTTGGATTCTATATTTAATCAGTGACCACTTTATACTTTTATCGAAGGTGTAATTTGGGTGACATTAAATTTTGGTGATGTTGTCGAGGAATACGGTTACGGAGTTGATAGATTGTGTTTGTCTGGTTGTTGGTTTATGTTTCCTGATTTTATTTTTTCTGTTGTTTCTAGGGCGCACACCAGTGCATGCCTAACACTCAGAGTCAAGACAATCTCCTGATTCCACTTGATCCAGAAATTGAAAGGACTTTGAGAGCGAGAAGAAGAATGTTGAACGATGGAGTTCATAATGAAAGAGTTTTAGATGAGGAGCTCTAAACCATCCAGGGAATCCTTATGGGCTTCAGGAAACTGTAGAGAAGACCACTACTCAATTGGTTTTGAAAGAGAATGCAAAATAAGAAGTTGTTAGGCAGGTAGCACCAGAAAAAAGGGCTAGATAAGCTTAAGCAGGCCGTCTGTCCGCACTTGAGGAATAGAATGTTGAAAAGAAAAAATAGGGGGCAACAGCCTCCCCAACATTTTGTTCCTCAGTTTGATAATGCAGATGATGAGTTAGACTTTATTGAGTCGACTAAAATAGGTGCTATTATACCACCTCCATTGCCACCAGGAACAAAGTTCAACATCACCAGTGCTATGATACAGTTGCTAAACTTGAAGGGAGTGTTCACGGGCCTTGCTACTACTGATGCAAATCTTTATCTAATGAACTTTGTAGGGATTTGTACTTTATACAACCTATCTGGTGTGATTCAAGATGCTATTAGACTATGGTTGTTTCCCTTCTCTATGACTGGAGAAGCCACTCTATGGTTATCGAGCTGCCACAAGGGTCGATCACAAATTGGCAAAAGCTGAAGACATAATTTTTGGAGTGGTTTTTCCCACCTTCTAGAATATTGTAGTTGAAATATGGGATTTATAACTTCAGGCAGTTACATTCGAAAGCGTTGTACAAAACTTAGTTGAGGTTTAAGAAAAAGCTGCAGAATGTCCCAAATCACAGAATATTGGGTCATTTGCTTGAGAGCTTTTACAGAGGTTTGAATACTAACAATAAGGCTATAGGAGACATTGTTATTTGTGGAGCGATTATGAGTTTAACTTGGGAGCAGGCCTTTGAGATCCTAGACAAAATTACTAAAACCAACCAGGGTTGGCATATTTGAGAGGCAGACATTCTCTCAGGAACTTATATGATAGAATCATCTTCAAAACAGTGCATGATTGATGATTCTTTGCCCAGTAGTTAGCACAATTGAGGACTGAATTCACCGTGTTCACAAAATAGTTTGTAGCAACGGAAGAAGAAAAGGTGTATGCAGTTGGTTCATAAGGTAAGGCACCTAGACATGCTGATTTTGATTCTGAAGAGGAGGTTAAGTAACAGGTTTTTGAACCAAAGGCCAAGGAAAATTGGTGCTCTGGTCAAGGGAACCAAGGTCGAAACTATTGCAAAGATAATAACTACAACAAGTCTAGGTATAGAGATAGTAGTAGAGGTAGAAATGGTGATTGGAAGAGAAAGGATAATAACAAAGACAGAAGTGGCCTCCATGTTCTATCGGGGAAATATAATACTTATTAGAGTAGTTTGAGGATGGAAGACATGCTTGCTAAGGTGGTGAAAGGGGTAGGGAAGACTAAGGACTGCTTGAGGGATCTTAGAGCAGATATTTTAGGGATAATTCAGAAAGTCGAGTCACATGCTACTACCATTAAGCAGCTTCAGCAGCAGTTTGGTCAGATTTTAGCCGCAATGAATCAGCGTCAACAAGGTACACTTCAAAGCAACACCGTCCAAAATCTAAAAAATAATGGTCATTATTTGGAGATTACTACTAGGAGTAGTAAGATGACTATTGACGCACCTATACCCGCAGTTATTGTGAATGATGTGGAGCCAGTAATTATTGATGATGAGAAAGTAGCCAAATCTGAATATCTAGTTAATGAGGTGAATGCGTCTGAAAAGCCTCCAGTAGCTGAAAAGGAGGCTAAGGCTAAAAAGGGAAAGAAAAGGAGGTCCCACAAGTATTGACTCCAATTCCACGACCTCCTATTTCTTTTCCACAAAGAATAAAGAAGAGAGCTGAAAAGGGAAAGTATCACAAGTTCATATCAATGATGAAAGAATTGTCGATGAACATCCCCTAGATGAGGCACTTAAGTAAATGTCGGGTTATGCAAAGTTCATGTAGGATTTGGTGACAATAAAGAGGACTGTGAGTTCTAAGCCCATTGATAATGTGCACCATTGTAGTGTAATAGCTTCCCAGTCTCTAGTTGAGAAGAAAAAAGATCCTGGAGCTTTCACGATTCCATGTGACATTGGGTCTTTTAAATTTCCTAAAGCTTTGAGTGACTTGGGTTCTAGCATTAATCTAATGCTTCTAGCAGTTTATAGATAGTTGGGGTTGGGGTCGCCCACACCACCTTTGATAAGACTCTTTATGGTGGACCACACTGTGAAGAAACTTATGGGAATTTTATGTGATGTTTTGGTAAGGGTTGCATCCTTCATTTTTCTGGCTAATTTCATCCTTGACTGCGAGGTTTATTTTAAGGTTCCCATTATCTTGGGGAGACCATTCCTTACTACTGGGCAAACATTGGTTGATATGGAGACTGATTAGATAAAGTTTTGGTTAAATCTTGGGGAAGTGACATCTAATGTATGCCAATTCATGGAGCAGCCAAAAGGACATGTGTGTTATCTCTGTTATTGATATAGTCGATGGGGATGCATTGTAGCTTCTATTGAGGAGAGGCTTGGAGTCAAAGCACTTACAGCAGTTATTATGAATTTTAAGGGTGATGATATTGATGGTTATGATGAGATGGTGAGTGCACTTATTGGTTCAGGTTCCTACAATTTTGCAGCAAAGAAGTTAGATATTGATTTGAAGAATAGAGTGACCTCATCGGCTAGCACTCCTATTGAAGAACCTCTTATTTTGGAGCTCAAAGCCCTTCCATTCCATATTTATTATACATTCTTAGGAGCCAATAACACCTTGCTAATTATTAATGCAGCTGATTTGGTTGAGTAGCAAGTTGAGGCTCTAGTCTCGATTTTGTAGAAGTTTAAAAGGGACATTGGATGGTCCATTGCTGATATCATTAGAATTCCTCCTGGAATTTGCACACATAAAATCCAACTTGAGCCAGATTGTGTTCCTAGAATAGAGCATCAAAGAAGACTTTATCCGCCTATGTAAGAGGTAGTTAAAAAGGAGATTATCAAATGGCTGGTATGGTTTACTCTACTGCCAATAGCAAATAGGTGAGCCCAGTTCAATGTGTGCCGAAAAAGGGTGGAATCACTGTGGTTCCAAAAGAGAAGATTGAGTTTATTCATATGAGGTTAGTCACTGGTTGGAGAGTATACATGGACTGTAGTAAGCTGAACGCATGGACTGAAAAGGATCACTTTCCAATGACTTTCATGGATCAGATGTTAAATTATTTTGCTGGTTGAGGATGGAATTGTTTTCTTGATAGTTATTCGGGTTACAATCAGATTTTGATTACTCTCAAGGATGAAGAGAAGACAACTTTCACTCATCCATATGGGACTTTCGCATTTAAGAGAATGTCTTTTGGATTGTGCAATGCACCAACAATCTTTCAGCATTACATAATGTCCATCTTTTTTGACATGGTGGAGGACACTATTAGGGGGTTTATGGATGACTTCTCAGTTGTTGGTGATTCGTTCGAAGATTGCTTGCCCATCTAGATAGTGTCTTGAGGAGATATGAAGATTGCAACTTGGTGCTGAATTGGGAAAAGTGCCACTTCATGGTCAAAGAAGGAATAATGATTGGTCATAATATTTTGAAGAAAGGGATTGAGGTCGAAAAGGCCAAGATTGAGGTGATTGAAAAATTGTCTCCACCAATTTCTATGACAGGTATTCAGAGCTTTTAGGGGCATTCTGGGTTTTATCATAAATTCATCAAGAATTTCTCTAAAATTGCAAATCCTTTATGTAAGTTGTTGGAGAAAGAGGTGAAGTTCATTTTTGATGATGAATTCCTTAAAGTATTTAAGTGTCTAAAAGAGAAGTTGACTTCAGGTCCTATTATTATGTCACCTAATTGGTCCATGCCATTTGAGGTTATGTGTGATGCTAGTGGTATGGCGCTAAGAGCATTCCTAAGTCAAATGTGAGAGAAGATTCTGCATCCGATCTATTATGCTAGTAAAGCACTTAATCCTGCTCAGTAAAATTATATTGTGACTAAAGAAGAGTTGCTTGTTGTGGTCTTTGCTTTTGAGAAATTTTGATCTTATTTGATTGGCACAAAAGTAATTGTGCATGCTAACCACATAGCTCTTAGGTACCTTATGTCAAAGAAGGATGTAAAGCCAAGGTTGATTTATTGGGTACTTCTATTGTAGGAATTTGACTTTGGGGTCAAGGATCGAAAGGGGACTGAAAATCAAGTGGTTGACCACTTATCACGGCTTGAAGAAGAGGCAATGCTGAAATTGAAGGATGAGCTTAAGATAGATGGTACTTTTCCAGAAAAATAGGTATTGGTTGCATCCCAAGATTTGATTCCATGGTTTGCAGATTTTGCTAATTATTTGGTAAGTAATGTGGTCCCAGAGGATCTATTATTTCAGCAGCGAAAGAAGTTTATGCATGATGTATGGAAATTCATCTGGGAAGAGCCATACTTGTTCCGAACTTGTGCAGGTGGACTGATTCATAGATGTGTTCCTGAGATAGAGGGGATGAGTATTTTAAAGGCATGTCATTCTTCATCAATTGGGGGTCATCATAGTGGTGCGTGGACTGCTCATAAGATCCTGAAATGTGGGTACTACCAGCTCACCATTCATAGAGACCCATATGACTAAGCAAGGGCATATGATCAATGTCAAATACAAGGAAACATCTCGAGCAAGCAAGAGCTCACAATGCCCACAATACTAGAGATTGAGCTATTTGATGTATGAGGAATTGATTTCATGGGCCCCTTTGTAATCTCATATGGTATAAAGTATATCTTGGTTGCGGTGGATTTTGTTTCAAAGTGGGTGGAGGCAGTCGCGCTTCCAAACAATGAAGGGAGAGTGTGATCGAGATGGGTTTCCTTACGGGTGTGTCCACTTGTTTTCCTATTCAAGTTCAATTTTTGAGAAAGAACATATTTTCTAGATTTGGTACTCTAAGGGCAATCATTAGTGGTGGAGGCTCACATTTTTGCAATCATCTATTCAGAGCCCTGCTTGAAAAATATGTTATGAACTATAGGGTGGCAACATCCTACCATTCTCAGACAAACGGGCAAGTTGAGTTCTCCAATCGTGAGATCAAGTCTATTTTGGGGAAGACTGTGAATGCCAATAAAATGAACTGAGCTATAAAGTTGGATGATGCATTATGGGCTTATCGAACAACATTCAGGACCCCTATTGGAGCTTCTCCATATCAGTTTGTGTATGGGAAGGCTTTCCACTTACCTGTTGAACTTGAGCATAAGACATTGTGGGCATTGAAAAGGTTAAATCTAGAGTGGAATGATGTGGAAAAGCTGAGACGTGAAAAGCTGAAGGAAATGGATGAATTTTGTCTTAGAGCATATGAAAGTTCAACATTGTACAAATAAAAAATGAAGGCATACCATGACCAAAAGATAGAAAAGAGAGAGTTCGCTGCACGTGATAGGGTTCTACTATTCAAGTCCAAGCTTTGCTTGTTTCCTGGCAAGTTGAAGTCAAAATGGAGGGGAACGTATCGAGTGGTGATGGTGTTTCCATATGGTGCAATTGAGCTTGAGAACTACAAGGGCCAGGAGTTTAAAGTAAATGGCCAAAGGGTGAAAGATTATCTTGATGATGTTAATGAGGTAAAGGGGGGATATGTGATGTAGATATTGATGGAGCCTGAGTAATCAGGCACACTCGAGTCGTATCGCAACGTTAAATCAAGCGTTGTATGGGAGGAAATCCATGGGTTAGTTTGGTGAAGTCTGAGTAGCCAAGCTAGCCACATCGTGCCGTGACGTTAAATCAAGGGTTGTTTGGGAGGCAACCCAAGGATTTTGTACTTGTTTTATTTTAGTTTATAGTTTAACGTGGGTTGAAATATGTAGGGCATCAAAGAATTAAAACACGGAACTAAAAAAATTTTCTAGTATTTAGGCCCAACAGACCACCCAATGAGTCGTAGGGTCATCAAATGACTTGTAGGGTGGCTCGTAACCAAAAGAGGAGCTCGGGTGAAAATCACTAGTGTCCCAACGACTCTCAGAATGAGTCATAGTCTTAGGTTATGACTTGTTGCGTTGAGTCGTAGGGACTGGTGACACCAACCCAGGTAAGTTCTCTAAATCCAGCACTATGAAGGAAGCCAACGACTCATAACTAGTGGCAAGGAGTCGTAGGGTCGAGTCATTTCCACTGAACGAATACTGGTCCCAATTTTAAAATTGTGCGAACTGAACCGACCAAAATGCGATTTAAAACCTAAAATGTAACTAATTTGATTCTCTTTCCTTTTTAAACAAGCGAAAATCCCTCTATCTTCCATAATCTTCCCTCCCACAATTAATTACCCACTAATTGAGCACTAATCACCCAACAATATCAAAGAATCAGACTCTTGCTACTCACTTGCACACAAACTCAAAAAATGCAAGTGATTGTCTTCGACTGCTTTCAACACTTAAGCCACATTACAAGCATCCGAGTAAGTTAATGTTTAATCATGCTTTGCTTAGATAGTTGGTAGTGCATCATGTGGGTATATTAAACCCTAGATTTAAAAGCTTGAGAAGTTGAATAAAAAAAAGACTTAAAATTTAGATCACTTATTTTTGTTTTGAAACAAAGTAGCAAGGCTTATTGTGTTAGTGGTTTTGTGCATAATCATATGTTTTTTAAAACCCAGGGTGAAGTCTGAGTAACCCCGGTGTTGTTGGTCTATAGGTTTACATGAGGAGTGGTTTCTTTACCACTCCGATGATCGAAATAGTAGTCTGAATAATAAATGCAAGTTGGGAAAATTATGTGTGAATATTCATATACAGAGACTACTAATTTACAGTCCCTACTACTCTCACAATGACTCGTACTCTAAGGCAATTAGTCATCGTGTCATGTGAGTCGTAGTGACTGGCACTGTGGTTTAAAAGTATAAAGTCCCTGAAATATGATGAAAGCTCTCAGAACGAGTCACCCAACAACTCGTAAGCCATCAAACAAGTCATAGGGTGCACCCATACTAAGAACGCTGCATTGCACCTTGCAGGAACTGACCCAATGAGTCATACTGTGACCCAACGACTCGTAAGATAGAGTCGTTGGGACAACAGTGAATTTTGACAAATGGAGACTCGACCCTACGAGTCACCTTACGAGTCATAGCCCAAGGCAACGACTCGTTACCAAAGAATGATAGTTTGATTCTCAAATGGGAACCATGACTGATTAACGAAGTAGTGTTCAAAGTACGACGTGATTCTCAAAGGGTGTTGGTGCATGTATTGTTATTCTCTTCGATTTGATTTCTCCATAATGGATGCATACGTTAGAACTCGCCTTTTCCTTACTCTGAACGAAAATAGGTGTAGTGGATGGGAAAAGAGAATTAACAATGAGACGTTGAGCTATCAACCTCCACTTAATAGCTTGAGCCGGTAAACGGGATAGCTAATCTGGGATCCATGATAGGGGTTAGTAGTGCAAAACTCATGAGACGATAATATGTGATTGACGATAGTCATCTAATATTGGCGTAAAGTCAGTTAGATGAACATAACCTATCGATTCTGCATGCCAAGCACTGGGAGAGATCACTAGTACGGAGAACTTACGGAGTTATGAAGTTATGGGGAACAAAGTCCTAGTGCTTTTCTCATATTGATTACAAACCAACTAAAATCACCAATCGTTACTATTGGAAGTCTGAATTACAAACCCCCCCCCCTTTACAGGGAATTACTTATTGACTGTTTAGATAGACAAATTGATAGAGATTTTGGCCTATTCCTCGTGGGATTGATCCCAATCTAGTTGGGTTCTATATTTGATCAGCGACCGCTTTATACTTTTATCGGAGGTGTAATTTGGGCGATATCACTTATCATTATTTAGTTAATGTATAATCAATGTATAAATTGATTATACTTTTATTATACATTATATAAAATTATATTTTACTTCAATTATACACGATGAATTTACTGCATAATTAGCATATATATTTTTCATCTCTCTTCTTTGGATAGATTAGTCTTAGGTTTTTTTTTTTGTGTGTGTGTGTGGTTGAGAATCGGTTATTGCAGAAGAGAAGTTTTTTTTTCCCACCAACAACATTACTTTATTATAGCAAAAATGATTTTAAAAAGTTAAAAAATGCAAAAGCATCTTTGACAATTTAACTAGGAAAACAGAAAACCCAAATTGACTTATCTAACAGTATAATAGAAAATTTGGCTAGATTGGGTGCTACCATATTCCAAGATCTAGGAATATGTGTAATTTGAACCTCATCAAACAAACTCATAAGCGTCCAGATATGTTCACAAGTGTTTTTTATCTCCCATAAAACTACACTCTTCTTTAGAATCATATCCACTACATTCTTTGCGTCTGATAAGAGTTTCACCTTTGCCCATCTATTTTCTTGAGTGTTTTCCAATGCAATCCTAATTGCTAGCGCTTCTGCAATGATGGCCTTCCCAACAAATTGGATTGGGTACCAAGGGCTTGAAGCAAATTTTCAAAGCTATCCATAGTTGTCGTTCCAATGCTTGCCATATTCTTCTCCTTTTGTAAGCTAGCATCTGCAAACATAATCACACCATCTTGTGCTACAATAATTGTTTTATTAGTAGTATGATCAGGTACCAATGTAGGAGAAGAAATAATAAGCGAATTACTTCCATATTCTTGAAAGTCAAATAGTGCCTTGTTAACAATATTACTAGGTTCAAAGATATAACCATTAAAGTTCCTAGAGTTTCTTGCCTTCCAAATTTGCCACATTATAGAGACATTTAATTTAGTAAGCTCAATTGAATCAAGAAATTAATTAGTATTATCAAAGATCTCTTTCCACCATCTAGAAAAATCCGTAGTATTCTCGATGTTAGGCCAATTTATAGGGTAGATTTTCTATAACATCTGAGCCTTAGGACATCTTAACAATATATGTTCAGTAGTTTCACTTTCTATACCACAAATCATACACACATCACAATAGTGTTTTAACCTTTTTGAGATAACATCATTAACAGACAACATATTCAAGATACATATGCGAATAAAGTGTTTATATTTGATAGAAGTAGTGCAGCCAATAGTGAAAAACCTCAATCAAACTACCAATTCTTTCCTAAGAAGTTCTAAGATTTTTTATGGTCTATAAATATTGCAAAAGAGAAGTCAATGGCTGGAAATTTCGTTGCATCAGGGATTTTAAAAACTGAATGTTTTTGGGTTTTTTTGTTGGGAGATTTAGAAACCATATTTTGAAGTTGAAAAGTTATAAGACAATTTTTAATTAATAAAAATTTACGGTCAGTCACAATAAAAGAGATAACATGGCTGGCCTTTTTTTTTTTTTAGAGCTATAAAAAGTTATATGCAATTTTAGGTTTGGCTATATGTGTTTTTATCCCCTACTTAATACTAGCATCAGTGACACTCGAACCGACCCTTTGAAAAGTAACACCATGTGTATAACTTCAAGGAACTAAGTTATATTCATAGAATATTCACATAAATGTTAAATTTACTACAACTACTATCCAAATTTTATTTCTTTCCTTTTTATATTGTTGTTTAAAAAATAAAGAAAGGTTGGTTGTATAGTCATCATGAAGGCAACAGGCGCAAGAAATTATGTCTAGCAATGGAGCGGGGCGGAGGCGGGATAGGTGGATTTAAGGCTATGCGAGGCGGGGCGGGGCGGGTCAGTCTCTTAGTGGGTGTAGGGCGGGGCGGGGCGGATCGAAGCCTTACTTTTTCAAAATAATGCGGGTGCGGGGCGGGTGCGGGCCTCCTCCCTTTTTGTGTTATACTGCTTCTTCTTTGGCAAACATCTCAAATAACAGTCTCTGTTACTGAGAAGATTCTTGTTCCTTATTCGTTTGCTGTGTAGTCTTACATAAAACTCATAATTTTATATCATAAACAGTTCATTTGTGTATTATTCTAGATCACTAGAGTTAACATTATCATCTAATTTGTTTCTACATTATTAAACATTCTATTGATATGGACTTTAATTTTTTGAATAGATTTTAGAAGAATAATCCACAGTTTGAAGTTGTGATTTAGCCAAATCATTAAGATGGGTGTTAGCAAACTAATTACTATTTCTCAATTAAACATGTGATGATTAGTGCCAGAGATAAAAAAATGATTAGTAGTAATAAGATGGAAATAATTTATTTAAGAAAGTTAACTATCAATATTAAATAAAAATACAATATCAAAATATATAAGAATCTCCTCTTTTGAATCCTAATCAATACTATATAATAATAAAGGAGAACATAAGTCCATTGATGTGGCATGCCTCTAAAGCCAGCATTAGGATTTATCTTTTTTTCTGACTTTTTTTTTTTTTAGCTTTTTTTCCTTTTTTTCTGGTTTTTTAGGCTTTTTTTCATTTAATTCTTTCAGTTACAATATAATTCTCCATTAATTAAATTATAGAATTTAAAAGGTTTTCGTTTTCATTACAACATAATTTTTCATTAATTAATAGAATTTGAAAGGTTTCTACAACATTAAAATTTAAACACAACTATATAAACAAACATACAATATACATTCACCATCTCACTTTTTCATGAATCAAATATGAATTTTGTGTAATATGAATTTGTAGAAGTAGAACAGAATGAGACTTCCGATAAGCGATTTAAATTTCAATGATATCCAAGGGTGAAAAAGAAGGACGTGCACAAGAAGCAAGAGCACGAAGAAGCAGAAGAAGAAACAAGAAGAAGAAAGAAACGAGAAGAAGAAACAAGAAGAAGCAGAAGCAGAGGAAGAAACAAGAACAAGAAAGAAGAAGAAACATGGAACATAGAAGAAGAAGCACAAATAAGTATTGACCTAAATTTACTATTAATATGTTGAGTATTTTACTTTTTGGTGGACTATTATTTAGGAGGATTTTATTCACTTTTAGGACAGTTCCACAAACTTAAGAATTGTATTAGTTGTGGTCACTTTTTTGTTAATTTTTAAGGAAGATGTCAACTAAAAATTTACTTATTTTGTTCCATATTTGCTAATTTTTAAGAAAGATTTCAAATAAAAAAAAAGAATGGAATGAATAAAAAATAAAAAGAGATGTGGAAGATTTGAATTTGATTGAATCATTTTTTTTTAAAATTTCATGTTCATTTTTAGTTCATTTCATATTAATATCTACATCAATATATTATTATTATTATTATTATTATTATTATTATTATTATTATAGTAATAGTAATAGTAATAGTAATAATAATAGTAATAGTAATAATAATAATAATATTAATAATAATAATAATTAAAAAAAAAAGTTGGAAAAAGAAGAGGTAAGTGGCCGGCACCTCCTATGACCAACATTAACATATATATTTATCTTTTTTGTCAATTTTTGGATGTTTTATCTCATTTTTTCTGATTAAAAAATAAATAAATTCTTAAGGAAAAACTAAATTCAATGCAAACATCACAAACTTTGACCAATATTTTAACATTTTTTATTATTTAGAGTTGAACGACACAAACTTTGGCCAATATTTTAAGATGTATTTCTTAATCAAATTGAAAATATTTTTTTTTGTAATTTATAGTACTTTTCATATAGTTTTTAAATATCTAAATTTTAATTTTAAAAAATAAATCTAATCTAATTTAGCTTTAAAACTTTATCAAATTGACTCACGTAAAATAAAGGAAGCATATAAAAAGGAATGGAGGGTCATATAGTTTTTAAATATCTAAATTTTAATTTTAAAAAATAAATTAATCTAATCTAATTTAGCTTTGAAACTTTGTCAAATTAACTCACGAAAAACGAAAAAAGCATATAAAAAGGAATGGAGGGTAACATTAATAGTAATTTATACAATTAATTACTTTTCCTAATACCTTTTTTAATCCTTCTATTACGTTAATGTACTACCACTTTTTTCTCCCCTTAATTAATTTAATCATTATTCTATTTATAAGATTCCTTAAATTTCTCTCTTTTCTTTCTTTGGACATATCAAGTTCTCATTTACTTTAATTTTTCCTCTTTTTTTTTTCAGTTTTCCATTTAAATAATAATTATTACAATTAATTAATACACTTAATGTACTCATTCAATTATACTTATTTTAATGTAAATTAATTTTCAAAATATTATAGCATATATTCTGTTGACTATATGTTTCAATGAGAAGTGAGGTTTTTTTCTTTTTTTTCTGTTTTGAACTTTTGAGATTTGTAAAGTAAACTTTGGTGAGACTTTAATGCTTTTATAATTATTGGTGTTATAAATAAGGTAAGAAGGTGAAGAGTTTTCTTCTTTTAATCACCATGAAATAGTAATTGAGATATTTAAATATTGATTAATACACTGTTGGAATGAAGTTGGAGGTATTAACGTTATATCTGATGTTTCGGCTTCATTTTCAAGTGAGTAAAGAAGGAAATTACATTTATTAAGGTTGTAAAAAATTTTCACTTTTAATGTAGTTTTGCCAATTCTAATAGGACATTTAGAGTCGGTTTGGATTGACTTATTTGTACTTTTAAATTAAAAATAATTTTTAAGTACTTTTGGAGTGTTTGAGTAAATTTAAAAAATGCTTATAAGCACTTATAAGTTAGAATTTTAATTTATTACTTTTTTCTTATAAGTCAAAAGTTAAAAGCCAATCCAAACGAGCACTTTTCTTAGTAATAATTTATAGTAGGAATCAAAAAGAAATTTCTAATTAATAAAGATTAATTTCTTTTATATGTTATTAATTATTTATTATATTTATATTTCTTACCGGCGTGCGAAGCGCAAATAATTTCTCTAGTTATAACTAATCCACGAAAATATTGCTAACTGATAGCTTGATAATAGTTATTAATCTACTGTTAAATTATTCTAAATATAAGAATGGTAATTTGTAAAACTTTGAAATATTTCTATATCTATGAATAATTAAGTGATGAAAAAAACATAAATGAGGCGGGGCGGATTTATGTGGGGCGAGTTAAAAATTTTGCGGGTTCGACTAAACACGCCCCGGCCCGCCCATTGTCATCCCTAAATTTATGTCCAAGTAGGAAAGCACAACAAGACAGAGAATAACAGTTCGGGCACCTTCCTACAGTAAAGGAGTCATTGGCCATTGCTTCAAGGAGTAGCTTATCGTTTGCTTTCCCTATTTTATCACTCCAAAAATCTTCTTTTCACGTAAACATTCTTCTTCTCTACAGTCCTCCAATTCACATTTTGTCCTCTATTATTCTCTTTCTGTGTACGGTTTTAAAATCAAGTTTCCATTTTTTCCTTCTACTTTGATCTCTCTTTCACTCTAACTAGCTATGGATGAATCTTACTTGACTACATTCCTTTCTTGCTTTTTATGGGTTTTGATTGATTCTTTTTATTGTCTGATGATGTTCTTCACAAAGGCATATTATGTACTCCCTTCGTATCAATTTTTATGGCACATTTTGGATTTCAATAGTCAAACAGTTTAACTTTGATCGTGAACTTGGACATGAAATCTTCAAATTTTTTGAAATAAAATTTATACATTTGGAAACTATGTAAAAACTAACATGAGCCACGATGATTGACAGTTCAAAATATTTAAAAGATATATAAAAAATTATCATCAAAAGATAGTCTTGTTTGAATTACGAAATCCAAAAAGTCACATGAATCGGGATGGAGGGAGTATAGTTTTTTTTTTTTTTTTTTTTTTTAACTTCATACATGTAGAATCGGGTTTTTATACCAGGCGTTTTTCCAAATTAGTCTATGGACTATGATCATTATATCTGTTGACTTTTTTTTCATAGAGTTCAAGGTATATTAGGAATCATGATGGTAGTATTATAAGTTGTCTATTTTGTGCTTAGAGTATAGTTTAGTTTTTCTCATAATCATGCCAAATACAATTGGGTTGGTTTTAGATCCAATCTGGTTTGTAAGTTAAGGGGGAAAAAGAGGATGATCTGTTTTCGCTTTCAGGGTATCTCAAGCATATAGAGGTGACCTGGCCACTTAAGCATATTGGACACTGGAATGATAATTACAATTTTATCTATTTTGTGCTGAGAACAGTTTTGTTTTTATTTGATTCAGCAAAGTTGTGTTCCTTTTAGCTGGTCTATTTAGAGTAGGAGAAATTTGACACAGATAATATGTGTCTAGTCTAGTCTTAGTTTCCTTACCAACAATGTGTACTGAAGTCAACTTAAGTGGAAATTTGTGGTTTATTTGAGAGCCTGAGTTAGGCCAATCTAAAACGAAATTAACTATTGTCTGAGTTGCTTTGCTCATTTTGTTTGGCTGAAATTCCAAAGGCATGATATTGATTGTGAATCATGAGAAAACACTTTAATTATTTGGATCTTATTGTCTTGTGCAATATAAAGTTCTCTGTTTTTGAATGTGTTATTCGTGATAAATAGTTCTGAGATCATATTCCTGTTTCATTAAAGGAAGTCTACAGATAGGCATATGCTTCATTTGTGTATTTTGTTTGTTGGGACAAAAGGACTTTGTTTGTTGAGTATAGAAAAATGAACAACCTTCTGTTCTCCCAGTTGTCATTCTTCAAATTATATTAGTATGTCTATTGTGCTTCAATTTATTATTTCCTTGATCTAGACTGACTTCTTGTTTTCTCCTGGCAGCATGGATTTGAGGCTCTGCCTGACTCTTTTCATACTTGGGTCTAGCTGGTGCTGTACTGCTAGAGAATTAGCTGCCGGTAACCCCCTTGTTAGTGAAACTGAAGATGTTTCTGGTACTTTCTCTTGTCATTTAATAATGGCTATATTGGTGTTGTTATGGTTGTAAAGTATCCGTTTATGAAGTCATGGGACAGTTGCTGTAGTGTGGTAATTGAGAAACAAAATGAGTAAATCCTATAAACCTTATTTACAGCCTTACAAAATTTGGTGTCTCCTATAGTTGGCGTCTGGTTTCCCTTTTCATTATCAAGAACCTCCTTGATTGTCCACTACATCACTAGTCCCTTATTTGAAGTTTGTGATTTTCTGCTAGACCTCTGCTTGTAGTTTATATATTTACTCCCTCTATCTTATTTCTTATGATGGAATTTGATTGGCTGGAGAGTTTAGGATTTTGATTTGATTTATTGTTAGTCGTGGAAGAAAATACTTGGACAATAATATGATTGATGAAACAAAGCATCACAAACTATAAATTCACATAGTTAATTGAATGATTCATGACATTTTTTGAAGTACATCAAACATTCTGTAATGTCTCAAAAAAAAATAATCTTTTATCCTGTCTTGTGTACTACAACTTCAACTTTTCTCTAATCAAAATTTCTTTTTCCGTCTTCACTAAATGAACCATAACTTCCATCTCCTTCAAGTCTTCTATCTTTTCAAATCCTTTTCAAATGAACAAATTTTATATCATTTTTCCTTTCAACTTGGATTGGGCTAAGGATCAAACAATAGCTAAGATGTTCATGTCAATAGTTGATTGGAACGTAACATCTTACCTTTACAAGTGTGTTAATGTGAATTATATTAGGTTATGCTCAATCAATTTATTGGCATAGATAAGGCCTCATAGAATTCTTTATATTCTTATATTCTAAAGATAAAAATTGAAGGTCAAATGGTTCTAACTTCTAAGCATTTTCTGCAACTTTTGTTAGTATTTTATCTACTTGGTTAAGGATTCCTAGTTTTTAAAACTAGAAAGCTTTGCATCTTTTTATTGTTTATTATAATATATCCATTTATTGGACTTCATTAATTAATACACAAGTGGTTTTCCCCATGCGATGCATCTTTTTTTTAATGTCAATCCTACTTGCTAGCGTAATGTACTCTTTTACCTAAATGGTTTGTAGCAGATGATTTAAACTGGTTGATATATTTGTAATTTTTTATAGCTTTATTATTGTGTTAGTCAGACGCTAACGTTAAAAAAAATGTTTATCTTGGCTTTATTGTACCAGTATTGCAGATAAATAACCTAGAAGAACCGAGACAAGTTCAACCGCTGGAAGAAGTCAATGGAGATGAACAGTTGTGCACATTGTGTGAAGAATATACTACCAAAGCACTTAATTACATGGCTAATAACAAGACTCAAACAGAGATCATTGACCTTCTTCACAAATCCTGTTTGAAGATGCGATTTTACAAGCAAGAGGTACTTATAATCTACCTTGACGTTGTTTATTTATAGACCAATTGTTTCACCTTAATGATGATTTCAACTTCATACAAAAGGGCTGAGTCAATTCAGGTATGTTATTGCTTATTGAACTGCAGATGTATAGTCAGAAATAATAAACTTCCTTTCTATGTGTTTATATATTATTTTGGTGGTCCGTTGGGGTTGTCAGGTTTCATTATGGATTGTGTATTCTGAGACTTTAAATGGCTTCATACCTAGACTGTGAGTTAATCTCTTTCATCTTTTGGTCGCAGTGTGCCATACTCGTGGATTATTATGCTCCTCTCTTCTTCTTAGAGATCAACAAAATAGGACCTGAAGACTTTTGCGAAGAGTTTGGCTTTTGTGGACTAGGGGTTACCATTTCTCAGGTGCTTTCTGGAAAGAGCTGCAATTTATGCCACCAAGTAGTTACAGAGGCTGAATCGAAATTGAAAGATCCTGACACCCAGGTACATTATGTTTTACTTTATATATGTAATATAGATATATTAATAAAGTTAAAAATTATTAGCTGAACTCTAAGTGTACAAGAGATGAACATCTTTTTGGAGTTATGGTCCACTTACTTTTAGTTTAGAAGCCTGCTGTATTTTAAAGATGGTTATCTGCTACTAAAGACTGCTTTAGGACTTGTGATATTGGTTCTGCATGGCAGTAATTATATTATGAGCTGATGCAGAATATCATAAGAATACCTAAATTTCCACTTTTATGCATTAATGTTAGGATGAGGTTCTCCCTAAAAAAGAAGGTTTTAAAGTACTCCCCAAGTGAGTTACTTGTATGAATATCCTAAGAGTAGTTAGCTTCCCACCATCTATGTGCTAAGATATGGTCGAAAACTATGTTGCTCGGACTCTTCAAAAATGTCATTGGGTGTGTTTCGGATCCTTCAAAAATAGTGCATTTTTGAAGGATCCAACACGGGTGCGGTAGCATTTTTGGAGAGTCTGAGCAACTTAGGTCTAAAAGAAATTCTTAAAAATAAAAAGAAGAGGAAGCTAAATGCATGTTGCCTGGACCAACCAAATGCATAGGAAAGTTATTTCACATTGGAATATCTTGCAGATAATGTTCATTAGTATCTCTGTTCAACACCTTTACTTTATCTTTGCTAAACTTTTGCATATATGAAATGATAACTTAATGTAGGATTTCGTTGCAGCTGCTATTTCTCGTACATGATATCATGAAATATCTATTAAGGAATGGTTAATTTGTTGTCGTGTCTTTCTGGTTGCAAAGATATCAGTATAGTACCTGAAAATTATATTGTATATACATGTGTATGTAATTGGAGGCGTGAAATTGGAATATGTTTTGCTTAAACACATTTTCTTTTCGACTTCCTTTCAGTTAGAGATACTGGAGCTACTCTTGAAGGCATGTGGAGTTATCAAACCTTATGCTAAAAAGGTTAGAAACATTTGAAGTTTAATTGTTTGATAATAGTTTCCAGATTTCCATCACAACAATTTTTGGAATTCCAGTTGATGTGAATAATGTCGTACTTAATGTTGTTTTGAACATTTTAAAGTCTATGAAATGATTTTGCAAGCCCTGCAGTTGCAGATGAACTTTGTCCTCTTCATCGGGAATTTTACTAAATAGACCTATAAATAATGTGTGCAACAACCAAAAAACCACTATACCAAGAAATAAAATGACAATTCTCTGAAAGTTGCAGTTCTTGGTTCACTGATCTTGCACTTCGTTGACCTGTCCTAGCGGGGGAGGGGTTGACCCCAAACTCGATAAGTTTTTTGAAGTTTTGAGCTTCAGTTGTTAAAAAATAGGTGTTCTTGAGTGTCGAACCCTTAAAATTCATCTAAGTTGCACGGACTCTTCACTTTTGATGCCGCACCCATGTCAGATTCTCTAAAAATACACTAGTTTTAGCGAATCCGACACGTACCCATTGACATTTTTGAAGAGTCCGAGCAACATAGAAATTCATCAGTTGAAAATTCTTAGAATCATGTTTGAATGCTTGATAATAAGCTCTGGAAATTGAATATATAGATGAATGAGCATTATACTAGTCCTACATTATTTGGAGAACTGTCAATTTCTGTCCCTGATTATGAATATGTGTAGGACATATAAAACACCCCTGTTTGATATTTATGCTGATGTTTTTACCGTCTCACACTCACCTTTTTGTCCGCACGTGGTTGTGTTTTGGCAGTGCAAGAAACTGGTGTTTGAATTTGCGCCAGTGATTCTCATAAATACTGAACAATTTCTGGAACAAAATGACATATGTGCTATTCTTCACGCTTGCGAGCCTGCAGTAGATAAAGAGCAGGCTTCATTGCGTTCTGCGTCTTAAGGAAATCATGGTTTTCAGACTAGGTTGGGAACATATTGTTGTATGTAAGCAATTAAACACCGTCATAAAAGTTTCTGAATGTTGTGTATATAGTTTAGTAGGTTGAACTCCCAACTCATTTATTGTTATGAACACAGTTATTTATGCAAGGGTAAATATATTAGTTAATGTTAGTACTGTCTATTTTAATTTGGTGATAAACATAGGAAAATAATAGAACATAGAGATAAAATAACAATAGAAAATTACCATAAAAAAGAAACAAAATTACTAAATACACCACTTGAATATGGAGATGAATTACCTTATGATGACCCGCGATATCAAAAAATTATGACACAAATCAATAGACAAGAAAAACTACAGAAACTCAGAAAAGAATTAAATAAATTATATAGTAACTATGAACCAACCAAAATAGATGTGATCTCTTATATAGAATATAAATACATTAAAACCAATAACCATTTTCAAGTAACTAATTCACATTTTTAAGTCACTACCATTTTCAAGTAACAAATACACATTTCAAGTCTCTACACTTAATCATTTTCAAATAACTAATTCACATTTCAAATCTCTACACTTAACCATTTTCAAGTAACTAATTCACATTTCAAGACTCTACACTTAACCATTTTCAAATAACTAATTCACATTTCAAGTCTCTACGCTTAACCATTTTCAAGATCAAATTCACATTTTCTCTACACTTAACCATTTTCAAATAACTAATACATATTTCAAGGTACTACACTTAACCATTTTTAATAAACAAAAACACATTTCAAGTTACTACACTTTACCATTTTTAATTAACTAAAACACGGGTATTTCTCAGCTTTAAATTTGCTTGAACCCTTAGATGGCCTCTATTTGATTTTAAGTTTTACCAATTTAGTGCTCTCAGAGAGAACTGCTAATCCCTTACTGAATTTTTGAATAACTCATCTTATATTGGTTCCATGCATATATATATATATATATATATAGTCCGAGATTAATATGCCAGTAGAAACATAAAGAGCTTTTACAACTTATACTTGGTCAAAAATGTTAGTAAACTATGCGAAATTGAACAACAATGTCATTCGTTAATAGTTTCGTCCAAAAATGCCCCTACCATCAATATTTTGATCCAAAATATCCCTACGTTAAAACACTTTGATCCAAAAATACCCTTGTTATTACTTTTGGGTCAAAAATACTTTCTAACAAACATATTATTTCTTTTATTTTTAAGCACATTATTTTCCTAATAATATTATTTTTAAAGAACATTTTATTTTTATTTTTTTCCTCTAAAAATTCCTATAACTAATATAAAAGTGGAAAGTAATATTTTTTCTTCTTAATCTCCTTTTATCAATTAAAATAGAACTACCCCATCTACTTATTAAATTGATAATATAGGTCATATATATATATATATGATCATAGTAACTTCATCATTAATTTTCATTTTCATAATGATTTAAAAATAATTCTAATAAAATAGAAAATATTTTTATTTCCTAATCTTTTTCAAATAGAAGTAGGATAAACATTTGCTGATATATTCTTTAATTGTAAAATTAATATGAAAAAAGGGTCGGCGATAACTTCATCGACGATATTTTAAAGATATTTTGTGATTTGAAGCAATGTAATAAATTTTCGTATTTTATGCATTAAATTTTCGTATTTTATGCATTATGATTGCTCTATCTTAACTTCATAACCAAGTATTATATTAACAAAAGTTTATCCTTCAATTCAAAAAATGTTAAGAGATAAAAATATTTTCTATTTTATTAGGAAAAAGAATTGTATCGTTATCTATATAAAAATTAATGATGGACTACAACGTATCTTTCATATATATATATATATATATATATATATGAAAGTTTTGACGAGTAACAATATATTTATTAAGAAAAGATTGTGTTTAAAAGAAAAGAAATACTATATTTATTAGGAAAGGACATTTTTGACCCAAAATTAATAATGGAGATATTTTTGGACCAAAGTATTGACTGCAGGGACTTTTTTGTATCAAACTATTAACGAGAAATATTTTTGTTCAATTTCACATAGCTTAAGAGTGCTTTTCACCCTATTTCCATATTTTGTATAATAGTGGCTTGAGATGAATTTAAATGGAGAAACATGGTTGTTTAGGATTTTGAAACTGATCAGGAATAGTAGTAACTAGTTATATTTGTTCGTGTTGTATAGGGGAAAATAGGCACGGGGACATGTGTCACCTGTCGAGAATCCCACATATGGTGTGAAGTGTCGAAGGGTATTTTCAAGATTTCGACTGCCTAGAACACCCTCTTGAATAGGGAAGAATTCAGTGGGTCGTCCCCACGATAATGTGGCAGAAAGGACAATTGAAGGACAAGTTTGTCAAAGTACTCAGAGACACGGACGAGCATCTACAAGGCTGAGTGGAGCAGGGGTGTAAGCTGGCACCACCTTTAATGGACGGGACGTGCAGTTGAAGGGCATAGATTTTAGTCCTTTAGGGCTTTAGGGTCAAATTCTAATTGGCCAATGCCTAATGTTGTAACGTATAAATAGTTGCCCCTCCTCACCTGTAAACGCATTTAATCTCTCACTCTCTTGCTACTACAACAGTTTTACTTGGTCTCAAGCTTTTTCTTATTCTTTACTATTTACCTAGCTATTGATACTCTACCTCTGTCAATAGCTTGGATAGCTTGGATTAGATCTCGAACGCACTCATATTCGCATCGGACTAGCCTAGATTTTTTTTTCTTTACTTTGTTTATTTCGTTTATTTTATGCTAAGCTGATTTAATGTACCACCTAGTGACCAAACTACTAGTAAATTGGATGTAAAATAAGGTAGGATCATAATGTGTGCTCTTGAATCACCTACAAATTCTATTGTACCAAATCCATGGTAAAAAGTTTGGCTCCCACTGTGGGGCCAGAGCAATTCTGTGGATTTAACTTTGTTTTTCATTGCTAGCTGGTTGTGTTTTTATTTTGTAGGAAATAGGGTATGGCAGAAACCTCAAGTATTTTCCCTCCCTAGAGGATATGTTTGTAGATTTGACGAGAGTGATTACGCTGGAAGGATAGGTCAGCGATCTCTGGAGAACCTTGACCGAGATGCAGGTTTTTGACCAATGGAAACCTAGTGTCGGCTTAGAGCACTGGGTTGCAGTCAGTTGGTTCGGCTGAAACAAAGAGATTCAGAATCACTTAAGGACTTCATTAAGAGGTTTCAGGGAGCGATTTACCAAGCACCAGAGGTCTCGGAGGAACAGAGGAAAGGGACTGATGTGAGGCCGAAAACCATGTTATTTTACTATCATTCGCCTAACATTTGTTCTCTTTTTAGTATCATCTTGAGCTCAAATGATGTGAATTACAGTTGTGTTTCATGTATTGTGTATGTAGGAGTGTCTTGAGGTATTTGGAGCTTAAACAAGAAGAAAAAGAACACCACAGAACCAAAAGGAAATAAGAAAGAATCAATGTCGCAACGCGTCTCAAAATGGCCTAGGAAGTGAGGCTCTATGCCATTTCTACAAAGCAATTAGTGGCTCGAGTTTCACACGCAATTAGTGGCTCGAGTTTCACACTATGTATGAATCATAGACTCAAGCCACTACCCCCAAATACCACCTGGTTGAAGTTTGACTTGTTCCTTGAGCCACTACCTCGCTTTTTTGGCAGTGGCGCAAGCAGGGACTTCTCCTAACCCTATTTGGATTGATTTTTGAAGTCCCAAGGGTTCCTAATTTTTATAAGTAACCCCCTCCATACGTTTTTATTACACACATCTGATTTGGGGAAGTCAAAGGCTAGGGAAAAGCTCAAGAACAAGGTCTAGTGTTATTTTCTTATTTTTTTAATTTTTTTTCTTGTAAACTCATGAAATCTCTTCTTCCAAAGAGATTCGTGAGTAGATAAACCTTTTAACTTTGAGGGTTGTGGTTGAACATGAGAGTTGAAGCTTGAATATTATATTATCTATTTCAATTTCCATCTATTGAGTTGCTTATTTCATCTTGATTATAATTATTCATTTGCTTGATCACCTTACGAATATTATCTAGGGCTTGCTTTTTTGGACTTGAAAAAGAGAACAAGTGTAAAATGAGGAAATAAGGTTAGTTTGTGAACCTTATAGGGAAAGGAAATTGATTTGTCACTGAGGATAGAAATATACCTTGTGACCTAGCTTAGTTGATACATAATACATCTTAATTCACATCACTATTTATCGACGACCATTGAAATATAGGTGAAAAACCAAAATGCCCCAAATGATGCTAAGGATAGGGGTGTAGTCCAGCCCCCTTTTGCATCACTTGTTTCGGTGTTAAATTTTGTGAGGTCAAATCATCAAAATGTCTCTAGAGATATTGTGAAGCTGAATATCATCGGAAATATCGAGCTTAAAGAGGGCACAGTGTGAGTAGTGTAGAACACTTGTCAATATGAGGGTAAACCCAATGAAGATCAAGACAGGCACCTGCAAGATTTTACTGAGTTGAGTTATGACTTCCACTACCAAAATATTTTAGATGAATACGTGAAGTTGACACTGTTCCCCTTCTCACTGATTGGGGAAGCCAAGCAATGGTTGCAGAATAAACGGGAAGGATCTATCACGTCTTGGGCTGCTTTATTTGAAAGGTTTCTCAATAGCTTCTTCTCATCTAGAAGAACAAAAGAGCTCAAAGGTAGGATTTCCTGGTTTGTTTAGAAAGATGCTCAATCCCTTCCCCAAACTGGGGAGAGATACAAGGGATACTTGAGAGATTTCCCACTCCATTATCATCCTAAGTAGATTATCGGGGCATAATTCTACTGATGGATTGAGGCTAGACTCTAAGTATTTATTAGATGCTACAATTCAAGGAAATTTTTTATCCAAGAGCTATGATAAAATAGAGGCGCTGCTCAATCTTATTTCTGTAGGTCACATAGACTATTTAGAGAATAGGAGAGTGTTCACTTCTATGAAAAAATGCAGGGTAAAATAGAGCTGGATGATGTTTCAGCCATCTGAGCTAATTTGGGGTAGATGTGTGCCTTAATAAAACAGAGTTTACAAGCTCTAAGTGCAGGTCAAGTGCAAAAAGAACAACAGGTTGAAACGCCTGCATTGTTTTGTGAAAGGTGTGGTGAGAACCTTGCTTACTTTAGATGCCCTTTACATACAAAATCAATATATTATGTGGGGCAGCAAAATTATAGAAACCACTCAAACTTCTCTTAGGGTGTAAATTAGTAGGGCCAAAGAAAATGGTATATACAACAAACTCCACAGGTGAGCAATTCTTTAGAGGATACAATGAAGCAGTTTATGGGACAACAAACTCAAATTGTGGCCGAAATGCTAAAGTCCATTCATGAACTAGAGCGCCAAGTAGGCAAGCTAGAATTATCACATCATGTAAGACCTGTATGTGTATTACCAAGTGATACAGAGAATAATCCAAAGCAGGTAGAGGCAATCACTTTGAGAAATGGGTTAGACATTCCAGATTCAGAGTCTCCAAAGAGGAAGGCAATTAATTGGGACAATTTCAAACATCCACCTACTTTCCCACAAAGGTTGAGCCCAACACCAACTCCAGAGATAGAGCCTATGCAAGAAGAAAGGAGGAAAATACAGGTTGTTGAGTAGCCTGAGATTGCAATAGAGAGACTGTAACGACCTAATCCATCATTACTAGGAAATGCCTTGGTATATGTACGAAGTACGGGGATTATTAGGATTACGTTTGTAAACTTGCATGGAGCCATGCAAGTCAAATGGAATTTAAAAGGTATTGATTGGGCTAACATAATCCCGCTATAGCGGGACTTATTCCACTATAGCGGCGTCTCTATAGCGACACCTCCCACTATAGCAACATAACACGACCAAAAATTGCACGTAAGAGGGTTTTAATTCTTGTCTCTCCAGAAGTTGAAACCAACAACGTGGGAAGGATCCAAAAACCCATAGGGTTGCCTCCCATGTCTTGGATCTATGGAGAAAGGAAAATAGGTGCGAATGGGGTGCAAACCCATGGGTTTTCGAGGAATAACGCTTTTATAATCTTAGCACAAGGCTGGAATTAGCATTCGTTCGCCCTTCCTACAGTTGGTTGGCATCCAGGTAAGCTAAGGTTAGTTGAGTAATGTAGACCCAGGTTAGAAAGCATGAACGTAACATAGATGGACGAGAGAATTCATGATTTGGCCTTCGGGCACAGTGTCTGGATGGCTAAAATGGATTAAAGTTAGGGTAACTCATGGGAAAGAGGTTGTATCATATCATATCATGTTATTCTATAGTGTATTCTATATTTTGGGGGGTTTACTGTTGTAGACTCTTAAGTGGGGTAATGGGAAGGGCGAATTATCGGTCATTAGTTTAATCCTTAAAGTAAGTGATGATACTGTGCGGGGTGTTGGTGACTTTTGAAGAATGATTCGTTGTTTTAGAAGGAGGAATGAGTTAGGTGACATGTTTTAGAGCTCTAGAAGGTAGTGTAGGTGATGGTTACGTAGTTTAATCCAATTTATATTACATGTGCATGTTAACTATTTCTTAGTATTGCTCGCTAGTTCATGTTGATTTATGTGATCACTTTTCAAATGAACTTTAGGTAAAGCTTGTGGATATTACAAGAGTTGGTTGATATCTTGTTTTGTATGTTTTGATCATATTCTATTGTGATTGTGGAATGTTTTGGTAATTGGACATTCTCACGGGTTATTGGTGGAATAAGGTTGGCATGCACTTGTGTCTGGGATTAGGTACATGGACGAAACTTGTCCCCTTCAGGTCATGACTAGAGGGTGGTTATAATACCCTTAGCGTGTATGTACAAGGTACATGTGACTTTGACTGTTCCATGAGTGAACCGGGTAATACATATATATGTGTCTTGGTATTTGGTGCTTGACTTGGTTTGAATTGACTATTAATTCCTGTTGGCTACCTTACTTGTTATATTATCTTTGTAGAGGAAAGGCATATGTGTTTAAGAAGAAATGAGGAATTCTTTATAAGCATGATAGTGAGAAGACGGTTGTAAGTTAATGGTTAAGTCCGAGTTAATGATTTGAGGTCTTGTTGATGGTTTAGTTGATAGGGTGGGTTATTTTCATGAATGCTAGGTTGATTTATTTAAGGTCTTGGCATGGGTTAGGTTCGTCTTAAATGTAGTTGCTTATTTATGTTTTGTGGTAGTCCTTGGTATAAGGCCAAACTTAGTAGGTCAGAGTGGTGGAGTCGAAGGGTAAGAGCGGTACTTCGGAGTCCATAACTAGGAGGTTAGCAGGAGGTAACTGGATCAGTTTGGAGATAGAGAAGGTAAGGCTAACAGAAGTTAACTGGATCAGTTTGGGGATAGAGGAGGTAAGGCTAAGTGATTATTAAAGGTCCATAATAGGTGATGTGGGGTTCGGTGAGGTGAATAATAGGATGTATGTTTTCTTTTGAATATTTATGTTATGTTTGTGTGATCCAATTCGGGTCGACCGATGAGGCTTACTAGTACGTGTGGTTTGTACTGATACTACTACTCTTGCTATACCCTTTTTAGGGTATAGTCTTTTGTAGAAATCATTGTTGGTTTCATGATTGTCGCAGTTAGTGATTCTTCAGCAGTTCCTATCATTCTACTCATATATGGATATGATGGTATGGTTGTGATTGTCATTGCAAGAGAATGTGAATACGAGGTATGTTTCAGATTGTGTATAAATCTTATTCCCCCGTGTATATAGTTATATATGTGAGGTATAATGTAGTGTCTTTCCTTGTAAGGTTGTTGCTATTATCTATTGTCTTAGTGGTTGCATTCCTAATGGCTAGTGGTAGTATAATAAGGACCGGGGGTTATCCAATAAGAAGATTAATGAGAACAAGAGAGAAAAGTATAAAGAATTATTATAATAAGGTAAATGCTTAAAAATTATGGGATTGATTAATCCCAAGAATATAGTTAGTTAATCATGCCCCAAGGGCAAAGTAATATTGCTTAAACAAATAAAAAATGGTATCAAAGCCCAGGTTATCGATCTCCCAGTACACGAACAAATATTGAGTAGAGTCCTATGGATTTATGTGTTGACATCCACATCAAATCTGTTAGAATCTACAATACATCTAGGAATCTATCTCACTTTTTTCTCTCCTATCGTGCCATCTTAATGTTGTCTCCCCGAGTTGATTCCAATTGGTATCTAGCAGATTCCAATTGGTATCTCAACCAATATAATTGGGATTGGTTGGTCCCAATTGGTATCTCGCTAAGGTTGAAAGGTTGGAATAGGGTATTCCAACCAATTGAGGTCAATAAAAAGAATAGGGGTTGAATTGGTATGTCGTGATATTCGTTTGATATTGTGTTAAAATATTTGTGCTTTAAATGTTTTTGATTATGGTATGATAGAATGCGACGTGTATTACTTATATGGATGGTTATTGCTTGATCATACTATTACCTAGTTGTTTGATTGTCAAAGATTTTAAGTACAAAAGATTATTAAAAGTAATATGAGATGAGTGGTTGCAATGGGATATTTGGGAATCGTAAATGTTGGGTATGATTTTGAGGTATGTCTTCATTTCTGTGATTTGAGAAATGTATTGATTTTTCATGATGTGAATTATGCCTTGATTTCTATTTGGTCCTTGAGGATACACTTGGATATCTATGTATGGTTCAATCGTTGATGATAAAAATATTGGGATCCTTGTGTGGTCTGGTTTTCGACAATGATAATCGGGATCCTTGTGTGGTTCGATTAATGATAATTATATTTGGGATCCTTGTGTGGTCCGATTAATGATAATGATACTGGAGATCCTTGTGTGGTCTGATCTTTGATGATTATATTTGAGCCTGAAGTGCTATTGGGTCATCCTTGTGTAAATAATCTAGTTAATGGGTTGGCTTGTTAATGATGCCTTAATAAGTTACTGGTTAAACTAAAATGAATTTAGTTGTCTTGCACAACCTTTGGTGACTTGAATATAGGTGAATTGTGTAGTTGATGTCACTAATACAAGGTAAATGGACTAGGTATATACAACGGGTTGCTTCTTGTAATTTGATAAAGAAAGATGGTAATAATGATTTTATTTGATATGGGTAAGTTGAACCTTAACTGTGTGATTGAAAATTATGTAGCTTATTTGGTTACATGACTGGAGTAATCGTATGAGGGTAACGACATTGATGTCCTGAAGGTATAATAACTAATTGTACAAAACCCATGGTGGCTATAAATGAATATAATGGGTTAAGTTTAAAGGATGCGAATAAAGTGATAGTTAAATAATGTTCATAGGCTTAGTGAGGAGGCAAGGCTAGTAGACTGACCTTGTAGTTGTCTGATTATGGATTGATATTGCGCAAATGCTTAGTGTATGGGAATAATTATCGGCGAATAGTATCCCTTGAATGTGGTGTAGTTAAGTTGATAAGGTGAGTGAAATGTGTTAGCTTGACTATGGTTGATGATTGTTAGTTGTAGGGTAGATTGAGGGAGTGAAGTTATTAGATGTGTTTATCCAAAGTCATATCCCTCCTATATATACATGATAATACTTGGTTGGTGTTTCTCCTTGAGTGGTTGAGGTATGTTGTAGGGTCGAATAAACTAATACGAGTTGTGGTGGAGAATAAATGCGATAATGAAATCCCATAGTGGTGTGATTCGTGGTGTGGTGAAGTTATGGCATTATTTTGGATGTTCGTATCCCCGTAAGTTCTCCTTTTATTTCAATCCCAAATTTAGGGTCCGGGTATAAAAAATTAGTTACCGACGATATCGCAAGGAGGGCGTTAAGATCAAATATAGACTAGGACTGGTCCTTCTTTGTGATCATTTGGGGATGAATGATGGGTAAATTGGTATCTGTTGTAACGACCTAATCCGTCATTTCTGAGAAATGACTCGATATGGGTATGGAGTACGGGAGTATCGGGATAACGTTCGTAAACTTGCATGGGGCCATGCAATTCAAAATTTTGGAATTTAAAAAGTATTATTGGGCTGACATCATGCCGCTATAGCGGGACTTATTCCACTTTAGAAGCGTCGCTATAGCGACACCTCCCGCTATAGCGACATGACGCTACCAGAAACCCCACTTAAGCGGGTTTTAATTCTTTTATCTCAAGAAGTTGAAACCAACGACGTGGGAGGTCTCCCAAAACCCTTAGGGTTGCCTCCCATGTTTTGGAGCTATGGAGAAAGGAAAATAGGTGCGAATGAGGTGCAAACTCATGGGTTTTCGAGGAATAAAGCGTCCGTAATCTTAGCACAAAGCTGGAATTTGCATTTGTTTGCCCTTCCTATAGCTGGTTGGCATCTAGTTAAGCTAAGGTTAATTGAGTAATGTAGAACCAGGGTTAGAAAGCATGAACGTAACGTAGATGGAAGGGAGAATTCATGATTAGGCCTTCAGGCACAGTGTCTGGATGGCTAAAATCGATTAAAGTTAGAGTAACTCATGGGAAGGTTGTTGTATCATATCGTATCATGTTATGCTGTAGTTTATTCTATAAATTGGGGGGTTTACTGTTGTAGACTAGTAATTGGGGTAATGGGAAGGGAAAATTACCGGTCATTAGTTTAATCCTTAAAGTAAGTGGTGATACTGTGTGGGGTGTTGGTGACTTCCAAAGAATCTAGGGTGGTAATCTGATTCATTGTTGTAGAAGGAGGAATGAGTTAGTTGATATGTTTTAGGGATCTAGACGGTAGTGTAGGTGATGGTTACGTAGTTTAATCCAATTTGTGTTATCTGTGCATGTTAACTATTTCTTAGTATTGCTCGTTTGTGCATGTTGATTTATGTGGTCACTTTTCAAATGAATTTTTTGGTAAAGCTTGTTGATATTACAAGCGTTGGTTGATTTCTTGATTTGTATGTTTTGATTATATTCTATTGTGATTATGGAAAGTTTTGGTAATTGGACATTCTCAAGGGTTATTGGTGGAATAAGGTTGGCAGACACTTGTGCTTGGGATTAGGTACATAGACGGAACTTGTCCCCTGCACGTCATGACTAAAGGATGGTTACAATACCCTTAGCGTGTATGTACAAGGTATAGGTGAGTTTGACTGTTCCATGAGTAGACCGGGTAATACATATGTGTGTGTATTGGTATTTGGTGCTTGAATTGATTTGACTTGACTATTAATTCCTATTGGATGCCTTACTTGTTATAATATCATTGTAGAGGAAGGGCATTTGTGTTTAAGGCGGAATGAGGACTTCTATAGAAGCATGATAGTGAGAAGACGGTTGTAAGTTATTGGTTAAGTCCGGGTGAACGACTTGAGATCTTGTTGATAGTTTAGTTGACATAGTGGGTTATTTCCATGAATGCTAGGTTGATTTATTTAAAGTTGTGGCATGGGTTAGGGTCGTCTTAGATGTAGTTACTTATTTATGATTCGTGGCAGTCCTTGGTGTAAGGTAAGACTTAGTGGGTCAGGGTGGTGGAGTCGAAGGGTAAGAGTAGTACCTCAGAGTCTATAACTAGGAGGTTAGCAGGAGGTAACTGGATCGGTTTGGGGATAGAGAAGGTAAGGCTAAGTAATTATTAGGTGTCCATAAGGGGTGATGTGGGGTTCAGTGAGGTGAATAATAAGATGTATGTTTTCTTTTGAATATTTATGTTATGTTTGTGTAATCTAATTGGGGTCGACCGATGTGGCTTACCAGTACATGTGGGTTGTACTGATACTACTCTAGCTATGCCCTTTTTCGGGTATTGTTTTTTGCAGGAATCCGTGTTGGTTTCATAATTGTCGCGGTTAGTTATTCTTCAGCAGCTCCCACTTCTCTTAGTCATGGCGGAAGTTGTGTCCAGTTATACTTTTCCGTAGAAACACTTGTACCTGTTTAGACTAGATCCTAGGGTAGTTTATACTTTCTGAATTTGTTTTGTAAAAACTATTATAATAAAGATGAGATTCTGTTTTAATAAAAGCTTTCGCTTAACTTCTTAAGGGGATGGTGAGGGGTTTTCCTATTTAGGTGGATTAGTGTAGGTTCCCTCATAATCCGAAAATTTGGGTCGTGACAGAGACCTCTACCACCATTGCCACAGAGATTCCAGAAAAGCAAAGAGGATGTCAATTTTAAGAAGTTCCTTGATATCTTCAAGCAACTTCACATCAATATACCCTTTATAGATGCTTTGAGGGATATGCCCAAATATGCCAAATACCTAAGACATGTGGTAGTTGGGAAGAGAACATATGTAGAATTTGAGATGATTGCACTCACTGGAGAGATAGTTCGAGGGTATTGAGCAGGCTTCCTAACAAGCTCAAAGGCCTTGGGAGTTTCACCCTCTCCATACAAATTGGTGAATACGAGGTTAGGCATGCATTTTGTGATCTTGGGTCAGGTATAAAGTTAATGCCCATATTTGTGTTCCAGACACTTTGTTTGGGAGAACCACGCCTCATTACCATCACTCTATAACTGGAAACCGTTCCCGTGCAGCCACAAGGAGTAATTGAGGATGTGATCATCAAGGTGGATAAGTTTTTAATTCATGTTGACTTTAATATTTTGGATTTTGAAGTAGATGAGCAAGTACCTATTATTTTGGGATATTACTTTCATACAATGGAAACAAGGAAATACAAAACTAAAACACAAGAAAGTAAAGGATAAGTAGATAGACACAAGAAAAGGAAATCGATAGCAACCAAAGGGTATATTAAATCATAAGACCTCAATAAATTAATCCCAAACAAGCACCTAACTCTTATGAAAACCTCAAGGGAAATCAATTCACCTTACAACCCTCATTTCTAAACAAACGTTACCAAAAGCTTTACCAACATCTTAACTCTCAACAACTAGATGTCTTCATTATTCATCAAAATCAACTCTAAAAGGAGCTAGCCTCCCTTATTTATAGTTTATTACAAAGCCCAAAAGTGGCTCTTAAATTAAATTATAAAAATAACCAAATTTGCAATGCCATCCACTTATGCGAACTCCTCCTGACATCAAAAAATAGTTATACAATCCGCATAAGTCACATCCTGCTCGCAAAAGTGATACCTAAAAAACTATCCAGGTGTGTGATCCTTTGCTGACATATGCGATCTATACTGGACTTATATGATCTCATCTATCTCCTTTGGCCTTTTTTCTGTCTCCGATCCAATTTATATAACATGGAATTCTTTGGATGGTATCAAGGTCTACTTGGCTCCCTATAAATGGCATGATGGTGACTTAGGTTGCATCATTCTCCCCTTATTGAAAAGGATTTGTTCTCGAATCTGCAAAACATAGAAAAGAATGAATACAAGTCCTTGCTCAATCCAAACAAGTAATCATCATAGGGTCTATGATAATACCTAAAGTAAGCATTTCATGTAAACATCACTCTAAATTTATCCCTTTTATGATATAACCATGCATCAATATGATCTAGAAAAAGTATGTACTCAAACAAAATTAGAGATACTTGGCTACTCACGGGACTTTAACAAAAGGGTAAATCAAAAGAACCATTAACCATACATCTAGGTCCTCATTGATTCTACATTTTGACAATCACATATCCCCCATAAGTCAATAAGCACATGATAACCCTCATAGATAAGTGCAATGTCATAAACAAGGTCAACCCAAGTTAAGACTCCACCTAATGCACTAGCCATCACCAAGAATGGAATTACTCCCAATACATCACCAGGGTCAAATACAAAGGTATGCCCCTCACAAGTAGTAAAACATGTTGCATTTAAGCCTAAAATGAAGTCAAGTAATAACACCAAGCAAGAATCATAAGAATAAAAAAAAGTATTACTACTATGCTCTTCATATAAAGATGTTACATGAGCCACGCATACATACCATCCTTAAAGGGAATATAAGATATGACTTTATACCAAATTGTTGCTCCATGAGGTTTCCTCCAATGAAAAATCTCCTCAAGACTCCTCCCTTTATAAAACTTCACAAATAAGTCAAGTAATAATTAAGCTCATCAAGAGAGCGAGTTTTACATTTAAGCTTATTGATCTACACCAAGCTTCAAGTAGCATTTTCCACCCTTTAGGTGAGAAGCTTTAACATAGTACACATCAAGAGAATGGTCTTTTACCTTCACATTGCTCCCTTTATTTGTAAAGCATTCTTCTTTGTTGGAAGTCTTTCCCACACACAACTTTGGTCCATCAAGTGGACTATAAACCCTCAAAAAAGACTTTCTGTCCCTGGGAAGGGTGCTAACAACTTTACCCAAATATTACTTGTCATCTTGACCAAGCTTCACTTAAAAATAACCATAATTAAAGAGGTCACTAGGGTTAAATGGGAAGAACTTCCATAAAAATGGATCAAGGAAACACCCATTTTCCCTAATGGTACTCCTATCACCATAAAACATACTTTCCACAGAAGAATAAGTATCTTCATTTGCAAATAAAGACTAAAAAAGGTGTCATGTAAATTAACTTCATCCAAGGTTTCCCCCCATGTAAAATCATAATTATACTTAAAATAATTGAAAATACCATAAAGAATTGGAACATACAAAGAAGAAGAAACAACTAGAAAACAAAAACCACCTTTCATCTCAGCATGATCCTTCACAATGAGTGTATTCTCATCTTCCAAGAAGATATTTCCATCTTTGGAAAGAATGTCTTCACACCATAGTGGGTTACTATACAGAGTGTAACCCTCAAGAAGAGCTAAATCACTATCATGATTCATACCACAAGGCACTTCACGAGGAGTAATATCATCATTATCAAACAAGACATTATACTTAAAAAGAGAATAATCAACCAACGAAGTAGAATTAAATCATGTAATTTCACTCTCAAAAAGACAAATATCATCTTTCAAAGAATTTTCATTCACATGATCTCTATGCGCAAATCAAGTAATAGGATCTCCGATAAAATATATGCTCAAAGAGTCACTCCTATTCAAAATGACCAACTTTATCAACATCATCACTTTGAGCATGATAGAATCACATCACAATATCCCTCAATTAGTGAAATAGAATCACAAGAAAGTTGACCATCACAAATATCACATGATAATGTACTATTATTCAAAACACAAGTGTCACACTAGGTGGGAAAAAATTGATCTTACAATAAGAATCAATTCGGTCATCAATAGGATTAATGTCACACCTCAAATCCCATCGGGACGTGATTGGCACCCGTAGCCGATAAAGCCCGAGAGAACCAAGCTTTGCCTATGTTCATTCATATGCATGCCATAAGAACATCACTACCATGTACGAACACATAATTCTAATGACGGGAATCATGAAACATGTGATAGTTATATACATATGTGAAACCTAGCCGTCGAGGCCATCAAGTCAAGAACAACATATACCTCTTACATTTATACACCCACATACGTCTACAAAAGCCTCTAACAGAACATTTACCCAAAACCAACTGACAGTCGGTACAAGTCCCCGCTTTATACAACATGTACAACACCAAAACAAACATCTATGACTCGGAGAAGCCCCGAACTAACTGGAACTCACCAATGATCCGCAACAACTGGCAACCTACTGTGGAGGCCTACTAGTACTTGCGCCTGCAGCAAGTAAGGTAAATGCCCCAAAGGGGGTCAGTACGAAGAATGTACTGAGTATGTAAGGCTCAAATGAAACTGTATGATATGTGAATATGCCAATAAAATCAAATTCAAATGCATAACCAATATGGATAAGTCATTATACTGAACTTTGGAAACCATGAGTATTGCTTTCTTTACTTTCTCTGTTCCTTTGATTCTATGATTATTCATCTTTGCCTGTGACCTGTGATACCCGAGCCCCGACTGAACAGTGGTTTTAACATAACATGATGTTATGTTGGGATCGGCCCGAGCTAGGCTTATGCCCCTAGAGCTTCCACCCTATGAATCAATATATATCGGGATCGGCTCGAGCTAGGTTATTACCTCTAGAGCTGCCACCCATCAATCAACTTATTAGGTTAGGCTCGAGCTAGGTTTTTACCTCTAGAGCTACCCCCTGTCAGGATCGGTCCGAGCTAGGCTTATGCCTCTAGGACTGCCCCTGATCCAACAATCTCGTGATCGGGTTGAGGTAGGCATTGTGCCCCAAAAGCTACCACCCATACTTGATCATTGACCACATATAAGCATTACTTTATTCATTACTTTGAGATTGATACAATGATAGTTATACTTTCCTTGAAGCTTTGGATCATTAACCAATGAGTGATAGACATATGAATAAACATTGTTGGAAACATAGCCTTATTGGAAACATAACACCATTGGAACCATTGGACAATAATCAATGAACAAGATACATGAATATAACCACTATTGGAACTTTGGAACATAACCTTATTGGGATTTTGGAACATTATTCATGAATATGAGACATGAGATTCACATTTGATCAATGAGTAGGGAAAACATATGATAACGACCATTGGAAACCGAAAAAAGAATATCTTAGCACATTTCGGAATAAGACAAGTGTAACGTCAATGTGAATTCTATATGCTGCAGAAAGATACGGACCAAGTAACCTTACATACTTCACTTACAAGTATGAATAAACAAGCTTATGTATGAACACAATAGTCCAGCTTCTTCTTTACGTCTTACTCTACAATACAAGTACATATCGTAGCTTACATTAGCAACTAGTTACTATACAGGCGTAGAAGACGACAATGAACTATATGACTGTCGTATAACGTCATGTCATCCCTTAAAATACAATCCAATGCATTATAATATCAACAACACCATAACATTACGCACATTGACCAAGAGATCATACATCGATAGCATTTTACACCATACTTACCCCTTACGCTTTTCTCTTTATCATTCCGTCACAATTACTCCTTCATAACAACATATGAACAACCATACATACTTAATATAGTACAAAACACCCCCATAAGACACTTTAAAGTCATTACAACGACATCACAAGTTGATAATTACATCCAAAATGGGTATAGGGGCCTTCGTGGACCAAGACGATGCGAAAACATACAAAGCCATACCTGGGGATGACCTGCGAATCCACCTGTGCCCGCAGGTGGATGAGGTGAGCCCGCAGGTGGCTGGTGGCATATGCCAGTGGCACCTCCGTTGGCATCTGTGCCCGCAGGTGCCCTCGTCTGCAGGGGCGGATGCCCGTTTTGGTCCGAAATGGTCTCTTTTGGGTTTTTTAAGGCCATGAATGGTCCATGATCATAACCAAACTTATTTTGACATATTTTCGATCATCTTGAACACCACGATCATCCATGGTCTCACAACACACATAAACAACACCCAACACGACATTTTACGGTCATTACACCACCAAAACCATAACCAATTTCACAATAACAATTCCAAACATTATTCACAAGGATAAAACAAAGTAAGACTATAATCACATACCACATGTCAATATTTACTCCTTCAAGTTCACTTCCTTCAAAACCACAAGTACATATTCAAGTTTACAAGACAAACCATTCTCCGATTTAGCAAACATGTAACATTTCACACCTTGTGAACTTCTCAATACTCCACCAACATAACCAACATAATATAAACCATATACCATTCATAAAATATATTAAACCATCATAAGAAACACTTACCAAGTCGTACAAGTTGATGATCTTGGCCACAAATAGATGAGAGCTTAGGGTTTGTGTGAGAAAAAGGCTTTGGATAATTCTAAAAAAACATGAGAGTCCAAATGGAATAAAAATTTGATTTTCTCCATTGACCAAGTAAACACACCAAGTGTTGGTATGTTGATGCCGTAAATGGTATTGTAGAGAAGGAAATGCCATTTTAAAGATAAACATGTAACTCATTGTTGTCATATGCCTTTGTAAGGTAGTTGGTGGTTAATGTTGGTTCCATAATGTACTTATGATGTAGAGTGAAATGTAAAAAAGGAGCGAAATTGTTGTGCTCACATATTGGATTGTGTACTTACATTGGGAAGATAAGGTATGTAAGGTTACTCTGTCCATATCTTTCTGCAGTACATAATGTTCATCATGACAATTCACTTGTCCTATCCCGAAATATGCTAAGGTATCTCATTCGGTTTTGATATATGTTGTTATCCACACGTTTCTTTTTCATTGACCGATTGGCATTCATATGTCTCTTATCCATGGACATAAATTCCTAAAGCTCTCATAATGTTGTTGTTCATGAGTTACCTATTTATGGACATGGGTCCAAAGTCCTCATAATAGTATGTTCCAACGGAGTCATAACATTGTGATTCTAGAATATTTATCTCAAGGAGGGTAAGATGTAAAGAGAAGCTATTTATTCTTGAAAAGCATTCTCCAATCATGTCTTGTTCCGAAGTCCAATATTATTATGAATATTTTAGTACCAATCTCATAAGAGTAGTGAAGGAGATAAAGTGCGAACTAATGTATCTATTCCTCACAAGTGAGCGTATCACTCTCTTGAGAGTAAGGAAGTGAAGTAAGGTATAGAGGTGTGTTTCCAATAGTAGCATGATCCTTAAAGTATCAATCTCTCATAAGTGGATGTGTTAATCTTTCCCAAGTAGAAGTACCAATCTCATAAGAATAATAAGAGGGGTGATGTGCAAGTTAGTATAATCATAAGTGAAGATGTCAATCTCATGAGGTAAAGGAGTGAAGTAAGATGTGTATGTAAGAGTGTGCTTCAATTAATGTCATGATCTTTAATGTTTTACTCTCATAACTATGTAAAAGGTATAAGATTTGTAGAGAAGTAATGTACGTATGGTTGCTATATGTTACATTGAGTATGGATCACAATCTAAAGGGGTAAGTTCCAAATAGAACAATCTCAATACTATGCTATGTTATATATTTATTATATCCCATCAAAGGTGGAGGCCCGGTACTATATATCCCACCAAGATGGAGGCCCAGTACTATATACTCATTTATTATATCCCATCAAAGGTGGAGGCCCGGTACTATATATATATCCCACCAAGATGGAGGCCCGGTACTATATATTCATTTATTATATCCCATCAAAGGTGGAGGCCCGGTACTATATATCCCACCAAGATGGAGGCCCGGTACTATATACATCTACATTATATCCCACTAAAGGTGGAGGCCCGGTACTACATACTTTCTTATAAGGTAATGACCCATAAGGTATTATGAATCACTAACTAGTTGAGTGAATAGTAATAAAGATAGTTGTAAAAGAGATGAGACTATATCCCTTGCATGAGTATATCAATATAGTGGTAATGAACATAGAATCAAGAAAGAGTCTCTTGGGTATAGAAGAATCTATTGGAGGCAAGTCTCTTGAGTGAAGGTAATTTTCCCTTGAAGGAGAGTAGTTATAAAAGATATTATATAAAATGATGGTTTATACACATTGACTATTCTCTCATATTTTATTCTATTGACATTATCATGTATGATGCTTTCTTATGGCCTTACATACTCAGTACTTTCTTCGTACTGACCCCTCTCGGGGGACTTACCTTACATGTTGCAGGCCCAGGTGTTAGTAGATCTCCGCAGTAGGTGACGAGATATTCGCAGAGTGTTGGTGAGCTCCAGTTGCTTCGGGGCTTCCCAAGTCACATGTGTTTATTAGGTTTTGGCATTTTGTATATATTGTATAGACATGGTCATGTATTTATTAGAGGCTTTGTAGACATATGTGGGGTATCATAAAAGTAAAAGATGTACGTTCATTTTGACGTAATGGCTCCAACGGCCAAGTTTGGTATATATTTATGGCATATGTTTCCATATTCATGTCTTCCGCATAATTACATGAGATAAAATGATATTCATATGTGAGTATGCATATGAGAGTACATGAGCAAAGATTGGTTGTCTCGGGCCTTATCGGCTCTGGGTGCCAGTCCGGCCCGAATAGAATTTGGGTCTTGACAGTCTTCTTGAATCCTCAGATGAAGGAGTTATTGTAAAAATGCGGCTGAATCTTTACTAATAGCTTAGGTAAAAGAGAAACAGTTTGCAGATTCTATGTTATTGCAGTTAAAAGAGAACGTAGAACAGAATTTGACGAAGGCATTTGATCTGACATAAGAAGGGGTACTTCAATGCCAAGGTAGAGTATGCGTTCAGATGTAGATAAGCTGTGGAAATGAATTATGACAAAGGCGCATCATTTGCGCTATTCTATTTATCCAGGTGCTACTAAAATGTATCATGATTTAAAAGAAGTGTATTTGTGGGGAAATATGAAAAAGAACATTGCAGAATTCGTCGCTCAATGCCCAAATTGTCAATAAGTAAAGGTAGAGCATCAGAAACCAGGAGGTTACATGCAATGTATCAATCTTCCAGCCTGAAAATGGGATATGATTAATATGGATTTTATCACAGGTTTGCCTCGCACACTGCGAAAATTTGATTCTATATGGGTTATAGTGGACAGGCTTACTAAGTCTGCGCACTTCCTACCAGTCAGGATCACCTATACAGCTGAAGAGTATGTGAAGTTGTATGTGAAACAGATAGTACGATTGCATGGTATTCCACTTTCCATTATATCAGATAGAGGAGCACAGTTCACAGTGCACTTTTGGAGATCTTTTCAGCAGAGTTTGGGCACACAGGTGAATTTGAGTACGGCTTTCCATCCTCAGACTGATGGGCAAGCAGAACGTACTATTCAGACACTTGAAGATATGCTACGAGCATGCACATTAGATTTTCAAGGCAGTTGGGATGACCATTTGCCTCTTATTGAATTTGCTTACAACAATAGCTATCACTCAAGTATTAAAATGGCAACTTATGAAGCTTTGTACGGAAGGAAATGTAGATCACCAATTGGATGGTTTGAAGCGGCTAAAACTGTTTTACTTGGGCTAGATCTGGTTCATCAGGCTATGAAAAAAGTTAAAGTGATTCAACAACGGTTACAAACGGCAGAGAGTCGACACAAGTCATATGCCGATGTTAGAAGAAGAGGACTTGAGTTCGCCATAGGTGATTGGGTATTTCTGAAGGTGTCACTGATGAAAGGGGTAATGCGGTTCGGAAAGAAAGGAAATTGAGTCCACGTTATATAGGACCATATGAGATTGTTAGAAGATTTGGGTAGGTTTCATATGAGTTGGAACTACCCCAGGAACTCTCCACAGTTCATCCGGTATTTCATGTGTCAATGCTTCGAAAGTGCATAGGGGATCCATCTCGTTTTACTCCTATTGACGATGTACAAGTTACGGAGGATCTTACCTATAAGGAGATACCTATAGCTATTCTGGGTAGACAAGTGAAGAGGTTGAGGAATAAAGATATAGCATCCGTAAAGGTACTTTGGAGAAATCAACAAATAGAAGAGGTCACATGGGAAGCTGAAGAAATGATGAAATCCAAGTACCCTCATTTGCTCCAAAGGGAAGGATGACAAGTAAGTATTTATAAGCTTTGAGTATATATTTATATGATGACATGAAGAATGTTCCTGAACTTGCAATTGTTTACTTTGAAATGTTAACACTAACATTCAAGGACGAATGTTCCTAAGGGGGGAAGAATGTAACACCCCGTACGTTTCTGAGTCTAGCTGACTACCTTAATATTTATAGAAAAATGGAAACATGAGAGATTTGATGAATTATGTATTAAACTGTGGGCATTAATAAATCTTGTACAATTGGGCCCTAAATGAAGCCCAAAATTATAAGAAAGACATGGCCCAAGTGGGAATTTGACCCATTCTTGCCTAGTCTTCCATTGACCAAGTAAACACACCAAGTGTGTGGATGAGGTTCATTATAAAGGGACTATATAAAGAAGAGAAAATCAGATTTTTATTCCATTTGGACTCTCATGTTTTTTTAGAATTATCCAAAGACTTTTTCTCACACAAACCCTAAGCTCTCATCTCTTTGTGGCCAAGATCATCAACTTGTAGTAAGGTAAATGCCCCAAAGGGAGTCAGTACGAAGAATGTACTGAGTATGTAAGGCTCAAATGAAACTGTATGATATGTGATATGCCAATAAAATACAATTCAAATGCGTAACCAATATGGATAAGTCACTATACTGAACTTTGAAAACCATGTGTATTGCTTTCTTTACTTTCTTTGTTCCTTTGATTCAATGATTATTCACCTTTGCCTGTGACCTGTGATACCCGAGTCCTGACTGAATAGTGGGTTTTAAAATAACATGACGTTATGTTGGGATCGGCTCGAGCTAGGCTTATGCCCCTAGAGCTGCCACCCTATTAATCAATCTATATCGGGATCAGCTTGAGCTAGGTTATTACCTCTAGGGCTACCACCCATCAATCAACTTATTAGGTTCGGATCGAGCTAGGTTTTTACCTCTAGAGCTATCCCCTGTCAGGATTGGTCTGAGCTTGGCTTATGCCTCTACGACTGCCCCTTGATCCAACAATCTCAAGATCGGCTTGAACTAGGCATTGTGCCCCCAAAGCTACCACCCATACTTGATCATTGACCACATATAAGCATTGCTTTATTCATTACTTTGAGATTGATACAATGATAGTTATACTTTCCTTGAAGCTTTGGATCATTAACCAATGAGTGAGAGACATATGAATAAACATTATTGGAAACATAGCCTTATTGGAAACATAACACCATTGGAACCATTGGACAATAATCAATGAACAAGATACATGAATATAACCACTATTGGAACTTTGGAACGTAACCTTATTGGGCTTTTGGAACATTATTCATGAATATGAGACATGATATTCACATTTGATCAATGAGTAGGGAAAACATATACCTCTTACATTTATACACCCACATACGTCTACAAAAGCCTCTAACAGAACATTTACACAAAACTAACTAACAGTCGGGACAAGTCCCCGCTTTATACAACATGTACAACACCAAAACAAACATCTGTGACTCGGAGAATCCCTAACTAACTGGAGCTCATCAATGATCCGCAACAACTGGCAACCTACTGTGGAGGCCTACTAGTACCTGCGCCTGCAGCAAGTAAGGTAAATGCCCTAAAGGGGGTCTGTACGAAGAATGTACTGAGTATCTAAGGCTCAAATGAAACTGTATGATATGTGTATATGCCAGTAAAATGAAATTCAAATGCATAACCAATATGGATAAGTCACTATACTGAACTTTGGAAACCATGTGTATTGCTTTCTTTACTTTCTTTGTTCCTTTGATTCTATGATTATTCATCTTTGCCTATGACCTGTGATACCCGGGCCCCGACTGAACAGTGGGTTTTAACATAACATGATGTTATGTTGGGATCGACTTGAGCTAGGCTTATGCCCCTAGAGCTGCCACCCTATGAATCAATATATATCGGGATCGGCTCGAGCTAGGTTATTACCTCTAGAGCTGCCACCCATCAATCAACTTATCAGGTTCGGCTCGAGCTAGGTTTTTACCTCTAGAGCTACCCCTGTCAGGATTGGTCTGAGCTAGGCTTATGCCTCTAGGACTGCCCCCGATCCAACAATCTCGGGATCGGCTTGAGGTAGGCATTGTGCCCCAAAAGCTACCACCCATACTTGATCATTGACCACATATAAGCATTACTTTATTCATTACTTTGAGATTGATACAATGATAGTTATACTTTCTTTGAAGCTTTGGATCATTAACCAATGAGTGAGAGACATATGAATAAACATTTTTGGAAACATAGCCTTATTGGAAACATAACACCATTGGAACCATTGGACAATAATCAATGAACAAGATACACAAATATAACCACTATTGGAACTTTGGAACGTAACCTTATTGGGCTTTTGGAACATTATTCATGAATATGACACATGAGATTCACATTTGATCAATGAGTAGGGAAAACATATACCTCTTACATTTATACACCAACATACGTCTACAAAAGCCTCTAATAGAACATTTACCCAAAACCAACTGACAGTCGGTACAAGTCCCTGCTTTATACAACATGTACAACATCAAAACAATCATCTATGACTCAGAGAAGCCCCGAACTAACTGCAACTCACCAATGATCTGCAACAACTGGCAACCTACTGTGGAGGCCTACTAGTACCTACGCCTGCAGCAAGTAAGGTAAATGCCTCAAAGGAAGTCAGTACGAAGAATGTACTGACTATGTAAGGCTCAAATGAAATTGTATGATATGTGAATATGCCAATAAAATCAAATTCAAATGCATAACCAATATGGATAAGTCACTATACTCAACTTTGGTAACCATGTGTATTGTTTTCTTTACTTTCTTTGTTCCTTTGATTCTATGATTATTCATCTTTGCCTATGACCTGTGATACCCGGGCCCCGACTGAACAGTGGGTTTTAACATAACATGAAGTTATGTTGGGATCGGCTCGAGCTAGGCCTATGCCCCTAGAGCTGCCACCCTATGAATCAATATATATCGGGATCAGCTCCAGCTGGGTTATTACCTCTAGAGCTGCCACCCATTAATAAACTTATTAGGTTCGGCTTGTGCTAGGTTTTTACCTCTAGAGCTACCCCCTGTCAGGATCAGTCTAAACTAGGCTTATGCCTCTAGGACTACCCCCTGATCCAACAATCTCGGGATCGGCTTGTGCTAGGCATTGTGCTCCCAAAAGCTACAACCCATATGCGATCATTGACCACATATAAGCATTACTTTATTCATTACTTTGAGATTGATACAATGATAGTTATACTTATCTTGAAGCTTTGGATCATTAACCAATGAGTGAGAGACATATGAATAAACATTTTTGAAAACTTAGCCTTATTGGAAACGTAACACCATTGGAACCATTGGATAATAATCAATGAACAAGATACATGAATGTAACCACTATTGGAACTTTGGAACGTAAACTTATTGGGATTTTGGAACATTATTCATAATTGACACATGAGATTCACATTTGATCAATGAGTAGGGAAAACATATACCTCTTACATTTATACACCCACATACGTCTACAAAAGCCTCTAACAGAACATTTACCCCAAACCAACTGACAGTCGGGACAAGTCCCCGCTTTATACAACATGTACAACACCAAAACAAACATCTATGACTAGGAGAATCCCTGACTAACTGGAGCTCATCAATGATCCACAACAACTGGCAACCTACAGTGGAGGCCTACTAGTACCTGCGCCTGCAGCAAGTAAGGTAAATGCCCTAAAGGGGGTCAATACGAATAATGTACTGAGTATCTAAGGATCAAATGAAACTCTATGATATGTGTATATGCCAATAAAATCAAATTCAAATGCATAACCAATATGGATAAGTCCCTCTACTGATCTTTGGAAACCATGTGTATTGATTTCTTTACTTTCTTTGTTCCTTTGATTCTATGATTATTCATCTTTGCCTATGACCTGTGACACCCGATCCCCGACTGAACAGTGGGTTTTAACATAACATGACGTTATGTTGGGATCGACTCGAGCTAGGCTTATGCCCCTAGAGCTGCCACCCTATGAATCAATATATATCGGGATCGGCTCGAGCTAGGTTATTACCTCTAGAGCTACCACCCATCAATCAACTTATCAGGTTCGGCTCGAGCTAGGTTTTTACCTCTAGAGCTACCCCCTGTCAGGATTGGTCTGAGCTAGGCTTATGCCTCTAGGACTGCCCCTTGATCCAACAATCTCGGGATCGGCTTGAGCTAGGCATTGTGCCCCAAAAGCTACCACCCATACTTGATCATTGACCACATATAAGCATTAGTTTATTCATTACTTTGTGATTGATACAATGATAGTTATATTTTCCTTGAAGCTTTGGATCATTAACCAATGAGTGAGAGACATATGAATAAACATTTTTGGAAACATAGCCTTATTGGAAACATAACACCATTGGAACCATTGGACAATAATCAATGAACAAGATACATAAATATAACCACTATTGGAACTTTGGAACATAACCTTATTGGACTTTTGGAACATTATTCATGAATATATCACATGAGATTCACATTTGATCAATGAGTAGGGAAAACCTATACCTCTTATATTTATACACCCACATACGTCTACAAAACCCCCTAATAGAACATTTACCCAAAACCAACTGACAGACGGGACAAGTCCCCGCTTTATACAACATGTACAACAACAAAACAAACATCTTCGACTCGGACAAGCCCCGAACTAACTGGAGCACACCAGTGATCCGCAACAACTGGCAACCAACTGTGGAGGCCTACTAGTACCTGCGCCTACAGAAAGTAAGGTAAATTCCCCAAAGGGGGTCAGTACGAAGAATGTACTGAGTATGTAAGGCTCAAATAAAATTGTATGATATGTGAATATGCCAATAAAATCAAATTCAAATGCATAACCAATATGGATAAGTCACTTTACTGAACTTTTGAAACCATGTGTATTGCTTTATTTACTTTCTTTGTTCCTTTGATTCTATGATTATTCATCTTTGCCTATGACCTGTGATACCCGAGCCCCGACTGAACAGTGGGTTTTAACATAACATGAAGTTATGTTGGTATCGGCTCGAGCTTGGCCTAAGCCCCTATAGCTGCCACCCTATGAATCAATATATATCGGGATCGGCTCGAGCTAGGTTATTACCTCCAGAGCTGCCACCCATCAATCAACTTATCAGGTTCATCTTGAGCTAGGTTTTTACCTCTAGAGCTACCCCCTGTCAGGATCAGTCTAAACTAGGCTTATGCCTCTAGGACTGCCCCCTGATCCAACAATCTCGGGATCGGCTTGAGCTAGGCATTGTGCTCCAAAAAGCTACAACCCATATGTGATCATTGACCACATATAAGCATTACTTTATTCATTACTTTGAGATTGATACAATGATAGTAACACTTTCCTTGAAGCTTTTGATCATTAACCAATGAGTGAGAGACATATGAATAAACATTTTTGGAAACACAGACTTATTAGAAACATAACACCATTAGAACCATTGGACAATAATCAATGAACAAGATACATGAATATAACCACTATTGGAACTTTGGAACGTAACCTTATTTGGCTTTTGGAACATTATTCATGAATATGAGACATGAGATTCATATTTGATCAATGAGTAGGGAAAACATATACCTCTTACATTTATACACCCACATATGTCTACAAAAGTCTCTAACAGAACATTTACCCAAATCCAACTGACAGTCGGGACAAGTCCCCGCTTTATACTACATGTACAACACCAAAACAAACATCTGTGACTCGGAGAATCCCTGACTAACTGGAGCTCATCAATGATCCGCAATAACTGGCAACCTACTGTGGAGGCCTACTAGTACCTGCGCCTGCAGCAAGTAGCGTAAATGCCCCAAAGGGGGTCAGTACGAAGAATGTACTGAGTATCTAAGGCTCAAATGAAACTGTATGATATGTGTATATGCCAATAAAATCAAATTCAAATGCATAACCAATATGGATAAGTCACTATACTGAACTTTGGAAACCATGTGTATTGCTTTCTTTACTTTCTTTGTTCCTTTGATTCTATGATTATTCATCTTTGCCTGTGACCTGTGATACCCGGGCCCCGACTGAACAGTGGGTTTTAAAATAACATGACGTTATGTTGGGGTCGACTCCAGCTAGGCTTATGCCCCTAGAGCTGCCACTCTATGAATCAATATATATCAGGATCTGCTCGAGCTAGGTTATTATCTCTAGAGCTGCCACCCATCAATCAACTTATCAGGTTCATCTTGAGCTAGGTTTTTACCTCTAGAGCTACCCCTTGTCAGGATCAGTCTAAACTAGGCTTATGCCTCTAGGACTACCCCCTGATCCAACAATTTCGGGATCGGCTTGAGCTAGGCATTGTGCTCCCCAAAGCTACAACCCATATGTGATTATTGACCACATATAAGTATTACTTTATTCATTACTTTGAGAGTGATACAATGATAGTTATACTTTCCTTGAAGCTTTGGATCATTAACCAACGAGTGAGAGACATATGAATAAACATTTTTGGAAACATAGCCTTATTGGAAACGTAACACCATTGGAACCATTGGACAATAATCAATGAACAAGATACATGAATATAACCACTATTGGAACTTTGGAACATAACCTTATTGGGATTTTTGAACATTATTCATGAATTTGAGACATGAGATTCATATTTGATCAATGAATAGGGAAAACATATACCTCTTACATTTATACACCCACATACGTCAACAAAAGCCTCTAACAGAACATTTACCCAAAACCAACTGACAGTCGGGATAAGTCCCCGCTTTATACAACATGTACAACACCAAAACAAACATCTGTGACTTGGAGAATCCCAGACTAACTGGAGCTCATCAATGATCCACAACAACTGGCAACCTACAGTGGAGGCCTACTAGTACCTGCGCCTGCAGCAAGTAAGGTAAATGCCCTAAAGGGGGTCAATACGAATAATGTACTGAGTATCTAAGGATCAAATGAAACTCTATGATATGTGTATATGCCAATAAAATCAAATTCAAATGCATAACCAATATGGATAAGTCCCTCTACTGATCTTTGGAAACCATGTGTATTGATTTCTTTACTTTCTTTGTTCCTTTGATTCTATGATTATTCATCTTTGCCTATGACCTGTGACACCCGATCCCCGACTGAACAGTGGGTTTTAACATAACATGACGTTATGTTGGGATCGACTCGAGCTAGGCTTATGCCCCTAGAGCTGCCACCCTATGAATCAATATATATCGGGATCGGCTCGAGCTAGGTTATTACCTCTAGAGCTACCACCCATCAATCAACTTATCAGGTTCGGCTCGAGCTAGGTTTTTACCTCTAGAGCTACCCCCTGTCAGGATTGGTCTGAGCTAGGCTTATGCCTCTAGGACTGCCCCTTGATCCAACAATCTCGGGATCGGCTTGAGCTAGGCATTATGCCCCAAAAGCTACCACCCATACTTGATCATTGACCACATATAAGCATTAGTTTATTCATTACTTTGTGATTGATACAATGATAGTTATATTTTCCTTGAAGCTTTGGATCATTAACCAATGAGTGAGAGACATATGAATAAACATTTTTGGAAACATAGCCTTATTGGAAACATAACACCATTGGAACCATTGGACAATAATCAATGAACAAGATACATAAATATAACCACTATTGGAACTTTGGAACATAACCTTATTGGACTTTTGGAACATTATTCATGAATATATCACATGAGATTCACATTTGATCAATGAGTAGGGAAAACCTATACCTCTTATATTTATACACCCACATACGTCTACAAAACCCCCTAATAGAACATTTACCCAAAACCAACTGACAGACGGGACAAGTCCCCGCTTTATACAACATGTACAACAACAAAACAAACATCTTCGACTCGGACAAGCCCCGAACTAACTGGAGCACACCAGTGATCCGCAACAACTGGCAACCAACTGTGGAGGCCTACTAGTACTTGCGCCTACAGAAAGTAAGGTAAATTCCCCAAAGGGGGTCAGTACGAAGAATGTACTGAGTATGTAAGGCTCAAATAAAATTGTATGATATGTGAATATGCCAATAAAATCAAATTCAAATGCATAACCAATATGGATAAGTCACTTTACTGAACTTTTGAAACCATGTGTATTGCTTTATTTACTTTCTTTGTTCCTTTGATTCTATGATTATTCATCTTTGCCTATGACCTGTGATACCCGAGCCCCGACTGAACAGTGGGTTTTAACATAACATGAAGTTATGTTGGTATCGGCTCGAGCTTGGCCTATGCCCCTATAGCTGCCACCCTATGAATCAATATATATCGGGATCGGCTCGAGCTAGGTTATTACCTCCAGAGCTGCCACCCATCAATCAACTTATCAGGTTCATCTTGAGCTAGGTTTTTACCTCTAGAGCTACCCCCTGTCAGGATCAGTCTAAACTAGGCTTATGCCTCTAGGACTGCCCCCTGATCCAACAATCTCGGGATCGGCTTGAGCTAGGCATTGTGCTCCAAAAAGCTACAACCCATATGTGATCATTGACCACATATAAGCATTACTTTATTCATTACTTTGAGATTGATACAATGATAGTAACACTTTCCTTGAAGCTTTTGATCATTAACCAATGAGTGAGAGACATATGAATAAACATTTTTGGAAACATAGACTTATTAGAAACATAACACCATTAGAACCATTGGACAATAATCAATGAACAAGATACATGAATATAACCACTATTGGAACTTTGGAACGTAACCTTATTGGGCTTTTGGAACATTATTCATGAATATGAGACATGAGATTCATATTTAATCAATGAGTAGGGAAAACATATACCTCTTACATTTATACACCCACATATGTCTACAAAAGCCTCTAACAGAACATTTACCCAAATCCAACTGACAGTCGGGACAAGTCCCCGCTTTATACTACATGTACAACACCAAAACAAACATCTGTGACTCGGAGAATCCCTGACTAACTGGAGCTCATCAATGATCCGCAATAACTGGCAACCTACTGTGGAGGCCTACTAGTACCTGCGCCTGCAGCAAGTAGCGTAAATGCCCCAAAGGGGGTCAGTACGAAGAATGTACTGAGTATCTAAGGCTCAAATAAAACTGTATGATATGTGTATATGCCAATAAAATCAAATTCAAATGCATAACCAATATGGATAAGTCACTATACTGAACTTTGGAAACCATGTGTATTGCTTTCTTTGCTTTCTTTGTTCCTTTGATTCTATGATTATTCATCTTTGCCTGTGACCTGTGATACCCGAGCCCCGACTGAATAGTGGGTTTTAAAATAACATGACGTTATGTTGGGGTCGACTCCAGCTAGGCTTATGCCCCTAGAGCTGCCACTCTATGAATCAATATATATCAGGATCTGCTCGAGCTAGGTTATTACCTCTAGAGCTGCCACCCATCAATCAACTTATCAGGTTCATCTTGAGCTAGGTTTTTACCTCTAGAGCTACCCCCTGTCAGGATCAGTCTAAACTAGGCTTATGCCTCTAGGACTACCCCCTGATCCAACAATCTCGGGATCGGCTTGAGCTAGGCATTGTGCTCCCCAAAGCTACAACCCATATGTGATTATTGATCACATATAAGTATTACTTTATTCATTACTTTGAGAGTGATAAAATGATAGTTATACTTTCCTTGAAGCTTTGGATCATTAACCAACGAGTGAGAGACATATGAATAAACATTTTTGGAAACATAGCCTTATTGGAAACGTAACACCATTGGAACCATTGGACAATAATCAATGAACAAGATACATGAATATAACCACTATTGGAACTTTGGAACATAACCTTATTGGGATTTTTGAACATTATTCATGAATTTGAGACATGAGATTCATATTTGATCAATGAATAGGGAAAACATATACCTCTTACATTTATACACCCACATACGTCAACAAAAGCCTCTAACAGAACATTTACCCAAAACCAACTGACAGTCGGGATAAGTCCCCGCTTTATACAACATGTACAACACCAAAACAAACATCTGTGACTTGGAGAATCCCAGACTAACTGGAGCTCATCAATGATCCACAACAACTGGTAACCTACTGTGGAGGCCTACTAGTACCTGCGCCTGCAGCAAGTATGGTAAATGCCCTAAATGGGGTCAGTACGAAGAATGTAATGAGTATCTAAGGCTCAAATAAAACTGTATGATTTGTGTATATGCCAATAAAATCAAATTCAAATGCATAACCAATATGGATAAGTCACTCTATTGAACTTTGGAAACCATGTGTATTGCTTTCTTTACTTTCTTTGTTCCTTTGATTCTATGACTGTTCATCTTTGCCTATGACCTGTGATACCTGGGCCCCGACTGAATAGTGGGTTTTAACATAACATGACGTTATGTTGGGATCCACTCGAGCTAGGCTTATGCCCCTAGAGCTGCCACCCTATGAATCAATATATATCGGGATCGGCTCGAGCTAAGTTATTACCTCTAGAGCTTCCACCCATCAATCAACTTATCAGGTTCGGCTCGAGCTAGGTTTTTACCTCTAGAGCTACCCGCTGTCAGGATTGGTCTGATCTAGGCTTCTGACTCTAGGACTGCCCCCTGATCCAACAATCTCGGGATCGGCTTGAGCTAGGCATTGTGCCCCCAAAGCTACCACCCATACTTGATCATTGACCACATATAAGCATTACTTTATTCATTACTTTGAGATTGATACAATGATTGTTATACTTTCCTTGAAGCTTTGGATCATTAACTAATGAGTGAGAGACATATGAATAAACATTTTTGGAAACATAGCCTTATTTGAAACATAACACCATTGGAACCATTGGACAATAATCAATGAACAAGATACATGAATATAACCACTATTGGAACTTTGGAACATAACCTTATTGGGATTTTTGAACATTATTCATGAATATGAGACGTGAGATTCATATTTGATCAATGAGTAGGGAAAACATATACCTCTTACATTTATACACCCACATACGTCTACAAAAGCCTCTAACAGAACATTTACCCAAAACCAACTGACAGTCGGGACAAGTCCCCGCTTTATACAACATGTACAACACCAAAACAAACATCTGTGACTTGGAGAATCCCTGACTAACTGGAGCTCATCAATGATCCACAACAACTGGTAACCTACTGTGGAGGCCTACTAGTACTTGCGCCTGCAGCAAGTATGGTAAATGCCCTAAATGGGGTCAGTACGAAGAATGTACTGAGTATCTAAGGCTCAAATAAAACTGTATGATATGTGTATATGCCAATAAAATCAAATTCAAATGCATAACCAATATGGATAAGTCACTATATTGAACTTTGGAAACCATGTGTATTGCTTTCTTTACTTTCTTTGTTCCTTTGATTCTATGATTATTCATCTTTGCCTATGACCTGTGATACCTGGGCCCCGACTGAACAGTGGGTTTTAACATAACAAGACGTTATGTTGGGATCAACTCGATCTAGGCTTATGCCTCTAGAGCTGCCACCCTATGAATCAATATATATCGGGATCGGCTCGAGCTAAGTTATTACCTCTAGAGCTGCCACCCATCAATCAATTTATCAGGTTCGGCTCGAGCTAGGTTTTTACCTCTAGAGCTACCCCCTGTCAGGATTGGTCTGATCTAGGCTTCTAACTCTAGGACTGCCCCCTGATCCAACAATCTCGGGATCGGCTTGAGCTAGGCATTGTGCCCCCAAAGCTACCACCCATACTTGATCATTGACCACATATAAGCATTACTTTATTCATTACTTTGAGATTAATACAATGATAGTTATACTTTCCTTGAAGCTTTGGATCATTAACTAATGAGTGAGAGACATATGAATAAACATTTTTGGAAACTTAGCCTTATTGGAAACATAACACCATTGGAACCATTGGACAATAATCAATGAACAAGATACATAAATATAACCACTATTGGGACTTTGGAACGTAACCATATTGGGCTTTTGGAACATTATTCATGAATATGACACATGAGATTCACATTTGATCAATGAGTAGGGAAAACATATACCTCTTATATTTATACACCTACATACGTCTACAAAAGCCGCTAGTAGAACATTTACCCAAAACCAACTGACAGTCGGGAAAAGTCCCCGCTTTATACAACATGTACAACATCAAAACAAACATCTGTGACTCGGAGAAGCCCCGAACTAACTGGAGCTCACCAATGATCCACAACAACTGGCAACCTACTGTGGAGTCCTACTAGTACCTACGCCTGCAGCAAGTAAGGTAAATGCCCCAAAGGGGGTCAGTACGAAGAATGTACTGAGTATGTAAGGCTCAAATGAAACTGTATGATATGTGAATATGCCAATAAAATCAAATTCAAATGCATAACCAATATGGATAAGTCACTATATTGAACTTTGGAAACCATGTGTATTGCTTTCTTTACTTTCTTTGTTCCTTTGATTCTATGATTATTCATCTTTGCCTGTGACCTGTGATACCCGGGCCCCGACTGAACAGTGGGTTTTAACATAACATGAAGTTATGTTGGTATCGGCTCGAGCTTGGCCTATGCCCCTATAGCTGCCACCCTATGAATCAATATATATCGGGATCGGCTCGAGCTAGGTTATTACCTCTAGAGCTGCCACCCATAAATCAACTTATCAGGTTCATCTTGAGCTAGGTTTTTACCTCTAGAGCTACCCCCTGTCAGGATCAGTCTAAACTAGGCTTATGCCTCTAGGACTACCCCCTGATCCAACAATCTCGGGATCGGCTTGAGCTAGGCATTGTGCTCCCCAAAGCTACAACCCATATGTGATTATTGACCACATATAAGCATTACTTTATTCATTACTTTGAGATTGATACAATGATAGTTATACTTTCCTTGAAGCTTTGGATCATTAACCAATGAGTGAGAGACATATGAATAAACATTTTTGGAAACATAGCCTTATTGGAAACATAACACCATTGGAACCATTGGACAATAATCAATGAACAAGATACATGAATATAACCACTATTGGAACTTTGGAACGTAACCTTGGGATTTTGGAACATTATTTATGAATATGAGACATGAGATTCACATTTGATCAATGAGTAGGGAAAACATATACCTCTTACATTTATACACCCACATACGTCTACAAAAGCCTCTAACAGAACTTTTACCCAAAACCAACTGACAGTCGGGACAAGTCCCTGCTTTATACAACATGTACAACACCAAAACAAACATCCGCGACTCGAAGCATCCTCGACTAACTGGAGCTCATCAATGATCCGCAACTACTGGCAACCTACTGTGGAGGCCTACTAGTACCTGCGCCTGTAGCAAGTAAGGTAAATGCCTCAAAGGGGGTCAGTACGAAGAATGTACTGAGTATCTAAGGCTCAAATAAAATTGTATGATATGTGAATATGCCAAAATAAAAAATAATTCAAATGCATAACCAATATGGAGAAGTCACTATACTGAACTTTTAAAACCATGTGTATTGCTTTATTTACTTTCTTTGTTCCTTTGATTCTATGATTATTCATCTTTGCCTATGACCTGTGATACCCGAGCCCCGACTGAACAGTGGATTTTAATATAACATGACGTTATGTTGGGATCGACTCGAGCTAGGCTTATGCCCCTAGAGCTGCCACCCTATGAATCAATATATATCGGGATCGGCTCCAGCTAGGTTATTACCTCTAGAGCTGCCACCCATCAATCAACTTATCAAGTTCGGCTTGATCTAGGTTTTAATCTCTAGAGCTACCCCCTGCCAGGATCAGTCTAAACTAGGCTTATGCCTCTAGGACTTCCCCCTGATCCAACAATCTCGGGATAGGTTTGAGCTAGGCATTGTGCTCCAAAAAGCTACAACCCATATGTGATCATTGACCACATATAAGCATTACTTTATTCATTACTTTGAGATTGATACAATGATAGTAACACTTTCCTTGAAGCTTTGGATTATTAACCAATGAGTGAGAGACATATGAATAAACATTTTTGGAAACATAGCCTTATTAGAAACATAACACCATTAGAACCATTGGACAATAATCAATGAACAAGATACATGAATATAACCACTATTGGAACTTTGGAACGTAACCTTATTGGGCTTTTGGAACATTATTCATGAATATGAGACATGAGATTCATATTTGATCAATGAGTAGGGAAAACATATACCTCTTACATTTATACACCCACATATGTCTACAAAAGCCTCTAACAGAACATTTACCCAAATCCAACTGACAGTCGGGACAAGTCCCCGCTTTATACTACATGTACAACACCAAAACAAACATCTATGACTCGGAGAATCCCCGACTAACTGGAGCTCATCAATGATCCTCAATAACTGGCAACCTACTGTGGAGGCCTACTAGTACCTGCGCCTGCAGCAAGTAAGGTAAATGCCCCAAAGGTGGTCAGTACGAAGAATGTAATGAGTATCTAAGGCTCAAATAAAACTGTATGATATGTGAATATGCGACAAAAAATAAATTCAAATGCATAACCAATATGGATAAGTCACTATACTGAACTTTGGAAACCATGTGTATTGCTTTCTTTACTTTCTTTGTTCTTTTGATTCTATGATTATTCATCTTTGCCTGTGACCTGTGATACCCGGGCCTCGACTGAACAGTGGGTTTTAAAATAACATGACGTTATGTTGGGATCGACTCCAGCTAGGCTTATGCCCCTAGAGCTGCCACTCTATGAATCAATATATATCAGGATCTTCTCGAGCTAGGTTATTACCTCTAGAGCTGCCACCCATAAATCAACTTATCAGATTCGGTTTGAGCTAGGTTTTTACCTCTAGAGCTACCCCTTGTCAGGATCAGTCTAAACTAGGCTTATGCCTCTAGGACTTCCCCCTGATCCAGCAATCTCGGGATCGGCTTGAGCTAGGCATTGTGCTCCAAAAAGCTACAACCCATATGTGATCATTGACCACATATAAGAATTACTTTATTCATTACTTTGAGATTGATACAAAGATAGTAATACTTTCCTTGATGCTTTGGATCATTAACCAACGAGTGAGAGACATATGAATAAACATTTTTGGAAACATAGCCTTATTGGAAACATAACACCATTGGAACCATTGGACAATAATCAATGAACAAGATACATGAATATAACCACTATTGGAACTTTGGAACATAACCTTATTGGGATTTTTGAACATTATTCATGAATATGAGACATGAGATTCATATTTGATAAATGAGTAGGGAAAACATATACCTCTTACATTTATACACCCACATACGTCTACAAAAGCCTCTAACAGAACATTTACCCAAAACCAACTGACAGTCGGGACAAGTCCCCGCTTTATACAACATGTTCAACACCAAAACAAACATCTGTGACTTGGAGAATCCCTGACTAACTGGAGCTCATCAATGATCCACAACAACTGGTAACCAACTGTGGAGGCCTACTAGTACTTGCGCCTGCAGCAAGTATGGTAAATGCCCTAAATGGGGTCAGTACGAAGAATGTACTGAGTATCTAAGGCTCAAATGAAACTGTATGATATGTGTATATGCCAATAAAATCAAATTCAAATGCATAACCAATATGGATAAGTCACTATATTGAACTTTGGAAACCATGTGTATTGCTTTCTTTACTTTCTTTGTTCCTTTGATTCTATGATTATTCATCTTTGCCTATGACCTGTGATACCTGGGCCCCGACTGAACAGTGGGTTTTAACATAACATGACGTTATGTTGGGATCGAGTCGAGCTAGGCTTATGCCCCTAGAGCTGCCACCCTATGAATCAATATATATCGGGATCGGCTCGAGCTAAGTTATTACCTCTAAAGCTGCCACCCATCAATCAACTTATCAGGTTCGAGTCGAGCTAGGTTTTTACCTCTAGAGCTACCCCCTGTCAGGATTGGTCTGATCTAGGCTTCTGACTCTAGGACTGCCCCCTGATCCAACAATCTCGGGATCGGCTTGAGCTAGGCATTGTGCCCCCAAAGCTACCACCCATACTTGATCATTGACCACATATAAGCATTACTTTATTCATTACTTTGAGATTGATACAATGATTGTTATACTTTCCTTGAAGCTTTGGACTATTAACTAATGAGTGAGAGACATATGAATAAACATTTTTGGAAACATAGCCTTATTGGAAACATAACACCATTAGAACCATTGGACAATAATCAATGAATAAGATACATAAATATAACCACTATTGGGACTTTGGAACGTAACCATATTGGGCTTTTGGAACATTATTCATGAATATGACACATGAGATTCACATTTTATCAATGAGTAGGGAAAACATATACCTCTTATATTTATACACCCACATACGTCTACAAAAGCCACTAATAGAACATTTACCCAAAACCAACTGACAGTCGGGAAAAGTCCCCGCTTTATACAACATGTACAACATCAAAACAAACATCTGTGACTCGGAGAAGCCCCGAACTAACTGGAGCTCACCAATGATCCACAACAACTGGCAACCTACTGTGGAGGCCTACTAGTACCTACGCCTGCAGCAAGTAAGGTAAATGCCCCAAAGGGGGTCAGTACGAAGAATGTACTGAGTATGTAAGGCTCAAATGAAACTGTATGGTATGTGAATATGCCAATAAAATCAAATTCAAATGCATAACCAATATGGATAAGTCACTATATTGAACTTTGGAAACCATGTGTATTGCTTTCTTTACTTTCATTGTTCCTTTGATTCTATTATTATTCATCTTTGCCTGTGACCTGTGATACCCGGCCCCGACTGAACAGTGGGTTTTAACATAACATGAAGTTATGTTGGTATCGGCTCGAGCTTGGCCTATGCCCCTATAGCTGCCACCCTATGAATCAATATATATCGGGATCGGCTCGAGCTAGGTTATTACCTCTAGAGCTGCCACCCATCAATCAACTTATCAGGTTCATCTTGAGATAGGTTTTTACCTCTAGAGCTACCCCCTGTCAGGATCAGTCTAAACTAGGCTTATGCCTCTAGGACTTCCCCCTGATCCAACAATCTCGGGATTGGCTTGAGCTAGGCATTGTGCTCCCAAAAGCTACAACCCATATGTGATCATTGACCACATATAAGCATTACTTTATTCATTACTTTGAGATTGATACAATGATAGTTATACTTTCCTTGAAGCTTTGGATCATTAACCAATGAGTGAGAGACATATGAATAAACATTTTTGGAAACATAGCCTTATTGGAAACATAACACCATTGGAACCATTGGACAATAATCAATGAACATGATACATGAATATAACCACTATTGGAACTTTGGAACGTAACCTTGGGATTTTGGAACATTATTTATGAATATGAGACATGAGATTCACATTTGATCAATGAGTAGGGAAAACATATACCTCTTACATTTATACACCCACATACGTCTACAAAAGCCTCTAACAGAACTTTTACCCAAAACCAACTGACAGTCGGGACAAGTCCCCGCTTTATACAACATGTACAACACCAAAACAAACATCTATGACTCGAAGCATCCTCGACTAACTGGAGCTCATCAATGATCCGCAACTACTGGCAACCTACTGTGGAGGCCTACTAGTACCTGCGCCTGCAGCAAGTAAGGTAAATGCCTCAAAGGGGGTCAGTACGAAGAATGTACTGAGTATCTAAGGCTCAAATAAAACTGTATGATATGTGAATATGCCAAAAAAAATAATTCAAATGCATAACCAATATGGAGAAGTCACTATACTGAACTTTTGAAACCATGTGTATTGCTTTCTTTACTTTCTTTGTTCCTTTGATTCTATGATTATTCATCTTTGCCTGTGACCTGTGATACCCGGGCCCCGACTGAACAGTGGGTTTTAACATAACATGACGTTATGTTGGGATCGACTCGAGCTAGGCTTATGCCCCTAGAGCTGCCACCCTATGAATCAATATATATCGGGATCGGCTCGAGATAGGTTATTACCTCTAGAGCTGCCACCCATCAATCAACTTATCAGGTTCGGCTCAAGCTAGGTTTTTACCTCTAGAGCTACCCCCTGTCAGGATCGGTCTGAGCTAGGCTTATGCCTCTAGGACTGCCCCCTGATCCAACAATCTCGGGATCGTCTTGAGTTAGGCATTGTGCCCCCAAAGCTACCACCCATACTTGATCATTGACCACATATAAGCATTACTTTATTCATTACTTTGAGATTGATACAATGATTGTTATACTTTCCTTGAAGCTTTGGATCATTAACCAATGAGTGAGAGACATATGAATAAACATTGTTGGAAACATAGCCTTACTGGAAACATAACACCATTTGAACCATTGGACAATAATCAATGAACAAGATACATGAATATAACCACTATTGGAACTTTGTGTCACGACCCGAAATCCTATTCGAGTCGGACTGGCACTCGAAGCCGATATGGCCCGAGAGTACCAATCTTTGCTCATGAACCTTCGTATATGTATCCTCATATGAATTTTGTTATACCTAATGCAACTATGCGGAAGACATGAATCATGGAAACATATGCTATGAATATATATACAAAACTTGGCCGTTGGAGCCATCACGTCAAAATGAACGTAAATCTTACATCCATATACCCACATATGTCTACAAAGTCTCTAACAGATGCATCTACAAGACTAACTTAAAGTCGAGACAAGTCCTCGCTTTATACAATATTAAAACAAATACACAACTATGACCCAGAAAGCTCCGAACTAAGTGGAGCTCACCAAAACTCTGCAAATGATCCACAGTCTACTGAGGAGGTATACTAATGCCTGCACCTGCAACATGTAAGGTAAGTCCCCCGAGGGGGTCAGTACGAGAAATGTATTGAGTATGTAAGGCTATAGAAACTACATCATACATGAGAATGTCAATGGAATAGAACATGAGAAAATATTTTATATGGATAAGCCATCATTCTAAATGTGGAAACATGTATATTTCTTTTGCTATTGTTATTTTAGATCACTCATTTTTTCATCCTTATTATTCATAGAATATCTTTCATAGGCATCTTCATTCAAGAGACACATTATTCTCTTCTATTCATGATTCTTCCATTCAAGAACTTCTTCTATTCAAGAGTTTTGGATTAATAATATAACGTACATCCACTCTATGGTGGGGGAACATACATCCAATCTATGGTAGGGGAACATACATCCACTCTATGGTGGGGGAACATACATCCACTCTATGGTGGGAGAACATACATCCACTCTATGGTGGGGGGAACATGCATCCACTCTATGGTGGAGGAACATACATCCACTCTATGGTGGGAGAACATATATCCACTCTATGGTGGGGTAACATACATCCACTCTATGGTGGGAGAACATACATCCACTCTATGGTGGGGGAACATACATCATCTCTATGGTGGTAGAACAATGACGGGATCGACCTATGCTAGGTGTTCTTTTCACCCCTGGGCTGCCACCCCTCTTTTTATTCTTATTTTTCTTGGAAAAGGTTGATTTATTCACTTATTAGGGATTGATATACTCACTTATGAGAGATTGATACATATAGAATCTTGACACTATTTGAACCACACAAATATTACTTCACTCCTTGACTTTATGAGATTAACACGTTAACTTGGGAGGGGTAGATATATTAGCTCGCATATTACCTCCTCACTACTCTTGTGAGATCTTATGAGATTGGTACAAACATAATCATAATATTACTTAGACTTTGGAACATGACATGATTGGAAAATGCTTTTCAAGGATAAATAGATTCTCTTATGTTATTACTCTCTTGAGATATTCCCTTTTAGGAATTACCACATTATGACACTTTTGGAACTTCAATCAATGAATAAGATATAAATGAATCATAGTTCGTCTAAGAATAGGATACATATGAATAACAATATACCTCAACCTGAACTGGCATACTTTAGAACACTTTGGACTTGAGTAAGTACCCTAACAAGGTAAATACTCTATACTGCAGAAAAATACAAAAAGAGTAACCTTACATACCTTCACATACAAGTATGAGTACATGAGTCTATATATGAACACAACAGTCCAGCTTCTTCCTTACGTCTTACTCTACAATACAAGTACATAACAAAGTTCATGTTAACAACCAACTCCCTTACAAACGTATAAATGTCACAATGAGTTACGTGACTGCTACATAGCATCATTTCATCCTTCACAGTACATTACATTACATTATCATACCAACAACATCATAACATTTCACACATTGACCAAAATATCACATATCCATAGTATTTCACATCACACTTACCCTTATGCTTTCTCATTAGCATTCCGTCAAAATGTCTCCTATCAACTTGCGTCATAACAACATATGAAAAACAATCCATACTTAATACAGTCCAACATGCCTCCATACGACACTTTAAAGTCATTAAAACGACATCACAAGTTGCTAATTATATCCATAAAGGGTATAGGGGCCTTCGAGGGTCAAAGGGGAACAAAAACATGCAAAACGGAGTTCTGGATGTGACCTGCGAAGCCACCTGCGCCCACAGGTGGATGCCCTGCATCTGTAGGTGTCCTTTGGCAGTATCCAGGGGCATCTGCGTTGGCACCTGCGCCCGCAGGTGCCCCTTTTCGGCCAAATTGGTCTCTTTTGGGGTCTTTTCATGCACTGAATGGTCCATGATCATATCTAAACTTCTTTTAACATATTTTTTATCATATTACATGCCAAAAATCATCCATGGTCTCACAACACACAAAAACATCAACAAAACCTCACTTTCCTTTCAATACGCCACCAAATCCGTAACCAAATTTACAACAACAATTCCAAACATTATATATAAGGGTAAAACAAGGTAAGACTATATTCACATCTCACATGTCAATATTGAATCCATAACCAACATGATATAAACCATCTTACATGCATAAAATATATTAAACCATAATAATATACACTTACCAAGTCTTGCAAGACAATGATCTTGGTCCAAGGGATGAAGAGTTAGGGTTTGTGTGATAATGGAAATGTTAGAGAAAATTCTAGAAAAGGCATGGGTGTAACAAATGATATAAAATATGATTTCCCTCTTATATATAGGTATTTTAAGTCTCTCTTATCCAATTTTGGCATTAAATGCATGGTTGATTTGGTCAAAATGGAAGATTGGATCACTTTGCTCCATTGGGCCAAGTCTTCCATGTGATGTTGGGCCTCATTTAAGCCCAATGGTTCATGACTCATGTAAGCCCCAACAAATAAATGAATAATTCATCAATTCTCCCATGTTTTACTAATTCCATAAGTGTACACGTGGTCGTATAGATTCGACAACATACGGGGTGTTACACCTCTTACGAAGGTCTAATCCCATGTACTAGGCCCAATATCAATTACCTCATCAGTAACATTACACAATGCATACTTTTGGCTCTCGACACGTAAAAATACATTATTCAACGTCGTCAAGTAGGGTTTGGTAGGTACGGGGTGTTACATTCTCCCCCCCCCCTTAAGAACATTCATCCTCGAATGTTAACAACATCGTCTCATGTGCAACAAATGCACTTCTATATTAGCATCTCTCTACATATACTCTCATAGATACTTGCTTATTCTTTCCCCGCTTCCTCTTTGTGAACTTTTCCTTCCATTTGAAACGAATACGGATACTATGATTTCATCATTTCTTCAGTTTCCCAAGTGACCTCTTCGACTTGTTGATCTAGAATAACAACAAGTAACTCTTCCTAGTGAAATCCTCTGTTATTTGTATATTTTCAATAGGAACAATATGAAATAAAACTCTTTATGAACTTCCGACAGTTTCACATGGCAAAATTCCCATTATCCCTTTCATTAGTAACACTCTTAAGAGTACTTAATCATCTATAATCACAAACATCTACTATACCATTACGATATGTGTCTTTAAATCTAATAACTTCACCAACAGGTGGAAATACTTCAATTAACTTAGCTAATAACCCCGGTGTCTGATTAGCTTTTATAGTAATCAATGAAGTGATATACGATAGGGTACAAATATGGATAATATACCTGTATCTCCATCAGGAAATGCCTCCGCATCTGGACGGTCCACTAAAGCATAGGTGCGATTCTGAGTTCCACTGGATTTGGCTGCTTCTCTGGCACCTCTACTGCGACCTGCAGACTGTACACCAGCTGTCGATGCCACATCGGCTGATCCGGTAGGCCGTGTCATACTACCCGCAGGCCTCTGTGGTCATTCTCTCATCATGTGTCCTGGCCTACTACATACCAAGCAAACATTCGTATCAAACCGACATTCGCCTACATAAAATCTCCCACAGCGCGGGTACAACTGACGAGGGAGTCTCGTTGCCTGTAATCCATGAATACCACTACCTATTCAGATTGACCACCTCTAGACCCTTGGGATTGAGAATGAGCACCTGCTGTGAAATAAGAGGATGAGGGTCTAGGCGGGAACATTCGCGATCTAGATTCTCCTGGGGACACCATAGACTGCTCCATAGGTCTCGCCCATTTTGATGGCCCTCCCTCAGCTTTCTGTGTCCTCCTTTTTTGCCTTTGATCCTCCATTTTCTGTGCAAAGGCCTGTATTCTAGCTATGTCTATATCTCGATTTAAGGCAGCAATAATGCAGTCTCGTACCAAATAAGGCTCCAATCTATCCACATATCGATGGACTCTATCTTCCATGGTGGATACTACATTTGGAGCATATCTAGCCAAGGAATTAAACTGCAAACTATATTCTCTCCCACTCATGTTTCCTTGACGTAAATGTAGAAATTGGTCTGCACGTGCCTCCCGAATCTCATATGGGAGGTAATGATCAAGGAATGCCATTTTAAATTCTTCCCAATCAGCTGGGAGTGCATCAATACCCCTTGATCTTTTCCAGTCCTCATACCGCAGTATAGCCTCTCCTTTCAGCCTATAAGCTGCTAACTCAACTGTTTCTGCACCTGTTACGTGCATCACATCTAATGCTCTTTGAAATTGGTCCACAAAATCTTGTGGATCTGCTTTCAAATCTGACCCTGTGAATATGGGAGGGTCTAATTTTAGAAAGTCCTGTGTAGGCCGACTAGCTACTCTAGCCGCGTCATCTTCATTTGCCATTGGACCAGCTTGTCCCTGGGTTTGTACAACCACTAACTGTGTCAACATGTGTACTGCATTTCTTAAATCTTGATCTGTGGCATTCATTGGTGGTTTTGAGGGTAATTCTCTACCTCTTGGCTCTTTTGGAGTTTGAAAGGTAGAAGAAGACAATGATACAATTTCAACGTCAGCTCCACCTTGACTAACTTGGTCAGGTGGTAATCTACTCATTCCTTCGTCATGTCACGCCCCGAATCCCAACGAGGCATGATTGGCACCCGTAGCCGATAAGGCCCGAGAGAACCAAGCTATGCTTCTTTACATTCATATGCATGCCATAGGAAACACCATTATCACATAAGAACATGAACGACTGGTATTGGAAATCATGGATATTGGAAATCATGGACCATGTGGCATATATACACATTTGAGAAACTTGGCCGTTGAGGCCATCAAAACAAGACTTCATGAGTCACCTTATATACATATACCCACGTGCGTCTACAAAAGCCTCTAACAGATGCATTTACTAATACAAACCAAAAGTCGGGACAAGTCCTCGCTTTATACAACATGTACATCACCAAAACATATATACACTCTGACTCGGAGAAGCCCCGAAGTAGCTGGAGCTTACCAAAGAACAGTTAACACTGGTAATCTACTGAGGAGGCCTACTGGTACCTGGGCCTGCAGCAAGTAAGGTAAATTCCCCAAGAGGGGTTAGTACGAAATAAGTACTGAGTATGCAAGGCTCAGATGAAACTGTACAATACATGAGTATTTCAGTAAACTCAAAACATATGAATAATCAATGTGAATAAGTCACCATTTTGCATTTTGGGAAACCATGTGACTTGCTTTCATTACTTTCTTTGCTTTCTTTATCTCAATGCTTACTTGTCAATACATGTGTCACAATGTACCTGGGCCCCTACTGATCAGTGGGTCTTTACATAACATATCATCATGTTGGGATCGAGTCGAGCTAGGCTTATGCCCCTAGACCTGCCACCCATAAATCAATGCATCGGGATCGAGTCAAGCTAGGCTTATGCCCCTAGACCTTCCACCCATAAATAAATACATCGGGATCGAGTCGAGCTAGGCTTATGCCCCTAGACTTGCCACCCATAAATCAATACATCGGGATCGAGTCGAGCTAGGCTTATGCCCCTAGACTTGCCACCTATAAATAAATACATCGGGATCGAGTGGAGATAGGCTTATGACCCTTTATATAGGCCTCTCATGTTGTCCTTAGCATATTCTTGGCATTTAATACAAGTTTTACTTGGTCAATATTGGAGGAATGGATCATTTTCCTTTGGGCCCATGTATTTTATTCCATTTTGGGCCTAAATTTGGGCCCAATAACACATATCCATTTACCCATCAACTTTCATTTATTATTCACCATATATATCATGTTTACATAATTCCATAATGTCACAACAATATTCTCTTACGAGATTCTCATTCGTCGTCTCGATCGCAAAAATAGGAATTCTAGTCGCCCATGGCTTCATTAGCCCTTTTGGATCACTATTCATGTTTCATGATTTTATAATGTAGGAGTATGTAGGAGTATATTGAAGTGTTTGAAGCTTTAACAATGCTCAAAGAACTCCAAAGAACCAAAAGAAACCATCCAAGAATCGTCGTGGAAGTGCGTTACAAAACGGGTCCGGAAAGGCACAAGATTTGTTCCTTGCGCCACTAGCTGCAAAGCAAGCTGTGGCGCAATAAATGAGTCCCCTCTGAATCAGGTGGCTTGCGCCACACCCCCTTAAACAGGGAGTGGCGCAAGTTTCCATGTCTTGCTGAATTTTTCGGCAATTTTTCCAACACTTGCATATCGTCCAATATCTTATCCAAACACTACAAAATACTTACTTAGTGATCTTAATAATCAAGTAAACATGACTCCAAGTCACCAAATGAGGTTCTAGTGTGCACGGGGTATTACCCAAATGCTCCCCGAAATCACAAAACACCTTTTACGAAGGTCTAATCGCACATATTAAGTTCGATATCAAATGTTTCACCAATGACACTATAAAACACATACTCATGGCATCTCAACACCTAGGTGGATATGATCCCAAGGTATCAAGTGAGGTTAGAAAAGTACAGGGTGTTACATTCTTCCCCCCTTAAAAACATTCGTCCTCGAATGTTAACAACATCGTCTTATATACAACCAATGCATCTTTACTTTAACATACGTATACACATACACATAATGCTCTTAAATACTTACTTGTTATTGTTCCACCTCCGGACTGTGAACTTCTTCATCCATTTGAAATAAATGGGGATACTTGGATTTCATCATTTCTTCCGCTTCCCATGTGATCTCCTCTACTTGTTGATTTCTCCAAAGGACTTTCACGGAGGCTATGTCTTTATTCCTCAATCTCTTTACTTGTCGATCTAGGATAGCAATGGGTACCCCTTCATACATGAGATCCTCTGTAACTTGAATATTTTCAATTGGAACCACATGAGATAGATCTCCTATGCATTTTCAAAGCATCGAAACATGAAATACCGGATGGACTGAGGGAAGTGCTTGAGGTAGTGCTAATTCATAAGCAACTTGCCCAAATCTTCTAATAATTTCATATGGGCCTATGTAACGTGGACTCAATTTCCCTTTCTTTCCGAACCACATTACCCCTTTCATCGGTGACACCTTTAAAAACACCCAATCACCTATGGCGAATTTACGCCCTCTTCTTCTAACATCAGCATATGACTTGAGATGACTTTGAGCCATTTGTAACCGCTGTTGGATCACTTTAACTTTCTTCATAGCCTGATGAACAATATCTAGCCCAAGTAAAGCTGTTTCACCTGCTTCAAACCATCCAATTGGTGATCTACATTTCCTTCCGTACAAAGCTTCATAAGGTGCCATTTTAATACTTGAATGATAGCTATTGTTGTAAGAAAATTCAATAAGAGGCAAATGGTCATCCCAACTGCCTTGAAAATTTAACGTACAAGCTCGTAACATATCTTCAAGTGTCTGAATAGTACGTTCTGCTTGTCCATCAGTCTGAGGATGGAAAGCCATACTCAAATTCACCCGTGTACCCAAACTCTGCTGAAAAGATCTCCAAAAGTGTGCTGTGAACTGTGCTCCTCTATCTGATATAATGGAAATTGGAATGCCATGCAATCGTACTATCTCTTTCACATACAACTTCACATAATCCTCAGCTGTATAGGTCGTCTTGATTGGTAGAAAATGCGCTGACTTGGTAAGCCTGTCCACTATGACGCCTGTCCACTATGAGCCATATAGAATCAAACTTCCGCAATGTACGAGGCAAACCCATAATGAAATCCATATTAATCATATCCCACTTCCAGACTGGAAGATTGATACATTGCATGTAACCTCCCAGTTTCTGATGTTCCACTTTCACTTGTTGACAATTTGGGCATTGGGCAACAAATTCCGCAATGTTATTTTTCATATTTCCCCACCAATACACTTCTTTCAATTCATGGTACATTTTGGTAGCACCCAGATGAATAGAATAGCGCGAATGATGCGCCTCTGTCATAATTCGTGTCCTCAACTCATCTACGTCCGGTACACATAATCTCCCTTGACATTGAAGTAACCCTTCTTGTGTAAGATCAAATGCCTTGGTCAAATTCTGCTATACATTCTCCTTTAGCTGTAATAAAATAGAATCTGTAAACTGCTTCTCTTTCACTTCAGCTATTAGGGAGGATTCTGCTGCATTCCGTACAATAACTCCCTCATCTGAGGATTCAATAAGGCGAACTCCCAAGCTGGCTAACTGATATAAATCTTTGATTATCTCCTTCTTTTCCGTTAATTGATCACTAGTGACTCCCGTTGCCTTACGACTCAATGAATCTGCTACTACATTTGCCTTCCCTGGATGGTATAGAATATCAACATCATAGTCTTTCAAGAGCTCTAACCATCTTCGTTGCCTCAAATTGAGTTCCTTTTGCTTAAAGATATATTGTAAACTTTTGTGATCCGTATAAATATCAACATGAACACCATACATATAATGACGCCATATCTTTAAAGCAAACACTACCGTTGCCAATTCAAGGTCATGAGTGGGATAATTTTTCTCATGTGGCTGCAACTGTCGTGAGGCATATGCTATCACCCTACCATGCTGTATCAACACACATCCGAGACCAATCCCGGAAGCATCACAATACACTGCTTAGCCCTCTGTGCCTTTAGAAAGTACTAACACTGGTGTGGAATCAACTTATCTTTCAATTTTTGAAACCCTCTTTCACACGCATCACTCCATTGAAACTTAATTGCCTTGTGAGTTAACTTTGTCACTGGTGCTGCAATAGAAGCAAACCCTTCTACAAATCTTCGGTAATACCCTGCCAAACCCAAAAAACTGTGAATCTCTGTAGGTGTTGTAGGTCTTGGCCAATTTTTCACTGCTTCTATCTTTTGTGTATCGACCTGGATTCCTTCGTATGACACAATGTGACCCAAGAATGCCACTGATTTCAACCAAAACTCACATTTGGAGAATTTTGCATACAACTTACGCTCACAGAGAATCTGCAACACTTGCCGTAAATGATTAGTGTGGTCTTCTGGTGATCTTGAATAAACAAGGATGTCATCTATAAATACTATCACGAACACGTATAAGAATGGCTTAAACACCCTATTCATCAAATCCATAAACACAGTTGGTGCATTTGTTAGTCCAAATGACATAACTAAAAATTCATAATGGCCATACCGTGTTTGGAAAGCTGTCTTGGGTACATCCTCTTCTCTAACTCTGACTTGATGGTAACCTGACCTCAAGTCGATCTTTGAAAAACACTTGGCACCCTGTAACTGATCAAACAAATCATCAATTCGAGGGAGGGGATATTTGTTCTTGATCGTTACCTTATTCAACTGTCGGTAGTCAATGCACATCCTCAAAGTGCCATCTTTCATACGTACGAATAATACCGGTGCACCCCACGGGGACATACTAGGCCTAATAAAGCCCTTGTCCAGCAAATCTTTCAACTGCTCCTTCAATTCACGCAGTTCTGTTGGAGCCATTCTATATGGAGGAATAGAAATAGGCTGAGTGCCTGGAATCACATCAATGCCAAATTCTACTTCCCGTTCTGGGGGTAAGCCTGGAAGATCATCTGGAAATACATCTAGAAATTCATTGACCACTGGAACCAACTGCGGAGTTAGTGGTTCCACATCATTATCTTTCACCCGTACTAGATGGCATATATAACCCTTCGCAATCATCTTCCTGGCTTTTAAATAGGAAATAAATCTCCCTCGTGGTACCCCTACCTTACCCTGCCATTCAAGAACATTTTCTTGCGGAAAACAAAAGTGCACCTTCTTGGCCCGGCAATCTACCGTAGCATAACAAGAGGCCAACCAATCCATCCCTATGATCACATCAAAATCCACCATGTCTAATTCAATGAGATCGGCCAACGTATCATGACCACACACCGTTACCACACAGTTACGATATACTCTCTTTGCAACAATATATTCACCAATCGGTGTAGACACTTCAATTGATTTAATTAATAATTCCGGTGCTTTTGCAAATTTTGCCGCGACCAATGGAGTAACATAGGAAAATGTAGAACCAAGGTCAATCAATGCATATACATTATGTGAGGATATGGATAATGTACCTGTGACAACATCAGGGGAAGCCTCTGAATTCTGGCGGTCCACCAAAGCATAAGTACTATTCTGGGCACCGTTAGTACTGGCTGCTCCTCTAGCACCCTTACCACGGCTAATAGGTTGTACACCTCGGCCTAGTGAAGGAACCGATACTGATGATGCAACAGCCGACCCAGCCGGTCGTGCTATACCACCCATGCTCCGCTGTGGACAATCCCTCTCTATATGCCCCGGCATACTACACCAAAAGTAGACATTCGTCCCTGAACGACATGTACCTGTGTGAATACGCCCGCAGTGCTGACACTGCTGACGAGTGAAAACCTGCTGCCTGGGACCCATGAACTCCGCTACTCTGCCCAGATGGACCACCCCTAGACCCTCAAAACTGAGAATAAGCTCTCGCCATTGAATGAGAAAACGATGGTCTAGGTCGTCTAGGGAACATACGAGGCCTAGATCCTCCTTGGGACATCACAGGTGGTCCCATAGGTCTAGCCCTTTTGGACTGTCCCTTGTCAAATTCATGCACTCTTCTCCTCTGTCGTTGGTCTTCCATTTTATGAGCGAAGGCCTGGATTCTCGCTATGTCCATGTCCTTGTTCAAGGCAGCAATAGTGCAATCTCTTACCAACCATGGCTCTAATCTGTCCACATATCGGTGGACTCTATCTGTCATCGTAGCCACCATATTTGACGCATATCTAGCCAAGGAATTAAATTGTAAACTATATTCTTTGACACTCAAATTTCCTTGACGGGGATTTAGGAACTGATCCGCATGTTCCTCACGAATCTCATAGGGCAAATAATGATCAAGGAAAGCCACTTTAAACTCTTCAACGTAGGTGGATTTGCAGCAATGTCACGGGATTTCTTCCAATCCTCATACCACAATATTGCCTCTCCTTTCAACCTGTACGCAGCAAGTTCAACTGTCTCTACCCCTGTCACATGCATAACTTCCAAGGCCCTCTGAATTTGATCCATGAAGTCCTGTGGATCTGCTTTTGGATCTGACCCTGTGAAGATAGGAGGGTCCAATTTTAGGAAATCCTGGGTTCTGCGACTTGCCACTCTAGCCGCATCATCATCATGTGTCATTGGACCAGATCGTCCTTGACTCTAGGCTGCCACTAACTGTGTTAGCATATGAACTGCATTTCTAATATCCTGGTCCGTAGTATTGACTGGTGGTTCTACAGGTACGTTTCTCCTACTCGACTCTTCTGGTACAGAGGGAGTGGAGGAAGCTCGTGACAAAAATTCATGCTCAGTCTCGCCTTGATTAACTTGATCAGGTGGTGGTATACTGGTTCCTTCACCAACAAGTCTATCTATCCGATTACTTTTACCTCTTCCTCTTCTAGTGTTCGGCATTTTGACTATACCAAAGAAAAACAATTACCAAGATCAGATACAATGCAACTTACAACATTGGCTCTATTGCACGATCTAGAATGAAGAAAAGAAACAACATCCTAAATGTCCCATAGCCTCCTACTTATAAATGTGGTGCACAACACATCGATAAGTAAGACTCTACTCAGACACAGCTTTGTAGACACCCTTAGAACAACCTGGCTCTGATACCACTTTTGTCACGCCCCGAATCCCAATGAGGCATGATTGGCACCCATAGCCGATAAGTCCCGAGAGAACCAAGCTATGCTTATATACGTTCATATGCATGCCATAGGAAACACCATTATCACATAAGAACATGAAAGACTGGTATTGGAAATCACGGATATTGGAAATCATGGAACATGTGGCATATATACACATTTGAGAAACTTGGCCGTTGAGGCCATCAAAACAAGACTTCATGAGTCACCTTATATACATATACCCACGTGCGTCTACAAAAGCCTCTAACAGATGCATTGACCAATACAAAACAAAAGTCAGGACAAGTCCCCGCTTTATACAATATGTACATCACCAAAACACATATACACTCTGACTCGGAGAAGCCCCAAAGTAGCTGGATCTCACCAAAGAACCGCTAACACTGGCAATCTACTGAGGAGGCCTACTGGTACCTGCGCCTGCAGCAAGTAAGGTAAATTCCCCAAGAGGGGTCAGTACGAAATAAGTACTGAGTATGCAAGGCTCAGATAAAACTGTACAATACATGAGTATTTCAGTGAACTCAAAACATATGAATAATCAATGTGAATAAGTCACCATTTTGCATTTTGGGAAACCATGTGACTTGCTTTCATTACTTTCTTTGCTTTCTTTATCTCAATGCTTACTTGTCAATACATGTGTCACAATGTACCTGGGCCCCTACTGATCAGTGGGTCTTTACATAACATATCATCATGTTGGGATCGAGTCGAGCTAGGCTTATGCCCCTAGACCTGCCACCCATAAATCAATGCATCGGGATCGGGTCAAGCTAGGCTTATGCCCCTAGACCTGCCACCCATAAATAAATACATCGGGATCGAGTCGAGCTAGGCTTATGCCCCTAGACTTGCCACCCATAAATCAATACATCGGGATCGAGTCGAGCTAGGCTTATGCCCCTAGACTTGCCACTTATAAATCAATACATCGGGATCGAGTGGAGATAGGCTTATGACCCTTTATAAATCAATACATCGGGATCGAGTGTATTGAAGTGTTTGAAGCTTTAACAATGCTCAAAGAACTCCAAAGAACCAAAAGAAACCATCCAAGAATCGTCGTGGAAGTGCATTACAAAACGGGTCCGGAAAGGCACAAGATTTGTTCCTTGTGCCACTAGCTGCAAAGCAAGCTGTGGCCCAAGAAATGAGTCCCTTCTGAATCAGGTGGCTTGCGCCACACCCCCTAAAATAGGGAGTGGCGCAAGTTTTCATGTCTTGCTGAATTTTTCGGCAATTTTTCCAACACTTGCATATCGTTCAATATCTTATCCAAACACAACAAAATACTTACTTAGTGATCTTAATCATCAAGTAAAAATGACTCCAAGTCACCAAATGAGGTTCGAATGTGAATGGGGTATTACCCAAATGCTCCCTGAAATCACAAAACACCTTCTACGAAGGTCTAATCGCACATATTAAGTCCGATATCAAATATTTCACCAATGACACTATAAAACACATACTCATGGCATCTCAACACCTAGGTGGATATGATCCCAAGGTATCAAGTGAGGTTAGAAAAGTACGGGGTGTTACACTTCAGCAGGCACATCCACCTGCTTCCCTTTACCTCTACCTCTTCTCGTGATTGACATTTTAACTATACCAAAGAAAAACAATCACCATGATCAGATTACAATTCAACTTACAACACTGGCTCTATTGCACGATCTAGAATGAAGAAAAGAGACCACATCCTCAATGTCCCGTAGCCTCCTACTTATAAATGTGGTGCACAACACATCGATAAGTAAGACTCTACTCAGACACGGCTTTGTAGACACCCTTAGAACAACCTGCTCTGATACCTTTTTTGTCACGACCCAAAATCCCATTTGAGCCGGACTGGCACCCGAAGCCAATATGGCCCGACAGAACCAATCTTTGCTCATGAACCTTCGTATATATATCCTCGTATGAATCTTATTATACCTCATGTAACTATGTGGAAGACATGAATCATGGAAACATATGCTATGAATATATATACAAAACTTGGCCGTTGGAGCCATCACGTCGAAATGAACGTACATCTTACATCCATATACCCACATATGTCTACAAATCCTCTAACAGATGCATCTACAAGACCAACTTAAAGTCGGGACAAGTCCCCGCTTTATACAATATTAAAACAAATACACAACTATGACCCAGAAAGCTCCGAACCAAGTGGAGCTCACCAAAACTCTGCAAATGATCCACAGTCTACTGAGGAGGTCTACTAATGCCTGCACCTGCAACATGTAAGGTAAGTCCCCCTCGGGGGTCAGTACGAGAAATGTACTGAGTATGTAAGGTTATAGAAACTACATCATACATGAGAATGTTAATGGAATAGAACATGAGAAAATATTTTATGTGGATAAGCCATCATTCTAAATGTGGAAACATGTATATTGCTTTTGCTATTGTTATTTTAGATCACTCATTTTTTCATCCTTATTATTCATAGAATATCTTTCATAGGCATCTTCACTCAAGAGACACATTCTTCTCTTCTATTCATGAGATTCTTCCATTCAAGAACTTCTTCTATTCAAGAGTTTTGGATTAATAATATAACGTACATCCACTCTATGGTGGGGGAACATACATCCAATCTATGGTGGGGGAACATACATCCACTCTATGGTGGGGGAACATACATCCACTCTATGGTGGGAGAACATACATCAACTCTATGGTGGGAGAACATACATCAACTCTATGGTGGGGGAACATGCATCCACTCTATGGTGGAGGAACATACATCCACTCTATGGTGGGAGAACATACATCCACTCTATGGTGGGGTAACATACATCCACTCTATGGTGGGAGAACATATATCCACTCTATGGTGGGAGAACATACATCCACTCTATGGTGATGGAACATACCTCCACTCTATGGTGGGAGAACAATGACGGGATCGACCCATGCTAGGTGTTGTTTTCACCCCTGGGCTGCCACCCCTCTTTTTATTCTTATTCTTCTTGGAAAAGGTTGAATTATTCACTTATGAGGGATTGATATACTCACTTATGAGAGATTCATACATCTTGTATCATGACACTATTTGAACCACACAAATATTACTTCACTCCTTGACTTCATGAGATTAACACCTTAACTTGGGAGGGGTAGATATATTAGCTCGCACATTACCTCCTCACTACTCTTGTGAGATCTTATGAGATTGGTACAAACATAATCATAATATTACTTAGACTTTGGAACATGACATGATTGGAAAATGCTTTTCAAGGATAAATAGATTCTCTTATGTTATTACTCTCTTGAGATAGTCCCTTTTAGGAATTACCACATTATGACACTTTTGGAACTTCAATCAATGAATAATAGATAAATGAATCATAGTTCATCTAAGAATAGGATACATATGAATAACAATATACCTCAACCTGAACTGGGATACTTTAGAACACTTTGGACTTGAGTAAGTACCCTAACAAGGTAAATACTCTATACTGCAGAAAAATACGAAAAGAGTAACCTTACATACCTTTACTTCCAAGTATGAGTACACGAGTCTATATATGAACACAACAGTCCAGCTTCTTCCTTACGTCTTACTCTACAATACAAGTACATAACAAAGTTCATGTTAACAACCAACTCCCTTACAAACGTATAAATGTCACAATGAGTTACGTGACTGCTACATAGCATCATTTCATCCTTCACAATACATTCCATTACATTATCATACCAACAACACCATAACATTTCACACATTGACCAAAATATCGCATATCCATAGTATTTCACATCACACTTACCCTTATGCTTTCTCATTAGCATTCCGTCAAAATGTCTCCTATCAACTTGCCTCATAACAACATATGAACAACAATCCATACTTAATACAGTCCAACATGCCTCCATACGACACTTTAAAGTCATTAAAACGACATCACAAGTTGCTAATTATATCCATAAAGGGTATAGGGGCCTTCGGGGGTCAAAGGGGAACAAAAACATGCAAAACGGAGTTCTGGATGTGACCTGCGAAGCCACCTGCGCCCGCAGGTGGCTGACCTGCGTCCACAGGTGCCTCACCTGCGAGGGCGGGTGCCCCTTTTAGGCCAAATTGGTCTCTTTTTAGGTCTTTTCATGCACTGAATGGTCCATGATCATATCTAAACTTCTTTTAACATATTTTTTATCATATTACATTCCAACAATCAGCCATGGTCTCACAACACACAAAAACATCACCAAAACCTCACTTTCCTTTCAATACGTCACCAAATCCGTAACCAAATTTACAACAACAATTCCAAACATTATATATAAGGGTAAAACAAGGTAAGACTATATTCACACCTCACATGTCAATATTGAATCCATAAAGCTCATTTCCTTCAAGATCACAAGTCCATGTTCAAGTTTACAAGACAAAACCATCCTCCGATTTAGCAAACACAAATTGTTTTACACCTAGTGAACTTCTCACACTTCACCAACATAACCAACATGATATAAACCATCTTCCATGCATAAAATATATTAAACCATAATAATATACACTTACCAAGTCTTGCAAGACAATGATCTTGGTCCAAGGGATGATGAGTTAGGTTTTGTGTGATAATGGAAATGTTAGAGAAAATTCTAGAAAAGGCATGGGTGTAACAAATGATATAAAATCTGATTTCCCTCTTATATATAGGTCCTTTAAGTCTCTATTATCCAATTTTGGCATTAAATGCATGGTTGATTTGGTCAAAATGGAAGATTGGATCACTTTGCTCCATTGGGCCAAGTCTTCCATGTGATGTTGGGCCTCATTTAAGCCCAATGGTTCATGACTCATGTAAGCCCCAACAAATAAATGAATAATTCATCAATTCTCCCATGTTTTACTAATTCCATAAGTGTACACGTGGTCGTATAGATTCGACAACATACGGGGTGTTACACCTCTTACGAAGGTCTAATCCCATGTACTAGGCCCAATATCAATTACCTCATCAGTAACATTACACAATGCATACTTTTGGCTCTCGACACGTAAAAATCCATTATTCAACGTCGTCAAGTAGGGTTTGGTAGGTACGAGGTGTTACACTTTGGAACGTAACCTTATTTGGATTTTGGAACATTATTCATGAATATGAGACATGAGATTCACATTTGATCAATGAGTAGGGAAAACATATGATAACGACCATTGGTAACCGGAAATAGAATACCTTAGCACATTTCGGAATAGGATAAGTGTAACGTCAATGTGAATTCTATATGCTGCAGAAAGATACAGACCAAGTAACCATACATACCTTCACTTCCAAGTATGAATACACAAGCCTATGTATGAACACAATAGTCCAGCTTCTTCTTTACATCTTACTCTACAATACAAGTACATATCGGAGCTTACATTAGCAACTAGTTACTATACAGGCGTAGAAGATGACAATGAACTATATGACTGCCGTATAACATCATGTAATCCCTTAAAATACAATCCAATGCATTATCATATCAACAACACCATAATATTACGCACATTGACCAAGAGATCACACATCGATAGCATTTTACACCATACTTACCCCTTACGCTTTTCTCTTTATCATTCCGTCACAATTAATCCTTCATAACAACATATGAACAACCATACATACTTAATATAGTCCAAAAAAAACCCATACGACACTTTAAATTCATTACAACGACATTACAAGTTGATAATTACATCCAAAATGGGTATAGGGGCCTTCGGGGACCAAGACGATGAGAAAACATACAAAGCCGTACCTGGGGCTGACCTGCTAAGCCACCTGTGCCCGTAGGTGGATGAGGTGCGCCCGTAGGTGGATGGTGTCAGATGCCAGTGGCACCTGCATTGGCATCTGCGCCCGCAGGTGCCCTCGTCTGCGGGGGAGGATGCCCGTTTTGGTCCGAAATGATCTCTTTTGGGTCTTTTAAGGCGATGAATGGTACATGATCATAACCAAACTTATTTTGACATATTTTTGATCATATTAAACACCACAATCATCCATGGTCTCACAACACACATAAACAACACCCAACATGACATTTTACGGTCATTACACCACCAAAACCATAACCAATTTCACAATAACAATTCCAAACATTATTCACAAGGATAAAACAAAGTAAGACTATAATCACATCCCACATGTCAATATTTACTCCATAAAGTTCACTTCCTTCAAAACCACAAGTACATAATCAAGTTTACAAGACAAACCATCCTCCGATTTAGCAAACATGTAACATTCACACCTTGTGAACTTCTCAATACTCCACCAACATAACCAACATAATATAAACCATCTATCCTGCATAAAATATATTAAACCATTATAAGAAACACTTACCAAGTCTTACAAGTTGATGATATTGGCCACAAAGAGATGAGAGCTTAGGGTTTGTGTGAGAAAAAGGCTTTGGATAATTCAAAAAAAAACATGAGAGTCCAAATGGAATAAAAATCTGATTTTCTCTTCTTTATATAGTCCCTTTATAATGAACCTCATCCACACACTTGGTGTGTTTACTTGGTCCATGGAATACTAGGCAAGAATGGGTAAAATTCCCACTTGGGCCATGTCTTTCTTATAATTTTGGGCTTCATTTAGGGCCCAATTGTACAAGATTTCTTAATGCCCATAATTTAATACATAATTCATCAAATCTCTCATGTTTCCATTTTTCCATAAATATTACGGTAGTCAGGTAGACTCAAAAACGTACGGGGTGTTACAATTAACTAGTCTTTGAACACTCTCAACAATGACATTATCAACACATGGTAAAGAATCACTAGGCTCAGATGAAGATAAGTTATCACTTACACTTTTTTCATTAGAAAATTCTAAAGTGTCAAGTTTAGATAGTTTACCTTAAAGCTCACAAGAAGGATCTTTTTTACCTTGGGGTGAAGCTCCCCTCAAAATGTTGGGACACACTCCAATCTATTTATTGAAGGAGTCTATCTCATTGGAACATCTTTCAAGATGTGTGTCCACTTCAACTAGTGCAATCATCACATCATCAAGGCTAATCTTCTTGTTGGAAGCTTATGCTTCTCTACTTATCGACTTTATACCTGCACAATTATCCTTACTAAGAAAAGAACAAACAAGAATGTTAGATTAGTTTTGTGTCAATCCTCTCACTTTACTCCTCACATCCTCTCTTTTTTCTACTCTAGAATTGCCACCATTCACTCTCTTTCTCCTCTCATTCTTTTGTCTCTCATATTCATGGTGCTTGGAATAAGTACTTAAATCTTCTGGATGAGGATTGGGGAAAGTAGATGGAAAGAAATGTTTTCCCCATTGGTACACAAAATACTCAGACCAGTTTTGCTCATTTGGTACCCCATGCTTGCGAAACCAATTGGCTCACAAATAGAATTGACAAGAGTCCATGGGTAATACATCACACCGAAACTCCTCATAGATTCATCATGTGTGAAGGAGACCTTCACACTCTCAGTATACTTACATCCCTCCATGGTATATAGATAGTGCTTAGACACTCGAGGTATCCTCAAGTATTATACCATAAGAGTGATGTAGTTTATGTAGCACCAGTTATCGAAGACAAGATAGAATCCCAAATTTTCACAAATATCCACTTTTATTTCAAGAAATTTTCATCTTGGGTCATTATTATAAAACTTTGGGTACCCTTCTAGCACATATTTGACTCTCATGATTCTCTTCATTGTACTTCATGTCGAAAGTATGCCATAATCATAAGCCCTTTGAATTACACTCATGGATTTCAACCCAACTGAAGAATACCCTTCAAAGTGTGCAATGGCATATGTGATTTTCTTGACTTCGATGAAATTATGGTTTTTGAAAACTAGATCAAATTGTAACTACTAGTCAAGATAGGCCTGAGGATCACACTCTCCTTTGAAAGTAGGAAGAGTGATTTTGATGAAATCAAGACCCATATCACGTCTTATATATCTGCCCTGGTTCCTATATTTCTATACTTGTGCATTAGAATGAGAAGTATAGGATGTAATACCCATAGATATGGGAAATTCACATTCTTTTCTTCCCTTTAGATGACTTTGAATTGAACTAACATAACCACACACACCACTTTGACTAGGATAAGAAGTACCATAAAATGAGCATACGAATTTTGTGTTTCCTTATGGGTGTTCTCATTGCAACACTTAAGGTATGTAGCAGAAAGAACTATAACTCACGTCATCTTCATCCTCATAGTGGGTTTAACTTTGTTTTTCTTTGCGAGATGGTTGTGTTTTTATTTTGTAGAGAATAAGGTATGCCAAAACCTCAAGTGTATTCTTCTACTCAAAGGATATATTTGTATATCTTACAAATAGAGTCATTACGTTGGAAGGACATGTCAGCAATCTCTGGAGAGCCCTGGCTGAGATATAGGTTTTTGACCAATAAAAGCCTAGTGTCGGCTTGAAGCACTCAGTTGCGGTTGGCTGGCTTGACTGAAATAGAGAGAATTAAAATCACTTAGGGACTTAATCTAGAGGTTTTAGGGATCAAGTCACCAAGCACTAGAGGTATCGGAGGAATAAAGGTACACGAACTTTATGAAAGGCCTGAATCCAAAAGGCTCTCTTGCCTCTTTCCTGCTAAAGCAAAATTTAGTGTTTGGCAGAACTATAATACAAGCGTCATAAAACATAAAAAATGGGGGGAGAGAGGGGGAGAAAACTAGAAAGATTAAGTTTTCAACCTAATGTGAAGGAAAAAAACATTACAACCACAAGAAGAGGTGTCAAGAATATTGGAATGTTGATATCAGAGATGTAGCCTTTGGAGAAAAAGATCTAGATTATATGGAGTGCATGGAGAATAGTGCCTTGGTAATATCTTTATATTTAATTATTGTGATGTTTGGCGTATGCTAGTAGATACAGGTAGCTCAGAAAACCTCATGCACAAGAAGATGTGATCATTGGCTGCTATGGTCCTAACATCTAAGATGCTTACTGGCTTTATCATGGCTAGTGAAGCCACAAGGGGAGAAGTCATGCTGACTACCAACACAGCAGGAGTTGATAAGGACACTCATTTTGATTTTCTCAAAGGGGACATAGGATATAATGTTAACTTAAGAAGTCCTTATATTCATGCCATAAGGGTTGTACCCTCAACATATCATCAAGTATTAAAGTTCCCTACAACTGTCGGGTAAGGAAAATTAGAAGGGACCTAAGGTTATCCAGAGAAATGTACACATTTTTTCTAGTTGGAGAATATATGCAAAAGCTGGAGCTCACCCTTCATAGAGAAGCAGAAGAAGGACTGCTAAGAATAGAGAAAAAAAAGTAAGGGATGGTATGAAATGAAACATCTTAGGCCTACTATGTCTTGGATGAGCGAGTTGCGACCAAGTTGACAACAAAAGAACTTAAGCGCGCTGTTCTATTCCAGAAATTCTCAAAGAGGCTGGTGTACCTGAGTTTAGGGCTATATCCTGAGCTCAAACAAGCACTTGTCAAATTCCTCAAAACTATCATTGACAGTTTTTCTTGGACCCACTTAGATATTATGGGTATCTCTCTACGGGTAGTCATGTATAAACTGGGAATATACCCCAGTTTTGCACCTGTAATACAAAATAGGTGCCTCATCTCAAAAGAGAAAAATAGATTTGTTAAGGTAGAGGTAACACACCTCCTAAATATAGGATCTATCTGGGAGGTAAAATACCTAAAATGGTTGACTAATATGGTAGTAGCACCGAAGAAGCAAGATAAGTTTAGAATATGTCTAGATTTCAAAGATATAAATAAAGATTGCCCTAAAGATTCTTACCTTATGCCAAACATCAATCCCATAATCGATGCCATGGATGGACCTGAAATGATGAGTTTTCTCAATGAGTACTCTGGGTACAAAAAATCCAAATAGATCATAAGGATCGAGAGATGCCTCTTTTGTTACTAACCATGGCACGTATAGTTACAATGTGATGTTCTTTAGCTTAAAGAATATAGGAGCTATGTATAAATGGTTGGTGAATCGAATGTTCGAGGAGAAAATTGGGAAAACTATGGAAGTTCACATAGATGATATGATATTCAAGCCAAAGGAAGCCAAGGATCACCTGGCTCATCTACAAGAAACTTTCGACATACTAGGAAAGCACAATATGAAATTAAATCCAGAGAATTGTTCTTTCAGAGTGGGGTTAGGAAAGTTTCTGGGATTTCTTATATCAAATAGAGGAATTGAGGTCATTCTGGACATGATTAAAGCGAACTTAGAGATATCAGATATGATCAATGACATTAAGGTAGTATAAAGGCTGACTGGATGAGTCGCTACTCTCAGTTGTTTTATCTCAAGATTGTTAGAAATATGCCATAATTTCTTTTCTTTGTTGACGAATGATAGTTAGTTCAAATAGACCCCGTCAGGCCAACAAGCCTAGTGAGAGTTACTTATCCGTCATACCCACCATTGTCAATAAAACTGTAAGAAGGAGAGAAATTATTGCTTTATTTATTAATGGTACAGGTTTCGATAAGTGTCGTACTTTTTTGAGAAGAAAAAGGTATGCAATTTTCTATTTATTATGTCAACAAAAGTTTTCTAAGTGTGGAAACTAGATATTTGCACTTGGAAAATCTAGATTTGGCTCTCGTAGAAGCCAACCTCAAGCTCAAACTTATTTTTCATGTCACCCAATCATCGTGATCACTGTTTATCCATTAAGGAATGTCCTTTATAAACCTAAACTACTGGGAAGGATGGAGAAATGGGCTATCTACCCTAGAGAATTTAATATCGAATATAAACACTAGATTGCCATCAAATCCCATGTTTTGGCTGACTTTGTGGTTGACTTCAGTCTAGGGATGGTCTCTCAGGCCCAAACGAAGGCCCGATCTCCATTGACCAGCTCAGAACTTGGATCCTATAAACTGATGGGGCTTCAAATGAAAGAAAACCCAGCTGGGGTTAGTCATAGTAACCCCAAAGGGGGAAAGGTTGAGGTAGGCCATAAGATGCATTCAGTTCACTAAAGATGAGGCCAAATATGAGGCCCTTCTTGTAGGATTAGGTCTGGCGTGAGTAATTGAAGTTGAAGTTTCATGTCGCCCAAATTACACCTCTAAGCAAAGCATAAAGCTGTCGTTGATCAAATATAGAACCCCACAAGGTCTGGGTTGATCTGTTGCAATCCAGCTATACACGCAAGTGCACGTGATCATTCAAGTAATATAATGGCTCCTTTAAAAGAGACAAATATCGAACCCAAGGGATTTTCGTCAACAAAAGTCAATTTTAGACGTCAAACAATAATTAAAAACTAGTGTGGCGACAAGGACTAGGGATTTGTTACTAAAAATTAAATGATTGCGGAATATAAACTACTATTTTTGCAACTGTAACTTCAGTTTTTGCAACTATGATATAAAAGTCAATAAAAAGTAAATTCCCAGGGTCAAGGCACTCAGAACATCATCTCTAGAACATGACTATTACAGGTTTAAGCAATTTGAGTCATTTATCTTGGTTATTGATCACGAGGTTAATATTATGATTATATTCGTCTCCAAACTATAACCTTCTATTAGAAATTGGGAACTTAACTACATCATTGACCAGGGATAGATTTAACCAACTCTAACGCCATTAAGCTGTCTTCCCGTATTTAAATAAGCGCGGCGAATTAGGTACCTCTCGGTCCTAACCGCATATCAATCTCTTGGAATCTCTTCCTCAAGTAAAGATCGTGCTCCTTATATTTCCCATTCTATCTCTTAGTTACTCTCTCGAGCTCACCTTAAGACAAGTGATTTATTCCAATTGTGATCCAGCATTAAAATAGTACAAACAAGAATATAAGAATAACCATAAATTGATAAACTTCAGCAAAAAACAATAATATTAAACTCACGAGATTCATGTGCATAGCCTCAACCCCAAGAATGAAGGATTCACTCATAACTTGAATTAACACCCTACTTTGATAAAAATTCATAAAAATAAATAAAATATGAAAAGAAGAATTAACCTTAAATTGGATGTTCCAAATCGCCAAGAAAGTAGTTCAATCAAGATGGAATTTTGATACAATAACCCAAGAGCCCTATTTATAGACTAGAATTCGGAGACAAAAATTTCCAAAAAGTGGCCCCGACACGCTACCTAACGCGCCAGACACTTAGCCAAATTTCTGCCTCCAAAAATTTGGGCAATAGTGGCCCGGTATGCCCTTTGGCGCGCCCCTCTACTATCCATCCAAACAAAATATTGGTCCAAAGAGGACTGGTACACTAGTTGGCGCGCCCAACACTTAAACTCCGATTTTGTTCCTTTCTTCGTGGATTCAGGTGGATTCTTCAAGTACAAATCTTCGGCTTGTCTCTTATCTTTAAGATTCTCTGCTCGTAAATCCTTCAAGCCTCAATTTCCATCCCAAAAATGCTCCAATTTATCACAAATTCCACCTACAAGAGCCTAATCATATTTATTAGCACAATCTCAAATATTCCATCAAAACAATACAAAATACACACTTATTTCTCTCAAAACTAAGGTACACATAGGTCAAAGACGGCAATAGGGCGTATAAATACGCCCTAGATCACCACCCCACAATTAAACCTTTGTTCGTCCTCAAACAATAACCACAATCAACCCAAGGCGACTTTAGACAACCAACAAATAATAGGCATTCAAGCATAGCTACCCAACTACCTTCATCAATTTATGCAACTAACATGCTAATATCACCAACAAGTGAATAGCAAATTGAAACGACCTATCCTCACAAAACAACTCTACTAGTTGTGAATTCATGCATGACAAATTATCAATGGATCACCACACTTTGCTAAACAAGCGCCCTTACCACAAGAGAATCTCCCAACATCTCACTCAATTCATTCAAAGTAAAGATTGAATGGGTGCATGAATAAAAGTCCTCTCACTCTCGAAAAGAATTCACATTCAACACAAGATGAACCATAAGCTTGCCCTTAGTGTAGTACTCCACTAATATTAGAATGTCAAAGCTCAAGATCACGTAGGACTTTAAGGGTTGTAATGTAGGCTAAAGGACAGGTAGGAACTATTTGGTTAAGAATAGTGACTATCTTCCATAAGCGCTTTAATACACTACAATTCACTTTAAGATCACCTCCAACCAACCTATTTTACACCACTTTTATCTTCCCAATTCTCTTTTCTTTTGCCCCATCAATTTAAGCTAGCTTACACGTATTAGGCAGGGAGTATTTGCTATCAACACATGATTCACTTCTTTTGGTCAATTTTTTTTTCATTACATCACTCCCTACCAATAACACATAAACTGTTTCACACACTAAAAGCTATTTACTTGGGGCTTCAACTTCACTTTTTCCTTCTTCAGTTTTTACACTCATTAACATTTCTCAATTAAAGGGCTTAGGAGTTTTGGATTAAATTACGATAAATTTGAAAGAAAATTATTAAGCTACATATAAGGCTACCAAAGAATAGGCTAAAGGCTCAATGGGCTAACTAAGATCATGCAAAAAAGGTAGTTAAAGTAGGTATAAAACATGGCTATCAAAGAAGTGCCTATATTATCTCCTAAACTCAACACTATTTATTTCTCTTTGCAAACACACTGGGCAAGTTCTAGACATCAATATACACATGGAATATCACAAAAACCTCACTCACACATGGCACATGTTTTAACTCAAGCAGGCTCATCATAAAGTTTATACGAAGTCATGCACGAGTTCAACATTAAGCAGCTTATCAAGTCGACTAAGTGAGCATTAGATGTCTCAACACTTGCTATTGTATAACTTAGCATGTTCCACAATTATACCGAATGTGTATGCGTAATTACATAGCAAGTAAGAACACCCAATAATAACATGACTAATTTACTCTTAAGACGGTCGTGATCCATTCATCATAGAGCAAAGCTCCTAATAATATGACTAAAAGACTCAATCTAAAAAAAATTTGTGCTTTTCTACGGTTCAAAGGGACTATCCTTAGTAAAAGAACCAAAAACAAAGGCTAAGGAACCCAAAATAAAATAACTTAAAACACATATATACACATATAAAGGGAATCCCATAACACCCCACCCCACACTTAAAAGATTAGCATTATCCCCAATGCTACAAAAATTAAACAAGTCAAGAGAAGGGTGTAAGGAGCTCCCTGGTCAATCGAGGAAGTCGTCATCCTCCAGGCCACATACTGCTAAAGGAGCATCACCCTCTTCCACCTCGTCCTCATCGAATTTGGGGTGGCGGTCATCCTCTTCTATGGGGACATCATTATCCACGGGCTCAACAAAATCTGGCCTAATCCACAACAATGCCATGGCATGCTCATTTAGAGGATAATCCCTCTCAACCTGGCTTATCTCATCTGCCGTCGAGGGCCTACCCCTAGTCCTATGGCGTAGCATCTCCAAACCATACATACGGGCTAAGATCCCATCATCACGAATGTGACACTCTGCTAACGTGAGAGTGGGACCTAGCGCATCAGGTGCTTTGGTTTGGGTGACATCAACAGGTGTCGTCACCAAAGAAGGATGATAATCAAATGCTTCTTAGGCCACATCGAATGCTCTCATTAATTTGGTCAGCACGCCTCCAAAATCATATTGAAGACCTCTCTGTAGTCGAGCTAGGCGTATAGCCGACAGCATCACGAAACCCACATCAATTTTGACATCATTCATTAAACCATAAACCAAACAAACTCGGTCCCTAGTGACCTCCGTCATGTGGCTACCCGAAATTAAGCAACAACAAACAATCTTTAACCAAATCTACGCTTCTTTATTCAAATGAGCATAGGGTAAACTCATGTGGTACCCTCTTTTATGGTGTCGAATATTGGCCACAAAGTGTGTGGCGAATCTACGCATAGGGAGGCTGAACATTCATCTTATGCAGGTCGCGGGGACTAGCGCGAGTATGTGCTCCCAATAACCTATTTAGGCCTAGAGAATCCAGTATGACATCTGACCCTAGCACAACTACCGAGATGGTAGGTGCATCTGGGTTCTAATTCGCATATAATTCCCTCACAAGACAAAGGTTACAATCAGTTGGTTTTGCAAAGATGAAACCCATACCTAATTTCATAATGCGATCCAATATTTTTGGGTAAGTCCGGGCTAGATTGTCCCGATCAATACACTCGTCTGCAAAGTATTTCACCTCGGTGTGACTCTTAGACCAAATCTTTCCGGCACTAGAGACAACATTTTACCCATATTTTCTTTTCTGGCCTTTAGGGACTGGGGGAGCCGCTGGAACCTTATTTCCAGATCATCTTCGCTTGTGTGAACTTGATGCTGCCATGTTAGATTCCGACATGGTACCTATGACAAAGTTCCAACAAGTATGTCAATTTCCCATCTAAAGATAGCTAAACAACTCAATGTGTGTTGGCTTTAAGGGCCACCCCACACTTAGTTGATTAGCATCAATTCAAAATCTATGGGTGTAAGGGTACTTAGACTTCCCTTTTTCACTTAACGCCCAATCAAGAATTCCAACCCATATTCAAGTTCATCATCCCCAACACAAGTTCCACATTCCCATGAATATCATTATAATAGATTACTTGTTTTACTCAAGAACTCAAACAAGTTCCATGCAAATTCAACAATATATGGGTTATTCCAAGTGAATTCACCAAGCAATTTTCTCAATTACCACTATTTAAACTCAACCCACTTGCAAGTTGTTCAACTAAAAACATGATTAATTAGAACACTTTCACTTGTACTTCAAGTTCTTATTCATGACATCTCATAAATTCCAACTCTACCACAATAATCAAGTCAAACTACAAAGAAAATAAAGGGCACCAAAAATTCAAAATACATAATCCCCAAAATTTTCCAACATTCTCATAGCAATCTAGAGAGAGAAAGCTTAAAGAAAACATACCTTGGTAGCCTTAATGTAATCTTGCAAGCATAACCCAAGAAAGAGAAGAAGAAATTGCAATTGGTGGCGTGGTGGGTTGGAAGGAGAAGAGAAATTCTTGTTGAATTTGAGGGGAGAAATTCGGTAAGGGTAAGGGATTTGTGATGAATTAAAAGAAAATTGGGGATTTTAATAGATAGGGGGTGGGGTGGGTCGGGTAGGAGGGTATGGGGGTCCTCTCCCTTTTAAAAATATCAGCCCAAGGACTTAAGGGGGTAGCGGCCCAGCACGCCCCTTGCCATGCTACCCCACTGCCAAGCACACAAAAAATGTGGGCAGTAGCGGCCCGGCACGCTGCCCACTGTCCATGCTATACAAATTTTGGGCAAATACGGGCCGGCATGCTAGGTGCCGCACAGTTTACTTGACATCATACCTGGGCAGTTTTTTGCATTTTTCAACACATTTTGGGGATTTTTCAAGTCCCACGATGCAAAACTTCACTCAAAAACATTTCTTACCTCCCTAACACCTTCAAAAGATCATCCACTCTCCAACTTACCTTTTTCTCTTGGTGAAACACTCCGTGAATCCCTGCATAAACAATAACTCCTAGATCTAGGTTAGAAAAGAAAAAATTAAAAAGCAATGGGTTGCCTCCCATCAAGAGCCTTAGTTTTGGTCATCGCACGACTTTTATTTTCTTATTTTTCACTTGATAATTCCTCAATATTACAATACATTCATTGGTTACCTCCCACGCAGCGCCTCATTTAATGTCGCGGCTCGACCAAGCTTGGCTCAATCATCATCAAGGTTAAACACTTCCTCCTTACGCTTCTCATCTTCCCCAAAATAGTGCTTCAACCTTTGGCCATTCATAAGAAATTTAGTACCATCACCTTTATTCATGATTTCCACCGCACCATGAGGAGTTGTGCAACTTACCTCAAAAGGACCACTCCACTTAGATTTTAGCTTGCTCGGAAATAACTTAAGTCTAGAATTAAACAATAGTACCAATTGGCCGGGTTTGAAAGTGCATTGGAGAATGTGCTTGTCGTGGCATCGCTTCATTTTCTCCTTATAAATCTTTGTATTTTCATACACGTGGAACCGAAACTCTTCTAACTCATGTAGTTGCAAAAATCTCCTTTGACCAGCCAATTCCGGATCTAGGTTCAATTTCTTCACAGCCCAATATGCTCGGTGCTCAAGCTTAACCGGGAGGTGACATGCTTTCCCAAAGACAAGATGATATGGAGAAGTCCATATAGGTGTTTTGTATGCAGTTATATAAGCCCAAAGAGCATCATCTAGCTTAAGCGACCAATCTTTTCTCTGAGTATTCACAGTTTTTTGCAAGATTTGTTTTATCTCGCGATTTGACACTTCAACTTGGCCACTTGTTTGGGGATGATACATTGTTGAAACCTTATGTATAACACCATATTTAGCCAACACCCTCTTCACCAAATAGTTTATGAAGTGTGAACCTCCATAGCTAATAATAGCTCTTGGAGTTCCAAACCTTGTGAAGATGTGTTTTTGAAGGAACTTCACTACAACCTTAGAATCATTTGTAGGAAGAGCAGCAGCCTCTACCCACTTAGGCACGTAATCCACTGCTACAAGTATGTATTGATTCCCATTTGACTTTGGAAAAGGGACCATAAAATCTATCCCCTACACATCAAAAATTTCAACTTCAAGGATGTTAGTTAAAGGCATCTCATGTCTTCTTGAAATCGTCCCCATACGTTGGCACTAGTCACAACTTTTCATAAACTCATGTGCATTTTTAAATAGAGAAGGACAAAAGAAACTTAATTGTAGAATTTTACGGGTTGTACATTCACCACCATGATGACCACCATAAGTTGATGCATGGCAACTCTCCAACACATGTTTCACCTCCGCATCCGGAATACATCTTCTCACCACTTGATTGGGCCCTTACTTGAATAAATAAGGCTCGTCCCAAATATAAGAACGTGCCTCATACGATAGCTTCTTCTTTTGTTGAGGACTCAAATCAGGAGGAAATATCCCACTCACCAATAGATTCACAATGTCTGCATACCATGGCAACTCATCAACCCCCAAAACTAACAATTGCTCATCTGGAAACTCTTCACGGATATGCCTATCATCAATTACATGTGTCGGGTTCTCAAGTCTAGAAAGATGATTGGCAATTTGATTTTACGACCCCTTCCTATCTTTAATCTCCAAATCAAACTCTTATAGTAATAAAATCCATCGAATTAGTCTTGGCTTAGCATTTTTTTTACTAAACAAATAACGTATGGCAACATGATTCGTGTATACAATGACTCTAGCGCCCACCAAATACGATCTAAATTTATCAAAGGCGTACACCAAAGTTAACATCTCCTTCTAAGTCACCATGTAATTCACTTGGGTTGCATCAAAGGTCTTACTCTTATAATAAATAGAGTGAAATACCTTGTTCTTCCACTGCCCAAAAACCACACCCACTGCAACATCACTCACGTCACACATGAGCTCAAATGGTAAAGCCCAATCCGGAGCAATAAGGATAAGTGTTTCTACCAACTTCTTCTTCAAGATCTCAAATGCCTTCACACATGACTCACAAAATACAAATTTAACATATTTATCTAAGAGCGTGCACATGGGGCGTGCAATCTTGGAAAAATCTTTAATGAACCGTCTGTAAAAACCAGCATGTCCCAAGAAACTACGTACCCTTTTCATCAACACTAGTGGAGGCAATTTCTCGATAACTTCAATCTTTGCTCTATCAACTTTGAGCCCTTCCTTTGACACTTTATGTCTAAGAACTATACCTTCCATCACAAGAAAATGACATTTTTCCCAATTGAGAACAAGATTAGTTTCTTTACACCGAACAATGACTCTATCTAGGTTTTGCAAGCATACCTCAAAAGATTTACCGAATACCAAAAAATCATCCATAAAAATCTCCACGAACTCCTCCACCATGTCATAGAAAATTGTCATCATGCAATGCTGAAAAGTAGTCGGTGCGTTGTACAATCCAAAGGGCATACGCTTGAAAGCATAAGTGTCTTAAGGACATGCATATGTAGTCTTCTCTTGATCTTCAGGATCTATAGTAATTTGATTATACCGGGAATATCCATCAAGAAAGCAATAATATTCTTGCCTTGCTAACCGATCCAACATCTAATCAATAAAAGGGATCGGATAATGATCTTTCCTCGTGGCATCGTTTAGTTTTTGATATTCCATGCAAATAAGCCACCCAGTCATAGTTCTTGTAGGAATCAACTCATTATTGTCATTCGTGATTACTGTCATACCACCTTTTTTCGGGACACATTGTACTGGACTAACTCATGTACTGTCAGAGCTAGGGTAAACAATGCTCGAATCTAACCACTTAATTACCTCTTTCCTTACCACTTCTTTCATTACTGGATTCAAGCGTCATTAGTGTTGCACAATCGGCTTATGCCCTTCCTCTATGTAAATTTTATGCATACACAAACCTGGATTAATACCATGGATGTCAGACATTTACCATCCAATATCCTTCTTCCTTCATTTGAGTATCACCAATGCTGCATCGACTTGTTCCCTTGATAAATTTACTGCAAGAATAATGGGAAGGGTCCCATTGTCACCTAAGAAAGCATATTGAAGATGAGATGGACGTTCTTTCAATACAAGCTTCGGGGCCTCCTCAATTGATGGCTTGGGTGGAGGTCTGAGTGAATGATTTAAAGGTTCCCATCCACCCTCTTTGGCATAGATGCCCATAAAATCAAAAAACTACACCATTTCATTAGCTTCTGCATTACCAAAAATATCTTGCCCCATCAAAACTCTTTCCAAGGGATCTGTTGACAAAGTGTGGATGCTTTTAGCCGCCAAATCTATAGCCGTAATAGATGACAAGGTCTCATAAATTTTTGGTAGCTTCAAAGTCCTATATACATCAAAGACCTCAACCTTATCATGATCTCACATAGTCAATTTCCCTGCTGCTACATCAATGATCGTACCCCCTGTGGCCAGAAATGGACACCCCAAAATAAATGGGACTTTCGGGTCAGGGTCAAAATTAAGCACCACAAAATCAATCGAAAAGATCAACGAACCCACTTGAACCAGAATATCCTCAACAATACCATCTGGTCTAGTCACGGATCGGTCTGCAAGCTGCAAAATAATAGTAGTAGGTTTAGGACGACCTAAACCCAACTATTTGAAAATTAAAGTGGGCATCAGACTAATACTAGCCCCCAAATCACACAACCCACGAGCACAAAGACGATCTCCAAGAGTAATTTTTACAGTGAAGCTTTCGGGATCCTTCAGCTTGGTGGGTAAATGATTTTGAATGCGAGAGCTGCACTCCTCAGTAAGTGCAACTGTGTCATACTCAATCAATCTACTCTTGTTTGCCACAATATCCTTCACAAACTTAGCATACTTTAAAATACCCTGCAAGATATCCACAAGTGGCAAATTAATGTGCACTTGTTTAAGTAATTCAATGAACTTACCAAAGCATTCATCCTTCTTCTTCTTCTTGAACTTTTGGGGAAAAAAAGGAGGCAACTTTACACTTTGGACCACTTTCTTATCTTTGGAGCTTTTGTCAGACTCAACTTGTTCGTTTTTAACCACAACTTCTTTCGGCTCCAATTCTTTTGCTGGTGGAACTGTTTCCTATAACTTCTTACCACTACGAGTAACAATAGCACTCAACTGCTTTGGGTTAGGATTAGTATCACTTGGAAGACCTCTTTGAGGCCTTATATTCTGTGTATTTGCTAACTGACCAATTTGTTTCTCCAAATTTTGAGTAGCCAACTGATTGTTCCTCACATCTGCTTCCAGCTTAGCTTGCTCCGCCATAATCTACTTCAACGTATCTTCCATGCTCATATTGCCGGGCTTAGCACCCATTTGATTACCTTGACGCTGTTGTTGGTTGTATTGTGGTGCATATCCTTGAGGCCTATACTGATTTTGATTACTTCCCCAAGATAAGTTCGGGTGATTTTTCCACCCAGCATTGTAAGTATTTCCATAATTTTGTGCTCCACCTCCTCTTTGGGAATTACCTATAAAGTTTACGGAATTTGGATTTGCACTGCACAACTTGCTGGTATGGTCTTCGTTCCCGCATACATCATACCCCACAGACCCATGTAACTGTACTGCATTTACTGGAGCTTGTTGTTGCCCCAAATTTAAACTGCTAAAGTGATTGTTCATCATGTTTTGTATGGATAAAATTTGGGCAGATAATGTCGTGACTACATTCACCTCTAGTTTCCCAGAAACCTTCTTTGTGGAAATTCTAGAATTATCACCATCCAATCTGGATTTCCCTGCGAAATATGATTCAACAAAGCATACAATTCATCGTAAGTCTTCTCTAAAGCTTGTCCACCTGCAGCTGAATCAAGTAGAATTTTAGTGTTGGGGTCGAGAGCCTCAATTAAAGTATGCACCAACAGTTCATTTGCTTGGTGGTGATGAGGACAATCCTTCAACATAGATTTGAATCTGTTCCAAGCTTGAATATCTCACTCCTCAGCTTTGCTATCTTTCTAGACGGAAAGAACCTTATCAAGAATTTATGAACAAGATCATCCTAAGTCGTGATAGAATTCACTGGCTCTGCATCTAACCACCTCCTTGCTTCCCCCAACAGAGAAAAGAGGAACACAGTTAGTCTCACATAATTCGAAAAACACCCGCAGGAATATATGTGTCTCTGATCTCCAAAATTTTTTGTATATGCCTCTGTGGGTCCTCATGAGCAAGACCTATAAACTGTCCACTTGAGTCCAAGAGTTGCACCATGTTCTGTTTAAGCTGAAATCTACCTCCAGTTGTTGGTTTTTGAATACTGGAGGTAACATTAGTAGCGAGTGGGATTGCCACGTCGCGAACTGTCCTAGCCATAACTACCGGCTCACGTATATTTCCCACTGGGTCCACAGGATCAACTGGATTTGCTGGATTCCTTAGGTATTCCTCTCGATCCTCAATTCTTACAGGATCACCCCGTATGCCTTCGTCAGCCAGTTCAAACTGCGGGATTGGATAATTTGCAGCCTGTCTCCTCAATCTATGAAAGTATCTCTCAAGTTCAGACTGTGGGGTTACCAAATATTTGTTCCTTGCCAGCGTTCAAATGAAGCAAACCTACAAAATAGAACAACTAAGATCATGTTATCAATACTTAGCTAAAAATTAAAGTAAAAACGTCAATAATTGAAATCTATTTATTTGAAAGTCCCCGGCAATGACGCCAAAAACTTGTTACGACCCAGCTATACACGCAAGTGCACATGATCATTCAAGTAATATAATGGCTCCTTTAAAAGAGCCGGATATCAAACCCAAGGGACTTTCGTCAACAAAAGTCAATTTTAGATGTCAAGCAATAATTAAAAACTAGTGTTGCAAAAAGGACAAGGGATTTGTTACTAAAAATTAAATGATTACAGAATATAAACTACTATTTTTGCTACCGTAACTTCAGGTTTTGCAACTATGATATAAAAGTCAATAAAAAGTAAATTCCCAGGGTCAAGGCACTCAGAATATCATCTCTAGAACATGAATATTACTGGTTTAAGAAATTTGAGTCGTTTACCTTGGTTATTGATCACGAGGTTAATATTATGAGTATATTCATCTCCAAACTATTCTATTAGAAATTGGGAACCTAACTACATCATTGAGCCGGGATAGATTTAACCAACTCTAACTTCATTAAGTTGTCTTCCCATATTTGAACAAGTGCGACAAATTAGGTACCTCTCGATCCTAACCTCATATCAATATCTTGGAATCTCTTCCTCAAGTAAAGATCGTGATCCTTATATTCCCCATTCTATCTCTCAGTTTCTCTCTCGAGCTTACCTCAAGACAAGTGATTTATTCCAATAGTGATCAAGCATTAAAATACTACAAACAAGAATATAAGAATAACTATAAATTGATAAAATTCAGCAAAAATCAATAATATTGAACTTACGAGATTCATGTTCATAGCCTCAACCCCAAGAATGAAGGATTTTAGCCACTCATAACTTGAATTAACATCCTACTTTGATAAAAATTCATAAAAATAAATAAAAGATGAAAAGAAGAATTAACCTTAAATTGTATGTTCCAAATCTCCAAGAAAGTAGTCCAACCAAGATGGAATTTTGATACAATGACCCAAAATCCCTATTTGTAGACTAGAATTCAGAGTCAAAAATTTCCAAAAAGCGGCCCGACACGCTACCTAACGCGCCAAACACTTGGCCAAATTTCTTCCTCCAAAAATTTGGGCAATAGCGGCCCGGTACGCCCCTTGGCAAGCCCCTCTGCTGTCCATCCAAACAAAATATTTGTCCAAAGTGGCCCAGTATGCTAGTTGGCGCGCCCAACACTTAAACTCCAATTTTCTTCCTTTCTTCGAGGATTCGGGTGGATTCTTCAAGTCCAAATCTTTAGCTTGTCTTTTATCTTTAAGATCCTTTGCTCGTAAATCCTTAAAGCCTCAATTTATTAGTACAATATCAAATATTCCATCAAAACAATACAAAATACACACTTATTGCTCTCAAAAATAAGGTACACATGGATCGAAGACGGCAATAGGGCATATAAATATGTCCTAGATCATGATCCCATAAGGAATAGGTCAAAATATAACTCAAAATGTATGTTGAGGCAATCAATAATGATTTTCAATAAAGGGGGGGGGGTGTACATAAATAATTTAGTAGTAACAGTTGTTGATTTGTTATCTTTGTAATCAATACGAGAAAAGCCCTAGGACCGTGTTCCCCATAACTTCATAACTCTGTAGGTTCTTTGTACTTTCCATTCTCTCCCGGTGTTAGGTATGCTGAATTGATAGGTTATGTATACTTAGAACAGCTTTATGCTCTTGTCTAAGCAATATCCTCAGGTAAGTTTTCTCTTCTCCTGAGCTTGCATTACTAATCCCTATCTTGGATCCCAGATAGCTATCCCAAATTATTGGTTTAAGCTATTAAGTGGAGGTTAATAGATCCAAGTTTCTGTTGTTTAATCCTTTCTTCCCATCCGTATTCATCCTTTCATCCAGAATGCAGATTAGACGAGTTCTAATATTGTGCACCGTCAAAAAGCATTTGAAACCAAAGAAACAATCAATACATGTGAACACTGATTGAAGATTAATCTTTACTATGAATCCTACTTCGTTAATCTGTCATGGTTCCCACAACCCTAGTTGTGATGTTAGCTACTCATAATTGCAAGAACTCAAGAATAAATATGATATGAAAACATAATTATGCACTTACAAGAAGAGTATGAAAAACTCCAAGATCTCACTTTGAATTAAAACCCTCAAAATCAATGTTTGTACTTGCAAAACCAATAACATGTCTTGAAAGTAATAATAAAACGTAACCCCCTATAATAAAATGAATAAGAGTATTTATAGACAAAATAAAACCTATCCTAAAAAAATAGGAAATCTGAGTCGATCATGTCGGATGAGATAAAGGTACGATTGTGGTTAGATACCATGATTGTCCTTTGATGCTCGTGGTTTGCTCATGGACTTTTTCATCTTCAGGTATTCAATACCACGACCTCATGGTACGACCATCATATCTAGGTACGGTCGTGGGATCTTGTCGTCTGATCCTCTTCACACTTAGCTCCTGCTGGCATGTTTTCAGGAGGTCCTTCCCACGATCATGTGGTACGATCGTATGATCTATGTACGATCGTATGATCCATGTACGGTCGTGGGATCCTTCATTTGATCACCATCTGAGGATCACTTCTCTGCTTTTTCATACAATGCTCAAGTACGATCGTGGTTAGATCCTATGATTGTGACAATGGTCGTTTGATGCCTTTTTTTCTACCCAAACTCCAGCACTCCACTCTTCCAGATCTGTTTGACCTGCAAACACCAAAAAACCCATTATATCCATATAGAAAGACCCTTGTACTTGCAAATATTCACCATTTTAAGTGTATCAAGTATCTTAATTTCATGGCACATCAACACCCTCAACTTAGACCGTTTACATATCCTCAATTAAACAAAACGACTATACTATCATGATGCTTAACCTAGAGAAAATTAAGAATACTACGATAGTCACATTTTTCAAAGATTATCTTCTTTAGCATGCATCAATTAAAATACATTCCACCATCCTCCAATATCATTAAAGATTAACAAGTGTTGTGTATATACAAACCAATAACCATAACACAAAAGGATCAAGACATGGCATCACATTATCAATAGACAACCCAACATTACAATGAATGGCACTACCCAAACTAGAAGCAACTAGAATACAACCCCTATGCCCTCACGTCAAAGAAATCCCAACACTCAGTACATGCAATGTATATTAAGATCGGGACTGAATCAAATCTTTCACTCTCATAAAGAAGTCAGGCTATGTGCGTTTGGTACCATAGGCTCTTATTATCTATGTCCTAGTTTTCAGACAGTCGAATTAGGATCACTATAGGACTTTTATTGGCTTGTAATGTAGGCTCGGGGATGGGTATGGTACGTATGGGTATAGTGACTAACCCTCCTTGACACTACACTATTTTTTGCTTCCATCCACTTTCTTTATACCTTCTTTTATTCCTTTCCCCTTTTTAACTTTTTTCAATCTTGCGGACCCCAGGTGCCGTTTCATTTTTTGCACCTTGACTTTTCTCTTATTTTCTTTTCTTTTCTCTCTTATTTCATATTTTTTTCTCATCACACAATGCCCGAGTATCGTTTTATTTTCACTTCAATTTCTTCATACCCAATCTTTTATGCACCCCTATGATAGCCACCCTCAACTTAGGCGATTTGCCTGAGTTGAAGTGCATAGTGTCCAAGGAGGGACCAGTACCAAAACAGGTTCATTATGAAAAATCAGGAAGGTAAATAGGGTAGTTCAAAGGAAAGGTCTATTTAAGCTCAAATTTGGATTCAAGGGATATCTTATTCATTTGGTGGGCTTTTTTAGGCTTTAAGTGGATGATTTCAAGAATGGCCTATGATCCTTCCCTACCCTTCTATCTTATGACTTAGGCAAGACTAACCGGGCAAGTTCTAGATCACACACTCATGCCGACTAGGTAAATCCTCACACACTCTTTGATCAGTGATATTATCTCAGTCACTACCAATTTAGTTAATGCACAGTTAGGCCAGGTTATCACACTAACAATACTAATGCCATGATGAGATCCAAACATTGTTTACAGTTCAAGTAAGCACACAACACAACAAAAAAAAAACAAATTTTTGAAGGGGTATCATTTAAACAGATCAAAACCATTTGCATGTTTTTTTTCTTTCGACTGCACCAAGTTTCTTTTCTTCATTTTTCTCTAAGTTACACACAAAACACAAAATAACACCAAAAACAACAATAAAAACACCTAAACATGATGGTTCTAAATTAGATAGCACAAACAAGGCAACAAAAACCCTCGACGGTGGTATACCCCTACCCCTAACATGGGTATCATGCAATGTCCCCATTGCACGAAAAAATGAAAAATGTAAAGACTAGGGTAAGGGACATACCTATGGAACACTAGATTCCTGGCATACTCTGCTCAGTTAGGGCTCGAGATGGGACCCCTCCATCAGTAACTCCTCCCGTGGCCTCGGTTGTGATCGGGGCACTCTTTGATATGCGGGCACCGGTGGTGGCCGGTGCACTGAATGATGTAATGGGGGATGACTTCGTAGCCCCACCAGTCTGGAATACTGTAGACACATGATTTTTGATCCTTCCCGAGCTTTAACTTAGTTTTAGCACTAAATATTTATTTTTATCTAATTTTTATTTTAGTTTTTATTTCATGTTTAGTAGGTTTTCTTTGAAAAAAAAAATTAAGGAAAGATTTCAAAAAAATAGAGTCAAATTTTTAGGATAAGTTTTGGTTTTACTTTTTAAAAAGAAAAGAGTTCTTAAAAAATATGTTTTTTCTTTGTTTAGGTTTTAATAAATAAGCTAGTGATTTTAATATTTCTTGATTATATTTTTTTTAGTGTAGCTAATTTACTTTTCACATACTTTTGCAGGTTCCAAATATTCAAATAATATTATTATATTATATTATTATTAGAAAAAAATCCTAACTAAAACTACCCACCTGCAACCCCTACCCCCATATAATCCCCAACTTCCCCACTCCCTACACTATCTGCACACACACATGCACGTCACACACTCACACACGACACAACACACACATACTCCTATATATATATATATAACAATACACCAAAGAAAAAAAAGGGAGAATGTATAGAAAGAAAAAGGAAAAAAACAACATCAAAAGAAAACAAAGGAGGACAACAGAAAAAAAAAACTTAGACAATACTTAGAAAAAAAATTGGAGAAAGAAAATAGTGTTAAAAAAATATGTACATGGCAAAACGGAAGTATTTTGGAGGATTGTGATTGGGAGTTGGAGTGTTATAGGTCCTTGTTTCGAGCTTCCGATGACGACATCTTTGTTTCCATATTCAATTTAGTTTGTCGCACAGGTTCTTATTCAGTTCCCTTCTATATATTTTTATAAGTTTTATTGTGAATCGAAGCATGAATAGAGTTGCTTAATTGATTTCATGCATTATTTAGTATGTGTGGTTGATTAATTATGTGAGTCTTTATTCTCGTTGTGAGTTGTATGTTTAAGTTATTGAGTACTTAGAGTTTACACATTGATTTGGTGTTTAATACACTCTTTTTGTTGATTTTAAGGTGTTTAATTTTCTACTATATGAGATAGTGCCTATACTATATGTAGAATGAAAAATAGAAAATTTTAAAAATAGATGTTGAAAAGGAGGAAAGAAATAATAAACTTTTTCTTTTTTTGGTTGTTTTTTTTTAAAAAAAAAAAGAAAGAAAGAAAAAACGAGAGAGGGAAAGAAATTAGAAAAGAAACAGAAGTAGAAATAAAAGAACGGATTGAAGGAAAAACAGATGGATTAGAAAAAGTGGTTGTAAACCTCTTGTTCCTTAGCATTATAAAATGGTTTGAAAGTTAGAGATAAATATTAGAAGGGTACCAATACTTGGAAGATGATATTTTTAGTCTTTAAGGGATCATATATGTATATTACTATTATGCAAAAAAATGGGAGGAGGTTTGTTTACGGTTATTAGAAAACAAATTTAGTCAACACTATTTATTTGAGGTATAAAATGTTGTTTTAATATTTTAATATGAAAACAAAATGGATTTTAATATGACGTTACCAATATGATGAGTAATAATAATAATGAAAGATTAATCACCTAATAAATCAAGATATGTGTGTCTTGAATTTAGGTTGATTCGCTTTCTTAACATAAATAAAGTTTTATTATGTTTTTTTTATATTTATAATAATAAAAAAAAGAACTCTTCTTAGACCTTAAATTGTATGTTCTGGTTATTTCCTTATTTATGAACTCCAAAATTTTGCTATTCTTGTATTAACTTGCTTCACATGATGTCTCCTTAAGTGTTAATTTTCCTAGTCAAATATTAATTTAGAAGTACTGTGTGTGTAATTGAAAAAATGAAAAGCATTTCTCTTAGTATACTCATTAATGATTTTGGGCCTAAGCAAAAATTTAATGCCTAAGCAAAAATTTAATGCCTAAGCAAAAATTTAATACCTAATTAATCAATTCATTAGTATGAAAAAGAAAGTTTGAGTAGCGAATCAACATTGAAAACCCATCATTAAAAGGATTTTCCATTCATAAAGGAATGAGTTTAGGTTCTTAATCTTTATCGTTAAAAGTTTAGTATAAGTGATAATTAAAAATGAGGTCAAAAAGCACTACTCCTGATCAATCTGTATGATAAAAATTAACACACTCCACTATTTTGAAGCCGATCTAATGGGGATGGATAGATTTTAAACACGTTAGGTGCTTATTTAGACTTGGGAAAAATGGGAAGGATCTTTAAATGCTTCAAAGACACAAAAAATAATGAAAGTAAATAATATATCGAGGTTGATCATGTGTGTGGTTACGTTCCTTGGTCAATCTCTGTAAGTACAAGGCTTTGTGTGTGGTTATGCTCCTTAGCCGAAAACATAAGTCACAATTTTCTCATATTCCTTAGGTAAATTAACAAGTAACCAAAACCAGTTTATCCAAGAAATTACTTAAGTTGAATATAAGTTGATAAAGAGACCGTGCTAGAACCACGGGACTCGAAGGATGCCTAACACCTTCCCCTCGGTCAACAGAATTCCATATCCGAATTTCTAGTTCGCGGACCAATAATAAGAAGAGTCATTTCCTTTTGAATGGGGATTCAATAAGGTGACTTGGAACACCATAACTCAATTCCGAGTGGTGACTCTGTAAATAAAATAACCCCTATTCAAAACCGTCACTTTAATTGGAAAAACCCTTCGACCCAATGAACGAATGAAAAAGGGGTGTGACATCTCTGACGACTCTGCTGGGGACCATTAACTAGAATTCGAGCTTTGTATATTGACTTATTTTTGACTTTCTTTAATTCTTGGTTATGTATTGTGTTTGTTGGCCTAATGTGCTCTTTGCTTGCTTTTTTACCGCTTTAATATTATTTGAATTGCAATGTAAAATGTCTCCTCTCGCGCACCCATCTGAGTCTCTGATTATACCTATCACTATTTACTGTGTGTGCGGCTACGCTCCACAAAACCCTTCTATCTGAGATGAACCAGTGTTCGGTTACGCTCCTGGTACAAAGAATATTAGTCACACATATTAGGCTGGGTTGGATCACCAGTAGAACTAGAATAACTTTGTTACCGGTAAACTGACCCTCCCCAATCCGAGTTGTCCACTTGGATAAGCTAGTCTAGACATCTATCTCCATCAGGTTAAACCTAGTAGAATTGAAACTTAGACGTGGCCATCCCTATTAGGCTCCGCTTTATTTGCATCATGTGCATTTGACTTAGCGGGACTCGGTACAGGGGCTGAGTCTGTCTAGGACAGGTGTCCCTCTTTATATGACCAACATGTACATCCTATGTGCTCTTTGACATTTATTTGGAAGGCCTGTTTGATTGTTGACAGGTTTTAGGCAGCTTAATGAAATAAAAGAGAGTAACTTTCCCTCCAACTTTTATAACAGTTCCTTAATGAAAAAAGAAAAAGATTTTTTTGGGATATATATAAGTTTTTTTAAAATAATAATCATATTTTGATTTTTATAGTCTTCACAAACTACGCGGGTCTGATGCTCACCATTTGGTGTGATACGTAGGCAACCCTCCTTGGGTTCGGCCCTACTCTTCTATATATTTATATATGTTTCCATTAAAAACAGTCATTTGAGATTTATTCATTACCAAAATTCTTTTTTTTTTTTTTTTTAAAAAAAAACTTGGCTTTTATGCATCTTTTCTTACTATTAAACAAATTTGTATCTAGGTAGGTGTTAATATTTTTTATTTTATTTTTCTCAAAAGGTATAACATGAATCCGCGAACTAGAGAAAAGTGTGAGAAAAGGCCCAGGGTTGAAGGAATACCAAAATTTATGATCGTCGATCAAACTCCTCTACTTTTGTGGCAATGATGGAATGGAATGGAGGAGCAGGATAAGAGGATAGTAAAAGACTATTTGGGACATCTTGTGCATATGATGGAAATTAATCCTAGAAGAGATGTGTTTGAAGCATTGATTGAAGCTTGGGATCACCACAACAATGTGTTTCGTTTCTCAAACTTTGAGATGACCCCAACTCTAGAGGAATTAGCAACCTTCATGGGGGTAGGCACCATTCGTTGAGGTTCAGATCTTCGAAATAAGAGACCTATAATTCCTAAGAATGTGGATGGGATCAAGTTCTTGAAATTACTGAATATCAATCAGATGAATATTGCAAGTTTGAAGGAAGGTTGGATTTCTTTGGAATTTTTATTCCAGAGATTTGATCAAGAGGAAGGATTCAAGGAGTATCAGGGTTAATTGTACAACAAAGGGAACTTGCAAGAATGGAAGAAACACAGTCTCTTTGCTTTCATGGTTGCATTCTTGGGGAGGATAGTTTTTTCGGAGCGTGATGGAAATATTGATATCTGTCTAGCAGGAGTAGTACAAGCACTAACCACGATGGATAACCCCACTCTTGTACCCATGATTCTCGGGGATGTCTTTCGCGCACTAACCAAGTGCAAATAGGGTGCCACATACTTTGAAGGGTATAATATTTTCCTGCAGATATGGTTTCTGGAACATTTATATTATTACCCTTATGCACCGTGAGCCAGCGACTGGTTAAATCATGTGACTAGTCATGAGGAGAGGGCCAGTAAAAGTAAACTCCCAATCGGTATCAAGGCATGGAGGGAGAAGGTTTCTAAGCTGACTGACGATTAGATTATCTGGAACTACTACTGGTTCCCAGCCCAAGATGTCATTTGTATGTCCTCATACCATCCTTTTTTGGTGTTGATTGGGTTTAGAGGGGTCCAACCTTATGTGCCGCTTTGAGTAATGCGCCAATTGGGTCGACTTCAAGAGATTCCTCACAGAAAGAACATGGGTGAATTCATGTACGATACTCCTCCAGGTTTTTTGTTTGATATGAGATACTAAAGTTTTGGTATGGGAGTATAATATCTGAGAAGAGTGAAATAGTGGAAGATCGTGATAAGGGGAAAGTAGTTCCCGGGTACCTTTCATGGTTGCACAGTCCTTACCCATTGCAAGAGAGACCCGAAGATTCTGGAAAAAGAAAATGGGATATAGAATCAGAGGTTCGAGCGAGAGTTAGACAAGCCCTTCTTGAGGTGGAACATGAGTTTCAAAAGAGATTGAATGAACAACAAGCTGAATATGAAGCAAGAATCGCACATACTCGAGAAGATGTAAAAAAAGACCATCGATTAGCTCTCCAAGTTGTGAAAGAGGATCTAAGATGCGTCAAATAAAAAAATAGCCAATTGGAGAAAGAGTTGGGGAACAAAGTTGAGTCGGCACAGAGAAAGACTGAGGTAGACAAACACTTGATTCGGGTTTTGCAAGAAGATTTGGGTATTATTGAGGTGGAAATGGGGCAAAAATAGGATGAGTTTTAAAATGAAAAGGCCAAACTAATGTACACCCAAGATAGGCTTCATGCTTAAGTGAAAGCCTCCATGGAGCGAGAGAGGGAAATAGCCAAGTGCTTCACAGCTTATCAGGAAAAAAGTGAAAGTAAGAAAAACAGTAGGAGATTGAGAGTGGTGTACTTCACCACCAAGTGGAGGAGCTTCAGGAACGAGAGGATGATTTGAGGCAGGCAGTCTACACTTTTCAAGATTGGTTGCAGAACTGCCACGAAAATATGAATGAGGCAAAAGAGCAAGTGCTTTGGCTTAGGGACATTCTTGTCGATGTGTATGTTGGTTATCTCTACCGTGATGATGAAAATTTGGGAGAACAGGCACGCGTTCTCGCCCCACATCTACCAAAGGCATTATTCAGTATATACTCCAGTCTATGAGGGCAGTTGATGCCACAAAGAACACCTTGAAGAGAACATCTTGGCTTATGGTCCTTTTTGGAGTCTGTTTCTTTTTAGCTATTTGGTTTATCCCATTTTTTTTAGTTTTTAGTTATTTTGAGTCTATAGCAGTTTTAGTTCTTCTATCGTTTCCTTCATTTGGGTATTGTAGAGTGCATATTTGATAGTGAATGGAAAAGATTTGCTTTTAGTTAAAAATCTTTATTTATTTTGTTATACGTAAAAAAAAAAAAACACTCTCTAATTTGTTATTTTTTCGAACTACGTAGCAATCTGATTCATGTGTCAACATGATACATAGGCAACCCTCTAACGGGTTCGATCAAAATTTTTCAAAAAAAAAAATATATAAGAATAATATAAAAAAATAGGCACCGATAAGCCGGGATGAAACATAAGGCCTTCCATGTCAAAATGCATACGACGTGTAATTATAATACATTAAATGTACAATACTCATCCATTTTCCACTTGTTACAGAAATAAAAGGTTAAAATTTTATAAGGTGGTTTGTTTGTGGTTACACTGACATCTCATCTGTACAATACCAGATCCAGAGGAAAGGGCAAAATAACACACAAAGTGAGGATAGAGTCTGACAACGAAGAAGACCAAAATCAGTTGATTCAATAAGAATTTGCATCGATAGAAAAGAATAAGTTATTGAAACAGCAGATAGCAGAAATGTATCAAGCCTGGATAAATGGTAAAGCGCCACCTTCCTCAATTCCTGGACTTTTGAACACGAGTGTCACAATTTCTACTCAGGCCCAAACTGATGATCCATTTTACCCACCAGGATTTGGCCCATATACTAATGTGCCAAGCACAGTTGGGACCTCTACTGTGTGCCCCCCAAATCCATCTCTCATAAATAACCCGCTCTTCATTCCCACAGTACTAACTACTAGAGATCCTCAACCAAAGATGATACCGAAGTCTGCGGGTGAGCTACCTCGTGATCAATTCTATTCTACTGGAGTAACTTTTAAGGTCTCAGAATCCTCCAATCCTGCTTATCTGCACAACTCCCCTATTGTGAGCGAAAAGACGATAAAGAATGAGGAACAGGAGGATATGACCAAAAAAATGAGAAGTTTGGAGCAAAGCATGAGGAAAATGCAAGGACTAGGAGGGAACAAGAGTGTTTCTTACAAAGATTTGTGCATGTTCCCCGATGTCCACTTGCCTCTAGGTTTCAAAACCCCAAAGTTTGATAAGTACAACGGCCATGGTGATCCTTTAGATCATTTGAAAAGGTTTTGTAATCAACTAAGAGGAGCAGGGGGAAAAGAAGAGCTACTTATGACTTATTTTGGAGAGAGTTTGACGGGGATAGCTTCAGAATGGTTTATCGATCAGGATATCTCTCGTTGGCATGTTTGGGATGACTTGGCTCGGGAATTTGTCCAGAAATTTCAATAAAATATTGACATAATTCTAGATCGTACCACACTTGCCAACCTGAGGAAAAAGACTATTGAGGGTTTTCATGAATATGCTATTAGGTAGAGAGAGCAAGCTGCTAGAGTTAAGCCCTCAATCAAGGAGTCAGAGATGATTGATATTTTTCTCCAGGCACAGGAACCTGACTACTTCCATCATTTGCTTTCTGCTGTTGGAAAAACATTTGCTGAGGTCATTAAGGTTGGCGAAATGGTGGAAAATGGAATTAAGTCCAGAAAGATTATAAGCCAAGCTGCTTTAAAAGCTATGATGCAGGCAATTCAAAATGGTTTCGGAGGTATTGGGGGAAAGAAAAGGAAAGAGGACGTGGCTACCATTGTGTCAGGGCCACGACAAACTCCGAGAGGTCCGCCTCACCAATACACACAATCTCAACCCCAGATATATACCCAAGACCCATATAACCACCCACCACACTACCTACTATATTTCATACCATCTCCTCATTATCCCATTTATAATGCACAACCATATGCCCAACCCCCTTCTTACCCACAATGGCGTGCACCAGCCCCTCAAAATCATCCTCCATCCCTACAAGTTTACCAAGGCCTTCCTAAATTCAATTTTTGACCCAGGGCAGAGTACAAAAGGAGAAACGTAGCCAAAGATAATTTCACTCCTATTGGAGAATCATATGCTAGCTTATTTCAAAGGCTAAGAGCCTTGAATGTTTTGAGCCCAATTAAGAGGAAGTATTAAACCCTCCCCCCAAAAACATGGATTATTATCAAAGATGTGCATATTGTTCCGATACCCCAGGGCATGATACAGAGAAATGTTGGTTCTTAAAAAATGCCATCCAAGAGCTGATTGATACACAACAAATTATGGTACAAAATTAGATGCTCCAAACATTAATTAAAACCCTCTGCCAACTCATACTGAAACAAACATGCTTGAGTTGATACACGGCGGTGAAGAACCCACAATTTCCTACAAGCCTATCATTAAGATCAAAAGTGATGAGGAAAAGACAACAAATGTGGTGGATTTGACAAAAGTAGTATCTTCAGGAGTGAACGAGATGCTCGTAAATCCCAAACAATCGAATACTCCCATGTTTATTATGAAAGGAGCTTCAGAAAGTGCTGGGGCAAGTCAGATTAGCCCAAAGTTGATTGTTTCAAGAATGCCTACCAAGCCCCTCTTAATTGTGAAAGGAGCTCTCACAACTCCTATTATTAAGCCAGTGTCGCAACTTCCTGTGGTTAACACCAAGACAGTCCCTTGGAACTATAATAGCATGACAGTGACATATAAAGGAAAGGAATTCATTGAAAAAGTGGATGGAGTAGGGGGGTTAACTCGTTCAGGGATATGTTTTACCCTAGAAGAGTTAAGAAAAGATAGAGACAGCCGGAGGCCAGTCAAGAAGCCGGTTATTGAGGAGGAGGTTGAGGAGTTCTTGAAGAAGATGAAGTTTCCAGAATATTTTGTCGTGGAACAGTTGAGGAAAAAGCCAGCCCAAATATCTTTGTTGTCTTTATTGATCCACTCAAAAGAGCATCGAAAAGCTATAATAAGGATTTTGAATGAGGCACATGTACCCAGTGAGATTACAGTGAATCAATTGGAGAAAATTGTTGGAAGAATCTTTGAGGTAAATAAGGTCACCTTCTCAGACGATGAACTACCCGTGGAAGGTACTGGACATAATCGCGGCCTGTATATTACTGTAAAATATGAGCATTCTTATGTAACTCGAGTATTGATTGATGGAGGATCTGGTTGTAATATTTGTCCTCTATCAACTTTGCAAAATTTAAATGTTAGTACAGAAAGCATCCGACCTAATAATGTTTGTGTCAGAGCTTTTGATGGAGCAAAAATGAATGTCATTGGTGAGATAAAGCTTGTATTGACAATATGGCCTATTGATTTTAACATAGATTTCCAAGTCTTAAATATCGACGCTTCCTACAATTTGTTATTGCGAAGGTTGTGGGTTCATAGGGCTGGGGTAGTCCTATCTACATTACATCAAATGATCAAGTTCGAACATGACAGAAAAGAAATAGTTATTCATGGTGAAGGGGACTTGTCCATGTACAAAGAATCATCCATTTCCTTCATTGAGGAAGGAAGTGCGCATGGAGCACTAAGCTATCAGGATTTTGAGGTAGTGGTTGTTGAGCATATCCTCGAGGGGAATCTCATTCCAAGACTACAATTGCCCTTTGCATCTGTCATGGTGGTGAATGAAATGTTAAGGTATGGTTTTAAACCAGGAAAAGGTTTAGGAATGTCTTTACAGGGCCGAACTCATCCAATATGCCCATGTGAGAATCTTGGTACATTTGGTTTGGGGTATAAACCCACATTTGAAGATAGAAAGAAAGCTAAGAAGTGGAAAAAAGAGTTATGGTCACTTGAAAAGCCGATACCACCACTCAACCAGTCTTTTATCAGAACCAGTGCTAGTGGATCCTCTATGTTACCAGCCTCAGAGCCCATATTTGATGAAGATACAAAGTTGATTGGCCTTTTCCAAAACATGTTTTTCGAGAAAGATATAGTTGAAATTGGGGAAGGCACCAGCAATGCAGATGTACAGTTTATTGGCCGTGATGTCCAACTCAACAATTTGGAGGCCACTCTTCTCCCCACCAAGAAGGAGTCTTGGTAGTCTGTTTTGTTTTCCTTTCTGTAATTTGAATTATTTCAGGGTTGTAATTCAGATCTTTATCTTGTTTGTTTTTATGTTTAAACCCTCCTATCTTTCTTTTCAATGAAATGCAGTTTCCCTTTTTTCTATTTTGAGTCTAATATTTACTTATTTACTTCCTACTGTACAGTTCTTTCTATGCTGATTCTAGTGATATGACATGCATGCGGAATTTTCACCCAGATCTTAAAACTCAAACTAATCATGAAATAATGAATGAAGAAGTTGAATATGATCAAGATAAAGCATTTGAGGAAGTAAGCAAGGATTTCGAACAGTTTGAGAATAAGTCCAACCCCAATATGAATGAAACGGAGGCAATCAATCTAGGAGATCATGAAAATATTAGGGAGACCAAGATAAGTGTACATGCGCAACCACAACAAAAAGAATAAATAATTGAGGCCTTGCTTGATTATAAGGACATATTTTCTTGGTCTTATGATGATATGCCTGTTTGAGCACTGATCTAGTAGTTCATAAGTTGCCAACTGATCCCGCCTTTCATTCGATCGAACAAAAGTTGAGAAAACTTAAAACTAACATGAGTGTAATAGTTAAAGAGGAAATCACAGAGCAACTTGAGGCTAAAGTCATTCGAGTCGCACAATATCCTACTTGGTTAGCAAATATTGTCCCCGTCCCAAAGAAAGATGGAAAAGTTTGAATGTGTGTTGATTATCATGATCTAAATAAAGCGAATTCAAAAGATGACTTTCCGCTACCCAACATCCGTATTTTGCTGGACAATTATGCCAAGCATGACCTTGCATCTTTTGTGGATTGTTACGCGGGGTACCATCAGATCATCCTGGACATGAAGATGCAGAAAAGACATCTTTTATCACATCATGGGGGACATACTGTTATAGAGTCATGCCATTTGGGCTAAAGAATGCAGGAGCAACTTACATCAGGGCGATGAACACTATGTTTCATGACATGATACATAAAGATATCAAAGTTTATGTGGATGATGTGATAATTAAGTTAAGAAAGTAGTAAGACCATGTCAAAGATCTGAGGAAATTCTTTGACAGGCTTCGCAGGTATAATCTCAAACTTAACCCTGCAAAATGCATTTTTGGGGTCCCGTATGGAAAGCTTTTGGGGTTTATAGTCAGTCGACAGGGTATCGAATTAGATCCTTCAAAAATAAAAGCCATTTAGGAATTGCCTCCACCAAAGAACAAAACCGAGGTGATGAGCTTACTAGGAAGGTTGAATTATATCAGTACATTCATTGCCCAACTCACAACAACATGCGAGCCCATTTTAAAATTATTAAAAAAGAACGCTGTAGTTGAGTGTACTGAAGAATATCAAGAGGCATTTGATAGAATCAAAAGGTACTTATCGAATCCACCTGTGTTGGTTCCACCTGAACCGGGCAGGCCCTTGATATTGTATATTTTTGTTTTGGACAACTCTTTTGGTTGTGTATTGGGTCAACATGATATCACAGGAAAAAAGGGGGCAAGCCATCTACTACCTCAGCAAGAAGTTTACCACTTATGAGGCTAAGTACACACTTCTCGAAAGGACATGTTGTGCCCTGACTTGGGTGGCACAAAAGTTGAAGCATTATCTTTCATCCTACACCACTTACTCCATCTCCCACATGGATCCCTTAAAGTATATTTTTCAGAAGCCTATGCCCACAGGCAGACTCACAAAATGGCAGATATTGCTTACAGAATTTAATATTGTCTATGTGATGCAAACTGCAATAAAAACCCAAGCGTTAGCCGATCATTTGGCCAAAAACCCCATTGATGAAGGATATGAGCCATTGAAGACCTATTTTCCTGACAAAGAAGTATCATGTGTCGACGAAGCTATTTCTGATGATAGTCATCTAGGTTGGAATTTGTTCTTTGATTGAGCTGCTAATGTGAAAGGAGTTGGAATAGGAGCAGTTTTTGTTTCTGAATAAGAACAATATTGTCCCGTAATAGCCTAACTTCAATTCTATTGTACCAATAATATGGCAGAATATGAAGCTTGCATCTTGGGTTTGCGACTGGCTATCGACATGGGAATCCAAGAATTATTGGTGTTAGGTGACTCAGACTTGTTGGTCCACTAGATCCAAGAAGATTGGGAAACTCGTGACTCGAAGCTTACACCATATCGAGATTGTTTGAAAGACCTTTGTCGGCAACTCGTATTGGTAAAGTTTCAACACATTCTTAGAGTTCATAGCTAGATTACTGATACCTTGGAAACCTTATCTTCGTTGCTCCAACATCACGACAAGACTCATATTGACCCCTTGCATATACAAATTCATTATTAGCACGCTTATTGCAATGTAGTTAAAGAAGAACTCGATGGTGAACCTTGGTTCCATGATATCAAAAAATACATTCAATCTGGAGAATATCCAATACATGCCGATGGTAACCAAAGAGAACTATTCAACGACTGGCTAGCGGATTTCTCTTAAGTGGAAGGATCTTGTACAAAAGGACTCCAGATTTAGGACTTTTAAGGTGTGTAGATGCCAGAGAAGCTTCCACTATCATGACTGAAATACATTCTAGAGTTTGTGGGCCACATATGAATAGGTATGTGTTGGCAAAGAAAATACTTTGGGAAGGTTCTTATTGGCTCACCATTGAGCGAGATTCCATTCGATACGTCCGTAAATGACATGAATGCCAAATGCATGGGGATTTGATACATTACCCTCCTTTTGAGTTATATAGAATGTCTAATCCATAGCCCTTCGTGGCTTGGGGAATGGATGTGATTGGGCCTATTGAACCAATAGCATTAAATGGGCACATGTTCATCTTAGTAGCAATTGATTATTTTACAAAGTAGGTGGAAACAGTAACTTTCAAGTCGGTGACAAAAAATGTTGTGCTGAATTTCGTTCACTTCAACATTATTTGCCAATTTGGCATCCCAAAGGTAATTATTACAGACAATGCCATGAATCTCAATAGTCATATAATGCAAGAGGTATGCCAACAATTTAAGATTACGCATCGAAATTCAACTCCATATCGCCCCAAGGCAAATGAGGCTGTAGAAGCTGCCAATAAGAACCTAAAGAAGATAATCCGTAAGATGGTGCAAGGTTCCCGAAAATGGCATAAAAAGTTGCCTTTTTCTTTATTAGGTTATCGTACTACATTTAGTACTTCAATAGGTGTGACTCCCTACTCATTGGTATATGGGACCGAAGCGGTTATACCTGCAGAAATTGAGATCCCATCTCTTCGAGTTATTGTGGAAGCTGAGATTGACGATGATCAGTGGGTCAAGACTCTATTGGAGCAATTGAGTTTGATTGATGAAAAAAGATTAACGTCAGTATGTCATGGACAACTATACTAGAAGAGAATGGCATGAGCATATAATAGAAAAGTGCGTCCCAGATATTTTGAAGTCGTTTAGTTAGTATTAACGCGCATCCTCCCCCATCAGGTTGAAGCTAAAGGCAAGTTTTCCCCGAACTCGCAAGGTCCATTCATGGTGAAGAAAGTGTTGCCCAATGGTGCGTTATATTTGACCAATGTAGAAGGCAAAACGGTAGAAGTGGCAATCAATGTCGATGCAGTTAAAAGATATTATGTATGATCTTTATCTATCATTATTGCTATTTACATGTTTGGTACTAGCATATTTAAAAGATTGATATGACGAAGACATTTTATTCTGCTATCCAAATATTGTGTCATCCTTTGCTATCCCTTTTGAGCCTTAATTTTAATTTCTTTCATGTCCCTCTTTTGGAATTTCAATAGAATCAAAAGTCCAAAAAAAAAAACAAATCAGAAATAGTTGTTTGAACTACGTTTGACCTGATTCTTACTACGACAAGATACGTAGGCAACCCTACTCTGGGGTTCAGTCCAACCAAATAAAAATTCAAGTTACCCAGTTTAAAAGAAACTGGGGCAAAAGTTATTTTTCTTTATGAGTTGATTCCAAAAGTTGTAAGTCTCGCCCTATTTTAAGTGTCTTTCGAGCCTCATGCCGCCTTTTCTTTCTAGCCCTATCCAAAAGAAGTGTCACAACCAAAAAAATAACTTCAGATCAATTTTTGAAAATTTCAAGGCTAAGCATGGTATGGTGATATGATGTTTCATATTTTGGGCCGCACTTGTATTCATCGGCATAAAGGAAATATGACAGAAATGAAAAATGAGAGAGTCTTATTAGTGAAAACCATCACGGGCACCATAAGGCGATGGTGAGATGAGAGAAATGAAAATGAGAGAGTCTTATTGGTGAAAACCCTCATGGGCACCATAAGGCGATGGTGAGTTGAGAGAAAGTGAAAATGAGAGAGGCTCGCTGGTGAAAACTCTTTGGGGCTTCACTAGCCAGATGAGGTCTGTGATCTAGAGGCGACAGTTTCAAAAGCAAAACTCAGTTTAAATTCAATAGGTTGGCAAAGTTGATAAATGTTTGAGATTAGAAAATCGGGTTGCTTGATCCCAAATGCATGTCATAATCACTAGATCAGGATATAACATTCATATAAGTTTTCTTCCCTTCATTCTTTTGGAAATAGGGATCCCTGTTGCCTTTCTTTCCATTCAATATTTCTATTGTATTTTCTTGTCTTTGTTATCAAAATGAAAAATCACCGTCCTTACTCTTCTGTTGTCTTTGAGTCAATTCCATGGAAAAACAAGTGAGAAAGGACTTCAAAACTTGCTACCAACTCCTTCAATGGTGCAAAGCAAGGGAAAGGTCCAGCACATAAAAGTAACATGATTCTAAGTGAAACAAAATACCTAAGAATAGTCATCATCTGACAGTTTTTGGATTCACAGGAATACAAAGGTGCGACAAAAGTTAAATGCAGAGGCGCTATGAAATAAAAATACGATTTGAGTTATAGTCATTGGCTAACCAGAATTTTGGGGTCGATAGTACAACAAGTTAACGATACTCATCAACAGCTCAAAACAGAGCTGAGCATGACAAGTGCAGGAGCAATTGCCTCAAAAGTCAAATTCCACGAACCAACCACCATGTTGTTAAACTCACATTTTTTCTTTGTCTGAAACAGAGATAGGTGTTTCCTACAAATCAAAGACTTCAATGCCTGGATATCAGAAAGGCCAATTCTTCAATTCTGCGAAGGCAAGAAGCAATGTTGCGACATAAGCTTGCTAGATTAAAGTCATAGTAAAAATTTATTATCTTTTACCTTTGAGAGAGGCACTTTCTGGAATGGGGTAAGGCTTGGATTCACCATCTTCATTTTTGAAATAGTTGTGATTTTTCTAACACTCACAAAAAAAATTTGGTACAAACTGGGCAAAATTTTTGTTCGTGTTGTTTGTTAGTTTACCTTTATGCTCAGGACACTCCTGGAAAATGAAACTTTATTTTCTGCTCCGGACCATCCTGAAAAATGAGACTATATTTTCTGCTCAGGACCCTCCTAGATAATGGGACTTTATTTTCCGCTCAGGACCCTTCTGAAAAATGGGACTTTAATTTTCAACTCAGGACCCTCTTGGAAAATGAGACTTTATTTTTAACCCAGGACCATCCTGAAAAATGGGACTTTATTTTCTTCTCAGGACCCTCCTAGAAAATGAGACTTTACTTTCTGCTCAGGACCCTCCTAGAAAACGGGATCAACAGGACCCTCCTGGATAATGGGATTTTATTTTCTACTCAGGACCCTCCTGAAAAATGGGACTTTATTTTCTGCTCAGGACCCTCCTGGAAAATGGGACTTTGCTTTCTGCTCAGGACCCTCCTGGAAAACGGGATCAACAGGACCCTCCTGGATAATGGAATTTTATTTTCTGCTCAGGACCCTCCTGGATAATGGGACTCTATATTTCAGCTCGGGACCCTCTTGGAAAATGGGATTTTAGTTTTCTGTTCCGAACCCTCCTGGAAAATAGGACTTTATTTTCTGCTCAGGACCCTCTTGGAAAATGGGACTTTGTTTTCTATTCAGGACCCTCCTGGAAAATGGGATTAGCAGGACCCTCCTAAAAAAAATGGGATTTACTTTTCTAGTTCACTATTTATTTTGAGTTTAGGAACACATTTGAAGAACAGGAATTACTTTTAGTTTTGAAGCTCAGGAGCCCGCCTGGAGAATATGGTCAATTTTCAATTCAAGCTCAGGATCCCGCCTGGAGAACATGGTTGTCTTTCAAATTCAAAGTCAGGAGGAGCAAGTGTCCGCTTGAAGAATAGGGCCGATTTTCAAGTTCATCTCCAATAACCGAATTCGACATGAAGACAAATTCAATGTCGAGTTCAACTTAAGAGGAGAGTAGACATATCATCACTCAAGGAAGCATGAAGATTCAAGTCAAGATTCAACAGAAGCTGAATAGATAGGATCTTGTACTTGAGGGATCATTTTTATTCTTGTATTTTATTTTGATGTAAAAAAAAAAAGGAGTTGCAAACCGGAGACTCGACGGGACCTCACTCGACCTCTAACTCATTGTCTCGCCATTCCACCTCCTTGAACTACACGTGACCTGATTTCCTTTTAACCCGGGATATGTAGGCTGTCCAAAACAAGGACTCGGTCACATCTTTTTCTTTTCATTCTAAATAACAGCCGGATCAAAACTTGTCTCGTTGTCTACTTCTTTGTTTGAAAACTCTTCGTGTTTCCAAACAAAGAGGGGCAAATGTAGACACGTGATTTTTGACCCTTCCCGAGCTTTAACCTATTTTTAGCACTAAATATATATTTTTATCTAATCTTTATTTTAGTTTTTATTTCATGTTTAGTAGGTTTTCTTTGAAAAAAAAAAATAAGAAAAGATTTCAAAAAAATAGAGTCATATTTTTAGGATAAGTTTTGGTTTTACTTTTTAAAAAGAAAAAAGTTCTTAAAAAATATGTTTTCTCTTTGTTTAGGTTTTAATAAATAAGCTAGTGATTTTAATATTTCTTAATTATAATTTTTTTAGTGTAGCTATTTTACTTTTCACATACTTCTGCAGGTTCCAAATATTGAAAATAATATTATTATTAAAAAAAAAAAATCCTAACTAAAACTACCCACCTGCAACCCCTACCCCCATATAATCCCCAACTTCCCCACTCCCTATACTATCTGCACACACACATGCACGTCACACACTCACACACGGCACAACACATACATACTCCTATATATATATATAACAATACACTAAAGAAAAAAAAAGGGGGAACAGATAGAAAGAAAAAAAAAACATCAAAAGAAAACAAAGGACGAAAACAGAAAAAAAAAAACTAAACTTAGACAGTACTTAGAAAAAAAAATTGCAGAAAGAAAATAGTGTTAAAAAATATGTACATGGAAAAACAGAAGTATTTTAGAGGATTGTGATTTGGAGTTGGAGTGTTATAGGTCCTTGTTTTGAGTTTCCAAGTATGACCAAGATGCATCGTCCCTTGTGGCAGCTTTATTGGTGGCCCGGGATGAAGAGGGACATAGTGGATTATGTGTCCAAGTGTCACAATTGTCAGCAGGGAAAGTATGAACACCAAAGGCCTGCGAGTTTACTTCAGAGGATGCATATTACCATGGGAGCATATTGCCATGGACTTTATGGTGGGTAAGTATGACTCCATTTGGGTGATAGTGGATGGGCTGACGAAATCAGGTCACTTCTTATCGATTTGGGTAGACTATAGCTCTCAGCGACTAGATAAAATCTATGTCAAGGAGATTGTCAGACTTCATGGGGTACTACTTACAATCATTTCTGATAGGGATGCAAAGTACACTTCCAAGTTTTGGGATAGGTTGCATGAGGAGTTGGGCACCAAGCTCACTTTTAGCACAACTTTTCATCCTCAAACTGATAGGCAATTGGATAGGTCGATTCAAGTATTAGAGAACATGTTGAGGGCCTGTGTAATTAATTTTGGTGGTCACTGGGACAAGTTTCTTCCGTTGTGTAAGTTTTCATACAACAGTTGTTATTCCAGCATTGATATGACACCATTCAAGGCACATTATGGAAGAAAGTGTAGGTCACCTATTAGGTGATTTGAGGCTGGAGATGTTAAGCCTTTGGGCACAGACTTGGTAAAGGAGGCTCAAGAAAAGGTAAGGTTCATTCAAACCAAGTTGTTGGCTGCTCAAAGTCGGCAAAAAGACTATGCGGACCATAAGGTAAGAGATATAGACTTCAAGGTTGGTGAGAAATTTTTGCTTAAGGTGTCTTCCATAAAGCGGGTCATGAGATTTTACAAAAAGGGCAAGCTCAGCCCTCGGTACATTGGTCCCTTTGAGGTTCTCAAAGAGGTGGATCTGGTTATATACAGGTTAGCTCTACCATCCAAATTTTCTGTAGTCCATCCAGTATTTCATTTTTCTATGCTTTAAACAATACCATGGGGATGGAGACTACGTCATTAAATGGGATTCAGTGCTTCTGTATAAGGATTTGGCTTACGAGGAGGAACCAGTAGCGATTCTAGATTGGGATGTTCAAAAATTGAGGATGAAGGAAATTTGTTTGGTTAAGGTGCAATGGAAGCATCGTCCGATTGACGAAGACACTTGGGAAATTGAGAAGGAAATGCGGGATAAGTACCCTCAGCTGTTTGAGGGTACATGTACTCTTTCTCTCCTCACTTTAGCCCACTTTTTCACGTTTGATCATTCAGGGATAAATGATAGGTAAATTGGTATCTGTTTTAATGACACTCCTTGTCGTTACGTATAAGTCCTTGGTTTAAAACCTCATGACCAAAATCCTTCCGGTTTGATAGTTACTAATTTTGAGCTAGGCTAGTCTCGAATGAAATCGTAGTGAGGTCTCTAGGAAATTTTGGAAGGATTTGGGCAAGTTTGGGGCTGCTTAATTAGATTTCTAATTAGCTAAGATGATAAGGAACCCGTAGGAATTTATGGAACCAAATTTGGGTAAGTGAAACTCCCAGAATTAATCTTAGCATGAAGGGCATTGATTGAAATATCCCGAGATTAAGGTGTGTTGTAAAAAGTGGAATTTTTGGGCGAAGATGGACTTTCTGCCTAGTCGATACCGCTATAGCAGCAGGCACTCTTCTATAGCAGTGGGCGCTATAGCAGAGAAATTCCAACTATAGCCTTGGTCAAAGGCGGTCAATGACCGCTACAGCGGTCTTGGCCGCTATAGCGGTGAAAACCACAGATTTATTAAAATATCTCTCCAAAATAGTTTATTATTTCAAAACTAATTTTGGGGTAGATAAAGGGCGATTTAGGGAAAAATACACCAGAAATTCATTTTTTGGCTTCCATAAGGTAAGTAATTCATCCCCATTAACTTGTAGTTGATGATTAAGCCTTAGAATCACTAACTTACATAATTCGGGGAGGGTTTTAGGGAAGAGTTTAGTTATTTTCTTGTTCAAGGGGTAAATTTAAGTAATAAGGTAATGGGTTTTGATTATTAATGATTAATTGACCCTTGCATTTTGTCAATTCACTAATTTATCCATAGAATTGGTAGTTTTAGGTGAATTAAGGTCGAAAAGCCCTAGAACGGGGAAGGAATGATCATGAACTTGATATTAGGGGTTGGGGATGAGTTATAAGTCCCAACATGATAGGTCATTTCATTAATTATATGTTATTAAGCATGTTCTACACCACGAGCAAGCGAAAATTATACGGAAGGGCGAAATCTCGGCTTAAAGGGTTATGCAAGCTTGATTCTAGGTAGGTGATGGTATTGTAGTTTAATCCGACTTGTATTATATGTTCATGTTAACTACTTTGTAGTGTGGTTGGTTAATGCATGTTGTTTAGTGTGGTCAATGTAATGATTTTACTTGCTTATTGATTTGACCTTCCTTATTTCTAAAATGTGGAATATTTTGGTATTTGGGACATTTTCATGAGTTATGGTGAAATAAGGTTGGCAGACAATTACGTCTAGGGTTTTAGTACATGGACGTTATTTTCCCCCTGCAGGTTATGGCTAGAGGGTAGATGTATTACCCATAGCATGTATGTTCGAGGTTCAGTGAGTTTAATGGTTCCATGAGTGAACCGGAGAATATGTATTTATCTATGCTTGATAATGATATATGTGTCTTGACTTAGTTATATTTGTTGACTTGCTGGTTTTTAATCCTGAACTATCTTTTTGGTGTTTATGTGCTAAGTGTATGATGTTTTTGAGCAGCTTATCTGGGGTACCATGGAGTCTCTCTCCCTTAGCATAGTTCTTTATTACAAACGTATTATTATCTTAGTTTTGGGGTTGCATACCCTTCTTGACATTCATAGATATTTTGGTACGGACGACTTTCGGATCCTAGGGATGTTTAGCTAAGTACTTTTTCCGCTTTAAGTTGTACTTATGGTTTTTCGTTTATAATGGATATTATTCTATTGATGGATTAGTTCTGCTTATTTATTCTAAGTGTTGATTATGGGTTGGTCTTCGGGGTAGTTAGTTCTCCCACTGGATGAGTAGAATGGGTGTCACCCACGATGGGTTTGGGTTAGTACAAAGTTGGTATTAGAGCCTGGGTTCATCGATCTTGTTGTACTAAAACGGGTCCAGTAGAGTCTCGTGGAACGGTACAGAGTTGTCTGTACTTTTCTTCTGGAGGCTATGTTACTTTAGGAAAATTTGTCATTCTTGTTTCTTTCATGCTATAACTTGATTCCAATTGGTATCTGGCAATCCAAATTGGTATCTGATTCTCTTCACTCTTTTTTCGGCAAATGGTAACTACTAGGTCCAATAGAACTCGAGCAGCAGCCTCTATACTGGCCGCTCTAGCTGAGAAGCCAGCCATGAGAGAAAGAGGATGAGGGGGGGGGGGGGGAGAAGAATGAGTTGAAGGGGATGAGACACACCCTCTAAGGGTAGAGCTCGAGCAGCTGCTGGATAGGCTCATGAAAGGACGGTATCCCCTCCCCCACCTCAGGATCATTTTAAGGAGAGGGAAGCAGTAGAGGAGCAGAAGATGAAGCCCGAGATAGCGGTACCAACTGGGGTTACAGCCTTACCTCATATGTCTGCTAAGGTTATTCAACAGGTGTTAGCTTTTCTGAGTGGGTTGGCAGGGACTGGAGCCACTCCTATTATATCGATTTTTCAAGCCCGGGTTGTTCACCCTACTGCTGTTATAGATCCAAGAATGGATGAGGGTTCAGGGACTGATGCTTTTTCTCGTCCGGTGTTGGGTTCTATGATGACAGGTATGGAGCATGATCTGGTGACTAAGTTTTTGAAGATGAAACTACCTAACTTCCAGGGTACTGAGTCTGAGGATGCTTTTGAGTTTATCATTGATTGCAATAAGAGGTTGCACAAAATGGGTATTATTCAGTAACATGGGATTGAGTTTGTGACTTTACTATTGGAGAAAGATGTTAAGCAATAGTGGAGAGCGTATGTTGAATGTCGGTCACCGATCTTACCTCCTTTGCCTTGGGAGCAATTTCATGCCTTGTTCTTGGAGAAATATGTGCCACTGGCCCTCCGTAATCGCAATAAGGATGATTTTTTGGCATTGGAGCAGGATGACATGTCAGTTGCAGCCTATGAAGCCAAGTTCCATGCCTTGTCTCGCTATGCTACTCAGTTGTTGACTTCTGATGAGGAGAGGATTCGACTGTATGTCAAGGGTTTGAACTGTGATCTTCAGGTTTTGACTATTCATATGACTTCTGCAGGGAAAGGGTTCAATAAAGTTGCAGATTACGTGAAAAAGTTGGGGGAGTTAGGCAAGCAGGCAGGCTAAGATATTAGCCAAGAAGTCCCGCAATATTGGGAATTTTAGTGGATCTTACTCTAAGGGCAATGGATAGCAGGCCAATTCAGCCCGTCCAATTTAGTTAGCTTTGCCATCTTCTACTGTGGTTCCAACTAAGGGTTCTTGTTACACAGGTCATTATGGGCCAATGGGTTTCTCATTTTTCTCTCAGTTGTCCTTTCCTTGAGTATGGATGTTACTATTGTGGTATTGTTGGTCATTTTAAGAGAGAGTGTCCCTTGAGGTAGGAAAATGGCTAGGCACAGCAACAAACTCAGGCTATAGTTCTAGCAGGTAGAGACGGAGGATGTAATGGAAGGGGTCGTCCACAGGGTGGGCGGGGAAATCAGACAGGTGGCGAGGTGGTCAAGAAAATGATAGCGTCGGGGGAGAAGCGTAGCCGGGCAGGGAGTTAGCTCAATTTGATGGACGGGCTCACTGTTATATATTTTTGAGAAGGACTGATGCTGAGGCTTCTAATGCGGTGATCACAGGTACTATTTTTGTTTGTGACCGGATGGCTTTTGTCTTATTAGATCTGGGGTCTACTTATTTATATGTGTCTGTTCAATTTACGGTGGGTCTGAATCTGGTTTGTGATGTACTTGATCACCATGTTTATATGTCTACTCCGATTTGTGACTATGTGGTAGTAACCCATGTTTTTTGTACTTATTTTGTGCTATTTGTGGGTTTTCAGACTTGGGTAGAGTTGATTATTCTGGATATGTTATACTTTGATGTAATTCTGGGTATGACCTGGTTATCTCCATATCATGCTATTTTAAATTGCAATGCTAAGATATTAACTCTAGCGATGTCGAAATTGGATAAAATAGAGTGGAGAGAGTGTATAAGGCTAAGCCAATGAAAATTATATCATTTTTCTGGGCCAGAAGGTTTGTAGGGAAGGGGTGTTTAGCGTTCCTAGCCCATCTTTGAGATATAGAATTGGGGTCCCCTTCTATAGAGTCAGTTTTGGTAGTTTCCAAATTTCAGGATGTGTTTTCTTCAAACCTATTGGGTATGCCTCCAAATAGAGATATTGATTTCTACATTGATTTAGAGTCGGGCACTCGCCCTATATCCATTTCACCTTATCGAATGACTCCAGCAGCGATGAGGGAACTCAAAACTCAGCTGTAGGAATTACTTAACAAGGGTTTTATTCATCCAAGTACTTTATCTTGGGGTGCTCCTATTCTGTTATTTAAGAAGAAGGATAGTAGTTTGAGGATGTGCATTGACTATAGGCAGCCGAATAAGGTTACTATCAGGAATAAATATCCTTTGCCTCGCATAGATGACTTTCTTGATCAGTTCCAGGGTGCGTCAATATTTTCAAAGATTTATTTGCAGTTGGGTTATCATCAGTTGAAAAATAGACTGGGGAATATACCAAGGACAACTTTTAGAACACGGTATGGTCATTATGAGTTTCTGGTGACGTCTTTAGGGTTGGCTAATGCACTTGCAGCCTTTATGAGTTTGATGAATGTGATCTTTAAGTCATTCTTAGATTCTTTTGTCTTTGTGTTTATTGGTGACATTCTTGTTTATTCCAAGAGTAAGAAAGAACATGCAGGACATCTTCGCATAGTTTTTGAGATTCTAAAGGAGAAGCGATTATTTGCTAAGTTTTCAAAGTGTGAATTTTGGTTTTCTTTAGTCTCCTTCTTGGGGCATATGGTTTCTGAAAAAGGGGTGAGTGGACCCCCAGAAGATTTAGGCAGTAAAGAATTAAACTCGGCCTAGTTCCGTGATTGAGGTAAGGAGCTTTGTGGGTCTTACCAATTATTACCGTAGATTTTTCAAGAACTTTGCATCCATTGCATTGCACTTGACAAGGTTGACTCAGAAGAAAGTTCCATTTGTTTGGTCAGACCAATGTGAAGAGAGCTTCCAAAAGCTCAAGACACTTTTGAATACAACGCCTATTCTATCATTGTAGGTTGAAAGTAAGGACTTTATAGTGTTTTGTGATGCCCCGCTTTTGGGCTTGGGTGCTGTGTTGATGTAGGATAGGATTGTCATTGCTTATGCTTTGAGGCAGTTGAAGCCTCATGAGAGGAATTACCTAACCTATGATTTAGAGTTGGCAGCGGTGGTGTTTGCATTAAATATTTGGAGACACTATCTTTATGGTGTTAAGTGTGAGTTCTTCACAGACCACCGTAGCCTGCAACATATGTTTACTCAAATGGATTTGAACTTAAGGCAGCTGAGATGGATGGAACTATTGAAGGATTATGATGTGAGTATTCAATATCATTTGGGTAAGGACAATATGGTGGCAGATGCATTGAGACGAAAGGCAGTAAGTATAGGTAGTTTGTCATATGTGAGGGAGTCAAGGCAACCTTTTTATGGAGAGTTTCAAACTCTAGCATCTCAGAGCATGCAATTTGGGGTTTCAGACAGGGGTGGAGTATTGGCTAGTGTTGAGGTGCAGTCAACATTTTGGGATCAGATTAAAGCCAAGCAATTCGATGAGAAGAATTTGAATGCACTCTGGAATAAAGTGGTGCATGGGGAGGTGACGGATGCCATTCTTGACATGGAAGGGGTTTTCTGGCTTAAAGGAAGATCGCATGTTCCTCGTGTTGGTGATTTGATTTATGATATACTTTCAGAGGCCCACAGTTTATGTTATTCTATTCATCCGGGTACGACTAAGATGTATCGTGACTTGAGGCAGATTTATTGGTGGCCCGGGATGAAGAGGAACATAGTGGATTATGTGTCCAAGTGTCACAATTGTCAACAAGTAAAGTATGAACACCAAAGGCCTGCTAGTTTTCTTTTGAGGATACCTATTCCTAGATTTTTCAAGAACTTTACATCCATTGCAATGCACTTGACAAGGTTGACTTAGAAGAAAGTTCCATTTGTTTGGTCAGACCAATGTGAAGAGAGCTTCCAAAATCTCAAGACACTTTTGAATACAGCACCTATTCTATCATTTTCGGTTGAAGGTAAGGACTTTATAGTGTTTTGTGATGCCTCGCTTTTGGGCTTGGGTGTTGTGTTGATGTAGGATAGGATTGTCATTGCTTATGCTTTGAGGCAGTTGAAGCCTCATGAGAGGAATTACCCAACCTATGATTTAGAGTTGGCAGCGGTGGTGTTTGCATTAAATATTTGGAGACAGTATCTTTATGGTGTCAAGTGTGAGTTCTTCACAGACCACCGTAGCCTGCAGCATATGTTTACTCAAATGGATTTGAACTTAAGGTAGCTGAGATGGATGGAACTGTTGAAGGATTATGATGTGAGTATTCAATATCATTTGGGTAAGGACGATGTGGTGGCAGATGCATTGAGACGAAAGGCTGTAAGTATAGGTAGTTTGTCATATTTGAGGGAGTCAAGGCAACCTTTTTATGGAGAGTTTCAAACTCTAGCATCTCAGAGCATGCAATTTGGGGTTTCAGACAGGGGTGGAGTATTGGCTAGTGTTGAGGTGCAGTCAACATTTTGGGATCAGATTAAAGCCAAGCAATTCGATGAGAAGAATTTGAATGCACTCTGGAATAAAGTGGTGCATGGGAAGGTGACGGATGTCATTCTTGACATGGAGGGGTGTTCTGGCTTAAAGGAAGATCACATGTTCCTCGTGTTGGTGATTTGATTTATGATATACTTTCAGAGGCCCACAGTTTATGTTATTCTATTCATCCGGGTACGACTAAGATGTATCGTGACTTGAGGCAGATTTATTGGTGGCCCGGGATGAAGAGGGACATAGTGGATTATGTGTCCAAGTGTCACAATTGTCAACAGGTAAAGTATGAACACCAAAGGCCTGCTAGTTTTCTTTTGAGGATACCTATTCCTAGATTTTTCAAGAACTTTACATCCATTGCAATGCACTTGACAAGGTTGACTTAGAAGAAAGTTCCATTTGTTTGGTTAGACCAATGTGAAGAGAGCTTCCAAAATCTCAAGACACTTTTGAATACAGCACCTATTCTATCATTTTCGGTTGAAGGTAAGGACTTTATAGTGTTTTGTGATGCCTCGCTTTTGGGCTTGGGTGTTGTGTTGATGTAGGATAGGATTGTCATTGCTTATGCTTTGAGGCAGTTGAAGCCTCATGAGAGGAATTACCCAACCTATGATTTAGAGTTGGCAGCGGTGGTGTTTGCATTAAATATTTGGAGACAGTATCTTTATGGTGTCAAGTGTGAGTTCTTCACAGACCACCGTAGCCTGCAGCATATGTTTACTCAAATGGATTTGAACTTAAGGTAGCTGAGATGGATGGAACTGTTGAAGGATTATGATGTGAGTATTCAATATCATTTGGGTAAGGACAATGTGGTGGCAGATGCATTGAGACGAAAGGCTGTAAGTATAGGTAGTTTGTCATATTTGAGGGAGTCAAGGCAACCTTTTTATGGAGAGTTTCAAACTCTAGCATCTCAGAGCATGCAATTTGGGGTTTCAGACAGGGGTGGAGTATTGGCTAGTGTTGAGGTGCAGTCAACATTTTGGGATCAGATTAAAGCCAAGCAATTCGATGAGAAGAATTTGAATGCACTCTGGAATAAAGTGGTGCATGGGGAGGTGACGGATGTCATTCTTGACATGGAAGGGGTGTTCTGGCTTAAAGGAAGATCGCATGTTCCTCGTGTTGGTGATTTGATTTATGATGTACTTTCAAAGGCCCACAGTTCATGTTATTTTATTCATCCGGGTATAACTAAGATGTATCGTGACTTGAGGCAGATTTATTGGTGGCTCGGGATGAAGAGGGACATAGTGGATTATGTGTCCAAGTGTCACAATTGTCAACAGGTAAAGTATGGACACCAAAGGCCTGCTAGTTTTCTTTTGAGGATACCTATTCCTATGTGAAAATGGGAGCATATTGCCATGGACTTGTGGCGGGTCTTCCTAAGACCTTGGGTAAGTATGACTTCATTTAGGTGATAGTGGATCGGCTGACGAAATCAGCTCCCTTCTTGTCGGTTTGGGTAGACTACAGCTCTCAACAGCTAGCTAAAATCTATGTCAAGGAGATTGTCAAACTTCATGGAGTGCCACTTACTATCATTTCTGATAGGGATGCAAAGTACACTTCCAAGTTTTGGGATAGTTTACATAAGGAGTTGGGCACCAAGCTCACTTTTAGCATAACTTTTCATTATTAAATTGATAGGCAGTCAGAGAGGAGGATTCAGGTATTAGAGGACATGTTGAGGGTCTATGTAATTAATTTTGGTAGTCCATGGGACCAGTTTCTTCCGTTGTGTGAGTTTTCATACAACAACAGTTATCATTCCATTGTTAATATGGAACCATTCGAAGCACTTTATGGAAGAAAGTGTAGGTCACCTATTGGGTGGTTTCAGGCGGGATATGTCAAGCCTTTGGGCAGATACTTGGTAAAGGAAGCTCAAGAAAAGGTAATGTTTCATTCAGTCCAAGTTGCTGACTGCTTAAAGTCGGCAAAAATACTATGCGGACTGTTAGGTAATAGACATGGTCTTCAAGGTTGGTGAGCAAGTTTTACTTAAGGTGTGTTCATGAGATTTTGTAAAAAGAGCAAGCTCAGCCCTCGGTACATTGGTCCCTTTGAGGTTCTCAAAGAGGTGGGTCCAATTGCATACAGGTTAGCTCTACCGTCGGGATTGTCGGGAGTCCATCTGGTAGTTCATCTTTCTATACTTAAACTATACCATGGGGATGGAGACTACATCATTAAATGGGATTCAGTGCTTCTGGATAAGAATTTGGCTTACGAGGATGAATTAATAGTGATTCTAGATCGGGATGTTCAAAAATTGAGGATGAGGGAAATTCATTCGGTTAAGGTGCAATGGAAGAATCGTCTGGCTGAGGAATCCACTTGAGAAACCGATAAGGACATGTGGGACAAATACCATCAACTGTTTTAGGCTACAGGTAATTTTTCTATCCTCACTTTAGCCTACATTTTTGTGTTTGATCATTCAGGGACGAACGATGAGTAAATTAGTATATGTTGTAAAAACCCTCTTTGTCGTTACATATAAGTACTTCGTTTAAAACCTTATGTCAAAAATCCTTCCTGTTTGAAAGTTACAAATTTTGGGCTAGGCTAGTTTCGAAAAAAAATCAAAGCGAGGTGTGGTCTAGTAAATCAAGGAAGGATTTGGGCAGGTTTGGTGGTGTTTGATTTTATTTCTAGTTAGCTAAGACGATAAGAAACCCTTAGGAATATACGAAACTGGATTTGGGTAAGTAGAACTCCCGAAATTGATCTTAGCGTGAAGGGTATTGATTGGAATGTCTAGAGTTTAAGGTGTGTTGTAAAAAATGGGATTTTTGGGTGAAGATCAACTTTCTGTCAAGTTAACGCAGCGATAGCGGTCGGCATACCACAATAGAGGTAGGCGCTATAGCATAGAAATTCTGGCTATAGTCGTGGTCAAAGGCGATCAACGACCGCTATAGCAGTAGGTACCGCTACAGTGGTCTTAACCACTATAGCGGTCGGTACCGCTATTGCGGTCGGTACCGCTATAGAGGTCTTAACCACTATAGCGGTCGGTACCGCTATAGCGGTCTTAACCACTATAGCGGTCTTGGCCACTATAGTGGTGAAAATCGTAGATTCATTAAAATATCTCACCAAAATAGTTTATTATTTCAAAACTAGTTTTAGGGCAAAGAAAAGGCGATTCAGGGCAAAATATACCAGAAATTCATTTTTTGGCTTCATTAAGGTAAGTAATTAATCCCCATTAACTTGTAGTTGATGATTAAGCCGTAGAATCACTAATTTACAAAATTCGGGGAGGGTTTTAGGGCGGATTTTAGTTATTTTCTTGTTCAAGGGGTAAATTTAAGAAATAAGTTAATGGGTTTTGATTATTAATGGTTAATTGACCCTTGCATTTTGTTAATTCACTAATTTATCCGTGGAATTGGTAGTTTTAGGTGAATTACGGTCGAAAAGCCCTAGAACGGGGAAGGAATATTCATGAACTTGACCTTAGGGGTCGGGGATGAGTTATAAGTCCCAACATGATAGGTCATTTCATTAATTATGTGTTTTATTATGCATGTTCTACACTAAAAGCAAGCAAAAATTGCATAGAAGGGAAAGACCTCTGCTTAAAAGGTTGTGCAAGCTTGATTCGATGTAGGTGATGGTATAGTAGTTTAATCCAACTTGTATTATATGTGCATGTTAACTACTTTGTAGTGTGTCTAGTTAATGCATGTTGTTTGGTGTGCTCAATACAATGATTTTACTTGCTTATTGATTTGGCATGTCTTATTTCTAAAATGTGGAATGTTTCGGTATTTGGGACGTTCTCATGGGTTATTGATGAAATAAGGTTGGTAAACACTTACGTCTGGGGTTTTAGTATATAAAGGGTATTTGTCCCCTACAGGTCATGGCTAGAAAGTGAATGTATAACCCATAGCGTGTATGTACGAGGTTCTAGCGAGTTTGACGGTTCCATGAGTGAACTGGAGAATATGTATTTATATATGCTTGATAATGATATATGTGTCTTGACTGTACTTAACTTAGTGATATTTGTTGACTTGCTGGTTTTTATCCTAAACTATCTTTTTGGTTTTTTTGTGCTAAGTGTATGATGCTTTTAGCATTGATTGACTTGTTATACTATCATTTGGTTAAGTGTTCATATTTTCATCTTGTGTTGGCCAAATGACCCTACCAGTACACTGTTGTTCTTATGTGCTGATACTAAACTTGCATTTACTTTTGTGAGTGCAGCGCATATTCTAGTGGCTCTTACAAGAACTCACTTGTGATTCCAGCCGTTGATTCCAGAGTTTAGGGTGAGCAGTTTATCCGGGATACCATTGAATCTCTCTCTCTTAGCATAGTTCTCTATTCTGGATTTATGATTATCTTTTTTGGGGGGTTACATCCCCTTCTTGACATTCATAGATGTTTTCGTACAGATGACTTTTGGGTCCTAGGGATGTTTTGCTAAGTACTTTTTTCGCTTTAAGTTTTACTTACAGTTTTTGGTTTAGAATGGATATTATTCTACTAATGGATTAGTTCTGCTTATTTATTCTAAGTATTGATTATGGGATGGTCTTCGGGGAAGTTGGTTCTCCCACCGAATAAGTAGCGTGGGTGCCACTCACACCGGGTTTGGGTCCTGACACGGTGGATGTGCCACATTACTTTGCTATAAGGTCTCTAAAAGCAGTTGATGATCTTTAGGGTTGGTTGGCCCCTTTGCTTAGTGATGGTACACCCCCGTGGATTGCACCGGGGGTCCCGATTTAAAAAAGGTGATATTCACTTAGAGGCTCATTACTGGTTAAGTTTCATTTGTAGCAACCTCATGCCATCATAGAATGAAACAGTTATTCGGCACGTAAAGAAGGTGTTGTTGGGCACTATTATCATAAAGGAAAGGTTGAATCTTGCCCAAATAATTGTTTCGGAGATTGCTATGTGGGCTCAACAAAAGCATACTTCCCTTTATTTCCCATGCCTTATCACCGAGCTATGTCAATGGGCAAAGGTTCCCTTTGACCCGAAGAGAGATGTTGAGTATACCCCTACTTCCACAGTTGATATTACCAGACTTGAGGCTTCCAAGTAGAGAAGAACAGGAAAACTCGGGTGGATTCATCCCCGGCAATTGATGTTAAGACTCTTCATAGTGGTGCTAGTCAGTCCACTCCTATTGATACATCTCCACCTCGTCCATCTTTCTCTACAGGGAATTCCTCCTGTCCTCTTCGACCTATTGCCTCTGGTCCTCGACCATCCTCTACTACAGGCACTTTCGGGGATCCTTTGACTCAAGTTGCTATTATTCAGATAGGCCACAAAGCCTATTAATTTGATGTGAGGTCATCTTGGTAAGAGGATCAGATGCCTCAGATGATTTAGGATGCTATTAAAAAAGCTTTGGTGCCTATTACTGAGGAGATGTGTGGATTCCGTGAGACGTTGTGAGCTTATGGTACAAAGCTTGATGAGATGAGATCACCAAAGCAACCTAAAGATCAGGATGTGGAGTGGACTATTATGAAGACCGAGCTTGCTTCTTTGCGACTCATGTGGATCAGTTCTGGTTCCCTGATTTGACACATCTTTAGGGATGCACCTTCTCAGACCCCAGTTTAGGAGAGTGTTCACGTTGCTGAGAAGAAAGAGGATGAGGAGGATTATGAGACCGAGGATGAGGATGATGATGAGATAGAGGTTGTTGCAGAAAGAGTTAATGAGATGCAAGTTGATGTATAGGCTACTAAGCAACTGATATTTGGGCAACTTTAGGGAGGTCGACTGAGGAGACTTCAGATTGGTGGTGGCGGCTCCAAACTCACTGAGGATACCTTCGATCAGACCACTGATCCAGTTGCTACTTTGGAGACAGCTGTCATCACACCAGATCCAACCCCACAGACTATTTTTGGAGCTGAGTCAGGTACTGATGCCTAGACTAAGGCAGCTTTTGTGAGCCAGTCATCGCCACAGACTTAGCACTGTTCAGGGGGGACCTTTCCTCTCACCTTTCTCTTAAATCTTAGTCCTATTGTTTTGAGGACAATGCTTGCTTTTAAGTTAGGGGGTATTATTTTTGGATTTGTAATATGTCTGATTCTGTCATGGCCTAATTTCTCAGGTCATGATGGCACTTACTAACCAATAGGTAAGCCAACCCATAGATACAAGAGCCACTAATAAGACAAGAGTATAAAGTAACTTGATATATAGATACAGAACTGTCTCTAAAATACAAAATAAAGATCAGTTCAGCAAATGAGGGGGAGCAGGAACAACTCTAGACACCAGAAGCTCACCCTAAGTCTCTTATCCATGGAAGCTCCGCACGATGCACACGTCAGCAGAGAGAACTCATACTATGATCTATAGGGTGCATAAGTGTAGTATGAGTACCCAACACGAGGTACTCAGTAGGCTTAGCCGACTGAGCTCTAAAGATAATGCAAGTATAAATAACATGTAAGGGAAGAATATACATAAATGGCAACTAACTAAGAAATGAAACACAATAAGAATAACAGAGAGGTAAAGGTAACTACTATACTCTACCAGCAACTAGGAACGATGGTGTGATACACTAAGTAGCTAAACAATATACTTTAGTAGTATGAAGGAAGAGATATACAAAAGTAGTACAAAGAAAGAGATATAATATAGTACTACAAAGAAAAAGGTATATACAATAGCAGTACAAAGGAAGAAAGTCATGTACCATAGGAATAACTAAACATGATAGTGTCAACCTGGGGGAGCTAGCCTAACAACCTAAATATCATGAAGATTACAATATCAAGAAAGGGAGCAAGCTCTAGTATAATCAAGACATCTAACTGTAATATGAACAACCATAAGGTAGTCTAAAAATAATAAATCTCATCATAATAAAGATGAAAAGAGATCGAAAGCATACCTACAACCTTGGGTACCAATCCTTACCAGCCTGCCACAAACTATACAATAATATCCAAACAATAACATAACCGGCTACCCCAGATAAACAATAACCTAACAGGACCACCATAAGCCTGAAAGGTACACAACAACAAACATAACCTCACCGAACCCCCATAAGAACGGTAGATACAAACAACAAACAAACATACTGGTGATAGGCAATGCATGTGAATGAATGAATGCAAGTTAAGAACCAGATGATGTGGGCTGAATCAAGGACTATATACAACACAAGTTTGTACACCTTCTCCAGCACAATAGCTCATAAAGACAGGACCTACAGTGACCATGCTTCTATGATATTGTGGCTCATTGGATGAAGGGGCCCATAGGGGACTCCAGATATCCGTATACACTGCCTTCCCAAACTAGGACTTTTATAATATCCATGATCAATCTACTCCATCCATTACCAGAGGTAAATATGTTTAATAAGTGCTCGAAATTGAATCGAGACTAAAACAAGTAGAAATCAATAAAGTCTAGAGCCCAATATCAAATCTGTGACTAAAATGATAGAATAGTATAGAAAGGGTGAGAATCCTCCTCGATCAGAATAAGTGAATAATGATAGGCGAGCAACCAAAAATGGATTGAAATCTTCCTCGGTCTGAGTTTTCAAAGAGGTGAGTTTAGTTTAAAATACTATAAACCAACAACAAGGGTGGTATAGTTTCGTTTAAAATCAGTTTTAAAAGTGAAAAGAGGGAAAAAATCCCTTTTTTGGAAAAACAGTAGGAAAGCCAAGGTTTTAGTTGGAATCGTACCACTTAAATAAGCATGAGCATGTAAAAATATATGTGTGCCACCACCAGTATCCAAACAATAGAAATGTAAGCACTCAAGCAAATATAAACTGAAATCATAGCCCTCTCAGAGTAAAAAAAAACTAACTTGATGTCCAACTGGTCTCGTAACCAAGGTCTCGGGCCCAACAATATATAAAGTAAAAGGATATCGATAACATAACTCAGAAGGCTAAAGTAACCAATGAAATCATGCTACTAAGAATATTTAAACGAAGAATATCACCCATATCAATATGTGCTACCTTAAATCTTATACTAGGAATCCTTAAAGTCAACCTAAGGTCAAAGCAATTATGCCAGCAAGCCTAACATCACCCTATATCTATGGCAGGTATTCTAGTCTAAGTCTTACAATTCTAATCTAAAGTTTCTGCTAAATAGGTCAAAGATCGATAATAAGGTACAAATAGGATTACTAGTGTCAATCTAAGGTCCTAACAGGTATATAAGCAGATATTTTAAACTGAGGGTCCCAAAACACATCTCTAGTCTAAGGATCCTAATGGAAGCTAAGGATGCGGTAATGAAGAAATAACTTAAAACCTATCATATAATCCTTGTCCAGTGTACAATCTACACAATACATAATCTCATAGAGAAGAGTAGACCAAAGCCTGCCTCGCAGTCAAACTATAGTCTTGAACCATCCATGAGTAGATCTTCTTCACTCCATAATCTTTGAATGACATCGCACTATCAAAATCATAATCAATACGTTAACATGAATAAAATGAGACCCATATTGCAATAGAAAACTCTAGGTCAAAATTGGGTCAAAAATAGGCCCATGGAGCCCGCTTAAGGAATTTTAAAATTATATCCATCATGAGGTCCATCGAAGGACAAGAAATGAATGCTCAAAATTTGAGAATGACAGGACCTCGAATCAAAGCTTAAAACAGCTCAAGAAAATCGAATTCCAAAACAAAGAATTACACGAATTTTGGGATGGAATAACATGAGAACTAAAAGGAAAAATGACCAAGGAATGATAAAATAACATACCTGAGTTCAATGGGATGAAATCACAATAATTCACAAGCTCTAAGGTCCAACAATGGCTGAAAATGTCCAATACAAGGGTTTAAACTTTGAAAGGGAGAAGTATTAGTAGGGGCTTCTAGAGGTCCTTCGCGAATGCAGAACCCCTATTGTAAATGCAAGCCCAGACCATACCAGGCCTTCACAAATGAGTCTGGTCCACTGTAAATACAAAGAATGAGCATGGACCATCCAGGACTGCTTCCTCTTTGTAAAAGCAACAGTTAGCTCTCGAATGCGGAGGTCAAGATTCCTTAACCTTTGCGAACGCGGCCAAGGCCTCACGAATTCAGAGACCAGAATCCTTGACCCTCATGAATGCATCCAAGGCCACACAAACGTGATGGCCAAGTTTGGCCTGCACTAGGTGCTATTGCACCAGTAAAAGTCAAGTCCCAACGGACTTTGATCTGGTGCTCGGGATTCATTCAAAATCACATACACATCAACAAACTATGCTACCCTAGTAAATTGAGCATTCAGAACTCAAAAGATCAATCAAAATTTCTATCCGAGGTTGTATCAAAAAAATATGAGTCCCACACCCACTATTAGATTTTTACCAAATTCCACCCAATAGCCCAAAACGAGCCCAAAAGCATTGGGACCCAAATGAAGGGTTCTCTTAGCCTAAAATCCACATTTCAAAGCTAATGAAACTGTTGAAATTCTCATCAGAGGTTGTTTCCTAAAGTTTTGGTTGAATACCAATTTCTCAACTTTAAAATATCCAAATCGGGAAATGGGCTTAAATCCCAAATGAACTGCGCAAGAACCAAACCGACGGTCCCAACAAGTCATAAATAACCAGTAGCCACTATGGGAAAGCACGAAATGTAGAAAATGTACAGAAATGGAGAAAATAACCTAGAGGGTCATTATTGAGATTTTTGATTTTGATACTTTGAGTATGGTTCTGATGCTATAATTTGGATACTATTTTTGATTTGGTTTGTAATAATTTTGGATGATTTCTCTTTTTATGGGTGCATGTATTTTGGGTTGATTTGAGTGTGTGTCGTGATCTGCATTTCATGTCCTTATATCTTAGTGTAGTAGTTCGTAGTATAATTGATAAATAAAGCTCTTTTTGGCTTGGTACTTAAGAGAAAGTGTGATAGCAATAGAACATTTTGACTCAAAAAGAAATATTGGGGAGATTTTTCACATGCACGACTATTAAAAATGACAAATTGGTTTGTGAATTGCTCTACCTTTCAAATGTGCCCAGGTTTTAAAATTTTATTTGGTTGAGTTGAAGTAGTTAGGCACTCATTTTATTAATACTCACATCTTATTTTTACTACTCGATTACCTTTCTTGATATGTGCTATGAATGTGGTACATCAATTGAGGAAGTGAAAGTGTTGCTTCGAGTGTGTGATTGAGTGCCATGAGTGGTGAGGTTTCAATTTGATCTTGTTTGATTGAGTCCATATAGAACTTGTCCAGTTGGTCTATAGCTAAGAAAAGAGCATTATGATGTTGGAGAAATGAACTTAAGCCATCAAGTGAGAGTGAACCTTCAAATTGACCAAATGGACATCCCATTGTGAGTTGAGTGACAAATATTTGCCCCAAATTTATTCCTTGGACCCTTTTTCTTGGACAACCTCATTACAAGCCATAACACATTCTTCTACGAGTCCCTCTCTTGAACCAAAACCATCTTGAAGCATGCAGTTGGGGCCTTAAATGAACTTAGGCCAAAAGCTTAAGTTATAGGTAGAGGAGTTATCGGGTAAGACTCGTGATCGGAACTTCATAGATTTGGGAACCATTCACTTCCCCCTCTAGTCAACCTAGTATTCCTTGTAAATGCATTAAAAAAAAAAAAGGAAAATAATGGAAAGAAGTAAAACAGAGTTGTAATTGTGAACTTAGCTTGTAAAATTTTGAATAGTTTAGCTTTAAAAAGGATAGGAGGAGGAAAATGGCAAGTGAATTCAATAGAATTGGTCCGTAGCATGTCAAAAGAAGTAAGCTTTGGAAAAAAAATTAAGTTGAGGCCTCATGTAGTGCTTTAAGGGTATAGAGTCACTATTACCTTAAATTATCCTACCTTACTCATTGCCTACATTACAAGCCGACATAAGACCTTTGTGATCTCTAACATAGCATGCTTGATTATGGTGAGATTTAGTATATAAGCAAGCCTATGGTAGGGTACTTGTGTGCATGATTGTCTTGGTGAGCGAGCGTGATTCGTATTAATCCCTTGTTTAAATTTTGATTGCATCATGAGGGAAGGGATATTCTTGTTGTGAAGGCACTTGATTGCATTTCTTGAGAACATTTGTTAACCTTAGCTGAAGTCTATGAGCATGTGCATGGTTTGGTAGCAACTAGTCAACACTTGAGGCTTGTAGTTCATGAGTTGAGTGTTTGATAGTGGATACTTATGCCAAAGTTTTTCAAAATCATTAGGGCAAAATAGTTATCACAAAAAAGCATGTGTTTGAACTCTTAAGTAGTACCATTTATAGATAATGTTATTTTTATTGTGTGTGCATTGATTTGTTCAAGGACAAGCAAAGGTTTAAGTTAGGGGTGTTGATGAGTCGGTATTTCATGACTCATTTGTCCTAGAATTGGTAAGAAACCTAGTCCTCAATGCCATTTTAAGCCATTTTTAATGTTAGTTTGTTTGTTTTTCAAGGTTGAAGACAAGAGGTGGACAACGAAGCATAAGGAAGCAAAAATATAGAGAAATAGAGCTAAAAGTTAAGGTAGAATCACCTGAATAGTTTGGTGTATCATCAAACTCTCTGTCTGATCGCCAAAATAAAGGGTTAATCGCCAAAAGTAACATATCAGGCCTACTCTGAATAAAGTAGTTCAGTGATACTGAGGAGCAGTTCAACGGAGCATCGTGGAGTTCAGTGATACAGTGTCTTAGTCGCCAAAATTGACAGATACCAACCACTGAAGCTCAAGTTCAAGATAGTTTGGCAAAGTGAATCTACTTAGGTGCATCATCGTGGTGTTTGGCGATACTATCAGGTCGTCGTCTAAGTGTCCTAAGTGGAATTTTTGTAATTCTATTAGGTTGATTTGTTTCAGTAATAAATAGCATTTTTGAGACTTCTAACCCTATCTTTTGCTAAAATTGAGATCTAGAAAGTTGTAATTGAAACCCTAAGATTGGGATTAGCATTCATCTTGATTTTCTAGCTTGGATTTGTAGATTTTATTGTGAATATTTGAATCTATGGAAGCTTTTGATGAGCATAATTATATAATCTTTTTTCTCTTATTATGCTTAATTAAACCCCAATTCTTAAGGGGGGTGAATGATAGTTTATTGATGTGTGGTTGTTGATTATTTGTTTCTTATTTGAGTTATAAACTGTGGGTTAAGCTAAATCTCTATGTTTTAACTCAAGAATAGAAGTTGCAAAGTCTATTCAAGCTTAGATCCCTTGTTTTGCTTGAAAGAGAGAACAAGGGTGAAGAGATTTAGTTGGCAAATACTTGGATTTTCTCATTTAATAGATAGTGTTAGAAACAGACTACTAATTTTAGGTGTTGGGTTGACTAGGGAGATAAACATATGGGTGTTTGAAAGAAACCCATATGAAATTTGGTGATAGATTGAAAGATTATCACTAATAACTAAAACCTAGCCTACATATACTTTATACTTGTTGAATCGAAAGGTTAATCACCCATATATGTTATCAACTATCAAGCAAGCACAACCCTAAGTTTCTTTAATATTGATTACAACTCCTACATTTCAATTTGTGCAATTACTCTCTCTTGATAACTATATTTTAGAAGCATTCAAAATTGGTTACAACCCCCCCCCCTCAATTTACTTTTATTGTTGAAATTAACACGAGCTTTCATTTAGTTATTTAAATTCGCTCTAAAGTGAACCTTTCTTGTTTATTTCCTGTGGGATCGACCCCAACTCATTGAGTTAGGTAAAATATTGCTAACTATCGCGTACATTTATCTTGGGTGTAATTGAGTGTTATCATGCTCTGAAAGATAACACTAGTATTTGGTTCCCATGTATGATTATAGCTCTTTGTGAGCTTGCTAAGGTTCCTAGATTTGTTGGGATTGGTTCGAGGGTAATAGTGAGCTGCACTTCAATATCAGTCTCATTCACGATGAGACAAATCCATTGGCTCAGACAAGGGCCCAACCATCAGGTTCTTCAGGTGCGGCTACTTTTGAAGGGTTGATAGAGCAGGGGGATCAGTTTGATACCCCAAACCCATTTGATATTAACACAGTTACAGGTGAGTCAAGTGTGACTATAGCCATTGGGTTTCATTCTACCACGGCCACTACCACATCTCCAGCTACACTACCTACTTCAGTATCTGCACATAACAGCTAAGTACCTCTCATTATTCTATGCCCCTTGCCTACAATCCTAGTCACTATCTCATAGGAGTATCTAAATGACATGGCTAGGCTGCTAGTTTATACCAAGAGACAGCAGGCTCACACTGACATACAAGTTAAAATTTTGATGGACCAAGTAAAACCATGGGAGACGAAGGATATTAAGAATGTTACAGAGCCCTAAATAGTTACTTGGATGGTTACGAGAGGAGGATAGAAGAGTGACTTACAGTGTTACAGGTGTTTGAGTTGGCAAAGTGGGTTGAGGACCTTGCTTTCTTGCAAGCCGAGGTGATGGAGTTCTCTGTATGATAGGCTCCTGTTGTACCACCACCGACAGTAATTCTAGTTGTTAAGGAGGAGCCTGAGGAAGAACTTCTAGTGATTGATTTCTTCACTCATGAGCTAGCCACGACGGCAAAGAGAAAGAGGGTGAGGGAAGATGATAAGTTTGATGGGGTCAACGAGGATAGAGATTTTTGAAAGGCCTCCCAAACTAATTATCACTTGCAGGCAATTAAGCATGAGTTATAGGAGCGCGGAGCATCCACGAGTTTGACACCTACTGGTGTACCTATTTCTGGAGGTGAGATCCATGTGGCTGATCCTTTACCATTGAGTGTACCGATTATCGTCTGTGCCACTGTTATTGTTGAGGGTACTTTGAGAGTGTCAAACACCACTAGAACCACTATTGATGATTTTAGGGCTATATCTGCATCCCACACTGATGCACCAGACCCACATGCCAAGGGTTCCATAGGTATGTCCCTACCACAAGTATTATAATTTTGTGTGCATTGAGGATAATGCATTTCTTCTTGATGGGAATGGGGGTGAACTTGTGGGTTTGTCTCACCACCTAGGGCTTTTTATTGGCACAGTTTTTTCCACGAGTGTTCTATCTAGTAAAAGCAACATGTTTAGGGTAGATTTTAATTTGTGTTTAAATGTTTTGTTTTGTGTTTGGGTTTGTAAAATAAAAATAAGAGAAATTAGCGTAGTCTATGGCATGAAAATCTATTTTAAAAAATGGAGACCCCTCCAAATTTTGTGACATGTTTATCTACTTTGATATATTGAGTGCTAGTATCTTTGCTTGACATTATGTGTATACGGATGTGACAAGTGTTTCTTAAGCAAGGTCATGACGTTGATAGTTAGTTATTAATAGTGTAACTTTGTACCAAGTGTGTGTGAGATGCCTTCGTATTATTCTTACTTTGTGTGTGCAATCTAGAACTTACCCGATTAGTCTTGCTTAGGTCATAGGATAATTGGTTAGGAAAGGATCATAGGCCATTTTTTATTTTAGTCCACTCAGCCTAAATGAACATCCAAATAATGTAATGTCCCTTGATCCCTGATTTTGAGCCTAAATTGACCCTTTTTATTGATTAGCCTATTCACCTTCCTAATTTTTCTTCAGACTTTTGTTTTGGCCCTAGTCCCTCCTTGGACATTATGCATCTCAACTCAGAAAATTGCCTAAGTTGAGGGTGGCTACTGTAGAGGTACATGAAAAAAAGAATGGGTATGAAAAGAAAAGACTAGTTAATGAAAAGAAGGGAACAACAGGTGTGGGATGTGCTAAAAGAAAAAAGAAAAAGAAAAGAGAAATTAAACAAAACAAAAAAAGAAAAAGAAAGTTGAGTCTGAAATAAAGTCACACCCATTTCAAGAAGAAAGAAAAAGAATAAAAGGAGAATAGGGAGGAAAAGGATTAGTCTAAAGTGGAATAAAGATAGCATAGTGTCAGGAGGGGTAGTCACTATTTCCAAATGTATCATACCCATCCCCAAGCCTACGTTACAAGGTGAGTAAAGTTCTCTAGTGATCCTACTCCAACTATTTGAAAATCGAGGCATAGAAAGTAAGGTCAAGCCTATTGTATTGTGCATACATTGTTTGAATTTCTTTGTGAGAGTGAGTGTATTCGTACTAATCCCGATTTGAATGATTATTGAGTGAATGTGACTTCTTTGTGGAAAAGGCACTAGATTAATATTATCAATTGGTTATTGTTAGGGTAACCTCCATCTGTGTATGCAAAATTATCCATTAATATCGTAATGTCATTCATAGATCCTTTCATGTCAATTTGATAAATGGTGTACGTGCACTTATTTTGTAGTAAGAAAAAGAGGTGTCGACCTTGTGAGATATGTTTCCTGAAAGCCTTGTGACTACCGTAGCTTACTAGTTTTCTTTTGTTTAAGCATCATGCTAGTATAGTTTTTATTTTGTTGTGTGAGGACAATCAAACGTTCTAAGTTGAAGGTGTTGATGTTTCATGGTTTTATGGAACTTTCGATGCTTAAAACATAGGTTGTGTGTTCTTGTGGACTTTTTGGTAGATTTGATATGTGTTTGTGTGTATGTTCAGGAAAATAGGTCCTAGAATGAAAAAAGTGAAGAATGGGCTGATTCATACCAAAGTAACTCAAAGTTGCTTTAATAAGCCATACTATGTTACCACGAATCATAGTTTGCATCGTAAAGTAGAAGTCTAGAAGGTTGAAAATCAGGCTCATACAACACGAAGTCTTTCAACGGGTCGTGGAAAGAAGATCACGAACCTAAGCTATCCATACTGAGAGTCGTGATATGAAAGACCTGAAAGAGTGATTTTGGATATTGATACCATGAGGTACAATATGAACCATGAAGATTATCTACGAGGCTTAAATATTGGGTCGTGGAAACTAGAAGTAATCTGCTAACTACAAAGCCTAGTTCTATATGACGGGTTGTGGAGTCAAACCATGGACTGTAAAGAGCATGCCGACACTATTTTTCTAGTGGTTGTAGGATAGGTTTTGTAATGTCTATATATACCCTTCCTAGGTTTTCTTTTATAGTTTTTGCACTCTTTAGCCTTAGAAACATATAATATTGTTTTGTTCTTGGGTTTTGGAGAATTTTTCATACTTTGATTCTTGATAATTGAGATTTCATTGATTATTCAAGATTTAAAATTTCTTATTCTTGATTCATAGGTTTATGATTATGAATTCTTCTACAAATTCTTATTGTGATCTTATAAACATGAGTAGCTAAATCCCATAACTAGTATTGTGGAACCATGATGAATTAATGAAGTAGGTTAAAGTACTTAGTGATTCTTGAATGGTGTTTATGCATGTATTGTTCTTCCCTTCGTATTAATTGCTTTTTAACGGTTACAAATGTTAGGACTCGCCTAAATTCTTACTTTCTTGACCAAAGAGGGAGAGAATATAAAAAGGGATTAACAATGGAGATTTGAGGCTATCAACCCTCATCTAATAGCTTGAGCCTTGTCCAAGAATAACTAATCAGGGATCAAGAGTAAGGGTTAGTAAAGCAAACACTCATAGATGGGCCAAGTTGCATAGTGATATTCAGTTAGATAGGGGACCAATCGTTTAGATGAACCTAACTTACCAATTTTGCATTCTAAGAATCAGGCTAGATCACTAGTACACTACGCTTAGTGAGTTATGAAATCACACAATCCTAGTCCATTTGCACTAATTGTTACAACATAAATTGATACTTTGCTACTTGTTACTAATCTTGGAAACTATTTACTTATTACTTTAAAACCTCCCTTTCAGAAGTAACTGATTAATAGTTACAATAACCACATTGACCTAGCTTCTAGCAATATTCCCTATGAGATCGACCACAACCTTGGATGGGTTTTATATTTGATCAACAACAACTTTATACTTTAATTGCAAGGTGCAATTTTGGCGACATCAACAAGTCGTATCTCTGGAGTTAGTGTTGGATTCAACCTTTGTAGGGAGGAAGGTGGATGCTTAAAGTTTTCAAGGCCATCCACGCAGTGACGTCCCTTCCTCTTTGGAGACTCTGAATCTGGCAAATCTACACTTGCCTCTTGAACTTTCTATTTAGGAAGAGGTTCGTCCAAGTCTCTTCCATTCCTTAATGTAATTGTAATTACATACATTGAATTTTTCTCTACATCACTCAGTGGTGCACCTGTAGGTCTTACATAGTGTGATGAAGCTAGTTGGCCCACTTGACACTTAAGTTCATGAATGGACTTTTGCGTTTAGGCCATAATCTGAGTTTGTGATCCTATAAACTACTTCATTTTCTCCTCTAAAGAATTGCTAACTTGTAGTTTTTGCTACGTATATGGCTGTCTTTGGCCCTGTTGATTTCCACCTATGAGAAATTTAGATAGTTTTTGCAATTTTTCTACCCCACATAATATATATATTCTGGATTCAAAGGTCATCCATAGTAAGCATGGTTCTCACTACACTTTCAAAAAATAATGCAGCCGTCTGAACCTGTTGTATTTGTTGAACTTGACCTTCACTTGGAGTTAGTAAACTCTGCTTTATTAAGGCACACAACTGCCTAGTATTGGCTCAAATGGTTGACACATCATCTAGCTTTAGCTTATCCAGCATTTTCTGTGTAGAAGTGAACACTCTGCTGGATTTTGAATAGTCTCAATGACCTATAGATGTAAGATTGAGCAATACCTCTATTTCATTATAATTCTTGAACAAAACTTGCCCTTGAGCTGTATCACCTAATAAATACTTAGAGTATGGCCTCAATCCTTTAATAAAATTATGCCTAGTAATCTCCTTAGGCTACTGGTGGTGCGAACAATCTCTCAAGTATCCCTTGTATCTCTCCCAAACTTGAGGCAGGGATTTACATCTTTCTGAACAAACCCAAAAATCCTGCCTCTAAGCACTTTTGTTCTTTTAGAAGAGAAGAACCTATTGAGAAACTTTTCATACAAAGCATCTCAAGACATGATAGATCCTATTGGATTGTATTCAGTTAATAGAGAATTGCATGAAGATATCCTTTGTATCAACTAAGCTAGGTCACAGGATATATTTCTATCTTCAGTGACGAATTAATTCCTATTCCCTATAAGGTTTAAGAACTAGCCCTATTTCCTCTTTATACAGTTGTCGTTCCCTTTTTCAAGTCTAACATACAAACCCTAGTTAGTATTCGTAAGGTGCTCAAGCATACGAATAATTACGATCAAGAATGAAATAAGCAACTCAATAGATGGAAATTGAAATAGGTAACATGATATTCAACATTCAACTCTTATGTTCAACCACAATACTAGAAATTAAAAGGTTTAGTTACTCATGAATCTCTTTGGAAGAAGATATTTCATTAGTTAACAAGATAAAAATCAAAAATAAAATAAAAAAAATAATATAGACCTTGTTCTTGAGCTTTGTCCTAGCTTTTGGCTTCCCTAAATAAGTTTTTCCTCATAAAAAACATGGGAGTGGGGGTATTTATAGAGTTTAGGAACCCTTGGAGCTTATAAAACCAATCCCAATCAAGTTAGGAAAGACCCCGCTCGCGCCTCTACTAAAAAGCGAGGTACCGTGGAAAAACTTGCGCCTCTCCTTGCTTTGGATGAGTGGCACAAGTCACTAAAAACTTTCCACAATATGCCAAACTCATGCCACAAGCCCAAATCAAGGCAGTGACTCGAGCCTTCACCCCACTTGGCCATTTTCCTCTCATTTTGTGATACTTTGTGATGTTGATCCTTCCTTGGTTCCTTCATGCTCTCTTTGTTCTTGTTTAAACTAAAAATACCACAGGACACTCCTATATAAATAAAACACCAAACACAAGTGCAATTCACATAATTTAAGCTCAAGACGATACCAAAAAGAGACCAAATTTGAGGTGGAAGATAGTAAAATAACATGATTTTTAGCCTCACATCAGCCAACAACAACTTTCTTCCTCTTTTTCTCTGGAGTGCCTGGCTTGAGAGACTTTTTAGTTTTCACTTTCAGATATTGGAGGAGGAACACGGAATCAGTGGGAGTGAGAATGAAATTATTCCATCAGGCTTCGGCCGTGCCTTCTTTAAATTATTACACATATTAACCTCTGGTACTGGATGGAGTAGATTGATCATGGATATTATTCAATTTCCATATATAAATTTCACTATTTGGATAGGATCTATTTCAAATTCCTTATATAAATAAGAGTGTAGGACCTTCAAAATATCTGCAATATTATCTTTGTCAAAGAAATGTTGTTGTTCTTTGATTTATTCTCGAAGGTTAGATAATTTAGACATAGTTCCCTGTTCTTTTCAATACAAACAAATTATAAAGTCATCAACACATTCATATTAAATCATTTTTCACACAAATATTCTCATATAAAAGGCGGGAGTGTAACAAGAGACATTTTATTTAATGCGGGGCGAGGTGTAAGTCTTGAAACATGAGAGGAATAATCTCTATAAATTTTTATTTTTTAATAGAATAATATAATAATAAAAAAATGTGGAAAGTATACTTAAGTTTAAGAAAATTAAAAAAATTCATAGAAGACAAAATATCTAATATATTCAAGTATAAACAATGTGATAGCGTTAAAGTTATGATGAGATACATATCAATTATATTGTCTTAACTTTCAAATAGATAAAATCACAATTCCTTTAAGAATATTATCAAACTACACATTATTTCTCTAAAATCAAATAATCAACAAACATTATTAGTAATTTAAAAGATTACTCTTTCATGATTAAATGCAAACTTACTTACAAATAGCAAAATAATTAAAGTTTGATAATTTTGAGAGACATTAATCAAAGACATGATAATCAATCAAAAAGTGAAGGTATGAATTTCGGTTGTCTAACTATTTGTTTAAGAAAAATGTTCAAATGATCATTCATCTTCACGATGATCTAGATTAGTAATTGAACAATATTATAACTCTTTATTTGAGTTACTCTAAATTTTTATATTTCTATCGATGAATTGATATTTTATTATTTATTTGTTAAAGACCGTGAAGAATTTGACACAAGATTTTGATAGAAACTATTGAGCAAGTCTTGGGCGTTGAGCATTAATCGTGTTTAATTAAAACTCAAAATTGAACACTTTGTTAAGAGTCCCACATTAGAAAAAGAATGGGTACTTGGTATCCTTATATGTACTTGGACAATCCTCCCATCATAAGCTAGCTTTTGAGGTTGAGTTAGGCCCAGGTGCTATATCTTTACATGGTATTAGAGCAGGAACCATCTCACCCAATGTTGGGCTGCCAAATTAAAAATTACCCACGCACCAGATTAGTCCTGAGCATGAGGTGGGGTGTTAAGAATGAAGAAAAAGTCCCACATTAGTGGTTAATGAGATGGGTGGTCTCTTTATAAGGCTTGAGCAATCCTCCTCCCTTTGAGCTAGCTTTTAGGGTGTGAGTTAGGCCCAAGATCTAATTTAACATGGTATCAAATCTAGGTCCATCTAAATTCTTTGTTCATCGATGTTGGTCCCCCATATTATATTGTCCATGCTCCAGTTAACAAGGTATGAGTGTGCAGGGGAGTGTTAAGAGTCCCTTATTGGAAAAAGGATGGGTACTTGGTCTCCTTATATGGACTTTGACAATCCTCCCCTCATGAGCTAGCTTTTGAGGTTGAGTTAGGCTTAAGATTCATTCCTTACACACTTAGATCATAAGTCTCATACAACTCAGTTACTAAACCTCACACAAGAATTCAAGACGTTTTACACGTTCCCCAGGGGTAAATCTGAAAAGAAAATCTTTTATAACAGAGTTTGTTATAGTGAAAAATAATAATGATGATGAATAGATAAAATTTGAGTTTAGAATAAGTCATAGTGGATATGTATATATGCATCCAATGGGCATAATTCACGTCCATTCATATAATACTGTTGAATAGAAGCCAGAGTAAAATAAAGTGTCATTTTTATTTTTATTTTCATTGATCTGGTATACAAGAGTTTATGTACAGTAAAGCTAAGAACTAGAATTATATTTTAGGCAATATACATATAAGAGGTAACAAGTAAATAGTATTGTAATAAAATCTCCTAGAATTACGATCTCCTTTAATTACAAGATTAGAATCAGATCTCTTATCGTCAATACTCCCCCTCAAGTTGGTGCAAAGATATATATCATGCCCAACATGTCAATCACTTCATGGAATATTTTTTCTGGTACTTCCTTTGTGAGGATATCTGCGAGTTAGTTCATAGACTTCACACATGAAAACTGGATGATCTTCTGATCCAATTTTTCTCTAAGGAAATGACGATCCACTTCAATGTGTTTTGTACGATCATGTTGTAATGGATTTTGTGCTATTTGAATTGTAGATTTACGATCACAAAACAACTTTATAGGTCCAGAACTTTCAACTCTGAGATTATTCAAAACTCTTTGGATCCATAACAGCTCACATAAACCATGCGTCATAACTTGGAATTCCACTTCTCCACTTGACCGAGCAATAAACTTTTGTTTCTTACTTCTCCAGGTAACAAGATTACCTTCAGCAAATGTGAATTAACCTAAAGTTAATCTCCTAGTTGAACGATCTCCAGCCCAATCAGCATCGGTGTAGCCCTCAACAGTTGGTGCTTCACTCTTTGAGTACAACAACCCTTTTCTAAGAGAATTTTTCAAATACCTTAGGATCCTATGAACTGCATTCATGTGTTCTATACTTGGAGCTTGCAAAAACTAGCTCACCACACTTATCGCGTATACAATATCTGGCCTGGTATGAGTTAGATAGATCAACTTCCCCATTAGTCATTGATAACAAACTTTTTCTACTAATTATTGCATAGAATAAAGTCCAAGTTGTTGGTTCATCTCCATCGGTGTTTCAGCTGGTTTGCAATCAAGCATTCTAGTTTCTGTCAATAAATCCAATACATACTTTCACTGTGAAAGAGAGATACCTTGCCTCGACCTTGACACTTCAATACCTAGGAAATATCTCAGTTTTCCTAAGTCTTTCATTTCAAATTTGGTGGCTAAGTACTATTGTACTTTCTCCATTTCTTTGGGATCATCACCAGTTAATACCATACCATCTACATATACAATCAATGTTATTACCTTTCCCCCATTGTGTTTGATGAATAAGGTATGATCAGAGTTACTTTGAAAGTAACCAACAGACTTCATCTCCGATGCAAACCTCCCAAACCAAGCTCTAGTTGACTGTTTTAGCCCATAAAGTGATTTTTTCAGTTTGCTTATTTTTCCTTTATGCATTGGTCTTCCTTTATGCATTGGTCCTTGCTTGATGCCCGGTTAAAATTCCATGTATACTTATTCCTCCAAGTGACCATTTAGAAATGCATTTTTTACATCAAACTGTCTTAAAGGCCAATCTCTATTCACTGCAATTGATATAAGAATATGAATAATGTTGAGCTTGGCTATTGGTGCAAAAGTTTCTTGGTAATCAACCCCATACCTCTAAGCGTAACCCTTTCCTACAAGCCTCGCCTTGTATCTATCAATGCTTCCATCTACTTTAAGTTTCACAGTATATACCCATTTACAACCAATCAACTTTTTTTCTCTTGGCAGCAGAACCAACTCAAAAGTCGAGTTTCTTTGCAAGGTTTCCATCTCTTTATTCATTGCCTTAGTCCATTTTGGATCTGTTAATGCCTCTTGCACACTACTAGGAATAGATACTTTGGATAATTGATCAACAATTAGAGCATATGAATTTGATAATCTATAACTTGAGATATAGTTGTTAATTGGATATTTGGATTTGGTTCTAAGATCAAGTTTATATTATTTTCTAAGGACACCCCTATTTGATCTCGGCGGTAATTGAGAAGAGGGGGCATTGAGAATTACCTGAGGTGCAGCATCTTCTTGAACATTCTGTGGGGACTCTTCAGTTGATGGTGTTAATATAGGATCTTCTATAACATCTTCATTACCTGCCGATACTACATCACTCTCAGAAAGATTCGGCAAAGTTGGAGACTCTATGGGCTAATCATAGGGAATCTTTTCAATTACATGTATATCTTTACTCAATCTTCCTTGCAATGCTTCCAAGTCTAAGAATTCAACTTGATTTGGCAAAATTCCTATATCTTTGTTGTTCTGCTCAAGTGCTTCACTCTCATTCTCCCCCTGAAGAGTTGAGCTGGAAATTTCCCCTCAATAGTAAGGTTCATTCTCATGAAAGGAGATATCTAACGTAATATGCAACTTCTTATTTTGAGGATCATATCATCGATACCTTTTCTGGAAGTCCAAATAACCAACAAACACACATCTTTTTTGCATAGGGATCTAATTTACCTCTTAAGACTTTTGGAATATGGACATAAACTATACTTCTAAAAACTTGAGGTTCAAGATTCGACAAATGCGCTATCGTACAAAATGACTACAATTTTTATTGAGGAGTTTGGTAGTCAATAACTCGAGAAGAAGCTCGATTGATAAGATAAATATCCAACTTTACTGCCTCCCCCCAATAAAATTAAGGCATGTTCATACCAAAAAGAGAGGCACGAACTAGCACTATCAGACTACCAAATTCAAATTTTTCTTTGATATTGAGTATACACCATATTGTAGAATTCCTTAAATGCTTTACATGCATCACTCTTTTTATAAAGTAAAGACACCCATGTCATTCTAGTGGATTCATCAATAAAAGTGATAAAGTATCAAACTTTTGAAATAGAGGGGATACTTGTTGGACCCCAAGTATCAGAATGTATAACAATGAAAGGTTATGAACATTTATTCAAACCTGGGAAATAAGGAATTCGATTGCTTTTTGCTAGTTCACAAATGTTACATTGAAAATTTGAAACATCTAAATCAGAAAACAAAGTTGGTCTAAGTGTCTTAAGATTACCAAAAGAGATGTGTCCTAGTCTCCTATGCCATAGCCATATTTTTTCTTTAGCCTTCTCAACTCCACGTGTATGACATGCCTGCCCAAATTTATGTTCCCCATTCTCAGTCAAATCCAGACAATAGAGTTTGCCTCGTTTAACACCAAAACAAAGAGTCTTTTGGTTCAGAATGTCCTGAAAGATACAAAATAAGGGCAAAAAAGTTACGATAAAATTAAGAGATGAGGTAATTTAGCTAACAGACAAAAAATTATTTTGAAGTGAAGGTACCACCAAAACTGTATCAAGTGTCAAAGTACTGGACAATTCAACAGATCCCTCCCCTGTTATATTACAAGTATTTCCATTAGCGGTAAAAATAACTTGTTGCGATAATGGGTGAATGGTTTGTAGCTTACTAGGGTTTCTAATCATATGGTCAGATGCTTTGGTATCAATAATCCAAGTATTTTCCTTAGAAGTGACAGAAAAAACATCAACCTTACCAAAGTTACATGGTTGAGCCACATTAGCTGTAGGATGTGATTGTTCCCCTTGTGAGGCTATCGTTGCTTTGCCAGTCAAGTTCTTCCGTGGTTTCTTTGAAAATCCTTTCATTCTAGATATCCAATAACTGCATAGCAACACTGTTTGGAGTGCCCTTTTTCACCACAATGATTGCAAACAAAGTTGTTTGTTTTTTCTGATGATGGAATATTTCGATTATTTTGTGTATCACATTGAACCACCATGGCTGAACTTTTAGGGACTGGTCTAGAGCTTCTCATGATTTGTCTTTGTTGTTCTTCTCTCCTTACATATGCATAATAAATTTTCAAATTCAATTTAGGATCTTTTCACAAAATTTCACTACGAACTTGATCAAATTCCAAATCAAGACCACTCATAAATATGTGAACTCAAAGCCTGGCCACCATGAAATGTAAAAGTGCAACCCCTTCCACCGATTCTGTAGCTGTCCGATGGTCAATTTCCTGAAAAATTACAATGATTTCGTTATAATATGTAGACAAAGGTCGACCATTTGCTTGGTGGTGAAAGACTATTGATTTAGTTCAAATAAACGAGTCTCATCCGATCCATCATAGAAAGTTTGTGAAATAGCTTCCCATATCTCCTTAGCTGTTGCTAGTCGAATAAATCTTTACATCAGATGCGAGCTCATTAAATCAATAAGCCAACTTTGAATTTTGTAATTTTCGATAATCCATGTGCCATACGTTTGATCAGTTGGTTTGGTCAATTCAACTCTAAGATATCGGACTTTGTTTCTTGCTCCAATACGCATCTCCATTAGTTGTGACCATAAATGATAATTCATTTCGTCAAGAACCATACCAGTGGGAAAAATAGAATTGTCCTGTTAGACTATGGTTTGTGGTGCAAGGTTATCCGATTGGGTTACGGAGGTAGCTGGAAGCACTGGATTTAAGTTTGAGTCTTCCCTTCGAGAAGAACAAAAAAGGATTCAAAAGAAGAAAAAAATTCCTGCTTTAGAAAAGCTCTGATGCCATGTTGAATAGAAGCCGTAGTAAAATAAAGTGTTGTTCTTTTTATTTCTATTCATTGATTTGATATACAAGAGTTTATATACAGTAACGAGAAGATCTAGAATTCTATTTTAGGCAATATACATATAAGAGGCAACAAATAAATAGTATTATAATAAAATCTCCTAGAATTACGATCTCCTTTAATTACAGGATTTGAATCAGATCTCTTATCGTCAATAAATACAAATATCAAAGAAGATATAAGCATCTCTTTTTCTGAAAAGAAAAGGTCACGTGGAATAAAGATTGGTGAATTTAGGTAAAATGAATTGGTTGGATTAATATGAGTTTAGGTTCCCCGAAGGCAACGATTAAGATAAGACTTGCTAGAGTTTTATGTTTATCTAACACAAAAAGAGACTTATCTTTTTTATATTATTGAGCCATGTATCAACTAACAAAGTTCAACAAGTACTCTTGGAATCACTTTCAACGTAGAATTAGAGCTTATCCATTGTAAGGAAAAAATCTTCCATAGAATTGGCAGAGGGTTGTGGTCCATTAACCTATATATTCAGATAAGGAAAAAAAAGGTGGGGGTGGGGAAGAGAAATGTATGAGACCCCAGTCCCCATGCCACCATAAGTTTTTTCTACTATTATTTTCCTAGACTATACGCTTAAAATTATATTAATCACTAGTTAAAAAAGACAGAGATGAGTACATTAAAATTTCAAGAAAACGAGCCTTGAATTTTCATTTTTATGTAATTATATGGGGTTTGGAAGTTTTACCAAATGAATATTTTACGGAGAGCCAATAAAGAATTCCATTTATAATTGATCATTTTGAATCCAAGATCTTTCATTGCACGAATTTTCCGAGAAATGAAGTTATAGTCAGATAGGTTTAGGACTAGACCGAATACTCCAATAACACTCATCCATAAATCGATTACTAGTACAAATAATATAAGGGCTAAAACAAGGACCAAAATGGAAATTTTTTTGTATAGTTCCGCATAATCTCGAATTTTATTAATCCCAGTATGTAAACAAAATAATAAATGCAAGCAAAATTTTTTAAATGCTCCTAAGTAGATTCTAATGAATTGTCCTTGGAATTCAAAAAGTAATAATAGATCAGAAAAACTTATTCATCTTTTTTTATTTAATTCGAACTAAATTTGAGCTTAAATGATGTCATTAAGGTGAACCCAAGGTGTGTGAGATCAGCACAAGGGTGTATAGATGATTGGAACATGGTAATGTAAATTTGGTACACGATTGGAGTGGTTAAAAGTGGAAATGTAGTCAAAAGAAGTGAATAATGCTTCCACCCAGGCGATCAGGGATCAAACCCGGGCTATATCACAATTTCACTGTTGTTTAGGGGAATCTTAGTAGTTTAGTTAGTTGGTTGCCTGAACTCTCACCTTGTTGGTGAGGGTTCGATTCCCCACATTGTCATCCCCTACACCCATTTTTTTTTTTAAAAAAAAAAAGAAGTGAAATATAGGAAAGTTGTATGAATGTGCAAAACCAGCGCATTGGGCTCTATTGTGCAAAAATTATAGTCAAGGGGACACAAAGCGTGCGTATAAACAATTCTGCCTGGATGGCAGAAGCGCACATTGCCCGCCCAATTCGAGGTCTGTTTCACTATAAATATTTTCTAAGCGGGAAGAGATGAATTAAAAGAGAAATTAAAGGGTAAGCATGGGAGAATCTATGTGTTAGGTTGAGGGTGCCACGGCACCCAGACGATTAACTAAATTTTATATATCTATAAGAATTTTAGTGCATATGATATATATATTTAGGTTGGCACCCACAACAGCATATCATTGCTGATCAGTTGGTCAATGGACATGGTGCCACAGCCAATGCAGCGGTTTGAATACCTCTAAGGGCAGTGTAAACATTTTTTTGTTCCTAGCCGCTGCCAATTTTATATCCATGTTTATCTTTTTGTATTTTCTTTACTTTTCTTCTTTTTAAATTTAAATTTCCTTTATTTTTTTATTTTTGTGTTTTCACTCTTCCTCCCGTGCAATTCATCTATTAATTTGTTTATCTAAATTATCTCTTCATCTTTTTTTCTTTTGCAAAATCCCCAAATATTTAATTGAATATGATTTTATATCTGTTCTCCTTTTATCCCTTCAAGGTATAGGTTATCTATTGAATTTTATTTTGTGTTTCATAATCTTTTAAACGAAATCAACATTGGCAAGGATTGTTTTGTGCTAATTTATTAACTTCTTTGTGCACTTTATTAAGAGTTTTTGTTCGCAGATTAATTTTTTTAATTAATGTTTGTATAAATAATTTGTGAATTTTAACAATGAAAATATTTGTTTTTACTTGTAAGTTGATGAGATCCATTATAGAAAGCGTTTTGGCTCTTGTTCTTTTTATAGAACTCGTTATAATTTACAATTTGCTAGTTACCATGATTTAAGTACATTATATTTGAATTGAAAGGGTGTAATTATATATTCAAAAATTTAGTAGTCTTCACCTTTTGAAGAATAAGCCAGAACCTACCTTGAAGCCGAACTGCAAGCCATCAATAATTACGAAGTAGTCTTCACCTTTTGAATAGTCTCAGAACGCTCCCAATATATCAAAAACATGCTTCATATATGAATATGAGTCCACCTATTGAGAAAAAAAAAATTCAGCACTTTTCGTGGTCCAATGAGAAGCTTCCAACTGTACAGTTGTCACGCCCATGAGCCAAATCTTTGTCATCCAATTGAAGTTTGCATCAGCTCCACGACGTGCCATCAAGCCGCCCAGCAAAAAACCCTTTTGTGTCCAGGCTCGCAAGATCACGAGCCGCATATGCAGGATGATTCCACGTTAGCTAGTGGCTTCTTGTCCAACCTTCCAGTCGGCTCTAGCAATGTCCAAAGCCCAGTTAGCTCTGATTTTGGTGCTCTTTTCAAGTTTTGCTCCAATTTTGGAGCCTTTTCTCTTTCATCCCAATTTCTTCCTGCATGATTTTATTAGTACAAATCTTGGTAAATTAGTTTTGTTTTCATTAATTCTACTTTTCTTTCAATTCATAACTTGATTTTAATTAGTAGATTACCCTACTAAATATTATCAAGTTCTTTGAGTCTGGTTTCTTTTCTTTCTTGTGCTTTTATCGTTTCATTTTTTTGTTAATTTTTTTATTCAAGGCTGTTATATTTTATTGAGTCATCGATTCTTCAACCAACCAAATTCATTCTACCCTTAAGGTTTGTTTGTGACTCTTGAAAAGTGATTGATCGAATTGAATGATAACATTGGATGGATCTTTAAGTGGTAAATGGGTAGAGTGTGTGAGTACATTTGAGTAGTTCTAACCAAGCACAAAAGATTGCAAATACAAGTGAAAGTGAGGAACTTTTATTACTAGCCATGTTTGTTTGTCTTGTAGGTACTTGGAGTTATATGTAAACTCAATATTTTAAAGGAAGATTGACCCAAAGAGGGACTTCCTTAAAACAAAAGTAGATATTTGTGGATCTTCGGGTTTCTCTCTTATCCTTCATGACTGTTGCTATGCAAACTACATAAATCCTTATATGGTAGAATGCTTAAGGATACCTTGTGTGTTGAAGCGACACCTGTATATTACCGCAGATGGATATTGGGTTACCGAGAGTGTGAAGGTCTCCTTTAATCATGGTGAATACTATGAGGAGGTTTGGTGTGATGTACTTCCCATAGACTTTTATCACTTATTTTTGGGAGTCAGTCGGTTAACAAGCATGGGGTTTCAAATGAGCGAGAATGATACAAGTATGTCACACAAAAGGAGAAAACTTCTCCCACATCTCCTCACCGAGGAATTTTGGACCATTACACTACTAAAAAAAAGCCAAAAAAAGGACGGGAAAAAAAGCGACGAACAAGGTCGCTCTAGAAAATCAACGAAAAAGCAACGTTGTCCGTCGCTTTTATAATTTTTTTTAATTTTTATTTATTTTTTATTAAAATCGACGGATAGCGTCTCAATATCCGTCGTTTTATTTCGCGGATTATTGTGTCAAATAATTAATAAATAATTTATAATTTTTTTTAATAAATGTGACAAATAGCGTCGCTATTATTTAGAAGAAAAAAAAAATTTAGAAAAGCGACGATGTCTGTCACTTTTATAATTTAATTTTTATTTTTAATTAATTTTACTAAAACCGACGGACAGCGTCGCTATTATTATTTTTTTAAAAAAATTAAGTTGAGAAAGTAGATCCTGTCTGTCGCAATTTGAATTTTATTTTATTTTATATTAAAAGCGACAGAAAACGACGATTTTGTTAAAAACAAATAAAAATTAATATTAAGAAAACGACACTATCCGTCGTTTTCTAATATTTTTAATTTATTAATAAATAAATAATTTTTATATTTTAAAAAATTAAATTATATATATAGTTTTTTTAAAAATGTAACGGACAGGGTCAATTTTGTCCGTCGCTTTTTTTAGTCAATACTTATTAGTCAAAAGCTAACTGAATCTATCTAAGTATATTGAATAATACGTTGATATCATACGATCGAGGCAATAATATAATCATCATCATCATCATCATACCCAGTGTATTCCCACCAGGTGGGGTCTGGGGGGGGGGGGTAAAGTGTACGCAGTCCATACCACTACCTCAGATGAAGTAGAGAGGTTGTTTCCGATAGACCCACGAGGCAATAATATAATGTTGAAGTTATAATAATGTAAGCTAAATTAATCGATAATTCATCAGAGTATATATGAAATACGTTGTATTACGGGATAATATACTCATGTATGTGATGTATATAGTATGTATTTAGAACCTGATAGTCGATAGAGTGTGTGTATATATATATCGCGTATTGATGTACATAGTAGTCAAAAGCTAACTGAATATATCCAAGTATATATTGATACGTTGATATCATACAATCGAGGTATAACAATGGACTGTTTTTGTTATAATAATGTAAGCTAAATTAACCGATAATTCATCAGAGTATACGTGAAATACATTGTATAACAGGGTAATATACTCGTGTATGTGATGTATATAGTACATATTTAGAACCTAATAGTCGATAGAGAGTCTGTGTGTGTGTGTGTATATATATATATATATAGTGTATTGATGTACATAGTAGTCAAAAGCTAACTGAATGTATCCAAGTATATATTGAATACGTTGATATCATACAATCGAGGTATAATAATGGAATGCTTTTTGTTATAATGAAGTAAGCTAAATTAACCTATAATTCATTAGAGTATATGTGAAATACGTTGTATTACGGGGTAATATACTCGTGTATGTGATGTATATTGTACGTATATCTCGTGTAGTGATGTACGTAGTAGTCAAAAGCTAGTTAACTGAATCTATATATCCAAGTATTTTAATAATACGTTGATATCATACGATCGAGGTAATAATATATTGTTGAAGTTATAATAATGTAAGTTAATTAACCAATAATTCATGAGATTATATATGTAATATGTTGTATTACGAGGTATATAATACCGTATTCAAAAGCTAATTAACCGAAAATTCATCCTAGTATACAAAATACATTGATATTATTATACGATTGATGAAATATATAACTCGCATTAATGTGATAATGAATTAACTAATTATCCGATTTTTATTCATTGCATTAAATTATTTGTATACAATTTATTTAAAAAAATTATTTTTTTGATAAGTTTATTTAATTTTTTAATATTTATGAGTTGACATATTTATTTTTTTTTTACAGGTGGTATCCCCCATCAAAATAAGTTAATAAAGCTGTAAGGGAGAGCGTTAAGAGGCTTTATTCGCAGTCTTGGGTCAATTGGAAGGAGATTCCAGAGAGTTATCGACAAGCCATGTTTGATGAGTTTAAGGTATATTGAATTTAATTGTTATTCTCAGTCTTTAATATTAATTGATTTTCAGACTAGGTGTAGTTGGTTGCGAAAACACAATAAAGCCATGTCTGTTATTTTTGAAAATCATGCTGGAGCATGGCTAAAAGGTTGGCTTGAACGTATTAGGCATAAGATAAATGTAAAAGATATTGGCTTCTTAAAGAAGTGTATGATGGCATGCATATTATTTGGGATTCTCCTGAATACAAGGCGCTGTTTGAGAAAAATAAGCAAGTCAGAGCTAGTTTAAAAGGTGGCTCATTACACACCGGGGGTGCAAAGAGTGTCTGGACCATAGTTCGGGAAATGTTAAGTAATAATCATAGATTCTAATTTACATGTTAATATAAAGTTCATTAAATACTACTTGATTATGTTTATTTGCTTTTTGTTTACAGACAAAAGCTTTGGGTCGCGAACCGACTCACCTTGAGGTCTTCGAACGACCACATTTAAGGAAAAAGATGAAAGAGTCAGACCCGGATATATGGGTTGAGTCAAGGGCTGAAAATGCGAATGTAAGTTTTAAAAATTTACTTACAAAGTAATTGTTCTTTTCTACGTTATGCTCCACCTTGCTTAGTAATAGTAAAATCTACTAACATTTTTTTTTTAATATGTAGAATGATTATAAATGCTACTTGTCTGAGTTCGGTCCAACCGCGCCTTCTTAGAAAAAAGCTATTCATATTTGGACTGAAAAAGTGGTGGGGGAAAAACAAACGGGGAGAGTCTATGGGATGGACTCTCGGAATGAATTGGGACGCATCTGGTCAGGATTGAAAGGTATTGGTTCCTCACGCCAGGCAGAGGCGATTGACGGTGTTCAGCTTGCTGCTATGTCGTAGTAGATTGCACAACTTACATATGCCTTGGCACAGTCCGTTGCTAAAAATGATATCACGTGCAAGACCGTTGAGGAACTTAAGAAGCAAATGGTTTGCATGGGTCATCATCATCGTCATCGTTCTCCATCTTCCGATTCAAGTAGCTATGAAAACATAGAGAGTAACGAGGAGTTAGTTTGGGATACTCTTTAGTGTTGTTGGATTTGATGCTTCTTGAACGAAACTTTTAACTTTTGAAAAACCTTTAGGATTGTTAAGTATTTTGGATGTTGTTGGATTGATTGATTAGTGTTTTTGATGTTGTTGGATTGATTGTTTAGAGTTTTGGATGTTGTTGGATTCATTGTTTAAGTGGTGTTGACTAGTATTATTGTTAAATGATTGTTTTAGCGTAATGTGTGTTACTTGGGCCTGTACATAGTGAATTGCATTTTCATTTGACAGGTGGGATGTAGAAAATGAGGCTTTCTGCATTCAAAAAAAAATGCAGAAAAGTGACGGACAGTGTCGCTTTTCTGGAATTTTTTTTAAATTTTTCCAGAAATGCGACAGCGTCCATCGATTTTTAAGTTTTTAATTTTTTTTTAAAAAATAATTGACGTTGTCCATTTTTTTTCTTCATTTGTTCTTCATATGAAGAACAAAAAGCGACGGTGCTTTTTCTAAAAAAAAAAAAAAAAATTCTAGAAAAAAGATGTTGTCCGTCGCTTTTTGTTCTTCATCGGAAGAACAAAGAGCGACGGACAGCGTCGTTTTTCAGAAGAAAAAAAAAAGTTCTTCAAAAAACAACGTTGTCCATCGTAAAAAAAGCAACGCGCTCTATCGTTTTGATAAATCATTTAGCCTTTTTACGACGCAAGTGACTGCGTCTTTTTTTCGTCGATTTTGACCAAAAAATGACGTAGTCCGTCGCTTTTGGATGTTGTTTTTTGGTCTTTTTTTAGTAGTGTTATTCCAAGTTCTTCCATGAACATGACAGAAAAAAGATTGGGAGAAGTGAGAGAGTGTAAAGTGGCAATCTAGAGTGGAAGAACGAGAGGGTGTGTGGAGTGAAGTGAGAGAGTTGCCAAAAAACCAATCTAACCTTCTTGTTTGTACTTCTCTTTGTTAGGATTCTTGTGTAGGTACAAGCATGGAGATTGAAGGAACACCAGTGTCTCTAGTAAAAATAAAGGATTTCCTAATTGTATATTGTTTTACAGATAAATAAAGCTCCATCGAGAGAGGAATACGACACATGGTTTAATACAAAAGAGAATGCAAGAATATGTAGCAGAATTGATAGAACAATTGCTAATGATGAAGGGATGATTCAATAGGATCACTTGAATACAATTTATAAAGATCCTTATATATATGATCATACTCTAATATTAATCCCAATAAGGACCGCTCAAACCACCATAAAGAGCCCATTCAGATTTTTAATATCAAGGTAGAACACTCCCAATTCAAGCAAATAGTGGAAGAATTGTGGAGAGGAAACAAGGCAGCAAGGAAAATAAAAATATTTTGCTGAAAATGAAAGGCCTTAAGCATCAACTGAAGTAGTTGAATACTAAGGAATTCAAGGGCATCATTCAGAAGATCTGTCAAGATAGAGTATCCATGAAAACAATTCAAAAACAAAGTATCCACAATTCTGATGCATTGGATGACCAGGTGAAATTATGTCTACAACAACTTGAAAGGTGATCTATGGTAGAGGAAAGTGTTTTGCAACAAAAGTCAAGAGATTTATGGATTACTTAATGGCTCAAATAATAAGTACCTCTCAGTAGTAATAAAAAAGAAGCAACACAAAAGGCAAATACTAGAGATTAACTCACTGTTAGGGATGACATTGAAGAAGAATTTGTTGACATATACAAATCCTTAATGGAGATTGCTGGCTCTTCATTGCTAGCTATAGATATACTGATTATGAAGAATGGTCCTAGCCAGTCTCATGATCAACAACTTGATATTTGTACTCCAGTTACAAAAATTGAAATTTATGCAAATTATACTTAATTTGTGATGATAAGGCATTAGGGATAGATAGGTTTAATGTTGTATTTTCAAAAATTCTTGGTACATTAGTAAGCATGAAGTATGTGATGCAGTCAATGAGACTTCACTACTTGTATTTTATACAACACCATCAATTGTACAACACTTACCCTGCTGCCTAAAGTTGCTAATTCAGACTCAGCCAAAGACTATAGGCACATAGATTTCTATACAGTGTTGTTAAGATAATCGCTAAATTCATCACTGTAAGAATGCAAAAAGTGATGTCACATATTATTTCTAAGTCACAAGCAGGTTTCATTTCAGGGAGAAAAATAGCAGATAACATCATTTGGACACATGAGCTAGTTTAGTTTTTAAAAAAATTGTGACTCATCCTGGTGTATGACTAAGGTAGACTTATATAAAATACACAATTTGTGGAATAGGTATATCTCCAACAAGTGTTGGAAGGACTCGGTTTTCATGGAAAGTTTATTGGATGGATAATGACTTGTATCAGAACGGTAAATTATTCCATTCTGATCAATGGTGAAATAGATTAACCCTTCAATGCTAGCAAAGGGTTTAGATGAGGAGATCTAATATCTCCATTCCACTTTAAAATTTCTGTGAAATACCTAAGTAGACTACTCAAGGGGTTGAAGTAATAGAAGACCTTAAAATTTCATCCAACATGCAAAAAGTTAGGCATCACCAACTGAGCTTTACTGATGACCTACAATTATTTGTTAAAGGTGATCCTGACTCCATTTAGAAGCGACACCACTGCTTTGTCACTTTTTCTGCTTCCTCAAGCTTGAAAGCCAACTCAACAAAAAGTGCATTTTATTTCGGGGGTGTCGCCCACTGAAAGAGAAGCAATTGGTCAATCATTAGGTTACTCTATTAGTCAATAACTTTTAAGTATTTACGAGTGCCACTAGATTTAAACAAATTGACTATTATTCAATGGTAACCTCTCATCATAAAGATAGTTGCCAAAATATCATCCTGGACTGCAAAAATTTCTCTCAAATGCTAATTTGGTCCAGTTGATGGAAAATGTTCTATTTGGGATTCAATCCTAATGGACTCAAATTCTAACCCTGCCAAGTAAGTTTATAAAGATGATAGAGGTATATTATAGAAGCAACATGTGGTCTGGAAAAAAATTAGACTACCAAGGAAGCTTTTATTGCTTAGGAGAAAATTTAATTGCTTAAATTTGGTGGGGGACTGAATTAAGCATTGTATAGTTATGGAACACTGTGCAATTACAAAAACTCAGTAGATTTGACACATACATGAATAGGGAAATAATAGCCTTGACACGTGGAGGAATGGAAAGCATTCCATGTATCGCCAGATGGAAAGAATTCTATAACGAAGATGTGATGACGTGGACCAAGATAATCAAAACCAAGCCACACACCAGGCATCGCTAGGATCCAGACACTATGAGAGTTCGAACACCGCATCGGGATGATATTTTGGTCTGGAGGAAAGTCAAGTAGCTCACACTAACCATTGACAATAGTTATATAAGTGACCCCTATACAAAACCATGAGCAATTTCTTTTTACATTTAATGAAAATTATTTAGATGTTAATTAAAGTGTCTAATGTATAGAATCCAAATGTTGGAGCTGAGCCCCTATATAAGATCATGTAAATAACAACCACATACACAAGAATCAATCAATAACAACAACATACACAAGAATCAATCATTTTTCTGAGCTTGATTATAAATTTACTCTCTTTATCATCGTAAGATAACCAAAAAGTTTCCTTCAATTATAGCCCCTCTTGCTATGCATTCCTCAGGGACTGCTCACGATTTCAATTGATCTTCATCAGTTTTAGCTCCATCAACCCTTATCTTATCTCTAATTTACATTGCTCTAATTTTACTTTATACCATTATATTTTATTTTTACTACGTCACACGTATGCAGGACCTCATATAATTTAAACCTCACTAAAAAATTCAACTATATTTTTTTTCGAGGTAAACCATTTGGCGCACTATGGGGCTAAGGATAATTGTCCTATTGATTTGGTCGCTTAACATATTTACTACCAAAATCTTATATTTTTGTAAAGTAAAAATTTCTCTAGTAAGTTGGTTGGAGCAGAAGATCAGATCAGTATGATCGACAACCCTATTCAAAACAACCTGACAGATAGGGAAGCCTACTCAATCATTCTTGGAAAAAAAAGGAGAGTTCGCATAAAAATCACACCTATCATGACGAAAGCACCGACAATCAAAATGCCACCAAAGCAATGGAGACCAATTTTGAAAAACTCTTTACAATACCAGATTCTCATAAAAAACCATAATGAGATTGCAGGACAAAGACATCCTCGACCTTAGGCATCACCAGTGTAGCCACCTCACCAAGCAAGATACGAGGATCAAGGAGAAATGAACGACCCACTCCCGATAATGGGGTTTAATCCAAAGTCCTAGAAAATTTAAAATGCTGGACAGCAAGGCGGATAGAAATAAAAAAGAATTTAATGCCAGTATGGACCAGATTCCAGAGGCATCACCAATCTTGAAAAGCCCAAAATTGAAGAGATACATACAACTTCCATTCCTTCCAAGCGTGGTCTCAAAATGCCTTCCATGAGGTTCAAATGTCGTACATTCCATAGTATGATGGGACCACTGACCTGTAGGAGCATGTAGCCACCTATACATGTGTAATAAAAGGAAATGATATGCAATTGAATGAGATAGAATCAGTCCCACTTAAAAATTCAAGGAGACCTTGATTGAAGGGGTCATAACGTGGTAATCCATTCTACTTAGACATTCTACCAAATATTTTGAATATATTATGGATTCCTTTATGCAAGCACACGTTGGAGCCAAAAAGGTACAATCACGGAAAGTCGATTTCTTTAAAATCACTCAAAGAGAATGAGCTGCTCCAAGAATTCATGATACACTTCTAAAGAAAGAGAATATTACTACTACCAGTTCCAGATGAATGGGCAACAAAAGCTTTTACCAAGGGGCTCAACCCCCAAAGCTCCGGTACTTCACTGAAATTGAAAGAAAACTTATTATAATTCTTAGCAATGACATGGGCAGATATCCACAATAGGTATGAATCTAAAGTAAGAGTTAAAAATGACCAGTTGGTAGCACCCATGTACATAGGGTCAATTAGCCAGAATCACAAAAAAAAGCATGGAATTTAACTTGAAACCATTGAAAGAAAGGTATAGACCTTACACTCCCTCAAAAAGTCTTAGAAACAAAATTATCACGGCTACTACTCCCAAACATCAGAAAGAAATAGGAACAACATGAAAAATGACCAAAACTAAAAATGAAGCACGGTGAGCAAAAATAAAGTAGGCCCATAGCTTTAAGGATAAACAGTGTAGAAGCGTCATACTATCTGAATATTACTTTAACATAGACGCCATCATCGTAATAGCAACTATCAAATAAATCAAAGATGTAAGGTGGCAAAAACCTACTAGAATATATCCCAATGCATAAAATTATGGACCAATGTGTGAATTCCATGGGTTACATAAACATTGCAATAGGGACTGCCACCACTTACGAGAGGAGGTGGCATGATTACTTAAAGAAGGACATCTCAGATGATTCTTAATTGACCAGTCTAGAAACAGCTATGGGAGAAGCAAGGATAGAAAATCTCCTGTTCACCCAACAACACTTGATCACGTGATTACCATGATCATTTGAGGTGTAGAAGTAAATAGATTCACAATCACCGCAGCCAAAAATGTCACGCCCCGAGTCCCATCGGGACGTGATTGGCACCCGAAGCCGACATGGCCCGAGAGAACCAATCTTTGCTTATGAACACTCGTATGCATCTTTTCATATGGACCTTATGAAACCCCATGCAACTATGCAAAAGTCATGGATATGGAAACAGATATGGAAACATATGCCATATATATATATATATATATCAACTTGGCCGTTGGGGACAACAAACCAAAATGAGCATACATATCTTACATTCTGTTCCCACATAAGTCTACAAAAGCCTCTAGCTGAAATACATGACTATGCAAACCTAGAGTCGGGACAACACCCCGCTCTATACTCATATACAATACCAAAATAAATGTACATGGCAACTCAAAAAGCCCCGAACCAAGTGGAGCTCACCAAAAGTCGGCAAAAGATCCGCGACCTACAGTGGAGGTCTACTAGTACCTGCGCCTGCAGCAAGTAAGGTAAGGCCCCAAGAGGGGTCAGTACGGAGAATGTACTGAGTATGTAAGGCCATATGAAACTTGTCATAAATACATCAATAGAATCAAAATGTAATAGGATAGGCAACATGAACAACTCATCGATTTGCATATGTGGAACAATGTAGCTTACATAAATTAAGTTCTTCTCTTTATGATTTATTCCTCATCGCTCATATCATAACGTACCCGGGCCCCGATTGATCAGTGGGTCTTTACATCACATCATGTGATGTTGGGATCGGGTCGAGCTAGGCTTATGCCCCTAGACCTGCCACCCATAAATCAACATACATCGGGATCGGGTCGAGCTAGGCTTATGCCCCTAGACCTGCCACCCATAAATCAACATATCAGGTTCGGGTCGAGCTAGGCTTATGCCCCTAGACCTGCCCCCTGATCCAATCACTTCAGGATCGGCTTGAGCTAGGCGTTTTTGCCCCCAAAGCTGCCACCCATGCTTGATCATAACCATCAACAAATGTGCATTACTTTCTTTCTTACTTTCGATTGATGTATTTACGAGGAATCGATTCATCCTCTTATGAGAGAGTGATACAATCAGTTATGAGAGATTAACGTATGTACATAGCCACAACATTCTTGGAAACTCAAGAACACAACATGATTGGGACTTTTGGAACATGTCCATAATTATGTAACCCATGAACCACAATAACTCATGAATGAGGAGTATAGGACTCAACAATAGATAACATTATTGAAATCATTAGACACAAGTCAATGAACAAGAGGTATGTGTATAACCACTATTGGCACTTTGGAACATAACCTTTTTGGGCTTTTGGAACATTGACTAAAGAATATGAGACATACAATTCCCAAGTGATCAATGAGTAGGGAATATGTGATAATAACCATTTCTAACCGGATATAGAATACCTTAGCACATTTCGGGATAGGACTAGCATAATGCCAAAGTGAATACGACGTACTGCGAAAAGATACGAACAAAGTAACCTTACATACCTTGTATTCTCAATACCAACACACAATCTTAAATGCGCATACAATAATTCCGCTCCTTCCTTATATTCCACTCTACAACATAAATACACAACGGAGCCAACATTAACTACCAACTACTTTATAATGCATATCATAAGTATAATTCTCATGTTTGCCTTTAACCATGCCATGTCCCGCTTGACACAACCATTCATGAAAGTATTATTCCAAAAATCCCACAATATTCCCAACATTTACCAACACATGATAATCAATAGCATGTCATGCCAAGTTCACACTTCCCACTCTCCATCATCACAACATCATAATTATGCCATCAATTTTCTTCAATACACATCACAACAACAAATCGGCCAAAATCCCATAATTTACACTTATATGAAAATAACATGTTTAACAACAAAATAACACCATACATGTTCATATTTTATCCATACCATGCTCTTTCATTAAGACATCAAGTCTCTTTTTCACCTTTAATTCACAAAGATGACACATCTTCTTGCCAACATAACTATCATGATATACATAATCTACCATGCATATAATATGTTAATCCATGAGAATAAATACTTACCAAGGCTTGGAATAGGATGATCTTGCTTCAAGAGTTGCCTTTGAGCTTCTAGGGTTTAAGAGAAAATATGTTGAAAAATAGACCAAAAGGCATGAGCTTCCAAATGACCAAAAAATCAGATTTTTGGTACCTTTTATAAGCATTTATGTCCATACTTAGCCACTTATAAAGCATTAAATTCTTGGTCTAGAAGGTCTTGAAAGAATGGGTCATTTGACCCATTTTGGGCCATGCATTCTTTTCATTTTTGGATCCTTTTTGGGCCCAATTCACTTAACCCAGTAAAATCAATAATTTCTCATATTCAAGTCATCTCATATGTGTTACAACAATATTACCACTCATGTTATTCATATCCGTAGCCTCGATCCTAAGAACAAGCGATTTTAGCCATGTATGGCCTATTTTGCCCAAAAGGGTAAAATCGTCATTTTGACTCCAAATTCGTTCTCGAGTAATTTTATCATGCCAATATAATATTTTACTCATTTCATATATGTTGTATAATATACGTGGCAAAAATCGGCTCGGTACGTCCCCGGATACCCTTGGGACTTAGAAATTTCCAACTTCCGAAAAAGTGGAAAACCCAAGGTGGCACGCCTCTGGACGCACCAACTTACTGCCTATGGGCTAACATTTTTAGCCCAGAGCGGCGTGGCACGGTACCAAATGTTTCCCTCCTTAAAATTTTCCAAACATTTCATTTTTCGACTTTTCTTCGCGGGTTCGGTTAGATACTTCAAGTCCTATCCTTTAACTTACTTCTTAACCTTAATACACTTTGTTTTGAGGTCCTATTAGCCTCATTTTTAACCCCACAAATTCACAATGACAATTTTAAAACACCATCTATGCAAGCTTAATCACATAACAAGAGCCAAATTCAATTATCTCGCCAATAACATTACCAAATGCATACTTATAGCTCTCGAGACCTAAGTACATATTATTTAATGTCGTCAAGTAGGGTTAGGAACGTACGAGGTGTTACATTCTTCCCCCCTTAGTAACATTCATCCTCGAATGTTAGTAATATCGTCTCATGTACATCCCATGCATCTCTCTCTTAGCATATATACGCATATACACACAATACTTATGCATACTTCCTTGTTATTGTTCTAACTCCATACCTTGAACTTTCTCCCGCGGGTACTTTGACTTCATGATTTCTTTGTCTCCCTATGTGATTTGATTTCTCCACCGTATCTTTACCAAAGCTATTCTTATTTTTCCTTTATTTATATGGCAATATATATATCCCTTCATAAGGGACATCCCGCATAGCTTGTCCATGTAATAAACTAATGAATCTCAGCATATGACTTGTGTTAGCCTGTAGTTACTGTTTTACCATCTTAACCTTCTCCGTAGCGTAGTGAACAAAATCTAGCCCCAAATAAGGTAATTCCACTCTGTTTAACTCACCCCATTGACGATTTACACTTTCTTCTGTATAAACCCTCGCAGATACCATGATGATACTTAAACAATAGCTATCATGCTAAGCACATTCAATAAAGGGTAAATGATCATCCCAACTGCCGTTTGATTCTCTCGCACAGACTCGTAGTATACTGTCAAATGTTTGGATAGTCTACTCTATTTTTCCGTTCATGTGAGGGTGAAAAGTTGCACTCAAATTCACGTATGTACCAACTTCCAAAACTATGTAGTAAATTGAGCATTTCAGAACTCCGTATAGTTGTACTCCCTCTTTAATAACTAACCTCGCATATTCGTCAACCATGTAAGTGGTCTTGAAAGGCAACATGTGTGTTATGTAGGTAAACCTGTCAACTAGCTCTCATGTGGAATCAAAATTCCCAAAATATATATAAGGCAACCCTTATGTGTAGGAGGAAAACTTGCAATAAAACCCATGTTAACCATATCTTATTTTAACCTGGACAATATATACATGGCATATAACCTCCAGGTTTTCTGATGCTCTGCTATTACCTATTGATAATTCGGTCAAGGAGTTACACTTGCTTGTTCTTTTTCTTTATATTGCCTCGCCAATGTCTTCTTACCAAACCATGGTACGTTTTTGTTTCTCTCCCAATGACAATAGAATTCTGTGAATGATGTGCTTCGGTTCTACTTCATTTCCCTCGCGCGTAAGGTCAAATCTCGTCGCCCCTTGTGGTACGTTCTTTTTGCCGAATCAAACATAGGATTAGCATGTTTCTTTTCCTTCACCTCCAATTGGAGTCCCTCTGTTTAAAGTATATGCAAGCTCCTATGATCAATAGTCATATCTCAATATGAACCCTAAGTAGTAGTGTCATATGTTCATATCTCATATATGTCAAATAACTACCACACCTGTTACCTCAAGATCATGTGTGATATAGTTTCTCTCATATGGCCGCAACTGCCGTGAGGCATACGTTGTTATCCTATCATGTTGCATTAACACACATCCCAGGTCAACCCTGGAAGCATCACAATACATTGCAGAACCTTTGTGCCTTCGAGAAATAGAAAACTGGTGTAGAAGCTCATTTACCTTCTAACTCTTTGAAACTTGTCTCATTGCATCACTCCGCTGAAACTGAGTTACTTTGTATATTAGCGCTGGTAAGGGTCCAGGGATAGAAGAAACTCCTTTAGTCATTCTCCTCGATCACCAACCAACCCAAGGAAACGAAGAATCTTTGTAAGCATCGCAGGCCTTAGCCAATTTTTTTGGTTTTTCACTGTTTCTATCTTTAGCGTATCGACCTTCATTCTGTCATCCGATACAATGTGACCCTAAAACGCTATGGATTTTATCCAAAATTCATACTTTAGCGACCTTTGCATTCCACTTACGATCCTATCTTGTAGCACCTACCGTACATAAATGGCATGGTCCTCTCGTGACCTTGATTAAACCAGAATATCAACCATGAACACGGTTACAAATACATCGAACAATAGTTTGCACACCCTATTCATCCGCTCCAGAACAGCAGCTGGTACATTTTTTAGTCCCAATGACACAACTTAAGAACCATTACAGTCAGAACATGGTCGCAAGTCTGTCTTGGGTATATCTTTTTTTCTAACTCTGACTTAGTGATAACCCGAGCCCAAGTTACTTTTGTTTCCGAGACATTTGGTGCAAGAACGAGTGAATACAATCCTTTTGATAAAAAGGAACAACACACTTGGCACACTGTAACTGATCAACCAATCGTCAATTCTTAGGAGGGGATATTTGTTCTTACTCGGTACTTTACACAACTGCTAATAGTCAATGCACGTTCTCAAGTCCCATTTCAATTTTTTTTTCCCACATTCACATAGATGCGTTCTCTTAATTGCTCTGTTTCATTCCTATAGCGTTACTGGGGCCATGGTATATATAGAAGAAGAGAGATAAGTGGAGGGTCTAAAATCACATCAATATTAAGCTCTCCTTCCTGTTTCGGGGGTAAGCCTGGAAATTCGTCAGGCATGATATCAAGAGAGTCATTTGAACACCGGAACCTATTGAGGACTTGGTGGTTTCGCATCAATCGCTCGCTCTCGGATTAACTAGCATACATACCCCTTGGCTATCAATTTCGTCACTTTACAATAGACAATAAAATGTTTCCTTGGTGCCCCCACATTACTCTTCCACTCAGGAACATGTTCGTATGGATAGTGAAAATATACCTTGGCAAGTCACCGTGGTATAACAAGAAACTAACTAATTCATTCCCATGATCACATGAACATCCACCGTTTGCAATTCACAAGATTAGCCAATGTAGTATAACCCCACGTCGTTACCACATAATCATGACACATTCCTTTAGCCACAATAATTTCCCCTTTTGGTGTAGAGTTGTTTCAAATGGATGAACTAAAACTTCTACTATCCTTTCACAAAGTTTCTTTTTTTTTTTTTTCAACAATCAATGGAATAACATAGGATAGGGTAAATCCCCATATCAATCAATGTAAATACGTTAAGAAATAAAAACATATCATATACCTGCTGCATCATCAGGAGAAGCCTCAAATTTCTGCCGATCCACCACGGCGTAGGTACTGCCCTGGATGTTACTAGAACTAGCTTCTCCTCTAGCACCCTTGGCATGACCAGCATCTTGTGTACCCCTACCTAGAGGAGGCACATATGATGTCGATGCGAAGGTTGGTCCCGTGGGTCGTGCCATGCAACCTGTGTTCCTTCATGGACACCCCCTTGCCACATGCCCTGCCATGCCGCAATAATAGCAAACATTCTGTCCAAACCAACATTCACCTGCATGAAACCTCCCGCAGCGCTGGCACAACCGACGATGAAACCTCGGGCGGTTCATACTGTCTTGTGCTTGGTACCCTACTGTACGTAAACCCTGAATCTCACCTCCTTGCCCACACTGGTTGCTTCGAAACCCTTGGAATAGAGGAGGAGTAATTGTGGTGGTATGGGGAAACGATGGCCTAAGTGGTTTGTAAAAAGTCCTATGCCCAAATCCTCCTTGGGACGTCATGTTTTGTCCCATGGGTTTATCCTTTTTTGGCGATCTTTCTTCCACTTCTTTCATCCTCTCTCTCTGCCTCTGTCCCCCCTTCTGTTGCATAAGAGCTTGTCTTTGAGCTTGTGCAACAACTACACGGGTCAATATTTTCACCAAACTCATCAAGTCCTGCTCAATGGTATTGTCGGGCAGTCCCGAAGATACTACTCTCTTTCCCAGCTCTTCTGGAGCTGGAAAAGTAGGAGAAACTCGTGATGCAAATTCGGTATCAGCACAACCTTGACTAGCTGAGTCAGGTGGTGATCCACTCGCTCCTTCCTCGGCAAGCATGTCAACCTGCTTACCCTTGCCTTTATCTCTTCTTGTCATCGACAGTTTCTATATCACAGAAAACCAATCACCATGGTCAGATATAATCTAACTTACAACACTGGCTCTACTGCACGATCTGGGAATGAAGAAAAGGAACAACATCCTAAATGTCCCGTAGCCTCCTACTTATAAATGTGGTGCATAACACATTGATAAGTAAGACTCTACTCAAACACGGCTTTGTAGACACCCTTAGAACAAACTGCTCTGATACCACTTTTGTCACGCCCCGAGTCCCATCGGGACGTGATTGGCACCCGAAGTCGACATGGCCTGAGAGAACCAATCTTTGCTTATGAACACTCGCATGCATCTCCTCATATGGACCTTATGAAACCCCATGCAACTATGCAAAAGTCATGGATATGGAAACGGATATGGAAACATATGCCATATATATATATATCAACTTGGCTGTTGGGGACAACAAACCAAAATGAGCATACATATCTTACATTCTGTTCCCACATAAGTCTACAAAAGCCTCTAGCTGGAATACATGACTATGCAAACCTAGAGTCGGGACAACACCCCATTCTATACTCATATACAATACCAAAATAAATGTACATGGCAACTCAGAAAGCCCCGAACCAAGTGGAGCTCACCAAAAGTCGGCAAAAGATCCGCGACCTACAGTGGAGGTCTACTAGTACCTGCGCCTGCAGCAAGTAAGGTAAGGCCCCAAGAGGGGTCAGTACGGAGAATGTACTGAGTATGTAAGGCCATATGAAACTTGTCATAAATACATCAATAGAATCAAAATGTAATAGGATAGGCAACATGAACAACTCATCGATTTGCATATGTGGAACAATGTAGCTTACATAAATTAAGTTCTTCTCTTTATGATTTATTCCTCATCACTCATATCATAACGTACCCGGGCCCCGATTGATCAGTGGGTCTTTACATCACATCATGTGATGTTGGGATCGGGTCGAGCTAGGCTTATGCCCCTAGACCAGTCACCCATAAATCAACATACATCGGGATCGGGTCGAGCTAGGCTTATGCCCCTAGACCTGCCACCCATAAATCAACATATCAGGTTCGGGTCGAGCTAGGCTTATGCCCCTAGACCTGCCCCCTGATCCAATCACTTCGGGATCGGCTTGAGCTAGGCGTTTTTGCCCCCAAAGCTGCCACCCATGCTTGATCATAACCATCAACAAATGTGCATTACTTTCTTTCTTACTTTCGATTGATGTATTTGCGAGGAATCGATTCATCCTCTTATGAGAGAGTGATACAATCAGTTATGAGAGATTAACGTATGTACATAGCCACAACATTCTTGGAAACTCAAGAACACAACATGATTGGGACTTTTGGAACATGTCCATAATTATGTAACCCATGAACCACAATAACTCATGAATGAGGAGTATAGGACTCAACAATAGATAACATTATTAAAATCATTAGACACAAGTCAATGAACAAGAGGTATGTGTATAACCACTATTGGCACTTTGGAACATAACCTTTTTGGGCTTTTGGAACATTGACTAAAGAATATGAGACATACAATTCCCAAGTGATCAATGAGTAGGGAATATGTGATAATAACCATTTCTAACCGGATATAGAATACCTTAGCACATTTCGGGATAGGACTAGCATAATGCCAAAGTGAATACGACGTACTGCGAAAAGATACGAACAAAGTAACCTTACATACCTTGTATTCTCAATACCAACACACAATCTTAAATGCGCATACAATAATTCCGCTCCTTCCTTATATTCCACTCTACAACAAAAATACACAACGGAGCCAACATTAACTACCAACTACTTTATAATGCATATCATAAGTATAATTCTCATGTTTGCCTTTAACCATGCCATGTCCCGCTTGACACAACCATTCATGAAAGTATTATTCCAAAAATCCCATAATATTCCCAACATTTACCAACACATGATAATCAATAGCATGTCATGCCAAGTTCACACTTCCCACTCTCCATCATCACAACATCATAATTATGCCATCAATTTTCTTCAATACACTTCACAACAACAAATCGGCCAAAATCCCATAATTTACACTTATATGAAAATAACATGTTTAACAACAAAATAACACCATACATGCTCATATTTTATCCATACCATGCTCTTTCATTAAGACATCAAGTCTCTTTTTCACCTTTAATTCACAAAGATGACACATCTTCTTGCCAACATAACTATCATGATATACATAATCTACCATGCATATAATATGTTAATCCATGAGAATAAATACTTACCAAGGCTTGGAATAGGATGATCTTGCTTCAAGAGTTGCCTTTGAGCTTCTAGGGTTTAAGAGAAAATATGTTGAAAAATAGACCAAAAGGCATGAGCTTCCAAATGACCAAAAAATCAGATTTTTGGTACCTTTTATAAGCATTTATGTCCATACTTAGCCACTTATAAAGCATTAAATTCTTGGTCTAGAAGGTCTTGAAAGAATGGGTCATTTGACCCTTTTTGGGCTATGCATTCTTTTCATTTTTGGATCCTTTTTGGGCCCAATTCACTTAACTCAGTAAAATCAATAATTTCTCATATTCAAGTCATCTCATATGTGTTACAACAATATTACCACTCATGTTATTCATATCCGTAGCCTCGATCCCAAGAACAAGCGATTTTAGCCATGTATGGCCTATTTTGCCCAAAAGGGTAAGATCGTCATTTTGACTCCAAATTCGTTCTCGGGTAATTTTATCATGCCAATATAATATTTTACTCATTTTATATATGTTGTATAAGAGACGTGGCAAAAATCGGCTCGGTACATCCCCGGATACCCTTGGGACTTAGAAATTTCCAACTTCCGAAAAAGTGGAAAACCCAAGGTGGCACGCCCCTGGACGCACCAACTTACTGCCTATGGGCTAAAATTTTTAGCCCAGAGCAGCGTGGCACGGTCCCAAATGTTCCCCTCCTTAAAATTTTCCAAACATTTCATTTTTTGACTTTTCTTCGCGGGTTCGGTTAGATACTTCAAGTCCTATCCTTTAACTTACTTCTTAACCTTAATACACTTTGTTTTGAGGTCCTATTAGCCTCATTTTTAACCCCACAAATTCACAATGACAATTTCATAACACCATCTATGCAAGCTTAATCACATAACAAGAGCCAAATTCAATTATCTCGCCAATAACATTACCAAATGCATACTTATAGCTCTCGAGACCTAAGTACATATTATTTAATGTCGTCAAGTAGGGTTAGGAACGTACGAGGTGTTACAAAAAAGATCAAGATAACGGTCTCAAAGGAATCTTAAATACGGGAGAAAGAAGCAATCAACTTTGATAAAAATGATCATGAGGGCATCATAAAACCCACAACAATGATCTGGTGATCTTTTGTTACCATTTAATATTTTAAAATTGAATGCATATTATTAAACCTAGGAAGATCCACCAACGTTATCCGATTGGATGGTGATTGAAAAATGAATTTATTGGATAAGATCATTTCGGTTGCCAGAATCATATCAAGACTTAACATAGCCAGTGAAATAATAAGAGGGGAAATTACACTCTTAGTTAAAGCATGAGGAGTGGTTACCAAAATAATATTTCATGTAATAGATAGAGACATGTGATATAATGCGCTCTTCGGAAGACTTAAGATACATGATATGAAGGTTGTCCCATAAATGTTGTATCTATTATTGAAATTCCCCACTTAAGAAGGAACCAGGCAGACTAAAGGCAGAGAGTCAATGGCTAGGGAAATTTTCATTGTGGATGAAACCTCATATGTAAATAAAGATATCAAATACAAATCACATCAGACAAATTCATCCCCCAAAATCAAAGATTCATCCAAATTTGGGGAGGCTACCAGAAAAGCCAATTCAACCCCCTCTAGATACATAGGACTCAAAAGAAAGAGAATTAGAAGATGAAATATTCCAAGAACCAAGAAACTTTATAGTACTAGAAGAATTTGATGCAACTAAATCTATGGTGGAGAAGCTTAAGAAAGTAGCCTTGCTCGCTCATTAGCCAAAAAAAAAGGTACACCTAAGGACTAAATTAACTCTGGAACTCATGATTAAACTAATATCCTTCTTAAATATAACTCCAACTATTTTACATGGTGGCATTTACACATTATAAGTGTTCCACTGGATGTCTCTACTCGCAAGCTGAACAGTGATCCTAGGTTCACACCTGTAAGGAATAAGAGTCGCTGATGTAAAAATTTAAGAATAGTCTTATAAAAGAAGAATTGCGTAAATTGCTTAACATCAGTTCCATTCAAGAAGTTAACTGCCTAGAGTAGCTATCCAACGTAGGGGTTGTACCCAAAAAAAGATTTAAAAAATTAAGAATGTGAGTTTATTTTAAAGATATAAATAAAACATGTCCTAATGATTCCTTTACTCTACCACTGATGTGTCGGTATTTGACGGCATATTTGATACTTTTAACCATGAATAAGTGCAAGTTCTTATGCAACTTTTATTAGATTTGATTGTTTTGTGTCTTATTTGCAGAAAAATGTGCCATGGCAAGAAAGAAGGTGAATTATGCTAAAAAGAATGAATTAACGGCAAATCTGACGGGTTGTCTACCATACAACAAACCATCGCCTCAATTGTGAAGCTGAAGTAGAATGGAATGTTAAGTGTTGGCATGTCGATGGCCAAGTTGATGGATCGTCAACCTCCCGACGGGGCTTCACTCTAATCGTTGAGCTAAAGAAAATTATGGTATCAATGATAAAGCACCGACAGCCTGCCAGATGGACCATCATATCCTTGATAGATCATTGTTCCAACCATGGGGCTTAAGCTGAATCTCAACATAATTTACTAGATAGAGATGATGATTAAGACGACGGGCTATCAACTAAATCGTAAGACACGAGGTGGGCTTTTCTCTGATTTTAATTTGGTTTTTAAATTCCTATACTGTAAATAGATACTATTAGGGTTATTTTTATCATTCAGCATTTTAGAGAAAAAACTCACAATACTCTTACATTACTTTGGGGATTTGAGCTATTAACCTTGGTTTTTGGAATACTCCTTAATCATATTAATTCTATTGCTTTGCTTGCTTCAAAGACTATGAGTGGCTAAACACTACTACTAGGATTGTGGGATCCATTGAATTGACATCTTTAAGGTCAATATTAGTTTAGATTCGTATAGTACAATATTTATACTGTTAATTCTTTCATCCAAATAGATTTATAATGGTTGCAAACATTAGAACCTGCCTTAGGTTTCTCTTTCTTGAGTAAAGAGGCTAAAACTAGGAAAAAGAGTTAATACCAAGGATTCAGGATTTTCAACCCCCATCTAATGGTTAATGTTGTAATAAGATTAACCAACTTGGGGATATTATTAAGTTTTGCATTTTCATCACTCTTAGTTCGAGAGAATTAGAGTGAAAATTATCTAAGTAGGTTGAGAAACATTTAGATATATTGAAGTAATCGATCTTCACTAGAAGAGCCTACTATCGTTAGCGACCCAATTGTGTCATGAAATCATGGTGAACACAGATCTATTTCTTTGTATTAATTGATTATATTTACTAAAATTTCACTATTGTTACTTGATCATATTTGGTAATTGAATAACAAACACTTTTTACAAAATCCCTTTCTTATGGAAATAATCGACTAGTATCAATGTAACCGCATAAGGCTTAGTTTTTACTTTATTCCCTGTGGGATTCGACCCCAACCTAGTTAGGTTCTATATTTTATAGTGACCATTATATACTTCTAATTCGAGGTGTAATTCGGGTGTATCAACCATATCAATCAAATGATTGATACAATAGCCGGGCATGACATTCTAAGTTTTATCGATGTGTATTCTGATTAAAATCAAATAAAGATGATCCCAGAAGACCAAGAGAAAACTTTTTTTGTCACTATATGGTACTTATACTATAACATAATGTCATTTGGACTAAACAATGCCAGAGAAACCTATATATGGTTAGTTAATAATATGTTCAAACAACAGATAGGGAAAACTATGGAAGTATATAAAGATGACATGTTGTTCAAGTAGCTGTATTTGGAGGGCCAATTACAACATTTTCAATAAAAAATTTAAATATTGTACAACATAAAGTAAAACCCCAAAATATGTGCCTTCGAAGTTGTTTTAGAAAAATTCCTAGATTTTCTTGTCTCTAACATAGGGATTGAGGCCAACCCAGATAGGACCAAGGTAATTGTAGAGATCCTGGAGATCCTCGATGATGTAAAAGTATTTCAATGGCTCACCAGAAGATTGGTTACATTTGAGCCAATTTATATCACTGTAATGACCTATTCTGTCTTTATTAAAAGACACCTTGTTATGGGTACGGGTTATGGGAAAATTTTAGAAATACGTTTGGGGCGACACGACTAAAAATTTAGAATTTAAAATGTTGGCTCGAGATGACATCATCTTGCTATAGTGGGAATTTTTCGCTACAGCAGCATCACCATAGCAGTCGGTAGGCCGTTATAGTGGGATGACGAGACCAAAAACCCCATATGTAATTTTTATATTCTCTTTTCTCCTTTTCAGTTGTAAAAAGGATGAGGTTTAATATAAAAAACCTCTTAGGGTTACCTCATGGACTAAAAGCAATAGAGAGGAGGGATCTTGCTCTAATGAGGTAAAACCCATGTTTTTTCGTGGAATTCACGTCAGAATTCACCTTCATGGAGTCAAAATCTTGCGTACATGTCTCTGTAGCAGCTGCTTGGAATCCAGGTAGGCTAGGTTTAACTTAGTAGTTTATATCTGGGTTATAAAGCATAATCATGAAGTCGATTAATGGGAGATTTTATGCTTAGGCCTTTGAACACGGTGTTAGGATGGATAAAATGGATGAAAACCCAGTTAATTGGGTGGGAAATTGCTGGTATGTTGTGGTATTAGAATTGTCCATGAATTTATGTGGTTACCTTGATGTTGTTCATCCTTGCATGATTAATAACAACGTCATACCCAAAAATTGAGTTAAACTTAATTAAATGCTTATTCATTAGGGGCGGTTAGTGTTGGTGGATTCTGAAGATTCTACAGCGGTAACTAGAGTAATGGAAACTTGGTAATGTATCAAAATGTTAGGATGAATGGTAGGGGGTGGGTTATAACCCACAGGTTATATGTGCTAATTTTTGGTGATGGTTTAATATAGTTGAAACCCAACTTGTGTTATGTGTGTAGGATAACTATTCCTTAGCATTGCTTGTACAATGTATGTTCAAGGAAAGTGAATGGTTGTTTATATCCTAAGTGTTAACCGCATGCAATGAACTTATATATAAAGCTTGTTGGTTGTTACAAGTGTTGTTTCTGTATTCATTATGGTTGTGATTATTGTGATATTTGTCATTATTATGGGATGTAACGGTAATTGGACATCTCCATGGGATTGTTTGGTATAAAGTTGGCAGACACTTGATGTCTGGGATTTGGTACATGGAAAAGAGCTCATCCCGTGTAGGTCATGGCTTGTGGGCGACCATAAGACCCTTAACATGTGTGTACAAGTATTTACTGAGTGTGACGGTTCCTTGAGTGAGCTAGGGATTATGTGTTTTCTTAATTATATTGGTTCCTTGAGTGAACCATCTTAACTGTTTACTTGATATACATGTTGGTTCCTTGAGCGAACCAGGCTTAACTGTTTATTTGATATACATGTTGGTTCCTTGAGTTGAACCAAGCTTAAGTGTTTACTTGATATACATCTTGGTTCCTTGAGCGAAATAGGCTTAACTATTTACTTGATATACATGTTGGTTCCTTGAGCGAACCGGGCTTAACTATTTATTTGATATACATGTTGGTTCCTTGAGTTGAATTGGGCTTACCTGTTTACTTGATATACATGTTGGTTCCTTGTGCCAACCGGTCTTAACTATTTACTTAATATACATGTTAGTTCCTTGAGTTGAACCGGGTTTAAGTTTTTACTTGATATACCTATTGGTTCCTTGAGCTAACTAGAGATATAAATCAGGATTCGTGATTATTATTTGTATATTTGATAGAATGGATCCTTGAGTGGTCCAGGTTAATTAGAAGGGTGGTATAATTTTATATTGCCTAATTACTTGTGTAACTGAGACTTGGCTACTATAATCATTTGAATCATGGTTGTTGACTTGGAGTCTTATTGGGAGTGGCATATTGACTTGAGATGTTGTTTATGTTAACTCAATAGTGGGTAGATAAAGGTTAAGTGTTATGACACTGAGGTAAGGTTACCCGATGGGTGTTCATGTTTGTATCCATGACATGGGTATGGTCGGTGGTCTAGCGGTTATTGTATTTTAGGCTAGGAAGGCAGGGTGTTACTGTCTTGTTATTTGTGCCACATAGACTTAAATGAATATAAAGATGTTAGGGTGTCAGTGCATAACCGAGTTAGTGGAACAAAGTTAAGTATTATATAAGGGTCTTAACTACGAGAGGTTAAGGGTTAGGGACCTTGAGGGTGGGGTATCGTAAAACTCATTGGTAATTATGGGGTACAGTCTTACTTGATGGCGTGGTGGATAGTTGGTGATTAGGACTGAATATGTTAAGAAAGGGAGTCTTTCTTAATGATAAGGATGGTAATATCCAAGGGTGTTAAGGAATTGTTTTGATAAAAGATCTCTGTCTAAATAACTCTCAAGTTGTATGCTTCTTTTTGGATATTTATATGATATTTATGTCATTTAATTCAGGTCGACCGATGATGCTTACCAGTACGTGTTATTTTGTACTGATACTACTCTTGCTATACCCTTTTTGGGGTGTAGTCTGGTTGCAGGATCAGTAGGTGTTTCCTTCTTAACTTGGTAAATAATCTCTATCATCTTCTGTTATTGTTCCCATAGTAGATGCTGTGTCTTTTGTTTTGTACTTTCTCTTAGCAGATCGTGTAGTTGTTTAGACTAGTTCCTTGGGAAAGGTTTCAGTTGTAATTAAAGGTTTTGTAAACTAGTTGTAATAAATAAAAGCATTTTATTGTTTCTTATTGACTTCCGTATGTAATTGAAATAGGTGGTAAGGGTTCTCCTATCTAGGTAGATTAGAGTAGATGGTCGTACGATCCAGGTAGTTGGGTCGTGACAATCACGATCCTCTGAAAAAAGCCACAAATTCTTTCTCATTTCAAGAAAGAAGAAATTTTTTAAATAGATCCCAAAAAGTCAACAGGCATTCCGTGATTTAAAGAAGTATTTGTTAGCCCATCACCGTTAGCCAAACCCAAGGAGGGGCAGCCATTGCTCTTTTACAATTTAGTGTCAAAATTAGAAATTAACCACATCCTGGTCCGAAAGGAAAAATGTATATAGTTCCCAATTTATTCTGTTAGCAGAACTGCGACAAATATGGAAACTAGGTACCCACACTTGGAAAAACTGGCCGTAGCACTAGTAATGGCCGCAAGGTAATATTGATTTTACTTCTAATGACATCCCATCTTGTCATCACGACATACCCCTTAAGAAACATCATGTACAAACCCAAGATGTAAAAAAGTTGACTGAATAAGCAATAGAGGTTAGTGGGTACAATTTGATGTACAAAATATGAACTGCTATAATGTCCCAGGTCCTAACCGACTTAGTACCTAATTTTAGCAAGAAAATAACACCCGAGATGGAAAAGGAATATGTTAAAACCTTTAGCATTTAACTTGGATATAGACCATATATGTAGATAGAGCATCTAACGTACGAGGTTCCAGTTTATGCATCATCTTAGAGACTCCTTCCGAGGACATCATTATACAAGTCATCAAAGTTATTCATGTTATTAACAATGATGTTGAGTATAAGGCGTTGATTGTAGGTCTGGCTTTACAACGAAATCTAGGAGCAGAAATCATCGAGGCTAGGTTTGACTCTTTTATGCCAAGGCAGATGCTTCCGCAAACATGGGGACTTCATCAGATACATAAATAACCACCTCTAGAAAGGTAGTCTGATTGCTCAATTGAGTCAAATAAATCATACAACCCTAATGTAGGATTAGAGGAATCAGAATATTGATTACATGAAGAAAGGAAAGTTGTTAATGGATGCGAAGGAATGTCGAGCACTCCGTACAAAAGGTGTCTGATATTTCTTGGTAAATTGTCAGCTATATTGAATATCTTTCACCAATCTATTGTCTAGATGCCTAGGCTCTGGCAGATCATGTACGTGATAAAAGAGGTCCATGAAGGTGCCTGCAATAATCAATCTGGCACTGAGACTTTTATGCAGTAACTAATTAGAACCGGTTATTACTGGTAGAAAAAAAAGAACAATATGCTAAAACATTCATCCCAAAATGGTGAAAAATCCTAAAGGCACGCATTCATGATCCACCAACCAACATAATCTCTACATCTCGTGATTTCACCATGGCCATTCATTAAGTGAAGTATGGATATTGTGGGGTCATTCATAACAGCTATTGGCCATGTAAAATTTGTCTTATTTTTTACTGAATATATCTCAAAGCAGGTTAAACCAGGTTACTTCAAAAATATAAGGGAGAAGGAAATCTAGACTTCCTTTAGACTCACAAAATATGATGCTTCAGCATACCCAAAGAAATTTCCTATGGCAACGGATCCCACTTCATCAAAAAATAGAATCGAGTTCCCAAAAGAAATGGGAATTAAAAGGATAACCTTTACACTGTATCACCCCAAAGAAAATGATTAGGAAAAGTCCATGAATAAAATAATAAATCAAAATATTAAGAAGAAGATGGAAGACGCCAAAGGAATCTAGAGGGAAATCTTCCCTAAAGTATTATTGGCATACAGAGTCACACCAAAGTATAGCACTGAAGAAACACCTTTCTCATTAGTTTACGGTGTTCAAGACCTCATACCTATAGAGGTCGGAGCTCCAAACCTCTATTAACATTTCTCTAAAAATGAAGAAAATGAGGAAGCATTGTCTATCAACTTAGACCTGATTGAGGAGAGGCATGGCTCAGCCTCTGAATAAAGGAAAAAAAGCAACAAATGGAAAGTTACTACAACCATAGCAAATATCTGATATTTTTAAGAAGGTGACCTAGTCCTTAGAAGGATAACTGGAAGTATAAAGGACCTTAAAATGAGAAAACACTAACCCAACTAAGAAAGATCATACAAGGTCGTTGCAGTAACCAATAAAGGGTCATACAAGCTGGCAAAATAAGAAGAAATTGAACTTCCCAAAAACTAGAATGCCAGTAATCTAAAGTGGTACTACTGATGAGGTACACGTTTTAAAGTTTTTAATACTAACTAGAGATGTAGGAATCAAAATTGTGATATAAGACCATACTAGCCCTATCTAATTACACATGCCACACTATTTTTCCCATTGACCAGGTTTTCATCTCAAAAAGAGGGTTTTTTCCGACAAGTTTTTTAATGAGGCAACAAAATAAAAATGTGTAACTACATGACGAAAAACATGCTTAAGGTCAAAAGATAGCTTATAACATGTTTATAATTAACCACTAGGGGACTGCACAAACGAAGAGACTAAGACATTTGCTTTAAACAAAATTGCCCAAAATAGTCTAAGGGGAAAGGAATCATTGACTACTTAAGTGAAGAAGCCAAATACTTTGCTTAGACGTATGAAACAATGGTGTTTTTAAAATAGTTGAGTCGATGATCTTCACTCAACATCTGATGGGCCACTGACAAGGCCATTGTACTAGCTAGATCTCTAGCCAAGGAAATAAAGCCTTCATTTACCAAAATCTATTTGCATTCTCATTCAAGATGACAAACAGGTCAGGAAATCAAAAGTTCTCAGAACAGGGAACTTAGTAATCTTGCATAGCAAAAAGTTCCAACAGAAAGATTCAGAATAGAAGTTATACCAGATTCAAAAGTTCTGAAATGATAGAGTCCCAGCAACTCAAAAGTTCTAAAATGTGACTAACGGGAACAGGAAACATACTAAACATCACTAGCACGGAATCAAAGGATATCTATACAAACAAAACAAACAACTGGATACATATTCTCGGTTCATGCTAGAAAATAATCAAACACATTGAGAAGGACAAAAGCAAACATATTGGATGCATATTCTAGGCTCATGTGATTAAAAGATCGAATAAATTTTCCCAATCTAAATGCAAAACATGATGAAAGATCTCTGATTAATAAAACACCAATCGATCATGCTCTCAATTACCCGATGAGGAGTCAAATATATTAAAAATTTCTAAAATCCACTGTTAATTAGTAAAATAGCTAAATAAAATCAATTGAAACACATCTCGGGTCATAAAAATGTTCAAAACTACACAGACACTTACAAACTTTAGTCCATGAACAAAGGCTTATAGTCTATGATCTGTTCAGATATGAGAAAGTTATGGACACAAAAAATTAAACATTCCAAAAATAATTTAAATGCAAATATGCAAGCCAAATTTTCCTTAAATGGGAGCAAAATGGGCTTCAGACGAATCAAAAAACATTTTGTAAGACTTCAACAAAAGAAAATAGAAAAAGACCAAAGTAAGATAATAACTTGATCAAATTCAAAATGGGTCATACATTGAGGTAAAAAAAAAGGAAAAAAAACAAAATAATAATATCAGTATATACTACAACACCCCAAAAGAGGAAGAACACATAAAACACTCCTAAAACACAGAGTACAAATCTTCTATAAAAAACTAGCCAGTACGTCACCAACTTATGAATCTTGTAACTCCATCTATGCCGCCACTCCTTAGAAAGTCACTAAACATTGACTCTGTCACTAAATCAAAAATAGTTAGCCCTAACATAATAGTAGAGAAGCAGAAAATACTGATGCCAAATCCCAGGTATAATGAATCTTAAAGAGTACATGTATTGAATGTATTTTGACCTCGTACATCTAAAGTAACAACCATATGAAGAGACAAAAAATGCACCACTCATGTCTCAAGAAAGTCATAAAAACTTCTCAGACATAGAATGTGCATTGGTACGCTGGAGGCATGACAAATTTATAGAATAGGGAAAAAATGGAAACATTCATGTCTAGTGATTCCTTCATATTTGAATTTTTTTGGTTAAACATCACAATATGAAATGAGAAGTGGTCCCTAAACTAGCAAGAAAACTGAGATGGAGATAGTTATATGACATCACCAATCTCATCCTCAGCTTTATACCCAGCTTCTACCTGGCCTTCATCGATGACTCCTTAGAGTCAATAGGAACAACTAAGGAGACAGAGACAAGGACAATGCAGAAGTAAGAGGAAAAATAAAGCATGCGCCCATAGAACATAATTATTTTTTTAAGGATTATAGCTCAAGGAAGATGTTCTCTTAATATGAAAAATAAAGGGTGTTTTATGGAAAAGCATACAAAGAAAATAGTACTCAAAATATAACTTGGAAGATAGAAAGGTTCTTTCAAAAAATGAGATGAATATGAAAAGAAGAGATCCCATCAAAGATCTTTTGATCAATCAACAAGATTTCAACAGGGAAGAAAATGTTTTTGGCGGTGCTTCAGGACCTCAACCGCCCTCAATATCTAACCGCATGAAGATAGATAGTTTGAAAAAGATTTTAAGTAAATGACCAGGGTCAGAGGCATTTATGGAAAATTATTGTTATTCTAGAGTCTAGAGTTTACTCTTTAGTATAAGCTTCATTGAAGCTCATTCTCTCGAGGGTAAATAATATGAAAAGGTTCAATGTTTTTATCTACTAATTTACTATTTTGGAATTGAAGATGTGTGATTGTCACAAATCAAGGCTATGAACTAGTGATTGTAACTAGTTAATAGAAGAACAGATCTATAAATTCACATAGTAATCATATTAGTTTTAACAGAATTTTAACGACAACAGCTCAAGAAACGTTAAGTGATAAAAGCAACAAAGGGACTGGACACATACTGAATTTACAAGATGCTGAGTTTGTAGGTTATTGACGGGTGTAGATCTAGCATTTATCACAGCACCTCCTGACAAAAAAACATCGACTAAATTATCTTTTTAAGAATCTAAACTTTGATGGTGGTATTAATCTCTTTTATGGGATTGAACCCATTGAAGAATACATCTAAGAAAGGAGAACTAGTCATTGGTTGTAAAAATTACCTGAGGGGGTTGTTTTGACCGGATGAGCAAGCATCAATCTTTATTAGAGCTGTCAACATGGGCTAGCCCAACCCAACCCAGCCCAAGCCTCGTGGGACAATGAATTTTATGAGATAGGATGGGTCGTCCCTTCATCTTAAAGGGCCTTAAAATGTATGACTCAACCCAACCCTAAAAGGGTCGTGGGTTGGGGCGGGCTAGCCCTTCATTTTTACAGGTCTTTTTTTTGTCAACTTTTTTCTTTTCAATCTATATTTGAACATATAGGTATGACAATTTGTTAACATTTCTAACATATGATTATATGAAAGTACATATTCTACTATAACTTATAACATATTAAACATCAATACATCATCAAGTACATTTAAATTCATCGATAAAATTGTCTTAATTAAAATCACCTTCATCTAAATTCATATGTAGATTTAATTAGATAAACATTATCGAAAAATTATATATCAAAAATTAATAATATTTAAATTCACTTAAAAATATTATCGCTTTGAATTTGAGTAAAATCGTGCAATGGATTTCGAGTAGCAACAAGTGTTTGAACATTTCATAGTGAATGCAATTTTTATATTGGTGGTTAGGAATTTTAGTATTAGGGATTTAATGCTTAATGAGTAAAATATTGTATAAGATACTAGCTAGAACTTACTCAGTAATCACTATTTATAATTTTTAATTCTTTTTGTTAACAATTATTTTTAATTTTTAAGTTTAAATTGAATGGCAATCATGAATGAAACATCCATACTTGGTGATAAGGATTTAACGCTAAATAAATAAAGTATTGTATAAGATATTAAAATTTATTCAGTAGTTACTATTCTTAGTTTTTACTTCTTTTTACACAATCTTCATTTAAATTCTTAATTTAAATTAAAAGTATTTTGGCCCACGGGCCAGCCCTGCCTCGGTCAAGCCTCAAGGGACAGCGGGCTGACTTGGGTTGGGCTTACAAGCCCCAGTTTTAAATAGACTCAAAAATTATAAGCCAACCCAACCTTAATCGAGGGTTGGGTTGGCCTGGCCTCAAGGCCAAGCCCATTTTGACGGCTCTAATCTCTGTCAATGAGGTCTTCTTCCTAAAAGATCTCATATTTATTTAGCTCAAATGGCATCATTGTTGTAGCATGGAACTCTCCGACATCTCTAACGACTTTTACTAATGTTCCAACTATTGGAGTTCTCTAGAAGCATCTTTTGTCTCTTTGTTTTCCTATTTTTAGGATTTGATTTTGTTAGTTTCCTATTTTTTTATTTTTTTTTTTTATTTTTTTTTTTTGCTGATTTATTTTCTTGGGCTTTGGCATTTGTGCCAGTCCTTTTTGTACAGCTTTTGTTTTCTAATAAAATTTGACCCAATGGGTCTTTAATTAAAAAAATAGGCATTTTGATGCTAACAGCTATTCATTTCATTAGTCCAGGAGATTCATCTTAGAGTAAAATCAGGGATTTACCCTCATAGTGATTTTTTGGTTTTTAATGCATTTTGACCATTTTTCCCCTCTCCATAGTTATTTTATGATATTTATGATCTGCTAAAGTATGTGTGGCATGGTTCTTGAGGTGGTTGGTTAAGTTTTATGCAAGTGCTTTCTTTTGGGATGTTTCAAAGTTGGTATAGTTTACTTTGGTCAATATTTAGAGATTTAGAGATCATATGAGAATTCCATCAATTTTGTTAGCTCTGGAATATCATTTTTGGGTTAGTAGGATCTTTGGTCAGGTACTGAGATGTTTAGATGGATTTTGAGTAGTTGGATGGAAATTTAGAAAGCCAATTCCTAGAGTTGACTTCAGTCAACATCCTTTAATAATGATCTCTGTTCAAAAATCTGACAAAGTCATTGAGTCTGGAATATTGAATTTAGTCTAGTAACATAGTTGGATTATGTTCACAGGATTCCAAACAAATTTTGAGGATCTTTTTGGTTCTTTTCCACTTTCATTTGCTATCATCTAGGTGCCTCCATCATGTTTGTGAGAGGGGCATCACATTCATGAAGGAGGATTTGGCTTGGTCTTCATGTTCGCGTGGGAAGGGTAGCATTCTCAAAGGACACACACAATATACCTGATCAACACATACAAACACCCCAACTGGCGTAGACACATACATAGAAGTATCAAGATATTCACAGTCCAAGTCCCAACCCATAGCAAATTTCACAGACATATAAGAAAAGGTGGAACCGGGATCAAACAATACAGAATCCATATGATCGCAAATAAGAGTAGTACCTATGATCACCACATTGGAAGCTTCCACCTCAGGACAAGTTGGAACTACATAAAGATGTGCCTTATCACCTATTTGTCCACCTTATCTACCACCATACTCTCTATTTCTACCAACTTGTCCTCTACTTCGGTTGGCCTGGTTGCCACCCCTAGCCTTGCCATCACACCCACATTGTGGATGACCTCTACCATTTCCTTCTCCACCACGACCTGCCAAAACTAAAGAAATAGAAGATGGTTGTTATGTCAATAAACCTGCAAACAAGAAATTAGGACAATTCCTCCTTACATGTCCCAAACCTCCACACTCAAAGCATTTTGGGCCCAAAGTAGGCCTCTGAACTGAAGAGGAAGAAGGCATGTAGTTGCCGTCTTGGAAAGGCTGATAAATGAACCTAGATGGGCCCTCAATTAATACTAGCATAGCTAAATAGTAGGGCGTATAAGAACCATGCCTTTTTGAGAAAGTACCACTAAATTGGCTCGAGGTCCGAGCTTACTTCTCTTCTGCTTTCAACTCTCCTTGTTTCTCATGTGCTTCATCCTTCTTAGAAAATTCAATAACATCCTGAAAATACTTACCAGAAACAACCACAAAAAAAGTAACCAACTAAATCCCCGAGTTCATACCTTTCATAAAATACCTGATCTGCTCCTCTTTTGAGTTAATCATCTATAGTGCATAGCGAGACAGGGTATGAAACTTGGCCTCATAGGCCACCACAGCCATGTTACCCTACTCCAACCTCAAAAGCTCATCCTTCTTCTAGTCACGATAAGTTCAGGGAACATATTTCTCAAAGAATACAATCTAAACTGAGCCCAAGTATCCTCAACGACCTCCACCATTTCTTGGCTTCATTCTGTAGCTGAAAAAAAACAAACTCTACACTATACCTATCTTGTGTAGATGTTCATGACAATCTATCAGAAACTCAAATGCATCCTCATACTCTGTACTTGGAATATTGGGGTTTCATTTTCATGAACTTGCAATATAGCCCATACTCGTCATCAGTCATCACCAGTCCAAGTACCTATTGGGGATACACCCCAGTTTCAGAGCTCGCATCCATCCTTAGTGCTATAGCAGTGGCATGTTACAAGGATATGGGTGTGATGGTCAGAACAACTAGAGTGTAGTCAGTGCCAGCCAAGCCACCCAAAACCCCCAACACTTGTTAGATTACCTCTGCAAATAAAGGCACCTGGGCTGCCCTATTTGGAATTGGCACCAAATTCTCTGGAGCTATCATTTCTTCTTTCTCAACCACTTCCTCTTTATTCTAAGCATGACCTGGAGCATCCTGCAGTGGGGGAGAGGTCGTTGATTTCTCTCTTGCCGATCTCTCGGCTGACGTGCTCCACCCCTAATGGGTGCTGCTCCTCGTCCTCCCCTTCTCACTCTGATCCTAACTTAAGTCCTGCCCCAGAATGTAGTCTCAGTGGCCTGTACGGGAACTACTACAGGTGCTGTCATAGGTGCTGCTATTGCTGCTCTGGTGGAATGAGTATTCACCATTTGCGAACAAGAGTAAAATGATTATATACCAATTTGGATCGCCAGATACCAATTGGAAGCAAGTAATAGCACTATAGGAATAAAGAAAGAAAATTCTTTTCCTAAAGCCCTGTAGCCTCCCGAAGAAAAGTACAGATGTCTCTATACCATTCTGCAGGACTCTACCAAACCTATTCTTATATGATAAGATCTATGAACCCAGTGCTCTAATACCATCTCTGTCATGACCCAACCGGTCATTATTGGCACCCACCCTAACATATGGCGGGAGAACCATACTAATCTCACCCTTATTCACTTAAATATTACTCTCTCATTCACATTATACAATTCCCCATGATTAAATCAACTCTAAAATGTTTTCATTTAAATAAACGTCCTAGTCAACAATGTCATCATCCATACAAATGAATAGAGTGCGGAAACCTCTATTTATTATAATCCCCAGGACCTGAAGTCACTGTACAATAATATCTAAAAAGAGGAATTAGTCTTAAAACCAATACGAATATTCAAAAACATAATAAAAAAGAAAATTATCTTAATCTCGGATCAAAGGACATAACATCATAGAAGAGCTAAAGGTTGCCCGAACATGGTGCTCACCCTCGAAATTAGGACTGAATCACTACATCAACAAGTACTAGTATGCATCATAGATCGACTAACTTAACAATGTACAAGTAAGCAAGTCAAACAAGTATAAAAGAAATCATAACAAGATTCATAATTAATGATATCATTCAAACAACATATCATGAATCATCATATAATTACACTCACAAGTTCACTTGTAAACGCTTTCATACATAATAATTTTCATCAACCATTCACCATCACATATATTCATCAATTAGCACTCAATGCAAGTAAATGAGTGCATATATGCAAGATGTATGCATCATCTCTTACCCTTCTTATCAACATCATAACGTACCGGCGTGGTACCCGATTCATTAGCATAACATATCATATTGTACCAGCATCATACTTGACCTATTATTATAATATATCATATTATATTGTACCAGCATTGTACCTGACCCATCATCTCAACTCCTTATCACAATGCAATGAAAATGCAATACAGTCATCAAATCACAAATCATGCTAGAATGCAATTATAGATGTTTAAATCACAAATAAGCACAAAGCCAAGGAAGTCTAAGTGCTACACAAAAAACCATAGCCTACCTCAACTCCTTTGCTCAAAGTTACCTTTAAGTCACACTTTTTCCTTTTTGTTTTCGTTCAATTCATGCTTGATTTATACAACCACAAGAATATGCTCACATTTTAATAATTCATCCCTTTTAACTACTAGGGATCAAAAATCACTAACTTTAGCCATAAATTTATCCTATTTTATCATCTTAGGGATTTTTTATCATTTAAATTCTTGAATACTACTTGAATTAGCACAAATCGTCATAATTCTAGTCCCATTAGTGTTTTCTAACACCCTAGAATCATTATATACTAAAGTTTTCATATTCCCACCACTTTTATCAATTTTCATGAACTAGGGTTAAACCCCAAATTTCCACCATTAATCCAATTCTAGTGATTTTCTAAGGTTAAATGAAGTAAATTCAAGTCTAGAACGTAATTACTTACCTCCAAAGATGAAAAACTTTGAAATCCCTCTGAAAATCGTCTCTCCCTAGAGCTATAGTGCAATTTTTAAAAAGTGGGGAATGAAAATATTTTTTGAGTTTTAAAACTGAAATTTTATTGTAGCAGTACTGCTGCAGTGGTTAAATTTCCGCTATAACGGTTCGCACCCGTTTTACTAGAGGTCGTCGCTGCAATTTCTCTAACTGTTGCATTGGTATCGCAGCAGTAGTTACTTTTTCCAGTGCAGTGGTTCTAGGAAGAAACTTGAGACCTCTCCTCTATTTTCTTCATTTAACAACACACACCATGAATTTCGACAATATGAACCAACCCTCTACGATAAATGCTATAACTGGAGTTCTATAACTCCATTTCAGGTGCCAAAAATTGCTACGAGTTTCTATACTCGTTGGCTATACAACTATCATATCAAACCCAAATATTAGCAATCATATCAATACCAGATTACATTCATCTAACATGTCCTCAAATTTAAGGCAAAACTAGAGTAGCCCTGAATTCCTCAAATTTTAGCTAAGGGGAGTCTAGGTGCAACTTTTACCTCCTAATTCAGCGTAACAAAATTTTGGCTCATTAAATTAGATACCAATTACCACTAGTTCATTCCTGAATGACCACTGGACCAAAAAAGACAGAACAATTAGGATAGAGCTTACTTGAGTCAATGAACAAGTGCGGATATCGCTTACGCATGTCTGCTTTTGTATCCCATGTAGTTTCCTCAATAGTACAGTTCCTCTTCTGAACCTTCACACAAGGAATAACTCGTGTCCTTAACTTCCACACATCTTTAGCTAGAATAGCAATTAGTTCCTCTTCAAAAGATAGTTCCTTATCAAATAATTTTGGGTCCCAACGGGTAATATAGTCACCATCTCCATGGTATTTATTTAACATAGACACATGGAATATGGGGTGAACCCCAGATATACTAAGGGGTAAGGCCAGCCTGTATGATACCAACCCCACTTTCTTCAATACCTTAAAAGGTCCTATGTACCTTAGGCTCAACTTACCCTTCTTGTCGAATCACATCACATCCTTCATGGATGCCACCTTCAAGAGTACCTACTCCCCCTTCTCAAATTTCATGTCTCTTACCTTTTTATTTGCATACTTCTTTTGTCGGCTTTGAGCCGCTATGAGCTTCGACTATATGAATCTCACATTTCCATAGAGTCCTTGAGCATATCAGTTCCCCAAGACCTCACCTCAAATGCATCAAACCACCCAATTAGGTACCTACCATATAAGGCCTCAAAAGGAGGCATACCAATACTAGAGCGGTAGCTATTATTATAGGAAAATTCATACAATGGTAGGTGTTGATCCCATTAACCCTCAAAGTCCATTACACAAGCCCGAAACATATCCTTAAGCACTTAGATAGTCCACTCAGATTGACCATCGGTTTACGGGTGGAAAGTTGTGCTCAGGTCCAATCTAGAACCCAACTCGGACTGAAACCTCTCCTAAAAATTAAAACTGAACTGAGTAGCCCTGTCGAACACAATGGAAACTTGTACTCCATGTAGTATTACAATATCCTTCACATAAATCTTTTCCAACTTAGCTACATTATAATCAACTCTTACCAGAATGAAATGAGCGGACTTAGTCAATCGATCCATAATAACCCAGAAGAAGTCGCATTTTCTCAAGGTTTTTGGAAGACCAACCATAAAATCCATTGTTATTTGTTCCCACTTTCACTCCAGAATGGGCATCCACTAAAAAGTACCACTAGGCTTTCGATTTTCATATTTGACTTACTGGCAGTTTTGATACTTAACCACAAAATCTACAATGTCACGCTTCATCCTTCACCACCAATAGTGTTGTCTCAAGTCCCTTTACATCTTGTTGGCACCCAAATGTATGGAGTACATGTAATTATGAGCCTCTGTCAGAATGGTGGGAATTAAGTTACCTGCTTGAGGTACACAAAACTGACCTTGGATTCTCAAGGCCACTTCGTCATGAAGAATGGACGCCTCCTTCACCTTCCCTTGTAACACTTTTTTCCCTGAGGTTGTTCAATTTCTTGTCTTCAAACTACCTACTCTTAATCTAATCATAGGATGTGGACCTAGCCTCCACGTGTGCCAACAACTTTTCTTTGCTAGTTTCCTGTAATCTCAGAAAATCATTAGCCAAAGATTGTACCTCTCTCACTAATGGGTGCCTGGACACCTCAAGAAATGCTAACTTCCTATGCTCACTATTTTCCAGCTTAGTGCATCCGCCAACACATTGGCCTTACCAGGGTGATATAGAATTGAGATGTCGTAATCTTTAGTCAACTCCATCCATCTCCTCTGTCTCAGATTTAAATCCTTCTGGGTGAACACGGGTTACAAGCTATGATAGTCTGTGAACATGTAATGACCCTCTTTGTCATTATGTGTAAGTCCTAGATTTAAAATCTCGTGTCTAAATTCCTTCCATTTTGGAAGTTACAAAATTCCTTCCAATTTGGAAGTTACAAAATTTATGCTAGGGAAATATGGGAATGATTTAGATTGGTTTGCGGGAATGGTGTTAATTTCTAGTTATCTAAGGCGACAAGAAACCCATAAGATTTTACAAAACTGAATTTGAGTTAGTAGAACTGTCGAAATTGACCTTCGCATAAAGGGCATAGTTTGGAATGTCTCAGGATCAAAAAGTGTTGTAAAAAGTGGGAATTTTGGGTGAAGACGGACTTACTGTCTCATCGGCACTGCTATAGCGATTGGCACACCGCTATAGGGGTGCGTGCTATAGCGAAGAAATTACTATTATAGCAGTGGTCAAGGGCGGTCAACACCTTTATAGTGGTCTGGTACCGCTATAATGGTAGAAACAACAGTTTAATGGGATTTTTTCCCAAAAATAGTTTATATTTTCTATACTCATTTTGGGACAAGAAAAGGGTAATTTAGGGCGAAAATCATCAGTTTTCCTTCATTTAACTTTGTTAAGGTAAGGATTTCATTCCCTTTAACTTGTAATTACTTACTAATCCTTAGAATCCTTAAATTACAGAGTTCGGGGAGGTTTAGGGTAGATTTTTGGATGATTGCTGGTGCAAGGGAGGAAAATAAGCATTAGATTAATGGGTTTTGTTTATTAACCATGAAATTGGCCTTGCATTCTATTAATTCACTAAACACTTCATGAAATTGGTATTTTTAGGTGAATTACGGGGAAAATAGCCCTAGAACGATAAGGTAACGATCATAAACTGACCTTAGGGGGACGGGGATGCATTATAAATCCCACCATAATCTATTATTTCGTTAATATGGTATTTGTATGTATGTTTTAGATCACGAATAATAGGAAAGGGTACGAAAAGGTAAAGTTCTAGCTTAGAGTTGTGCAAGCTTGGTTCGAGGTAGGTGATGGTGGTGTAATTAATCCAACTTGTATTATATGTACATATTAACTACCTTGTAGTGTGATTGGTTAATGTATGCTTATGGGTGTGGTCCATGCATTGTTTACTTGCTTTATGACTTGGTCTGCCTTATATTGTGAATTATGAAATATTTCGGTATTTGAGATGTTCTCATATGGTATAATTAAGGATTACAGATATTCCTGTCTGGGGTTTTAGTACATGGATGGTAATTATTCCCTATAGGTCATGGCTATATGTACGGGTTACAAGGTATGTAATGGAGTGATTGTTCCTTGAGTGGATCTGGGATACTGTAATTGCTACGTTTTATATTAGCTTATTTATCTTGACTTGAATTGACTATCTTTGACTTGTTGGTGTTGCCTCTTAAATGCCATTTGTACTTAGGTACTGAATATATAATGTGGGAGCATGTGTTAGCTAATTGTACTATATTTTGGTTAAGTGTCCATATTTTCATCTTGAGTTAGCCGATGACCCTACCAGTACACTATGTTTTATTGTATGTTGATATTACACCTGTATTTACTTCTATGAGTGTAGCATATATTCCAGCAGATTCTTTGAGACCTCACTTGTGACTTCAGCAACTGATTTTCAAATTTCAGGGTGAGCAGCATATCCGGGCTACCATGAGATCTATCTTCCTTGGACATTGTCCTTTGTTTGGACTTGCTACTTTCCTTTAGTTTTGGGGGTTGCATCCCCTGTTGACATTCATAGTATGTTTTGGAACATCGACTTTCGTGTTCTAGGGAATTTTAGTTTGATATTTTATTTTTGCATTAAGTTGTTGGATTGGCTACTTATTAAAATATTTATAGGATAGATTTTGTATTCTACCTAAGTATTGTTTAATGCTTCTGGGGTTATTAGTTCTCCCATCGGGTGAGTAGTGTGGGTGCCACTCACGATGAGTTTGGGTCATGACAAACTTGGTATCAGGGCCTAGGTTTTATCGATCTCATCGTACCAAAATGGATCCAGTAGAGTCTTGTGGAACGGTACAGAGATGTCTGTTCTTTTCTTTGGGAGGTAATAGGGCTTTAGGAAATCTATCTTTCTTGCTTCTTTCATGCTATAACTTGATTCCAATTGGTATCTGGTGATCCAAATTAGTATTTGATCTTTTCACTCTTTTACCCGCAGATGTTGAATACTAGGTCTAATGGAACCCGAGCAGCAGCCCCCACATCAGCTGCTCCTGCTGAGGAACCAGCCATAAAGGGAAGGGGATGAGTGAGAATGAGAGGGAGAGGAAGGAAAGGATGGAGAAGAGCCATACCTGCTAGGATTAGAGCTCACGCAAATGCTGGTCAGGCTAATGAGAGGGAAACATCTCTTACCCTACCTCAGGATCATTTTAAGGAGAGGGAAGCAGCAGAGGAGCAGGATGTGGAGCCCGAGGTGGCGGCACCAGTTGGGATTGCAGCTCTACCTCTCATGTCTGCTGAGGTCATTCAACAAGTGTTAGCTTTTTTGAGCGAGTTGGCTGCAACTGGAGCCACTCTCACTGTTTTGGCCTACCAGGCTCCAGTTGTGCCCCTTACTGTTGCTATGGCTTCTAGGATGGATAAGACTTCGGGCACAGATACTTATCCTTGCCATTTTAGGTTTTGTGATGACTGGTACTGAATATGATCTCTTGACTAAGTTCTTAAAGATGAAACCTCCCATATCTTAGGGTATAAAATCTGTGGATACTTTTGAGTTTATTATTCATTGCTACAAGAGGCTGCACAAGATGGGTATTGTGAAGCAACATGAGGTTGAGTTTATGACATTTCTATAGGAGAAGGATACTAAGCCGTGGTGGAGGGAATATATTGAATGTCGGTCACCTGTTTTGCCTCCTTTGACTTAGGAGCAGTTTTATGCTCTATTTTTGGATAAGTATGTACCCCGTTCCCTCCGTGATCGTAAGAAAGATGAGTTTTTGGCTTTGGAACAGGGTGATATGACTGTTGCCGCTTATAAAGTGACATTTCACGCTTTATCTAGCTATACTACTCCGCTATTAACTACTGAAGAAGAGATGATTTGTTTCTTTATTAAGGGCTTGAATTATGATCTTCAGGTTTTAACTACACAGATAACTTCTGCTGGAAGGATTTAATGATGTGTCAGACTATGTGAAGAAGTTGGAAGGTGTGGCGCAGGAGTGAAGCTGGAAATAGAGTTAGCTAATGATGATCGAGCCCATTGTTATGTATTTCCAGGATAAATTGATGTCGAGGCTTGTGATGTAGTGATCACAAGTACTACTTCTGTATGTGACTTGATGGCTTCTGTCTTATTTGATCTGGGGTCCACTTATTCTTATGTGTCTGTTTAGTTTGCTATGGGTCTGAGTCTGGTTTGTGATATTCTTGACTATCTTGTACATGTGTTAACTCCAATTGGAAAGCCTGTGGTGGTTACCCATGTTTTATCGGTCTTGTCCTATTTTATTTGTAGGTTTTCAGACTTGGGTAGACTTAATTATCTTGGATATGTTAGACTTTGATGTAATCTTGGAAATGACCTGGTTATCTCCGTATCATGTTGCTTTAAATTGTAATGCCAAAACAGTGACTCTAGCTATGCCTGGGATGAAGGAACTTGAGTGGGAGGGAGTGTATAAGGCCAAATCGGTAAGGATTATATCATACGTCTGGTCTAGAAGGATAGCAGGGAAGGGGTGTTCAACATTTCTACCTCATCTTTGGGATGTGGGTACAGGGTCCCCTTCTATTAAGTCAGTTCTGGTAGTTTTTGAGTTCCAGGATGTGTTCCCTTCAGATTTACCGGGTATACATCCGGATAGGGACGTTGACTTCTATATTGACTTAGAGTCACGCACTCATCGTATATTTATTCCACCTTATCGAATAGCTCCTGCAGAGTTGAGGGAACTCAAAACTCAGTTGCAAGAACTACTTGACAAGGGTTTTATTAATCCAAGTGCTTCACCTTGGGGTGCTCTAGTTCTTTTTGTCAAAAACAAGGATGGTAGAATTAGGATGGGTATCGATTACAGGCAATTGAATAAGGTCACCATCAGAAATAAATATCCTTCTCCTCGCATAGATGACTTGTTTGATCAACTACAGGGTGCAACAGTTTTCTCAAGAATTGATTTACGGTCAGGTTATCATCAATTAAAAATTAGATGGGAGGATATTCCAAAGACATCTTTTAGAACTCAGTATGGTCATTATGAGTTTCTAGTAATGTTTTTTAGATTGACTAATACACCTGCAACTTTTAGGAGTTTAATGAATAACATCTTTAAATCCTTTCAGGATTCTTTTGTGATTGTGTTTATTGATGATATTCTTGTCTACTCCAAAACTAAGAAAGAGCACGTAGGCCTTCTCTGTATAGTTTTGGGAATTCTGAGGGAAAGTCGGTTGATTGCTATGTTCTCCAAATGTTAATTTTGGTTGTCTTTAGTTACCTTCTTGGGGAACGTGGTTTCAGAGAAGGGAGTGATGGTGGACCCTTAGAAAATTAAAGTAGTTAAGAGTTGGATTCGACCTAGTTCAATGACCGATGTGAGAAGCTTTATGGGTCTTGCCAAGTATTATCGTAGGTTCGTCAAGAACTTTGTAGCTATTGCAACTCACTTGACAAGGTTGACTAAAAAGGAGGTACCGTTTGTTTGGTCAAACTATTATGAGGAGCGCTTTCAAAAGCTCAAGACACTCTTGACTATATCGCCTACTCTTTCGCTGCAGGTTGAAGGTAAGGATCTTATTTTGTTTTATGATGCTTCACTTTTGGGTTTGGGTGCTTTGTTGATGCAGGATAAGAATGTGATTGCATATTCTTTGAGGTAGTTGAAACCTCATGAGAGGAACTACCCAACCCATGAATTAAAGTTGGCAGCGGTAGGTTTTGCTTTGAAGATTTGGAGACACTATCTTTATGGTGTCAAGTGTGAAGTCTTCACGGACCATCATAGTCTGCAACATGTGTTTACCCAAAGGGATTTGAGCTTAAGGCAGAGACGGTGGATGGAATTGTTAAAGGACTATTATGCTACTATTTGGTATCATCAAGGTAAGGACAATATGGTGGTAGATGCATTGAGACAAAAGGTCGTAAGTATGGGCAGCTTGTCATTCTTGAGAGTGTCTAGGAGACCATTAGCTAGAGAGTTTCAGATTCTAGCATCTTTGACCATGCAGTTTGGGGTGTCGGACAGGGATGGAATATTGGCTAGTGTGGAGGTAAAATTAGCATTTATGGTGCAGATTAAGGCCAAACAGTTCTAGGATAAGAAGTTGAATGCAATCTGGAATAAGAAAGTGAGCGGGGAATGGGTGGACGCCACTCTCAATGATGGAGGGGTATTGTGGTTTGAAGAAATATTATGTGACCCTCGGGTTGGTGACTTGATTAGTGATATACTTTCAGAGGCTCGTGGCTCACGCTATTTTATTCATTCGGGCACGACCAAGATGTACCGCAACTTGAGACAGCTTTATTAGTGGCCAGGGATAAAGAGGGACATAGTGGATTACATGTCCAAGTGTCATAACTATCAGCAGGTAAAGTATGAACACCAAAGGCCTGCGGGCTTACTGCAGAGGATGCCTATACTTATGTGGAAGTGAGATCATATTGCTATGGACTTTGTGGTGGGGCTTCCTAGGAAATTGGGGAAGTATGACTCTATTTAGGTAATAGTTGATCGACTGAATAAATTAGCTCATTTCTTGCCAGTTCGGTAGATTACAGCTCTCAGCAGTTTACAAAAATAAATGTCAAGGAGATCATCAGACTTATGGGGTACCACTTTCTATCATTTCAGATAGGGATGCAAAGTATACTTCCAAATTTTGGGACAGGTTGTATGAAGAGTTGGGCACCAAGCTTGCTTTTAGCATTGACTTCCATCCTCAGACTGATGGTCAGTCAGAGCAGATAATTAAGGTGCAAGAGGATATGTTAGGAGCCTATGTGATTGATTTTGGTGGACATTGGTACCAGTTCCTTTCGTGTGTGAGTTTTAATACAACAACAATTATCACTCTAGCATTGATGTGGCCCCGTTCGAGGTACTCTATGGGAGAAAGTATAGGTCACCTATTGGGTGGTTTGAGGCGGGGGATGTCAAACCTTTGGAAACCAACTTAGTGAAGGAGGCTCAAGAAAAGGTGAAGTTTATTCAAACTAAGATGTTGGCTGCCCAAAGTTGACAGAAAGATTATGCAGACCACTAAAAGCTAAGGGACATATACTTCAAGGTTGGGGAACAAATGCTACTCAAGGTGTCTCCCTTAAAGGGAGTCATAAGGTTTGGTAAAAAGGTCAAGCTCAACCCTCGATATATTGGTCCCTTCGAGGTTCTTGAGAAAGTGGGTCCAGTTGCATACAGGTTAGCTCTACCACTGGGGATGTCTGGGGTTCATCAAGTAGTTCATGTTTCTATATTAAAATGGTACCATGGAGATAGGGACTACATTATTAAATGAGATTGGTGCTTTTGGATAAGGATTTGGCTTATGAGGAGGAACCTGTAGCGATTCTAGATCGTGACTGTGGTAAGGTGAGGATGAAGGAAATTCGTTAGGTGAAGGTTCAATAGAAGTATCGTCTGGTTGAAGAAGCCACTTGGGAAACAGAAAAGGACATTCGGGATAAGTACCCTCAACTGTTTGAGGGAACAGGTGCTCTTCTCATTTCTCATTTTAGCCTAATTTTTCTCATTTGATCATTCGGGAATGAATGATGGGTAAATTGGTATCTTTTGTAATGATCCTCTTCTTCGTTATGTGTACGTCCTACATTTGAAATTTGGTATCTAAATTCCTTCCGATTTAGAAGTTACAAAATTTAGGCTAGGCTAATTTCGCCCCATTTCGGAGTGAGGGGTAGTCTAAGGAAATCTGGGAATGATTTAACTGGTTAGGAGAGAATGGTGTTAATTCCTGGTTATCTAAGGAGATAAGACCCCAGTAGGATTTTACGAAACTAAATTTGGGTTAGTAGAACGGAATTGACTTTAGCATAGAGGGCATCGTTTGGAATATCCCAGGATCAAAGTGTGTTGTAAAAAGTGAGAATTTTGGTTAAAGACGTACTTACTATCTCATCGACACCACTATAGCGGTTGGCATACCGCTGTAGAGGTGACCACTATAGCAAAGAAATTACCGCTATAACAGAGAAATTATTGCTATAGTAGTGGTCAAGGGCGGTCAACACCGCTATAGCATTCGGCTACCGCTATAGTGGGACCACTATAGTGGTCTGGTACAGCTATAGCGGTCTGGTATAGCTATAGCGGTAGAAATTGCAGTTTAATAGGATTTTCCCCCCAAAACAGTTTATATTTTCTAAACTCATTTTAGGACAAGAAAAGGGAGATTAAGGCCAAAATTATCAGTTTTCCTCCATTTAATTTTGTTAAGGTAAGTATTTCATTCCCTTTAACTTGTAATTACTTACTAATCCTTAGAATCCTTATATTACAAAGTTCACGAAGAGTTTTAGGGTGGATTTTTGGATGATTGTTTGTGAAAGGGGGAAAATAAGCATTAGGTTAATGGGTTTTGTTTATTAACCATGAAATTGGCCTTGCATTCCGTTAATGCACTAATCACTTTATGAAATTGGTAGTTTTAGGTGAATTACGAGGAAAATAGTCCTAGAACGATAAGGGAACGATCATGAACTGACCTTAGGGGGCTAGGGGTGAGTTATAAATCCCGCCATGTTCGGTCATTTCATTAATATAGTATTTTTATGTATGTTTTAGACCACGAACAAACAGAACGGGCATGAAAAGGCAAAGCTCGGCTTAGAGTTATGCAAGCTTAGTTTGAGGTAGGTGATGATGGTGTAATTAATCCAACTTGTATTATATGTACACACTAACTACCTAGTAGTATGATTGGTTATTGTATGCTTATGGGTGTAGTCCATGCATTGTTTACCTGCTTTATGATTTGGCCTGCCTTATATTGTGAATTGTGGAATGTTTTGGCATTTGGGACGTTCTCATATGTTATGGTTGGATTAAGGATTAGTGACATTCATGTCTGTGGTTTTAGTATATGGATGGTAATTATCCCCTGTAGGTCATGGCTAGAGGGTGGGTAATAACCCTTAGCATATATGTACGGGTTACAAGGTATGTAATGGTGTGAAGGTTCCTTGAGTGGATCGGTGAAACTGTAACTGCTATGTTTGATATTAGCTTATTTATCTTGACTTGAATTGAATATCTTTGACTTGTTGGTGTTGCCTCTTAAATGCCATTTGTACTTAAGTACTGAATGTATAATGTGGGAGCATGTGTTAGCTAATTGTACTATATTTTGGTTAAGTGTCCATAGTTTCATCTTGGGTTAGCCGATGACCCTACCAGTACATTGTGTTTTATTGTGTGCTGATACTATACCTGCATTTACTTCTGTGAGTGCAGCATGTATCCCAGCGGATTCTTTTATACCTCACTTATGACTTCAGTCGTTGATTTCCAGATTTCAAGGTGAGCAGCATATCCGGGATACCATGAGATCTATCTTCCTTGGACATTGTCCTTTGTTGGACTTGTTACTTTCCTTTAGTTTTGGGGGTTGCATCCCCTGTTGACATTCTTATTTTGTTTTGGTACATTGACTTTCGGGTTCTAGGGGATTTCAGTTTGGTATTTTATTTCCGCATTTCTTAAGTTGTTGGATTGGCTACTTATTAAACTATTTATGGGATAGTTTTCGTATTTTACCTAAGTGTTGTTCAATGTTTCCGGGGTTATTGGTTCTCCCATCAGGTGAATAGTATGGGTGCCACTCAAGATGGGTTTGGGTCGTGACAAAACACCTCACACTTCACCCTTTAGAGATAGCATCGCCAAATTTTTAAAGGGAACTCCACGACTTCCAATTCTAAGTCATGTGTGGGGTAATTTTTCTCATAGGGATTTAGTTGTCTCAAAGCATAAGCAATCACATTCTGTTCCTGCATCAACGCAGCACCTAAGCCCAAGCATGAGGCATCACAAAATACAATAAAATCCTTACCCTTGACAGGCAAGGTTAATACTGGAGCCAAAGTCAACACAGTTTTGAGCTTTTGAAAGTTATCCTCACACTTGTCATCCCATTCAAACAGAACTTCTTTCTGAGTCAAATGGTCCAAGTGCGAAGCAATGGCAGCAAACGCTTTCACAAACAGGCGGTAGTAACTAGCCAACCCCACAAAACTATAGCTTTTTATCACATTCATCGGTCTGGCCCAATTTTTATCACCTCAACCATTTGCAGGTCCATCATAACTCCTTCCTTAGAAACCATGTACCTCAAAAAGGACATCGAAGAAAGCCAGAATTCGCAGTTAAAGTACTTAGCATACAATTGTTTCTCCTTCAACAACTTCAACACAGTAAGTAAATGAGTTTCATGCTCTTCTCCACTTTTATAATAAACAAGTATATCATTAATAAACACAATAATGAACAAATCAAAAAAGGACTTAAACACTCCATTCATCAAACTTATGAAAGTAGCTGGGGTATTGGTCAAACCAAAAACTCATAGTGTCCATAACGAATTTGGAAAGCAGTCTTTGGGATATCCTCAACCCTGATTTTTAGCTGATGATAACCCATCCTCAAATCAATCTTACAGAACACCGCAACTCCTTTTAACTGGTCAAATAGATTGTCTATTATAGGCAAAGGATATTTGTTGCGAATAGTCACCTTATTCCACTGGCGGTAGTCTATGCACATCCTCATTCTACCATCTTTATTCTTCACAAATGACACCGGTGCACCACAACAAGAGACTCTTGGGCAAATAAATCCCTTTTTCAACGACTCTTACAATTGAGATTTCAACTCTCTTAACTTTATAGGTGCCATATGGTATGGAGAAATAGAAATTGGTATAGTCCCCGGCTCTAAGCTTATACAAAAGTCAACTTCCCGATCTGGAGGCATACCCAAAAGATCATCCAAAAACACTTCTAAGAATTCACATACCAGTAGAACGGATGCTATAGGAGAGATTACAGATTTATCTTTTCGAAGATGGGCTAAAAAGGCCCTACACCCCTTATTTACTAATTTCTTGGCATGAATTGTGGACATAACCCTCACAGGATTAGACTTAAAGGAATCGTCCCACTCTAGCTTCTGTCCCAAGCATTGCTACAGTAACCATTTTGGCATAATAAGGGGACAACCAACTCATCCCCAAAATAACATCAAACTCCTCCATGTCTAGAATAACCAAATCCGTCATGGTATTAAACCAGATTAACATCATAGGACACGCACGATATACCTGATCAACATATAAAAACACCCCAACCGATGAGACAAATACATAGGAGTATCAAGATATTCATAGTCCAAGTCCCAACCCATAGAAAATTTCCAGACAAATAAGAAAATGTGGAACCGGGATCAAACAATACAGAAACCATATGATCGCAGATAAGAATAGTACATGTAATCAATGCATCTGAAGCTTGCACCTCAGGACGAGCCAAAACTGCATAAAGATGTGCCTTATCACCTCCTTAGCTGCGACCTCTACCACCCTACGCTCTATTTCTACCAATTTGTCCTCCACCTCGGTTGTCCTGGTTTCCACCTCTACCTTGGCCACCATGCCCACCTTATAGACGACCTCTACCGTTTCCTCCTCTACCACGACTTGCCAAAACTAGAGTAATAGAAGCTGGTTGTTGTGTCAACTGACATGCAGACAAGAAATTAGGACAATTCCTCCTTACATATCCCAAACCTCCACACTTAAAGCATTTGGGCCCTAAAGTAGGCCACTGAACTGAAGAGGAAGAAGGCGTGTAGCTGCCAGCTTGGGAAGGTTGATAACTGACCCACCAGATGGGCCCCCTGTTGATACTGGCATAGCTGAACGGTAGGGCTTAGAAGAACCATTCCCTTTTGAGAAAGTACCACTAAATTGGCCCAAGGTCCGAGCCTTTTTCTCTTCTACTTTCACCTCTCCCTAGTTATCAAGTTCTTCAGCCTTCTTTGCAAATTCAATAACATCCAAAAAAGACTTACCAGACACAACTACAGATAATGTAGCCAACTGAATCCCTGAGTTCAGACTTTTCACAAAATACCTGATCCACTTCTCTTTTAAGATAATCAGCTATAGTGCTTAGTGATACATGGCATGAAACTTGGCCTCATAGGCCACCACAGACATGTTACCCTGCTCCAACATCAGAAACTCATCCTTTTTTTAGTCACGATAAGTGCAGGGAACATATTTCTCAAGGAATACATTTTGAAACTTAGACCAAGTATTCTCAACAACCTCCACCATTGCTTGCCTTCGTTCTGTAGCTGAAAAGAAACAAACTCCATACTATACCTTTCAACAATACCCATTTTGTGCAGACGTTCGTGATAATCTATCAGAAACTCAAATGCATCCTCAGAATCTATACCTTGGAATACCAGGGGTTTAATTTTCATGAACTTGTAAAATAGCCCATGCTCATCATCAGGCAACACCGGTCCAAATACATCCATCCTTGGTGCTACAGCAGCGGTAGGTTGTAAGGCTATAGGTGGGATGTTTCGAAAAACTAGAGTATAGCCAGTGCCAGTCAATCCACCCAAAACCCCTAATACTTATTAGATCACCTCTGCAGACAAAGGTACATGTGCTGCCCTATTTGGTACTAGCACCACATTCTCTGGAGTTATCATTCTTCTTCATCAACTATCTCCTCTTCATCTTGAGCATGGACTGGAGCATCCTTTGGTAGGGGAGGGGTCGGTGATCTCTTTCTTGTCGGTCTCCCAGCTGCTTATGCTCCACCCCTGACGGACACTGCTTTCCGTCCTCCACTTTTTGCTCTGCCCTTAACTAGAGGCCTGCCTCAGACTGCGGTCTCAATAGCCTATGTGGGCACTGCTGCAGGTGCTATCGCGGGTGTTGTTGTTGTTTCTCTAGTGGAATGAGCATTCACCATCTGCGAACAAGAGTGAAAGGATTAGAAACCAATTTGGATCATCGGATACCAATTGGAATCAAGTAATAACACTACAGGAAGAAAGAAAGGAAATTCTTTTCCTAAAGCCCTGTAGCCTCCCAAAGAAAAGTACAGACGTCTCCGTACCATTCTGCAGGACACTACCAAACATGTTCTAGTATGATGAGATCTACGAACCCAGTGCTCTGATACCATCTCTGTCATGACCCAACCTATCATTATTGGAACCCACCCTAACCTATGGCGGGAGAACCATACTAATCTCACCCTTACTCACTTAAATATTACTCTCTCATTCACATTATACAATTCCCCATGATAATATCAATTCTAAAAGGTTTTCATTTAAATAAACATCTTAGTCAACAATGTCATCATCCATAAAAATGAATAGAGTGCGGAAACTTCTATTTATTACAATCCTTGAGACCTAAAGTAACCTTACAAGAACATCTAAAAAGAAGACTAAGTCTAAAAACGAATACAAATATCCAAAAAAATAATAAAAAAGGAAATTATCTTAGTCTCAAATCAAAGGACATAACATCATAGAAGATCTAAAGGTTTCCCGGACATGGTGCTCACCCATAAAATTAGGAATGAATCACTATCTAGAGCCGAGGTCGCGTGTCAACCGCTGAAAGATGTTCTGCACTCAACAAAAAAAAAGAGTACAGGTAGCATCAGTACATAAACAAATACTGGTGAGCATCATAGGTCGACTAACTTAACAATGTACAAGTAAACAAGTATAAAAACGATCATAACAAGATTCATAATCAATGATATCATTCAAACAACACATCATGAAACATTTATAATTACACTCACAAGTTCACTTTTACATGCTTTTATACTTAATCATTTTCATCAACCATTCACCATCACATATATTCATTAATTAGCACTTAATGCATGTAAATGGCTGCATGTATGCAAGATATGTTCATGATCTATTACCCTTCTCATCAACATCATAACATACCGGCATGGTACCGACCCATTATCATAACATATCATATTGTACCAGTGTAGTACCCGACCCATTATCACAACATATCATATTGTACCGGCGTGGTACCCGACCCATCGTCTCAACTCCTTATCACAATGCAATGAAAATGCAATGCAGTCATCAAATCACAAATCATGCTAGAAGGCAACAATAGATGTTTAAATCACAAACAAGCACAAAGCCAAGGAAGTCTTAAGTGCTACACAAAACCATAGCCTACCTCAACTCCTTTGCTCAAAGTCACCTTTAAGCCATACTTTTCCCTTTTCATTCTCGTTCAATTTGTGTTTTATCTATACAACCACAAGAATATACACACATTTAAATAATTCATCCCTTTTTAAGTACTAGCGATCAAAAATCACTGACATTAGCCATAAATTTACCCTATTTTATCATCTTAGGTTTTTCTTATCATTTAACTTCATGAACACTACTTGAATTAGCTCAAATCATCGTAATTCTAGTCCCATTAGTGTTTTCTAACACCCTAGGATCATTATATACTAAAGTTTTTCATATTCCCACCACTTTTCATCAATTTCCATAAACTAGGGTTAAACCCTCAATTTCCACCATTAATCCATTTCTAGTGATTTTCTAAGGTTAAACAAAGTAAATTCAAGTTTAGAACGTAATTACTGACCTCCAAAGATGAAAAACTTCAAAATTCCTTTGCAAAATTGCCTCTCCCTAGAGCTATAGTGCATTTTTCAAAAAGTGTGGAATGAAAACATTTTTTGGGTTTTAAAACTAAAATTTTATACCGCTGCAACAGATAATTACTACTACAGCGGTTAAATTTCTGCTGCAGCAGTTCACGCTCATTTTACTAGAGGTCGCTGCTGCAGTCTCCCTGACCACTGCAGTGGTTTGAGGCAGACACCTGGGGCCTCTCCTCAGTTTTCCTAACTTTACAACACACACCATGAATCGCGAATGAATCTCTCCACGATAAATGTTATAACTAGAGTTCTATAACTCCATTTCAGGTGCCGAAAGTTGCTACGAGTTCCTATACTCATTGGCCATCAAAGTATCATATCAAACCCAGTTATTAGCAATCATATCAATATCATATTTCATTCATCTACCACACTCTCAAATTTATGCCAAAACTAGACTAGCCTTGGATTCCTCAAATTTTAGCTAAGGGGAGTATAGGTGCAAATTTTACCTCCTAATTCAGTGTAACGACATTTTGGGTCATGAAAGCTTGAGTTTAGGTCAGACATTTTCAGGGTCGGCTTCTCGTGTTTGAGCTGAAGAATAGACCTGGGCAGGTTTTAACTCCTCTTTTTTTTTTTTAACATAAACCCAATAACTCAATTTTTGAAGCTTGGGAACTCATTCTTGGGAGATTCAAAAGGTGTTTTTCAAATAATTCTTCTTTGGATAAGTTTATTATACTACTTTTAAACATTCTCTAATGATTATTTTGTGATTTTAACTTCAAATCTTATTTTTCAAATTGAAAATTTGGAGATTTTTGGGTAAAGTTAAAGAATAATAATTTGATGATTTCAATGTTTATTTTAACTAATATTTTTTAAAAATTTCAGATTTAAACTCCTTAAGTTATAGATAACGTCATTTTCCAATAAAATTTTAGTTTTTCCCTTAGGGGCTCGGGGTTGACGTTTTGGACCCAAAATGTATGTTTTGTGTACTCTTATGTAGAATCCATATTTGACCAAATTAGGCTTATTCAGAGGATATTTGGAAGGGAAAAGTATTGGATTTACTTTGTGGGTGTTCTTTGAAGGCAATTTAAGACTTTCTTTGACTCTTTTTTGAAATGCTTATGTGTTAGTTGCTTGTATGAGAGTAATGGCGAGTGGGGGTCCCCATAAATGAAATGACAAGGATCTATGTGGGTAGATATGTACTAGAATGGGTTAAAAGTTTAATTATTGACTTGATTTGCTTAGTTTCTTTATTCTTTGTCGTTGAATATTGAGTGGAAAGTGGATTAGTGACTCTATCAGACTTGATAGGTGTTGATATTTATAGTACATCCTCTTATGAGCAAGATTTGAATCATTTAAGCTAGATTGATGATTTTTGGGCCTGTAGCCAGTGTTATTAGGTTAAATATGGCCTTGTGTCCCTAGATTTGACATAGTTGTATTATTCCTTATCATAGTGATTCATGCATACTCATATTTATATCATGGTATCTTGAAAGAGATATTTTGAGAAAGTTGATTTGAAATGACTTGCATGCCTGATGGGAAAGTGTTTGGAGTTGATTTTTACTAATTTTGACTTGCATGCCTGATGGAAAAGTATTCTAGGTAGACTTTACTAACGATGGGAAATAGTTATGGGTTAATTCATGATTTACAGGTCTAATGGGAAAACTATTTTGGTGGATATATGGACCTCACGATTCCCTCATAGGTCTGAGCTAGCTATATAGGGCAATGGGCGTATACTGTAGCTTGCATTTTATCATACTGCATTTATCTCATCATTTCCAATTAGTTGGTTTTGTTATTGTTGTATACCATGATTGGTGAATTGTTGATATTATTCTAGATTGAAAAATTGTGGACTTGGACAATGTTAGTTGCTCCTATCATAGTTGTTTATATGTTAGTCTAGGTGTGGCCTTCTTATTTGAAGGTGCTTCAAGGTTATAGTTGGTAGTGGTGGTTTAGCTGACTCTCACCATCACTTTGAATTAGGGTTGTCAATGATGCTTCTAAGTACATGTAATTTGGTACTTTGTTTATTTTTGCACTTTATGTACAGGTACTGAGCCACCTACCCCCAAGCCTTAATTCAGAGTTAGAGCTTGGGAGTTCTTCTTTCGGATTAAGAGATAGTGGTTGATTGACTCCAGCGCCTACTAATTCCTTTTGTTCATGTTATGTTTCTTTCCTTGTATCAAAATACTGTAGAGTATTTTCTCACTCTTAGAGGTTTGGACTTGTGATTACTAGATTTTGGGATTGGTTGTTGTGTTTTGTACTTCTTTACCTATTTGTTTGTTAGATTCAGTGTGAGAGTTAGTATTATTCATACTTCTTCCATATATTTATTCAATTTCTATTGTATGAGTATTGGGCTGGCCTACCTATTGCGAGGGGTGTGGTAGGTGTCATCTCAACTTGAGTTTTGGATTGTGATAAGTTGGTATTAGATCTCTAGATTCATTGGTATTACAAGTACAAAACAAGTCTAGTAGAGTTTTACAAATCAGTGTGAAGACGTCTATTATCTATATTCGAGAAGGTACAGGACTTTAGGAAAATTCCCTTCTTATTTTTTATTATGCAAAATTGATTTCATCACTTACTGAGATTCTTTATCTTATTCTCTCACGGATGGTAAGGACTTATGCTACTACAGAGAAAGGTCCGGAGCCCATTACCTGAGCCTATTACCCATGTCAGGACACACGGCTATGATAGGGGATGTCGTAGGGGCAAGGTAGAGGTTAGGACTGAGGGAGAGCTCTGACAGCTGCTCGAGCCTCAATGAGAGCAGAGTCTCTTGAGGGTGAGTATGTGACTAAAGATGATCAGATTCTAAATGAGGACGTGAGCCCATATCAAGATCCACCAGGTTTATAACTACTCTGGTGATCCAGGATACTTTTTTTAATTATTGGGTGTTTTGAAGAGAATGGCTCAGAGCATTGGTTTAGTGGGTACTCCATATGGATCAAATACTAGAGTGGGGTCCCAAACCCTACATTAGTAGTCTATAATATTATTTTAAGGCGTAGTGGGCCAGCTAACTATTGCAGCACCTATATATAATGGTATACTTTTTCCAGGTGTAAAAGCCATGGGGGTGGATAGGGTAGCTATGCCAGATGAAGAGAAGATGAAATTTGAGACATTCAAGAAGATGAATCCACCTCAATTTCCAAGTGGATAGGGTAAGAATGCGTATGGTATTAGAGTAAGTTGCTATGAGAGGCTTTAGAGTGTAGGGTTAGTGGAGTCTCACGAAGTTGATTATACAACTTTGCAGATACATGGCCCTGCTAAGAAGTGGTAATGCTCTAATGTTGACTCTAGACCTGCAGGATCTCCTCCGATGATTGGGCATTATTTGCACAGGATTTTCTTCACCAATTAGTTCATCGTAGCTTGAGGGGGGAGTATAGACATCAATTTGAATACCTAACTTAGGATGGGATCTTAGTAACTAAGTATGATACTCGGTTCTACTCATTGTCATCATGCTATGGTGATCTTACCAAATGAGAATGAGAGGATTCGCAAGATCATGAAAGGTTTGACCTTCAAAATTTAAGAGGCGGTGTTTCCTATAGCTCAGTTCAAAGCTACTATTCAGAGGGTTGTTAAGTGGTTTAGATATGAGGTGACGATGCTTAGTGTTATGATTTTCTAATTATAATAGAGGTAGAGTCCTCAAATGCAATTATGACAGGTATCATCTCAGTATGCCATTGACCTGCTTCAGTGTTATTTAATCCTGGTTCTACTTTCTATTATGTATCTACATATTTTACAATGGGTCTTAATTTGATTTGTGAGTCTCTTTTTGTGCCTATTTGTGTTGTAACCCTAGTAGATAATTCTATAGTGGTGGATTATGTATACCAATCCTATGTCATGACTTTTTTGTGATATGATACTTGGGTAGACTTGATTATTTAGGATATGGTAGATTTTGATATGATTTTGGGCATGGATTGGCTTTCTTCGTATCTTATTGTCTTGGATTGTGATGCCAAGATAGTTACTTTGGTCATGCTAGGTTTCCTGAGGATGGAGTAGAAAGGCACCCAAGGTTCATATCCTAAGAGGGTAATTTGTTTTCTTCAGTCTTAGTAGTTGTTTGAGGAGGGGGGTCTTTCTTATTTAGCATATGTTTGTGAAACTAGTTTTGGCACACCTTCTTAGGAGTCAATGAGGGTGGTTAGGGAGTTCCAGTATGTGTTTCCTATAGATCTACCATGTGTCCATCCAGATAGATATATTGATTTTAACATTGACTTGGAGCCTAGCACTAAGCCCATTTTCATTCCTCCTTATAGGATGGCTCTAGTGGAGTAGAAGGATCAGTTGTAGGATATTTTGAGTGAGGGGTTTATTAGACCTTGTGTATCACCTTAGGATGCTCCGGTGTTGTTGTAAATAAGAAATATGGGTCTACGCGGGTGTATATCGATAATCGGTAGTTGAACAAGATGACCTTTAAGAACAAGGATCCTCTTCCGTGCTTTGATGATTTAATTGATTAGCTTCAGGATGCTTTGGTGATTTTGAAGATTGACTTGAGGTTTAACCACCATTAGTTGATGATTAAGGCTTTGGATATCCCTAAGACAACTTTAAGGTCTCGGTACAACCATTATTAGTTTTTTATGTCCTTTTGGGTTGACCAATGCCCTGGCGGCTTTTATGGAGTTGATGAATAAGGTGTTTAGGCCTTATTTTGATTAATTCTTGATTATGTTTGTTGATGATATCTTGGTTTATTATAAGAGAGAGGAGGAGCATGTTTTGTGGTATTCTTGGGACATGTGGTGCCCAAAGAGGGTATTATAGTCAATCCGGCCAAGGTAGAGGCGGCTTGGAATTGGTCTAGGACTACTTCACCTATCAAAATTCAAAGTTTTGTTTGATGGGCTTGCTATTACAGGCAAATTGTGCAGGATTTTATACTATTGCATCTCCTTTAACCAAATTGACTCAGAAGAATGTTTCCTTTCAGTGGTCCGATGAGTGTGAGGAGAGCTTTCAAAAGTTCAGGACTTTGTTGACTTCAGAACCTATCTTGACCTTACCTGTGGAAGGTGGAGGTTTTACCGTATATTGTGATGCTTTGATATTTGGTATTGGTAGTGTTTTGCGGTAGAAAGATAAGGTGATAGCCAATGATTCGGGACAGTTGAAGACTTATGACTCATGATTTGGACTTAACAATGGTTGTGTTTGTTTTGAAGTTGTGGTGATATTACTTTATAGAGTTCATTGTCAGGTGTTCACCAATCATCGAAAGGAAGCAGAAAAAGTAGAAATGAGTGTGGTTCACTTATACTCAGTAAATATCATAGGCCAACTGAGCTTAAGCAGATACTATATCGAACAAAGCATACTAAAATGACTCTGCACGTAAAAAAGTCCCAACAGTTCAATATCAATAAATATCATAGTTTATATGAATCATAACAACCGTACAAATGATAATGCAATACAATGATATGGAATGATATGCAATGGCCAATGCCTACCAATATACACCCTCTGCAGTAGTGCGCTAGGAGATGGGACTCATAGGGGATTCGTGAGATTCATATATCATACCAGGACTTTCATATACATATATATGATCCAGACTTGAATCGAAACTAAAAAAAATATCAAATACCCAAACTAGAACAGGGATTTCGATAAGCCTACAGGACTCGATATCAAATCAGGAATCCAAGAATATCAGAATCATAAGCAACCAATGTACAAAAGCTACAAGCTTTAATATCAAACCATGAATCCAAGTTCTATGTCACCCAAATAATATAATCCCCAATTCGGGTATCACAGTGATAGCCCATAGCATTTAGTATTCAAATACACAAATTCACCCAACCCATAGCATGCTTTACACGATAAGTCCCCACCTAAGCAAAGTCTAAAAGAAGTTAAGCCATAACCTACCTCAAAGTCAAATCATAAGTCTCTATCGACCACAAACTCACATTCCCTTTCTGAATGACTTTGAATCGCTCCCAGCCTATCAAGAACAAGGTCTACATGTAAATACGAGTCCAATGATACTTATATTGCTATGTTTCTATTCTGGATCCAAAAAATCAACCCAAAAGTTAACCCTAATGGAAAAACTAGAATTTTATTTAAAAAACAATTAATCCATAACTTGAGGAGTTCAAATCTGAAATTTTATCCAATATGGAGTTAAAATCATCCTTGAAATCATCAAAATACCATTTCTTAACTTTACCAAGAAAAAGGCAAATTTTCAAGTTGAAAACCAAAATTTGAAGATGAAATCATGAAATAATCATTGGAAAATGTAAAATCTAGGTTTAGAAGCTTACCAATGAAGAAATCTTGAAAATCCCCTTTGGAATATCCCAAAATCGAGTCCTCAAACTCTAAAATTGGAGGTATGGAAGAATAGAGTAAAGAAGAGTAAATACACTATTAACTACCAATGATCTCACCCTCTGCGGAGGCCCGATCACAGGTGCGGGGTCGTAGAAGAAGTTGAACATCCATCGGAGTAAAAGTTACTAGCCACGCATGCCATCAAGGAAGCGGGACTTATCCTGCAGGAGCGAAGAAAGGTCGCATCTGCAGCTCCCACGGTGTGGACAAGCCACCACAGGAGCGGTCAACCTCCTGCTGATCAAAAACTGCATAAGTATATCACTTGTTGCAAGTACGGCTCCACAGAACCAGACCAAGGATCGCAAGATTGAGCACCAGACACCAGCAACACACAGCTGATGCCAAAACTTCCCAAATCCAGAATGGACACTCAGAACACTCTTGGAACCCCATGAACACAAACCAACTATGCTACTAGACCAAAATTGACGTTCTGGATTCAGTGGAACCATCAGAATCATGAATGGAAGTTGTTATTAGTGAACATTGACCAAAGTCAACTCTATGCCATAATAATCCAACTTTCCAACCAAATGCTCAAAACACATCCACACACCTCGGGCCCCAAACCAATAGTGAAGCTAACCCAAAAATGATATTTCAGGGCTAAAAAAACTGACATAATTCTCATAGGATGGAAAAATTATCACATGATGACCAAAGTCAACCCTATCAACTTCAAAACCTTCTAAAATGAAAAACTTGGACAAAACTCAACCAAGGGAATCGTGCCACCCACTTTTGCAGACTACAAATACCATAGTACAACTAGAAGGAGGGCTAAAATGGTCAATATATATAAAAATCCAAAATTCAATATGAGGGTTGTTACATCATCCACCACTAAAACACGCGTTCATATTCAACAGTAAGAGTAAGGACTATACCTGAACTGTCAAAAAGCTACGGATATCTACTTCATATGTTTGACTGTGTCTCCCATGTAGCCTCCTCAATTGAATGATGCTTCTGCTGGACCTTCAGTGAATCAATACTATTAAACCTCAACTTCCTAGTTTGTCCATCAAAAATAGCTATGGGCTCATCCTCAAAAGTCAAATTCTAATCCAAATCAACCGAAACCAATCAAATCATATGAGAACAGTCAAAATGATACTTCTTTAATATCGATACATAGAAAAGGGGATGCACGGCTGATAGACTTGGAGGTAAAGCAAACTCATAGGCCACCTCCCCAACATGCAGAAGGATCTTAAAAGGGTCAATATAACTCAGGTTAATCTTGCCCTTCTTCCTAAACCTCATCACACCCTTCATGGGTGATATCTTTAACAAAACCCGCTAACCTGCCATAAACTCCAAGTCACGAACCCTCCGATATGCATAGCTCTTCTATCTACTTTAGGTTGCCAAAAAACAATCCGAAATTAACCTCACTCTATCCATCAAATACTTAATGAATTTATGCCCCATGGTCTAACCTCGAAAAAGTTAAATCAACCAATCAGAGATCTATAACTCCTCCTATACAAAACCTCAAATGGCATTATTTGAATAGTTGTATGATAATTGTTGTTTTAGGCAAACTCCACTAAAGGAAAGAACTGGTCCCACTGACAACTAAAATCAATCATACAAGCCCAAAGTATATCCTCCAAAACGTGAATAGTTTGCCCCAACTAACTATCTTTTGATGTTGAAAGTGTATACTTATCTCTAACTCAGTACCCAACTCTCGCTGCATAGAACTCTAAAAGTGAGAAGTGAACTGAGTATCTCTGTCTAATATAATGGACACACCATGTAACCACACTATCTCTTAAATGTAGATCTTAGCCAACTTCTCAGCATTGTAGTTCACGTTCACTGGTACAAACTGAGATGATTTGGTCAATCTATCTATAATCACCCAAATAGAGTCAAATCTCCTTGAAGTCTGAGGCAAACCAACCATGAAGTCCATTGTGATACGTTCCCACTTCCACTAAGGTATAGGCATCCTCTGAGTCATACAACTTGGTATCTGGTGCTCATACTTCACTTGCTAAAATTCAAACACTTATCCACAAACTCCATAATGTCTTTTTTCATACCATACCATCAATAATGTTGTTTTAGTTCATGATACATCTTGGCCGCCCCCGAATGAATAGAATACCTAAAATTTTGAGCCTCTTTCATAATAAACCTGGTCAATTCACCAACTCTAAGAAAACAAACTCGACACTTGGTCCTACCTCAAAACACCCTTCAAATCAAGAATCATCTCTTTAGCTTTGCTACTCAACACCTTAGCTCAAATGATACACAATCCATCTTCAAACTGTTTATCCCTAATCTGCTCCATCAATAAGGATCATGCCTCACCACAAGCAAGGACTCTTTCCGGCTCAGAATGTCTAACCTCATAAAACTATTGACCAAATGCTAAACATCCATGTTCAAAGGTTGCTCCTCAGCCACAAATAGAGCAAGACTACCCACATTAACCGCCTTTCTACTTAAGGTATCTACCACTACATTGGCCTTACCTGTATGATAGAGAATAGTCATGTCATAGTTCATCAACAACTTTGACCACCTATGTTGTCTCAGATTCAGATCCTTCTGGTTGAATATATACTGTAGGTTGCAATGATCGGTGAATACCTCACAATAAACTGTATACAAGTAATGTTACCACAACTTTAAATCAAATAATACCACAACCAACTCTATCACACCCTGAGTTTACACCCTGATTCTATACCCTGGATGAGATACGGTGCTTAGAACTATAAGTGGTCCCAAGCTAACCTTTGATACTGGCATATTACTAGAATCAGGAATATAAGTATTGTGCGGAAGCATAAGGAAAATATAATGGGCAACTGCGAAAATCACTAAATAGTTTACTAGAATGAAACAACATTTAATAATATCAAATCGACTACTAACTCAACTATGTTTGAAAGCCACTACTAAATGTATGAGTTTCTGGGACAAGATCTCCAGCTAACTCTTAAAACATAAATGTCTAAAGATAAAAGACTAATACTGAAAGTAAGACTAGCCCTTGAATAATGAGGACTCACCAAAGCTGTTGCGGGATACGACACTGGATCATGTCTAATTATGTGGATGGGAATGATCACCTGAATCAACATTATGAAATAATGTAGCACGGAAGAGGTAAGCGGTCAGTATTTTGAATGTACTGAGCATGTGAGAAATGCAAGTGCTGTAAAAAGGTATGTAAAACATGCTGAAAGCTAGAATCATGATGGCATAATCAAATAATTTGAAACATGTATAAACTGATACATAATGACCCATAATTTATGTAAATTATGCTGGGAAACTGAAACATGTAAGTCAGTCATAACTAACATTTCAATACTGAAAACTAGTGGGTCATGTACACTTGATATACTTAAATAAATTTATTTGTGCCAGTTTCTCTTAACCGACATAAACCATGTGAGCTAAGCATGGATTCTAATGTATAACACCAGTTGGGAGAGTGCCTTATACCTTTCCAAGGGTATAGAACCTGACTGGCATGGAATCCACTAACTGAGCGCATTTGGATGAAATAAAACCTATGGTGGCACATAGTTCTAGGACTTGGGTGTTTTAGAACTCATATCCGCTAAGTGATAAATACTACTTCCTAAACATACTAGTGCTTATATCATGGTGTGTGACATATCTGGATGTCCAAACTGTTCATGAATCATAGTGGATATATCTGGATGTCATAATGTTGACAATTCTTACTACTGTGAGCCTAAGCTCCAGGTCATGTGATATAACATATACCAAAAATCATGTATTTGAAAGCATGTCTTTTAAATCATTTTTATCGCATAAATCATGGTAACTTGCTTAGAATGTGCAAAACTTTGTAGATTCTCAAAATAGGGTTCGTAATTAATAAAGAAACCTTTTAGCATATGTTTCGATGCATAAATAAGAGCAGCTTTGTATGGAAATTATAATATCATGGGAAAACCTTGTTCATGAAATCATTTCATGTTAAATCTGTCTAAATCATGTTAATCAGGTGTCAAGTCTTTCAACCATAACCAATGTTGTAAAATCATACATAAGGGAGTTTAACAAATCAATAATCATGGAAATAAGCTGGAATTGGGAATCAACAAGATTTATAACATCGGGGGTAAACCCTAATTCAAGAACATCATGAGTTAAAATAAAACGTCTATTAAAATAAAAGAGTCTTATCTGCAAAAAATCTAAGGCATAAGGGTGAAAGAGAACCCTTAATGAAATCCCACATACCTGGAAAAAAGAAGATTCTTAGAGAAATTCGTAAAATTGGAGCCTTTAGAGCTTAGAGTTGAGAAGCCCTTTCTTGAGTTCTTGAGCTTTGGGAGAAGGGAGAGGAATTAGGAGAGACTATCGATGTTTTTATTCTGAGAAATAACCCTTATTGGGTGTTTAAAGACGTGGGGAGAGGTCTTGGGGGTAAGAAAAAGACTAAAATACCCCTTAAAAGTATTTTAAAAGTGCAAGAATTTCATCACACGGTCCAAGTGAAGAACCGTAGGTCCCCCGATTGATCGTGAGTTAAACCCGAGTTTTGGGTAAATATTTAGCTAACTTGATAGATTTGAAGACTTCAAAATGATGGGACGTCATCCAAGTGTAGGTTCGCCACTCCGTTCGTTGATCTCTGGCATACTGACACTCTCTAGTAAAATGATCATAACTTTCTATTCCAAAATTGTATTAACAAACGATCAGTAGCGTTGGAAAGAAAGCTTGAAGACCTTTAATTTGGTGGATATTGGGTCTTTAACTATTCATATTCTAGGAGTAATGCTCATTTGAAGTTGGCCCAGTAGAATTTTGTACGAAAATTCAATTGCTAAAGAAGCTTTCAACTTATCTTTGAGCTAGAGGTTTCTTATGACCTTAATTCATATTCAAAGCTCTTAACGCACTAAAGAATTGACCTTAACACCTATGTACAATAAGAAATCATCGAATTTTGGTCTATATGCACTCGATGAATGATTTAGATCTTAGCTTAGAATTTGTGGGGTGTTACAAACTCCAAGTCATAAGTAGGGTAGTTCTTCTCACGGGTATTCAACTGTCTTAAAGCATAGGATATCACCTTTATTCAACTGTCTTAAAGCATAGGATATCACCTTTCCTTTCTGCATCAAAACACCACCAAGGCCAACTTTGAAGCATCACAGTACACGGTAAAACCTTCACCTTCCACAAGCAAGGCTAAGATAGGCGCTGAAGTAAACAGTGTCTTGAATTTTTGAAAGCTCTCCTCACACTCATCCAACCACTAGAAAGAGACATTCTTCTGAGTCAATCTAGTCAAAGGAGCTGCAATAGTTGGTACGCCCTGCACGAACTACCTGCAATAGCCAGCTAACCTAACAAAACTCAAAATCTTGGTAGGAGAAGTAGGTCTACACCAATTCCAAACCACCTCAACCTTGGTTGGATCGACCATGAGACCATCCTTGGTCACCACATACCCCAAGAATGACACAAAACTCAACCAAAACTCACACTTCAAGAACTTAGTATACAACTTCTCGTCTCTTAATCTATGAAGTATAATCCTCAAATGTTTCACATGATTTGCCTCACTCTTGGAATACATCAAGATGTCATCGATGAATACAATCATGAAAAATCAAGATATGTCCAAAACACGTCATTCATCAACAACATAAAGGCTGCCAAGAAGTTAGTAAACCCAAATAACATCACTAAGAATTCATAACAATCATATCGGGTCCTGAAAGTCGTCTTAGGAAAATTTGAAGCCCTAATATTCAATTGATGGTACCCCAATCTCAAGTCAATTTTCAAAAACACTGAAGCACCTTGAAGCTAATCAAACAAATCATCAATACATGGAAGAGGATACTTATTCTTGTTGGTTACCTTATTCAACTACCGATAGTTGATACACATGCACGTAGACCCGTTCTTCCTTTTCATAAATAACATCGGAGCACCCCAAGGTAAGACACTAGGTATAATAAAAATTTTACTCAACAAGTCTTGTAACTGGTCTTTCAACTCATTCAAATTTCCTAGAGCCATCCTATAGGGAGGAATAGAGATGGTCTTAGTGCCTGGGTCCAAGTTATAGCAAAATCAATGCCTCTATCGGGAGTAACACCTAGCAAATCAGAAGGAAACACATCCATAAACTCCCTAACGACTTTCACTAACTCCAAAGGAAGTATATTGGCACTAGTATCACACACATAATCCAAATAAGAAAGACACCTCTTATCCACTATCAATTAAGCCTGAAGAAAAGATATGCTCCTCTCTCCTAGGATACAAACTCAGAGTACCCTTCCACTCCAACCTCAGTGCACTCAGCATAACTAAAGTAAACTATCATGGCATGGCAATCCAAGGCATCATGATACGAAAAGAGCTAATCCATACCCAAAATCACATCAAAATCTACCATATCTAGAATAATCAAATCCACCTTAAGTATCGTACTCCAAAAGAGTCATAACATAGGATCGATACACTAAATCTACCAGTAAAGAATCACCTACCAGGGTAGAAAAACAAATAGGCATGGCAAGAGACTCAGACACCATATCAATACCTGAAGTAAAATACACATACATATATAAGGAAATAGATCCAACATCAAATAATATTAAAGTAGATTGATGACAAACCAGGACGATACCTGTAATAACTACATCGGAGGCCTCTACCTTAGGTCTTCCTAGAAATGCATAACATTGTACATGTCTACCCCTAGAGTGAGAAACTCCATGACCAACAACATGAGCCATCTGGGTGCCACCCTAGCACTCTAAAGACCACCTCTATCACTATACATACCTCCTCTAGTATACGGTGCCGGTGCCCTATAAGTTTATATTTGAGAACCTTGCTATGGATGACCCTACCCATGCCTAAGACACTCTAGAGCATAGTGACCAAACTCCCCACAATCAAAACATCCACTAACTACTATAGGATGATGGGATGGCCCCGATGAACTAGAATATCCACCATAACCTGAAAATCCAAAATGAGAACCTCTAGATATTTGATTCGAGCTTTGATCACCTAGAATTCTAGACCCTAAATAACCACCATCATAAATCTGTAATGCTACTTGAATTGACCTACTAGGATGATAACGCTGAACCCTACCTGAGAAGTCTTTACCTCAAAATGATGAACCACTGAAACCACCCTGTCTGTGAACCTTTTTGCCGCTACTTCCATAGGTATCATAATGTATACCCTTGATACTCTTAGCATGGTCCCCAATCTATGGAAAGGTGCCCCTAGTAGTTGCTAACTGTGTTGCAGCCAATTGAAAAGGCGTAATCAATCCTTTCACAAGCTTCCTAACTCGCTCCTCCTCTGTCAAAATACTCATTAAGGTATTCCTAGAAATGGCATGAAACCTAGTCTTAAACTTAGTGACCACCATGGTACCCTACTCTAAGTCATCATACTTAACTCTTAACTTATCCCTCATGCTATGAGGAACATACTTCTCAAGAAAAGCCTAAAAAAACTATGTATATGTCGTAGTCATTAACCCTCTGGTCTATAACTAAGATAAGACCTCCACCACTGCTTCGATGCCCCAACCATTTGAAAAGTAGTGTAGTCCATAACATGAGACTCAACCAAACTAAGATTATGTAGCCTCTCCTAAAAACTAACCAAAAAGCACATATACATCCTTCTCAAGTGCACCAATAAATCAGGAAGGACCCAATCTCACAAATCTATCAAATATTTTCTGCTCCTCAACTATCATCATTTTTTTAGTGACAAACGGTGAAGCAATAAGTTTAACTTACAAAGTATCAATGTGTGGAGCCACAACAATAATAGATTGTGCCTTAGAAGTCTGAAAACCCTGAACTGGCACTCGCTCTGAAGGCTGAACTCCATCTCTAGTTTGAGATCTATCATGAATGATAAGAAAGCCCTTATTTGAGCCATACCCTTAGAATAACTCAAGATTCAAACCATCGTATCATGCAATACAAGGGTGACTATAAAACCCTGTGAAAGTTGGGCTGGCCCCACTCCTTCTGGATAATAAGCCACATCCTTAAACTCAACCTCTAGCTCATGAGATGTCGAATTGGCACATCCTCTATCTAGTGTTGCACCCCGTGCTCTAATTCTACCAAGATCTCGACCCTGCCTCGACACCTAGCTGGAGCCCTAGCATCGGGTGCAGGTACATCATCCTCATTATCACTTGATTCCATCCTCACCATCTGTTAAGAGAATGAAATATAAAGTTTAGAATTCAAGAAGTGAATAAGTATGCATGATAAGGAATCAAAAAATAGAGTTTTCCTAAGAATATTCCATATTCTCCCAAAGATAGATACGAATGTCATCGTACCAATCAGCGAGACTCTACTGTACACTTTCACTTATACTCATGAGACTGGTGAGCCTAGCGCTTTGATACCAATTTGTCACAATCGAAGATTACAAGGGTTGTGATAGCACCTACCCTAACACAACTTCGGTAGCTAATCCTAACTCCACAACTCAAAAATAAAAAATAAAGGCGAAAGTAAAAACTCTTACATTCAACTGATAGCAAGAATAATACAAGTCCTCATCAAAGATCTGAACAAAGTAAAGACACCATCCCAAGACTCAAAAGCCATAAGTACAAGAGAAACTCTAAATATCAAGTGTCAAGTAAAAATACAAAAACTTTCTGAAGACAAGATAAGATGGAAGTAAGATAGATGAAATTGGGAAAACTCTAATATGGAGAGCTCACCACATCTTTAAAATATGTCTAAGATGCAAGATTATAAATCACGGGGTCCACTCATACCAAGGTCTATATCAAAAGGATGTAGAAAAAGTAGGAATAAGTACGGTCCACTTTTACTCGCTAGGAATCGTAGTGCAACTGAGCTTAAGAAGATACTATATCGAATCAAGAATACTAAAATAACCCTGCACGTAAAAAAGTCCCAGTAGTTCAATATCAATAAATATCATAGTTTATATCAATCACGACAATAGTACAAATAATAATACAATGCAATGATATGGGATGATATGCAATGGCCAATACCTATCGATACGCACTCTATCTAATAATATGCTGCGAGATGGGATCCATGGGAGATTCGTAAGATCCATATATCATGTCGGTACTTAAATCAAGACTTATATATATATACACACACACACACACATCAGAACTAAAATCAGTAGTAAATACCCGGACTCGAACCAAAATTTCAATAAATTTTGCCCTGACTCAAACTGGGACTAAAATTAGTATTTCTATCAATCATTTTCATAATCCATGAGATGAATGAATATGTATGAACACAAAATTAACATGAATCCAAATGCAACAGTTGTATCCAAGAATCTCAAAATCATAATCAACCTATGAACACGTGCTACAAGCATCGATTCCAAACCAGGAATCCAAGTTCTATGTCACCAAAACAATATAAGCCCAATTTGGGCATCAAAATGATAATCCATCTCATTTAGTACTCAAATCCACAAATTCACCAGCCAATAGCATGTTTTACACGAAAAGTCTCCACCTAAGCAAAGTGTGAAAAAAGTTAAGTCATAACCTACCTCAAAGTTGAACCACAAGTCTCTATCGATCACAAACTCTCCTTCCCTTTTTGAAAGGATTTGTATCACTACGCATATATCAAGAACAAGATCTAAGCGTAAATATAAGTCATATAATACCCATATTTCTATATTTCTATTTCAGATTCAAAGAGTCAATCTCGAGCCCCCTTATGGCAAAACTAAAATTTTATTAGAAAATCTATTATCCCATTACTTAAGAAGTTCAAATCTTAATTTTATCAAAAAAAAAAAAAAGTTAAAGTCGACCTTGAAATTATTAAAATACCATTTCTTAAGTTTACCGAGAAAACCCCAAATTTTTAAGTTGAAAAACCAAGATTTGAAGAGGAAATGGTGAAATAATCATTGAGAAATGCTAAAATATAGGTTTAGAAACTTAACCAATGAAAACAACTTGAAAATCTCCCTACGAATCTCCAACATCGAGGCCCCAAGCTCCAAAATTAGAGGTATGGAAGAATAGAGTAAAAAGGAGTAAATACACTATTAGCTACCAGTAATATCTTCCCCTGCGGAGGCCCAGTCATAGGTACGGGTCACAGAAATGGTTGGTCTTTCATTGGAAAAAAATTCACTAGCCACGCAAGCCATCACAGAAGAGGGTTTTGTCCCCCATGAGCTAGATTAGAGGAGCAACGAAAGGTCATATCCATTGTTACGCCGATACAGACAAGCCACCGCAAAAGCGATCGAGCTCCAGATAATCCAAAATTGCATAAGCAGTTCATTGGTCACTGGTGTGACTCCACAAAAGAGGACCAAGGCTCTTAAGAGTGGCCGCACCAGACATTAGCAACACATAGTTGATGCCACAAGTTTCCAAAACCGAAATCGACCCTCAAAACACTCCCAAAACCTCATGAACACAAATCAACTATTCTACTAGACCAAAAGTGATGTTCTGGACTCAATAGAACTATCAAAATCCTGAATGGAGGTCCTTATCCACAAATATTGACCAAAGTCAATTCTATGCTAGAACTTTCCAACCAAATGCTCAAAATATATTTGAACACCTCAGGACCTGAACCAACAGTATGATTAACCCAAAAATAATATCTAAGAGCTAACGAAACTGATGAAATTCTCATATGATGCCAAACTCATCAAATATTGACCAACGTCAATCCTTTCAACTTCAACCTTACAAAATGAATAAACTTTCATAAAACTCAACAAACCATCTCAAGAACCTTGCCACCCACTCCCGTGGACCAAAAATACCAAATATAACTACGGAGAGGGGGAAATGATCAAAATGCATAAAAATTTAAAATTCAATGCGAGAGTTATTACAATTTTGTTGTTTCGTATATAGCCAAGAGCATTGTGAGACGATTCCTTTCTCAAGTAAGAAATTATTAAATTCACGAGACATATATTCTCCAGTAAAATTAGATCTTAATATTTTGATGGAGGCGGATAAAATGGTGTCTCAATGTAAGTTAAAAATTTCTTGAATATGAAAAATACCTCAGATTTGGAACAGAAAAATACACTCATTTAAGCCGACTATAATTATCTATGAATGTCATAAAGTACTTGAAATGAGTATAAAAAATAATTGGTGAAACATCCAAAAGACCACTGTGAATGACATCAAAACACTCTGCAACACGACTACCAAAATTAGGGGAAAAAAAGAGTTTTACTTTTACTTAATTACAAGTAACCCTAATAGTTTGATCATTCGATATTTTAGAAAAAAGATGCTGAAAATATCAACAAATGAGTATGAGAGTAGATAAAACAGAGTTCTTTGAAATATAGGAGATGAATGAATTTTTAAGCTCATTCAAAGTTAGCTTTCAATAGAGTTGTATGAACTTCTAAAAAAATTAATGAAAAAATATCATATAACGCACTATATTTCTCTATTATGCATTTATAGGTCACATCAAGTATAAATATGATGGAAAAATCTGAAAAAGAAACCTAAAAATGTCTTATGGAAATCAAAAGTTTTAATAATTCATACAGCGCACTAAATTAGTATTTTATAGAAGTCCATGGACCTTAATGACAATTAAGACCTGGAACATTTTTATGGGACATATATAAGGTATAAAATCGAAAGTAAGGGTACATAAATCCCCATACATCTATACCATATATACATTTTATTCCATATCTTTTTATTAATTATGGATCTTCCCTTAGTTTAATATTTCTCTCTCCGATGTACATGATACATTACCAAATCCTCCAAAGCCATAACTTCTTCACCTTTATCGCCTCAATTATAGTAAATGTATTTATCACATATAACCTGATCAAAATTTATGATAACTGCTCACATATCTCTAATCCAATTTTTTTAGCAGAAGCTGCAGCATCCCACCCCCCCACCCCCACCCCCCACACACACTATTCTTCGATCAGTCTCATTTTTCCTTTAACTCCCAATCCAATTTACCAATCTATGTTTTTTGACAAATTGGATGTTGTTGGGATCAATTGCTTTGATTTTCATCATGTTTTCTAACGTGTAAATTGTAACAATTGGTTTGGTTTTCACTACATAGATTCAATTCTTTTGGTTTTCACTATATTTTCAAGTTAGTGGTGCCTCCACTGGTTGTGGTAGCGATGGTTGGAGGAAGTGTTACTCATGGCTATGATTTAAGTTCATTGGAGGTGATTACTAGGTGGTGATGAAACTAAGAGGCAATTGATGAATGCATCAGTATATTTTTTATATTAGACACACACACACACACACCTACACACACACACACACATACACCTACACACACCTACACACACACACACACACACACACACACACATATATATATATGAATGCATTTTTATTTCCATGTATCATAGTTTACTAAATCTATAAAACTTAGTGTTTGCTCATGATACATACGAGTGTTCACATGTATCATAATTCCAAAAAAAATGTAATTTTTTTTCATGATACATATTAATGCATCTGCATGCCCATGTATCATAGTCTACTAATTCATATGGTATATTAAGCTTAATGTTTGTTCATGATAAACATACGAATGTATATGTGTGTACATGTATCATAGTTTAAAAATATGTATGTGTCTAAGAGGTTAGTATATATTCATGATACGTATGAATGTATTTTTGTCCATCCTCTATCAAAGTCCATCAATTTTTTATGTATCTAAGAGGTTAGTACGTGTTCATGATACGTATGAATGTATATGTGCAATCTACTAATTCATATGGAATTTGAAACTTAATGTTTGTTCATTATCCATACGAATGTATCTATGTGCACATGTATCATAGTTCAAAAATCTATATATATCTAAGAGGTTAGTATGTATTTATGATACGTATGAATTTATTTTTATCCATCTTGTATCAAAGTCCATCAATTTTTGATGTATATAGGAGGTTAGTACGTATTCATGATACATATCAATGTATATGTGCGCAGCTGTAGACACATGTATCTAAGTATTTAACTTGTTGGATACATCAAATTGATAATGGGTACATCAAATTAATGAATTTATTATTTTACAGAGTAATAAAATAAAATTAAGAAAATTACATAACCAAGATATATATGTTTCGGTCTTATGTTCAAAAAATTAATGAATTTATTATTCTAAAGAGTACTAAAATGAAATTAATTAAACAAAGATACATTCCTTGATTTTCGTCTTATTTTAAGGGATTTGATTAATTTAATTTTCAGGTTAGTTGCTAATGTATCAAAAAATTGATGTATTAGTTGTTTTTTGATATATCAGTGTCCCTTTGTTATGGGATTTTATGTAATATTACAAAGTTGTGGAAGAGTGAGTAGGGTATAAAATCGAAAGTATTTTTTCGCGCATTACTTTGTTTAACTTTATTTTTTATCATTTCTTTTAGGTGCTGGACTCGAAAAAGAAAGAAGGGATAGGGAAATGGAACTAGCCTTGTCGTCCGCCTCAAATCAATCAAATCATCAAGTATAGAATAATTGAATTTATTTTGTGTCACTATGTCATTGGTTGCTGCCCATTTTGTTGCGGGACCATTTGATGAGAAGCTGCTTTCCTAGAACACCTCCAACTTCCAATTTATTTTTCCTTTCTTGTGTTTACAAGTCCAGTTGTAGCTTCATAGTTGACTTTTATTAAAAGTAAAAGAGTATGGTAATATGGCATATTTTTAATGAAAATTTACAAATTAATTTTTAAAATAAGGATTACAGATTTAATATAATCCTTGTTTTTTTAAAAAAAAAAAAACAATTCTGACATGAGATCTACTCTCGTATTCTATTTCTAATTTTTTTTTATTTTTTGATAAAATATAAATTGCTAGTATAACCTAATAGAACTTTCTATTAAATATAAAATTGGTTTGTATTATACTCTATGTTAAATTTAAACAATTATAAAGCAAAAGTTCATTTATTTTTTATGGATGGACCAAGTCAAGGTAGTAGCCCCACCACTAAATTATCATTCAATTCACAAGATTAAAACAAAAAATGTCTGGAATAACCACAACAAAGATGATACCACAACCTCATCACATAGTTGGAGCTTTTTTGGTTGGCTATAATATATGTTAACTTGTCGAATGATGTTGTTCGTTTATGCCTTTTCTTTTGTGAAATTGTGATATTGATTTTCAACTCTATAATTGACCATCTAGTTGTTCTAATGAAAATTTAATAGGAATATAGATTAATTGTATGAAAACTATAACAATTATTAATACTCCTTAACGCAGAAATTGCGTAAAGCCAATGAGCTTTTATGAATATTATCTTGCATAAATTCAATAAGGTATTAAAAGAAAAAATGGCTTTATATAAGTATTGAAGTTGCTCAATATATCTTTCTTTAGTGTGTCTCTAGATCAAAAGTACTTTTGTACCCAAGTAAAAAAAATAAAAGTATTTGATTAGCTGATGGGGCCCGGCCCTCTAATCAAATGTTAGGATTCTTGTCATGACAATTGCCCAAACCAAAACAATGTCATCAAGTCGCACTCTCAGTAGAGCAAGCCAAAATCGAAACACAATACATATGTGACAAGTCTATTTGAAATATGTCTTTTGTGGATACATTGGAAAAACAAAAACAAACTAACCATTACTCCAAAATCATTTACAAGTGGCACGACTTAATTTTGCTAGGAGAAGTAACTCTATGTCCTTAAAAGCACTACTCCAAAGTAGGGGTGGCAAAACCAATCATAAAATCAAGATTTGCCCAACCCGTTTAGCTTTGAACCAGTTAGTGACCCACTTATTTTATTTACTCATCTCATTTTGACCCACTTAATATAGTCCATTTAAAACCTAGGCTGATATATAGCTCAGAACCCATGAAAAACTCTCTAAATATTTTCAAAAGGAGATTTCTTTCTATTTCTTTGTTTTTTTTTGTTAAAAGCTGGTCATGGGCCATTTATTCATAGAAAAAAGAGTGAATCCCACTTTACTCCCCCTAACATTTAAGGTTTGAGAAATGATACCCTCCTCCACCCCCCTCCCCCTCCCCCTCCCACACACACATATTGAATGGGAACGATAACCCCCTTTATGCAATATTTTCTGGTGAGGTATTTTTTTGAATAAAAACATTTTTTTCTAAAAGTAAAATAAGAAAATTACCCTCCCCCCACCCCCCACACATCCTTAAAAAACATGAAATTTCGAGGGAATTGTTTTGGCGCTAAACACTAAATTTCGACGGTTAGATTTGTTTTTCATTAGTACTTTTCTCTTGAATAATTTGATAAATATTTCATTGAGTGGGTAATATTATTTAAGGAAAAAAATAGTTTTTTTTCCTATAGCATTTGGATTTTTTTCCCAATAACATTTGAATTATTTGGAAAAAATAAATGTTTTCTAATGACATTTGGATTATTAAAAAAATATTTTTTTTCAATACCATTTGGATTATTTGAAAAAAATAATTTTTCTTTCAATAACATTTCGATTATTTAAAAAAACCATTTTTTCAATAATATTTGGATTATTTGGAAAAAAATTATTCTTTTCCAATAACATTTGGATTATTTGAAAAATAGTTTTTTTTCCAATAAAATTTGGATTATTTGGAATCAAAATGATTTAGGTCTAACCCTGACTTTAAAAGAACAAAAAAAAATGAAAAGCTAGTCCTACAAGCAACAAAAACAAAATAGAAACTAAATGCCATTACTGTGGAGAGAAAAATAGATATGAACAAAATAGAGTTCCAGCTGGATAATTTTGAAGATGATTTGAAGAAGATAAAGACAAATGAGAAGAAATGGAAAATCAAGTTGGCTAAGTCTAAGAAAAGGGAGAAACAACTTTGGATTACTCTCATTTGTGTTTGTATTTTAGGTGTTAGTGTTTTAGTTCAATACATGTACTTGAAAGGAGATCCAAGAAGGCCACCATAAACTGTTAGTGTAGTTGTTTTTGTCATATTATAATGGGTTTCAATAGTTAGTTTTTTAATGAATCTTGACAGTTTTTTTGTGTAATGAAATGGTAAGGTTTCCTTAGCTTGATTTGTCTTTTTCTGTGGTTCATAAACTGCACATTTTGCATAGTCAAAATACAACTGTCTGAAACATCACAAAGCTAAGACACAACTGCATAAGTATAACCAACCATTTGCACCAAACAGTAAATGAAAGGGGGGCCAGTCATAGCTGCATAATCACTACCAACCATTTACACTACCAAACATTAAATAAAAGGGACAGTCACAACTGCATAATCATTAACCAAAAGTGAGCGTATTTACATATAAGGGACAAGAAGTTACAACTGCCAAAACTTGCAGTTATAACTACCATATTATTATCATAAAATGCAGTCAAAGCTGCCAAAACCATAAGTTATAGCTACCAATAAATTATCTTAAAGTGCGGTCACAGCTGCCAACATTAGTGAACTACTAAAAAATTATCTTAAATGTAGTCATAACTGCAAAAATTTACACCAAACTAACATGATACAACAACAGCTTAGATGTTGTAAGATTGAGTATTAGAACTTTCTTGACTCGAGTGTGCAGCCTTGGACCTTGTCTCTATTTGTTTTTTCCCTCTCATTTCTTATAGTTTCCTGGAGGTCATAGCTTCTTTTACTCTCCATTTCACATTAGGTTTTGGTGTATATCCAAGATTTTCAGTCACAACTGCTGAAGACTTAGCACTTCTGAACCTCTCACTAGGCATTCCAGGATGCTCAAATGAAGTAAGTGTTAATATTTCTATCAATTGTAGTAAATGGAATTTATATAGTAAACGAAACTTATATTAAGGATTGTACATCAACTTTGTGTGTGAAGGACTCCCATTCCAATCATTCTTGGTCTACTAGTATGTAACAACCTGACATGTGAAAATTTTCTTTTTATGTGATTTGAACATTTTATCCTTACTTATAGTTATTACATGTTGATTTTAGGGTATGGGGATGGTTGGTACGATCCCCGATGCATTCAAGAATGATTTGGAAGAGTTTGAAACTCTTTAGTCTTCAAAAAGCCATTAGTATGACTTCGGTCAATATTCTATATTTTAAGTACCGTATGGAAATTTAAATAGTTCCATTAGATCCAAAATATTAAATTTGAGTTAGTAGCGTGGTTGGTTCGGGTTTAGAACCTTTATTTTGCATTTCGACCCTCCATTTGAAAACTAGTGAAATTTGCTAAATAGGGGTTAATTTGTTGAAAACGAACTATTTTCAAAAATTCGACATTTCCATTAAATGTGAAACGTCTAAAATAGACTAGTACAATATATGGTTTGTTTCTGTGGGGTATTAAACGAATCCCAAGAGTCCGTTCAGAGAATTGGAACATTCAAAAACTCAACACTTTGTTGATATATGGTGCATGCCAGATCATTCTTAATGAACGTGGGCCTCTGGACATGAATACGGAGAAGGATATTATCCTTTATCGCGATTACTAAGAGGGAATCCACGATTGAGAAGATTTGTTGTCCGGGTCGGGTCATGGGTTCTTCACCGCGAACGCGACAGTGTTGTCGCAAATGTGAAGATCTATTTTATTAGCCTTCGCAAACGCAAAGCCCTGGCCGCAAACATAATAGATAATTAATTTTCAGGTCAATGTTGACCCTCTCAATCACAAGGTAGGGACCACGATCATGAGGTACTATTCACAGAACAGAAAAAATATCCCATTTCATAATTTTTCTCCATTTTTAGACCTTGAGAGCTTCGGGAAAGATGATATCACTAGGGTTTCTTCATCATTTTAGTGTAGGTAACCTATAAACTCTTGTTTTCATTGATTCCTATAGATTATATCTTCGAAAATACCTTTTAATCTTGATTTTGAAATGGGTTTTTGGGTTTTTTACCGGTGAATCTTAAAAATGATTTTTCTTCGATTTGAACCTCTTTTTTAATTCATTTTTGTGTGGGTTTTCAATTGTAGACTCCTATAACCCTGGAGAACTTATTTCTAAAATAAAATTCTGGTATTACCCTTTTCACTTTCAAACCCATTTTTCGAACCTGTTTTGGATCCGTCTTAAAAATAGTCAATATGGGTATCATTAGCTTTCTTTTAATGCGTATATATTACATTTGTATGTCTTATATGATTCCAAGACTGTTCGAAAGGAAAAGGCTCTGTGTTGAAGGCTTTAGACTTAGATTTTGTCTCTTCGAGGTAGGTTATGGCTTAACTTTCTTCAAACTGGGCTGGGTAGCTAATAAATAAGTAGAGCATGCTATGGGTTTGGCAAAATAACTATATAAATTGTATTTCAATATTATTATTACTATTGTATGCCCATGTAGGGGCATATATTCTTGTTGTGGTTAACTTGTGATATCATATATTGTGTGTTGCCCGTGTGGGGGTTTTATTTGACATTATTAGCCTTATTTGTGTATTTAAATGTCTTTAATCTTAATGTGATGCCCGTGCGGGGGCTTGAATAGATATTATAGGCCTTATTTAGCATTGTTTCCCTTTATCATAATAGAAATACCCGAAGGATAGGTTGATATGATATTAATAATGTCTTACATGCATGTTTATTTTTTATGGTGCCCAAGTGATTCTAGGCTCACTTATACATATATTGAATGGATTTGTTATCTTCATACTGATTTGATTGTGAGCATTATATGTACATTTATGATATATCAGTACCATTGAGGGACACTGTTTTGAAAGAAAATGAGATATTGTCAGAAAAACCATGATCTGTGAACACAAGCTGGAGAGGTTGATTGAGATTTTGAGATAGTATACGGGTTGCAAACCCCCCATGGGTTTTATTTTGGGAGCAGTGAGGCTCGATAGGTGTATACAGAAAGTCATGTGATGACTTCCAAACTATTCACTTCATCAATTATTACATTACATTTGCATATGCATTTTCTATGTTTCTTTTATGTGTTTTCTTGACGTATTTTATTTCATATATATATATTAGAACTATTAGTGGAGTCGATGTGAGCTACCATTTGGGAACTTTTCTATTTGCAGGTGGTGTGCTCATAGTATTTCTTTACTTGTATAATTTTTTCTGCTTTGCTCAGTCAGCCTATGATACCTACTGAGTACAAGTGGACCATACTCACTCCTACTGTACCTTTTTGGTGTAGATGCTAGTACGAGTACGAGGTGCGATAGCTGAGTTTGTGCTTGTCAGAGTTGGTGATCGAGGTACTGGCATGCTCTAGGGTTCCAAAATTGACTCCAAACCTTTTCTTATCTAGATGCCTTTATTTGTTTTCAAAGATAGATGTTGTATTTTCTGTATTTCTTGAGTTGTATTTAGATGTTCCATTCTTATGACACCAGATGTTGGGGGGGGTTATGGTATTTATTTAGACTTCCACTATGTTTTGTATATATGTTAACCTGACTTCATTTTAAAAATCTCATTTATTCCTGCTTTTAGCTACTTTTTGATTCTCTTTCCTTTTTGGGTGATTAACCTATCTACCAAGGCTAGATCAAGTAGATGTCATCATGACCTCAACTTTTGTGTTATGACAAATTAGTATTAGAGCACTAGGTTCAAAGGTCTCATAAGTGTAAGAGCAGGACTTCTACTAGAGTCTTGCAGATCGATACGTAGATGCCCGTATGTATCTTCGAGAGGCTATAATATGTCTTCAGGAAAACTTCTCTAATTTAATTCATTGTTATGCGGGTTGTTCATCCCTAATGCTCTAAACTTGTATTCCATTCTTTTCTGTGCAGATGGTGACGACTAGGTCCAGGGATGATGATCCAGCACCCGATGTGGGAGCCCCGATCAGTGGGTGAGGTAGGAGTCATGATCGACCCAGAGGTAGAGGATGGGCACGAGGAACTGCCCCAGCCAGAGGATGTGCTAGGGAGGTCTCTCTCGCGCCTGAGGTTGTGTATACTGAAGATGACTATCAGATAGGAAGTGCAGGGCCAGCTTAGGTCCTACCAAGTTTAGTTGACACCCCAGTACTTCAGGATTTGTTGATTCGCCTCTTAAGTCATTTGGAGGGTGTTCCCTTGAGTGTACCTAGTATTCGTCAGACTTTGAGTGGTGTTTCACCATCTTTACCAGTATCTGCCTATGTTATTCCTACTTTAAGGGTACAACCATTATCTATGGTACCCCTACGCATGGATTCATTGCCTGTCAAACTTATTATTCCCCCAATTGCTTCAGGTACTGTGATATCTTCTGATGATCATAAGAGGTTTGAGATATTTTTTGGTTGGCTCCTCCCAAGTCCAGTGGAGCGATTGGCGAGGACACCTATGAGTTTATGATTGACTGCCAGGAGAAGTTACATAATCTTGGATCTTTTGAGTCACATGGAGTTGCTTATACTACCTATCAGCTGACGGATGTGGCCAGAGATTGGTGAAGGTTTCTATCTAGTTATAGGATATTGGGCTCGCCAGCTATGACTTGGCTCAATTTTCAAAGGCTTTCTTGGAGATGTTTGTGTCGTACAACCTGAGAGATCAGATGCAGGATGAGTTTGATCACTTGGAGCAAGGCTCCATGTCTATTACCGAGTATGAGGCACACTTTCATGCTCTATCTAGATATTCAGCCGCCAGTATCTCCACAGAGTCAGAGAGGGTTTGGAAGTTTGTTAAGGGGTTAGAAGGTCCTTATCAATTGGCTACTGCCTAAATGGTTGTTTTAAGGGCTTTTTTTAGTGCATTTTTTAGCATGGCAAGTTGACCAAGTTTATTACCCAGGCTACTCAAAGAGGCACCAAGAAGGTGCACCGATAGGGCGAGTTCGGTGGTCATGCCTCCTAAGGTAGAGATTTATCTAGTAGAGGTTCCCATGGTCATCATGGTAGACCAGTTCAGGCCACTTTACAGGGATCAGGTGGTAGACCTTCTATTTTTGTGGCTCTAGGTAGCCAGGTATCAGGTCATGAGAATGGAGGTTCCAGCTTCAGTTCTACGGGCCAGGGTAGTTATTCTAGTTTATTTATGCCCCTTAAATTTAGTCAGGTTATAGATAATACTATGTTTATGAGGAGGTCATCCATATTGCCAAGGATTGTTCCAGATGTGTGTATGGACCTACTCAGCAGGGCTTTCACTCCTATATCTGCAGTGAGAAGTGGCTCACAGAGTGGTAAAAGTGGTGTTAGAGATGCTAGAGGTAGATATAGGGGAGCTTGTAGTGGTGGTCATGGGGTTATTCAGTCCAGGAGCAGACGTGGACAGTGTTATGCTATACCCGGGAGACCTAAGGTAGAGGCCTCTAATGCAGTCATTACAGATATTGTCCCAGTTTGCTATAGATCTGCTTCTGTGTTATTTGACCCTGGGTCTACATTCTCCTATGTGTCTATATATTTTACTTCAGGCTTTGATGCTTCCTATGATCTTCTTGCTATGCCTCTTCATGTTTCTACAATGGTAGGAGATTTTTTAATAGTGGACGGGTGTACCGATCTTGTGTAGTTACCTTTGAGAAGAGTCAGACTTGGGTAGACCTGATTATCCTAGATATGATTGACTTTGATGTTATCTTGGGTATGGATTGGTTAGCTCCCTATCATGTCATCTTGGATTATTATGCCAAGACCGTGACCTTAGCTATATCGGGTGTGCCAAGAATAGCTTAGAAGGGTATGTTAGTATGGGTTCGAAGGGAGTTATATCTTTTCTACGTGCCTGCCACATGGTAGAAAGAGGGTGCTTGTCTTATTTGGCTTATGTTCATGATACCAATGTTGCCTCACTGCCACCTATGGATTATATTCGAGTTGTTCGCGAGTTCCTGGATGTGTTTCCTATGGATTTGCCTCGTATACCTCCGAACCATGATATTGACTTTGCTATCAATGTGGAGTCGGGCACCAAGCCCATCTCTATTTCTCCTTATAGGATAGCCCCAGCTGAGTTGAAGGAATTAAAGGAGCAGTTGCAGGATTTGTTTGGTAAAGGGTTCATTAGACCTAGTGTATCTATTTGGGGTTCTCCTGTCTTATTTGAGAAGAAGAAGGATGCCTCTATGCGCATGTGTATCGACTATCGGCAATTGAACAAAGTGATGGTTAAGAACAAGTATCCTATTTCTCGCATTGATGATTTATTTGACCAGCTTCAGGATGCGTCCGTGTTTTCTAAGATTGATTTGAGATCTAGGCATCACCAGTTGAATATTAGAGCTTCGAATGTTCTGAAGATGGCTTTTCAGACTCGATATGGTCATTATGAGTTCTTTGTCATGTCTTTCGGGTTGACCAATGCCCCAATAGTATTCTTGGAGTTGATGAACTAGGTGTTTCAACCGTATATCAACTCCTTCATGATTGTATTTATAGATGATATCTTGTTGTACTCCAAGATTGAGGTCGATTATGTAAGATACTTGAGGACTGTACTTCAGAGATTACGTGATGATAAGTTGTATACCATGTTCTCCAAGTGTAAGTTTTAGTTGGATTCTATCTCTTTCTTAGGTCATGTGGTGACCAAGGATGGCATTATGGTTGATCCGACCAAGATTATGGTAATTCATGATTGGGCTAGGCCTACTTCTCCTACAGAGATTTGGAGTTTTGTTGGTTTGGCGGGTTATTATCGGTGTTTTAAAGAGGGTTTCTCATCCATTGTGGCTATTTTGACCAAGTTAACCTAGAAGAGGATTTCCTTTTAATGGTCGAATGCTTGTGAGACGAGCTTTCAAAAGCTCAAGAAGTTATTCCTTTCAGTGGGTTTTTCTGTATTTTGTGATACTTCTGGTATGGGTTTGGGTATAGTGTTGATGGAGGAGGGTAAGGTGAGTGTTTATGCTTCTCGTCAGTTAAAGCCTCATGAAGAGAATTACGCTACCCATGATTTAGAGTTGGTCGTGGTTGTGTTTGTGCTGAAGTTATGGAGGCATTACTTGTATGGAGTCGGTTGTGAGATTTTCTTGGATCATCATAGACTTCAGTACTTCTTCACCCAGCGAGATCTTAATATGAGACAGCGACGTTGGCTTAAATTGCTTAAAGAATATTATCTCACTATTCTTTATCATTTGGGTAAGGTTAATATGGTTGTGGATGCCTTGAGCCAGAAGATGACTAGTAAAGGGAGTTTAGTCCATCTCTTGACTGAGGAATGGCCTTTAGCCTTAGGGTTCAATCTTTAGCTAACTAGATGGTTAGACTTGACATTTCGACACCTGGACCTGCATTAGCCTTTGTCGATGCTAGATCTTCTGTGATGGAGCAAAGTTGAGCTCACCAGTTTGATGATGATAACTAGAGGGTGATTTGAGATAAGGTGTTGAGTGGAGAGGCTAAGGCATCATCTCTTTATTTTGTTGGTATTTTGAGGATTGGTGCTTGAGTTTATGTGCCAAGAGATGTTGGATCGGTAAGATTGATTTTGGAGGAGGTGTTTTGTTCCAGATATTCTATTCATCCAAGAGTGACCAAGATGTATCGTGATTTAAAGCTGCATTACTGGTGGGGTGGTATAAAAAAGGATATAACAGACTTTGTAGCTCGTTGTTTATTTTGTCAGCAGGTGAAGGCCGAGTATCTGAGGCCGGGTGGTTTGCTTCAGAGATTACCTATTACTGAGTGGAAGTGGGAGAGGATCACTATAGACTTTATGAGTGGGATTCCCCGTACTTCTCGTGGTTCTGATAGTATATGGATCATCATTGATTGATTGCCCAAATTGGCTCATTTCATCCCTATTCATATTTTCTTCAATGCTGAGAGGTTGGCTCGTATCTATGTTCGAGAGATATTTCATCTTCATAGGGTACCTTATTTATCATTTCAGACAGAGGCTCAGTGTTCATTTCTAGCTTTTAGAGGACGTTTCAGGTGGAGTTGGGTACTCAGGTCGACCTTAGCACAACCTTTCACCCCCAGACCAACGGTCAGTCAAAGTGGACTATTCAGGTTCTGGAGGAAAAGCTCTACGCATATGTTATGGACTTCGATGGTCAGTGGGAGCAACATTTAGCCTTAGCGGAGTTTACTTATAATAATAGCTACCATTCGAGTATTGATATGACACCTTTGAGGCATTTTATGGTAGGCGTTGTTGGTCTCCGATTGGTTGGTTTGAAACTTCCAAGGCTAGACCCCGTGGTACCGACTTGCTTCGTGAGTTTTTAGATAAGGTTTGGGTGATTCAGGATAGGCTTCGGGCAGCCCAGAGTAGGCAAAAGAGTTTTGCTAACCACAGGCTCCATGCCTTAAAGTTTGGAATTGGTGAGCAGGTTTTCCTTCGAGTGTCGCCCAGCGTGATAAGGTTTGGGAAAAGGGCCAAGCTCATCCCCAGATATGTCGGGCCATTTGAGATTCTTCAGATAGTTAGGGAGGTAGCGTATGAGTTAGCCTTACCCCCAGATTTTTTAGCCGTTCACCCAGACTTTCATGTATCTATGTTGCGGTGCTATATTTTGGATGAGTCTCACGTACTTCATTGGGATTTGGCTAAGTTGGATGAGAGGTTGACCTTTGTAGAGGAGCCAGTTTCCATATTAGTCATGGATGTTAGACAGTTGTGTTCTAGAGATATTCCTGTGGTTAAGATTCAGTGGAGAGATCGTCCCATCAAGGAGGCAACTTGGGAGATCAAGTCTGACATGCATAGTAGTTACCCCCATCTTTTTATCGATTCAGGTACCTCTTTGCCTTTTAGTTCGAGGACGAACTAGAGTCTTAGTGATGGATACTGTAACAACCTGATATGTGAAAATCCCTTTTTTATGTGATTTGACCATTTTGTCCTTCTCCATAGTTGTTACATGTTGATTTTGGGGTATGGGGATAGTTGGCATGATCCCTAATGCGTTCAAGAATAATTTGGAAGAGTTTGAGACTCTTGAGGCTTCAAAAAGCCATTAGTTTGACTTCGGTCAACATTCTATGTTCTGAGTGCCGGATGGCAATTTGGACAGTTCCATTAAATTCGAAATGTCAAATTTGAGTTAGTAGCGAGGTTGGTTCGAGTTCGGAATCTTTATTTTGCATTTTGACCCTTTATTTAAAAAATTATAAATTTACTTGATAGGGGTCCCGGAGGTTAATTTTTTGAAAACGATCCATTTTTGAAAAATTGATGTTGTCATTGAGTTTGAAAAGTCAAAAATATCCTAGTAGCATATACGGTTTATTTTTGTGGGGTCCCAAACGAATCCCGAGGATCCGTTCAGAGAATTTGGAACATACAAAAACTCAGCACTTTGTTGATATATGGTGCATGCCAGATCCTTCTTTACGAATGCGGACCTCTGACTGTGAATACAGAGAAAGATATTATCCTTCATCGTAATCGCGAAGAGGGGATCCACAATAGCAAAGAGTTGTTATCCGAGTCGGGTCATGGTTTCTTCATCTCGAACGCGACAGGGTTGTCGCGAACATGAAGATCTGTTTTATTAGCTTTCATGAATGCAAAGCCCTGGCCATAAACGGAATGTCCAATTAACTAGCCTGTCAATGTTGACCATCGCGATGGCGAGATGGGGGCCGCGATCACAATGCACTATTCACATAACAATATAAATACCCTATTTCAAAATTTTCCTCCATTTTTAGACCTTGAGAGCTTTGGAAAAGATTATTTGTAACACCCCATACTTTCCCGACCCTACTTGACAACCTTGAACCATGTTTACCCTAGGTTCCACAGCAATAAGTACGTATTTTGCATTGTTCTTGATGGAACATTCGATATTATGCTAGTAAGTGTGAATAGACCTTTGTAGTAGGTGGTGTTTGTGACTTTGTGGAGCATTTGTGGGGTGAAAAGTGAGGTTTAAGGGACATCCAAGAAAAGGATCTTAAAGATAAGAGATAAGCAAAAGGTTGGGACTTGAAAGATCCAACCAAATCCGCAAAGAAATGTCGGAATCAAAAATTTGGCATGGGGCGCTGTAGGTGGCATGCCAGGCCGCTCTGGCCTAAATTTTTGTTGGCACTGGCAGCAAGGGGGCACGCCCAAGGGCGTGCCAGGCCTCCCCTGCCCACCTTTCTTTTGCTGAAATTTTCTCTAAGTGTCAAGGGCGCCCGGGAGCGTGTCGGGGTGCTTTTTGCCTGATTTTTTCTACGATTATAAGTATATAAAAAGGGACTCTTGGGTTATGGTGTCACTATTCCATCATAGTAGGACTACTCTCGAGCGCGTTTAGCATCCGGGTTGGGGTTAACTCTTCGTCACAAGTATTTACCAAAAATGTTCAATGAAGCCATGAGCGACTAGAATTTTTATTTTTGCGATTGAGGCTACGAACGGAAATCTAGTAAGTGAATATTGTCGTAACGTTATGGAATTATTTAAACATGAGATATATGGTGGATTACACATTGGATTTGATGGGCTAAGTGGATATATGTTATTGGGCTCAATTTAAGGCCCAAAGAGGATTAAAAGACAAGACCCAAAGGGGAAAAATGACCCATTCTTCCATGTTGACTATATAGACATGGCATTTAATGCCAAGGAGTGGCTAAGGATGAATTAAGAGGCTATATAAAGGCCAAAAATCAGATTTTATTCACATAAAACTCTCATGCCTCTTTAGATATTTCTCAAATATTTCTCTATTTTCCAAACCCTAAGGCAACCATTTTCTTTGGGCACTTTGGACAAGATCATCACTTTGCAATCTTGGGTAAGTGTTTATTATTTTTATTTAATGTATTATATGCATGAGATATTGTGTAGATCATGATGGTTATGTTGGCAAGGTTGAATAGGACACTTTTGCCCTTTGGTAAAAGATGTGTCATCTTTGTGAATTAAGCTTGAAAGGTGACTTGTGGTTTGACGAAAGTGCATGGTATGGATGAAATATCAACATGTATGGTGTGATTATGTTTCTAAGATTTTTATTTTTCTATAAGTGTAAATTATGGGATTTTGGCCGATATGTTGTTATGAGGTGTATTGAGGTGATTTGATGGAGTAATTGTGACGTCGTGTTAATGAAGAAATGTAAAGAATGAACTTGGTATAAAATGCTTTTGGGTTGTGATATTTTGGTCAATGTTGGGCATGTTGTGGAATTGTTGGTATGAAAATGTCGTAAATGGTATTGTAAAGGGGGAAATGACATTTTAAGGCACACATGTAACTCATTGTCGTCTTATACACTTGGAAGGCAGTTGATTGTTAATGTAAGCTCCGTTATGTACTTGTGTTGTAGAGTGAAACATAAGAAAGGAGCTGGACTATTGTTTTCACGTATAGGGTTGTGTATTCATATTGGAAGTATAAGGTATGTAAGGTTACTCTCACCGTATCCTTCTGCAGCACATATTGTTCCCATTGTCATTGTATTTGTTCCATTCCGAAATATGCTAAGGCATTTCATTTCAGGATGTCATGTATTATTATTCACATGTTCTTTATTTGTGGATTAGTTGTTATCCATAAGTCTCTTAATCATGAACTGATATTCCAAGCTCCAATAATGTTGTGACTATCAACATATCAATCTCTCAAAAGTAAGAAATAAAGTAAGTCATATTTGTTGGTGGTAAGAGTACGGGTGGTAGCTCTGGAGGCATAAGCCTAGCTCGAGCCGATCCCGAGATTATTGGATCAGGGGGTAGTCCTAGAGGCATAAGCCTAGCTCGGGCCGATCCTGACAGGTGGAAGCTCTAGAGTTAAGAACCTAGCTCGAGCCAAACCTGATATATTGGATTGTGGGTGGTAGCTCTAGAGGTAAGAATCTAGCTCGAGCCGAGCCCGATATCTTGATTTATGAGTGGAAGCTCTAGAGGCATAAGCCTAACTCGAGCCGATCCCAACATAACGTTATGTTATGTTAAGACTTACTTATCAGTTGGGGCCCAGGTACGATGTGATATAAGCGATGAGGAATAAACAATAGAAGCGAAGAAAATAATTAATGTAAGGTACATGGTTCCACATATGCAGATCGATCGGTTATTCATATTGACTATTCTCTTACATTTTGATTCCATTGACGTATTTTTGAAAGTTTCATATGGCCTTATATACTCAGTACATTCCTCGTACTGACCTCCCTTGGGGGGGCTTACCTTACTTGCTGCATGCGTAGGTACTAGTAGACCTCCACAGTAGGTTGCGGATCTTTGTGGACTTTTGGTGAGCTCCAGTTGGTTCGGGGCTTTCTGAGTTGCTATGTACATTTATTTTGGTATTTTATATATGTATAGAGCGGGGTCTTGTCCCGACTCTAGGTTGATTATGGTTATGCATCTGTAGAGGCTTTGTAGATGTTGTGGGACAGATGAAGAAAATGTAAGAAACGTATGTTATGTCTTGATGGCCCCAACGGCCAAGTTTCATAGTTATCATGTATTGTCCATGGTTTCCGCTATTGGTATCTTATATCTATTTGTGGTGATGATGTTTATTGAGTAGCATGCACATGAGTGTATGAGAATGAAGATTAGTTCTCTTGGGCCTTAACGACTTCGGGTGCCAGTCCTCCTCGTTGGAATTTGGGGCGTGACACTATTTCACTAAGGTTTCTTCACCATTTTCGTGTGGGTAGCCTCTAAAATCTTGTTTTCATTAATTCCTATAGATTATATCTTCGAAATGGGTTTTGGGGGGTTTTGCCGGTGAAGCTTAAAAATGATTTTTCTTTGATTTGAACCTCGTTTTTAACTCATTTTCACGTGGTTTTTCAACTGTATACTCCTATAACCTTGGGGAACTTTTTTTCTAAAATATAATTCTTGTATTACCCTTTTCTCTTTTGAATCCATTTTTCGAATTCGTTTTGGACCCATCTTAAAAACAGTCAATATGAGTATCATTAGCTTCCTTTTAACGCATATATGTTATATTTGAATGTCTTAGTTGATTTCAAGATCATTGAAAGGGGAAAGGCTCTGTGTTGAAGGTTTTAGGCTTTGATTTTGTTTCTTTGAGGTAGGTTATGGCTTAATTTTCTTCAGACTAGGTTGGGTAGTAAATAAATAAGTAAAGCTTGCTATGGGTTTGGGAAAATAACTATGGGAATGTATTTCGAGATTATCATTACTATTGTGTGCTCATGTGGGGGCTTATATTCTTGTTGTGGTTGACTTATAATATCTTATATTGCGTGTTATCGGGTGGGGGAGGGTCTTTATTTGACATCATTGGCCTTGTTTGTGCATTTAAATGCCTTTATTCTTAATGTGATACCCATGCAGGGGATTGAATAGATACTATAGGCCTTATTGAGCATTGTTTGCTTTTATCATGATAGAAATACCCAAATTATGGGTTGATATGATATTAATAATGTCTTACATGCATGTTTATTTTTGATGGTGCCCAACTAGAACTAATATCATGAATTGTTGGCTTATTGAGTTGATTCTAGGCTCACTTATACATGTATTGAATGGATTTTTATCTTCATACTGATTTGAGTGTGAGCATTATAGCCTCATTCATACATATACATTCATGAGATATAGGTACCATTGAGGGACACTATTTTGAAGGAAAATGAGATATTGTCACAAAAATCTTAATCCGCGAACACTAGCCGGGGAGGTAGGTTAAGATTTTGAGATAGTATATGGGTTGTGAACCCCCCCCCCATGGGTCCTATTTTGGGAGTAGCTTCATTATTCATTGCATTGCATTTGCATATGCATTTTTTGTGTTTCTTTTAGGTGTTTTGTTGACGTGTAATCAGTTTCTATGTACCTTCATAAAGACCTGCTTCTATTTGATTTTGTAAATATGTTAGAACTATTAGTGGAGACGGTGTGAGCTACCTTTTAGAAACTTTTTTGTTTGCAGGTGGCATGCTCATAGTATTTCTTTACTTGTACTATTTGTTTTCTTTGCTCAATCGGCCTATGATACCTACAGAGTACAAGTGGACCGTACTCACTCCTACTGTGCCCTTTTAGTGCAGATCCTAGTATGAGTACTAGGCGCTGTAGTTGACTTCGTGCTTGTCAGAGTTGGTGATCCAGGTACTGGCATGCTCTAGGGTTCCAGAGTTGACTTCAGACCTCTTCTTATCTATCTATATGTCTTTATTTGTTTTCAGAGACAAGACATTATATTTTATGTATTTTCTGAGTTGTATTTAGATGTTCTACCCTTATGACACCAGATGTTAGGGGTTTTATGGTATTCATTTCAAACTTCCACTATGTTTTGTAGAATGTTGACCTGACTTCATTTTAGAAGTCTCATTTATTCCTACTTTTATTTACTTTTTTATTCTCTTTTCTTTTTGGGAGATTGGCTTAGCTAACAAGGATGGGCCAGGTAGATACCATCATGACCTCAACTTTTGGCTCGTGACACAGTATCATCCCCCTAAGAACAAAGAAAGAAAATATTAAGTAAAAGGGATAACTAGTTTACAACACACACATTAAGCATACCTACATAATCACTACCAACGTACCAAACATTAAATAAAAGGGACAGTTACAGCTGCATAATCATTAACCAAAAGTGAGTACATTTACATATAAGGGACAAGAAGTTACAACTGTCAAAACTTGCAGTTATAACTACCAAAATATTAATCATAAAATGTAGTCAAAGCTGCCAAAACCATAAGTTATAGTTATCTATAAATTATCTTAAAATTCAATCACAATTGCCAACATTAGTGAACTACCAAAAAAATTTCTTAAATGTAGTCACAACTGCCAAAATTTACACCAAACTAACATGATACACCAACAGCTTAGAGGTTGTGAGATTGAGCATTAGAGCTTTCTTGACTCAAGTGTGCAGCCTTAGACCTTGTCTCCATTTGCATTTTTCCTCTCATTTCTTATAGTTTCCTGGAGGTCATAGCTTCTTTTCCTCTCCATTTCACACCAGGTTTTGGTGTATATCCAAGATTTTCAATCACAACTGTTGAAGACTTAGCACTTCTGAACCTCTCACTAGGCATTCTAGGCTGCTCAAATGAAGTGTTAATATTTCTATCAATTATAGTAAATGGAATTTATATAGTAAATGACACTTACATTAAGGATTGTACATCCACTTTGTGTGTGAAGGACTCCACTCTCATTCCAACCATTCTTGGTCCACTAGTATGTAACAACCTGATATGTGAAAATTCTATTTTAATGTGATTTGACCATTTTGTCCTTACCTATAGTTATTACATGTTAATTTTAGGGTATGGGGATGGTTGGCACGATCCCCGATGCATTCGAGAATGATTTGGAAGAGTTTGAGACTCTTGAGGCTTCAAAAAGCCATTAGTTTGACTTCGATCAACATTCTATATTTCGAGTACCAGATGGCAAATTGAATAGTTCCATTAGATCCAAAATATTGAATTTGAGTTAGTAGAGGGGTTGGTTCGAGTTCAGAACCTCTATTTTACATTTCGACCCTCTATTTGAAAACTAGTGAAATTTGCTAAATAGGGGTTAATTTGTTGAAAAAGATCTATTTTCAAAAATTTGGCATTGCCACTAAATTCAAAACGTCTAAAATAGCATAGTAGAATAAATGGTTTTTTTCTGTGGGGTTCGAAACAAATCCCGAGGGTTCGTTCAGAGAATTTGGAACATGCAAAAACTCTACACCTTGCTAGTATCTAGTGCATGCCAGATCTTTCTTCACAAACGCGGGCCTCTGTACATGAATGCGGAGAAAGATATTATCCCTTATTGCGATCACGAGGTGGGGAGCCGTAATTGCGAAGAGTTGTTGTCCGAGTCGGGTCATGAGTTCTTCATCATGAATGCGATAGGGTTGTTGTGAATGCAATGATCTATTTTACTGGCCTTCATGAACGCAAAGCCCTGGCCGTGAACACAATGGCCAATTAATTTACCGATCAATGCTGACCCTCATAATCACGTGGTAGGGACCACTATCCTGAGGTATTGTTCATAGAACAGTATGAATACCCCATTTCATAATTTTTCTCCATTTTTTTACCTTGAGAGCTTTGGGAAAGATGATATCACTACATAATTTTAGTGTGGGTAACCTCTAAATTCTTGTTTTCATTGATTCCTATAGATTATGTCTTCGAAAACACCTTTTAATCTTAATTTTGTAATGGATTTTTGAAGTTTTTGCCAGTGAAGCTTAAAAATGGCTTTTCTTCAATTTAAACTCGTTTTTAAATAATTTTTGCATGGGTTTTCAATTGTAGACTCCTATAACCTTGGAGAACTTGTTTCTAAAATAAAATTCTGGTATTACCCTTTTCACTTTTGAACCCATTTTTCGAACCCGTTTTAGATCCATCTTAAAAATAGTCAATATGTGTATCATTAGCTTTCTTTTAATGCGTATATATTACATTTGTATGTCTTAGTTGATTCCGAGACCTTTCGAAAGGGTAAGGCTCCATATAGATGGCTTTAGGTTTGGATTTTGTAGCTCTAAAGCAGGTTATGACTTAACTTTTTTCAAAGTGGACTGGGTAGTTAATAAATAAGTAGAGCATGCTTTGGGTTTGAGAAAATAACTATAGAAATTGTATTTCAATATTATTATTACTATTGTGTGCCCATGTTGGGGCATATATTCTTGTTGTGGTTAACTTGTGATATCATACATTGTGTGTTGCCCGAGTAAGGTCTTTATTTGACATTATAGAACTTATTTGTGCATTTAAATGTCTTTATTCTTAATGTGATGCCCATGTGGGGATTGAATAGATATTATAGGCCTTATTGAGCATTATTTGCCTTTATCCTAATAGAAATGACCGAATTATGGGTTGATAAGATATTAATAATGTCCTACATGCACGTTTATTTTTTATGGTCCCCAACTAGAACTGATATAATGAATTATTGACATACTAAAGTGATTCTAGATTCACTTATACATATATTGAATGGATTTGTTATATTCATACTGATTTGATTATGAGCATATATCCTCATTTCATACATGTACATTTATGAGATATCGGTACCATTGAGGCACACTGTTTTGAAAGAAATTGAGATATCGTCACAAAAACCATTGTCTGTGAACACAAACTGGAGAGGTTGATTGAGATTTTGAGATAGTATACGGGTTGCAAACCCTCCATGGGTCCTATTTTGGGAGTAGTGAGGCTCGATAGGTGCATACAGAAAGTCATGCAATCACTTTTAAACTATTCACTTCATCATTCATTGCATTACATTTGCATATGCATTTTCTGCATTATTTTTACGCGTTTTCTTGACGTGTAATCAGTTTCTATGTACCTTTGTAAACACCTGTTTCTATTTGATTTTGTATATATATTAGAACTATTAGTGGAGTCGGTGTGAGCTAATATTTGGGAACTTTACTGTTTGTAGGTGGCGTGCTCATAGTATTTCCTTACTTGTATAATTTTTTCTGCTTTGTTCAGTCGGCCTATGACACCTACTGAGTATAAGTGGACCGTACTCACTCCTACTGTACCCTTTCGATACAGATCCTAGTACGAGTACGAGGCACGATAGCTAAGTTTGTGTTTGTCAGAGTTGGTGATCGAGGTACTGGCATGCTCTAGGGTTCCAAAGTTGACTCCAGACCTTTTCTTATCTATCTGGATATAGGACATTGGGTTCGCCAGCTATGACTTGGGCTCAATTTTTGGAGGCTTTCTTGGAGAGGTTTGTATCATACATCCTGAGAGATTAGACGCAGGATGAGTTTGATCACTTGGAGCAGGGCTCTATGTCTATTGTATAGTATGAGTCACACTTCCATTCTCTATCCAGATATTCAGCTGCCAGTATCTCCACAGAGTCAGAGAGGATTCAAAAGTTTGTTAAGGGGTTAGAGGGTCCTTATTAGTTGGCTACTGCCCAGATGGTTGTTTTAAGGGTTTTTTCTTAGAGAATTATTGAGCATACCAAGTTGACCGAGTCTATTACCTAGGTAACTCAAGGAGGCACCAAGAAGGTGCACTGACAGGGCGAGTTTGGTTGTCATGTCTTTCGAGGAAGAGATTTCTCTAGTAGAGGTTCATGTGGTCATCATGGTAGATAAGTTCAGGCTGCTTTACAAGGATCAGGTGGTTAACCTTTAGTTTTTATGGCTCCAGGTATCCAGTTATCAGGTCATACGAGCGGAGGTTAGTTCTAGCTTCAGTTCTATGGGCCAGGGAGGTTGTCCCCGATGTGTGTATGGACCTACTCAGTAGGGCTCTCAGCTTTAGCTTTGCCCTACTCCTATATCTGCAGTGAGAGGTGGTTCACACAGTGGCAGGGTGGTGCTAGAGATGCTAGAGGTAGATGTAGGGGAGCTCATGGTGGTGGTCGTGGGGTTACTCAGTTTGGGAGCAGACGTGGACAATGTTATGCTATACCCGGGAGACTAGAGGTAGAGGCCTCTAATGTAGTCATTACAGGTTTTGTCCCAGTTTGCTACAGATCTGTTTCTGTGTTATTTGACCCTGGGTCTACATTCTCCTATGTGTCTACATATTTTACTTCAAGCTTTGATGCTTCCTGTGATCCCCTTGCTATGCCTTTTGATGTTTCTACCCCTGTAGGAGATTTTTTAATAGTGGATCGAGTGTACCAATCTTGTGTACTTATCTTTGAGGGGCATAAGACTTGGGTAGCCCTAATTATCCTAGATATGGTTGACTTTGATGTTATCTTGGGTATGGATTGGTTTGATCCCTATCATGCCATCTTAGATTATTATGCCAAGATTGTGACCTTAGCTACATCGGGTGTGCCAAGGATAGCTTGGAAGGGTACGTTTAATATGGGTCTAATGGGAGTTATATCTTTTGTACGTGCTTGCCGCATGGTAGAAAGAAGGTGCTTGTCTTATTTGGCTTATGTTCGTGATGCCAGTGTTTCCTCACCGCCACCTATGGATTGTATTCGAGTTGTTTGCGACTTTCTGGATGTGTTTCCTACAGATTTGCCTGGTTTGCCTCCAGACCATGATATTGACATTGCTATCGATTTAGAGTTGGGCACCAAGCCCATTTCCATTTCTCCTTATAGGCCCCTGTTGAGTTAAAGGAATTAAAAAATAAGTTACAGGATTTGTTAAGTAAAGGGTTCATTAGACCTAGTGTATCTCTTTAGGGTTCTCCTATCTTGTTTGAGAAAAAGAAGGATGGATCTATGCACATCAACTATCGGCAATTGAACAAAGTGTTAGTTAAGAACAATTATCCTTTTTCTCGCATTGATGATTTATTTGACCAGATTTAGGGTGCCTCCATGTTTTCAAAGATTGATTTGAGATCTGGGCATCACCAGTTGAAGATTAGAGCTTTGGATGTTCTGAAGACGGCTTTTCAGAATCGATACGGGTATTATGAGCTCTCTATCATGTATTTTGGGTTGACCAATGCTCCACAAGCATTTATGGAGTTGATAAACTGGGTGTTACGACCGTATCTCGACTTTTTCATGATTGTATTTATAGATGATATCTTGGTGTACTCCAAGAATGAGGTCGATCATATAAGACACTTGAGGATTGTACTTCAGAGATTATGTGATGAGAAGTTGTATGCCAAGTTCTCCAAGTGTGAGTTTTGGTTGGATTTTATATCTTTCTTGGGTCATGTGGTGACCAAGGATGGCATTATGGTTGATCCGACCAAGATTGTGGTAATTCGTGATTGGGCTAGGCCTACTTCTCCTACTGAGATTTTGAGTTTTGTTGGTTTGGTGGGTTATTATCAGTGTTTTGTAGAGGGTTTCTCATCTATTGTGCCTCTTTTGACGAAGTTGACCCAGAAGAAGATTTTCTTTCAGTGGTCGAATACTTGTGAGGCGACCTTTTAAAAGCTCAAAGAGTTATTCCTTTCAGTGGTTTTTTCTGTATTTTATGATGCTTTTGGTATGGGTTTGGGTGCAGTGTTGATAGAGGAGGGTAAGAAGATTATTTATGCTTCTCATTAGTTGAAGCCTCATGAGGAAAATTACCCTACCCACAATTTGGAGTTGGTCGCAGTTGTGTTTGTGCTGAAGTTGTGGAGGCATTACTTGTATGGAGTCCATTGTGAGATTTTCTTGGATCATCGTAGACTTCAGTACTTCTTCACCCAGTGAGATCTTAATATGAGATAGCGACGTTGGCATGAGTTGCTTAAGGAATATGATCTTACTATTCTTTATCATTTGGGTAAGGCTAATATAGTTGCGGATGCCTTGAGCCAAAAGATGACTAGTATGGGGAGTTTAGGCTAACTCTTGACTCAAAAGCAGCCTTTAGACTTAGAGGTTCTAACCAGATGGTTATACTTGACATTACCACACCCCGCCTGCATTTTCCTTTGTCAATGCTATATCTTCTGTGATAGAGAAGATTTGACCTCAACAGTTTGATGATGATAACTTGAAGGTGATTCGAGATAAGGTGTTGAGTGGAGAGGCTAAGGCAACATCTCTTGATTCTGATGGTGTTTTAAGGATTGGTGGTTGAGTTTGTTTGTTAAGAGTTTGTGGATGGGTGAGATTGATTTTGGAGGAGGCATAATGTTCCAGATATTCTATTCATCCAGGAGTGACCAAGATGTATCGTGATTTAAAACAGCATTACTAGTAGGGTGGTATGAAAAAGGATATAGCGGACTTTGTAGCTCGTTGTTTATGTTGTCAGCAGGTGAAGATAGAGTATCTGAGGCCGGGTGGTTTTCTTCAAAGATTACCCATTCCTGAGTAGAAGTGGGAGCGCATCACTATGGACTCATGAGTGGGTTGCCCCGTACTTTTCATGGTTCTGACAATAGTTGGATCATCATTGATTGATTGAACAAATTGGCTAATTTTATCCCTATTCAGATTTCCTTCAGTGCTGAGAGGTTGGCTCGTATCTATGTTCGAGAGATAGTTCATCTTCATAGGGTACCTTGTTTATCATTTCAGACAGAGGCTCAGTGTTCATTTCTAGCTTCTAGAGGACGTTTCAGGTGGAGTTGGGTACTCAGGTGGACCTTAGCACGGCTTTTCACCCCTAGGATAGGCTTCAGGCAGCCCAGAGTAGGCAAAAAAGTTTTGTTGACCACAGGCTTCATGCCTTAAAGTTTGGGATTAGTGATCGGGTTTTCCTTCGAGTGTCACCCATGAAGGGGGTGATGAGGTTTGGGAAGAGGGGCAAGCTCAGCCCCAGATATATCGGGCCATTTGAGATTCTTCGGACAGTTGGGGAGATAGCGTATGAGTTAGCCTTACCCCCATATTTTTTATACATTCACCTAGTCTTTCATGTATCTATGTTGCGGTGCTATATTTCGAATGAGTCTCACGTGCTTCATTGGGATTTGGTTAAGTTGGATGAGAGGTTGACCTTTGTAGGGGAGCCAGTTTCCATATTAGTCAGGGATGTTAGACAGTTGCATTCTAGAGATATTTTTGTGGTTAAGATTCAGTGAAGAGATCATCCCGTCGAGGAGGCTACTTAGGAGATCGAGTCTGATATGCATAGTAGTTACCCCCAGCTTTTTACCGATTCAGGTACTTCTTTGCCTTGTAGTTTGAGGACAAACTAGAGTCTTAGTGATGGATATTGTAATAACCTGATATATGAAAATCCCCTTTTTATGTGATTTGACCATTTTTCCCTTCCTCGTAGTTGTTAGATGTTGATTTTGGGGTATGGGGTATGGGGATGGCTGGCACGGTCCCCGATGCATTCAAGAATAATTTGAAAGAGTTTGAGACTCTTGAGGCTTCAAAAAGCCATTAGTTTGACTTCGATCAACATACTAAGTTTCGAGTATCGGATGGTGATTTAGGCAGTTTCATTAGATTTGGAATGTCAGATTTAAGTTAGTAGCGAGGTTGGTTCGGGCTCGGAATCTTTATTTTTCATTTTTACCCTCCATTTGAAAATTAGTAAATTTGCTAAATAGGGGGTTAATTTGTTGAAAACGATCCATTTTTGAAAATCCGACGTTGTCATTGAGTCTGAAAAGTTAAAAATAAACTAATAGCATATATGATTTATTTTTATGGGGTCCCAAACGAATCCCGAGGATCCGTTCAGAGAATTTGGAACATGCAAAAACTCAGCACTTTACTAATATATGGTACATGACAGATCCTTTTTCGTGAATGCAGGCCTCTGGCTGTGAACTCAAAGAAGGATATTATCCTTCATCGCGATCGCAAAAAAGGGATCTGTGATAGCAAAGAGTTGTTGTCTGGGTCGGGTAATGGGTTCTTCATCATGAACGCGATAGGGTTGTCGCGAATGCGAAGATCCATTTTATTGGACTTTGTGAACGTGAAGCCTCGGCCGAAAATGTGATGGTCAATTAATTAGTCGGTCAATGTTGACACTCTCGATAGCAATATGGGGGCCGCAATAGTGAGGTACTGTTCACAGAACAGTATAAATACCCCATTTCACAATTTTCCTCCATTTTTAGACCTTGAGAGCTTCGGGAATGACGATTTCACTAGGGTTTCTTCATCATTTTTTATGTGGGTAGCCTCTAAACTCTTGTTTTTGTAGACTCCTGTAGATTATGTCTTCGAAAACACCTTTTAATCTTGATTTTGAAATGGGTTTGGGGGGATTTTGCCGGTGAAGCTTAAAAATGATTTTTCTTCGATTTGAACCACGTTTTTAACTCATTTTCGCGTGGGTTTTCAACTGTAGACTCCTATAACCTTGGGGAACTTTTTTTTAAAATAAAATTCTGATATTACCCTTTTCTCTTTCGAATCTATTTTTCAAATTTGTTTTGGACCCGTCTTTAAAACAGTCAATATGGGTATCATTAGCTTCCTTTTAATGCGTAGATGTTATATTTGAATGTCTTAGTTGATTTCGAGACCATTCAAAAGGTAAAGGCTCCGTATTGAAGGCTTTAGGCTTGGATTTTGTCACATCGAGGTAGGTTATGGCTTAACTTTCTTCATACAGGACAGGGTAGTTAATAAATAAGTAAAGAATGCTATGGGTTTGGGAAAATAACTATGGGAATTGTATTTCGAGATTATTATTACTATTGTGTGCTCGTGTGGGTGTTGTGGTTGACTTGTGATATCTTATATTGCGTGTTGCCCGGGTGGCTTTATTTGACATCATTGGCCCTATTTGTGTATTTAAATGCCTTTATTCTTAATGTGATGCCCATATGGGGGCTTGAACAGATATTATAGGCCTTATTGAGCATTGTTTGCTTTTATCATGATAGAAATGCCCAAATTATGAGTTGATATGATATTAATAATGTCTTACATGCATGTTTTTTTCTGATGGTACCCAATTTGTCACGCCCCGAATCCCATCGAGATGGATTGGCACTCGTAGCCGACAAGGCCCGAGAGAACCAAGCTTTGCTTCTATTCAATCATATGCATGCCATAAGAAACCCATGATCACGTAAGAGCTTTAAATACCAACAACGAAATTCATGGAACATGTGATATATATATATATATACATATACATATGAGAAACTTGGCCGTTGAGGCCATCAAGTCAAGAACAACATATACCTCTTACATTTATACACCTACACACATCTACAAAAGCCTCTAGCAGAACATTTACCAAAGCCAACTGAAAGTCGGTACAAGTCCCCGCTTTATACAACATGTACAACACCAAAATATATGAACAATTGTGACTCGGAGAAGCCCCAAACTAACTGGAGCTCACCAATGATCTGCAACAACTGGCAACCTGCTGTGGAGGCCTACTAATACCTGCGCCTGCAGCAAGTAAGGTAAGTCCCACAAGGGACGTCAGTACGAAGAATGTACTGAGTATGTAAGGCTCATAAGAAACTGTATGATATGTAAATATGTCAATGAACTATACAAATGCATAACCAATATGGATAAGTCATTGTTCTGTACTTTGGAAATCAGGTATATTGCTTTCATTACTTTCTTTGCTTCTTTGCTTCTTTGCTTTTATGATTATTCATCTTTGCCTGTGACCTGTGATACCCGGGCCCCGACTGAACAGTGGGTTTTAACATAACATGATGTTATATTGGGATCGGCTCGAGCTAGGCTTATGCCCCTAGAGCTACCACCCATGAATCAATATATATCGAGATCGGCTCGAGCTAGGTTATTACCTCTAGAGCTGCCGCCTACACCAACATATCAGGTTCGGCTCGAGCTAGGTTATTACCTCTATAGCTACCCCCTGTCAGGATCGGTCCGAGCTAGGCTTATGCCTCTAGGACTTCCCCCTGATCCAACAATCTCAGGATCGGCTTGAGCTAGGCATTTTTCCCCCAAAGCTACCACCCATACTTGATCATTAACCACATATGCATTACTTCATTCATTACTTTGAGATTGATACAATGATAGTCATATCTTTATTTGAAGCCTTGGATCAATAATCAATGAGTGAGAGACATGTGAACAAACATTATGGGAAACATAAAACTATTGGAAACATAACACTATTGGACCCATTGGACAATAATCAATGAACAAGCTACATGAGTATAACCACCATTGGAAACACAACCTTATTGGGCTTTCGGAACATTATCAAGGAATAAGAGACATGTGATTCACAATTTACCAATGAGTATGAAACATATGATATTTACAATTGGTAACCGGATATAGGATACCTTAGCACATTTCGGGATAGGACAAGTGCGATGTCAATGCGAATACTATGTGCTGCAGAAAGATACGGACAGAGTAACCTTACATACCTTGTATTCTCAATACGAATATATAATCTTAGATGTGAATACAATGTCCCTCTCCTTCCTTATTTTTCACTCTACAACACAAATACATAACGGAATTTACATTAACCACCAACTACCTTACAAATGCATATGACGTCAATGAGTTACATATTTGCCTTAAAAAGGTCATTCCTTCTCTACAATACCATTTTCGGCATGGTCATACCAACAATACCTCAATCATACCATACATTGACCACAACATCATATACCAATAACATTTCACCACAAAGCTTCTCCTTTACACTTTCTCATTCACACTATATCATAAATAACCCATCAAGTCACCTTAATTCACCTCATAGCACATATCGGCCAAAATCCCATAATTTACACTTATAGAAAAATAACAAGTTTAATAGCATAATCACACCCTACATGTTCATATTTCATCCATACCATGCTCTTTCATCAAGATCACAAGTCATATTTCAAGCTTAAATCCCATGGATAACAAATCTTTTACAAAAACACAAAGTACCATGTTCAACACTTCCAAGCATGACCAACATGATTTACATACTCTCCCATGCATATAATATATTAATCCATAAGAATAATCACTTACCTAAGCTTGAAAAATAATGATCTTGCTCCAAAAGTTGGCTTTGAGTTCTTAGGGTTTGAGAGAAAAATAATTGAGAAATATCTAGAAAGCATGAGAGTTTCAAGTGAATAAAAATCAGATTTTTCCCCCTTTATATAGTCCTTCAATTCCATCCTTAGCCACTCTTATATCATTTAATGCTAAGTCTAGAAGGTCAAGGTAAGAATGGGTCATTTGACGCATTTTGGCCCATGTCTTCTTCTCATTTTGGGCCTTTTATTGAGCCCAATTCACTTAACCCAATAGAATCAATAATTTCTCATGTTTAAATTATTTCATACGCGTTACGACGATATTCCCACTCACGTAATTTATATTCGTAGCCTAAATCCCAAAAACAAGCAATTCTAGCTACGTATGGCTTATTTTGACCACAAGGGTAAAACCGTCATTTTGATGCCAAATTCTTTCACGAGTAATTTTTCCACACCAATATAATAATTCACTCATTCCATGTATATGCTCGTGGTTGTAGAAGAAACGTGGCAAAAATTGGCCCGGTACGTCCCCAGGCACCCTTGGGACTTAAGAAAAATTTCCAACATTGAAAGGTGGACAAAACCAGCCTAGCACACCCTTGGGTGCGCCAGATTGCTGCCTGTGGGCTAACAATTTTAGCCCATAGCATCCTGGCATGCCCTCTGGTGCGCCTGACCCTTAGTTTTTTTGAAAATTTCATTTTTCGACTTTTCTTCGTGGGTTTGGTTAGATACTTCAAGTTCTATTCTTTAACTTACTTCTTACATTTAATATCTTTTGTTTGGAGGTCCTCCAAGCCTTGTTTTTAACCCCACAAATGTTCCATGAAGTCACAAAACACCTCCTGCGAAGGTTTAATCACATGTACAAGGGCCAATTTCAATTATCTCATCAATAACATTACCAAATACATACTTGTGGCTCTCGACACCTAAATAAATATTGTTCAAGGTTGTCAAGTAGGGTTGGGAAGGTACGGGGTGTTACATTGACAAAAGTGGTATCAGAGCAGGTTGTTCTAAGGGTGTCTACAAAGTCGTGTCTGAGTAGAGTCTTACTTATCGATGTGTTGTGCACCACATTTATAAGTAGGAGGATACGGGACATTTAGGATGTTGTTTCTTTTCTTCACTTCTAGATCGTGCAATAGAGCTAGTATTGTAAGTTTAATTGTATCTGACCATTGGAATTAATTTTCTTTGATATAGGAAAAATGTCGATCACGAGAAGAGGTAAAGGTAAAGGGAAGCAAGTAGATATGCCTGTTGAAGAAGGAATGAGTAGATTACCACCTGACCAAGCTAGTCAAGGTGGAGCAAATGCTGAAATTTCATCGCGGTCTTCTTCTACTTTTCCAGCTCCGAAAGAGCCAGTTGGTAGAGAAGTACCCGCATAACCACCAATGAACACCACAGATCAGGATCTTAGAAATGCAGTACATATGTTGACACAGTTAGTGGCAGCCCAAAGTCAAGGACGAGCTAGTCCAATGACACACGAGGATGATGCGGCTAGAGTGGCGAGTCGCAGAACACAGGATTTTCTGAAACTGGACCCTCCTATATTCACTGGGTCAGATCCGAAAGAAGATCCACAGGACTTCGTGGATCAGATTCAGAGGGCTCTAGAATTTATGCACGTGATGGGGGTAGAAACAGTTGAACTTGCTGCGTATAGATTGAAAGGAGAGGCGATATTGTGGTATGAGGATTGGAAGAAATCTCGTGATATTGGTGCAAATCCACCTAATTGGGAAGAATTTAAAGCGGCTTTCCTTGATTATTACCTTTCCTATGAGATCGTGAGGCACGTACGAATCAGTTTCTAAATCTCCGTCAAAAAAATTTGAGCGTTAGAGAATACAGTCTGCAATTTAATTCCTTGGCACGATATACTCCAAATGTGGTAGCTACGATGACAGACAGAGTCCATCGGTACGTGGAAAGATTAGAGCCACATTTGGTAAGGGATTGCACCATCGCTGCATTGAACAAGGATATGGATATAGCGAGAATTCGGGATTTTGCCCAGAAAATGGAAGATCAAAGACAGAGAAGAAGGGTACATGAATTTGACAGAGGGAAGTCCAAAAGGGCTAGACCTATGGGACCATCTGCGATGTCCCAAGGAGGATCTAGGCCTCGTATGTTTCCTAGACCACCTAGACCATCGTTCTCATATTCTACAACAGGTGCTCACTCTCAATTTCGAGGGTCTAGAGGTGGTCCATCTGGGCAGAGTGGTGGAGTTCACGGATCACAGGCAGCAAGTTTACCTCATCAGCAGTGTCAGTACTGCGGGCGTATTCATGCAGGTACATGCCGACTGGGGACAAATGTTTGCTTTTGGTGTGGTATGATAGGACACATGATGAAAGAGTGTCCCCAGAGGAGCATGGGTGGTATAGCACGACCGGCAGGATCGGTCGTTGCGTCATCAGCATTGGTTCCTTCTTTGGGCTGAGGTGTGTAGTCTGTTGGTCGGGGTAGGGGTGCCAGAGGAGCAGCCAGTACTAGTGGGGTTCAGAATAGCACTTATGCTCTCGTGGACCAACAGAATTCAGAGGCTTCTCCTAATGTCGTCATAGGTACATTATCCATATTTTCATATAATGTATATGCACTGATTGACCCAGGTTATACATTTTCCTATGTTACTCCATTGGTTGCTGCGAAATTTGTAAGGGAACCAGAATTATTAATTAAATCAATTTAAGTGTCTACACCGGTTGGTGAATATATTGTTGCAAAAAGAGTATATCGTAATTGTGTGGTAACTGTGTGTGGTCATGATACACTGGCCGATCTTATTGAACTAGACATGGTGGATTTTGAAGTGATAATGGGAATGGATTGGTTGGCCTCTTGTTATGCCACGGTAGATTATCGGGCCAAGAAGGTACATTTTCATTTCCCACAAATGAATATTCTTGAATGGAAGGGTGATATAGGGGCACCACGAGGAAGATTTATTTCCTATCTGAAAGTTAGGAAAATGATTGCTAAAGGTTACATATGTCACTTAGTACGAGTGAAAGACAATGCTATGGAACCACTCACTCCGCAGTCGGTTCCAGTGGTCAATGAATTTCTAGATGTATTTCCAGAAGATCTTCCAGGATTACCCCCAGAACGGGAAGTAGAGTTTGGCATTGATGTGATTTCGGGCACTCAGCCTATCTCTATTCCTCTATATAGAATGGCTCCAGCGGAATTACGTGAATTGAAAGAGCAATTGAAATATTTGCTGGATAAGGGATTCATTAGGCCTAGTATGTCCTCGTGGGGTGCACCGGTATTATTTTCACGGAAGAAAGATGGCACATTGAGAATGTGCATTGACTATCGGCAATTGAATAAGGTAACGATCAAGAACAAATATCCCCTCCCTCGAATTGATGATTTGTTTTATCAGTTATAGGGCGCCAAGTGTTTTTCAAAGATTGACTTGAGGTCGGGTTACCACCAAGTCAGAGTTAGAGAAAAAGATGTACCCAAGACAGCTTTTCGAACACAGTATGGCCATTATGTATTTTTAGTTCTGTCATTTGGACTAACAAATGCACCGGCTGTGTTCATGGATTTGATGAATAGGGTGTTTAAGCCATTTCTAGACGTGTTCTTCACGGTATTTATAGATGACATCCTGGTTTATTCAATATCACCAGAGGACCATGCTAATCACTTACGGCAAGTGTTACAGATTCTCCGTGAGTGTAAATTGTATGCAAAGTTCTCCAAGTGTGAGTTTTGGTTAAAGTCAGTCGCATTCTTGGGTCACATTGTGTCAGATGAAGGGATACAGGTTGATACACAGAAGATTGAAGCAGTGAAAAATTGGCCAAGACTTATAACACCCACAGAGATTCGTAGTTTTCTTGGACTGGCAGGCTCTTACAGAAGATTTGTGGAAGGTTTTTCCTCCATTGCTGCACCGTTAATAAAGCTTACACATAAGGTAGTTAAATTTCAGTGGAATGATACGTGTGAGAAAAGCTTCCAAAAGTTGAAAGATAAATTAACCTCCATACCAGTTTTAGTACTTCCCGAAAGCACCGAAGGTTATGCAGTGTATTGTGATGCTTTCGGGGTTGGCCTCGGATGTGTAAGAGACTCCCGAGAGCCAGAAGTATTAAAGGAATGGCCATAGGAATGGGCGCATCATGACATCGTAAGATGTCTCGCCCGAATGAATTAGTTGTATTGATGCAACACGATAATGTCATAGCATATGCGTCACGACAGTTGCGGCCAGATGAGAAATATTATCCCACATATGATCTTGAATTGGAAGCGGTAGTTTTTGCTTTAAAGATATGGCGTCATTATTTGTATGGAGTTCATGTTGATATATATACGGATCACAAAAGTTTGCAATATCTCTTTAAGCAGAAGGAACTCAATTTGAGGCAACGAAGGTGGTTAGAGCTCTTAAAAGACTATGATATTGACATTCTTTATCATCCAGGCAAAGCAAATGTGGTAGCTGATGCATTGAGCCGCAAGACAGTAGAAAGCGCTAGTGGCCAGTTGACTGAAAAGCAAGAGATAATCAAAGATATACATCAATTAGCCAGCTTGGGAGTTCGCCTTATTGAATCTCCAGATAAAGGGGTTACTGTGCAAAATGCAGCGGAATCCTCTTTAATAGCTGAAGTGAAAAAGAAGCAGTTTGCGGATTCTATGTTAGTGTAGCTAAAAGAAAATGTACAACAGAATTTAACAAAGGCATTTGATCTTACACAAGAAGGGGTGCTCCAGTGCCACGGTAGATTATGTGTACCAGATGTAGATGACCTGAGGAAACGAATTATGACAGAGGCGCATCATTCGCGCTATTCTATTCATCCGGGTGCTACTAAAATGTACCATGATTTAAAAGAAGTGTATTGGTGGGGAAATATGAAGAAGAACATTGCAGAATTTGTCGCTCAATGCCCGAATTGTCAACAAGTGAAGTAGAGCATCAGAAACCAGGAGGTTACATTCAATGTATCAATCTTCCAGTCTGGAAATGGGATATGATTAATATAGATTTCATCACAGGTTTGCCTCGTACATTACGAAGATTTGATTCTATATGGGTTATAGTGGACAGGCTTACCAAGTCAGCGCATTTTCTACCAGTCAGGACCACCTATACAACTGAAGAGTATGCTAAGTTGTATGTGAAAAAGATAGTACAATTGCATGGTATTCCACTTTCCATTATATCAGACAGAGAAGCACAGTTCACAACGCACTTTTGGAGATCTTTTCAGCAAAGTTTGGGCACACAGGTGAATTTGAGTACGGCTTTTCATCCTCAGACTGATGGACAAGAAGAACGTACTATTCAGACACTTGAAGATATGCTACGAGCATGCACGTTAGATTTTCAAGGCAGTTGGGATGACCATTTTTCTCTTATTGAATTTGCTTACAACAATAGCTACCATTCAAGTATTAAAATGGCACCTTATGAAGCTTTGTACGGAAGAAAATGTAGATCACCAATTGGATGGTTTGAAGCAGGTGAAACTGCTTTACTTGGGCCTGATCTTGTTCATCAGGCCATGGAGAAAGTTAAAGTTATCCAACAGCGGTTACAAACAGCCCAAAGTCGCCATAAGTCATATGCTGATGTTAGAAGAAGAGGGCTCAAATTTGCCATAGGTGATTGGGTATTTTTAAAGGTGTCACCGATGAAAGGGGTAATGCGATTTGGAAGGAAAGGAAAATTGAGTCCACGTTACATAGGCCCATATGAAATTATTAGAAGATTTGGGCAAGTTGCGTATGAATTAGCACTACCTCTAGAACTTTCCTCAGTCCATCCAGTGTTTCATGTTTCGATGCTTCGAAAGTGCATAGGGGATCCATCTCGTATTGTTCCAATTAAAGATGTCCAAGTTACGAAGGATCTTAGTTATGAAGAGGTACCCATTTCTATTCTAGATCGACAAGTAAAAAGGTTGAGGAATAAATACATAGCTTCCGTAAAAGTCCTTTGGAGAAATCAACAAGTAGAGGAGATCGCATGGGAAGCTGAATAAATGATGAAATCCAAATACCCCTATCTATTTCAAATGGATAAAGAAGTTCAAAGTGCGGAAGTGCAACAATGACAAGTAAGTATCCATGAGCCTTAAGTGTTTATGTACATGTATGCTAATGTAGAGATGCATTTGTTGTAATTGAAGCGATATTGTTAACATTCGAGGATGAATGTTTCTAAGGGGGGTAGAATGTAACACCCCGTACCTTCCCAATCCTACTTGACGACGTTGAACAACGTTTATTTAGGTGTCGAGAGCCACAAGTATGTATTTGGTAATGTTATTGATGAGATAATTTAAATTGGCCCTCGTACATGTGATTAAACCTTTGTAGGAGGTGTTTTGTGACTTCGTGGAACATTTGTGGGGTTAAAAACGAGGCTTGGAGGAACTCCAAACAAAGGATATTAAAGGTAAGAAGTAAGTTAAAGAATAGAACTTGAAGTATCTAACCAAACCCGCGAAGAAAAGTCAAAAAACAAAATTTTCAAAAAAAACTAAGGGTCAGGCGCACCAGAGGGCATGCCAGGATGCTCTGGGCTAAAATTTTTAGCCCACAGGTAGCAATCTGGAGCACCCAAGGGCGTGCTAGGCTGGTTTTGTCCACCTTTCAATGTTGGAAATTTTTCTTAAGTCCCAAGGGTGCCTGGGGACGTACCGGGCTGATTTTTGCCACGTTTCTTCTACAACCACGAGCATATACATGGAATGAGTGAAGTATTATATTGGTGTGGCAAAAGTACTTGTGAAATAATTTGGCATCAAAATGATGGTTTTACCCTTGTGATCAAAATAAGCCATACGTAGCTAGAATCGCTTGTTTTTGGGATTTAGGCTACGAATATAAATTCCGTGAGTGGGAATATCGTTGTAATGCATATGAAATAATTTAAACATGAGAAATTATTGATTCTATTGGGTTAAGTGAATTGGGCTCAATAAAAGGCCCAAAATGAGAAGAAGACATGGGCCAAAATGCGTCAAATGACCCATTCTTGCCTTGACCTTCTAGACTTAGCATTAAATGATATAAGAGTGGAAAAGTATGGAATTGAAGGAATATATAAAGGGGAAAAAAATCTGATTTTTATTCACTTGAAACTCTCATGCTTTCTAGATATTTCTCAATTATTTTTCTCTCAAACCCTAAGAACTCAAAGCCAACTTTTGGAGCAAGATCATCATTTTTCAAGCTTAGGTAAGTGATTATTCTTATGGATTAATATATTATATGCATGGGAGAGTATGTAAATCATGTTGGTCATGCTTGGAAGTGTTGAACATGGTACTTTGTGTTTTTGTAAAAGATTTGTTATCCATGGGATTTAAGCTTGAAATATGACTTGTGATCTTGATGAAAGAGCATGGTATGGATGAAATATGAACATGTAGGGTGTGATTATGCTATTAAACTTGTTATTTTTCTATAAGTGTAAATTATGGGATTTTGGCCGATATGTGCTATGAGGTGAATTAAGGTGACTTGATGGGTTATTTATGATATAGTGTGAATGAGAAAGTGTAAAGGAGAAGCTTTGTGGTGAAATGTTATTGGTATATGATGTTTTGGTCAATGTATGGTATGATTGAGGTATTGCTGGTATGACCATGCCAAAAATGGTATTGTAGAGAAGGAAATGACCTTTTTAAGGCAAATATGTAACTCATTGACGTCATATGCATTTGTAAGGTAGTTGGTGGTTAATGTAAATTTTGTTATATATTTGTGTTGTAGAGTGAAACATAAGGAAGGAGAGGGACATTGTATTCACATCTAAGATTATATATTCGTATTGAGAATATAAGGTATGTAAGGTTACTCTGTCCGTATCTTTCTGCAGCACATATTATGCATTGACATCGCACTTGTCCTATCCCGAAATGTGCTAAGGTATCCTATATCCGGTTACCAATTGTAAATATCATATGTTTCATACTCATTGGTAAATTGTGAATCACATGTCTCTTATTCCTTGATAATGCTCCAAAAGCCCAATAAGGTTGTGTTCTAATGTTCCAATGGTGGTTATACTCATGTATCTTGTTCATTGATTATTGTCCAATGGGTCCAATAGTGTTATGTTTCCAATAGTGTTATGTTTCCAATAATGTTTGTTCACATGTCTCTCACTCATTGATTATTGATCCAAGGCTTCAAATAAAGATATGACTATCATTGTATCAATCTCAAAGTAATGAATGAAGCAACGCATATGTGTTTAATGATCAAGTATGGGTGGTAGCTTTGGGGGCAAAATGCCTAGCTCAAGCCGATCCTGAGATTGTTGGATCAGGAGGCAGTCCTAGAGGCATAAGCCTAGCTCGAACCTATCCTTACAGGGGGTAGATCTAGAGGTGATAACCTAGCTCGAGCCAAACCTGATTTATTGGTGTGGGTGGCAACTCTAGAGGTAATAACCTAGCTCGAGCCGATCCCGATATATATTGATCATGGGTGGTAGCTCTTGGGGCATAAGCCTAGCTCGAGCCGATACCAACATAACATCATGTTATGTTAAAACCCACTGTTCAGTCGGGGCCCGGGTATCACAGGTCACAGGCAAAGATGAATAATCATAGAAGCAAAGAAAGTAATGAAAGCATTATACCTGATTTCCAAAGTACAGAACAGTGACTTATCCATTTTGGTTATGCATTTGTATAGTTCATTGACATATTTACATTTCATACAGTTTCTTATGAGCCTTACATACTCAGTACATTCTTCGTACTGACGTCCCTTGTGGGACTTACCCTACTTGCTGCAGGCGCAGGTACTAGTAGCCCTCCACAGTAGGTTGCCAGTTGTTGCAGATCATTGGTGATCTCCAGTTAGTTCGGGGCTTCTCTGAGTTACAGTTGTTCATATGTTTTGGTGTTGTACATGTTGTATAAAGCGAGGACTTGTCCCGACTTTCAGTTGGCTTTGGTAAATGTTTTGCTAGAGGCTTTTGTAGACGTGTATGGGTGTATAAATGTTGTTCTTGACTTGATGGCCTCAACGACCAAGTTTCGCATATGTATATATATATATATATATCACATGTTCCATGAATTCCGTTGTTGGTATTTAAAGCTCTTACGTGATTATGGGTTTCTTATGGCATGCATATGATTGAATAGAAGCAAAGCTTGGTTCTCTCGAGCCTTGTCGGCTACGAGTACCAATCCATCTCAATGGGATTCGGGGCGTGACACAACTAGAACTGATAGCATGAATTATTGACATAATGAGTTAATTCTAGGCTCACTTATACACGTATTGAATAGATTTATTATATTCATACTGATTTGATTGTGAGCATTATATCCTTATTTCATACATGTCCATTCATGAGATATCAGTACCATTAAGGGACACTGTTTTGAAAGAAAATGAGATATTGTCGCAAAAACCTTAATCCGTGAACACAAGCCGGGGTGGTAGGTTAAAATTTTGAGATAGTATATGGGTTACGAACCCCCATGGGTCCTATTTTGGGAGAAGTGAGGTTCAATAGGTGTATATAGAAAGTCATGCGATGACTTTCAAGCTATTCACTTCATCATTCATTGCATATGCATTTTTTTGTGTTTCTTTTACGTGTTTTCTTAACGTGTAATCAGTTTCTATGTACCTTCATGAACACTTGCTTCTATTTGATTTTGTATATATATTAGAACTATTAGTGGATATGGTGTGAGCTACCGTTGGAAAACTTTTCTATTTGCAGGTGGCGTGCTCATAGTATTTCTTTACTTGTACTATTTTTTTCTTTGCTCAGTCGGCCTATGATACCTACTGAGTACAAGTGGATCTTACTCACTCCTACTGTGCCCTTTTAGTGCAGATCCTTGTACGAGTATGAGGCGCGGTAGTTGAGTTCGTGCTTGTCAGAGTTGGTGATCCAGGTACTGGCATGCTCTAGGGTTCTAGAGTTGACTCCAGACCTCTCTTATCTATTTAAATGTCTTTATTTGTTTTCAGAGACAAGACATTATATTTTTCGTATTTCCTGAGTTGTATTTAGATGTTCTACCCTTATGACACCAGATGTTGGGAGTTTTATGGTATTTTTTTCAGACTTCCACTATGTTTTGTACAAGTGTTGACCTGACTTCATTTTAGAAGTCTCGTTAATTCCTTATTTTAGTTACTTTATTATTCTCTTTTCTTTTTGGGCGATTGGCTTATCTACCATGGATGGGCCTGGTAGATACCATCATGACCTCAACTTTTGGCTCGTGACATAATACATGCCCCCTAAAAATGAAGAAAGAAAATATTAAGTAAAAGGGATAACTAGTTTACAACACACACGTTATGAAAAACACCTTTTTTTTTGAACCCTTTGGTCTATCCCTTCCTCTTCTTTTTGGAGCAATATTTTGCACCCTTGTTCTAACCCTTCCTTTTCCAATAGTAGGTGTTGCAGCAGAAGTTGCGCCTACACTTGGACCTGCAGCAGAGGATGAACTTGGGCCATGATTTGCATTAGTGCCAGTAGCAGGTGCACCTTTAGGACATTTTATTTTATTGTAATCCTTGTTATGACAAGTGTTGTATGACATCTCAATCCCCATCTTGGACAATTTCCAGTTTTCTTGTTGGTTTCACCTTCTTCCTTCTTTCTATTCTTGCTAGGCCTACCTGGAATCTTCCTAACAGGAGGTGGCATAACAGAGATGTTTTGAGATTCTGGCCACATCTTCATATTCAAAACTGAATGAATGAAATAGTTGTATGTGTTTATGTAAGTGTCTCTCTTATACCAGTGAGAGATATAGTTAAATGGTTCCAACTTTTTATGGTGAAGAGCTATTGCATGAGGATAAGGTATACCCTTCAATAGCCATGCTCCACAGCTAAAAGTTTGTCTGGGAATATCCATAATATGTTTGTATCTTCTATCAAGCACCTCATAACCTATATCAGAATGTTATTCAACGTTGCACTTCATAGACCTAGATGTATTGTTTGATAGAACTTTCATGGCCATTGGAGAAATGTCACTAATCCAAGTGTTGCAAAACTCCCTCATCTGTCCTACTCTTTTCATCATTTTCTTTCTGATCCAAGTGTTGCAAAACTCCCTCATTCGTCCTACTCTTTTCATCATTTTCTTTCTTATCTCTTATATCATTGTAAATATTGTCTTGTGCCTTGATCCTAATATCCATCTATTGAAACATTCTGCCATGTTGTTGTCTATAATGTCACATTTTGTGACAAAGCTAAAGTAAAGCTTTCTCCATCTTTCTAGATTATAATATATCAACTTATCCAGAATCTTTTCCCTACCCAACATCTTCATATAACTAATGTTGTCCCTCAACTCAGCCTCAAAGGTAGACCTTGCACACCTTCAAAAGCATTTTTTTCTTCTCAATGCCTCTACATATAGAGTTTTTTGACCAGTTGGAAAGGACATGCCTAGCACACATCCTATGTTCAGCATTGGGTAGATGTTCTCTTACAGTAATATCAAGACCCTGAAAGAAAAAAAGAAATAGTGAGTAATTTGGCAAAATATACAATTATATGAAGTGAATTAAATAATTAAATTCTTGCCTTTTGCATATCTGTTATCATTGCCAAATCCGTCCCATCTCTCAATTGAAGATCTTTTTTTACAATTCTGATAAACCACTCCAAGTGAACTGATTTTCAATCTCAACCACTGCCCATGCTAGTTGCAGCATTTGATTATTTCCATCTTTACACAACAACAACTAGTAACTGCCCTTTGAGACTCCCTTCAAAAAAAAAATCATCCAAACCGATGCACTTCCTACAACCAGCCAAGTAGGACTTCTTCATTGCATCAAAACGTTTGTACAAGCCTTGAAACATTTTTCTACCACCTTCAAATATTTCATCATGAAGATTAACAACACATGTACTACCTAGATTTGATCTTAACAACTAATCCCTATAATCTAAAATTCTCCCAAATTCAAGATTATAGTCACCCATTAGTTCTGCTATCACTTTATTCTTGGCACTCCTACACACTGTTCTTCCAACATGTAAATCCAACTCCTTCTTAATAAGCAGCTGAAACTCAAAAATTCTAATGTTTGGTTGTTGTTTTATCCTCTTAATATAGTGGTTGGTTAAGAACTTGGTATAGCAAAGTTTGTTCCTATTAGTAGGATCATACTTGTGAACTGGATTATAGGTCTTCATAAAAAATTTCTTGGTCCTAGAATTAAAGCTAGCATATAGAAGCCATGGACAACTAGTTGTATACCTAACCCTTACCCTTGTCCGTTCATTGACATATTTTTCAATTGCAACATGTTCAGCAACAACATAATTAGTAACCTCAACTCTAAATTCATTAACACTTTCAAATACAAGTCCCAATTCCCATGCAACATTCTAACAGTCTAAATCATATACAACTCTATTTACCTTTTTCCTTCTTCTAGCCTTAACTCTCTGTTCAACATCCCCTTCTTCATTAGTCAAGTCATCTAAATCTGTTTCAAAGCTGGCAGCTTCTTCTGATGGATAAAAGGGTTCATCACCAGCTAAATTACCCTCCAAACTATTTCTATCACCACATGTAGATTCATCATAGCCAACATTTGGTCTCTTTCTTCCAGTTCCTAGCTTAACATGATTAGGAATTATTGGTCTCTCTCCCCTCTTCCTTCTCTTTCTATTCCTCCTTTCCTCCCTAAGACCTTTAAACTCTTCATCCATATATTCATCCACATCACTCCCAACATCTACACCTTCATCAATTGATTCTATGTCAGAATCTAGATCAGATTCAGTCCTACCAGTCTCACTCCTAATTTGTGAAGATTCAGCAGTCATAGGAGCAGTAGGAGGAGGGAAATTAGCAGGAGGAGGAGGGATAGGAGCAGCAGTATAAGGGACATGATCAGAAAGAGGAAAGACACGAGTAGTAGGAGGAGGGATAGGAGCAGCAATAGAAGGGACATGAATAGTAGGAGGAGGGATAGTAGAAGCAAAAGGATGAACAATAGAAGGGGTAGGAGCAGTAGAAGGTTGGACAGTAGGAGGGATAATTGGATCTCTAGAAGGTTGGACAATAGGAGGGTATCTTCACTACTCTTAGATGCCCTTTCAACACTCCTAATGTCTTGACCATTGTCTTTATCAAAAGACACACCACTTTCCCCTTCCACATGACTTACAGATTCCAATAAAGGTGGGGCCAAAAGAGGGTCAGCAACTATGTGATACACAAAAGCTTTCAAAATGTCCCTATTATTCAAACATTGAGAAATTTCAATTGTGTCCTGATCTGACCTAATTTCTATTAAAATAGAACTCTTAGGCAGTCTCATATATAGTAAGCATTGTCCAGGGTCATATATTAAATACTTCACATAATCCCTAAATTCAAAATAAGACTACCTATCTACATCAACATCTAAAAACTCAGTAATTAGTCCACCAATATGTTTTCCCTTCCTTTTTCCCTTCCTTTTTCCCTTCCCTTTTCCCTTCCTTTTTCCCTTGTTAAAAACCCCACCATGATAACTCAAAGTGATTAGTTCAAAAGTCATGTCAACAACCTGAAAGCAGTATAAAAATGACAATTTAATAATCATTGATCACAACAATACTGTAAATTAAAATCCTTGATATCGACCAAAACAACATCACACACCACACGAAAAAATAAAACATATTATGCTATAATTAATGTGTCACAACTTATTTTATCACATATTGAAGCATATACCCAATCATTAAAATATTAATTTTAAAAATAAATTAAAGACGAAAAAAATCCTAGCTCAAATCGCAACAAAAAAATATATTATGCTACAATCATAAGTGTCACAACTTTATTTATTATATATTGAAGCATATACCGAATCATTAACAAATTAATTTTGATAATAAATTAAATACGGAAAAAAAAAAAACCTAGCTCAAATAGCAACAAAAAAGCTAATTTTTGAAATGCTAAGATATGGGACTAACCTTCCAGCTTTAAACATAGTAGATGCTTGTAACCCTTTGAAATTGACTGAAAGTTAACTTGTAACCTTCGACAATAACCCTAGCTACAAATTAGAAACAAAATCAGAGTTAGGTTTAAGATTTTAGAAGCAACGGAGGTTGGATTTTTGATTGTGAAGAAGAAAACACGAAGAAAGTTAGAGGATCATCTCTTCCATCGGGTTGATTTGACATTTAGTTTTTGTTCCTAAGAGATATGCAATGTAGTTTTTGTATTTTGTTGGTTGTCGATTGATATTCTATCGGGTTGGGTCGGGTCGGATAAAAAGTAATAGGTTGGGGGTAATTTAAATTGGTATGGCTAAATTAAATGGGTTGGGTATTAATTTAAGACGAAATTATATTCATTAAACACGTGGCATCACCAGAGGGCGAGTGTCTTCCACTACACTCATTAAACATGAGCATGGGTATCGCGGGGTGTAAAAAAATACATTTTTATATAGTACAGGTGTGTAATAGGTCACTCCAATAGTTTAAGTGTGTCTTCGACTTTTCGGATAGAGTTTAGCGTGGTTTTGACGTCTTTTCCCTTAAATAAAGGGAACGGCAATTTTCCATTTATTTCTTTTGTGCATGTTTTCATAACAATTATCTTCTGAAAAGGCACTTGCCTTTCTAGTAGACAACATTAATATTTTTTTTTGAACCAACACCATAGTCCAAACTCAAACAACAACAACATATCCAATGAAATCCCACAAAGTGGGGTCTGGAGAGGGTAGAGTATCACAGACCTTACCTGTACCTTTTGGAGGTAGAGAAGTTGTTTCTGAAAGAACCTTGGCTCAAGTGACGCAAATCAAAGTAGTAATGAAAAGAAAGAAAAAAAACAGCAGTGATGAAAAACAAGACAACGAGTTTGGACAACTACGATAGTCCAAACTCGTTGATTATAAATTCAGAGGTCTTGCTTAAGATTTTACATACTGAAATTTGAAATCCTCTTCCCTCTTCTTCTGCATTATTTTCAAAAAAATAAAAATGAGAGTCGAGTGTGATTTGCTCCGTTCTTTGAGTTCACCAAAATTTTAAAATTTGAAGTGCCACTATTAATAAATTGTTTTTTTTCTTTTTTATTAATTAATTCAAAACCTTAGGCAACAATAATGGTATTAAATTCTTAAAAACAATGTAATCTATGGGCTCGAAATTAATTTTTGTATTAACATTATTGTTCTGTTTATGTTTAAGCAAGTATTGTAGATTCTCTGCTTTATTAAATCTAGTTAAGGGTAGGGGAAGATTACAATTCTTTGGATATCATATTGGAGGTGCTGGATTAGTATTGACATTTTTCGTATTGATATTAGTTGTTTATTACAAATAGATTATTAGAGAACTGTTGATAGTTTAGAATTTTTTAGAATTTTTCATAAATTATGTGCTCCAAACAAAGTGTACACTTCACTTTCATGCTCAAACCCATCAAGTCCCACCGACCTTTTCGCTTTTGGTCTTTACCCACACCAAGTTTACATGTGACATGTGTCTTCATAAATACGGTTGGTATTAATATAAAGTTAATTAACACTCATTCTCACATAATATGTCACTTAATTATGATAAATTAATGTGTTTGTACAAACACCCGGTACAAGTAAAGGTTACAAAGTCGGATTGTGACGACTATTTTACTAGTTTCAAAGATTGATTATCCTATGGATTGAATCTAGATAAGGGGTGCCCTCGTAAAAACTAAAACCTCTTTATATATAGTCTCTATGGTGCACCTCAAAATATGCAAATAAAGATACTCCCTCCGTCTATTTTTATTTAACCATGTTACTAAAAATAAATATCCAACAATACTTGTCCAGTTTGAAAAACCAATGGATAATTTACCTATTTATACCCATTTTACCCTTGGTATTAAATCATGTTCATTATAATGTATTTTCCAAAGCATTAAATTTATTATATTCAAAGAGTGATATAGTAAAATTACCCTTATTATTTATTGTTTCTTAATGTATGTTTCAAGTCAATAATGGACAAGTATTGTTGGACGGAGTACTTCTTAGTGTACCCAAAAAATAAATGTACTTTTGCAGCACTATTTATTGTTGATACATACTATAATTCTTTGATAATAGAACCAATCGCAGTCCTTCCATTAGATTATACTATTCACCAAACTAGAACATTTTACTGGTGAACCATTATCAGTGCATCCAACTTTTCATCCTGAATTGTCAATCAGTTGCATTGAAAATTAACCGATCATCACCACTTGATTTTTGTTAAACTATCAACGGTTTAGAAAGAGCTGAAAGCAAAGAGGAAAATAAATGTACCAAAACTAATTGTGAACTTCTGGATATGAGTTCGGACTTGTTACCAACAATATTTTGTAAAGATGGCATCTATAGTAACCAACAACATAGATTTACATACAAGGGGTACCAGGACAAAAATATAGAGAAAATACCCAAAAACTACTTGCAGACTACCCATATACTCCATGCTACAAGAGAAAATTGAACAAAAGGAGTACCAAAAGTCTTGCTTTAACTTTTGGTACTCTTGACTAAGTCTAAGGGTCAAAGACAATTAAAAATCAGATTAACTTAATTGGGGACACAATTAATATTTTTAAAACTTCTTAATCTTTTAAAAAATACAAAACAATCAACAACTATTTTTAATAAAAATAAAAAAGCAAAACACAAAATCAGATTTTAAATATCATAACTCCCTTCTCTCTCCTCTCAAATGTATCACCCCTCTCTCTGTCTCTCTCTCAAATGCCCAACAGTTGCTAGAACTCATCGACAACAGATCGACGCGACATCATCCTCCGGTGACTTTCAACCTCCGGCGACGACAGATTCGAGTTCTTCATCGTTTCTTTTTGACTTTCAACCATTAATTTCTCTCTCTTCACAAGTAAAGGCTTCTCTTTTTTTTTTCAAAAAAAAATTAGGGTTTTTTAGTTATGAAGAAAAAGAAGAACTTGAGTTAACTTCTCTTCTAGTATGGGTTAACAATTTTAGTATTTGATGCTTAAAAATGAAATGAGAACACAAGAAAACCCTAATTTGTGATATTTCTTCTCTTACTGTGGTGGTTGATGTAAATATGGTATCTTTTCTAAGTGAAATTTTAATTTTTATTGTTTTTGTAGTTCTTGTTCTCGAACATTGTTGTAAAACTAGTGAAACTTGAATTTTAAATTTTTTTTGGAGACATCTGTTGTGACCAAATCCAACAATTGTTGATTTTATTGGTTTAAGTGAATACTTACTTAAATAATTGTTGGGTGTGTTGGTGTTTGTTCTGTTTCTTGGAGTTTATTGGTGTTTGTGTTTGTTGGTATTGTTGGGTGTGTGCTAGTGTTGTTGGTGGTGTTGTGTTTGTAAATATTGGTAAATGTTCATGTTGTTGGTGTCGGTGTATTGATAAATGTTGGTGTTGTTGGTTTTGTTTGTGTTGTCATATTTGTAAATGTTGGTAAATTTTTATATTGTTGGTGTGTGTTAGTGTTGGTGGTGTTGTGTTATTGGTTTGTTTGTGTTGGTATTGTTAGGGGTGTTGATGGTGTTGTGTTGTTGGTTTGTTTGTGTTGTTTTTGTTGGTTTGTTTGTGTTGTTGTTAGTGTTGTTGTATTGGTAAATATTAGTGGTATTGGTGTTGATGTATTTGAATTGATAAATGTTGGTATTGTTGTTGGTGTTCTTGTTGATATATGTATTATGTGGTAAAATGATGTTAATATTGATAAATGTTGCTATTGGTTTAATTTTTTCCAACAGATGACTGATCTGTTGCAACAGATAGTTCATCTGTTGGAAAAAGCATAAAAATTATTCCAACAGATGACTCATCTATTGCAACAGATGGGTCATCTGTTGCAATAGGTTGGATGAAATCATAACAGTTATTCCAACAGATGATTCATCTGTTGCAACAGATGGGTCAACTATTGGAATAAATCAAAACAGTCTTGCTACTGGTTTGATTTCTTCCAACATATGACTCATCTGTTGCAACAGATGAGTCATCTGTTGGAGTTATTTTATACTTTGTTGTATTTATTAAATTTACTGTTACCCTTTTTTCAATGATGCACAAATCAATTGTAATCTTTTTTTTTTCTCTTGTTTGTAGATAAAATGGTTCCCAAAAGAAAAGAAAGTGAATAGACTTCTGACAAAGCAACTAAAAAAGCTAAATTACAAACACCATTAGAAGAACTTGTTGAACAAGTCCTTTCACAAACAAATAAAGATGTGGAAAGAGATAATGAAGAAGATATTGAAGGAGAATCAGTTGAAAGATCTAGAGCTGATGTAGAAAAGAAAGGTAAGGGAGATGAGGAAGGAGCTGTAGAGGAGGAAGATGAAAATAAAAATGAGGAAGAAGATGGAGATGGTGAGAATGGAGATGATGAAGAAAGTGATAAAGGAGATGAGGATGAAGGTGATCATGAAGAGGAAAAAGAAAGTGAGAAAGGAGATGAGGAAGAAAATGGAAATAAAAGTGAGAAAGATGCTGAAGAGGAAAATGAAAGAGAAGATAAAGAGAAAAGAGCTGATGATAATTTTGATGATGATGTTGTCAAAACTTTTAGTATTGACAAGTTCGAAGTTGAGATGCCTATAGATAACCCTACATATTTTATTGGTGATTTTGTAGTTAAATCTGTCATAGATAAAGGTTTTGATGAATTTAGAAAGATATTGAGGGATGAAAAATTAGAGGATTACTTTAAGTCCAGCTGTTTAGGACACTTTCTTGATCTGTCGGAAGATAACAATGCACACGTTCGAATGACCATGACATATGGTCTTCTCAAGCGCAGGAGCAAGTATAAGGTGATGATGATGAAACATTGAAGGATGAGGACAAAAAGATGGATGAGATTTGGATAAACTATTGTGGCATGCCGGTTTATTTTGGCATGAAAGAATTTCCCATAGTGACTTGACTGAGATACCATCCTCCATCTGAACCTCTTCCCATAGTTACACCCTTAAAAATTCCAAAGACAAGCAAGCCATCTAAATCAGCCAAGGCAGAAAAGAAAGGCAAGACACCAACCAAGACAACCACCAAAACCAACAGAGGAAAAGACAAATAAATGAGTTGTTGGCCATTGTTGGACCTAGCTACAAAGCCAGGCAGTTGAAAATTGATCTCAAGAACAAAAAGGTTTTGAAGAAGCACAAGGAGCCATTGTGCTTAGTTTGGTTTGTGCAATTCATTTTATGGGTCAAAGACACCAACAAAGTCATAGAACCTGAATTATTGGTGCTTGTTTGGGATTTGGAGGAATTCAATAATTATTCATGGGGCTATGAAAGTTATTTCTTGACTGTCAAATATTTATTAACAAAGTTATCTCCAAAGACGGTCAACTTATACGGCTTTCCTTAGGCTTTCATGGTAAAATTCACCCCTAGTTCCTTAGTATTTCATTTAGTTATGTTATTGAATAATTATTTTGATTTTTTATTTGCATCATGTTTACATTCTTAGGCTTGAGCATTTGAAGCCATTCTCACCTCCGGCAGTAAGTTAAGGACTATTCTGAAGAGATTTCTCATCCAAGGATCGTTAGGTGGTTGTATGCCAAGAACAACTCAAGGATGAATCCCATTGATCTCTTCAACCCTCCTGATGATGTAGTAAGTATTCGTTTAAATAGAATAATTTTACTCAAGTTAACAAGCATTGCAACATATAACTCATTTTTTGCAACAGATTACCCATCTGTTGCAACAGATGACCTATCTGTTGTAATTTATCTCTGTAGATTACCCATTTACTATAACTTATACAATAGATGGATAAGTTGTTGCAACAGATGAGTCATCTGTTGGAAACAACATAGCAGTTATTCCAACAGATGATTCATCTGTTGCAACAGGTGGGTCATCTATTGCATAAAATCATAACAGTTATCCTAACAGATGACTCATCTGTTGCAATAGATGGGTCATCTGTTGGAAGGAATCAAAATAGTCTTGCTACTGGTTTGATTTCTTCCAACAGATGACTCATCTATTACAACAGATGACTCATCTATTACAACAGATGGGTCATCTATTGGATCAAATCATAACAGTTATTCCAACATATGACTCATCTGTTAGAAGTAGCATAAAAATTATTCTGGTAGATGACTTATCTGTTGCAATAGATGGGTTATCTGTTGGAAGGAATCAAAATAATTTTTTTGTATTATGTTGTATTTCTATGAAGCAGATGTCCTATCTGTTGATTTTAATATATTTACTTTTATTTATAGGTTGTGCATCCCTGGATTGTACTTACTGAGCAAGAGTTAGAGATGCTTGCCTTTCTTACTCTAGGACTTGTTCAAACAAAACTAGACCCTAAGGTGTACTTGATAAAAAAAAGAATTGGTTGGAGCAACATCCATCAGAAGAGAAGCATCTACGGAAGGTCAGATTGTTCTTATTAAGCCAGTTGTTGAGGCTTTTGGTGATGCTGCAATAGATTTAGGTGTTGGTGTTAATATTGGTGTTAATATTAGTGGTGGTGGTGGTAGTGGTGGTGGTAGTGGTGGTGGTGATGGTGTTGATGATTTTGGTGTTAGAAATGATGGTGATGAGCATGTTGATGATGCTCATGAAATTTTTTTGAAAACGTTGTTGACCATGATGATGGCCATACTGGTGGTGGATATGGTGGATTCACCCCTTTCAGTGGGCATACCACCTCTTTTGGCCCCTCTTCAAGTTCATGTTCTGCATGCAAATGCAAAAAATGCAAGGACAAATATGACAACTTGATTAATTCTATTGATGCTCTGACTGTAGCTGTTAAGGAATTGACATCTAAGAGGGGTATTATTCCATCAAAAAAGATTACAGAGCCATTCACTCCATTGGAGGTTAAGAAGAGGAAAAGAGCAATTTCCAAGGTACTATCAGATATTAAATCAAGAAAAATTGCAACTCCTCTTCCTTGAACTGTTGAGCAACTTCCAAGGGTCATAGGAGAACAGTGAGAGCTGAAGAAGGTGAATGTTAACAAGTTGGTGAAAGCCACAAGGAAGGCTAAGCTGAAGACACTGATGAAATCAAAAGGGCCATAGAAGACTACTCTATGCATCAATTTGGTGCAAAAGACTTCCAAAACATGACTAATATGAAGGAATGGTACGAGGACTGGGTAAGTTACTTTTTCTAACCTTCTATTTATTTAATTTCATTAGTACGTTCATTTATATGATCCATCTGTTGCAACACATTACCCATCTGTTGCATAAGATGGGTAATCTATTAACAGGTTCAGAGAACTTATGCAACAGATGGCTCATCTGTTGCAATAGATAAGTCATTTGTTGCAACAGTAGATAGATAATTTGTTAACAGGTTCAGAGAACTTATGCAATAGATTACTCATCTGTTGCAACAGATTACTCATCTATTGCAGCAAATTAGTCATTTGTTGCATTAGTTTGTAGTAGATAGGTAATTTGTATTTTTATATCAGTATGTTGATGAAATTCTCTACCTCATGCGGGAGAGGCATCACAAATTCACTAAGTACTATGATCTTGGAGATAGGATCATGGACCTCAACTTCTACAGTAACTTGTTAAGTAGGTATAATAAACTCAGCGAAGTAACGACAACTCCTGGTGGCAGAAAAATTGAGGAGTTACTTGCTGAGTTTGAATGGGATGAGGACATGATTGATTACTGTAGAGGGAAGAGGCCATATCCGTGTGCCATGGATTGGACAGGGGAAAAGAGGATTCTCGCAGTCCTGAACTTGGAGAAAAAACATTTTGTGACTGTTGAGATCATCATGAATGAAAGAGTCATAGATGTTTATGACTGCAACATACCAGTTATTGAAGATTGGAAATAATGCATCTGTTGTAACAGATGAGTATATCTGTTACAGCAGATGCCACATCTGTTGGAAATGATCAAACAGATATGCTCCTCTGTTGCAACAAGTTTGTCAAATGTTACAACAGACGAGGCATTTATTGGAAATAATCAAACAGATATGCTCATCTGCTGCAACTGGTTTGTCATATGTTGCAACAGGCGAGGCATCTGTAGGAAATAATCAAACAGATATGTTCATCTGTTGCAATAGGTTTATCATATGTTGCAACAAACGAGGCATCTGTAGGAAATAATCAAACAGACATGCTCATTTGTTGCAACAGTTTTGTCATCTGTTGCAACATAAGAGGCACCTATTGGAAATAATCAAACAAATTTTCACATCTATTGCAACAGATGACTCATCTGTTGCAACAGATAAGTTATCTATTGGAAATAATCAAATAGATATATACATCTGTTGCAACAGATTATAATCTGTTGCAATAGGTTATGCACTTAGTTGAACATGTAATTGTTATGAAATTCATTGAACTTGTTAATTGAACACTAATTATTGTTAAATAACCTTTTTTATTACCAATCATGATTCAATGAAGCAATTCACATCAAATTAGTCGATTGATCACTCTATTTAGGATGAATACAGTTAGTTGAACATGTAATTGCTATGAAATTCATTGATATTGTAATTGAACTTGTTAATTGAAAGCTAACCCTTTTTATTACCAATCATGATTCAATGAAGCAATTCACATCAAATTAGACGACTAATCACTCTATTTAGGACGAATGCACTTAGTTGAACATGTTATTGCTATGAAATTCATTGAGATTGTAATTGAACTTGTTAATTGAAAGATAATCATTGAGATTGTAATTAAACTTGTTAGTTGAAAGCTAATTATAGTTAAATGAAGCAATTCACATCAAACATATGTAATGTATAATGGAAATAATCAAATATATAATTCATCTGTTGCAACAAATGTGTATATCTGATGGATTATTTCCAACAAATGACTCATCTGTTGCAATAGATGTCTAAACCTGTTGTAACAGATGTGTATATCTGTTTGATTATTTCCAACAGATGAGTCATCCATTACTACAAATGACTTATCTGTTGCAACATATTTAGAGTCTAGAATCTGTTGGAAATAATCAAACTTATTAGACATCTGTTGCAACAGATGTCTAAACCTGTTGTAACAGATGTGTATATTTGTTTGATTATTTCCAACAGATGAGTCATTCATTGCAACAAATGACTTATCTGTTGCAACATATTTAGAGTCTAGAGTCTGTTGGAAATAATCAAACTTATTAGATATCTGTTGATACAGATGTGAATATCTATTTGATATTGTTCATTAAAGGATAAATCTGTTGCAACATATAACCAATCTGTTGCAACAGATAACTAATCTGTTGCAATATATTTCATTATTTAAACTATTTTTTCATCAGTTGCAACAGAATAAAAACCCACACATACATCAATTGTTGGATCATAAACAAAAATATATTTTATACAATAAATAACATACATTACAGCACCAACTAAACTAAAAAGAGTTAAAAGTATCAAGTCCACAAAATCAACAACAAGATTAATTACTGTTACAATAATTATGGAGCATTTCGATCTGGACATGTAGTTCGTTTGTGGTCAATCGTCTTACATATGGAGCACTTATTTTTTCTAGTTGGAAATGATTCTTCGAATCCAAGCCTCCTCTTCTTAGCCCTTCTTCCCGATTTGCTTGGGTCAACATATGGAAGAGGTGTTTCTCTCTGTAAAATCTCCAAAGGAAAATCCACGAATCTTTGGGAGGCACCGAATTAATTTTCTCACAATATGTAATTATGTACTTCTCCACCGAATAATATGGAGATGAGTACTCATAAATCTTGTTTCCAAAATCTACACCATATTGAATTTGAAGCGCTGCCATAGCATGTGGACAAGGTATTTTGTCCAAGTCAAAAACTCTACATGTATAAGTTCTCCTTTGAAGATCGACCGTGGCAACATCACCATGACCATTGATAGTGAACTTGTAGTTAGATATTAGATGAGCCAATAACTTGTTCCCCAAGTTGATGTACTTTGATATTTGTTTTTCCATTGTAGGAACAAGTCTGTTTGGTGAGTTAGCCAACTCCATACGCCTCTCATGGAAAAAATTTGCAAACCTAAAGTTTATTTCGTTAAATAGAGCGACAATGGGAAATTCTCTTTCAACCTCAAACATTGCATTCATTGACTCAACAATGTTTGACGTCATAATATTATACCTATACAAAAAAAAACACTTAGTAAGACATACAATTACAATAAACTAAAATAAGATATGACACTCAATTTATAATATTGTACCTATTTTCCAGACAGAATGCCCTACTCTATTTGTGGAATTCGACATGTTCGAGATGTTCGGCTGTCTTGGGTACCATATCCCTTATTTGATTAAAGTGATCATAGAACTCATCTCTATTATATGCTTTCGCTGCTTTATAAAAATAAGATACGATCTTTGAATTGTGAAAGTTGTTTCGAATATTTTCCCCAAGGTGTCTCATGCAACAACCATAATGAGTTGAAGGGTATACAATCGAAATCATCTTTTCGATACTTGGATGCTTATTAGAAATTATGTACAACTCATCCGTATCATCTACATAGTTTCTCATTTGTTCAAAAAAATATTGGTATGAGGCATCACATTCCTTGTCCACTATAAAAAAAGTCACTGGAAAGATATGATTCTCCACATCTTGTGCCACCGCCGATAGCAATACTCCTTCATACTTGCTCTTTAAGAATGTCCCGTCGACGGCTATAACTTTTCTCAGTTGTTGAAAACCATGAATTCAAGTCGCATAGGCTACAAAAAAGTACTTGAACCTTCCATTTTCATCAACCTACAATGCCGTCTTACTTCCTAGATTTGTAGACTCAAGCATATAACGGTACACATCAAGCACTGCTTACCCGTGCTCATGTGTTCCCTTAACCAAAGACTTTGCAACCTTTATAAATCTTCCAATAACTCACCTTACAACCCAATTCTGTACGGAGTTGATTGGTCATATCTCTTGTAGTCGGGCCTTTACCATTGGGGAAGCTATTTTTGAAGTATTTACCGATGACCTTTGTCGTGGCATGCGGATTATGGCTCGTAATATACTCTGAACCACATGTGTGATACTTTTCATAAGTTCTAATACAAAATCTGTCAGAACTTATGAATTTCACAGCCCTTAACCACCACTTGTACTCCGGATGTGCACATCTAAAACAAAACACACTACGGGAATTAGTCACCTTCTTAAGTCTGAAATCTTTTTTCAAGCAAGCAATATGCAATTAAGTGACTAGTTCTTCCTTGTTCTTGAATGTCATTCCCTTGTAAAAACTTGATTCACCATCTTGAAGATTGCTCGACTGTGTTGATTGAGAACTGCCCACTTTATTGCTTATAACAATGGGTGTAGGTGTTTGGTCCTCCTACAGTTCATCTTTACTCTCATCATCTGAAATATCCATGTCCACATCATCCAATTCATTATTTAACATATCTTGTTGGGTTTGTTCTACATTCTGATTCTCTATCGATTTTTCAACCACGTACACCCTTAAAATGGGCCTAGTGCATCACTCAGATAAACACGCAAACGAACCTGATCGCTTATCTTAAAAGATAGGACCCTCTGATTTTCAAAAGAACAAGATCTTTTGGTTGGCAATTAAGTCTACAATTGCTGATGATTAAGTTTACAAAATCATCATACAATACATCTCTTTGGACTGTCATCGCTATCGTCGCTAACATGTCACCATCCTTCCAACTCCAAATAAATCGATTGTTTCTTTCGATCCACACACCATGACAATCAACACCTACTGTTATTGAATCCTCCATTAATGGTACCTAAAGAAATTTGTTTAAAAAAATTAATAATGATAGTAATTTGACTGTCTATGTACAACAACAAAATTAAATGCACTATCATTATCCCAACAGATAAGCATATGTACATCTACATCTGTTGCAACAGATAGGTCATCTATTGAAAGAAATCAAAACTGTTTTGATTCCTTCCAACAGATTACTTATCTGTTACAACAAATGACCCATCTGCTGCAGCAGATGCTCTATCTGCTGCAGCAGATGCTCTATCTGTTGGATTGAGCTTCTGAATCTAAACCAGCTTTGCCAGCTGATATAAGATGAATCCAACAGATGACCCATCTATTCCAGCAGATGCTTTATCTGTTGGGTTGAGCTTCTGAATCTGAACCAGCTTTGGCAGCTGATATAAGATGAATCCAACAGATAAGTCATCTGTTGCAACAAATTACACATCTATTGGATTGAGCTTTTGAATCTGGAGAACCAGCTTTGCCAGTTGATATAAGATGAATCCAACAGATATGTCATCTGTTGCAACAGATGAATCATCTATTGCAACAGATCACTCATCTGTTGCAACAGATGACCTACCTGTTGGATTGAGCTCCTACCTGTTGGATTGAGCTACTGGTTCTGCAGCTCAATCCAACAGGTAAGTCATTTGCTGCAACAGATGGGTCATTTACTGCAACAGATGACTTACCTGTTGGATTGAGCTGTTGTAACATGAATCCAACATATAGGTCATCTACTGCAACAGGTAAGTCATCTGTTGCAACAGATGACTTACCTGTTGAAACTACTTTATCAGTAGTGAAAACAATCCAACAGCTGTTGTAAATGAATACAATAGCTATTGGATACCCTCAAGAAAATTATTAAAAAATAACAGATATACCCAAATGAGAAATTGAACTAAAAATTATTAATTTTACTTACCAAAATCACCTATGAAGTAATGCTCAGTGATATACGAGTAAAATTTCATCCAAAAATTACAAGAAGAAAAAGCAATAATAGCAGACAACAATGGCGAAGAAGAAGAAGAAAGAGAGAGAGTAGAGAGAGAGAGAAGCGAGCGAAAGAGAGGAAAGGAAAGCCGCCTTTTTTCCCTCCCTTCTTGGTTATTAGGGTTTTAAAGGATGAGTTAAAGTGTAAAATAACAAACTAAGAACAACTCCCATACATGACTCGAACTCCTTAATCTAATATTTGTCACCCCTACTCAATAATTAAAACTTAAGTCACTACAATTTCATTATCAAACTTTTGTGTCACCCTTAATTCAATCTCCCAAGTAGTATTTAAACTTTGGTTATGGATTTGTAACTTGGTGATGCAAGGCTTTCTCGATCGGAGTCCAGATGGACTTGATTGCTTATTTCATTCCATCTCTGGCCACAGATACCCTTTGTCAGAAGCCATTGCAAAAGTACATCAAACAGAAGCACCAGGAAGAAAAGAGAGGGAAAAAGTAATAAGAGTAGAAGGTAAGATACAGCTGAGTAAGAACTATACACTAAGATATCGTTTGGTAGAGTGAATTAAAAGACTAATGCATGCATTAGTCTTGTGTATTACTAATACCTTATTTGGTACATTTTTTTAGTCTATGTATAACTAATGGATTAGTTATACACTCTATTGTGTATTGAGGTGTATATTACTAATACCTCAAAATCAATGATATTAGTAATGCAATGGATTCTAATGCATGCATTGGCATGATTAAAGACACAATTATCCCTCAATCTTTTCCACATCCTTTCCACGATATATATGGAGGATATTTTTGTAAAAAAAAATATTTTTTTTTAGAAATTATGTAATTCATGTTATTTTTAATACACCAAACCAAGCACTGTATAAGAAAAATGCAAGTATAACTAATACAAGCATAACAAGTTCTCTGCTTACTGTAAGGACAACAGATCAAAACCTGCGTAGCTGCAGCAAGCCCTCATATATCCTCTTCCTCAACCAAAAATGAAAAATGAAAAACGAAAGGCTTCCTTCATTGCGTAGCCCTTCAAAAACTTTGCTGAACCTTACAGAGAAGCGCAATATAATTGAAGTATTGTCTATGTTTTAATATCTATCTAAGTTGGTATCCAAAATGAGGTAACATGTAGTTGAAATAGCTCTGGTCATCTATATCAGTGATTGTCCTCCATCAAAAAGATGAAAAGAGAAGTACTCAGCCGTATTATAATTGATAGTTACCTGGTCAATAGCCATGCGTGGAAGAAACATGTATTCCTATCATACTAATGTAACTCTTCCTTTTAAAAGAAAAGAAGGAAGATGCAACAAGTGCAGCATTCTAAATTCTCCTCCCCAAAAGAGGCTATTTTCCTCTTCAGTAACAGGAGGGTGTGTTCAAGTCCCTTGTACTCTATCCCCATTTTGCCCTTTTTCTTGTTTTATTCAAAAGACCAAAAAGACTGTACATTTGGAGTGGAATATAAACCACCAACTGAGGCACTAGCCATTGGTGAGTTGCCAAAAGCTTCATCCGGACGCTGCGAAGTCCAGTCCTTCCTAAAAGAAAAAATTTGCAAATTACAAGAGTAAGATGGTGTTGAACAAAAGAGGAGAGGGAAAAGAAAGTGTCTCAGAAAATAAAAAGAAAGAGGAGCCAAGATCACCAGAACAAAGAGTTCAACAATCTATTTCCAAGACACTGACATAATATATATACAAAATAAGAAAAAGATGTCAAAGAAGCAACTTACCACCTCAGAAATGAAAAACAAGCATCACCAAGTTACAAATCCATAACCAAAGTTTAAATACGCTTATCAAAAAACATAAAAATAAGCCATAACGATAAGGAATAGAAAGGACCAGATCATGTATGGATGACCTACTTTTGCAATCCAAGTCAACATCATCATTCTTGTTATTAAAAACTTACACATAATGCTTGCTTTTATTGTACTACAACTATGCCTCACTCCTAAGCTAGCTGGATTTGGCTATATGAATCCTCATATCCAATCCACTCCACTTGGACAATCCTCATTTCCCAAGACTCAAGACTATACCACTTGGACCAGATCATGTATGGAGCTATCAGATATAATGCAGCAGTCTGCAGCTCATGCAAGCTGCTGGTTCCACTGTCTACAAGTACAGGAATACAGCACAGAATTGTTCGCGCACCTAATAGAGGTGTCATTAGCAAACTTAAAAACAAACATTTAAGTTGCATATCTACTTCAAACGGTGACTAATTGAATCAAGACAATTTACCTATAAAATAATATGGAAGGAACAACACCAAGAAGGATCCCCTAACTCATTAACACTTTGTTGTGTACTTGACAATGATGCCCGCAACATGGACCATCACTTTACATGGAATTGTAAGAAATAATAATGAAGTTTGTAATATTCAAGCACACTTTATGGTGTCAAATGATGTCTTCTCCATATCAGGAAAGGAAGGTAAGAGTTACACATCTGGTTTGTGGTAGTAATTCAGCCAAACAGACGTGATCTTTTATATTTAAACAGCTGAATGTGTCGTGACACCTTTCAGTGTGAGAGCTTCCACAGAAACAACTGAATCGATACAATAACTTCATAAAGATTTGCTTCAGGGAGAATGTCACAGAAAATTCCTCTTAAGAAGCAACACAGAGATACATTTTCACAGTAATTTTAAGTTTTACTAAGAGATATAATAGATTTGGTATATTGCGGTTGCTGATAGCAGTAAAGAAGTGGATGGGGTTGATATAAAGAGGTCATGTTCGTATCTCAGTTTTTGGTTCTTCCACCTTTTTTATGGAAAACAAACCACATTTTCCTAGAAAACTACTTATTCCATTGCAAACAGTGTTACCGAAGGAGAAAAGCAAAAAAGACGCTAGGTCTGTTGAGACCTTAAGTGCCGCGGGCAAATATAAGTTTTAGCTCAGAGAACACCAAATGGACAAAAAAAATAAAAGATAGATATGTAATTTCTGATTCAAAAAAATAAAAGATAGATATGTAATTCAAGAAAAATAACTACAAATATAAAAAACAAATACTCCCTTCTGTCCCAATTTATATGACTCCAATTCCTTTTTAGTCGATCCCAAAAAGAATGACACATTTCTATATTTAGTAACACTTCAACTTTAAAAAGCCCATTTTATCCTCGATGAAATGATTTATAGCCACACAAACATCTATAACTTATTTTAGACCACAAATTTCAAGAGTCTTTCTTTCTTTCTTAAACTTCGTGCCAAGTCAAACAAACTACCTCATATAAATTGGGACGGAGGGAGTATATGTACAAATTAATGGAAAAAAATTATAACTAGTGAAACAGTTATTTCTTGGTGCAGCTAGTATCTTGGTGCCTGAACTAAAGTTCTACTTAAGCAAGCCTAACAGCCTGTTGTGCACCTAGCAGTTGAGCTCGAATTTGACATTCTGATGGTAAACAAAAAGTTGAAACTCTTCTCTGAACTTGTATTCTATAAAACGGAAAAAGAAAAAGAGAATTAGAATATTGCTTTAAGAAGATATTCACAAGTACATATAAATATAGGAATCAAAACCATTGTCCCCAGGGATTATCTCAATTGGCAAAGGTTGAGGAAGTTGTCTCTTAAATCACAAGTTCGAGCTCAGTGCCAAGCGAACTAAGTCCAGTATTTAAGTGGAGAAGGTAGAAAGGCGGATCTATTATTCCCGAATTTCAAAATCTGCAGTTGGCCCAAAGAGTTAGCTCCAGACGAATATATATATATATATATATATATATATATATATCAAAATTTGCAGTTGGCCCAAAGAGTTAGCTCCAGACAAATTTCTCGGACATATATATATATATATATATATATGCATACTTTTTATTTTTTTTATTTTTTTTAATAACCGTGGTGTCCGGGCCAGCTTGTGCGCACCTCGACTAATTCCACGGGATATCTGTCACCTCCCACCAGCAACCAGTACCAGGTAACTCTGTCCACCAAGGCTAGACAGATGGGAAGAAATCACCTAGTGTTTGTCTCTGTTGGGAATTGAACCTGAGACCTCAAGGTGTTCAACCCAACTTCATTGAACCACTAGGCCACACCTTTGGGTGCTATATATATATGTTGATTTGTGAATATCTAACTACGATCGGGTCTGATTTTGTAGGATCTAAATTGATCTGATAAAATCAGATCTGATATACTATTAAATAGCTTAGGAAATTAGATCAAATAAAATCATCCCTTGATTCTCAAATCACCTAGAATCAAGGGATCTGATTGCTAGTTTGTTTGTTTTTCTCTACTATATATTTGTACCTCCACAGATGAATAAAATTGTACATTTTTTATACCAAAACTAACATGGTATCAGAGCAGTTTTTTTCTTGTGTTGCTTATTAATAAAACAGCATTTACTGGGCTACGTCACCCAGTGGGATCAATAGAAGCCGAGAGTTCTGTTAACAAAGTTCTGACCGAAACAACAATGAAGCCGTCGTGTGTTTTTGCAAAAAACACGGGCACACTCATGAAACTTGCTGGAATATCCATGGGAATTCGCCTAGCTGGAATAAAAAAAGGGGCACTCAGCCAGGCCTTTCAGTCTACCAGCGAAGAAACAGGGCTGCAATCTTTCCAAAAATGTCATCATTCCCTAAGGAACATTTAGAGATTTTTTGAGAGAGAGAAAGGTAACCGAGGAACAATTAGACTACTACACGAACTTCTGCAATCTTATCTCCAAACCAGTAAACATGATCCTTCTACTCCCACTTGTTCTTTTTCCCGAACAGGTAATGTACCATCTATTTTTTTGAGTACAAACTCAAGTGGCATGAGTTCTTGGATCATAGATTTAGGAGCCAGCGATCACATGACATGGAATTCCCGTCTTTTCTAGACTTAATGTTTCCTTCTCAGCAATTGCTGGAGAAGGGACAGTCAAACTAACCCCTCTTTGACTCTTTTTGATGTCGTCCATGTTCCAAAATTGTCTCATAATCTTTTGTCCATCAGCAAATTGACTCAAAACCTTAATTGTCGTGCTATCTTTGACTCTATTTCACGTATATTTTAGGACAAGGTCTCGAGGAGGAGGATTGGCAATGGTAGAGAGTCTAAAGGTCTCTATTTTCTAGAAGATGGTCACAATTCAGTAAACTTTAGTTCAACTTGTTTGAACTCTGTTCTAGCTGATAATAAAGTCATGTTATGGTACTATAGACTTGGTCATCCTAGTTTTCATTACTTGAAACTCCTGTTACCTCATGAATAAAAAGTACATCTTTCCAATGTGAATTTTGAGAAATAGCTAAACACAGATGTTCATCTTTTTCTTCCCAAAAATACCATGCCACAAAACCCTTTATAAGTTAATCCATAGCGATGTTGGGGGACCTTCTAGGGTTGCAACTGTAAATAGAAAAAGGTGGTTTGTGAGTTTCATAGATGATCACACTAGACTAACTTGGGTGTACCTATTGAAAGACAAAAGGTAAGTAACACATATATTTGAGGCTTTTTATGTTATGATTGAGACACAATTTCATGAGAAGATTCAAATATTTCGGAGTGATAATGGGAGAGAGTTTTTAATGACCATCTAGGCAATTTTTTCACTTCCAAGGAAATAGTGCACCAAAGTTCATGTTCTAATAAACCCCAACAAAATGGAGTAGATGAGAGAAAAAATAGGCATCTTATGGAGGTAACTAGAGCCTTAATATTCACAAGTGGAGTCCCTAAATTTCTTGGGAGAAGCTCTTTTGACATCCACCTATCTTATTAATAGGATGTCTTCCCATGTTCTAGGTTTTAAAACCCCTTTCAGTATGTTCAAGACATACTTTCCTACTTTTAGATTGAACACTGATCTATCTTTGAAAGTCTTTGGAGGGTAGTGTATTTGTTCATGTTCATGATCAAAATAGGAGTAAACTTGATCCACGTGCCAAAAAATGTGTTTTTGTTGGCCATACCCCTAGTCAAAAAGGATACAAGTATTATGACCTAAATACTAGGAGGGTTATTATCACAATGGATGACACCTTTTTTGAATCTCAATTGTTTTTTAGAACTCATCTTCAGGGGGAGAAACATAGTGAAGATTCGTGGGATAATAAGGATCCTCGTGATCTCACATGGGAGAAACAAAAGGATCCAGGTTTTATGATAGCTACGGGAAATAATACTTTTGATGATAATAACCTAGATAAGGTAAGAGATCCCAACTCAACTATTGAAAATAAGGAAACTGAGACAATAGAGCCTTTTCATGATACAATTAATGACAAGGATAGAGAACAAAGAAAGGAATTACAGGTTTACATGAGAAAAAATCGGAATCAAGAAAAAGAGACTAAAGACTCTCATCAGAACCAAATGTTAGCCCCGCAAAATTTCACTGATATACAAGATAATTCTCCAGAACCTAATTCTGATTTACTCTATGTTCCTTTAGACCTTGAACTTCTAATTGCCAAACGTAAAGGGGTAAGAAAAGTCGCCAATTATCCCATGTCAAATTTTGTGTCATATAGAAACTTATCCCTTTCTTTCTCAATTATCTGGTATGGAGATACCGAGAAATGTGCAGGATGCTTTAAACGTTCCTGAGTGGAAGGAGGCAGTTCTAGAGGAGACGAATGCTATTGAGAGAAATGAAACCTGAAAAATGGTGGAACTACCATATGGAAAGAAAACTGTGGGCTGCAAGTGGGTATTCACCATCAAATTTAAATCAGATGGGTCCATAGAGAGGTATTGACTATCTTGAGACATTCGCTCCAGTTTAGTAGCAAAAGGGTTCACTCAAACCTATGGGATTGACTATCTTGAGACATTCGCTCCAGTTGCCAAGTTGAATTCAATTAGGGTTCTTCTGACCATTGTTGCCAACCTTGATTGGCCCCTTCAACAACTTGATGTGAAGAATGCATTCTTGAATGGCAAACTCGAAGAGGAGTCTACATGGATCCTCCTCCGGGTTTTGAAGAAAGGTATGGAACTAGAGTGTGCAAGCTAAAGAAATCTCTCTACGGGCTCAAACAATCTCCAAGAGCTTAGTTTGAGAGGTCTACTCAGTTTGTTAAAAAACAAGGGTATACTCAAGCGCAAGCAGATCATACCATGTTCTTTCGACATTCTCTTGAGGGAAAGACGACTATCCCGATAATGTATGTTGATGATATCATACTTACAAGGGATGACTTGCCTGAAATGAAGAATTTGAAAAAACAATTGGCCTTGGAGTTCGAGATCAAAGATTTGGGTCAGTTGAAATGTTTTCTTGGCATGGAAGTAGCGAGATCAAAAGAAGGCATTATGGTGTCAAAGAGGAAGTATGTACTGGATCTTCTAAGAGAGATAAAGACGAGTGGTTGTTGTCCAACTGAAACACCTATTGATCCGAATATAAAATTGGAAAATAAAGAAGGAAATTCAGTTGACCAAAGTCAATATCAGAAACAATTATGGAAGTTGATCTACTTGTCACACACTCAACCTGATATAGCTTTTGTTGTACGCTTAGTCAGTCAATTTATGCACTCTCCGAAGGAAAAGCACCAAGTAGCAATCTACAGGATTCTAAGATATCTAAAAAATTCATCAGGTAAAGGATTGTTTTTCAAAAAGAGTCAACATAGGGACATTGAAAGCTTTACAATGCAGATTGGGCAGGTTGTACTACTGACAGGAGGTCTACGTCTGGATATTGTACATATATATAGGGAAATCTTGTGACTTGAAGGAGTAAAAAGCAGAATGTTATAGCCCGTAGCAGTGCTCAAGCTGAATACCGATCTATGGCTCATGGGATATGTGAAATGATTTGGCTCAAGAGAATGGAAGAACTGTAAAACCTGTTTACTCTACCAATGAAGTTGTACTGTGACAAGAAGGCCGCCATAAGTATTGCTCACAAACCAATTCAACATGATAGAACAAAGCATGTTGAAGTGGATAGACACTTCATAAAAGAGAAGATTGAAGAAGGAAGTGTATACATGCCTTTCGTCCCAACAAATCAGCAGATTGTGGATATTTTCACAAAAGGCTTGTTTAAACCAAAATTTGGAATTCTTGTAAACAAGTTAGGCACAACAGATATTTACATGTCAACTTGACGAGGAGTGTTGATTTGTGAATATCTAACTACGATCAGGTTTGATTTTGTAGGATCTAAATTGATCTGATAAAATCAGATCTGATATATTATTAAATAGCTTAGAAAATTAGATCAAATAAAATCATCCCTTGATTCTCAAATTAGCTAGAATCACGAGATCTGATTGCTAGTTTGTTTGTTTTTCTCTACTATATATTTGTACCTATACAGATGAATACAATTGTACATTTTGATACCAAAACTAACTAACTAACTCTCTCTCTCTCTCTCTCTCTCTATATATATATATATATATATATATATATATATATATATTAGGGAAGCAGCTAGAGAGATGTTAGGAGTCTTGAAGGGTAACACTGGTGGACATCGAGGAGATTGGTGGTGGGGTGAGCGGTCCCAGGGAAAGTGGAAGCCAAAAAGGCTGCCTATATGAAGTTGGTGGAGAGCAAAGATAAAGGAAAAAAGGGCAAATAAGAAGAAGTATAAGACAGCGAAGAAGGAAACAAAGTTAGCAATTACAACGGTTAAGACAACAACATTTGAACGCTTGTATGAAACTTCAAAACAAATGTGGGGATAAGTTGTATAGGCTCGCCAAGGCGAGAAACAGAAGGGTCCGAGACCTGGACCAAGTTAAGTGCATTAAAGATGAGGAAGGCAACATAAGGGTGGAAGAGGCACAAATTAGACGAAGATGGCAAACCTACTTCTACAAACTTTTGATTGGAGAAGAGGACAAGAGTATTGTGCTAGATGATTAAGAGCACTCTGAGAGTTGTCCAGATTTCGGTTATTCTAGGGGTATTAAGTTTGAGGTTAAAGAGGTTATTCGTAAGATGGGGGGGGGGGGGGGGGAGGGACCGAGCCAGACAAGATCCTGATGGATTTCTGGAAGAGCATAGGTATAGCAGGTATGGAGTGTCTAACTAGGTTATTTAACATCATTTTTAGGACGTCAAAAATGCTGAAACTCATGTGTACAAGAACAAAGGTGATATCTAGAATTATAGCAACTATAGGGGTATAAGATGCCAATCCACACTATGAAAGTCTAGGAGCATGTGGTGGAGATGAGGATGAGGAGGAGTGTCTATCACTGAGAACTGATTTGGATTTATGTCGGAGTTCAACCACAGAAATCATACATCTCGTAAGGAAATTGTTGGAGCAATATAGAGAAAGAAAGAGGGAATTACATATGTTCATTGATCTAGAAAAAGCTTATGACAGTCCCTAGGGGGTTCCTATGGAGATGTTGGGAGGCTAAAGGTGCACCTGTAGCTTACAGTGAGGCAATTAAGGACATGTAAATGGAGCCAAGACCCGAGTAAGGACAATGAGAAGAGACTTGGATCACTTCCGAGTGATGGCATGGTGTATGATATTTACAGATGACATAGTTTTCATTGTGACACGCGGCAGAGTTAATGATACAATGGAGGTTTGGAGACAGGTCCGAGAGTCTAAAGGGTTCAGCTTAAGCATGACAAAGAAAGAATACTTAGAGTGCAAGTTCAATGATGGAACTCAAGTGGCAGATGTAGAAGGATTGATACGCATGTCATCTCTAAGAAAGGAAGTTTCAAATATATAGAGTCAATAATCCAAGGAAATAAGGAGATTAAGGATGACATTACACATCATATTGAACTGGTGAATGAAATGGAAGTTCACCTCCGATAATGTGACACCCCACCTTAAAGGTAAGTTTTGTAAAGTGGTAATTAGACTAGCTATGTTGTATAAGGCGGAGTGTTGGTCAGTCAAGAACTTTCACGTTCAGAAGATGAAAGTAGCGGCAATGAGGATATTAAGATGGATGTGTGGGCATAATTGAAAAGATAAGATCAGGAATGAAGCTATCAGGGACATGGTGAGAGAGGCTTCTATGGTGGACAAGATGAGGGAAACAAGGTTGAGATGATTCAGGTAGGTGAAAAGAAGATAGATAAACAGATGCCCCTGTGAGGAGGTGTGAAATGTTGCTATAGTGGGTATTAGGAGAGGTAGAGGTAGGCCGAAGAAATCATGAGTTGAGGTGATTAGACAGGACATGGTACACCTGCAGCTTACCAAGGACATGACCTTAGATAGGATGATATGGAGGTCAAGATTTAGGATAGAAGGTTAGTAGGTAATTGAGTATTGTCTAGTTCCCTTAGTAGTATTGTTATTATTACTCTCTAAATATGTTATTCTTCGATTTTAGAGTTCCCTGTTGTTTCCTTTGCTTTGGTTATTGTACATTTTGTTGTTGCTACTTGTTCTTTTCTTAATTGTGTTTAGCATTTCTTCGCTACTATAGTTGTTTTACTTGATTTTTTATTCTTCTTTACTTGAGTCGAGAGTCTTTCGAAAACAATCTCTTTACCTTCATAATAAGCCAAAGTACACACTATCCTCCCCAGACCTCGAGATTACACTAATATGTTTTTTTTTTGTGTATCTATATACTATTTACACTATCTCAGGAATCTAGTTTAGTCCCCATAAAGGTTGAGAAAGGCATGTCTGAGTGTCACCAGAGGCATACATCCTATGTATTTGACATTGTTGAAGCATGTACTATATCTTAATAGTACAGATCGTCCCATCTCACTTTCAACACTTTGAAGTAATCTCAGTTATTCCTGTACAAATGGAAACTCCCTCTCTGCGGTAAGTGGTCTTTATTCTCCTTCAACTCTAGGAATCACATAGCTTACTTTGGTGCAACCCTATGAAAAGACCAAACTAATCCTTCTCTTTGTTCCACGGAATCAACAAATGGTGGGCACGTACTTGAGAAGCAAGCATGAAGTGAGGGATCTCAATGAAGTTCATGATCAGTAGGTAACCTATGTATTTGTCATTGTTGAAGCATGTACTCTATCTTATTAGTACAGATCGTCCCATCTCACTTTCAACACTTTGAAGTAATTTCAGTTATTCCTGTACAAATGGAAACTCCCTCTCTGCGGTAAGTGGTATTTATTCTCCTTCAACTCTAGGAATCACATAGCTTACTTTGGTGCGGCCCTATGAACAGACCAAACTAATCCTTCTCTTTGTTCCACGGAATCAATAAATGGTGGGCACGTACTTGAGAAGCAAGCATGAAGAGAGGGATCTCAACTTACGTTCATAAGGTGTAAAGATACAGCCACTGAACAACTTCATGGCTTAGTTTCTAAAGGATAATTAATAGCTCAAAATTGATTGACCACTTTAGTTACTTGAAGGGGAGGCATCAAGCAACTTAAATCCAGTAATTCACCACATCATGCAAGAAATTCAACATAAATGTGCATATTTTACAAGGTATGCCAAAAGAGGTGCATATTTAGAAGGTCGAGGTGAAGAAATAGATGATGTTGATCAATTTGTGTTGGTGAAAGCATTCAAAATCTCTGGGGATCAGAACAATTTTGACCCGCTTCATTTACTATTACGCTCGATATTGGTATAGAGGCGCTTAAATGGAGTGACGTGGGCAGTGGGGACTCAAATAGTCAACCCGAACATGCTTGGAATTGAGGCGTAGTTGTTGTTGTTTGTCTTTTATTAACACATTATTCAAACTTTAACACATTAAGGAAAATGGATCTTCAACATATTTACAAATTCAGATCAGCATAAAATGATTTTTCCCACATATCTGCACAAACTTTTGACTAACTCAGATATAACACCAGCATATATTACTTTATTCACTGATACCTTAAGTCTTCTAATTGTAATTACTCACTCTTTAATCTGTTTTTGCTCAACATAAAGCACAATGTAACTGAAACAAATAAAATTTATGGTAAGAGTATTGACATAAAAATGTCTTCATCTTACAGAACCAAGTTGCCATGAACTTCTATAATCAGCTCATTCTTTAACTTGGCCCCATAGACATTCAAGCAAATGACTCATCACTTCTCCGAATTGATTAATCAACCAACTGCAGATGGCAGAGGTGGGAGGTTTTTGATAGTTTACTCCTTAGTTATAATGAATCTCAAAAGGTCAATACCTGCCCCCTCTACTTTGTATATCGTTTTCTATTCTTTAGCAGGCCAGTAGACAAGGAAGTGATTTCCAGCAAAGCCTTCAAATGCACCAATATCCACATGCCAATATACTTTGAAAACTCAAAAAAAAACAAAATCTATCCGTGATTTAAAGGAAAAAAACATAGCAGATACATGTACAGCCTTCCTACATTTGCTCATCAAACAACTAATTTTCTCATTCACAACCGTATTAGATATCAATATACTTTCACTGCACAAGATGATCTCTTTTTTCTCATTTACAACCATATTAGATATCCATATTACTTCCACCGCATGAAAATGTTCTCTTTCTGCTCAAAGTGTATGTGACTCACATGCAGTGGCGGAGCCAGAATATTCACTAAGGAGTGTCAGAATATAAAGAAGTAAATTCACGAAGAAGCGAAAGGGTGTCAATATGTAATATATATACATAAAAATTATATTTTTACCTAGCTACAGAGTGTAATTTTCCGACAAAGGGGTGTCGGTCGACACCCCTTAGTTACATGTGGCTCCGCCACTTCTCACATGGCGTGAGTATCAAGAGAGGGATGTAAATGTGCAACTCTTAGAATTAAATGTTGGACGTTTAAGGCTCACCTATCACATTTTTGGAGGGTTGTTCGGTTTGAGGAATATATGAGAAAAGAAGCTGCTTCAGGAAAGTGTAAAAGCAAGGCCCACATAACTATTTAGGTTACATACCATGTGATAAGATTTTCAATCTACCGAGTATAGCAAGCATTATTGTTGGATGGAGCAAAAAGTGCACATAAATTCAACATAGATCATTAGGTTTTTAAAAATGTTTAAGCTATCAGGTGTCTTCAGCATGTACTTTTATAACCAAATTGACACCATAACCTCCATCGTTTGGACATACAAGTCAAAGCACCTCAACGCCCCAAACAATCTTCACTAACATTCCATGTCAAAAAGTAATTCGACGATGATTCAAGGAAAGCAATAATAGTTACAATCAGTTCAGCCATCACTTTGATGTCACAGTCTATGTTTCATGACAAAAAGTGTTAATATCTTGGTTATTATTTCACATCTTTTCTACTTCTTTTTATAAGTAGGACTTCTATTAAAAACAGTTGTGTAGCACTAATCTAGTGTTGTATTACAGAACAGGAGGGCCCCCGCATCTTCTATACTTTTTTTTTGGATAACCGAGAAATCCCCAGGGCTAGTGGCAGACAGTTTGAAACTCGGTGTATAACGGGCCTGCCCATATACCCTTCTCTACTAAAATACCAGGCTTACATAGGCTTTCTTCAGCAACAGGGTTCCAACCTGTGACGTGCGCCTAACCCACACATCATGTGTTGCGCTCCTACCAATACACCAAAGCCCTAGCCCAGGGGGCACATGTTTTATACTTTTTGTTGTTTTGGTTAAAATTAGAGATTAGGCTTTAGGCTCATCTCTGACATGGGCCAATCACATGTATTGCAACATCTCAAAATCTTGATCTCCAACTTAATAGGTTTGGTCAACATCTAAGTCTGGCGAAGGTGGCCCCAAGCTGGTCTGTTCCATACTGATTTTGATTATCTGAATCCCCCGGGGAGTGTAAGTGCTTACAGGACTTTTACTTACAAGAAGATGGAAGGTGGAGACTTTCAAGATAACTGACACTTCCATACCAAAATGCATTTCATCTGAAAACCAATAAGCTGCCTTTACTATATGATCAGGAATGTATAAAGCAAGTTCAAGTTTTAGCCTAATGTGAGAGTCTGCTTGAAGCAATTGTTATAAAAAGTTCCAGCTTCAAAATTTAAAACTATCGTGAATTATGAAGAAATTCGTAGATGAGCTTATCCATAGACCCAAAGGACCAGGGGATAGCAAAAGGAAACATCACAAATTTTCGTGGTTGCCCATGGATTCTTAGAAAAAAGAAGGCGAAATGATCTAATGGGCCCTTATACTTGTCTGAGTTTGTATTATGGACCCTCCTACTCAATTCCTTATCAACTGAACTCTTAAACTCATCAAAACACAACATTTTAAACCCCTCTGATCGTTGACCAAGCCTATGTGGCAACTTAATGGCTGAGTTGGAATAAACGCGTGATTACACGCGTATAAAACGCGTACCCATTAAACTTTTGACTAAAAATAATTAAAATAAATAAATAAAAAGATAAAAAAATTGAAAAACAAATAAAAAAAAGGCCCGACTCTTTCTTCTTTCCTCCACCCCACCCTCTTTTCTAAAACCCTACCTTTCAACCACTCCAAGCTCCTCAACATAGCTTTAACAATGAAACTTGGTACTTGTTTCAATTACTCTAGTATCAATTAAAAGATATTTTGGTCTAGATCTTCCTTCAATTCAACTCACCCCTCTTTCCCCGCCTATGCATTATAGTTTAATCATTTATTTATTGCTTTTATATACTTCACATTTTACACACATATAACGTATACACATAATACTTGTACTGTAACAACTTTCTTCTTCATTTTCTTGAAAAAGCAGGTAATCACAAGGTATTTTTGGAAGGAAGATTTGACGACGACGATGATGGCGAACTAGAATAGGCGTTTGTCAGTTTTGAGTGTGGTGGCAAGAGGCAAGCAATGGAGGCTAATTCGTCGGCATTGGAGAATAATCATGCCGGAAAATTGACGGCCGGAGCGGTCAAGAAACGGACAATCCTCTCTAATAGTTTTAATCATACAACTGCTTCCGCTCGTACCTTGCTTTCTCATTCCTCCAAGCTTCAACAATGGAACTTGGTACTTGTTTTAATGGCTCTAATCTGGACCCATGAATTGAAGAAGAAGATATGGGGAGCGAGAAGGGATCCGAAGAAGAAGAAGAATAGAGGAAGGAGAGAAGAACAAAGTGGTAGTGTGAAGAAGATGATGGGTATTTGAATAAATTATTTTTCTAATATTTAATTTCTTACGTGGCATTAAAAAATGAAGTGGACTCCACTTGTAAGCGATTGTATTACACGCACGCTGAGTAGTCAAAAAAAGTGTTTAAACTGTTGTGTTTGATGGGTTTAAGGGTTCAGTTGGTAAAGGGTTGAGTAGGAGGGTCCAGAATACAAACTCAGACAAGTATAAGGGTCCATTAGATCATTTCGCCAAAAAAGAAAGACGTATGAATAGAATGCGAAGTATAATTTAGGGTGCTTTTTTAGCAGGACTTCACTGCTAAAACTTGAAAGAAAAGAAAAAAAATAACCTTTTATATTTTTTTTAAAAAAGGAATTCTTTAAGAACCCAATTGCAAGCTAGCCCCAATAACGGATTTTCCATAGGAAGCATGCAACAGCGACGAAAGCCTTGTAATGCTATTTCTGTGTAAACACGGCCAAAATGGTGCAGCATGGATATTAAGGATTAATAGGTCGACCCCAATTGATTTTAGTAGAGGCCAAGCTGTTGCTGTTCAATATAAAACAGCCGAAATGTATCTGGTTCAGTTCTATCTAACTTCAAATTGAATCGCAGCTTTCTCATAAGCACACAAGTACTCTCCCTTGTGCACAAACTCTCATAGTTACAAGCAAGTCCAGGTGTCCTCTCTTGGCAAAATTGATGGCATTATCTAGTGTCAAAAGAAATATACCATGTACTGATGTACATATGGCTAATAACAAGCATATGAATGGCCAGGACACATCTAATCAAGCATCTACATACTTGATGTAAATACTTCTATTGAGTTTTTTTGACTAAATAGTAGCCAACCACGAGATAATACTTTTGTTGAGATTCTGGAATCCCTACATACTTGAGGGAATTAGGAGTCTTTCTCAAATACATACCAGAACATTTTTTGGCAATCAGTGACATTCAGAACAAATGGCCAACAACTATGAGAACACAAAAGACACCCTCAGAAATGACTACAAGAAAGACAAGATTCACATAATATTTTTTTAAACGGTAAACACTGAGAAGATTCAGATAATATTGATGCAAAAAGTACAGCAGATAAGGTACCTCAATGTTCTTTAAACAAACAAACAGAGGCAAAAACATTCTACTTTACTTATACCCCACTTGGCAAGAGAAATTAGTGGTTTTCTTTTTCTTACTTGGCCCAATTAGGTGGAGATGACGCAAATGGATGATTAGTAGAAGTAGCATTAGGACTCCCATACATCATTTCACTTTGAACAGCATCTTCAGACTTGAGAGAAAATTGACTTTCACCTCCTGCATATGTACCAAAAGGAGCTATTGGATACCTACTTTCAGCACTACCAGGCAAAACAGTACTCAGTGTCCCACCATTCTGGCAACTTCCCGTATAAACTGTGTGGGGAGAATGACAGACAGAGTGGAGTTGTTCATCATTCTTGAAAAGTGAAGCCATTGTCCTTGGAGGTGTAGGAGCCATGTTTGATGTATTGAGATCTGTATTCAAACGCCAGTTGGTTGGAGAACCTATCAAACTTGGACCAGCTTGACCAAGCGGAGAGCTGTTCCACATCTGCCACGTTCCTACATCATTTGAACTATTTGAAACATTCGTTGGCACAGTGCGCATGTCCTGAGCATTAGGAATTTTCGGGAAAAGAAAAGACCCAGCATGCCTTTCGTCTGGAACACGCATTCGTGATATTGGAGACTCAATTGGTGAAGGCTTGGTCACTTCGGAAGACGCATTCACATTTTTTACCATACATGGGCTATCAAGTCCTGTATCTGACACAAAGCCAAGGTCCACCTCCAGTTGAAAGTCATCAAGGGACTCACATACTGGTCCAAGCAATGACACAGGGTCTGGAACATAACAAGGATCTTCAAAATTCTCCAACTCTTCTGCCAATAACTGACCTGTCCCATCTCCAATTCGAGGATGTATTGCTCTCGGAGACGATGGATTAGTTGTACTACAACTTGTGGGTCCACAAGGAAAAGAAGTTAAAGTGAAAGGCGATGGAAGACCAAAGCTAATAGGGTTGTCGAAAGATTGTGCAGCTGGAGTCTGACAGGAAGGACTCAGAATTTCTGCTTGGGGCTTCGCACTTGGTCTGCTGATTACATTTGAAGAGGGGGGAGAAACAGTAGAGGATCGAGTGAATAGCTGTTGCCAAGACTTTTTAGGAGTTGTAAATGGTTGAGGCTCAATAAGTACCTGTAAAGAACAGAATTAACCTGAAAGCTTAACAAGAGCCCAGTATCTCATTGAACAGCCAAATAATCTTCTAAAAGACCTACATTTCTGACGATATGATATGAATCTATCTGTAAGTTCAGGTTAAATCAACAAGATGAACATGCCAAGAATTGAAAACATAAATGGTAAATAAAGCTATCGGCTGCAAGATTAAGTTAAATTCAGAGTTACTGAGGATTCAATACTCCAGAAGTACCAAACAAGAGACATGATGAAGGGGAGCACTTAGATATAAGCAATTGAAATAGAAGATGACAACAAACTTACAGGTCGATTCATACTCCTGTCATCTCCACTTGGATTCAGATTTCCAGGTACGCGATCTGACTGAGATAGTTCCCTCCTAGAGGCATTATGAACAGGATCTATCGTCGTATTAGATTTCTGCTCTCTTGGAATATTAGTAGCATTATTCTTGCTGAAAAAACCACCTCCAGTAAATGCTCTAGAAGATGATAAGAAAGTACCCCGCATACGATCCAAGTACCGAGTACCGACATTTCCGTGGTTATGACTGTTAGAAGAACCACCCTTATAACCATGTATAACTTCTGCATTATGTGCCTTAATACTTTCAGGCCCATTTTTGTGTTGGTTCCTTCTATCACCATCACTCTGCCTATTTCGTGCACTCTCCTTGCCTTGTCTTTTATCCACCTCTTCCACATCTGAGTTACTTTTGCTAGATCCCCTGTCCCGTTCTTTCTTCTTCTCCTGCCGCTTCTTTTCTGCTTCCCTTTTACTATCCCGTACTTTAGCAGAGGGAGACCCCTTCCCCCGCTCTTTCTCTGCCTCCATCTTTTCATCACGCAATCTCCTGCGTTCTTCCACCAGTCTAGCAACCTCCTCTCTTTGCTTTCTCTCCTCCTCCTCTGCTAGCTCTTTCTCCAACCTAGCCAGCCTCTTTTCCTCAGCTTTTCTCCTAGCTTTCTCCCCTCTACTCTCCTGACAATTTCCTCCATTCTCACCTCTTTTATCCATCATTGCTCTCCGTTCTGCATCAATTGACGCATCGCTTCTGGAGGAACTTATCCTAAAAACCTTTCTACATAGCCACATGATACTTAAGAAAAAAGCAGTCAGCGCCTTGCAGGCAAAAGCAAAAACACGAGAATATGACTTCTCTGCTAAACAATGCTCCACCCCAAGAAATCCACCGCCAGTCTTGCTCCAAAAATCTGACTTGCTTACAAAAGACCCCCCAACCCAATTCCCATTCTCTAACCAATCCTGCCCACACATCCACCTGTTATCTGACCAAACCTTTCCATTTAACATCTTCCCACCTTTCCCAACCAAATCTCTCAAAATGCCTGAATTCGAAAGACCCAACCCTGGCGGCACAGGCAAGTCTAAAATGGGTCTCTTAGAAATATGCCCACAATATGAACACATGAACTTGCCACCACCAGGATTCTGATCTCTATATGGAGTCAAACAATTTCTACACCTCCTTGTTGCTGTTTTCCTCAATTTCTGCATTTCAATAGCCTCAGACCTCTTCCTTTCCCTAAGCCTAGCATTTCTTCTTGCCCGCCAAGCTGACAACTTAGGCATAAAGACCTCATACCAACCAAGAGTAATCACAAGCACAAGCAGACATGCCAGCCTTGGTGATGTGATTTCAAACCGAAATGCTGGTGGAAATAACTGTGATAAAGCCCATAACCCAATCAAGGGAATCACTAACCAAGGTAACATGGTTGCAACTCCCCGCGACCACTTCTGGATCGAACACAGTATACACATTATCCTTTCAACCCACACGTACGAAAATAAGATGACAAATCAAAAATAAAATTTCTTGATTCGCCAAAATGCTATCAAAATCAAAGAAACTTTCAATCTTCCCCTTCTTTAACAACAACAATAAACACAGCTCCAACAATCCAATGAAAACCCCGATTGCAAAATACGAGCTCTTCAATTCTTCAAAACCTTAACAGGGCGAATCGTGAGAAAGCACCTATGAAGCGGAAGCAAACGGGCTAGGGTTCAAAAAACGTGTTTCATTTTAGCTCCGAAACCTAATGGACAAGAAAAGAATAATCAAAAAAAGAATTTGAAGGAAGAAAATGAAAAGAAAGAAAACGAGGTGCTCACTGATTCAATGCCCATCGGAGATTCAACATCGGCAACTAATCGACGGCGGCCGGAGACAGCGACGTTCCTTTGTGTGCAATTTTCCGTCCGACATATAACTGCGAAAGATTGTTGGATTAATGAAAGAGAAAATGCTTTCTTTTGTTTAGAGGAGATAAGAGAGAGAAATATGTCTTCTGATCATATTGGCAGTGATTAAACCGGATGTATGAATCAAACCAAACCGGTTTATAATTGTGATTTTGCTGTTGGCAGTGATTAGTAGAGTGATAAATAACAATAATCTATAAATGTAAACGTGTAAATCTAATCTAAATTACCATGGATAAGCTTCCATAATGCCCCAATTTTATTTTAGAAACCAATGTTAAAAAGAATTGCCTTTAATACCCGGTTTTTCATTCTTAAAAGGTTTTTTAAAACCAAATTGTGGTTAGGAGTCCATTTTTTATTATTATTACTAGAAATAAATGACTAAACAATTAACAAAATCGGACCAAGAGGCCCAAAACAAAAATTAATCATGAAAACAAAAAAAGTTTGATCCAAAAAAAAAAGACCTCGCCCAGCGATTGTTTGTGTATCTGAGAAGATTATTCTTCAGTCTTTTCAAAAGCTCTAGATTGTGTCCGAAGATGCTTCCGGAAGCTTGCCTTCACAACCGTCATCTTGTCCAACTCCTCCTCTAGGTCATCTTTATCCTTGAGCCCTATGTTGCATACGATTTTGAGCTCAGCATCCATTCTTCACATTTCCAAGGTAAATATATGTCTCCTCTTTCTTCGCGACTATATCTACCAGTTCTTTTGAGGTCTAAAACTTTGCTTCTTCTACCTGCCCTAACTATAGGTGATCGAGGTAACTCCATCTCTCTAAGGGACCAAAGAAAGTTATTGTCTAGGGTCAGCAGATTCATCCTATAACATCTTGCTTGTTCAAAAAGTTTAAATTAACTCATACTTTTGGGATAAGAATAAGAGTGTTTATGTCACGATACGAGTCTACACCATGAACGAAACAAGATGCTTAAAACCACGAGTTATCCTAAGCTAACCTTTGGTACTGGCATACTACTAAAATAAATATTGTAAATACTGTGCGGAAGAATAATGACACTGAAATGGACAACTAGGAAACGAACTTAATGTTTTAGTTAAATAAAAGACTGTTCAATAATCATCAAAACAACTGTTAAATCAACTATGTCTGAAAGCCTCTACTAACTGAATGAGCTGTTGGGACAAGGACCCCAGCTAACTCTCAAAGTAAGCAAAAACTAAAAATGAAACTGAAACAAGCCTGGGCTGAGCATAAATGAAATAAAATGTGTCCTTGAATGATGAGGACTCACCAAAGTTGTCGCTGAATCTGGCACTGAAGCATACGTAACTGCGTGACTAAGACTGGGCACTATAACCTACATTATAAAACAATATAACGCAAAGAGGTATACAGTCAGTATTTTGAATGTTCTGAGCATGAGAGATATGAAATAATATAAATATACTGTAACACCCCGTACCTTCCCAAACCTACTTGACGACATTCAATAATGTTTACTTAGGTGTCGAGAGCTATAAGCATGTATTTGGTAATGTTAATGATGAGAAAATTGAAATTTGGCCTCGTACATGTGATTAGCCCTTCGTAGGAGGTGTTTTGTGATTTTCGTGGAGAACTTGTGGGGTTCAAAATGAGTCTAAGAGGACCTCTAAACAAAGTATATTAAGGGTAAGAAGTAAGTTAAAGAATAGGACTTGAAGTATCTAACCAAACCCGCGAAGAAAAGTCGAAAAATGGAATTTTCAAAAAATTAAGGTTGGGGCGTGCCAGAGGGCGTTCCAGGCCCCTCTGGGCCAAAATTTTTAGCCCAGAGGCAGCAAGCTGGCGCGCCCAAGGGCGTGCCAGGATGGGTTTTTCCATTTTTCAAAGTTGGAAATTTTCTTAAGTCCCAAGGGTGCCCGGGGACGTACCGAGCCGATTTTTGCCACGTTTCTTCTACAACCGTGAGCATATACATGAAATGAGTAAAGTATTATATTGGTATGATAAAATTACTCGAGAACGAATTTGTCATCAAAATGACGGTTTTACCCTTGTGGTCAAAATGAGCCGTACGTGGCTAGAATCACTTGTTTTAGGGATTGAGGCTACATATATGAATAGCGTGAGTGGGAATATTGTTGTAACATGTATGAGATGATTTAAACATGAGAAATTATTGATTTTATTGGATTAAGTGAATTGGGCTCAAAAAGGGCCCAAAATGTGAAAGAAGACATGGGCCAAAAATGGGTCAAATGACTCATTCTTGCCTTGACCTTCTAGACCAAGCATTTAATGCTATAAGAGTGGCTAAGGATGGAATTGAGGGCCTATATAAAGGGCCAAAAATCTGATTTTTAGTCATTTGGAAATCTCATGCCTTTTAGATATTTTTCAATCATTTTTGCTCTCAAAACCCTAAGAACTCAAAGCCAACTTTTGGAGCAAGATCATCATTTTTCAAGCTTGGGTAAGTGATTATTGTTATGGATTAATATATTATATGCATGGGAGAGTATGTAAATCATGTTGGTTATGCTTGAAAGTGTTGAACATGGTACTTTGTATTTTTGTAAAAAATTTGTAATCCATGGGATTTAAGCTTGAAATATGACTTGTGACTTTGATGAAAGAGCATGGTATGGATAAAATATGACCATGTATGGTGTGATTTTGTTATTAAATTTGTTATTTTCATATAAGTGTAAATTATGGGATTTTGGCCGATATATGCTATGAGGTGTATTAAGGTGACTTGATGGATTATTTGTGATATGGTGTGGATGAGAAAGTGTAAAGGAGAAGTTTTGTGGTGAAATGTTATTGATTATCATGTATTGGTCAATGTATGGAATATTGTGGGATTATTGGTATGATAACTTCATTAATGGTTTTGTCAAGGGGGCAATGGCATGTTTAAAGGCAAACATGAAACTCATTATCGTTATATGCATTTGTAAGGTAGTTGGTGGTTAATGTAAATTCCGTTATGTATTTGTGTTGTAGAGTGAAACATAAGGAAGGAGCGGGGCATTGTATGCACATCTAAGATTGTATAATCGTATTGAGAATACAAGGTATGTAAGGTTACTCTGTCCGTATCTTTCTGAGGCAAATAGTATTCACATTGACATTACGCTTGCCCTATTCCGAAATGTGCCAAGGTATCCTATATCCGGTTATCAATGGTCATTATCACATAGTTCCTACTCATTGATCAATTGTGAACCACATGTCTCATATTCATGGTTAATGTTCCAAAAGCTCAATAAGGTTATGTTCCAATGTTCCAATAGTGATTATACTCATGTCTCTTGTTCATGGATTATTGTCCAATGGTTCCAATGGTGTTATGGTTCTAATAATGTTATGTTTCTCACAATTTTTATTTACATGTCTCTCACTCACTCATTGGTTAATGATCCAAAGCTTCAATAAAGTTATGACTATCATTGTATCAATCTCAAAGTAATAAATGAAGTAATGCATATGTGGTCAATGATCAAGTATGGGTGGTAGCTTTGGGGGCGAAATGCCTAGCTCAAGCCGATCCCGAGATTGTTGGATCAGGGGGCAGTCCTAGAGGCATAAGCCTAGCTCGGACCGATCCTGACAGGGGGCAGCTCTAGGGGTAATAACCTAGCTCGAGCAGAACTTGATATGTTGGTATGGGTAGCAGCTCTAGGGGTAATAACCTAGCTCGAGCGGATCCCGATATATATTAATTCATAGGGTGGTAGCTCTAGGGGCATAAGCCTAGCTCGAGCCGATCCCAACATAACATCGCGTTATGTTAAAACCCACTATTCAGTCGGGGTCCGAGTATCACAGGTCACATGCAAAGATGAATAATCATAGAAGTAAAGATACAAAGAAAGTAATGAAAGCAAAATACATGGTTTCCAAAGTTCAGTATAGTGACTTATCCATATTGATCATTCATTTGTATTTGAGTTCATTGACATATTTACTTATCATACAAGTTTCTTATGGCCTTATATACTCAGTACATTCTTCGTACTGACCCCTCTTGGGGGATTTACCTTACTTACTGCAGGCGCAGGTACTAGTAGGCCTCCACAGTAGGTTGCCAGTTGTTGCGGATCATTGGTGAGCTCCAGTTAGTTTGGGGCTTCTCCAAGTCACAGTTGTACATATGTTTTGGTGTTGTACATGTTGTATAAAGCGGGGACTTGTTCCGACTTTTAATTTGTTTTGGTCAATGCATCTGATAGAGTCTTTTGTAGATGTATGTGGGTGTATGAATGTAAGGTGGTATATGACATTTTTGACTTGATGGCCTCAACGGCCAAGTTTCACATATGTATATATATATGTCCCATGTTCCATGTTTTTTTGTATTTCGCCTTTCATGTTCTTACGTAATGGTGGTGTTGCCTATGACATGCATATGAATGAATAGAAGCAAAGCTTGGTTCTCTCGGGCCATATCGGCTACGGGTGTCAATCCATCCCGATGGGATTCGGGGCGTGACATATACTAAACATGCATTATGACTGACGTATGTGAAATACGTAAAACTGAATAAGTAACTGAACTATAATACAATGACCCGAAAGTAAAAACATAACCAAAATGTGAAGCATAGTTTTAAAATCACAAAGTAACTCACTTTAACTGAAACTGAATCATGCTAAAACTGTTTATGTGGGAGGTTTTCTTAAGCAACATAAACCATGCGAGCTAACATGGAGTCCAATGTATACACCCCCGTTAGGAGGGCGCTATATAACTTGCCAAGGGTATTAAATCATGACTAATGTGGATCCACTAACTGAGCCTACTCGGGTAATATAGACCTACGATGGCACGTCGTTTTGAGACTTGGGTAATCTGGGACCCTAGCCTGCTCGGTGCTAAATACTACTCTAGTGCTAGTTACTGTTAGCTCATAATAGAAAATTCAGATATTTTTGAAATCAAGCATGAAATAGTTCAAGTTTACTGAATAACTGATGTACTGAATTTCATGAAACTAGTCATGTTCAATTCTTGCTAAAATCTGAGACACTGAGGTCAATTCATAATGATTTTACTAAATCAAGTGAATTCATGTAAATTTCATGTTAAAACATGCATCGTGCTTTAAGCTGAAAAAAGATATATAATCATGAAATCATGTATTGTATAAGAGTAATAATCATGAGAAAACTATGCACAACAAAATCCAATCAAAATCACAAAGGTAGGTATGAAACCTAAATTATAATTCATGAAATTACAATTAGAAAACTGAACTTCTTTGGACATAGGGGTGGAAGGAATCCTTGTTGAAATCTCACATACCTGGACTGAAGAAACCTAGGACAAGAACTTGACAATCTGGAACTTGATGAGGAAACCTAGACTTAGGCCCTAGAGAAACTTGAATCGCCTCTTTCTGATGCTCTAAGTATAAACTGTGAGAATGAGGAGATAAAGCGGATGTTTAGCCCTTAATCTCCTCTTGAGAGAGCTAAAATGACATAGTTCAGGGGTTAAAAGAGTGGGAAAGGACGAAAATATCCCTAAGAAATTATTTCAAAATTTCTAAAAAATTATCCCTACAAGTCATAATATGACTCATGGTTCCTAGGACCTTTTGGGTCTGTTATAATTCAGGGAGTATGAGCCAACCACACCAATCCATCTCGAACTTGGTGGTTAAATTCTACTGTGGTGATAATAACAGTACGACTTGGTACATTGACACCACGAGTCGTAGCTATGACTCATGGTGTCTAGGACCAAATTGAATGGGTTCTAGATTGGGGATCTATGAGTCGTGGTACGACTCGTACCTTGATACCACAACTCGTACTGAGGAGTCGTGGTCCCTGGGACAAATTTCAATCTGCAAAACTTTTCCCTCTATTCATCAATACGAGTTAACTTATGACTCGTACATTGATCCCACAACTCGTGGTCTGAGTCTTAGGTGACTGGAATCTTGAAAACTCATAGCAGCTTACCACGACTCTAGATACCAGTCATGGTTCACACTGTACGACTCGTCTAAATTTTGGATTTTCTGCTAGTTTTCTGGTCTAAGTCTGAGTTTAAGCTTGGGAAATTTTTGGGATATTACAACATCTCCCCCTTGGGATCATTCGTCCTTGAATGAAGACTGGAACTAAGTTGAACTGAATAGAGAAAGAACTACTAACATGAAACAAAATTTATGAATCTGAAATACTAGCATGATAACTGATTTGACTGAGAGTAGAAACTCAACTAAAACTCATAGAACATGCATGCATACTGAGAATTCATGAATGACTGATAGGGACATGAAACTGAAGAGCAACGAATCAGCATAAGACTTCTGATGACTCTGGGCAGTTTTCAACCTCTCTCTAATCAGCTAAACTTTTTCCATAGCCTGGCCCTATCAAAGTAGCTTCATCTACCTCAAACCAACCAATAAGAGACCTACATCTCTACCCATAAAGTGCCTCAAAAGGGGCCATCTGGATGCTAGAATGGAAATTGTTATTACAAGCTGTCAATATCCGCTATCTCAAATCACCCACATCTGGAACACACAAATGACCCTGATAACGAAGAATACCTTCTCCTACTTGGGAGAAAACCCAACTTTCTGATTATGGACAGATTCTTTCAACTTAAGAAAAATAGGGTCATTATCTTGCTTTGCCTTAACTTTTATCACAAGAAAAGACTCCGAACCATTCTAAATGATAATACCACCATCTGTTGAGTCTACAAGATGAACCCCTAATCGATCAAACCTGTGAACATCCTTATTCACTTCTTTCCTTTCTTCCTTAACATAAACCACACTACCCATGGGTAACCTACTAAGAGCATCAGTCACTACTTTTGATACGAACCGGGACATGATAAGAGAATGAAAATATGAAAAACTAAAGGAAAAGATAAAGAGATTAAAATAGACACAAGAAGATTGGAGAAAAAGCAATCAATGGACATTTCAAATCCAAAGTCTTCAACTTTTATTACCAATAAGCACCTACATCCTACGATAGACCTCGAGGGAATCAAAACTCCCACGTAATCGATCGTTTCTAAACAAATTGTCAACACAAGCTATTCCAAGCTCAACACACTCAACATGAGTAGTTTCTTCAATAATCAAAATAAGCTAAAGATTAAAAGAGCTAGCCTCCCAATATTTATAGTCTTTCTACAAGGCCCAAAAGTGAACCTTTGTGTAAATTGTAAAAACAACCCCAAAAGTGAGCCATGTCCCTAAAACAGGCCGCATATAGATGCACAAGTAGATTGCACAAGCCTTGTGCAATGTGCACAAGTGACCAACAAGCTTCACATAAGTGATTCCTCCTATTCTGTCAAGTTGTGTGCTCAATTGACAGGTCGTGCGCTCAACAAGCCGCGTATAGACGCATAAGTAGTCCATAGAGGTACAAGTAGCTCGCACAAGACTTGTACAATGCGCAAAGTGACCAACAAGCTTCACACAAGTGATTCCTCCCATTCTATCAAGGTATGCGCTCAATTGACAGGTTGTGTGTTCAGCACAAGATTGATGCGTCTATCCTTGCACTTTGGCCTATGTTGTCTTCCTTACTTGGCCCTCTTTTTCTCTCCAACTCAATCATCAAGGCATAGAACCCTTTGGATGGTACCAAGGTATGTTCTAGCAAGTCTATCTTCATGAATACACCTTGTAGTACTTGTAGTTCTCGTGCTTGGCTCCTTGTAAATGGTTTGGAGGTGACTTGGATCATATTATTTTCTCTTTTTTAAAGAGAGTTTGTCCTCAAATTTGACCCTTCCTCATTTTGGACTTCAAAAACTGAGAGGTCACACATATTGAATGTAGTGTGGACATGGTACTCCAGGGGTAGATCAATCTTGTAAGCATTATCATTGAGTCTCTCAAGGACTTGAAATGGACCATCTCCCCTAGGCGCTAGTTTTCCCTTCCTTTTGTTTGGAAACCTTTGTCACGCCCCGAATCCCATCGGGACGGATTGGCACTCGTAGCTGACAAGGCCCGAGAGAACCAAGCTTTGTCTCTATCCAATCATATGCATGCCATAAGAAACCCATAATCACATAATAGCTATAGATACCAACAGTGGAATTCATGGAACATGATATATATATATATACATATGCGAAACTTGGCCGTTGAGGCCACCAAGTCAAGAACGACATATACCTTTAACATTTATACACCCACATTCGTCTACAAAAGCCTCTAACAAATGCATTGACCAAAATAAACTAAAAGTCGGGACAAGTCCCCGCTTTATACAACATGTACAACACCAAAACATATGTACAACTGTGACTCGGAGAAGCCCCGAACTAACTGGAGCTCACCAAAGATCTGCAACACTGGCAACCTACTGTGGAGGCCTACTAGTACCTGCGCCTGCAGCAAGGAAGGTAAATTCCCCAAGAGGGGTCAGTACGAAGAATGCACTGAGTATGTAAGGCCATATGAAACTTGTAAGATATGAAAATATGTCAAGAACTCAAGTTCAAATGCATAACCAATATAGATAAGTCACAATGTAGATGAGTCACTATTCTATACTTTGGAAACCATGTATGTTGCTTTCATTACATTCTTTGTATCTTTACTTCCATGATTGTTCATCTTTGCCTTTGACCTGTGATACCCGGCCCCGACTGAACAGTGGGTTTTAAACATAACATAGCATTATGTTGGGATCGGCTCGAGCTAGGTTTATGACCCTAGAGCTGCCACCCTATGAATCAATGTATATATCGGGATCAGCTCGAGCTAGGTTATTACCCCTAGAGCTGCCCCCTGTCAGGATGGGTCCGAGCTAGGCTTATGCCCCTAGGACTGCCCCCTGATCCAACAACCTCGGGATCGGCTTGAGCTAGGCATTCTTGCCCCCAAAGCTGCCACCCATACTTGATCATTGACCACATATGCATTACTTTAAACTTTACTTTGAGATTGATACCATGATAGTCACAACTATACTTGAAGCTTTGGATCATTAACCAATGAGTGAGGGACATGTGAATAAACATTGTTGGAAACATAGCCTTATTAGAAACATATCACCATTAGAACCATTAGACAATAATCAATGAACAAGATATATGAGTATAACCACTATTGGAACTTTGAAACATAACATTGTTGAGCTTTTGGAACATTATTCATGAATATGAGACATGAGATTCACAATTGATCAATGAGTAGGAAATATATGATAATGACCATTGATAACCGGATATAGAATACCTTAGTACATTTTGGGATGGGACAAGCGTAATGTCAATGTGAATACTATTTGCCGTAGAAAGATACGGACAAAGTAACCTTACATACCTTGTATTTGCAATACGAATATATAATCATAGAGGTGCATACAATAGTCCCGCTCCTTCTTTATGTGTCACTCTACAACACAAATATATAATGGGATTCACATTAACCATCAACTACTCTACGAATGTATATAACATCAATGAATTACATGTTTGTCTTTAAACATGCCATTTCCCCTTGACAAAACCATTGATGAAATTATTATTCCAAAAATCCCCCAATATTCCATACATTGACCAATACATGAGAATCAATACATTTCACCACAACACTTCTTCTTTACACTTTCTTATCCATATCACATCACAAATAATCCATCAAATTACCTTAATACACCTCATAGCACATATCGGCCAAAATCTCACAATTTACACTTTTAGAAAAATAACAAGTTTAATAACAAAATCACACCATACATGTTCATATTTTATCCATACCATGCTCTTTCATTAAGACATTAAGTCTCTTTTCACATTCAAATCACAAAGATGACACATCTTTCACCAAAAGCAAAAATACACTATTCACCACCTTGCCAAACATAACTATCATGATATACATAATCTCCCATGAATATAATATGTTAATACATGAGAATAAATACTTACCAAGGCTTGGAATAGGATAATCTTTACCAAATAGTCCAAAGGAAATATTTGCATTAGGGTTTGGAACTAGAGAAATGTTTGAGAAATATCTTTAAAAGGCATGAGAGTGTTCTATGAATAAAATCTGATTTTGGGGCCTTTATATAGACCCCAAGTCATACTTAGCCATTCCTTGGCATTAAATGTGGTCAAAGTGGAAGAATGGGTCAATTGCCCCTTTGGGCCTTGTATTTTATCCCATTTTGGGCCTAAATTTGGGACCAATTGCATATGTTAGCTTAAACCACAAACTTTAATGTATAATTCACCATATATATCATGTTTAATTAATTCCATAATGTCACGACAATATTATTTTACGAGATTCTCATTCGTCGTCTCAATCGTAAAAATAGGAATTCTAGTCGCCCATGGCTTCATTGAACATTTTGGATAACTATTTATGTTTCATGATTTGATCATGTAGGAGTATGTAGGAGTGTATTGCAGTGTTTGAATCTTTAAAAATTCTCAAAGAACTCCAAAGAACCAAAAGAAACCATCCAAGAATCGCCGTAGAATTGCGTTGCGAAACGAGTCCGGAAGGGCACAATCTTTGTGCCTTGTGCCACTGCTGCAAAGCAAGGCAGTGGAGCAATAAATGCACCCCCTCTGAATCAGTGGCTTGCGCCACACCCCCTAAAACAGGGAGTGGTGCAAGTTTCAGCACCTTGCTGAATTTTTTGGCCACTTCTTCAATACTTGCGTATCATCCAATACCTTATCAAAACACCACAAAATACTTACTTAGTGATCTTAATCATCAAGTAAACATGACTCCAAGTCACCAAATGAGGTTGGAATGTGTACGGGGTATTACACAAATGCTCCATGAAGTCACAAAACACCCCTACGAAGGTCTAATCGCACATATTAGGTCCGATATCAAATGTTTCACCAATGACACCATAAAACACATACTCATAGCATCTCAACACCTAGGTAGATATGACCCCAAGGTATCAAGTGAGGTTAGAAAAGTATGGGGTGTTACATTCTTCCCCCTTAGAAACATTCGTCCTCGAATGTTAACAACATCGTCTTATATACAACAAATGCATCTCTACTTTAACATACATATACACATACACGCTTACTTGTTATTGTTCCACCTCCGCACTGTGTACTTCTTGGTCCATTTGAAATAGATGGGGATACTTGAATTTCATCATCTCTTCCGCTTCCCATGTGATCTCCTCTACTTGTTGATTTCTCCAAAGGACTTTTACGGATGCGACATCTTTATTCCTCAATCTCTTTACCTGTCGCTCTAGAATAGCAATGGGTACCTCTTCATAAGTAAGATCCTCCGTAACTTGAACATCCTCTACGGGAACAATACGAAATGGATCTTTTATGCATTGTCGAAGCATCAAAACATGAAATACTGGATGGACTGAGGAAAGTTCCTGGGGTAGTGCCAACTCATACGCAACTTGCCCAAATCTTCTAATGATCTCGTATGGGCCTATGTAACGTGTACTCAATTTTCCTTTCTTTCCGAACCGCATTACCCCTTTCATTGGTGACACCTTTAAAAACACCCAATCATCTATGGCGAATTCAATCCCTCTTCTTCTAACATCGGCATATGACTTGTGACGACTTTGAGTCGTTTGTAACCGCTGTTGGATCACTTTAACTTTCTCCATAGCCTGATGAACAATATCTGGACCAACGCTTCAAACCATCCAATTGGTGATCTACATTTCCTTCCGTACAAGGCTTCATAAGGTGCCATTTTAATACTTGAATGATAGCTATTGTTATACGCAAATTCAATAAGAGGCAAATTGTCATCCCAACTGCCTTGAAAATCTAACGTGCATGCTCGTAGCATATCTTCAAGTATCTGAATAGTACGTTCTGCTTGTCCATCAGTCTGAGGATGGAAAGTTGTACTCATATTCACCTGTGTACCCAAACTTTGCTGAAAAGATCTCCAAAAGTATGCTGTGAACTGTGCTCCTCTGTCTGATATAATGGAAAGTGGAATACCATGCAATCGTACTATCTCTTTCACGTACAACTTCGCATAATCCTCAGCTGTATAGGTCGTCTTGACTGGTAGAAAATGCGCTGATTTGGTAAGCCTGTCCACTATGACCCATATAGAATCAAACTTCCGCAATGTACGAATCAAACCTGTAATGAAGTCCATATTAATCATATCCCATTTCCAGACTGGAAGATTGATACATTGCATGTAACCTCCCGATTTCTGATGTTCAACTTTCACTTGTTGACAATTCGGGCATTGCGCGGCAAATTATTCAATGTTCTTTTTCATATTTCCCCACCAATACACTTCTTTTAATTCATGGTACATTTTAGTAGCACCCGGATGAATAGAATAGCGCGAATGATGCGCCTCTATCATAATTCGTGTCCTCAACTCATCTACGTCCGGTACACATAATCTCCCTTGACATTGAAGTACCCCTTCTTGTGTAAGATCAAATGCCTTGGTCAAATTCTGCTGTACATTTTCCTTTAGCTGTAAAAAAATAGAATCCGCAAACTGCTTCTCTTTCACTTCAGCTATCAAGGAGGATTCTGCTGCATTTTGCACAATAACCCTTTCATCTGGAGATTCAATAAGTCAAACTCCCAAGCTGGCTAGTTGATGGAGATCTTTGATTATCTCTTGCTTTTCAGTCAACTGGCCGCTAGTGCTTTCTACTGCCTTGCGGCTCAATGCATCAGCTACTACATTTGCTTTGCCTGGATGATAAATAATATCAATATTATAGTCTTTCAAGAGCTCTAACCACCTACGCTGCCTCAAATTGAGTTCCTTCTGCTTAAAGAGATATTACAAACTTTTGTGATCCGTATAGATATCAACATGAACCACATATAAATAATGACGCCATATATTTAAAGCAAAGACCACCGCTGCTAATTCAAGATCATGTGTGGGATAATTTTTCTCGTGTGGCCACAACTGTCGTGAGGCATATGTTATGAAATTACCGTGTTGCATCAATACACATCCAACGCCAACCCCGAAAGCATCACAATACACTACATAACCTTCGGTACCTTCAGAAAGCACTAAAACTGGTGTGGAGGTTAATTTATCTTTCAACCTTTGGAAGCTTTTCTCGCACGCATCATTCCACTGAAATTTTACTGCCTTATGTGTAAGCTTTGTTAACGGTACAACAATGGTTCCACAAATCTCCTGTAATAACCTGCCAATTCAAGAAAGCTACGAATCTTTGTGGGTGCCGTAGGTCTTGGCCAATTTTTCACCGCTTCAATCTTCTGTGTTCAACCTGTATACCTTCAACTGACACAATGTGGCCCAAAAATGCAACTGATTTTAACCAAAACTCACACTTAGAGAACTTGGCATACAACTTACGCTTACGGAGAATCTGTAACACCTGCCGTAAGTGATTAGCATGGTCCTCCGGTGTTCTGGAATAAACTAGGATATCATCTATAAATACCGTGATGAACACGTCCAGAAATGGCTTAAACACCCTATTCATCAAATCCATGAACACAGCTGGTGCATTTGTTAGTCCAAATGACATAACTAAAAATTCATAATGGCCATACCGTGTTCGGAAAGCTGTCTTGGGTACATCTTCTTCTCTAACTTTGACTTGATGGTAACCCGACCTCAAGTCAATTTTTGAAAAACACTTGGCACCCTGTAACTGATCAAACAAATCATCAATTCGAGGGAGGGGATATTTGTTCTTGATCGTTACCTTATTCAATTGCCGATAATCGATGTACATTCTCAAAGTGCCATCTTTCTTCCGTACAAATAACACCGGTGCACCCCACGGAGACATACTAGGCCTAATGAAGCCTTTGTCCAACAAATCTTTTAATTGCTCCTTCAATTCACGCAATTCTGCTGGAGCCATTCTATATGGAGGGATAGAAATAGGCTGAGCGCCTGGAATCACATCAATGCCAAATTCTATTTCTCGTTCTGGGGGTAAGGTTGGAAGATCCTCTGGAAATACATCTAGAAATTTATTGACTACTGGAATCGACTGCGGAGTTAGTGGTTCCACTTCAGTATCTTTCACCCATACTAGATGACATATGTAACCCTTAGCAATCATTTTTCTGGCTTTCAAATAGGAAATAAATCTTCCTCGTGGTGCCCCTACATTACCCTGCCATTCAAGAACATTTTCTTGCGGAAAATAAAATTGTACCTTCTTGGACCGGCAATCTACCGTAGCATAACAAGAGGCCAACCAATCCATTCCCATGATCACATCAAAATCCACCATGTCTAATTCAATGAAATCGGCCAATGTATCATGACCACACACTGTTACCACACAATTACGATATACTCTTTTTGCAATAATATGTTCACCGACCGGTGTAAACACTTCAATTGATTTAATTAATATTTCTGGTGCCTTTACAAATTTCGCAGCAACCAAAGGGGTAACATAGGAAAATGTAGAACCGGGGTCAATCAATGCATATACATTATACGAGAATATGGATAATGTACCTGTGACAACATCAGGGGAAGCCTCTGAATTCTGTCGGTCCACTAAAGCATAAGTGCGATTCTGGACCCCACTAGTACTGGCTGCTCCTCTGTCCCCTCTACCACGGCCAATAGACTGCACACCTCGGCCCAGTGAAGAACCAATGCTGATGACGCAACGGCCTATCCTGCCGGTCGTGCTATACCACTCATGCTCCTCTGGGGACACTCTCTCATCATGTGTCCTGTCATGCCGTACCAGAAACAAGCATTTGTCCCCACTCTGCATGTACCTGTATGAATACGCCCGCAATGCTGACACTGCTGACGAGGAAAACCTGTTGCCTGTGATCCGTGACCTCTACTACTCTGCCCAGATGGTCCACCTCTCGACCCTCGAAACTGAGAATGAGCACCCCCTGTGGAATAGGAGAACGATGGCCTAGGTGGTCTAGGAAACATACGGGGCCTAGATCCTCCTTGGGACATCATAGGTGGTCCCATAGGTCTAGCCCTTTTGGACTGTCCCCTATCAAATTCATGTACCCTTCGTCTCTGCCTTTGATCTTCCATTTTCTAGGCGAAGGCCTGAATTCTCGCTATATCCATGTCTTTGTTCAAGGCAGCAATAGTGCAATCCCTTACCAAATATGGCTCTAGTCTGTCCACGTATCGATGGACTCTATCTGTCATCGTAGCCACCACATTTGGCGCATATCGAGCCAAGGAATTAAATTGCAAGCTATATTCTCAAACACTCAAATTTCCTTGATGGAGATTTAAAACTGATCCGCACGTGCCTCACGGATCTCATAGGGCAAGTAATGATCAAGGAAAACCAATTTAAACTCTTCCCACGTAGGTGGATTAACACCAATATCACGGGATTTCTTTCAATCCTCGTACCACAATATTGCCTCTCTTTTCAATATGTACACAGCAAGTTCAACTGTCTCTACCCCCGTCACGTGCATAACTTTCAAGGCCCTCTGAATTTGATCCATGAAGTCCTGTGGATCTGCTTTTGGATCTGACCCTGTGAAGATAGGAGGGTCCAGTTTCAAGAAATCCTGTGTTCTGCGACTTGCCACTCTAGTCGCATCATCATCACGTGTCATTGGACCAGCTCGTCCTTGACTCTGGGCTTCCACTAACTGTGTTAACATATGAACTGCATTTCTAAGATCCTGATCTGTGGCATTCAGTGGTGGTTCTGCGGGTACTTCTCTACCAACTGTCTCCTCCGGAGCTGGAAAAGTAGTCGAAGACCGAGATGAAATTTTAGCATTTTCTCTACCTTGACTAGCTTGGTCAGGTGGTAGTCTACTCATTCCTTCTTCAACAGGCACATCTACCTGCTTCCCTTTACCTCTACCTCTTCTCGTGATTGGCATTTTGACTATACCAAAGAAAAACAATTACCATGATCAGATTCAATTCAACTTACAACACTGGCTCTATTGCACGATCTAGAAGTGAAGAAAAGAAACAACATCCTAAATGTCCCGTAGCCTCCTACTTATAAATGTAGTGCACAACACATCGATAAGTAAGACTCTACTCAGACACGGATTTGTAGACACCATTAGAACGACCTGCTCTGATACCACTTTTGTCACGCCCCGAATCCCATCGGGACGGATTGGCACTCATAGCCGACAAGGCCCGAGAGAACCAAGCTTTGTCTCTATCCAATCATATGCATGCCATAAGAAACCCATAATCACATAATAGCTATAGATACCAATAGTGGAATTCATGGAACATGATATATATATACATATACGAAACTTGGCCGTTGGGGCCACCAAGTCAAGAACGACATATCCCTTTTACATTTATACACCCACATCCGTCTACAAAAGCCTAACAAATGCATTGACCAAAATGAACTGAAAGTCGGGACAAGTCCCCACTTTATACAACATGTACAACACCAAAACATATGTACAACTGTGACTCGGAGAAGCCCCAAACTATCTGGAGCTCACCAAAGATCTGCAACACTGGCAACCTACTGTGGAGGCCTACTAGTACCTGCGCCTGCAGCAAGTAAGGTAAATTCCCCAAGAGGGGTTAATACGAAGAATGTACTGAGTATGTAAGGCCATATGAAACTTGTAAGATATGAAAATATGTCAAGAACTCAAGTTTAAATGCATAACCAATATAGATAAGTCACAATGTAGATTTGTCAGTATTCTGTACTTTGGAAACCATATATGTTGCTTTCATTACATTCTTTGTATCTTTACTTCCATGATTATTCATCTTTGCCTTTGACTTGTGATACGCGGGCCCCGACTGAACAGTGGGTTTTAAACATAACATAGCATTATGTTGGGATCGACTCGAGCTAGGCTTATGCCCCTAGAGCTGCCACCCTATGAATCAATGTATATATTAGGATAGGCTCGAGCTAGGTTAGTACCTCTAGAGCTGCCACCCATATAACATTTCAGGTTCGGCTCGAGCTAGGTTATTACCCCTAGAGCTTCCCCCTGTCAGGATCGGTCCGACCTAGGCTTATGCCCCTAGGACTGCCCCCTTATCCAACAACCTCGGGATTGACTTAAGCTAGGCATTCTTGCCCTCAAAGCTGCCACCCATACTTGATCATTGACCACATATGCATTACTTTAATCTTTACTTTGAGATTGATACCATGATATTCACAACTTTAATTGAAGCTTTGGATCATTAACCAATGAGTGAGGGACATGTGAATAAACATTGTTGGAAACATAGCCTTATTAGAAACATATCACCATTAGAACCATTAGACAATAATCAATGAACAAGATATATGAGTATAACCACTATTGGAACTTTAGAACATAACATTGTTCTGCTTTTGGAACATTATTCATGAATATGAGACATGAGATTCACAATTGATCAATGAGTAGGAAATATATGATAATGACCATTGATAACCGGATATAGAATACCTTAGTACATTTCGGGATGGGACAAGCGTAATGTCAATGTGAATACTATTTGCCGCAGAAAGATACAGACAGAGTAACCTTACATACCTTGTATTCGCAATACGAATATATAATCCTAGAGGTGTATACAATAGTCCCGCTCCTTCTTTATGTGTCACTCTACAACACAAAAATATAATGGGATTCACATTAACCATCAACTATTCTACGAATGTATATAACATCAATGAGTTACATGTTTGCTTTTAAACATGCCATTTCCCCTTGACAAAACCATTGATGAAATTATTATTCCAAAAATCCCCCAATATTCCATACATTGACCAATACATGAGAATCAATACATTTCACCGCAACACTTCTCCTTTACACTTTCTTATCCATATCACATCACAAATAATCCATTAAATTACCTTAATACACCTCATAGCACATATCGGCCAAAATCTAACAATTTACACTTTTAGAAAAATAACAAGTTTAATAACAAAATCACACCATACATGTTCATATTTTATCCATACCATGCTCTTTCACTAATTCATCAAGTCTCTTTTCACATTCAAATCACAAAGATGGCACATCTTTCACCAAAAGCAAAAATACACCATTCACCACCTTGCCAACATAACTATCATGATATACATAATCTCCCATGCATATAATATGTTAATCCATGAGAATAAATACTTACCAAGGCTTGGAATAGGATGATCTTTGCCAAATAGTCCAAAGAAAATATTTGCTTTAGGGTTTGGAACTAGAGAAATGTTTGAGAAATATCTTTAAAAGGCATGAGGGTGTTCTATGAATAAAATATGATTTTGGGGCCTTTATATAGACCCCAAGTCATACTTAGCCATTCCTTGGCATTAAATGTGGTCAAAGTGGAAGAATGGGTCAATTGCTCCTTTGGGCCTTGTATTTTATCCCATTTTGGGCCTAAATTTGGGACCAATTGCATATGTTAGCTTAAACCACAAACTTTAATGTATAATTCACCATATATATCATGTTTAATTAATTCCATAAGGTCACGACAATATTCTCTTACGAGATTCTCATTCGTCGTATCAATCGCAAAAATAGGAATTCTAGTCGCCCATGGCTTCATTGAACATTTTGGATAACTATTTATGTTTCATGATTTGATCATGTAGGAGTATGTAGGAGTGTATTGAAGTGTTTGAATCTTTAAAAATGCTCAAAGAACTCCAAAGAACCAAAAGAAACCATCCAAGAATCGCCGTAGAATTGCGTTGCGAAACGAGTCCGGAAGGGCACAATCTTTGTGCCTTGCGCCACTGCTGCAAAGCAAGGCAGTGGCGCAATAAATGCACCCACTCTGAATTAGTGGCTTGCGCCACACCCCCTGAAACAGGGAGTGGTGCAAGTTTCAGCACCTTGCTGAATTTTTTGGCCACTTCTTCAATACTTGCGTATCATCCAATACCTTATCAAAACACCACAAAATACTTACTTAGTGATCTTAATCATCAAGTAAACATGACTCCAAGTCACCAAATGAGGTTGGAATGTGTACGGGGTATTACACAAATGCTCCACGAAGTCACAAAACACCCCCTACGAAGGTCTAATCGCACATATTAGGTCCGATATCAAATGTTTCACCAATGACACCATAAAACACATACTCATGGAATATCAACACCTAGGTATATATGACCCCAAGGTATAAAGTGAGGTTATAAAATTACGGGGTGTTACAACCTCTCCTTGCAAAAGTGAACCCATACCTAAGCTCCGAGTTCAACCACAACTTTTTTCCTCCTCTTGTTTGCCTTTTTAGTGGTCTCTTGGTTCTTCTTCTAAAGTTGGAGTTTCACTTTCTCATGTAGCTTCTTCATGGATTTGGCTCTCTTGTGACCATCTAAACTAACAATAATATCTTGAGGCAAAAGGGTGAAATCTAAAGGGGTTAGCAAATTAAAACCATAAACAATTTCAAATAGAGTCATGCCAATAGGATTATGAATAATTCTATTATATGAAAATTCAACCAAAGGCAAATGCTCCTCCCAAGATGTCAATTTCCCCTTTACCATGGCTCGTAGCATAGAACCCAAATTTTTATTCACCACTTCAGTTTGACTATCGGTTTGAGGGTGACAAGAGGTAGAAAATAACTACTTCGTTCCAAGACGGCCCCATAAGGCCAATGGTCTTGGGAATACCATGTAATTTGACCATATTCTCAACAAATAAGGATGCAACATGAGATGCTACTTCATATTTGCTACATGTAATGAAATGATCTATTTTAGAGAATCGGTCAACCACAAAAAGATACTATCATTCCCTCGTTTAGTCCTTGGTGATCCCAATACAAAGTCCATGTAAATATCAAACCAAGGTCTATGAGGGCTGAGGAGAGGGGTATACAAGCATTGGAGAAGGAGTCTAGATTTGGTACCTTTGCATTCAACGCATTGACCAAAATTTTGGCAATATCGGACCGCATTTTAGGCCAATAGAATTGCTCTTATAGAATTCCCAAGATCTTAGCAATACCAAAGTGACCCATCAAACACCCATCATGTGCGTCTCTCATAAATAGTTCTCTCCAAGAGCTTATGGGCACACATAGTCTCTTGCCTTTGAATAAAAAACCATCAAACTTCAAATAAGGAATAGAATATCAATCCTTAAGCAATCTTTCCCTTTCCCATTCCTCACAATCTTGGAAGATTTGAGAAAAAATGGGGTCATCAGGATATAATGCCTTCAAATATTCAAACCCAATCAATTTAGAAGATAAAGTATTTATCAAAACATGTTTTCTTGACAAGGCATCAACCACCATATTCTCTTTTCCCTTCTTGTATATTGGATTACATAGGAAAAAGTTTCTAGAAATTCAATCCATTTGGTGTGCCTCTTGTTCAACTTACCTTAGGCCCGAAGATGTTTTAAGGATTCATGATCGGCTCGAATCACAAACTCCTTGGGCCACAAGTAATATTGCCAATTGCCCAATGCTCTAATCAAAGCATACAACTCAAGATCATAAGTAGAATAGTTTAAAGTCACACTTTTTAGCTTTTCACTAAAATAGGCAATGGTCTTTTGTTCTTGCATCAAGACAGCTCCAATTCCTACTTTACTAGCATCTCATTCTACTTCAAACATCTTCTCAAAGTTGGGTAATTGCAACAAAAGAGTGGATCTAAGCATGGATTTTAAGATTTCAAAAGCTTTTGCTTGCTCATTACCCCATTTGAAAGGTTTATCCTTTTGGATTACCTTGGTCCAAGGTGCGACTATGGTGCTAAATCCTTTGATAAATTGCCTATAGAAACTAGCCAACCTATGAAAGCTTCAAACATCGCTTATGGATTTTGGAGTTGGATAATTCTTAATAGAGTCTATGGTGGATTCATCTACTTCGACTCCTCTTGAGCTTATAAAAAACCCTAGAAACACAACCTTATCCATACAAAAAGAACATTTTTTTAGGTTGGCATAAAGTTGCTCCTTTCAAAGCTCATTAAAAATACCTTTTAAATACCCAATATAATCATCTAGGGATTTTCTATAAACTAGAATACCATCAAAGCATACCACAACACATTTCCCTATAAACGGTTTCATCACATGGTTCATTAAACTCATGAAAGTACTAGGAGCATTCGCTAGTCCGAAGGGCATAACCATCTATTTATATAGACCAAATTTAGTCTTGAAGGTGGTTTTCGACTCATCTTTGGGGTTTATCAGGATTTGGTGGTACCCACTCCTAAGGTTTATCTTGGAAGACACACAAGAACCATTAAGTTCATCTAACATGTCATCTAATCTAGGAATAAGATGGTGATACTTTACTGTTGTTTTGTTGATTGCCCGATAATTAACACACATGCGCCAAGTCCTATATCTCTCTGGCACCAACAAGACCGGGACATCATACAGATTTATGCTTTTCTTGATGTAACCCTTGTTGAGGAGTTTCTCAACTTGTCTTTAAAGCTCTTTTGTGTCTTCTAGATTACTTTGATAGACCAATTTATTTGTCAATTAAGAACCCAGTACAAAGTCAATTTGGTGCTTGATTCCCCAAAGAGAGAGCAATTCACTTGGAAGCTCCTTGGGAAAGATATCATCATAATCCTGCAAAAGAAAAGAAATAGAATGAGGAATGGGAGGAATAAAATGGTTCATTTGAAATGCATGTGCTAGAAGGAGCATGGGCTCATCCTTGTCAACTTCCTCAAATAGCTTCTTGTATCTATCCAACATTACTATTTGCCCTTTTACTTTCAACCTCCCTCTCTCTTCTCCTTTATTAACCTTCTCTTCATAGTGTACTTCATCTCCTTCTTTCTTTCCCTTCTCCTTTAACTCTCTTATTTTTTGATGTATCTCATTCACTTGTGAAGAGGAAAGAGGGTGAATGATGAATTTTCAACCATTCAACTCAAGAGAATACCTATATGTTCTTTTATCATGTTTGGTTGAATGATCGTATTGCCATGGTCTCCCAAGCAAAATGTGATAGGCTTGCATGGGAATTACATCACATAGTACTTTACATGGTACTTCCCAATCTTAAATCGTATCACAACTTGTCTATTTACCTTCAACTCTCCATACTCATTTAACCATTAGAGTTTGCACGATGAGACATGCTTGGTTGTGGGTAGCTTCAAGAAGTCCACTATAGTGGCACTAGCAATATTATCATAACTCCCACTATCAATGACCAAAGAGAAAGTGTTTTCTTTGATAAGACACTTAGAATGAAAGAGATTCTCCTTTTGGCTCGGATCATCTAAGGCTTTACTAATCATTCCTCGCCTTACCGCATAATTTGGAATCATGAACTCTCCTTCTTGGGTCTAAGCATCTTCAATTGGAGCCTTCCTCATCATCCTTTGGGGTACGGTAATCTCTCCATCATCTTGTTCTTCCCTAAAGTACTCATCATCCTCAAAGTCATCATCTTCTTGGGCTTTCTCTTTATTACTCTCCTCTTTCCCTACCTTTTCTCTAAGGTAACACATCTTTCGCTCTCTTAGGATGACGTTCTTCCTATTAGGACATTCATTCGTCTTGTGACCCCAACCTTGACATTTAACACATTGGAAACCCTTGGAAGTAGTAGTTGGGTATTTGTTACCTTCATTATTTGGTGGATACTTTGGAGCAATCTTCTTAATGGGTTTCTTTTCATAAAACTTCTTAAAGTCCTTGTTCTTGTTCCAACCCGATGACGTTTGAGCTCCCTCTTTGTTCTTTCCCCAAGAATTGGTCGATGAGTAACCTTTGGACTTGGGAAATATTCCTCCTTTGAGTTCCCTCTCAATGTCTATGGCTGCTTAGAAAACTTCCTCAATAGTAGCAAACTTGTGGATAGTCATTAATGCAGAAATCTCAACCCTACCTTGAAGCAAATGACGACATACTCTTTATTTTCATTGTACTCAAGCTTCAAGATCAATTGATGAAATTCATCATAATAAGCCGCAATAGTTTTGTTTTCTTGCCTCAAGTTGTACAACTTAGCAAGTAGCTCTTGCCGATATCGCTACGGCACATACTTATTCCTCATAATAGTTTTCATTACAGTCTATTATGGTGGTTGACCTTCATGAAGAAATTGATGATACTTCTTTGCATATTCCTACTCTATGATGGCAAACCCTTCAAATTAGGCTATGGCATAACAACTCTTCTTGATCTTGGTTAAGTCATTGACTTGAAAATTCTATCACAAATCGATCCCCATGTTAGATATGCTTCGGGATCACAATCCCCATTGAAGGTTGGAAGAGAAGTATTGATAGGATTGATTCCCAAATCCCGACCTCCGTTACCTTCTTGGTCCCCATGATGATTCCATTGGCCACCTACACTTTGATTATAATTGTAACCTCTTTGAACTCTTCTTTGATCACGGTCTCCATAATCTTATATCAATCCTTGACCTTGATCTTGGTTAGCATTAACATTCTTTGTCCATTACCTCATGGTTGGTTACTAAGGTTCCCTCTTCCATGTAGAACCGGACCAAATCTTTCTCCTCGACCTCTATACCCTGTTTGACCTCTTAGTCTATTCCTTCGATATTTCTTCGCTTAGAGATTTTTCATATTCCTTTACATACTCATCTTATGGATCATTTTCCCTTACCTCCTTGACTTGGATTGGTTGATTTTGGTGAAGTGGTATTTGGTGTGGTGGATTTTAGTTTTGTGGAGCTTGGGGCGGGTCTTAGTTTTATGGAGCTAGGGGCGGAATTTTGGTTACTTTGGTTGGTAGTGCCTTGTGGGTAGGGAGCTTGTTCTTGTATTGGTGGATTAAATATTTGGTGAAAAGTGTCGGGGGTGATAGTAAGAGAAACATCGAGGGTGTGTCCACTTGATGAGGCTTGGATGTTTTGTGGAGTGGAATGGGTGGAGTTTAGACAACCCTCCATGTTGACCATCCTCCCATCCATGGTTGACATACTACCTCGAAGGGTGGACATTTTCCCCTTCATGGATTCCATTCTACGACCCAATGCTTTAATCGACGCTAAGATTTCACTCGTAGCATTTCCATCCATAGGGTTTGGTGTTTCACCATCCGTAGCCATTGTACCTAGCAAGAATGACACTCAACAAAAACAACAAACACGTTAGGCGTTAAATAATTAAACCTCACAATCACTTGTGTTTACACTCCTTTGATTTCCTCACAAATTAGATCTGCTAGCATTGAACACTTGTTTATACTCCAAATAGTATACATAGTGTCAATTGCTACTCTCGATCGGAATGGGTTCTTGTTTAATCAAAGATGGACGATTCTATTAAACTAAATGACTTGAATCAAAGAAGTTAACTACGAATTAAAATAAGAGAAACTCAAAATAAATAGGACTTATGAACAAGACGGACTCAAGTAACTAATAATCAACCAAGTAGATCAAATACTAGTTGATATTTAGCTTTTGAAATCAAGAGAAATGAAACTAGAACCAAAGAAATGAAACTAAGATAATAGAACCTGAGATTGATTGAAGGAAGTGGAGTAATAAGGCTTAGAAGCTCGTTGATGCTCGCACAAGTGGGGTGCGTATCACACAAAAGAGGTATGAGGCCTTAGATGGACATACAAAGTCACAACAAGTTCAGGGGCAGTTGTGCGCTCAAGATGACAATTGTGCGTATAACACAATAGTTATGTGAGCAAGTTATGTATATAGAACAATGTGATAGAATGTTCTGGACAGAAGTGTGTCTTGGGTGCAATTTGTGTGTTTAGAACAAGTGTTTTGCTGCCTTGTTTTTTGCTTGCACAATGTGCTAAAGAGGATACCTGAAAGTTTCGAATTTTGTGCTCTTGTGGTCCCACTTGTACTCCTAACTTTATCCTTTACCCCTTTTGGTAATTTTTATTTTTGTACTACCCTTAAACACCTTTCTTTTTCTATCTTTTTAGATCAAACACCAACTTTTGAAGATTCTTTCTCTTGAAGCTTTGAAGGGCCTCAAGAACTCCAAGAATAAAATGTACTTTGAAATTTCCAAACCAACTCATCGTGGCTCGAAATTCCATGAAATTTTGAATTTATGATCCTCTTGGTATGGAGAACAATCCCCAATGGCTTTGGACTTTCAATTTTAAGCTCAATTTTTTGATCTAAGAACCCACTTCAATTTTCTTCGAACTTCAAATACCCAACAATGGTGTTTCTTCAAATACTAACCCAATCACTCTCAAATCTCAGATCCGTACTCAAAAATTACTAGAGAAAGCAAATCTAGTATTAAAAACTACAAACAAGACTCAAAACAACAAAAATATTTTTGGGATTTTCTCAAAAATGAATTTGACACTTTTTTGGTAAGACTAAAACAAACCTAAGACTAGAATCATTGGAATAATCCTAAGCTCGCTCTGATACCAATTGATACAAATTAGGCCTCATCAATCTCCTCATCATCCGAATGACGGTCCTCCTCCTCCTATATTGTGACATCCTCGCGAATAGGTGTTGGAGCCAGTGTCTTAGATGAAGCTCCCTATAAATGTGTCAAGTCAGGGAATTGGAGCTCATCTACATGCTTTCACAGGAAGGCTAGCTTGTCCTGCATCTTCATTACTGTCTCGGACATGGCAGCATGCTGAGGGGATCTCAAATCATCTAACCTCCTGCCAAAAATTTGCAAGGTTTCACTAACACCTAGTAACTTCTTATGCACCAGATCCATGTCTCTCACAACATCTATAATAAGCTTAGGCATCTCAGCCTCCAATCTAGATGGCCTCATATCACCTGAATAAGCCAGAATCATCCACCCAAACTTTCTTTTTCTTCACTTCCTGAACAAGCTCAAGTCTAGTAATGTCAACTGTAGAAGTATGGAAATACTCACAATTTTTTTTCTTATCCAAGGGAACCCTAGCTCTTCAGCGAAGTTTTATGATCAAACACGCGAAGGCAAGGGAGGTTTGATTTTTTTGAGCCCGGTGAGCAATATCTGGGGTAATGAGCATGGAAAGATTAAGCCTCTCTATCACTATGATCGTGCCTACAAGCACTTTCGTGGGTGCACAAAGATGGATTCAATTTGGAATGCAAGATGTTGCTGCACATGAAACTTAGCCAATACTAACTTACAAGATTATATCACTTTGCAATTGGGGTTCCCAGAGTGATCCATGTAGGAGTAATATTACTAAGCAGAGGGACTAGCTAACCCCGAAGATCATCAACATTACTCAAGGCACTTGTGGCAAAGTAGTGATGTGAATCAAGTCTATCTCCATATACTGAATTAATTATGGCCCCATCTTACTTAATATTGACACCCCGCACCTTTATCACATCACGAGTTTCTTGTGGCTTACCCTTCCTCCTCTTGTCAGGTAACAATCTCCCGTAGGTTGTATAAAACTCCCATACCCAAGTTTCAATATACGACTTCAAAGGCTGAGTGAACTGCTCAAAATTGTGATATTGGATGACATCTTACACCCAAGGATATTTGCTTTCTAACCCATCAAGGCTCAATTTCTGCTTTTCAATGATTGTTCTCTGTCTGGGAATCTTTTGCCGGTTGAGAATCTATGACCTCCATGAGGATGAGGTGGAGGCCTTACGACTATAGTGAAGGGTTGTTCTACCCTCTTCTTCTTTGGTGTAGCAGCCTCTGGAGTAGGCAATGGTTCATGAATAGGTGTTTAGTGTTCCACTCCCCCGAGGAACCAAGGTTATACCTCACGAAATTTGAACTATGTTCTGATCTTTCTTCCTCAACTATAGGTGCTTTGCTTACATTCTCATCCACCCTCTTTCATTTATTAACTCTTTCCAGTTGAGATTTTTTTATTGAATTTCACACCCTTTGCAACCCTTGAGTTAGGAGGAGGAGAACTGGTTAGCTTTTTAGCCACACGTTTGTTCCTGGTCATATTTGTACAAAAGAGTAGAAATAGGCTCAGCCAAGGTTAGCAAAACAACACCTAAGAATATTCCCAGAAAAGCATCGCTGAACAAATTAGTGCATCGCCAAACAGTTCAGTGATGCAAATAGCTATCGCCAATTGGGGCAGAAACAAAGGGGGATGATTGGCGAAGAAAAGTGGGGGTTCGACGATACTCCCTGAGCATCTTCAGATCTCTAAGGCATCACCAAATATCACCTTGAATAGCCTATCCCACTATGAATTTTGGTGATATGAGGAGTGCTTCGATGATACACTACGCAGTTCGGTGCATCACTGAAGTGCTCAACCCATCATCGATAGTCATCTTTCCAAAGATGACTGTCGCAATTTTCAAGCTACTTTAATGGCGATTTTTGATTCCAAGACCATAGGTACTCAGACTTCCCCAGGTTCAAACTATTAAACCACAATACAACGATTTTGCCCTTAAGAATATCGTCACCCAATCTATCATTGGGCAAAATCAGTCAATTTCAAATTCAACCAACCAAAATTCAACAATTATGAACACTTATTTCAACAACAACTAGTCCACAATGCAAGCATGAGCAAAATTTAAGCATTAAGAAACCCAGTATAAATGATTTAACTTCGATCTAAAAAGAATCCTATGAATAAAATTGATGAGTTCAATATAAGTTTCTATCTACACACATAAACTCGAATGATAACAACCCAACAAAGCAACTCTAATATAAACAACCATAATAACTAAACATGGGTAATATTGATAATTAATGGATTTAAACTAAAATCGATTCTCACCTTTAAGATTTAGAGAAAAATTAATGAGGAAAGAAAAGATGGTTGTGGTGTGCAACTCCGGTGACAGTTGTGTTTGTGTATTGGTTGTGATTTTCAAGAATCAACAACGAGTTTATTTGTGAGTATGAGTTTACGTGTGTGTGTTGCTTAGAGAGAGTGAAAGAAAAGAGGGAAAGGGAGAATAAAAATGGTTTGAATAATATCAAAGGTCAAAAGACAATGAAAAGTCAAGTTTCATAGAAATTCAAACCATTATCACTTTAAAATGCGACCCTTTTTGGTGATCCAAATCCATCACTGAACTGATCGGTGATACGCCGATTTGCAAAACTATAGCCAAATTTAATAGATTCCAACCTTTGGAATCATCTAAATGGTGCGCCACTTTGGCGATGGATAGACCTTCGCCAAATCAATCAGTGATACACCAAATGATTAGTTACCATCTATTTGGTTGGGAGATCTCTTTTGGCAAAGGGCTTCGGTAATATGCTGATGGGTTTGGTGCATCGCCAAAGCCTCTTTCCTGGAGCTTTGTGCATGATCTCCCAACTTTTTCTTCTTCGACTTATGTTATAACATGTTTTCCATATTCCACTTCCGTCACATACCTGCACCAATCAACATACGTTATTCAAAACAACAAAAGTAAACTTAGGTTGCCTCCCAAGAAGTGCCTTAACTATCGTCGTAGCACGATATTGTTCATCATCAATCATGCATTATCGAGGTAGAGCACCCCCAAGAAATCCAATTCCGGTGACATCTCATGATAATGTTTAACTCGTTGGCCATTTATCGTAAATCAAAATCCCGTATCATTCTCCAATTCTATAGCTCCACTAGGAAAACATTGAACTACCTTGAGGGGACTCGACCATCTAGTTTTGAGCTTACGCAGAAACAACTTGTACCTTGAGTTGAAAACTACGATGTTGTAACCACTCTTGAACTCCTTTTTTTAGAATTTTGGCATCATGCCATCTCTTCATACATTCCTTGTAGAGAGTGGAACTCTCATATGCTCTTAAATGGAATTTATTGATCTCTTGAAGTTGTTCCACCCTTGATTTAGAGGCATCCTCCCAATTCATATTTAACTTACACAAGGCCTAAAGAGGTGACAAGCCTTTCCAAACACCAATTGATATAGTGACATGCCAATGGGAGTTTTGAACGCGGTTCTATAGGCCGACAAGGCATCATAAAGTTGTTGGGCCCAATCTATTTTACTAGAATTCACAGTTTTTTCCAAAATACTATTTATCTCCCGGTTGGATACTTCCGCTAGTCCATTGGCTTGAGGATAGTATGGAGAAGCCACCTTATGCTTTACTCCATATTTGGCATGCAAAGAGCCGAATGATCGATTACAAAATGAGAACCCCATCGCTTATAATAGCATGGGGTGTCCCAAATCGGGTGAAAATGTAACTCTTCAAGAATTGAGTAACACTATTAGTTTCATTATTTTGTAATGCAATGGCCTCGACCTATTTAGAAACATAATCAACCACTACCACGATGTAGCGGTTCCAATACGAGATCACGAAGGGTCCCATAAAGTCCAACCCCATACATCAAATAACTCTGCATACATACTCGGTTGCAATGGAATCTCCTGCCTTCTTGAGATCCCACCTTGCCTTTGGTATTGCTCACATACTTGCATTAACTCATGGGCATCACAATACAAAATTGGCCAATAAAATTTGCTTTGGAGGACCTTTGTAGCTGTACACACACCACTATGATGACCACCATTCGGTGATGAATGGCATGCCTCAAGAATAAGCCTCATTTCCTCTTTCATAACACAATGACGTATCACTCCATCCGCATACTCTCTAAAGAGATAAGGTTCATCCCAATAATACCTTTTTACATCATGGAGGAAATGTTTCCTTTTGTAATGGTTCAGGTAATTGGGGAGCAACTCACTCACCACATAATTCGCAAAATCGGCATACCATGTTAGCATAATCCCCTTAAGAGCCATGACAAGCTCATCGATAAACGCTTCATAAATTTTAATCTCACCCCTCTTTTCTTTGTTAGACCAAGGTGGAATAGGTGGTCCGCCACTTGGTTTTCACATCCTTTCCGATTCTTAAATTCAAAATCGAACTCTTAAAGTAGCAAGATCCACCTAATCAACCGAGGTCTTGGCCTCCTTTTTAACCATCAAGTACCTAAAGGCTGCTTGATTAGTGTGCACGATGACTTTTGTACCCAACAAACAGGCACAAAATTTCTTAAACACATAGACTACGACAAGCAAATCTTGCTCCATAACTGTATAGTTTCATTGTGCATTGTTTAAGGACTTGCTAGCATAATAGATAGGATGAAAAAATGTATCCTTTCTTTGTCCGAATACCACACCCAATACGAGGCCACTTGCATCACACATCAATTCAAAGGGTTGCAACCAAATTGGGGCTATAATAATAGGAGTCAAAACAAGACTTTTCTTGAGGCAACTGAATTCCCTCATGCAATCACCATCAAACTCAAATTTTTCTTCCTTCTTAAGAAACTTACACCTCGTATGAGCAATCTTTGAGAAATCTTTGATGAACCTTCGATAGAAATCGGCATGTCCAAACAACTTTCACAGAAATTGAAGGGAGTAACTTGGCAATAACTTCAACTTTAGCTTGGTCAAATTGAATACCTTGACTTGAAATCTTATGCCCAAGTACAATGCCCTCCTCTACCATAAAATGACACTTTTCCCAATTCAACACAAGATTAATTTCAACACATTTTTCAAGTACCTTGCCCAAGTGTTCAAGACATGATTCAAAGGTATTAGCCTCAATGGAAAAATTATCTATAAAGACCTCCATAGTATCCTCCACCATATCCAAAAAGATTGATAGCATGCACCTTTGAAAGTGGCGGGTGTATTGCATAGCCCAAAGGGCATGCGCTTGAAGGAAAAAGTACTATATGGATATGTGAAGATAGCCTTCTCTTGATCTTTCGGTGTGATAAAAATTTGGTTATAGCCGGAGTACCCATCTAAGAAATAATACCACCCTTGCCCCACCAAATTATCAAGCATTTGATCTATAAATGGCATGGGAAAGTGGTCCTTTTTCGTCCACAAATTCAACTTCTGGTAATCCGTGCATACTCTCTAACTCGTCACTGGTCTCATTGGGATAAGTTCATTATTTTCATTAGGAACCACTGTGATTCCCCCTTTTTTCAAATTGCATTGAACCAGGCTTACCCATGTGCTATCCGATATTGGATACACGACGCCATTATCCAACCACTTGATTATCTCTTTTTCACCACTTCTTTCATCGGAAGGTTAAGCCTCCATTGATGCTCAACATTAGGTACACAATCAAGCTCTAACTTTATATTGTGAGTACAAATAACGAGGGCAATCCTAATAATATCCGCAATAGTCCACCCAATAGCCCGAATGAATTTTCTCACAACCGACTTCAATGCTTCGAATTTTCATGGCAACAAGTCTCCAGCAATAATAATGGGTAAGGTGCTACCTTCCCCCAAAAAATACATAGCAAAGGTGCGGTGGTAATGGCTTGAGCTCAAGTTATGGTGGGTTCACAATTGAAGGCTTCGCGGAAGGATTCTCCCGATTCTTCAAGTTAAGATCTAATTTGCATGGGTTCTTGGTGTAGGCACCATGAACCATCAATGAAACCATGACTTCATCATACTCTTCATCCTCTTCACTTCCATAATTCCACAATACTCCCGCTAATGACTCACTAATGAAATCCACCTCCATAGCATCGACCACCTCATGATCAATTATGTCAATCGTGGAGATCATTTGCAAGTCCTTTGGTTGCTTGATGGACTTGCAAACATTGAAGTTTACCTCTTTATTATTCACTCTAAACTTCATCTCTCTATATTTCACATCAACTAATGCCCTCTCGATAGCAAGAAAAGGCCTACCAAGGATAATGGGAACTTCATAGTCTATCTCACAATCTAGGATCATAAAGTCAATGGGAAATATGAATTTGTCAACCCAAATAAAACATCGTATAGAATTCCCATAGATCATTTAATAAATCGATCTGTCATTAAGAGTCTCATGGTTGTGTACTTTGGAGCTTTCAATCCCAACTTCTTGAATATAGCTGGAGGCATTAAGTTGATAGTTGCACCTAAGTCACACAAAACCTTGCCAAATTGATACACCCCAATGGTACAAGGGATAGTGAATGCACCGGGGTATTCTTTCTTGACCACCATATTGCTCAACATAATAGCTCTACAACTACGTGAGATCTTCACCATTTTGAAGTCCATGGTTCTTTTCTTTGTCTCTAAGTCCTTCATGAACTTGGCATACTCGGGCATCTCTTGCGAGGCTTCTAACAAAGGAATGTTCATCGATAAGTTGCTAAATTTTGAGAGGAACTTCTTGAACTTTGTGTTATCCTTCTTGTTCTTTAGCTTTTATGGGAATGGTGGAGGTATTTTGATTTATGGCTTTAAGACCACCAAGCTTTACTTTGATTTTGAGACATTATCATTAACTGCTTGTGGTATCTCTTCGCTCTCAACCCTTTCTTCCACTTCTTCTGACTTTTCTATATTTGGCTCATTTGGAATAGGGACTTTATCATTCAACTTATCAAGTTGTTTCTCTTTTTGCTCACTTGTTCTTCAACCGCCCTCTCATTAGAGTCATCATCAAGATTTAAAATGTTATTATTAAGAGTTCTACCACTCCTAGTGACAATTGCGATGATATTGGCATCATTTTTTAGATTTGCCACAGTGTCGCTAGGTAAACCACCCTTTTACCTTGTGTTAAGATAAGCCGAGATTTGGCCCAATTGCGATTCAAGTTGCTTAATTGAGGCTGACTGTAAAGTGACCATTTGATTGAGTTATGAAAAGTTTCTCTTCATCTGTCTTAGCATTTTGTCACTTTCTTCAACCCCTTTAAGAATATGAGCAAGTACATTTTCTTTCTTATAACTTTCTGAATCAATAGAGGTAACATATTTATTTTTTTGTCTATCATGTGGTAGGATGTATCTATCATGGTCACACTCTTTGTCTCTCCAATTATGGTCCATATCTCTCTCCTTATCCCTTTAATCTCGATCACGATCATGGTCCCTTCAATCACAATCTCTTTTCTTCCAACCTTGATTACCTCCTTGCCTTTGATAGGTTGGTCGGGAACCCCCAATTTGGTTCGATAAGTACCAAATTTCTTCATCGAGTGACTTTGCATCATCATCTTTATATTCTCTATACCCCTTTGATGCCATGACATTGACCGCTTTTGGAGGTATACCCATTACGTGTTTTGTGAGGTGATCTAATTGTTTCATTACTTTGTCCATGTTTTCATTTCTTTCCTCATCCATATTTCTTTTCTCTTGGCTCATATAAGACATGGAGGGAGCCCCCATGGCCACCTCGATTTCTCGTGTGTGCTATGCTCTACTTTGCTTTGTCACTTGGTCCAATAACCCTGAAGCAACTCTAAAAGATTAGTTTATCAAAGACCCTCCGTCCGCGTTGTGCGCTACTGTCTTGTTCAATTAGTCCAATGCTCTATAAAAGATTTGTAGAAACATCTTATTAGGCACTTCATGGTTTGTACATTGTAACAATTTTTTTTTGAATCTTAACCACGCTTCATGCAATGGTTCACTACTTACTATCAGAAGTTTGTTATCTCTTCCCTCAATTGAAGCATGCGAGATGGTGGAAAGAACTGGTCTAAAAAGTCTTCCATCAACTCACCCAAGAGTTTATAATTCCCTCAGGCAATTCCCATAGCCATAACACTGCATCACCCTTCACCGAGAATGGAAAGAGCCTCAATCGAATAGACTCTTGTGAGATATGGGCAATGTTGAATGGGTTGCAAACATCTATAAAGTTCTTCAAGTGGATGTTCGCATCTTTATGAGCTTGACCTGCAAATAACCCCTTCATTTAGAGTAAGTGGAGCATAAAACTTTTCACATGGAATACTCCATTACCCTCCGAAGGTGGAATGCAAATTGCACTTGCCCGTTCGATATCCCCTAGGTGATCTTCATCTTCAAATTGTCCATCAAAGGTAGCAGTGTCACTACCATGTTGACTCATCGTATCGTGTCGACTCAGATTATCACCCAGACAAAACAAAAACAACAAATGATGTAAAGTTTATACTACGGCTAACAAAAGTAACTTATAACACTACAATAAATGAACACTACGTTTCCTTCCCCGACAATGGTGATATTTTGATAATGCTCAAGATACACCCAAGATGTATGCGGTAGTTGGCAATATAATTTTCTTACCCAAATTGGAGTCAGGGTCGATTCCACAGGGAATGAAGGCGATAGGTTCACCTTCGAGTGTTGTAAGTGACTAGATGTTTGCACGTAATGCTAAAAATAATGTAATAAAGTAAATAGGGATTAATTCAAAAAGATTTTGTGTTCAAATTATCAATTTCAACTTTGGGTTGTCAAAATGAATGCTAGAGAATGTAATTGATAGGTAAAAGCACTTGCGGTTATGCCCCCTTAAGAGTGATCATAAGTGTGGGTAAGTGAAAATGCACCTAAAATTTAATTGATAGTTATGACTAGGCTTTGTATTAGGTATTGGAGGTAATCTTTCAATCTATCTCCAAATTTAATAAAGGTTTCTTTCAAACACGCATATGTACACAATACCAAGCAACCAATGACCTCAAATTAGTTAGTCTATTTTCTAGCACCAGCTATTAAATGAGGAGTTCTCAAGTCCTTGTCAACTAAATATCTCCACCCTTGTCTTTTCTTTCAAGCAAAACAAGAGATCTAAGAATGAATAGAGTTTGAAACCTCAATTTTTGAGTTAAAACATAGAGATTTAGCTAAAATCATAATATTCAATCAAATATAAAGGTAAATAATCACTAACCACACAATAATCAACACTCAATAATGCATAACCCCAAGCTTGGGAAATTAGCTACTCATAACAAGAGAAAAAGGAAATATACCTATATTCTCATTCAAATCTGTCATAGAATCCAAATATTTCCAAAGAAAATCCAAATTCCAAGCAAGAAATTAGCAATAAGTAAATAAGTTTCCAACTAGGGTTCAATTAAAAGATTTAGCTTTAAAAAATGACAAAAGTTTAGGTCCTAAGTTACCAAAAATGCCTATATAGCTTCAGCAAACATGGCTTCAAAATTAAAGAATTGCCACCGTATCCAAATCGACTGAGGAAATGGCCATAGATGAACACTTTGGCGATGCACCGAAGTAAATTAGTGTCACTGAATTGACTTTGAACTTGAACTCCAGGGTTTGTCATCTTTTACTTTTGGAGATGGAACTGGGCTTCACCAACCAGTTTGGAAATGTGCAAAATCACTTCCTTCATTGCTATTTTGTCTAAAGTTGACCTTGCCCGAACTGTTACTATTGGCAATGGAAAGGATCTATTGGCGATACGCTTAGTACTTTGGTGATGCGCTGATTAGCTTTAGCGATGTTTCTTTGTATTTTAGCTCCAATCTTCCATCTTTTTACATCTTTTTGCTATTTCAACCACTTCTTGGCCTTAACCCTGAAATTGAACCAAATTAACATTAAAACGCATTCAAATTAGCATTGAGGGCTCTTTTTTTTTAAAACTATTTTTAGGCTAAATGAGTGGCAATTTGCAACTCATCACCCAACTACGTATATTACTCTTAGAGTCTTATAGATTTGGGATTGTATAATTGTGCGCTATCAATCATATCGACCTTGTTACTTTTGTACTATCAATAGGGTAACATTTTGGCTTTTGTATATATATCACCTTAGATATAATGGTGGCCTCAATGACCTGCATAATGCTATGTGATTATAGACAACATGGTGATCTTATAAGTAAGTATATCATTCTATGAATATAAACAACATGTTGGTCTTGTAGGCCCACATAGTGTTCTTTGATTATAGACAACATGGTGGTTTTGTCGGCCCGAATATCATTCTATAATAATAGATAACATAGTGATCTTATCGGCCTGCATGGACTTTTATTTTGGTTATGAACTACTGAATTATCTGAGATATTTGTTGTAGGTTTCTCTGATTGTGACTTTGTCGGCCTAGGGTTTCTGATAAACCAAGATATACTTGTTTGTATTTACTGAATATAGCTGGTATGTGCCAGTAAGATACATGCCCAATTAGGTTGGCTCAAGGTCAGACATGGAACCAGGTACAATTGTGCCTCCCATGGTCGGGCATGATACATCCTTGGTAAGTCACCCTTCTCTTTTCCTTTCTAGGCTTTTAGTGAAGTTATATCCTTATGATATAATTATATTGCTTTTATGTATGACCAGTTGTTGTCAGTGTGTAAGCTGAGCTTCCACTTTTCTGCTGACCTAGATCTTTAAGTTCTGACGTGACCCTGTAAGCCTTTGCTGTTGGTGAAGTGACTTTTTGATAGCTAAAGTAGAATAGCCTACTACTTTATACACAGTTGTAATGCCTATGTTAGTGAGGCATAGTTTCATGTTAATATATTTGTTGTGCATCCTCCTCCCGTTCTGTGATGTACTATAATTATATTTAGTGTGAAGTCTCTAATGGTATCATCTCTTTCATGTCTAGTGCTGCTTGATCTTGCGTACTGTTATCCTTAATGACGGTACTTCTACCTTGTCTATGTTCATAAATATTCTTTCGGTGAGTTGGAAGATCTTGAAATAAATGAAATTTTGTTTGTTTCCAAATATGCACAAGCAAGTGTACACGGTCTCTATATAATAATGTGATTTCAAGTAATCAGATTGTCGAATCCCATGGAGACTTGGCATTGACAAGATTTCAAAATAGTTTATTAAAATTATAATAACAAGTATTGTCCATTCAAGAGAGTTGTTTGTTTATTTATTTTACTTGAGCAATTAAGTAAAGTAAGTAAATCATAAGAATTATTCACAGAGATATTAAGGGCTAGGGTTATGGCTCTTGTAATTCTATCGTACCTTCATACAATTGATAAGCGTATTTAAGAGATCTAGCATTTTGCCAACTCACATGGTTGATATTATGGTTATGGTCTTTCTGCTCCTTTAACCGTCTACCTAGATTATCCTTCGAACTACATTATTGGGGGGGGGGGGGGGGTTAGTCAAACTAATTTGAATGCATTTATATATTTTCCTGTATTAGAGCCAAGTAGGAATATCTAAGTATGATTTCCATCCTCGCTGCAAATCCGTTCGCTGGTGCATCCTGCTCCTCTTAACCCACGTTCTATGTCTAACTTTCCTATAATCGCAAGTTCCTTAGCAATTATCAACTTATCATATTAGTCATGAATCAACAAAATAGTAAGCATAAAACTAAGAGAACAAAACTTGAATAATAGAAATCTAAAATAACAATCTATTAAAGAATACGAGGCTCATATTTTAGCCACTTATAATCTAACTACAAAGCCAAAATTCAATTTTAGAAAGAGAAATAATGCTAAGTAAAGAGATAAAGAAGTAACCCTAGGAGCATTGAGACTTTGTTCTTGTTCTATGCTCCTTACGTTGTTCGTCCTCCACTGAAAATGACTAAAGATCTGTATTTATAATTTTTAAAACACATAAAAAGACCCTCCAAGTCAGACTAGGAAAGGACAGGATTATTGCCCATATCTTTGTCACTTCGCAGTGTGAGGCAGGCTTCCTTGCCTTATCCCTTGCATCGAGAGCCCTCTCTGCTCGCTTTGGAATTTTTTCTCAGACATAAAAAACTTCTAAAGGGGATAGAAATTGACCCCCTCTTCGCTTTGAACTTCTCCCAATGACCCTGGGACTTCGCTTTGAGTTTGGCTTTAAAGGTTTCACTTTTATTTCTCATCACATAAGCTCGAAATCATGGAAATAAGCATAAATGTAGAGTATTAATCTAGAATATCCTCAAAACGAGGTATAAACATGGGAAAGGTATGGCTATAATGAGTGTAAATAAGCCCCACATCACCACCCCCTACTTTATCCTTTTTTTTGTTCTCAAACAACTAACTAGTCACTTCAAGTAAAACACCTACTTTACTACGTAAGTTAAATAAGTTGCTTTCACCGAGAACACTAAGATATGTAAACATACAAGCAACTCATATACAAAGTTCATTGAACAGTTCAAAACAAGACAACTCTACCAAGATGATTCAGCCTCTAAAACCAACTCATCAACATAATATATAAGACAAATTGAAATCATATTAAGAAAAGAAATTGAGTAGATCACCAAGTTTGCATCACCTATGTGCCATCACTTTTTACAAGAGATGTCCTCTCACACATTCAAAATATATAGAAATTTCTAGGCATAGGAATGAAACAATAACACCCAGTCTCATAAAAGATTTCTCACACATACAAAATATGCCATAGGCTTACTCTTAGTGTCGTACTCCATTAATTCAAGTAATAGAAACATATGAACAAAAAGTATTTATTTCGTTGTAATGTCAACTAAGGGACGGGTAGGAATCCTTTGGTTAAAATAGTGACTACTCTCCCTATGCACTTTTAGGACAATTACTTTGAACTTTTTAACATTTTTTTCCTTATGTCACCCAATTTCAACTTTTCTTTGAACTTCTATTTTATTTTTCATTTATATCCCCTTATCCTTAAACATTTGCTCTATTTTTCTTACATTTTTAGCAAGGAGCACTTTTACTCAATCTTTAATTTTCAACTTTGCAAACCTTTTATTTTGCTAACCATGTTACGAAGACTCAATTTATAAATATGACACCTATTTTAACTTTCTTTCTATTCTTTCCTCACTAATTCCAATTAATTCACGCAACATACTCCTCTTAACTCACATTCTATTGCTAACTTTTCTATAATAGCATGTTCCATTAACAATTATCCATTTATTATATTGGTCGTGAATCAACTGATAGTAAGCATAAAATTAAGAGAATAAAACACGGAGAGTAGAAACTCGTAATAATAATCTATATAAAGAATACAATGTTCATATACACTATGGCCATAACCCTAGATAGGGGATTTTGGCCACTTATAATCTAATTACAAAGCCAAGATTCAAGTTAAGAATAAGAAATAATGCTAAGTACAGAGATAAATAAGTAACATTAGGAGGGCGTTGAAACTTTCTTCTTGCTCTGTGCTCTTACAATGTTTGTCCTACTCTAAAAGGTATTTATAATATTTTAAAGCATCTAGAAAGACCCTGCAAGTTGGAATGGGAAAGGATAGAATTTTAGCCCATGTCTTGGTCACCTCGCGGTGTGTGGCAGGCTTCCTCACCTTGGCCTTCGCGCCGTAATCCCTCTGTGCTTGCCTTGAGAGTTTTTTCTTAGACATAAAACTAGAGAGGGGTTTGACTTTTTGACCCCTTTTTCACTTTGGACTTCGCACAGTGACACCTTGGACTTTGCTTCGTGTTTGACTTGGCTAGGTTTCTATCTTTTTTGCCCATACTTAGTTAAATTTTTGAGTATTTCACCTATAATGCACAAATAATTTCCCTATAAGGTAGTCATGTCTCATGTGTCTCGCACTTGCACTTATTGTCAACCCCATAATCTCCTTAGGTTCCTTCGCGAAAGTGACATCAACTAATACTCCACCTTCTAAGGGCGAGAGTCTGCCGGCTCCAACTTAGCCTACTGTTGCCAAAGGTAGCGTGTCAAAGTTTCACTGAAGAAGAAGCTCCCACCAGTACCATTTCATGCCCCAAGACCGAAGGGGCAGATTAGGGACCATATAAATACCTGCTATACAAATGACTTATGTTAAGATGATGAGCCACTATTCATAAGACAATTAGAGGAGTGGTGCATAAGTAGCACGGGACAACTGGTCACACCAATGTAGTAGATAACTAAAACCATAATTACACACAATAACTTTACATTGTCTACGAAGCCTCTAATAGAATTTGTTTCTATACAACGACAGATAGTCGAGATATGACCCCAAATTGCCCAAGTTATAATTATAAATATGACTAAAGAGTACTAGACATCTTTTAGCTCTGAATAAGAGAAGAGCTCACCAACTGCTTTGCTGAATACGGACAAGTGCCTAATATAAAAGTCTGCTAACTGATGTACCTGATCCTGTATATAGAAAGATGCAGCGCCCCTGGATATAGGGACGTCAGTACATATACAACATGTACTGGTATGTAAAGCAGACTGAATAACAAGTATACTTATAAGGATGCTTAATGAATCAAATAACAAACTGAACAACTATATATGACTGGATACTAGAAACTCTTGTCTGGACTATAACTTATGAGCATATAAGTGACCGATACACAATATAAACTATAACCTATGTGTTTGCCTTATTAACTCATCATGTAACATCTTATGAATAATTCTTCATTATGAAGCACCTAGTAATATTCCTAGGTGATGTCCTATGCCTACTTTTAGTTCAAATAATCATATGATGGCGTACCAAAGGCGACCTATGTCAAGTTTAAGGCATAAGTTTCTCAAATATACATTGCTATGATTTTATATGTAAAATTGCAATCGCGGACATATACAAGGTACACCCTCATGGGCTCACTACGAGGGTCTGCCCCACAGGCCATATGTGTCGTATATTGGGTCGAGTCAGGTGAACAATAAAATGATGTTCCAGTTGACTCCAAATGAAAATGATGCCACAAGGGCAGGTATGCCACAATATTCGGCTCACTATAATGGTCTAGTTCCAATCCTGTGCACAGAATTACATTGCGTATGTGTGTCCGGCAATACCTATCAATACCCTCTCGTCGTTAGCTTTTATCAAGTAGTGCCGTATAGGCCTATGCAAATATATTACGATAAATATTGTTAAGCCATTCAAGTAGTGCTTTCCATAGACAACTAACTTCTTTGATAATATCGAGCTATTTAAACGCTTCATATGACTATATTAATATTGCTATGTGATTTAATATATAAATGAGACTATACTATTGTCACGATCCAATTTGTCAAGTCATGAAGGTACCTACTTTAACCTAGCAGTAGGTAACCAAAACCATAGCCCGGAACGATAAGGAATGGGCTAATCGGCGAAAATAAGAGAATACCGAAGATAAACATACAATAGTAGTACTAAGCAACTATATATAAATACGACTGTACTGAACAACAAAGAAAAAGGAGTAAAATATACAAAAGAGCATCCCCATGAAATAGTAAAGTTGGTGCAAGGGCCACTAAATCCAAAAATAGAGTACCAGACAATATCAAATATACATGTAGTCTCGGAGTATACAAAAGACTATCCAAAAATAGCAGAAGGAGAGAGGATCAGCTCCGGGCTCTGAAAGCTCACCCTATCTCCGAAGTAGCAGCAATCCTGAGGATAACGTCAATAGCGGTGGCTTTTACTCGGATTTACATTAGGGAAAAGATGTAGAAGTGTAGTATAAGTACCAGAAACAATGGGTACTCAGTAAGCATCATAGTCCGACTGAGCTAAATCACAATAAAAATATAATAAAATGCGAGAAAGTAGACTAAAGTCAGAAATAAAGGGCATAAGCGAAAGTAATACTCCAAATTTGGCAATTACATTAAATACGCAGGATATGGAACTCGAAAGTAAAAGCAGTCTAACTACAATCTAACTGGACCCCCATAAGCCCAGAAGGCACAAACAAGAAAAGCAAAACCCAACCGAGCCCCCAAGGGCCCGACCAATACAAACAAGGAGTACAACTAATATGAAAATGAAATTACTGACAACAATATGCATAAAGTGAGCCAAAAAGTTAGAACATACCTGAAACTCCCCTCTAATCATAATTCCAAATCTTACCAATCTTCACCAAAATTCCAAAGCCAATCACGTATCCCAAAAGACTATAAAATGCCGAACTTTGAACTAGAAAATAGAGCCATAATATTAAATGCCGTAAATGAACCACATATCATAAGTAATAAGAGATCCTTAAGATGCCGAACTTGAACCAAAACATGTAAATAAGCCGATTATAGTAACGATACAAGATCATAGCTTTCTTTGAAATCCAACTAGTCCTGAACTTTCAAATTAGGTGGTCAATTCTATAAGTGGAGTGGATACTTGTCACTAAGTCTAAGGATGTGGTTTTAAAGGCCAAATATTCTTCTATCGCGAGTAACAAAGCTAGACAAAGTTCATCAAATGGCCTAAGTCACCCTAAGGCTCAATATTTAATCTAAGTTGATGAATAAAGGCTTCTAAGGTATACAAGGAACTAATTCCAACAATTGACCTAAAAAAAAGGCCGATGGGGCCCGCTACTAGTCCAAAATTCCAAACTAAGGCAAGCACCTACCCAACCTAGACTAAGGATCACAATTCTATCCCAAGGTTCTAAGTAACTCCAATCTAGTCCTAAGGTATCAACACAAACCAATATGAAGAGAGACTAGGCCGAATTCTACCTAAAAGGCCCATAATCAACTAGCTTGATCAATAAATACTAAATCATCAACTGAGTCGTAAATGCCCACCCATAGATAGCATAATACTACACTAATACCATAATAAGGCTCAATCTAAAAAAAAGTAAGCCTAGCCTACCTGGACACCGCCAAAAGCTCGCAAAATCCTCTACTCTAGAGCTTTTCCTTTCAGAGAAGCTTCCAAATGCTGCCTCACTATCAAAATAATAATCTACGCGTTAAGATGAGAACATCGATACCCATATTGTGTATTAACGCTTGCATAGTCCCAAAATCAAAATCGTCAACGCATTCCTATAAGCTCAAGGATCATTTACCTTCTAAAATGGGTGGAATCTGAGCACAAATTGACCCAAAACAGCCCACAAAGTAGTCTAGGGATTTAAAGTAAATCGAAGGATTAAACTAGAAATTAAAAGGAACTTACGATAATAATGATGAGAAAATGACCACAACGAGGTTTCGAACTCACTCCCAACCCCCAATAATTAATCTCCCATGATTTCTAAGCTTTCTAGGATTTTAATGGTGTTTGGACTTCAAAAAATAAGGCCAGAACCGAGAAGATTGAAATATATAAAGAGGTACCAATAATGGCCGCTTTAGCGGCTAAATGACTGCTAAAGCGGTCTCTGCTAAAGCGGCAGGGGGTCACTAAAGCAGCCTAGCCTTATGGCCGGCCTCCGCTAAAGCTGTCTAGAGCCGCTAAAGAGTACCAATCCTCTAAAAAGGTATCTTGGCCTCTGAAGCAGCTACCACTAAAGCAGTTGCTTGGCCGCTAAAGCGGCTGCACCATATGCAGCAGGCACCAATAATTGGCCAAGTTTTCCAAGTTTCCAATCGGACCCTCGAGATTCGTTCAGAATCTCGTAAATGCAAACGAACTATGCTACCCCACCAAATTCGACATTCTGGACTGGATGGAACTGTCAAAACTTCCATCCAAGATCGTTCTAATCAAAAGTGCCCCCCATACCCAAAGGGCCATTTTAGCCAAAATTTAACCAATAGCCTAAAACGAGTCTGGAAGCCTCGGGACCCGAACCAAGGGTCTCCCTAGCCCAAAATTGATATTTTGAAGCTAACAAAACTGTCAGAATCAGCATCTAAGGCCATTTACCTAAACTTCAGGCTCAATACCCTTTTTTAATAGTAAAAGCTCCAAACAGGGAATTAGCTCTAAAAAGAAAATGAACTGCCCGATAATTGAACTGTCAGTCCCAAAAAGTCATAAGTGACTTGGGACAGCTATGGGAAAGCTCTAAACATAGAGAAATCATGAAAACATAGGAAATGACCTGGAGGTTCATTATAATATCCACTACTAAAAAGACTTTTGTCCGCAAAAGTAAAGGATCAAGAAGTACCTAAAAACTCGAACAAGTGGGGATACTGGGCCCATATATCACTCTTAATCTCCCAGGTAGACTCTCAACTGGGCAGTGTCTCTGCTGAACCTTAACTACAGGAATGTCTCTGGAGCACAACCGTCTAACATTTGAGGCTAAAGTAGCAATTAGCTCCTCCACAAAGGTCATCCTCTCATCCAACTAAACTGAATCCCAATAAAGCACATGAGAATCATCTAGAATATAGCGCTGCAACATAGATACATGGAAAACTGGATGGACAACTGAAAAGTCTTGGGGCAAGGCCAACTCATAAAATACCTCCCCAATTATCCAAAGTATCTCAAATGGTCTGATGTACCTAGGGCTGAGCTTGCCCCTCTTCCCGAACCTCATCACTTTCTTTATGGGCAATACTCAAAGGAAGACTCGGTCACCAACTCCAAACTTCAAAGCAAAAAATCTATGATCAGCATAACTCTTCTGCCTACTCTGAGCTGCCCATAGCCTATCCTGAATCACCCAAACTCTGTCCAAAGACTCACAAAGTAAGTCGGTACAACATGGCCTAACCTCAAAAGTCTCAAACCAACTAATAGGAGATCGACAATGCCTACTATACAATGCATCAAATGGTGCCATCTCAATATTCGAATGGTAGCTATTATTATAAGCAAACTCTGCCAAGGCTAAATGTTGCTCCCACTAACCTCCAAAGTCCATAACACATGTGTGGAGCATATCCTCCAAAACCTGAATGGTCTGCTCCGACTATCCGTCGATATGGGGTGGAAAGTGATGCTAAGGTCAATCTGAGTACCCAACTCTTCCTGAAAGGTCCTCCAGAAGCTAGAAGTGAAATAAGATCCTCTACGTGAGATAATAGACATGGGTACTCCATAAAGGCAAACTGCCTCTCGAATATAGATACATGCTAATCTTTCAGCACTAAAGTTAGTCTGAATAGGGATGAAATGAGCAGATTTGGTCAACCGATCAACAATGATCTAAATGCTATCGAAACCACGAAAAGAGAGAGGCAAACCACCGACGAAGTCCATAATAATCCAATCCCTCTTTCACTCAGGAACGGGTAGTCTTTGAATCAAGTCACCAGGTCTAAGATGCCTGACCTTACCTACTGACAACACAAACACCGAGCTACAAAGTCCGCTACATCTTTCTTCATACCACTCCACCAGTAATGTTGCCTTAATTCCCTATATATCTTAGCCATCCTAGGGTGAATAGTATATCTGGAGATATGAGCCTCTCAAAGAATCAACTGAATCAAGTCCCCAACCATCAAAACACAAATGCAATCGTCAAATCTCAAAATTCCCTCAGAATCCAAGGTAGCCCTCCTGGACTCACCTCTCAGCACCTGATAACGAATGCTACAAAGTCTACTATCCTCAAACTGTCAGCCCTGAATCTGCTCCAACAAAGTAGATTTAGCCTCAACACACGCAAAAATCCTCCTAAGGTCTGAAATATCAACCCTAATCATCATATTGGCTAGGGACTAAATGTCCAAGGGCTACGGTCGCTCCGAAACTAAAATGTAGGTTAAAATACCCATACTCACTGCCTTTCGGCTTAAGGAGTCTGCTATCACATTTGCCTTGCCCGGATGGTATAGAATAGAGATGTCATAGTCCTTTAACAACTCAATCCACCTGCGCTATCTTGAATTAAGCTCCCTCTAGGTCATAATGTACTGAAGACTATGATGGTCAGTGAATATCTCATAGCGAACACCATACAAGTAATGCCTCCAAATCTTAAGCTCGAAAACTATCACCACCAATTCTAAGTCATAAGTGGTGTAGTTGCACATATGAACCTTCAGTTGTCTCGATGTATAAGTAATAACTCAGCCCCGATGCATCAGAACACACCCTAAACCAATACCAGAAGCATCCCAATACACAATAAACCCCTCGTCTACAACTGGGAGAGTTAAAATGGAAGCTGAAGTGAGCAAATCCTTGAGCTTTAGAATGCTTGACTCATACTCATCAGACTACTAAAATAGGATCTCCTTCCTAGTCAATCTAGTCATAGGTGCTACAATAGTAGCAAATCTCTAGATGAACCACCTGTAGTAGCCTACAAAACTAATGAAACTGCGAACCTCATTCAGAGATGTAGGTCTGGCCCAATCATGAATAGCCTCAATCTTTGTCGGATCTAACATAATACTATCCTTAGATACTATCTGTCCTAGGAATGCCACAGACTCTAGCCAGAACTCACACTATGAGAATTTGGTAAAAAGCCTAGGATTTCTCAAAGTGTGGAGCACAGTCCTCAAATGCTGCTCATGCTCCTCCCTACTCCTCAAATAGACAAGGATGTCAACGATGAAAACAATCACAAAAGAGTCCAAATAAAGCCTGAAAACATGGTTCATCAAATCCATGAACGCTACTGGGGCATTGGTCAACCCAAAAGATATCACCAGGAACACATAATGGCCATAACGAGTCCTGAAGGCTGTGCTAGGGATGTCCTCTTCCTGAATCCTCAACTGGTGGTAACCAGATCTCAAATCAATCTTAGAAAACACTGCCACACCCTAAAACTGGTCAAATAAATCATTGATACGAGGCATAGGATACTTATTCTTCACTGTCACCTTGTTCATCTACCTATAGTCAATACACATGTGCATAGAACCATCCTTTTTCTTCATGAACAGAATGGTAGTACCTCAAGGCGATACACTTGGCCTAGTGAAACCCCTTACCTAGAAAATCCTAAAGTTAAGAATTTAGCTCTTTTAGCTCGACAGAAGCCATACCATAAGGTGCCATGGAAATAGGTCTGGTGCTCGGCTCGAGGTTAATCACAAACTTAATATCATGCTCAGTAGAAAGGCCAAGTAGTTCGGTAGGGAAATTATCAAGATACTCACAGACCAAAAGAATAGAGTCAAGAGAAGGACTCTCTGCACTAATATCATAAATATAAGCAAGATATGACTCATAACCCCTCGCTATCAATCCTCTAGCCCGAAGATAAGAAATAATCCCCATCAGTGTGTGGCTAAGGTAATAGTCTTGGAAAAACAATCCAAGATCGCGTGGTAGGGGGATAACCAGTCCATGCCCAGAATCGCATTAAAATCCACCATATCTAGCATTATGAGGTCAGCCTTAGTATCACACTCTTGAGCATTCAAAACACATGTTCTATAGACCCGATCCACTACTAAAGAATCACCCACGAGATTAGCTACATGTAATGGCACAGACAAAGGCCCCTAAGACAATTCTAGCTACGGTGTATAATAAGTAGAAACTTATGAATAAGTGGATCTCGGATCAAATAAAGAAAAAGCTAGCTGACGACATATTAAAATTGTACTTTTCATAACAACATAGGAGGATTCCACCTCTGGCCTACCAAGTACAACATACAACTGACCCCGTCCACCTCCGGACTGGGTACTTAACTAACCAGCTGTCCTACCTGCTTGAGGACCTTCTCTAGAACCCTGTAGACCACCCCTACGAGCTTGTGCACCACCTCTAGTTGGAGGCAGCACTGATCTAGTAGACTGAACACTCTGTGCTACAGGCTCAATCATCCTACACTAGGGACACTCTTTGGAGAAATGACCAATGACCCCATAATTATAACATGCCCCGAGCATTCTGCTATGTCTAAAAGGTCCGGTTGACCCGAAATAGCCACCACAGTCTAAAGACCTTGACTGTACACCCCCAAGGACTGACCACTGCTCTAACCACTGTAGTCACTATAACTGGGCTGACCCCCATTAGTAATCTGAAGTGCTACTTGAATGGTCCTACTAGACTCACCCTGATGCTGATAAGACTGACGCCGAGGGTACCTACCCTGAGAACCTCTACCACTGAACTATGAGCTGCTGTGGCTCCTACTGTAACTGCCCTACTGCCACGGTATCTTATCACTACCCTCTTAGGCCTCATAATCCATATCCTCTATAGTGTAGACATAATCAGCAATATTAGTAAAAGAATTTCCTAAAGTCATCCAACTCCTAGTAGCCTTGCAGAGCGGTAGATTTAACCTTCTGACAAAACACTAAATCCTCTCATACTCTGTAGGTAGAATCATGGTGGCATGCCTAGCTAGCTCGTGAAGCCTCACCTCATACTTGTCCACCTTTATAGAACCCTGCTTCAATCCAAAAAAACTCATCCCTTAGGTGTTCGCTCATAGTGCAAGGCATGTACTTTTCTAGAAAAGCCTTAGAGAATTGAGCCCAAGTCAAAGGAGGAGATCCAGCTTGTTTGGAATTAAGATAACCCCTCCACCATTGTCTCGCTGCCATGTCAAAATGATATGTAATCTAATACACTCCGCACGACTCAACCAATCCTAAATTACAAAGCCTCTCCTCGTAACTGGTCAGAAACTCATAAGCATCCCTTTCTGGGGCCTCTGCCAACCTAGGTGGATTCAATCATAGAAATCGGCCCAACATTTTCTGCTCCTCGGTAGTCATAACTGGCTGAGCTACTACTGGTTGTGGGACTAACGATGCTGGGGGGGGACCTCTACTCTAGCAGCCACAGCTGTAGGCTGCGCTCCTAAATCACTACCACTCTAGGCTGCTAACTGAGCCTCATCTAACGGTGCACCACCTGCTAACCCTAATAGCTATAGCAGTACATCTCGAAGGACTGAGAAAGATATAAATCCCAGTGGGGCCTGGGCTTCTCCCTGGCCCACCAGTGGCTAGGGTGGCTGAATCTCTGGAGCTACCTCTAGCTCTAGGGCATCAATGGGATCTGGTGAAGGCTCCCTATCCTGACCCCAGGCTGGTGTCGCAGCTCTAGTCTAACCTCAACCTCAGGGTCTACCTCAGCCTCTAACAGGTGCCCTAGCTATAGGCTTGGTGTCTCCATCCACGATTATCGTAGCCCGCATCCTAGCCATCTGTAAAAAAGTGAAATAAATGAGAATTTAGGAACCAATATAAACTCACACATGAAAATGAATAAAGAAGGTGAGATTTTCCTAAGAATATCATGTAGCCTCTCGAAGATAGGATACGAATGTCATCGTACCAATCTGCAGAACTCTACTAGACACTTGCTCTTACACCAACAATACCAGTGAACCTAAGCTCTGATACCAATTTGTCATACCCCAATTTGTTAATTCATGATGACACCTACTTTAACCCACCAGTAGGTAAGCCAAACCATAGCCTGAAGTAATAAGAAATGTGCTAATCAGCGGAAGATAAGAGAATACCGAAGATAGACATACAATTATAGTACTAAGCAACGATATATAGATACGATCGTACTGACAGCTAAGGAAAAGGAGTAAAATATACAAAAGAGCATACCCATGACCTAGTAAAGTTGGTTCAAGAGCCACTAAATCTAAAAATTGAGTATTTGACAGTATCAAATATACATGTAGTCTCAGAGTATACAAAAGAATATCCAAAAATAGCAGAAGGTGAGAGGATCAGCTCCGGGATCTGAAAGCTCACCCTCTCTTAGAAGCAGCAACAAGCCTAAGAATAACGTCAACAATGGTGGCTCGTACTAGGATCTGCAGCAGGGAAAAGATGCAGAAGTACAGTATGAGTACCAAAAACAATGGGTACTCAGTAAGCATCATAGGCCAACTGAGTAAAATCACAATAAAAGTATAATAAAATGAGAGAAAGTAGACTAAAGTTAGAAATAAGGGGCATAAACGGAAGTAATACTCCAAATCAGGCAATTATACTAAATATGCATGATGTGGAACTCAAAAGTAAAAGCATTCTAACTACAACCTAACTGGACCCCCATAAGCCTAGAAGATACAAATAAGAAATGAACAACCCAACCGAGCCCCCATAAGCCCAGCGAATACAAACAAGGAGTACACTAATACAAAAATGAAATTACTGACAACAATATGCATAAAGTGAGCTAAAAAGTTAGAACATACCAGAAATTCCTCCCTAATCATAATTCCAAATCTTACTGATCTTTATTGAAATTTAGAAGCCAATTACGTAGCCTAATATATTATAAAATGCCGAACTTAAATCGAAACTAGAAAATGGAGCCATAATAGTAAATTCTATAAATGAACCACATATCATAAGTAATAAGAGAGCCATGAGATGCCGGACTTGAACTGAAACTGGTAAATAAGCTGATTATAGTAACGATACAAGATCATAACTTTATTTGAAATCCAACTAGTCCTAAACTTCCAAATTAGGTGGTCAAATCTATAAGGGGAGAGGATACTAGTCACTAAGTCTAAGGATGTGGTTTTAAAGGCCAAATATTCTTCTATCCCGAGTAACAATGATAGCCAAAGTTCATCAAATAGCCTAAGTCACCCTAAGGCTCAATATTTAATCTAAGTTGACGAATAAAGGCTTCTAAGGCCTACAAGGAACTAATTTTGACAATTGACCTAAAGAAAGGCCTGGCAGGGCCCGCTACTAGTCCCAAAATCCCAAACTAAGGCAAGAACCTACCCAACCTAGACTAAGGCTCACAATTCTATCCCAAGGTTCTAAGTAACTCCAATCTAGTCCTAAGGTATCAACACAAACCAATATGAAGAGGGACTAGGCCGAATTCTACCTAAAAGGTCCCTAATAGGCTAACTTGATCAATAAATAATAAATCATCAACCAAGTCATAAATACCCACCTATAGCTAGCATAATACTACACTAAAACCATAATAAAGCTCAGTATAAAAGAAAAGTAAGCCTAGCCTACCTGGACACTGCTAAAAACTCGCAAAGTCCTCTACAACAAAGCTTTTCCTTTCAGAGAAGCCTCTGAATGCTGCCTCACTATCAAAATAATAATCTACGCATTAAGACAAGAACATCGATATCCATATTGCGTATAAATACTTCGGATAAACAATTGAACTACAAATCCCCATGGGGCCCTCTTTCACAGTCACAAAATTAAAATTGTCAATGCATTCCTGTAAGCTCAATGATCATTTACCACTTTTAAATTGGTATAATCTGATCACAAATCGACCCAAAACATCCCGCAAAGTAGTCTAGGGATTTAAAGTAAATCGGAGGATTAAACTAGAAATTAAAGTGGAACCGGCCTCCGCTAAAGCGGTCCAGAGCTACTAAAGCAGCTGTTGCTAAAGTGGTACCAAGCCGCTAAAGTGGATACTGCTAAATCGGTATCTTGGCTGCTAATGCAGTTGCACCAGATAAAATAGGCATCAACAATTGGCCAAGTTTTCCAAGTTTTTAATCGGACCCTCGGGATTCGTTCACAATCCCATGAATGTAAACAAGCTATGCTGCCCCACTAAATTTGGCATTCCGGACCCAACGACGCCATAGAAACTTACATCCGAGTTCTTTTCAATCAAAAGTGGACCCCACACCCAAAAGGGCAGTTTAAGCCAAAATCCAACCAATAGCCCAAACTGAGTTCGGAAGCCTCCGAACCAAGGGTCTCCCTAGCTCAAAATTGACATTTTGGAGCTAAGAAAACTTTCAAAATTAGTATCCGAGGCATTTTACCTGATGTTTAGGCCCGATACTCTTTTCTTAACCGCAAAAGCTCCAAAACAGGGAATTGGCTCTAAAAACCAAACGAACTGCCCTGTAATCGAACTGTCAGCTCCAACAAGTCATAAATGACTTGGGGAATCTATGGGAAATATCTAAACACAAATAAAGGATGAAAATGCAGGAAATGACTAGGAGGGTCATTACAATGATCATTTATTCTAAATATATAACATGTGATAGATATACCTAATGAATTCTAAGAGTTTCCAATGAACATGAGTAAAATCATGTATAAATCTGTAGATACTTAACTCGACAAGAGTAATATGAATACTGAGGCTCCAGTAAATAAACGCATGAGGGGTGGAGAAAAGTAAATTTCAAATGGAAAGGGTATGTGGATTCTATGGCGACATTAGCAATATAGTCATGTGTTGGACGTTTAGAAAGTGAAAGCTTTGTTCATGTATATCAAGTAGACTATTATTAGAAGAAACAAGTGGCTATGGGTTGTGCCTTAACAGTGAAGGAGGGTTTAGCTTTATATTTCTTTGGTTCTTTCCTAGCTAGCGATAGTATCGCGAGTCTAGGACAACTCAATATAAGGGGTGTAAATCTTTACCCAATTAACTATGAGCTTCAACCATCCAATTGGCGAGCAAGTAATACAACATCATCAACTACACATACAATACATATATATCATCAATAACCCATAGGTTCATATACAAAGTTATTCCAATACTCTTTACTTATGCCCAAAGTTAGTCAAGTTTCTTAACAATTATTCGGAGCGAATCCTCTAACTTTTCCAACTTATTTAATCCAATATCAAATCTTCCCAATTGGTAGGAATTCCAAAATTCCCACTTTTATCACAATTTTAACTTTTCCCCTTTTTTAAGAACCCTAACTAACAAAACCCACTTCAAGGGCTAGTACAAAAATTCAAATTAAATGTCCCCAAATACTTATCCATAATCATATTCGAAGATAGGATAAAAAATTTACCTTTTGGAGTTCAATCCCAACTTTAGATCTCTGAAATTGATTCTTAAAGATTCTTTAAAATTGTCACATAAATCTTTTAATTGGATGCTCCTCAAGGTTTCGGGTGTGTTCTATCCCTTCTAAACTTCTAGCTACCCACCATACTTTTCCTTAATAGATTTGAAAGGATAAAGGAGAAGAAAAAGGAAGTGAGGCACTAGTAGCAACTAGTGTACACTAAATTTTCCTCCCAACAAAATATTACCCTTTTTTTATTTTCCCTAAAATAATACCTCACCCTTAATTTTTCCCATGTAATAATGTTGTACGCCCTTTTCTCTTTTTCTTTTTAAACGAACACTCACATAACTCTAAATACAATAAATATATCAATTATGGGGACCACTTAATATTCCTTCCTCCTACTAAAAGTAAACATACAAATAAGTAGGCACCACCATTATATATATGTACTATAATTTTATTTACAATAGGTGCACCACGTAATTCTTTAAAAATTAAGAGTTATGCTCGATTAAAGTACTAAACTTAAATTCAGAATTTTTTGAGGTGCTATAATTTTCCCTACTTTGGATCATTCATCCTTGAATGATGCTTGTAGCTCACTTTGAGATCCATAATTATCCCAAACATTCATGATATCATCTAATCAACTTCCATTTCACTACACCCCACCATAAGGCATTAAATTTTTGGCTAAGTCTCAAATTTTCTAAGAATTTCAATAGAGTTTCCACTGTAAATAGGCCTATCAGAAACCTGTTAGCTAGCCAGAATACATACAAATATGCTTTACAGAGCATTACAACTAATATAATACTCAACGGATAATACACGAGGCTCCGATTGATCTTATAGTCGAATGATAGCTATAACCTATACTATAACTTACCTTATATTTTGCATCTGGATACTGCATCCATATAAAACTTTGAAATTATTGGCACAAATCAAGTATCTATATGCATCATGTAAGAATCAAATAATAACTAAACGAATGTGTTATGGGCCCATGTTTATGTAGGCTCAACTTATCACTTTCGACATTCCTTCTGAATCATGTGACACCTTTCATAGGTAATATCTTAAAAGCATCGGTTAACAATATGAAATGCTAAATCTTTAATCCACATATATTATATATCTAAGCAATTTACAATTGCTTCTGTATTCACGTAATCTTTCAACTGTCTGAAGGGCCTAAAATAATAGTAATAATAGTAAATTACTGATAACTACTTTTTGACCATCTTCTGGACAACCTTACCTTCCCTCTGCCTAGGGATAAACTTAATCATTAAAACTTTCCTAAGTATAGAATCCAGGAAATCAAATCATATATAATTATAACATATAAGCAATTAAGCCCAAAGGGCACGTGGTCACATAAACATGTGAGCCACAGAAAAAGTCTTTAATCTATAAACATGTAGATCTAATATGTATGTAACTTATGAACATTGAACCATAGGGGCATGCAGTCTATATGTGGGTATGCTATGAAAATCTATGACGGGTGAACATGTAATCTATAAAACAACATGTGAACAGATGGATAGTAAAAACGTTAGTATATAAATAGATGAATTATGTCCCGAAATCTATTATACAATCATCTAAACAAGTAGGCTATAAAACTACTTATCATATAAAAAAACCAAACACATAGAGATCCCATAACCTTGTATGTATTGTACACAATAATAATAAATCATAGAAAACACGTCCTGAGAAACCATAAGAAGAGCTTGTAAGCAAAACATGCACAATTGTTTTGGCAAATGTTAGGGCAAGCTTGTGGAGGTATTGCCAACAAGACTAAAATTCACCAAAAACATAAATTAATTAATATAAGTAGGAAAAACATTTTTGGATGGATTCCACATGAGAAGGATGTGTTTCATTGATTGGAAACAAACTCACTATGAAATATTTTTTTATCTTCTTAAGAGAAATTGCCTAAAGAGTCATGGTCGTAGTACTCCTATACGTAGTATTCAAATGATGGATTTTTAATTGCGAGCTACAAGAATGTGTACAAAAAAAATACCTACTACATGATCTCTCTATAACTGTAAAAGTATGTAGCATATTGATGAATGAATTGGGCTACACACACGAACATATAATTTGCATTAGCGCTAATATCAAGCCCATTGGTGGCCACCATATGGGGATGGGAGGGGCTAAGTGAAAGAAAAAAAGAAAAAAAATTCCACCTTTTTTGAAAAAGAGGGTAAGCAATGAAACCAACCGAAGCAATAGAGGTTTCGATCCACATGAAATCTATTTTGGAGCAAAATCAAACTTTAAAAATATGTATCAAATATATCTATATTCTTGTTTTAGCTTTTAACTTCCGAGCTGTTGTGTTTTAACATGTCGACAATTGAACAAATATTTTTTTTTTCAATTTGTTAATGAATCCAAGGAATCTAATATTGGAGTCTTCACCTGAGGGCCTAAGACGATGAAAGAATTGGTAACTACAGCTTGCCCGTTACATTATAATCATTTCTAAAGTGGACGATAGGATCATAAACTATTTTCGGCTTTCAGTCATTAAATTTCACTCCCCAATACTCATTGTGATGGCCTGTCAAACATATTGTCTATAAATCAACTAACTAAAGTCCACTCGAACCAAATAAACCTTATAAGAAAGTAAATGTATATTTATGAGCAAATAGACTTTTGACATCTCTAAATAGGTGAGTCGTGAGACATATAATACTTAGACAACTATACCATGAATAGGGTGACGTATAAGCACATAACCCATAAAGCCTATAGTATATAGATAATAGTTTTTTATTCATATAACATGTAGATCAATGGACTATGACATGCCATTTATCATATAATTAAATAGATAAGTAGACCATGGAAATACTTATTTCTAAATCTTAAAATTGTGGAAACATATAGCATATAAATAATTTGATTATAACATATGAGCATATGAACTATACTTCCAAAAGATGTACGTACAACCTATAAACAATTAAACATCTATCATATGAGCAGTTTAATTTTAACATTCTAATCATATGAACTTCAAAAATGTATACTATTTAAACAGATAAGCTATAGGTCATATAACATAAAAATGAGTGACCTATTGTGTCTATAACATGTAAATAAATAACCTATGACATATGAGAAATAAAATTTCTCTGATGCATATGTACGTAACATATTATCAAATATTTAATGACACAAATACATATATACAAGTAATTTATAGAACACCTAATTATGTAGATCGACATATAGCATTTACGAACCTCTTTTACAAAGCATGTAACATACAACCAGGATTCATATAACATATAGCCTATAAACAAATGATATAGAATATAAGTAACATAGAAACAAATAGTTTGGAAGACGTCTAACATATGGATCAATATTTTATTCAACATATAGTATGTAAGCACACTATTTAAAAAACATGTAGCATATAAATAGATAGTTTATGTAGCATGTAGCTTACAGAAAAATAATCTAGAATATAATTATCCTATCTAAACAATGGATTCATATAACATGTAACCTATACGCAAATGATCTATGATATAAATAACATATATGAAATTAATCCCTAAAGGGTACATAACCATATAAACTAATAAACTTATGAAAACAAGTATCATGTTAATAGTTAGGCTATAAGACAAACACGTATAATTCTACCAGCAAGTAAGCTATACGATTTACATTTATGGATTCATGAAAACTTAACATAGTAGGCATCCAGAAACCACATTTATACTAATACCAACTATCGTAATACGACATTATTAGTTGTTGAAACTGTATAATCATTCTCTATAACATCTCCTAACCCTTATAACATTCGTACTCTAACTTGGAGCTCTATTCCACATATATACTTAGTCTAGGGTATTCTAATAACCTTCAACTTTATCTTAAATGCAACAACGCCTTCTTATAACCTATTAACTATCTAGTAATTTAGATAATATTAGCCAATACCTTAAATATAACAACAACCTTCTTATATAAAGAATCATTGATACTATGTATTCTGCTACTCTGAGCACTCTGATAAATTCTAACTTATGTCTAACCACTCTATATTCTTTGACTCTAACCTTTGGCTGCATACTAATATCCTTCTTAATCTAACATAAACCATAATAAGACATGACTATACATATATTCCTATAAGTCTACTAAAACACTTATCCCCGAACTTGCTATCATCAAAGAATTTACACAAGTCATTGCCTAATTTGTGTAATCTAATGCATATAGTTTATAGAAATCGTCCATATTCTCACCTGGAAAAGATATCTAATAAAGAATCAAGGCCTTGTTAGTCAATCAAGGGTATCTTTGATTAACGCTAGTATGGACCCCTTCTCCTAACTATCCAGACTACTATCATCTCAACTTGTAAGGAGTCGATTTGATCGCCTCAATTCTTAACTTATACCTTATCTTGAATCTTCTAGTTTTTACTAATGATGTACTAAACATCCTTCATAATCTTAAATCCTATAAGCATTGGAGAGATTATATAAAAAGAACATTCATACTTACAAGTCAACTATATCCTCCTACATAAGTTACATTAGGGGATGCCATTTATCAATTATGTAGACGAACAATCCATAACTGAGTAATTCTTTGACTAATCCCCTCCTTGGGAACTGCTTAAATAAATTTGAACATAAGAAAAATAAAACTATAAGTGTAGAGGGCAAGTGAATCTATGCATACCTTTCTTTTACAGAAAAGTTGGGGATCTGAAGGATCAGACTCGCAAAGCCAGATTAAGATCACGTATTAGCATCGATTTAACTAATGAATTAAGTTAAAAACTACCCATTTGGTAATATTATAATTAGGTCTTTGACCTGTTTTGAGATTTCCATTAAAAGGCAAAATCTATATCACGAATCAGCAGAGTGTGAATAAGAAGTAACTTCTAAAGACTTAGCTTTGTCGCACAGTCTAATTAATAAAATAAGGTCATAAGTCCTAAATGCCCAAGCAGTCCATCCATTATAAATATGGTGCATAACACATTCATAAGTGAGACTCTACTAGACACGACTTTGTAAACTCCCTAGAACAACTGAACCTAGGCTCTTATATAAAGTTTGACATGCTCCCAAGATGGAAGGGAGGATAAGGGACCATATGAACACCTGCTATACAAATGAACTATGTTAAGAGGATGAGCCACTATTCATAAAACAATTTTAGGAGTGGTACATGAGTAGCACAGGCCAACTGGTTACACCAATATAGTGGATAACTAAAACCATAATTACACATGATAACTTTACATTGTCTATGATGCCTCTTATAGAATTTGTTACTATACAACGATAGATGGTTGGCATATGACCCCGACATATACAAGTTACAATTATAAATATGACTAAAGAGTACTAGACATATTTTAACTCTGAATGAGAGAAGAGCTCACCAACTACTTTGCTGAATAATCCAAATAAGTGCCTAATATAGAAGTCTGCTAACTAAGGTACATGATCCAATATATACAAAGATGCAGGACCCTCGAATATATGGATGTCAGTACATATATAATATGTACTGGTGTGTAAAAAAGATTGAATAACAAGTAGACATATAAGGATGCTCAATGAATCAAATAACAAACTGAGCAACTATATACGACTAGAAACTAAAAACTCTTGTCTGGACTATAACTTATGAGCATACAAGTGATCGATACTCAATATAAACTATAACCGATGCATTTTCCTTATTAACTCATCATGTAACGTCTTATGAATAATTCTTCATTATGAAGTGCCTAGTAGTTTTCCTAAGTGATGTCCTATGCCTACTTTTAGTTCAAATAATCATATGATGGCCTACCAAAGACAATCTATGTCAAGTGTAAGGCATATGTTGCTCAAGTATCCATTACTATGATTTTATAAGTATAACTGTAATCATGGTCTTATACAAGGTACACCCCTATGGGATCACTATGAAGGTCTACCCACAGGCCATATCTGCCGTATATCGACTTGAGTCAGGGGAATAAGGACATGATATTCTAGCTGACTCCAAATGAAAGTGATTCCATAAAGGTGGGTACACCATAATATTTAGGCTCACTATAATGGTCTGGTCCTAATCTTGTGCACAGAATTACATTGTACATGTGTGTCCAACAATACCTATGAATAGCCTCCTGTCATTAGCTTTTATCAAGTAGTGCCCTATAGGCCTATGCAAGTATATTACGATAAATATTGTTTAGCCATTCAAGTAGTGCTTTCTATATACAACTAACTTCTTTGATAGTAACAAGCTATTTAAATGCTTCATATGACTATATTAATATTGCTAGGTGATTTAATATACAAATACGACTATACTATGGCCATTTATTCTAAATATATAGCATGTGATAGATATACCATATGAACTCTAAAGTTTCTAATGATTACGAATACAATCATGTATAACTCTATAGATACTTAACTCGACAAGAGTAATATGAATACTCTGACTCCAATAAATAGACACATGAAGGGTGGGGACAAGTAAATTTCAAATCGAAAGGTCATGTGTATACTGTGGCGACATTAGCAATATAGTCATGTGTTGGACGTATAGAAAGTGAAAGCTTTGTTCTTGTATATCAAGTAGACTATTTCGACTCTGTTAAAAGGAACAAGTGGCTATGGGTTGTGCCTTAACAGTGAAGAAGGATTTAGCTTTGCATACCTTTGGTGCTTTCCTAGCCAGCGATAGTATTGCGAGTCCCGGACAACTCAATATAAGGGGGTGTAAATATTTACCCAACTAACTTTTAGATTCCACCCTCCAATTGGCGAGCAAGTAATCCAACATCATCAACTACATATACAATACACATATATAATCAATAACCCATAGGTTCATATACCAAGTTATTCCAATACCCTTTACTTATGCCTAAATTTAGTCAAGTTTCTTAACAATCATTCGGAGTGAATCGTTTAATTTTTTCAACTTATATAATCCAATATCAAATCTGCCCAATTGGTAGGAATTCCAAAAATCCCACTTTTATCACAATTTCAACTTTCCCCCTTTTTCAAGAACCCTAACTAACAAAATCCACTTCAAAGGCTAGTACAAAAATTCAAATTAAATATCCCCAAATACTTATCCATAATCATATTTGAAGATAGGATAAAGAATTTACCTTTTAGAGTGCAATTCCAACTCTAGATATCTGAAATTGATTCTTGAAGATTCTTTAAAATTGTCACATAAATCTTTTAATTGGATGCTCCTCAAGGTTCCAGGTGTATTCCCTCCCTTCTATACTTCTATCTACCCAACAAACTTTTCCTTAATAGCTTTGAAAGGAAGAAGGAGAAGAAGAAGGAAGTAAGGCTCTAGTAGCAACTAGCGTACTGTACGTTTTCCTCAAGTGAAGTACTAGTAGCAACTAGCGTACTGTACATTTTCCTCCCAACAGAATATTCTCCCTTTTCTTATTTTTTTATTCTGGGGACTACTTAATATTCCTTCCTTCCACTAAAGCAAACATACAAATATGTAGGTACTACCATTATATATATGTACTATAATTTTTTTTACAATATGTGCACCACGTAACTCTTTAAAAATTAAGAGTTATGTTTGATTAAAATACTGAACTTAAATTTGGAACTTCCCGAGGTGCTACATACTAATCTTAGCCTATTACATCATCGACCTTATTAGAGTAACAATATTATACTCTGTCCTATCGTCAAATGATATACCAAACACACAGTCCCTCGTAACCACTATGGTATGTTCACATGACAACACCATGTTATAAACAATTTTCAACCATATTCTAGCCTCACTAGTGAGGTAGCACATCCCCAAAGTCCTATGTATCCCATTATCTTCCTGTGCATCCATCAGGCAGTAGATCGTACCCCACATAGTGTGTGGTGTATCGCCTGATATTGAGGGTGTGCATATTACATAGGTCAAAAAAAGCCTGGACACGTAGTTTAAGTAGATTATTACACGTGGAAGAATGACTAGAACTACCCTACAACTAGCTAGACAGGATCCGAGACAGGTCATACATCGACTAATTGAGATGACTAAGGCAGGAATACACATCGGGTGCGAATTTACATCGAGCAAGTTAATACACCACATTAGGAGGACATTTTAACCTTGGTAAAAGTCAAAGAGCCCGCACTAGCCATTAGTAGCTGTTATATAACCGACCGATGAACAACACCTGTTGTTACCTCTTCTTTATTTATGTTATTTATGCCAAAACACACAATTCATTATATGAAATAAAGAATATTTTCATTTTTATCTGTTAGCTTTGCTTCATCAAGCTTATTGTTTATTTCAATCTTAGCCTCATCTTGATTAACCTTTATTAAGCCACGACCAAGCAATTTGGATTACCCAGCACTTCCCAACTCATGTTACATCAGTCCCACATTTTCATTTGCTTAATATATTGTCTCTTACTTTTCAACATTATACTTTATTTTGCCATAAATGACTAAATCTAAACCTCTTATCCTTTAAACCTTACTAACAAATTCAATTGTACCTTTTTTTGAAAGTAAATAGTTTGGCACCCAATGTGGGGGTAAGGATAATTGTTGTATCAATTCAGTCTCACTTTGTCTTTACTAATAAAATGTATATTTTTTGTGAAGCAAAATAACTTGTCGATTCAATGGTTATAACCGGGAATCAGATCAACGCTAATGTTGATCCTGCCCTAAATAACCCTAAAAATAATGGGGTTGATCCAATCGTAATGGGGGACGAACATAAGAGTTCTCATCAAAAACAAATCCGTCATGATAGAGCCGACAATGACCAAATGCATCCAGAGCCATTTTGATCAATTTCACAAAATTCTTTGCCATATTGAACTCTCACTAAGAGGCAATAATGAGCTTACAAGATAAGGCTACCTTAATCCCGCAATTGCCATGCCAGGAATCATCTCTATCTTCCAGAACTAAAGACCATAGAGAAAACATTACACCCACTCCTATAATAGAGAATGGTCACAAATCTTAAAGTACTTGAAGGCACTGGATAGTAAAGTGGACGGGAATAGAAAAGAGTTCCACATCTGGATGGATCAAATTCTTAGGACTCCGCCAATCTTGAAAGGCCCAAACTCGAGGAGATATGTACTACTATCCTTCCCTCCAAGTGCAGCTCCAAAAATGCTTCCCAAGCAATTTAAGATACCAGACATACCAAAATACAATGGGACAACTGATGAATAAGGACATGTGACAACCTACACATGCACAAAAAGGCAATGATATCCAAAAAGATGAAATTGAGTTAGTTCTACTCAAAAAGTTTGGAGAAGCCTTAATAAAGGGTCCATGACATGGTACTTTGTCATGACACAAAACTGGAACCATGATGGTAGTTGTCACAACCTCCGGTCTAGGTAAGCCTATCTGAACCAATAAGACAACTCCAAATAGAGAAGCAAATGAAGTAATGAAATAGAAATAGTCCCAAGTGTATACATAAGAAGAAGGAGTTACAATATTAACACAACTTCTCAGATCTAGTTGTCACTAGTACAAACCTCTAATACCAAAAATAATAACAAGACTTTGAAGTGACTCAAATGTGAATAAACATAAGATAAATGAAGAAAGATCTAGGTAAGCTATAAGATCCAACAACCGCTACCTTAATCTTTGAAAAACAGTCACCAAGAATCACAATCAATGCTCATGGCTACCCTCTCTATACCTACTCGTAAGGTGTAAAAAATCAAGGGTGAGTATGAAACATGTGTACTCAACAAGCATCTTCGACAATCGACTCTAATCCAAAGTAGAAAAGTATGAGGGGAAACAACTCACCGATAATAAGAACTCATATTATCGTCTTGACAAATGACCAACCTGTTAAGGTATCTTTCTCAATAACCATCCTCTTCCATTGCATTTCTTTTTTCTTTTTTAGGGGAAAGTTTATTTTCATTCCCTCGATATGTCCATGGAAAGGACCATCAAACCAATCATCCAAATCAACCAAATAACCTGCACTCAGGAAAAACCACCCTAGTCTAGAAGATAATAATAACTAACAAGATAACTAATCCAGTTTAAGTAAGTCAGACATGTACATGTCTACGATCAACAATAGTAGCACAAACCATATCAGGAAAGACTTTCACCAACACAAAATTATACTCGCTCACTATATGAACTAGTCATCAAGGATGAGATAAGAAAAGTGCATATTATGCAACCAAATAGATGAGTATGATAATGATAATGCATCAGATGAGTATGATACAAGCTTGTCTCATGGTATACACCTTCTGAGCCTAAGCTTCTAGGAGAGAATCCATGGGGGATCGTAAATCATATACTAATAACAATCTCAATACTCGATCTTGCCACCATATCCATCGCTTAAGTCATTTAATAAAATCATAAAACAGATCTTGCCGACACATCTATCAATCATGGTTTAAGAAGGTGGTTCATTTTCTTTCACAAAAAATTAGTGTTTATCAGTAGTGCCAGCTCCATAAATCAAGAAATAAATGAGTACGCAGGTTCATGATCAAATCAATAATGCACAGCATCAACTCAACCACAGTGTTTATGAACTAAAACCTCCCAAATATCATTGAATCATGATACAAGCCCCCACACGGGCATCACAATAATAATAAGAACCAATTAAGACACTAATAAGGTCAACACAAACCCCTACTCGGGCATCATAATGATAATAATCACCCTAATCAATAATAAGGTCAATACAAGCCCCACACGAGCATCATAATGACAATATTCTCTCAAAATCAATAATAAGGTCGACACAAGCCCCCATAAGGGCATCACAGTTATAATAATCTCCCAAATAAATAATAAGATTCACAGACCCCCACACGAGCATCACAATAATGATAATCAACCCAAATAATGTAAACATTGAGAATTCACCCAATCCATAGCATGCTTTACATAAGAATTTCCTACCTTTTCCCCAATTATGACACAATTAGACTCAAATTCTCAAAAGGGAAAATATACTCTTCAATAAGCATGTTCGGAAGTTCACTTTCACTCATAATACATAGCAATCATGACAAAATTCCACTTTTTAACCTTCTTAATTATAGCCATAATCTCTTTATACCCTAAGTAATTACTAAACCCCAATTTTCCATTAATTTCCACTAAGTAATGATTCAAACCCTCAAGTAGATACTCAGTATCAATTTATTCATGATCAATAAGTCATTTATCAATGCCATTTACCATAACTATATCAACAAGTAGAGGGAACAGTCAAGGTGCTCAATTTATTACTTTTAACCCTTCAATAAATACCGGTAGCCATGCTCATCATCTCATCTATTTGGGACCCCCAAATCCCCATTTATTAACAATATATATGAAACTAGCACATATCATATACACATCTTAGAAAAGAGTCTAGGTAAATCTCAACTTGCCTTATAAGAAAACTCGCAAAGACAAACTACAGCCTGAAGAATCAGATAGAAGATTTATTCTTCTAAATCACCTCCAAATGAGCCCAATATATACAAATATGATACCTACATGAGATATGAAAACCAAAGATACCCATATCACCATATACATAATCTGATTTCAAAAACCCAATCTGAAAAATCAACCTGAACCCATAAGGAAAAAACTAGAATTTTTGTAGAAAATCACTTCACCCAATGTGTAAGGGTTTCAAATCTAAAATTCTATCCAAAACAGAGTTAAAATCGAGTTAAAAATCATCAAAATGTCAATTTTTCACTTTATCAGAAAACCCCCAAAATCTCAAGTTTAAAATCTATGATTTAAAGATGATTTAACAATTTAATTAATTGGTAATAATGAAAACAAGTTTTAGAAACTCACCTAAGATTTTGATATGAAAAACCCACTTTAAATCGCTTCAATCTGAGCTTCTAAGCTCTAAAAATGGTGAAAACGGGGTTTAAAATCGAAAATGAGGTTGTTATACTATTATGTAAATAGTACCTCACAATCACGACACTTCCCTCAAATTCGCAAATGCGAACAGTTAGATCCCATCATGATCACAACAGATCAGTCGCAAACATAAAGCACAATGCCGACCTGGACCCAGCTCACACCCTTTGAAATTGCGGTGCCTACCTCATGATTGCGATGACCAACCCTCAACCTTGTTTATGAAAGCAACCCTTGCCACACGAATACGAAGAACAAAATACTAGTGCACCAACAGTTGTGAACCAGCAACATCCTAAGGCCAAACTTTCTTCGAACAAACCCTCGGGATTCATCTGGGACCCAACAGAAACAAACCAATAATGCTACTGGGCTATTTTCAATATTTCGAGATTAATAGAACCATAAGAATAATCAACGAAGGTCATTATCAATAAGTTCACCTAAAAACTTCTCTAGGCAAAATAAAACTAATTTTTACTCAAATACTCAACAATCACAATGGAGCCTTAGAACCCAAACCAACCACGCTATTAATCTAAAATTGATATTCCAGAGCTGATGCAACTGATAGAATTTCCATCCAATGCTTGGATTAGGAATATTGACTAAAGCCAACTATATCAATTCAAAGTCCTTCTAAAACCAAAGAGTCACATAAAAATCTCCTAATTACCTCAAGAACCGTGTCACCCACTCTTGTAACTCATAAATTCTATAAAGAAATAACAAGGAAGGGTAAAATGGTCAAAACATAGAAAAAATCTAAAAATCACCACGAGGGCTATTACAATCTCCCCTACTAAAACACAAGTTCATCCCCGAACGTAAAGATAAGGAAGGTATCAAATCTCCCAAGTAGCCAAAAATACTATAGAAAACCTCATACATACACTTACAAGCAATGTCATACCTATGGTACCACCAATTCTCTCTTGTAACTAGATCCTTCACAATTTAATCTCAAAGCCATATTTCTAGTGTCTGAAATCAATTTTATCCATATATATGAGGTTCATTTTTCTGAACTGTCTTTATACCTAGTAACTGAGTTGATCACAATTGAGGTTCAGAAGAACCCGATTTACTAAAACCCTTCATCAATACCACAAGCCGATAACCAAACGAAAAATCTAATATCGTAACTGTAACAACAAAATACCAAGAACCCAAAGAAACACATAGCCATTTTTCACAACTTTGAACCATGCCTTTCTTTTCTGAATAAGAGGCTGTGCTACTTTATGAAAGTGAAAGAGTGGGGTGAATTGTTTTTTTTTTAAATATTTTCATTTGCTTAGTTGACTGTTCGTCTCAGCTGTCATTAGTGATAACAGAAATTAACTTTGCAGAAATAAAAATGTTGAAAAGGTAAAGTGACACAATAAATTTTTATAATGTTTGGGATCTCTAATACATCTTACTCTAGTCCCCTTGGATTTCAAGGGTGTTCTACTAGTCTTTTTCAAAGTTTGGGTTGGTACAAAAGTTGCTTTTGAGAGCAACACCTAAGTCTACTCTCTTCTTTTTTTCTCTCAGTTCTTTTTTCATACAACAACCTCACCAACAATCTATTTTCTCCCCTCTCCTTTTTTGTTATACAATAATTATCATAGAATTACAATGCTTATGAAAAGTAGAGCAAAGAACAATAGGTGGTAAGTACTAGAAGAATGTTTATTGTCTTCCTTTAAGGTCCTTTAAATAGATGTGGAATGTGACCCTTGAAGGTGATACAATCCATGAGATTTGATCCCTGGAAAAAGAAATTGGAATATTTTTTTTTCAATTATAAGGGAGAGTCATCAATGATTCTTTAGTTTCTGCCTCTCCCTCGATCAGTTGGTTTTTTTACTTCTTTCCATACGACGGGAGATCTTCTATGATTTGATTTTGCCGAATATGGAGATGTATTCTTCTTACTTTTTTAGCACCTTAGGTAATGATTTTATTTCTTTACTCTAGGCCCGATATCTTGCTTTCCTCAAAGTCTTGAGATCTTTATGTATATTTTCCTTCCATAGTAGCTGCTAACTTACTCCATGAGTCTTCTATAACTGTGTTTCTTATTTTCCTACAAAACAGTTGTCAATCATTAAAATCAAACACTAACAAATCCCCTTTTTTTGATGATTACAACTAAGGAGTGTATGTTGTCAACTTCCCTATAAGATGGATGCTTTTCCTATCTAGTTGTTTTTTCCCTTGTCCTATGATTCGACTTATTATTCTTTGAGTTTGCTCCCTCTATCTAGTTGAGTTATGCCTATGATATTTAACTCCCCCTATATAGTATACTCATACATGTGGATATACTTTCTCCCCCTTTGACATCACTCAAAAAGGAAAATAATGGGACATATAGAAACTAATATAATAGTTATATAAGACCTAAGTTAAAGAGGGTAGTGTTTAAAATTTATAAGCCATCCAAAAAATAGTAACAAAAACAAAAAAATAGTCCATTTAGAGAATCAAACAACAGTAACTAGGGATGAGGATTATGAAAGCTAAATAAGTAGTAGATGGTATTTACTGTGGCCTCCTTGAGGGTTTCAAACTTGACATTCAATGTATCAGCTATGCGGTCTCCATTTGTTTGAATCTTGTTGGAAACTTTGATGACTTCTTGAATGACCTTGTCTAGCTTAAGGTGAAGTTTTGCAGCATCAGTACCAGTTTCATTTGTGACATCACAAACACATTTCACTTAAAACTGAGTTGAGAGGAGAATATCCTTGAAGGAGTTGAGTTTGTGATTAATAGTAGATAACTTACCAAATATGTTTAGGATATTAGTAGAGGAAGGAATAGCAAGGAACGATGAAGATATAACAAAAGTAGGATTGGCAAGAGTAGGAGAACCAGTCTCAGATTTGAGAACCCAAGAGTCAGCAACATGAGTATATCCTATACAACCAAAGGCTATTAAGTTATAACATTGCCTAACAGTAAGAGAGGGAACCTCCAGAAAATTTAGATAACTGGACTCCAGAATACGAGAGAACCACGCCATAAAAAAGGCTGAGAGAATTAGAAGCAACTTTAATTATATTGTTGCGAATAAGTAAGAAGAGCTTAAATTAACACTTAGATACAATGTAGTCTATGAAAGGTTATCGCATAGAGAGAAAGAGAGAGAGAGAGAGAGTTGAGAGAAATCCAGTATGAGGAATTAGAGTAGTGGCAACAATGTGTGCAATTACCTTTGCCTCAAAAGAGAGATCTTTGAGACCCTGCTGAGAGGACAGAGGATTTGTACCATCCAAGGTAATGATTTGCTTGGTTTGATTAAGTGGGAATTGAAATATCAGAGCTATGAATGCAAAAAATATGTTCAATGATAGCACAATCAATAAAAATTCATTCCCCTATGACCAGTTTCAAGTTTGTTAGGTTTTGGAGAATAGAGATTAGCATAGAACGTGCGAATGAAGGGTTCATAGGCAACCTGAGAAATGGTATAGAAGAAATTCACCCATTCTTGAAATTCAAAAAGATCCTTGATATCACAATGAAGAGATCATAAAAGGTCAAGATCGACCACCCTTCCATGAACGTGGGTTTTATCTTTTAGGGAATAAAACAAATTTTCATGAGAGGGTCCCCAAAAATTGACTTTACTATCCAGAGTACTTTTGAAATCAAACCTACATCTTTTCTTTGAATTGGAAGGATCTTCTTCATTGAGAGGGCATTTAAGAGAGGATTTGGGAGAAGAGGAATGGAATGACATTGAGTGGCCAAAGATGATAGAGTCAATATGGACTGGAGAAGAGACTTTCCCTTTGCCTTTGTTTCTTAAACTTTTTCAAACAGGGTGAGAGGATGTTTTCTGAGCTTTTGCCATGAGAAAATGAAGAAAGAGGAATGAGTGAAGATGAGAAGAGGGATTTAATAAAAAGAGAAAGAAGTTGAAATGAAGGGTCAGAAGTTGACTGGATGGTTGGAGAATACATGAAAGAAAGGAGAAGAGTTGTAATAATGTATCTTAAAAGAAGAGAAGAGGGTGGTGAGAAGTGACAAGTAAATAGTAAAACATAAATGCACACACAGTAAACATGGAAAGAAATTTAGTAAAAGATTTTAAAAAAATTATGAAGATTGTAAAAAGGATTTTGAATAATGCCAAGAGCTTTTCTAAGGTAACAAATCTCTCCTCAAGGAGGGGTTTTGTTAAAAAAATCAGTCAGTTGAAATAAGTACCGACAAAGGCTAATTCAGTTTTACCATTTTGAACATGATCATGAATAAAATGATGCTTAATATTAATATGCTTAGCTCCAGAATGATGCTCAAAGTTTTTGGTTAAGAAAATAACACTAAAATTATCACAAAAAATCTTCACAGGATTAAAAGATAAATCATAGTCACTTAATTGATGTACCATCCGCAGGATTTGAGCACAATATTGTGCAATGACAATGTGTTCTTCTTGAGTAGTGGAAAGAGAAACAAATCCTTATTTTTTGTTGTATCGTGAAATTAGAGATTTTTCCAGTAGTTGACAGGTGCCACTTGTGCTTTTCCTGTCACTTTTATCTCCTGCATAGTCTGCATCATAGAATCCTTCTAGTGTAAAATCTTTTCTTTTTTCATTCCATAAGCCAAAATCAATAGTATCCACAAGATATCTAATAATTCTTTTCACAGAAGTAAGATGGGATTCTTTAGGAGTAGATTGGAAAGGAGCACATTTGCGAACACTAAATAAGATGTATGGCCGACTTGCAGTTAAATAAAGTAATGACCCAATCATTCCGTGATACCTGGTTTCATAGACACTTTTACCTGTTTCATCTGAATCAAGAGAACATGTGGAGCTCATTGGTGTTCCAAGAGCCTTGGATTCACTCATTCCAAATTTTTGAATGAGTTCTTTTGTATACTTACTCTGACAAATGAATATTCCTTCATTTGATTGTGTGATTTGTAATCTTAGGAAGAAATTCAACTCTCCCATCATACTCATTTCAAATTTTCCTCACATGAGCTTAGAGAATTCCTTGCATAGAAGAGGATTAGTACTACCAAATATAATATCATCCACATAAATCTGAATAATCAAACTCTCAGAGTTGGCCTTTTTAATAAAACAAGTTGTGTCAAGTTTTCCTCTTGAAAGTACATGACTTATTAGGAAGGTGTTTAGTCAATCATACCAAGCCCTTGGGGCTTGTTTGAGACCATAAAGAGCTTTGGAGAGTTTAAAAACATGAAAAGGGAATTTTCTAAGTTCTAAATTAGGAGGTTGTTTTACAAACACTTCTTCTTCAATATATCCATTTTAAAAAAACACTTTATATCCATTTGAAATAATTTAAAACCTTTAAAATAAGCACAAGCAAGTAACATATGAATAGATTCTAACCGGGATGAAGCAAAAGTTTCATCATAGTCGACTCCCTCTTATTGTGAGTAGCCTTGAGCGACTAGACGAGCTTTGTTTCTTATCACTTCTCCAGTTTCATTTATTTTATTTCTAAACACCCATTTGGTTCCAATAACAGATGCCTTGTCTAGTTTTGTAACCAAGGTCCACACATGATTTTTCTCAAATTGATCAAGTTCTTCTTGCTTCATGTAACACAACTCTCATCTTTTAGAGCTTCATCAACTTCCTTTGGTTGAAGTTGAGCTATGAGAGACAAGTTTTCTTAGTTTTTGCTTGATTCTCTTGTTCTCATTTCATCCTTTGGATCTCCAATGATAAATTTCTTTGGGTAGTCTGGTTCAATTTTCTATTCATTTGGAACACTTACTTCTTGAATAGTTGACTCTTTTGCTTTCTCAGTTGACTTGTTGGATGAAATCTGCTCTATTGTAGTGGTTGTAATTGCTTGGCAATTTTGATAGTCATTATCATCTGAACTTGTACCTTTCATGACCAAGCGATTAGAATTATCAAAGACCACATGAATAGATTCTTCTATACTGGAAGTTCTTTTATTGAAGACTCTATAAGATTTATTAGAGTTGGAATATCCAAGAAAAATACCTTCATCACTTCTTGGTTCAAACTTACCAAAGTTATCTTTTTCGTTATTGTATACAAAGATCTTACACCCAAGGGGATAGAAGCACTTGATGTTTGGTTTCTTACCATTCCATAATTCATATGGGGTTTTCTTAAGAATAAGTCTGATGAGACACCTATTCAGTACATGATAGACTGTGCTTATATCTTCTGCCCAGAAATAATGAGGCAATGAGTGCTCTAGAATTATAGTTCTTTCTATGTCTTGGAAGTCTTATTTATTCGTTCTACCACACCAGTTTGTTGAGGAGATCTTGGGGACAAAAAATTGTGAGAGTAACCATGTTCTTCATAGAATTTTTCAAATGCTTTATTTTCAAATTCTCCTCCATGATCACTTCTGATTGATGTGATGGAGTATCCCTTATCTCTTTGAACTTTTTCATAGAAAACTCAAAATTCTTTGAAGTATCATCCTTATTAGGAAAGAACATAACCCAAGTAAAAAGAGAATAGTCATCAATAATTATGAAAGTGTACCTTTTTCCTCTAATGCTTGCTATTCTTGTAGGACCAAAAAGATCCATATGTAGAAGTTGTATGGGTTTTGAGGTGGACACCACTTCTTTGGGTTTAAAAGAGCTTCGAGTCTGCTTACCTATTTGACATGTGTCGCAGATTTTATATTTTGTAGAGCCCAACTTAGGCAATCCAAGAACTAATTCACCCTTTGAAATTTTTTCTATAAGATGCATACTAGCATGTCTCAGCTTCTTGTGCCAAATATAGGGATCTTCAAATATGAAGCCAGGAATATGTGTTCTTCAGAGTTCTTCACAAAATCTAAAACTTACACATTTTTATCTCTACTTCCAGGCAATAATACTTTCCAGATGCATTTTTAATAACACATCTAGTTTTTCCAAAACGAACTTCAATATTTTCATCACAAAGTTGACTGATGCTCAATAGGTTAAACTTCAGTCCTTTCACAAGATAAACGTTAGTGATGTCACATGTGTCATTAAAAGTAATTGTTCCTATACCAACAAATATTCCTTTTGAATTGTCCCCAAAATGAATAACACCTCCATCATAGTTAGCAATAGATTTGAATAGTTATTTGTTTTCTATCATATGATTGGAACATGCACTGTCAAGATACTATTTCCCTTTTGACCTTTTTTTATGGTGTTCCTGCAAAACAAAAAGACTACTTCCTTTTAGGTAATCAAGAATCCATGGGTTCTTTCTTGTTAGCATTATTTATTTTGTCTTTGGATCTCCAGACCCAGTTTTGAGGAGAATGATAGAACTTGCAGTTAAAATATTTGTGAATGACTTTTCCACAACAATGACACAGATGAGAATAAGTCTTTTGATCAATGAACTGAGTGCTTCTAGAAGAGGACTTGCTACTATAAGAGTTCATCTCAGCTGACTTCCATGAAGAGGTCATGTGACTAGAACTATCAGTAGCATAGTAAAAATGAGCATTGCTAGATTTAGGAAGATCAATGATATCTCTCTTCTTAGTTGACTTGTTTGATTTAGTCGATTGGTTGGACTTTACGAATCCTTGGCTAGAAATTTTTTTCAAGGAATTGATTTGAGTCTTGAGTTCAAAAATTTCTTCTTGAAAGAGATCTCTTTTAACTTCGTCTACTTCCAGCTTAATTTCCAAATTCTTTCTTTCTTTTTGAGTACTTTTAAAATCACTGTATAAATTGTTTAAATCATTTATATCCCAATCTAAAATATTTCTCAGGTGATCACAATTGTTATAAGTTTCAATAGTTACCTCACTTGAGTTTCAATGCCTAAGAAATAGAAGTTTGAGAAATCCTCCTGTTCAGTTTCAGAATTGTCTTCATCACTCCAACTGATAAATGATTTATTCTTTTGAGGTCCTATGGATTGCTTCCTTCTTGTTTTAGGGAAGTTATTGGTAATATGTCCATACTTTCCACATCCATAGCATTGTCCTTCATTCCTGTTTTAATCAGTAATAAATTTACCTTTTGGAAAGATTTTTCTTACCCTTTCTGTTAAACTTTGTCCTCCTGAGTATGTCTATAACTGATCTGGTGATTAGAGATACTTCTTCTTCTCCAAACTCACCTTCTTCATCATGTGTTTCCTCAGTTGCTTTAAAACCAAATACTTTCTTCTTATGGTCATCTTGACTATGTTTGATGAGATGATCCCTTTCAAAAGTGATTAGATCACTTCTTAATTCATCATAGGTGAGTTTATTAATATTCATATTTTCAATTGAAACCACCTTTGCATGCCATTCTTAATGAAAGCTTTTGAGAATTCTGGTAATTTGATCAGATACAAGATAGCTTTTTCCTGCAGCCTTGAGTTCACTATGAATTTTGCTGAAATGAGAAAACATACTTTTAATAGATTCTCCTTCCTTCATCTAGAATAATTCATATTCCTAAATGAGTAAGCTCATGATAGTGTACTTTACTTAGTTAGTCCCTTCATATGTTACCTCCAGCTTATTCCATATTTCTTTGACAGTCTCACAACTTGAGATTTTCTCATATTCTTCACCACTTACGGAATTGTATAGAACATTTTTGGCCTTTGAATTAATTTGAATAATCTCCCTCTGTTCATCAGTGTAGTTTTTCATAGTAGGAATATCTTCAGTTGAGGTTGCACCACCATCATCCTTTTTGTCACTCTTTCTATTTGCAGGAATCGGAATATCACCTAACTTGATTACCCTCTAGACCTTCATATCATAGGATTTGATAAAAGTTTCTATTCTGGTCTTCCAAAAAAGTGTTTTCTATTGAAGTAAGGAGGTTTGGTTTGAGAAGTACCCTTTTGGAATAGAGAATCAATTATTGCTTGTTGAGCCATAATCTTTACTCACGTGCTGTTAAGCAAGGTTTTATGAGACTAATCTCTGATACCAATTGAAAGTGCAAGGGGGGGGGGGTGAATTGCTCCTTTCTAAAGATTTTTGTTTGCTCAATTGATTGTTTATCTCAGTAGTCGACTAGTGATAATAGAATTAACTTTGCAGAAATAAAGATGCTGAAAAGGTAAAGTGACACAATAGATTTTTATACTGGTTGGGATCCCTAATGGATCTTCCTCCAGTCCCCTTGGGTTGTTAGGGTGTTCTACTAGTCTTTTTCAAAGTTTGGGTTGGTACAACAGTTGCCTTTGAGAGCAATACCTAAGTCTACTCTCTTCTTGAGTACGTCTGCCCAAGACCCAGACAAAAAGCTTTGTACCTTACCACGGAAACTCTGCTATCAATATCGTCTGGCCCAGTTTCCCCAACTAGACTTAATCATTTGACTTCTAACAATAAGAGGAAGAAAATACCTCTTAAGTCTACTCTCTTCTTCTTTTTCTCTCATTTCTTTTTGATACAACAACCTCACCAACAAAATTTTATGTCCTTTCTTTTTTTGTTACATAATAATTCTTACAGAAGTACAATGCTTATGAAAGGTTGAGAAAAGAACAATAGATGGTAAAGACTAGAAGTATGTTTATTGTCTTCCTTCAAGGTCTTTTAAATAGATATGGCATGTGACCGTTGAAGGTGATGCAGCCCAAAAGATTTGATCCTTGAAAAAAAGGAAATGGAATATCTTTTTCCCAAGAATAAGGGAAAGTCATCAATGACTTTTTAGTTTCCACCGCTCCCTCGATCAGTTGATTTTTTTCTTCTTTCCATTCGAGGGTGGATATTCTATGATTTGATTTTGCCAAATCTGGAGATGTATTCTTCTTACTTTTTCAGTACCTTAGATATATGATTTTCTTTCTCGACTTTAGGCTCGATATCTTGCTTTCCTAAAAGTCTCAAGATCTTGATGTATATTTTCCTTTCATAACAGCCACTAACTTACTCCATGAGTCTTCCATAATTGTGTTCCTTATTTTCCTACAAAACAGTTGTCAATCATTAAAATCAAACACTAATACCTAAAGCCCACTTTAAGCATTTCTGACAGAATCAAACTTAACCAAGGCTGATACCATAATTCCAGACTGGATAGTACTGTCTCTGTGAGCTAAAGCTACTGAGTCGAAAAATGATTTCAATTCCATATAAATCCACATATGTCATGCTTCAACCACCATTCAAACAATCAATTTCCCGATTTTAAACCCCTTTGAAGAATTTTTTCATACCACACAGGTATGCTCTATATGTCATCAATATCTATGCAACCCATCACAATAATTTATGTAGTTTTCATCACCCAAGTAGTTTCAGTTAGCCCAAAGTCCTCAATAATCCAGTAGAATAGCAAGTCCTTTCAGTAATACACATATAAGCAACCCTTAATAACTGAACAACTCAACCCGGCATAGAAGTGCAGAATTACCTATATGACACTGATAGTCACCCATACCAAAACCATGTCTTCAGAAAATCATTACCAAGCCCTTCATAAGTGTGCTAAACCATTCCATTTTCCCTTGATGGATGCTCATCTCTTACTGTATTTTCTGAACTCAACAACTATAATCCACATAAGTCTTTAACTCTGAACCACAAATTTATACATGATGCCCTGTTTCTTCCCTTAACTCGCTCACCCTTCCATATTTGTTGTCGCAAGGTCCATGGCACATTAACTCATATTCTAAATCAAAACCTTAGAGGGAAGTACCTCATTACTCTCTTTTAACAATCCAAATACTAAATTCTGTAACTTAAATACTTTTCCATGCACAAGTCCTTCCAAGACTTCTATATCCAATCATGGTTGAAATTCTCTTACCTCACTCATCCACGTCCTGACTTAACTTATTACCACAAATGCAAGCTTACAACAGAAAAATCTGAATCCAGGTCTAACTCATGAAGAAGATCAAATCACGTACCAAAGAATTCTATAATAGCGCACACCTCGAAACTTCTAACAATCATTTCCCAATGATCTGATCATGTCTTTCTCTCAAAATCTGAACTTTTCTAGTTACCAACCTCAAAACCACCATATAACCCATCATAATACAACATCTGTAGACTTTCTTCTCAAGCACACTTGATAGTTTGCAACCCATTCGAACAATATGCAGTAGTACCACTATAACATGAACAAGACCCAAGTAACCATATGGCTATAAACACGAGTCCAACTCCTTGAAGATGAACCATTAACCTTTCAAATCAAAAGTAGATACTCTTACAAGTTGAATTTCTTTCAAACCTACTAGAGGAGTGTTTCGAAGCACCATAAGAATTGGCATAAAACTGATCCTATCATGAGAGTAGCATCAAACCACAAATCCTGAACACCTAAAAGTCTTCCTTACACTACACGAATCCATCAACCAAAAACCTTCCAAATTAATTGCATCATAATTATAATCCACCACAAAATGTTCTTATCAAATTTACTTAATAGACCTAGTCATCCCACATGGTAGATCTTGTCTTTAATGCACTATCTCAAACCACAAATGTACTAATGCAATCCTATAAGACAAATAACCCACACACGCATATTTCTAATGACACCGTCAGGTAACTTCACACAAGTGTACCAGTTGTAAGCTTCCTTTATTCATAACTCACCATCCCAATAATCAAATTACTTCCTCAATCCGACTTATATCATAGCCCCCAAGCAAACCTCTGAAATGTATTCTATAATCTGAATATACCAATACATACCATTGATCTACCACTATCCCATGACATAACCATTGAGAAGATCATACCCAAATCACACTGAAATCTACAATATCTGGAATAATTAAATCTATCCCAACAATATACTCTAAATGAGTCACAACACAGGATCGGTACACCCGATCCATCACTAAAGAATCACCTACTAGGGTAGTAATATAAATAGACATGGAAAGAAACCAATGAATCATATAAAGGCCCAACACAAAATAAACAAGCTCATTGGAAAATGTAGAAACATAGTCAAATAATACCCAGATAGATCAAAAGTATAATGAAACCATACCTGTGACCACTATACCAGAGGCTCCATCCTTGAGTCCACCCAAAGATACATAACACTGATCCCCAATACTATGTCGTCCTACTGGCAGTGCACCTCCATGTCTATGTTATGGGCAGTCTTTCCTATAATGCTCGAGATTCCCATATGTGAAATAATCCAAATAAGTAGAAGTCCGCTGAACTGAATCCTAAGAATCCGAATGACCACCACAACCTAACCACCTTTGAGAGGAACTAAGATAAGTCTGGCCTACACCATTCATGTCACTACCACTGTCAAGTCTATGAGGCCTCTTTTCTACCTGCCCCTCATGCCTCCATACAAATCTTTTAGAAACTCCTGGGCAAACTGATCCCAAGAGAGAGATGGTGATCCATCTGGCCCATCCTCAATAAAAGTCCTCCATCACTATTTGGCTGGTCCAAATAACTGAAAGGCAGTGATATCCATTCCATTAGAATCTACCAAGCCCAACTTGTGCAACCTCTTGTGGCAACTAACTAAGAATTCATAAGCATCAACACTGGGATCACCATTAATCTGTGGGGGATCTGTCATCATGAACTCCATAAACCATCTTTGTCCCTCCACGAACGTAATAGGTAAGGTCACTGGATGTGAAGCAACACCCAATAATATCACATCAACACTAGAAGGATCTATAGCAGTAGCCAACTGTTCATCTGGATTCTGAAGCCCTAAAGTATCGTGTTGACTAAAATTCTGAGCCACCCCCTCAAGGAAACCCAAAACCCGTACCAAGAAATCCTCAGTATAGATATAGAAATAAAAATAGGTGGTGTCTATGATGGGCTCAAACTCCTCTGTCCCAACTGACCCCTTATCATGAGCAACTCCTAAACATGAGGAGGCAACCCCAGCATGACCTCTAACTGGTCTAGATGCTTTAGTCCGACCTCTATCGAAACTAAAGGAATGGGTTCTAAGTCTCTAGCCAAATAAAAATATGTCCTTACCATCTTTGAAAGAATGAGTAAGAGACCTTTGAGTTACATTAGACTGTGAATGCACGACATGGAATGAAGAAGTAGATTTCTCCTAAAGTCCTGTAGCCTCTTGAGGATAGATAATATATGACTTCACCAATCTGTAAGGCTCTACTAGGCTCGGCTTGTACTTTAAGACTAGTGAACCTGAAGCTCTTATACCAACTTATCACGATCCAAAACCAGGACTGTTATGGAACCTGTCACACCCACCAATATAGGTAGGTCTATACCAACCAACAAGACAACTCCAAAAAAAGTGAAGCGGAAGAAGTAATAAAACAACAATAATCCTAAATATATACATAAGAAGAAGGATTAACAATATCAAAAAAACTTTCCAGGTCTGGTTTTCACTTGTACAAACCTCTAATATCGAAAACAATAACAATAGTTTGAAATGCCTTAAATCCAAATAAGCATAAGATAAAGGGATGAGAGATCTGGGTACTCTCTGAGATCTAACAACTGCTACCTAATCTTTGGAAAGCAGTCACTAAGAATCACAATCAATGCTCAGGGCTACCCTTTCAGTACCTGCTCGTAAGGTGCAAACAAGCAATAGCGAGTACAAAATACGTATACTCAACAAGCATTATCGATAATCAACCCTAATCTAAAGTGATAGAGATGACCATCACACCAATAATCCAATCAACCAAATAACCCACACTCAGGAAAAACCACTCTAGTGTTGCAGATAACAATATTAATAAGATAGTCCATCCAGTTTAAGTAAGTCAGACATATACAAGTCTATGATCAATAATAGTAGCATAAGTTATATCAGGAAAGACTTTCACGAACACAAAATTATACCTGCTCACTATACCAACCAGTCATTAAGGATGAGATAAGAAAAGTGCATACGATGCAACCAAATAGATGAGCATGATAATGATAATACATCAGATGAGTATGATGTAAGCCTATCTCATAGTATACACCTTCTAGGCCTAAGCTTCATGAAGAGGGCTCATGAGGGACTCACAACCCATATACTTATCACAATCTCAATAAACGATCTTGTGGCACATCCTTTGGTTAAGTCATTTTATAAAATCACAGAATAGATCTTACCGGCACATCCCTTGATCAAGGTTTAAAAAGGTGGTTCACTTTTTTTATAAAGAATTAGTGTTTAGTTCCACCTCCATGAATCAAAAAATGTATGAATATACAGTTTCATGATGCAATTAATAATGCACAACATCAGCTTAACAATAGTGTACATGAACCAAAACCTCCTAAATATCAATGCCTCATGATACAAGTCCCCACACGGACATCATAATAATAACAAAAACCAGTTAAGACACTATTAAGGTCAACACAATCCCCTACTCAGGCATCACAATGATAAAAATCACCCTAATCACTAATGTGGTCAACACAAGCCCCCACACGGGCATCACAATAATAATGTTCTTCTTAAATCAATAATAAGGTTGACACAAGCATCCACACGGGCATCACAATAATAATAATCTCCCAAATCAATAATAAGGTTCATGCAAGCCCCCACACGGGCATCACAATAATGATAATCAACCCAAATAATGTAGACATTGAGAATTCACCCAACCCATAGCATGCTTTACATGATAAGTTTTCTACCTTTTCCCCAATTATGACATAATTCGACTCAAATACCCAAAGGAAAATAGACTCATCAATAATCACGTTTGGAACTTCACTTTCACTAACAATACATAGCAATCATGCCAGAATTTCTCTTTTTAACTTTCTCAATTATGGCCATAATCTCTTTATACCCTAAGTAATTACTAAATCCTAATTTTCCCATCAATTTCCACTATGCACTAATTCAAACCCTCAAGTAGAAACTCAATATCAATTTTTTCATGATCAATATGTCATTTATCAAACAATTTACCATAACCATATCAACAAGTAGAGGGAAAAGTCAAGGTGCTTAATTTATTACTTTTAACCCTTCAATAAAAATAGGTATCCACATAAATGCTTATCATCTCATGTATATGGGACCCCCAAAACCCCAGTTATTCACAATATATAGGAAACTTGCATATAACACATAAACAACTCAGAAAAGAGTCAAGGTAAATCTCAACTTGCCTTAAAAAAAGACTCGCAAAGCCAAACCACAACCCAAAGAATCAGATGAATGATTTACTATTCTGAATTGCCTCCATGCAATCCCAATTTATACAAATGTGATATCTATATAAGAAATGGAAGCCAATGATACCCATATCGCCATATTCAAAATCTGAGTTCAAAAACTTAATCCAAAAATCAACTGAGCCCATAAGGGCAAAGCTACTGTAGAAAATCACTTTACCCAATGTCTAAGGGTCTCAAATCTAAAATTCCATAAAAAATAGGGTTAAAATCGAGATAAAAATCATTAAAATGTCAATTTTTTACTTTATCGGGAAAACCCCAAAATCTCAAGTTTAAAAACCATGATTTGAAGATGATTTCACAATTTAATCAATGGGTAAGGATGAAAACAAGTTTTAGAAACTTACCCAAGGTTTAGATCTCAAAAACCCACTTAAAATCACTTCAATATGAGCTCCCAAGCTCTAAAAATTGTGAAAATGAGGTTTAACGTTGAAAATAGGGTTTTGATACTGTTTTGTGAACAGGGTCTTGCAATTGTGGCACTTCCCTTATGTTCACAAAGGCACCCGATTCTATCTTATCATGATTGCAACAGATCGATCATGAATATAAAGCACAATCCTAACCTGGACCCAACTCACACCCTTCGTGAACACGGTACCCACCTTGTGATTGCGATAACCAACCCTCAACTTTCTTCTCAAACATGATCCCTGCCACGCGAATGAGAAGAACAAAATTCTAGTGCACCGACAATATCCTAAGGCCAATATTTCTCCAAACGGATCCTCAGGATTCATTCAGGACCCCATAGAAGTAAAATAATAATGCCATTAGACTAATTTTGACATTCTGGACTCAATAGAACCATCAATATCATCCTCGAAGGTCATTATTGTCAAGTTCACCTAAAACCTTTCTAGGCAAAATAAGATTAGTTCTCGATCAAATACTCAACAATCACAATGGAGCCTCAAAACTCGATCCAACTATGTTACTAACCCAAAATCGACATTCTAGAGCTAATGAAATTGGCAGAATTTCCATATGATGTTTGTATCATAGAATATTGACTAAAGTCAATTATATCAACCCAAAGACCTTCCAAAACCAAAGAATCACATAAAACCCTCTCGATCACCTCTAGAACCATGCCACCCACTCTCGTAACTCATAAATGCTATATAGCAATAATGGGCAGGGGTAAAATGGTCAAAATATAGAAAAATCTAAAAATCACCACAAGGGTTGTTACAGTATTCCATGCTACCTTAGCATTCTATTAAACCTTTTGAGCACCTTTCAGATTCCTTTGTGCAAACACATTCCAGAGCTAAGAAGGTGCAAGAGAGGAAAGATGACATGTTCAAATTCAATCAAAGAGACACCAAATGACTCTAAGAATTCATGATACACTTCTAAAGAGAGAATGTTGGTGCCTCTAGTCCCAGATGAGTGGGCAACAAAAGCTTTTACTGAAGGGCTCAACCCCAGGAGTTTAAGTGCTTTGTTAAAAATAAAAGAGAACCTATTGTTGTTCTTAGCAACAACTTGGGCAGACGTTCAAGATAAGTATGAATCTAAAATCAGAATCGAAGATGACTAATTTTTTCCATTTGTGTACACAAGATCGATAAGCCAAAGTCACCACAAAAGATGTATAGACTATGACCTGAAACCATCAAGGGAAAGGTATCAACCCTATACCTTATAGGAAAGGCGTTGAGAGTCGAAAAATAGGGACTTCATGCCACTACTGTCGGATGCTGGAGAGAGACAAATATAATAGGAGAAGCAAACCAAACCACAAATAAAGCCTGGTAAGCAGAAGTAAAGAAAGGCCGCCAATAATAAAGAAGAATTTTTTTATCAAAATATTACTTCAGTATGGACGTGGTCGATCTGGTAGTAGCCATCAAGAAAATCAAAGATGTAAGATAGTTGAAATCTATCAGGTCTGATCTTAACCTATAAGATTTAGGGTTGATGTGCAAATTCTATAGGCCTCACAGATATCAAATCAAGGTCTATTTCCACGTATGAGAGAAAGTGGTGTGCCTACTTAATAAAGGATACCTTAGGGAGTTCTTGAGTGAATGAGTCAAGAGAAACTATATAAGAAGTAGTGTCAAAGCACCTATTCAACCAATAACACCTGATCATGTTATCAACATAATCATTGGAGAAGTGATAGTGAATATTTTTATGTTTATCGCAACCAAAAAGACCAAGATAACATTAATAAGGGGAAAGAGAATGCGGGTAGAAGAAATGATAAGCTTCAACAATGAAAATCTATAAGACACTACACAGCCTCATAACGACGGTCTGGTAATCACTATTAACATTTATGATTTTAAAATAAAATGTATATTTATAGACCTAGGGAGTTCTACCAACATAATTCACTGGAAGGTAGTGTTAAATATGGATCTACTAAATAAAGTCACTTCTGCTGTACAAATCCTATCCAAATTCAATATGGCTAGTGAAACAATGAGAGAAAAGAGCACAATCCCGATTAACACATGAGGGATGATTCCAAAAACCACTTTTTATGTAATAAATGGACATATGCAGAACAAGACACTCTTCAGAAGACCTTGGATACATGATTTGAAAGTCTTTCCTTTAACATTAAACCTCCTAGTAAAATTCTCCACTCTAAATAGAATCAGATAGATCCGAGGAGTACAGTTGGTAGCTAAAGAAATGTTCATGATAGATGAAACTCTGGATGAGAAAGAAAGTAAAGAGATCAAATAACAATCACAACAATTGGAACCAGTCTAGGAGAACGAGGCTATAACAAAAAAACCTCACAAATAGAAGAGTTTCGGAGCAACAACGATAAATTCCTTTATACATAAGGGGCTAAATAGATTGAGAAATAAAAAGAAGAAATGAACTTAATCTCGAGGAACATTATAGTCCTGGAGAATCCAATGCCACTAAATCAATTATGAAAGAGCTTGATCAAACGCCTGTGCTCACCTATCAGTTGGAAAGGAAGAGATACCTGGAAACCAAATTAACTCAAAAACTAAAGACTAAGGTGGTCATTTTTCTTAAAACTAATCTTAATTATTTTGCACGATAGTATTAGATATGACAAGTATTCCATAAGAGGTCATAACTCATGAGCTAAGAATAGACCCCAACTTTTCTTCAGTAAGGTACAAAAGACGCTCGATATCAAAACTCAAAAATATATTCATAAAAGAAGAATTTGGCAAACTATGGCAAACTACTTAACATTGGCTCCATTTGAGAAGTCAACTACCCCGAATGGTTGGTCAATGTGGTGGTCGTGCCTAAGAAAGGTAAACATTTAAGAATGTACATTATTTTTAAAGATTTAAATACAACATGCCCAAATAATTCATTCTCTTTATTGTACATAGATCAAATGATTGATCCAACAGCTGGGCACGACCTATTAAATTTTCTCATTGCATACTGCAGTTATAATTAAATAATAATGAACTTTGAGGACTAAGAGAAAACTTTTTTTATTACCAAATATGCAACCTATTAATATAACATAATGTCTTTATGCCTAAAGAACGTCGAATCAGCCTATCAATGGTTAGTTAAAAATATGTTCAAAGAACAATTGGGAAAATAATAGAAGTATATATAGATGATATGATGGTCAAGTCTTTGGATTAAGAGGGGCATTTGCATCATTTACAGGAAACCATTAAGGTACTATAAGAATATAACATGAAGCTAAACCCTAAAATATGCACCTTTAACGTCGAGTTAGGCAAATATCTGGGCTTACTAGTTTCCAATAGAGGTCAAATTCAACCCATACAAAATCAAAGCAATCAAAGAGATCCTCGATAATGTCAAAGTTGTATAATGACTCATAAGAAGATTAGCTACATTAAGTAGGTTCATATCCCAATCCTCCAAGAGAAGTCATAAGTTCTTCTCTCTACTAAAAAAGAAGAATGTCTTTAAATGGACTTTAAGATGCCAACAGATACTAAAGGATCTGAAGAAATATTTGTTGAGTCCATTATTTCTATCCAAATCAAATAATAGAGAAGTCCTACTCTTGTACCCTATAGTGTCTGAAGTAGCAATCAACATTGTCTTGGATTGAGAAGAAAAAAGTACACAATTTACAATCTATCATCTTAGCAAATATGGAAACTAGAGACCTGCATTTAGAAAACTAGTCCTGATACTAGTATTGGTAACTAGAAAATTCAGGCCATTTTAAATGTCATCCCATCAATGTCATAACTACATACCCTCTAAGGAGTGTTTACCCTAAAAAAGGTATAGTTGAGTTTGTTATTGTGGTTAATAGGTTAAGCGATATAGATTCAGTCGATCGTAGAAAAATAAAGTATAATGATGAAAAGTAAAGGACAAACAATTTATGCAATTAAAAATATAGGGGCCGATATAGCCTGAGTTTGAAAGAGTTGGGTGGTTCTTGTGGCTTGATTGTAGCTTAACAAAGGTTGAGAAAGACAAGAGTTAGGATTGAAATAATAACAATAAGCTTGATAAAGTTAAGCTAACAGATAATAATGAAAATATTCTTTGATTTAGACAGTGAATTGTGTGCCTTGAGATGATGATTACATGACTTTATATAAGAGGTCATCTCTCCAATGAATGATTACTATGCATTAAACCCCTAATAGATAACTAATTAATAAAATAAATAAAGAGACGGTAGCACCAGATATTGTTCGCAGGTCTGTTACATAATGGCTGCTAACGGTTAGTCTAGGATTTTTGACTTCCTCCAGGCTAAAATACCTTCCTAATTTAGGGTATCAATTTTTCCAATGCAGTTGGTACCTAGTCTTCTCAGTCAGTCTATGTATGACCAGTCCTGTTAGTTGTATGGTGTGTAAGTCATTCTTTTATATGTCCTAATCTATTTTGTTCTTATGTCCAGGCTATTTTTGGCTTATACAGATGTCATAACCCAAATGGTCTTGATTGGCACTATGGAGGGAGAACCATTTAACCCAACCCTCACTACCAAACATAATAGTCCACAATTCATGTTTCACCAACTTTAATAATAATAAATGCTAAACCAATTATTCATTAGGGAAAATAAAACTGACAATCCTAAACAATCATCAATACTAGAATAGAGTGCAGAATCCTCTATTTATTACATTCCCGGGACCTAAAGTCACTGTAAAAGAACAACAAAGAATATTCAGAAATCTATAACTAAAAAATTATCCAATGATATCAAGGAAGTACAACAATGTCTTAGTCCTAAAACAAAGGACCTGAACAAAAGTAAGATGATTCAATGGCTGTCGATCATGGTGCTCACCTTTGAACCTAGGTCTAGACCTACTGGCTAAATTTGAGGTCTTGTCTCAAATGTCAGAATACACTATGCACTCAACAAAAAGAAAAGCACAGGTAGCGTCAGTACATCAATAAGTACTGGTAGACATCATAGGTCGACTCAAACCAACACCATACAAGTAAGTAAACCAAATATATGTAACAACAATCATCACAGAACTTATAATTAGAGACAAGTAAACACAATTATAACACTTCATTATAAGAGGGGATACAAGCTCATAATTATATAGATTACACTTAGTCCTTTTCATCAATAAGTTACATCACCACATGTAATCATAATTGAACATTCAATTCATATGATGAATGTATGTATGTAAGATGTGTGCATGATCTCTTTCTCTTCTCAATACTATCAACATCTGTCAACTCACAATGATCCCAATATCATTATCACAATCATCAATCATTATCAATATCATTATCAGCATGATTTTGAAATCATGATCAATATCATCATCAACTCATCTTCTCAACATCAATAACATCACCATCAACATGTATGAATATGTAATACAGTCAATAATCACAAGTAGTGCTCGAAAGCAATCACAAACATAATTCTAGCTATTTCTAACACTTCTAGAGGTAATTCAAGTTTAGAATATTAAGAAATCTTACCTCTAAAGATGAAAACCCTAGAAAATTACAGAAAATCATCTTCCCCAGAGCCTTGGTTCATTTTTCAAAAAAGTGGAATGAAAAACATTTTTTAAGTTTAAAACAATAAAAATACTGCATTTTACCATTGCAATGGTAAAGTTACCACTGCAGCGGTTCACAATGAAACTGAGGTTACTGCTATAGCGGTACCTTTTCCACTGTAATGGTATCGCTGTAGTGGTTTTTTGTCTACTTCTTCAATGGATACCTCTTTATTCTGATCTAACTATAGAGCATCCCATTGTGGGGGAGGGAAGGGGGTTCTTTGTCTAGACGGTCCTCCAACTGTTTAGGCTCCACCCCTAGCAGGTGTTGCCTCTCTTCCTCCTCTCCTAGCCCTGCCCCTGATGTCGCCCAAAATATACCTTCATACAAGTATAATGCGGTCGCTGTATCAAATATAGAATCCAACTAGGTTGGGGTTGATCCCACAGGGAATCAGACGAAATTATGTAGAATGTTAGTCTGAGTAGTTGGCAAATACGTGAAACTGGGGGCTTTTTGTGAATAAATGGTAACAATAACAATTGATGATTTTTAGATTTGTAATCAATATGAGAAATACACTAAGACTATGATCCCCAATAATTCCTTAAGTTCACCGGTTATTTGTGCTTGACAAAACTATCCCGCTGCGTTGCATGCAAAATCTGACAAGATATGTTCATCTAAACGTCTCTCGACCTTGGTTAGATGAATTTCACTCTTCTCCTCTCGGTCTCCGAGTGTCGCACTACTAACCCTTGTCCTGGATCTCAGGTAACTATCCCTGTTATAGCTCAAGTTATTAGATGAAGGTTGATAGCATTAAATCTTTGTTATTATTCCCTTTTCCCAATATTTACCTCTCTTTCGAGAAAGTCTAGAATACAGGCGACTATCTAACATTTGCAACCGTTAAAATATCAATTATAACGAAGGTAATAACAATACATGCATTCACAATGGTTCAGAATTTGCTTCGTACTTAACCTGTTTTGTTAATTCCTCATGGTTCACACAACCCTAGTTAATGGGTTTAGCTGCTCATTATTGCAAGAACACAAGAAGATTTCGAAGATGAAAACATAATTGTAAACTCACGATAATGAAGAAAACTCTAAAATCTCAATATTAATAGAAATTCTAGAACTGGTAATCCAAGATTACAAAATCAATAATGCATCAAAATACTGGAAATATGTCTCAAAGTAATGTACTGACTAACTCCTGAACATAGGACAATACAGGGGTATTTATAGATACAAGAGGAATCCTATCCTAAACAAAACAGGAAACAGAGTCGGTAACTTTCCACGGTATTGCGACTTGGTGTCGTAGAACCAAGTCACTCCACGTAAGTCAGTTCTTTGGAAATTAGGCAACATTGGACATCTTTTAAGTTGACTCATGACACCCACTCACGTCACGTGGGTGGACTCACGGCATGTGAGTCCTGTCGTGAGTCATATTTCTAGTGCATGACCTGGTTCTTTCATCTTTAGATACTCCGTTTTCAAGTATGATTCTTCTTTTTTGATCAATTTGCCTCCAAAAACCTATTCTCCTACAATATAGAATAGAAAACACATCATACCTACCAAACATACCCAAGTTATTGCATATTTTCTTTGTTTGAAGCATCGAAAGTGCCATGTGATCATGACACATCAACACCCTCAACTTAGAACGTTTGCATGTCCTTAGGCGAACAAAACTAAACAAACTCATATGATTCTTAACTAAGAAAAACCTAAAGGACCTATGGCAGTCGACTCATTGCTTTTGATCTCAAAAACTTTCTGACCCCTCCTACTTATAAATCAAAACCACAGTGTATATATGTGCAACATATTATCATGACATAGATGGGATCAAATGATGGCATCAGATTATAAATAGACAACTAAGCATATATGCAAATGACATTATCCGAACAAATAACAGCTATCAGTGCAACCCATGTACTCTCACAACAAAGAAGATCCCTACACTCACAGTATACCAAAGGATGTCAAAATAAGGACTGGGTCAAAACACTCTCTCTCACAAAGAAGTTCAAACAATGTGCGTGAAATACCATAGGCCTGCCCTTATTTTCTATGCGTTTAGTTTTTTTCGGATAGTTGGACTAGGATCACTATAGGACTTTCATCGGCTTGTAATGTAGGCTTGAGGACGGGTGTGGTACATATGGATATAGTGACTCAACCCTCCTTGATACTACACTATTTTTGGCTCCTCTTTTCAACCATGCTTATTTATTCTTCCTCATTTATTTTCAGATTTCCAGGTGTGATTTTCTTCATTCTTTCAAAACACAACCCTTTTTTTTTCTTCGTTTTGCAATTTCTATCTGTTTCACTCATCATTTTTATTTACACCCAAATCTGTTCTCTTTTTCTTTTACTAGCCCGTTCTTCATACCCAAGTAAAACTATGCACCCCTATGATAGCTACCCTCAACTTAGACGATTTGCCTGAGTTGAGGTATACAATATCCAAGGAGGGACTAGGGCCAAGACAGGTTCATTGTAAGTCAAAATGGGAAGGTGAGTAGGCTAACGAAAGAAATAGGTTAATTAAGGCTCAAACTTGGAATCAAGGGATACTTAATTCATTTGGTCAGGCATTTAGGCTAAAAGTGGACTTATTCAAAAATGGCCTATGATCCTTTCCTAACCACTATCCTATAACCTAGGCAAGACTAACTGGGCAAGTTATGGATCGCATACACAGAGTGAACTCGGTAATGACCTCACACCCACATAGCACAGGGTTACACTATCAACTACTACCTATCTAGTTTATGCAATGCTAGCTACATGTCACACCCCGAATCCCATCGAGACATGATTGGCACCCGTAGCCGATAAGGCCCGAGAGAACCAACCTTTGCCTATGTTTAATCATATGCATATCATAATCATAACCACCATTTCGTAAGAACATGAAAGACGAATAAAGGAAAACATAGGACATATTGATACATGCATATGAAACATGGCCATTGAGGCCATCCAGTCAAAACAACATATGTCTTTTACACTGATACACCCACATCTGTTTACAAAAGCCTCTAACAAGAGCATTGACCAATACAAACCAAAAGTCGGGCTAAGCCCCCTATTTATACAACATGTACATCATCAAAACATATATCTACTCTGGCTCGGAGAAGCCCCGGATTAACTGGAGCTCACCAAGGAACCGCTAACACTGGCAATCTACTGGGGAGGCCTACTGGGACCTGCGCCTGCAGCAAGTAAGGTAAATTCCCAGAGAGGGGTAAGTACGAAATAAGTACTGAGTATGTAAGGCTCAAATGAAACTTTGTAACACATGAACATACTAATTAACTCAATACAAATGACTAGACAATATGAGTAAGTCACCATTTTGCATTTTGGGAACCATGTGAATTACTTTCTTTACTTCCATTACTTTCTTTACATTCAATGCTTGCTTGTCAATACATGTGTCACAATGTACCCGGACCCCTACTGATCAGTGGGTCTTTCCATGACTTATCGTCATGTTGGGATCGGGTCGAGCTAGGCTTATGCCCCTAAGACCTGCCACCCATAAAGCACTGTATCGGGATCGAGTCGAGCTAGGCTTGTGCCCCTAGACTTGCCACCCATAAATCAATACATCGGGATCGAGTCCAGCTAGGCTTGCGCCCCTAGACTTGCCACCCATAAATCAACATATCGGGATCGAGTCGAGCTAGGCTTATGCCCCTAGACTTTCCACCCATACTTGATCATTGACCACATTTGCATTACTTTGATCTTTACTTTGAGATTGATATTTGATAGTCATAACATCACTTGAACTTTGGAACACAACATTGTTGGAAACTTTGAAACATTAACCAATGAGTGAGAGGCATGTGAATAACTTGGCAACATAACATTATTAGAATCATAACACCATGGGAACTATGGGACAATAATCTGCGAACAAGAGGCATAAGTAATATCACTAGTGGAACATTGGAACATAACCTTATTTGAGCTTTTGGAACATTAACCATGATTATGAGACATGAGGCTCACAAATGATACATGAGTAGGAAATATATGACAATGACTATTGATAAACGGATATAGGATACCTTAGCACATTTCGGGATAGGACTATTGAAATAGCAATGTGGATACTATTTGCCGCAGAAAGATATGGACAGAGTAACCTTACATACCTTGTACTCTCAATACGGATATACAATCCTAGATGTGCATAAAATAGTCCCGCTCCTTCTTTATGTGTCACTCTACAACACAAATACATAACGGAATTCACATTAACCACAACTACTTCACAAATGCATATAACATCAATGGGGTACATGTTTGCTTTGAAACATGTCATTTCCCCTTGACAAAACCATTGATAGCATCATTATTCCAAAAATCCTCCAATATTCCCAACATTGACCAATACATAATAATCATTGAATTTCACCACAACACTCCTCCTTTACACTTTCTTATCCACACCACATCACAAATAATCTATCAATTCACCTTAATACACTTCATAGCACATATCGGCCAAAATCCCACAATTTACACTTATAGACAAGAAAAAGTTTAACAACAAAAATAACACCATAGACGTTCATATTTTATCCATAACATGATCTTTCATCAAAGTCACAAGTCCTAATTCAAGTTCAAATCCCATGGATCACAAATCTTATACAAAAGCACAAAGGACCATGTCCAACATTTCCAAGCACAACCAACATGATTTACATAATCTTTCATGCATATAATATATTAATCCATGAGAATAAATACTTACCAAGTCTTGGAATAGGATGATCTTCACCAAAGAGTCCAAAGGAAATATTGGCTTTAGGGTTTTAGAACTAGAGAAAATGCTTGAGAAAATAACTAAAAGGCATGAGATTTTTGAAGAATAAAAATAAGCATTCTTGCCCTTTATATAGGCCCCCAATTCCATCCTTAGCCACTCTTTATCATTTAATGTTGGGTTCTAGAAGGTCCAAGCAAGAATGGGTCTTTTGACCTATTTTTGGGCCGTGCATTCTTTTTATTTTTGGGCCCTTTTTGGGCCCAATTCACTTGACCCAATAAAATTAATAATTTCTTGTGTTTAAGTCGTCTTATACGTATTACAATAATATTCCCACTCATGCTATTCATATCCGTATCCTCATTCCCAAAACCAAGTGATTTAGCCACGTTTGGCTTATTTTGACCTTAAGGGCAAAACTGTCATTTTGATCCCAAATTCGTTCTCGAGTAATTTTATCATACCAATGTAATATTTCATTCATTTAATGTATGTACTCTTGGTTGTATAAGAAACATAGCAAAAATTGGCTCAGTACGTCCCCGGATACCCTTGGGACTTAGAAATTTCCAACTTTCGAAAAAGTGGAAAACCCAAGGTGGAACGCCCCTGTGCGCGCCAACCTACTGCCTCTGGGCTAAAAATTTTAGCCCAGAGCAGCGTGGCACGGTCCCAAATGCGCCCCTCCTTAAAATTTTTTGAAAATTCCATTTTTCGACTTCTCCTCGCGGGTTTGGTTAGATACTTCAAGTCCTATTCTTTAACTCATTTCTTAACCTTAATATACTTTGTTTAGAGGTCTTCTTAGCTTCGTTTTGAACCTCACAAATTTTCCACGAAAATCATAAAACACCTCCTATGAAGGTTAAATCACATAACAAGAGCCAAATTCAATTATCTCACCCATAGCATTATCAAATGCATACCTATAGCTCTCGATACCGAAGTAAATATTATTTAGTGTCGTCAAGTAGGGTTGGGAACGTACGGGGTGTTACATTCTTCCCCCCTTAGGAACATTCGTCCTCGAATGTTAACAATACCGTTTCATTAACAACAAATGCATCTCTACATTAGCATACATATACATAAGCTTTTAAGGCTCATGGAGACTTACTTGTTATTGCTCCACTCCCGCACTTTGAACTTCTTGATCCATTTGAAATATATGGGGATATTTGGATTTCATCATCTCTTCCGCTTCCCATGTGACCTCCTCTACTTGTTGATTCCGCCAAAGGACTTTCACGGAAGCTACGTCTTTATTCCTAAATCTTTTCACTTGTCGATCTAGGATAACAATGGGTACCTCTTCATAAGTAAGATCCTCTATAACTTGAACATCTTTAATGGGAACAATACGAGATGGATCTCCTATGCATTTTCGAAGCATGGAAACATGAAATACCGGATGGACTGAAGAAAGTTCTTGAGGTAGTGCTAATTCATAAGCAACTTGCCCAAATATTCTAATAACTTCATATGGGCCTATGTAACGTGGACTCAATTTCCCTTTCTTTCCGAACCGCATTACCCCTTTCATTGGTGCCACCTTTAAAAACACCCAATCACCTATGGCGAATTCAATACCTCTTTTTCTAACATCCGCATATGACTTATGACGACTTTGAGACGTTTGTAACCACTGTTGGATCACCTTAACCTTTTCCACAGCCTGATGAACGATATCTGGCCCAAGTAAAGCAGTTTCACCTGCTTCAAACCATCCTATTGGTGATCTACATTTCCTTCCGTACAAAGCTTTATAAGGTGCCATTTTAATACTCGAATGATAGCTATTGTTATACGCAAATTCAATAAGAGGAAAATGGTCATCCCAACTGCCTTGAAAATCTAACGTACAAGCTCGTAGCATGTCTTCAAGTGTCTGAATAGTACGTTCTGCTTGTCCATCAGTCTGAGGATGGAAAGCTGTACTCAAATTCACCCGTGTACCCAAACTCTGCTGGAAATACCTCCAAAAGTGCGTTGTGAACTGTGCTCCCCTGTCTGATATAATGGAAAGTGGAATACCATGCAATCGTACTATCTCTTTCACATACAACTTCGCATAATCCTCAGCTGTATAGGTCGTCTTGACCGACAAAAAATGCGCTGAATTGGTAAGCCTGTCCACTATAACCCATATAGAATCAAACTTACGCAGTGTACGAGGCAAACTCGTAATGAAATCCATGTTAATCATATCCCATTTCCAGACTGGAAAATTGATACATTGCATGTAACCTCCCGATTTCTGATGTTCCACTTTCACTTGTTGACAATTTGGGCATTGCGCGACAAATTCTACAATGTTCTTTTTCATGTTGGCCCACCAATATATTTCTTTCAATTCATGGTACATTTTTGTAGCACCCGAATGAATAGAATAGCGCGAATGGTGCGCCTCTGTCATTATTCGTATCCTCAGCTCATCTACATCCGGTACGCATAGTCTCCCTTGACACTGAAGCACCCCTTACGGTGTAATATCAAATGCCTTGGTCAAATTCTGCTGCATATTTTCCTTTAGCTGCAATAAAATAGAATCCGCAAATTGTTTCTCTTTCACTTCAACTATTAAGGAGGATTCTGCTGCATTCTGCACAATAACTCTATCATCTGGGGATTCAATAAGGCGAACTCCCAAGCTGGCTAATTGATTCAAATCTTTGATTATCTCATGCTTTTCATTCAACTGACCACTAGTGCTTTCTCCTGCCTTACGACTCAATGCATCAGCTACTACATTTGCTTTGCCTGGGTGATAAAGGATATCAATGTCATAATCTTTTAAAAGCTCCAACCACCTTCGTTGCCTCAAATTGAGTTCCTTCTGCTTAAAAAGATATTGCAAGCTTTTGTGATCCATATAGATGTCAACATGAACCCCATATAAATAATGACGCCATATCTTTAAAGCAAAAACTACCGCTGCCAATTCAAGATCATGTGTGGGATAGTTTTTCTCGTGTGGCCGCAACTGTTGTGAGGCATATGCTATAACATTACCATGTTTCATCAACACACATCCGAGGCCAACCCCGGAAGCATCACAATATACTACATAGCCTTCGGTACCTTCGGGAAGCACTAAAACTGGTGTGGAGGTTAATTTATCTTTCAACTTTTGGAAGCTTTTCTCACATGCGTCATTCCACTGAAATTTTACCGCCTTATGTGTAAGCTTTGTTAGAGGTGCAGCAATAGAAGAAAAACCTTCCACAAACCTTCTGTAATACCCTGCCAGTCCAAGAAAACTATGAATTTCTGTGGGTGTCGTAGGTCTTGGCCAGTTTTTCACTGCTTCAATCTTTTGGGTATCAACCTGTATGCCTTCATCTGATATAATGTGACCCAAGAACGCGACTGATTTCAACCAAAACTCACATTTGGAGAACTTTGCATACAACTTCCATTCACGAAGAATCTGTAACACTTGTCGTAAGTGATTAGCATGGTCCTCCGGTGATCTTGAATAAACTAGGATGCCATCTATGAATACCGTGACGAACATGTCCAAAAATGGCTTAAACACCCTATTCATCAAATCCATGAACACAGCTGGAGCATTTGTTAGTCCAAATGACATAACTAAAAATTCATAATGGCCATACCGTGTTCGGAAAGCTGTCTTGGGTACATCTTCTTCTCTAACTCTGACTTGATGGTAACCCGACCTCAAGTCGATCTTGGAAAAACACCTGGCACCCTATAACTGATCAAACAAATCATCAATGCGAGGGAGGGGATATTTATTCTTGATCGTTACCTTATTCAATTGTTGATAGTCAATGCACATTCTTAAGGTGCCATCCTTCTTCCGCACAAATAATACCGGTGCACCCCACGGGGATATACTAGGCCTAATGAATCCCTTATCTAGCAAATCCTTCAATTGATCCTTTAATTCACGCAGTTCGGCTGGAGCCATCCTATACGGAGGAATAGAAATAGGCTGAGTGCCTGGAATCACATCAATGCCAAATTCTACTTCCCGTTCTGGGGGTAAACCTGGAAGATCCTCTGGGAATACATCTAGAAATTCATTGACCACTGGGACCGACTGCGGAGTTAGCGGTTCCGCTTCGGTATCTTTCACCCGTACTAGATGACATATATAACCTTTAGCAATCATTTTTATGGCTTTCAAATAGGAAATAAATCTTTCTCGTAGTGCCCCTACATTACCCTGCCATTCTAGAACATTTTCTTGCGGAAAACCAAAGTGTACCTTCTTGGCCCGGCAATCTACCGTAGCATAACAAGAGGCCAACCAATCCATTCCCATGATCACATCAAAATCCACCATGTCTAGTTCATTGAGATCGGCCAATGTATCATGACCACACACAGTTACCACACAGTTACGATACACTCTCTTTGCAACAATATATTTACCAACCGGTGTAGACACTTCAATTGATTTAATTAATAATTCTGGTGCCTTTGAAAATTTCGCAGCAATCAATGGGGTAACATAGGAAAATGTAGAACCTGGGTCAATCAATGCATATACATTATGTGAGAATATGGATAATGTACCTGTGACAACATCAGGGGAAGCCTCTAAATTCTGGCGGTCCACTAAAGCATAAGTACGATTCTGGACCCCGCTAGTACTGGCTGCTCCTCTGGCACCTCTACCACGGCCAATAGGCTGCACCCCTCGGCCCTGTAAAGGAACCGATGCTGATGATACAACAGCCAACCCAGCTGGTCGTGCTATACCACCCATGCTCCGCTGTGGACAATCCCTCGCTATATGCCCCGGCATACCACACCAAAAGCAGACATTCGTCCCTGACCGACATGTACCTATGTGCAAATGCCCGCAGTGCTGACACTGCTGACGAGGAAAACCTGCTGCCTGTGACCCATGAACTCCGCTACTCTGCCCCGATGGACCACCCCTAGACCCTCAAAACTGTGAGTGAGCACCCCCTGTGGAATAAGAGAACGACGATCTAGGTGGTCTAGGAAACATGTGGGGCCTATATCCTCCATGGGACATCATAGGTGGTCCCATAGGTCTAGCCCTTTTGGACTGTCCCCTATCAAATTCATGCACCCTTCTTCTCTGTCGTTGGTCTTCCATTTTTTGAGCGAAGGCTTGTATTCGAGGAATGTCTATGTCCTTATTCAAGGCAGCAATAGTGCAATCCCGTACCAAATATGGCTCTAGTCTGTCCATATATCTATGGACTCTGTCTGTCATCGTAGCCACAACATTTGGCGCATATCGAGCCAAGGAATTAAATTGCAAGCTATATTCCCTCACGCTCAAATTTCCTTGACGGAGATTTAGGAATTGATCTGCACGTGCCTCACGGATCTCATAGGGCAAGTAATGATCAAGGAAAGCAATTTTAAACTCTTCCCACGTAGGTGGAGTTGTACCAATATCACGAGATTTCTTCCAATCCTCGTACCACAATATTGCCTCTCCTTTCAGCCTATACGTAGCAAGTTCAACTGTTTTGACCCCTGTCATATGCATAACTTCCAAGGCCCTCTGAATTTGATCCACGAAGTCCTGTGGATCTGCTTTTGGATCTGACCCAGTGAAAATAGGGGGGTCAAGTTTTAGGAAATCCTGTGTTTTGTGACTCGCCATTCTAGCCGCATCATCATCATGTGTCACTGCACCAACTCGTCCCTAGATTTGTGCCGCCACTAACTGTGTCAACATTTGTACAGCATTCCTAAGATCCTGATCCGTGGCATTCATCGGTGGCTCTACAGGTACTTCTCTATCAATTGGCTATTCCAGAACTGGGAAGGTAGATGAAGACCGCGATGATATTTCGGCATTCGCTCCACCTTGACTAGCTTGGTCAGGTGGTACTCTGCTCATTCCTTCTCCAGTAGGCACATCTACCTGCTTCCCGTTACCTCTACCTCTCGTGATTTGCATTTTAACTATACCAAAGAAAAACAAATACCATGGTCAGACACACTTCAACTGACAACACTGGCTCTATTGCACGATCTAGAAGTGAAGAACAGAAACAACATCCTAAATGTCCCGTAGCCTCCTACTTATAAATGTGGTGCACAACACATCGATAAGTAAGACTCTACTCAGACACAGCTTTGTAGACACCCTTAGAACAACTTTCTCTAATACCACTTTTGTCACGTCCCGAATCCCATCGAGACATGATTGGCACCCGTAGCCGATAAGGCCTGAGAGAACCAACCTTTGCCTATGTTTAATCATATGCATATCATAATCATAACCACCATTTTGTAAGAACATGAAAGACGAATAAAGGAAAATATGGGACATATTGATACATGCATATGAAACTTGGCCGTTGAGGCCATCCAGTCAAAACAACATATGTCTTTTACACTGATACACCCATATCCATTTACAAAAGCCTCTAACAAGAGCATTGACCAATACAAACCAAAAGTCGGGACAAGTTCCCGCTTTATACAACATGTACATCATCAAAACATATATCTACTCTGACTCGAAGAAGCCCCGGATTAACTGGAGCTCACCAAAGAACCGCTAACACTGGCAATCTACTGGGGAGGCCTACTGGGACCTGCGCCTGCAGTAAGTAAGGTAAATTCCCCAAGAGGGGTTAGTACGAAATAAGTACTGAGTATGTAAGGCTCAAATGAAACATTGTAACACATGAACATACTAATTAACTCAATACAAATGACTAGACAATGTGATTAAGTCACCATTTTGTATTTTGGGAACCATGTGAATTACTTTCTTTACTTCCATTACTTTGTTTACATTCAATGCTTGCTTGTCAATACATGTGTCACAATGTACCCGGGCCCCTATTGATCAGTGGGTCTTTCCATGAATTATCATCATGTTTGGATCGGGTCGAGCTAGGCTTATGCCCCTAAGACCTGCCACCCATAAAGCACTGCATCGGGATCGAGTCGAGCTAGGCTTGTGCCCCTAGACTTGCCACCCATAAATCAATACATCGGGATCGAGTCAAGCTAGGCTTGCGCCCCTAGACTTGCCACCCATAAATCAACACAGCGGGATCGAGTCGAGCTAGGCTTATGCCCCTAGACTTGCCACCCATACTTGATCATTGACCATATTTGCATTACTTTGATCTTTACTTTGAGATTGATATTTGATAGTCATAACATCACTTGAACTTTGGAACACAACATTGTTGGAAACTTTGAAACATTAACCAATGAGTGAGAGGCATGTGAATAACTTGGCAACATAACATTATTAGAATCATAACACCATGGGAACTATGGGACAATAATCTGCGAACAAGAGGCATAAGTAATATCACCAGTGGAACATTGGAACATAACCTTATTTGAGCTTTTGGAACATTAACCATGATTATGAGACATGAGGCTCACAAATGATACATGAGCAGGAAATATATGACAATGACTATTGATAAACGGATATAGGATACCTTAGCACATTTCGGGATAGGACTAGTGAAATAGCAATGTGGATACTATTTACCGCAGAAAGATATGGACAGAGTAACCTTACATACCTTGTACTCTCAATACGGATATACAATCCTAGATGTGCATAAAATAGTCCCGCTCCTTCTTTATGTGTCACTCTACAACACAAATACATAACGGAATTCACATTAACCACAACTACTTCACAAATGCATATAACATCAATGGGGTACATGTTTGCTTTGAAACATGTCATTTCCCCTTGACAAAACCATTGATAGCATCATTATTCCAAAAATCCTCCAATATTCCCAACATTTACCAATACATAATAATCATTGAATTTCACCACAACACTCCTCCTTTACACTTTCTTATCCAAACCACATCACAAATAATCCATCAATTCACCTTAATACACTTCATAGCACATATCAGCCAAAATCCCACAATTTACACTTATAGACAAGAAAAAGGTTAACAACAAAAATAACACCATATACGTTCATATTTTATCCATAACATGATCTTTCATCAAAGTCACAATTCCTAATTCAAGTTCAAATCCCATGGATCACAAATCTTATACAAAAGCACAAAGGACCATGTCCAACATTTCCAAGCACAACCAACATGATTTACATACTCTTTCATGCATATAATATATTAATCCATGAGAATAAATACTTACCAAGTCTTGGAATAGGATGATATTCACCAAAGAGTCCAAAGGAAATATTGGCTTTAGGGTTTTTGAACTAGAGAAAATGCTTGAGAAAATAACTAAAAGGCATGAGACTTTTGAAGAATAAAAATCAGAATTCTTGCCCTTTATAAAGGCCCCCAATTCCATCCTTATCCACTCTCTATCATTTAATGTTGGGTTCTAGAAGGTCCAAGCAAGAATGGGTCTTTTGACCCATTTTTGGGCCGTGCATTCTTTCCATTTTTGGGCCCTTTTTGGGCCCAATTCACTTAACCCATAAAATCAATAATTTCTCGTGTTTAAGTCATCTTATACATATTACAATAATATTCCCACTCATGCTATTCATATCCGTAGCCTCATTCCCAAAACCAAGTGATTCTAGCCACATTTGGCTTATTTTGACCTTAAGGGCAAAACTGTCATTTTGACCCCAAATTCGTTCTCGAGTAATTTTATCATACCAATATAATATTTCATTCATTTCATGTATATACTCTTTGTTGTAGAAGAAACATAGCAAAAATCGGCTCAGTACGTCCCCGGATACCCTTGGGACTTAGAAATTTCCAACTTTCGAAAAAGTGGAAAACCCAAGGTGGCACGCCCCTGGGCGCGCCAACCTACTGCCTCTGGGCTAAAAATTTTAGCCCAGACCGGCGTGGTATGGTCCCAAATGCGCCCCTCCTTAAAATTTTTTGAAAATTCCATTTTTCGACTTCTCCTCGCGGGTTTGGTTAGATACTTCAAGTCCTATTCTTTAACTCACTTCTTAACCTTAATATACTTTGTTTAGAGGTCTTCTTAGCCTTGTTTTGAACCTCACAAATGTTCCACGAAAATCATAAAACACCTCCTATGAAGGTTAAATCACATAACAAGAGTCAAATTCAATTATCTCACCCATAGCATTATCAAATGCATACCTATAGCTCTCGATACCGAAGTAAATATTATTTAGTGTCGTCAAGTAGGGTTGGGAACGTACGGGGTGTTACACTACAGTTATTATACCTATAATACTACTGCATACCAAGATCCAACAACTGTCACAAACTAACATGCTATACACACACTTGTCAAACAAAATTTTCAGGGGGGGGTATCCTTTAAACAATCAAGAAACACAACTTGTTCTAAACTGGACTGCACTAAGGTTCCCCTATTTTTCTCCCAATTACTCATACAAACACATAAATACTATAAATAACAACCTAAAAATCTAAACATGCCAGTTCTAATATGATCGCACACTTGGGGGAAAAGAAACACGACAACAAAACCCCCCAAGTAGTTGTATACCCCCACCCCCAACTAAATAATGGTGCACTATCCCCAGTGCACAGCTAGCAATATCATAAGTGTACGGGAGTGAAGACATACCTGTGGTGCCCTAGGCACCAGATGTGGGCCCGCTTAATACAGGATCATCAGCATGCTCTCTAGGCTCTCTGCTAGGTGCATCCAATGAAGGGGGTGCCTGACTAGAAGATGCACCCCGTGCCCTCTTCTCCTGAGCAATCTGACTGGCATGGTACTCTACTCTAGAGCCCTTAACCGCTCTTTGAAAATCACCCTCAAACTCATCACCACTATCAACCTGATCCTTCGGACTATGTGGTCTCTTGCCTCTATCAATAGGAGGCTCTTTGTCAGCAAACAAATCTACCTCAAACACCGACCTCATCGGGGCCAGAATGGGTATAGGTGGAATAACAGGAGTGCTTCTCGGTGCCATAGCTCTAACCTCCTCTCTCAATGTATCCACCTCCTGTGTCAATCCTCCCATGTCAGGAATCTGTGCCGAACTCATCCAGGTGGCTATCCGTGCCTTAAAACTATCAATCCACCCATACATCTCTCTCACAAATCTATCCATAGCCGCAGTCATACAGACCTCCACTCTAGCATCTACAGCCTCTATCGTGGTCTTAACCCAAGGCTTAAGCTGGGATACCAACTTAGCCATCTGGGCCTGAGTGTGAGCCTACCTCTCAAACATCTGTGTCTGTCGATCCACCAACTGCTGTAGAAAGTCCCTTAAAACTGAAACCATACTAGAGGGGGGCGGTGGTGGTGTATTGCCTGTGACTTTATCATCAATCACTGGGCTTATGCCCTCAGCAAGTGCATGCACTATCTCCGGTATACTCACCGATGCTGGAATGGGTATAGGTGTACTAACTGGCTCCTCTCTATCTCCAGGCCCTTAAAAAAGGGCTGCTCCTGATGTCATGGGAGGTTAAGACCTTTGAGGAAAAAATGGATGAGATCCTCGCTGCTGCATCAACCCAATATCTACAATGCGGGTTAACTAGATATAATGATCTACAACAGGTATCTTAACCACACCAGCACTATCACATAGACCCTGAATCAGACAAGGGTATGGAATGCTGGTAAAATCTCAAAAAGTGCGCTCATGGATCTCCCTAATAATGTAACGGGCAATGTGGATGTCATATTCGGTGATGATGCTCGCTACTAAAATAGCCCAATCTAAAGTAAGTGAGTTATCAACATTAGTGGGATCCAATCGATGCCTAGCAATCGACCACCAAAAATATCCCGTAAAGTGGAGTGTGGACTTCTTGATGTCCAGCTTCCCAGTTACACAACTAGCATCTACACCATCCTCTACTATATACCCAACAATCCACCGTAACAACTCTAATTGCTGATCGGCATCCCTCATTTTAGTCCTATTTCTGACAATCTCTATATGGTGATCAAACTCAGCAGTCGTGGCTAGAAATAAACGTTCAGCCCCAAACAAGAATCTATGGATGGTCTACTCAGAGATATCTACTCTGGTCTCCCGAACAAAAATATGAGTCAATGGTGGTTGGTCTCGAAGCCGCTGCTCAATAGGTGCGATCAAGTCAATAGACGCAACATAGGAAGCATAAAACTTGTGAACCAACTCTGGGATATAGTGACCAGGAGGCTCCGTCATCCACTCAAATCCATAATGATCAAACACTGCCTTAATATCAGGTAGTGCCTTTAACTCCTCTAGTCGATACCAGGGCTCCTCATTAATACTGCTTCTACGCATGCCCTGCTCTGTAAGTTCAGCATCCCTGTCATAAAAGTCCCTCATACCCTGAACACACCATTGTTGGTTTTCCCTTCTCTAGGAGGAAGTCGTGAAATTTCCCCCCCTAGTGCCAGAAGTAGATGTTGTCGCCTCAACCGCAGAATCATCATGTCCTTCAGCATTTTCCTCATATCCAGAAATATCAACCTCCTGTTCATCACCAGTTACCGAATCATCCTCCCCCTCTTTAGACTGAAGGGCAAAATTAAAAGACTGATCAGGAGCAACCGGCTTGGCAGGTTGTGGGATAGGATGAAGTACAGCCCGGGCAGCAGCTTGTGCCCTAGTTTGTAACCACGTGGTATGAGGTACCAGTGTAGCATCATCGGTAGCCAACTTGTATATTTTTTTGAATCCAGTTTTATCTGACACCAAATGTTCATCACGCAACCTAGTCTCCACGTTTGGGATTTTTGGTTTGGATTCGTGAGAAAGAACCCATATCTCTATATTTGGGGTTTGATTTGGGTGGTATTGGGTTGGGTTTGTTCGGGTTTTGGGTCAGGTTTTGGATTTTGGGTCTGGTGGGTCAGATTTTTGGGTCGGGTGGGTCGGATTTTGGGAATTATGGGGTTTAGGTAGTTAAGATTTTATGAATTTCAAAATTGGTATGTGGGAATTTGAGAATTTAGGATTAGGTATATGAGAATTTGGTGAATTGTGGAAAATAGGATTTATGTTAGGATTTGGATTTGAGAAGGTTGAGTTTGGATTTGAAATTGAGTCGGATTTGAGGAGTATACCGATATATATATCTAGTTTGGGTCGAGTCGGGGCAGATCTTAGGTAATTTTAATTTTTTAATTTTCACGGCACCTCCCACGTGACGTAGGTAGACCTACGTCACGTGGGTCCCCTGACATGGGTAGGGTTCTGAAGCTATCAATTAATCTCTGATTCTTACGGCACCACCCACGTGACGTGGGTTGACCTACGTCACGTGGGTCACTGGCGTAGGTTGAGTTCAACAAACATATAATTTCCTCTGACTTCTACAGTACCAACCCATGTTACGTGGATGAACTTACGTTGCATGAAACAGTGTCGTGGGTTGTATTAAACATATTCAATTTCAAAATTGTAAGTTCCAGCTAACTTCTTCTCCAATGATCAGTTCACAACCAACTTAGACCTTGGGTTTCCTCCCAAGAAGCGCCTGATTTAACGTCGTGGCATGACATGGCTAGGTTGTCTATTCAGACTTCACCAACCAGCCCATGGGTTGCCTCCCATGAAGCGCCTGATTTAACGTCGTGGCATGAACTGACTAGCTTGACTACTCAGACTTTATCAAGACTAAGCTCTTCTCTCCTTTTTACTTCTTCTGCAGTTCCCAAATAAAGCTTCACACGCTGACCATTGACCTTAAAAAGGGAATCATTATCACCTTTTAGCTCAATTGCCCAATGCAGGAACACTCTTATAATTGTGAATGGTCAAGACCATTTAGACCACAATTTTCCATGAAAAAGGCGAAACCTGGAGTTATAGAGTAGCACCAAATCTCCCGGATGAAACTCTCGTCGTTCAAATCATGATACAATTTCATCTTTTCTTTATAAAGTGCTGAAATTTCATAAGCCCGTAGACAAAATTCATCCATCTCATTCATCTGATCTAGCCTCAATTTAGCTGCTTCACTCCATTCCAGATTCAACCTCTTCAATGCCCATAATGCTTTATGTTCAAGTTCAACCGGCAAATGGCACGATTTACCAAAAACCAACTGATATGGAGACGCACCAATAGGTGTCTTAAATGCAGTTCGATAAGCCCATAAAGCATTATCCAATCTTCTCGCCCAATCAGTTCTATTAGCATTTACCATCTTTGCAAAAATAGACTTAATCTCACGATTTGACACCTCAACTTGCCTGCTTGTCTGAGGATGGTAAGGTGTGGCCACCCAATATTTGACACCATATTTTTCAAGAAGGGTTTTGAATAGCCGATTGCAGAAGTGAGATCCTCCATCACTAATGATTACTCGGGGTGTACCAAATCGTGAAAATATGTTCATTTTTAAGAATGCCTTGACACTTCTTCATTCATTATTGGGAAGTGCAATTGCCTCCACCCACTTAGAAACATAGTCGACAGCTAGTAAAATGTATTTCATCCCATGTGAGCTCACAAATGGGTCCATAAAATCAATTCCCCATACATCAAACAATTCGAGCTCAAGGATAGTTGTCATAGGAAGTTCATGTCTGCTCGAGATATTCCCTTGTCTTTCATATTGGTTGTAGGCCCGAGCATAGTCATGAGCATCTTTATAGATGGTAGGCCAATAATAACCGCATTGTAAGATCTTGTGCGCAGTCCGCGTACCACCATGATGACCCCCAACTGGAGATGAATGACATGCTTCCAAGATACTTATCATTTTAGCCTCCGGGATACACCTTCGAATCAAACCATCTATACATATTATAAACAGGTAAGGCTCATCCCAGAAGAATTTTCTCACCTCATGCATGAATCTCCTCCGTTGCTGGTATGACATATCTTCTGGGACTACATCACTTGCCAGAAAGTTAGGCAAAATCTATAAACCATGGGATTAAATCTTGTGATGCTTCCAGCACTTGCTCATCTGGAAAAGTATCATCAATATCAAGATCATCCCTTAATTTAAGAATGGCCTCCTCCTCAATGCGTGATAGATGGTCAACGACCTGATTCTCGGGTCCCTTTCGGTCCTTGACTTCAAAATTAAATTCTTGCAGTAGAAGCACCCACCGAATCAATCTTTGCTTAGCATCCTTTTTCTACATAAGATACCGAAGTGCTGCATGGTCTGTATGCACAATTACTTTTTTGCCAATCAAGTAAGAACAAAATTTCTTGAAAGTAAAGACCACTGCCAATAACTCTTGTTTAGTCACGGTGTAGTTCTTTTGAGCTGGATTAAGTGCTTTGCTAGCGTAGTAAATTGGATGTAAAATCTTCTCTCGTCTGTGGCCAAGAACAGAATCCAAGGTTACTCCACTAGCATAACACATAAATTCAAATGGTATCATCCAGTTTGGTGTGACAATAATAGGGGCTGAAATCAGCTTCTCTTTTAGACACTCGAAAGCTTTTAGGCATGACTCATCAAACACGAACTTTACCTCTTTCTCCAAAAGTTTGCATAACAGATGTGCAATCTTAGAGAAATCCTTGATGAATCTTCTATAAAAGCCAGCATGACCTAAAAAACTTTGAATCCCTTTTACAGAAATAGTGGAGGTAATTTTTCAATCACCTCAATTTTTTCTTTGTCTTCTTCGATACCCTTTTTTGAGATTCAATTCCCCAACACAATACCTTCTTTTACCATAAAGTGACATTTCTCCCAATTTAGCACCAAGTTACACTCCTCGCATCTTTGCAATACCTTAGTAAGGTGAGCCAAGCAATCGCTAAAAGAGTCTCCTACAATCGAAAAATCATCCATAAATACCTCAATAGTGTTTTCCACCATGTCAGAAAAATGGACATCATGCAACGTTAAAAAGTTGTCGGTGCATTAAATAATCTGAAAGGCATCCTCTTGAATGCAACCGTCCCATATGGACAAGTGAAAGTGGTCTTCTCTTAGTCTTTGGGAGCGATGAAAATTTGATTATAACCCGAATAACCATTGAGGAAACAATACCATCCTATACCAGCAAAGGGGTCTAACATCTGGTCCATGAAGGGCATAGGAAAATAGTCCTTCCCGGTCCAAGAATTTAGATTTCGATAAACCATGCAAACTCTCCATCCGATTACTGGACTCATTGGGATCAATTTATTTTTATCATTTGGAACCACAGTGATTCCTCCCTTCTTTGGTACACACTGCACTGGGCTTACCCACTTGCTATCAATAATAGGGTAAACTATGCGTGCATCTAATCACTTAATGATCTCTTTCTTCACAACTCCCAGCATAGGTGGGTTCAGACGATGCTTTGTATACACTCAGGAACAAGCTAGATCTTATGAGTGCAAATGCCGAGTGGAATCCCTATAATATCAGCAATGGGCCAACCAATGGCCCTTTTAAATTTCTTCAATACCAAAACCAGAGCTTCTACCTGCCATCCTGCTAAATCAACAGAAATGATTACAGGTAAGGTGTTATTGGTTCCCAAAAATGCATAGCGAAGGTGAGAAGGAAGAGCCTTAAGCTCTAAGACTAGAGGCTCATCAACAAAAAGGCGAGTCGGTGGGGTCATCCTATTCTTCAAATCGAGATCAAGTTTCTTCGGAGCATAAGTGTAGGATCCCCTACCAGCAAGCGCTCCTACCATCTCATCGTAATCCTCAATACTATCACTATCAAAATTCATAACCACAACTGCAAGAGCTTCTACCCCCAACCTTTCTTTAATTGGAATGACTATGGAACTCACATCAAGAGTATCAATTATAGAAATTACCCACATATCTTTCGGTTGCTTCATGGAATGACAAACATTGAAAGTAACTTGTTCATTATTTAACCTGAATTTTATCTGCCCAATTTCCATGTCAACCAAAGAACGGCTAGTGGCAAGGAATGGTCTCCCCAGGATGATAGGAACATCAAAGTCAACTTCACAATCTAGAATTACAAAGTCAGCTCAAAAAATGAAAGATGCGACTTTCACCAAAACATCATAAAGAATGCCCATCGGCTTTTTGATAGTTTTATCTGCCATTAGAAGCCTCATAGAAGTCGGTTTTAGTGCTCCCAACCCCAACTGCTTGAACACTGCTAGCAGCATTAAGTTAATGCTAGTACCCAAATCATACAGTGCCTTTGCAAAGTTGTAAGACCCGATAGTACAAGGGATTATGAAAGCCCCTGGATCCTTCTTCTTTTCAACTAGGGAACGCGAAAAAACTGCACTACAATGATGCAAGTTATCTGCCAGCTTGAAACTGACAGTTCTCTTCTTCGTCACTAAGTCTTTCATGAACTTTGCGTAATCAGGCATCTGATCTAAAGCCTCAACAAGGAGGATATTTATCGATAGCTCTTTCAACATCGTAATAAACTTCTGGTACTTACCTTTCTCAGCCTTCTTTTTCAACCTTTGAAAAAAGGGAAGAGGAGGTCGTGGGATAGGTTTCAACATTTGTGGAACCTCCTTCTCCTTCCTCTTTTCAGATTCCACTTCCTTATTAATACTGTTGTCTGCTGCTAAATTTTTTGGCTCCATCTCAACCTCTCCATCGACCACCACTGTCTCATCTTTCTTATCATTACCCGTGGGAATAGATGGGTTGTTCGTGCTCTTTTCGCTTTTTGTAGTGATGGCCAAACAATGATCGTTATTTTTTGGATTTTGAATGGTGTTGCTTGGAAGAGTGCCTGGTTAACATTGGTTAAATGCCATCGATATCTGCCTAAATTTTTACTCCAACTATTTTATTACAGTTGAGTGAGATTTAACTTTCTGACTTATTCCCGAAATGTCCGCCCTAATTTCTTTTAAGCAATTTTCTTGGTTTTCTGATCCTTTAACCAATTTGGTAAGAAGGGTTTCCATTCGTGAATTTCCATAGTCAGTATCACGGTTCCCTAGTGGAACATAAGCATCGCTCTTCTTCTTGTCATATTTTCATCTCTAGTCTCCATCACGATCTCGCTCTCTGTCTCTATATCCTGACCTATTGTAATTGTCTCTATAATATTTCCGACCTTGATTTCCTTGCCTCGAGTTCTAAGAGTCTTGATTAGACCCTTGTCTCTTGGCTTGGAAACCCACCACTTCTCGATCCAAGTATTTATCTTCCTCATCAGATTTATAATCATCATGCTTAGATGCTTTACCCTGTGCATTGATGGCATGTACCTTCTACACATCTCTAGCCACAATCTGTTTGGCTAGCAAACCAATTTTTGTTCTCAGTTGTGCAACCTCTTGAGCTACAGATTCATCCAAAGCTCGTTGTACTGCTGATGCTCCAACAGTGTATGTACCAACCGGTGTCTCTGCCTTTCGAGTATGCCATCAACGATTAGTCTTAGAAATACAATCCAAGATCTCTGAAGCTAGTTCCCACCTCAGACTCATAAGTGCTCCTCCAATGATAGTATCTGCTATAGCCTTAGTATTTGTGTTCAAAGCCCTGTAGAAGATTTCAAGTAGACTCCTACCACTCATCCTATGATTTGGCACATTCTGAAGCTTCTTCTTGAACCTTAGCCATGTTTCGTAAAGTGCTTCAGAATGTAGTTGTCTGAAGTTATAAATCTCATCCTTCAACTGTAGCATCTTGGAGGGTGGAAAAAATCTTTCCAAAAATTTATTTCTCAACTCTTTCTAAGTAGTAATGGAAACTCGTGGTAATTTGGCCAGCCATAAAGTCGCTTCTCCTGTTAAAGAGAACGGAAATAATCTTAATCGAATAGCCTCTTGGTCCACTCCAGGCAAATTATAAGAAGTGCAAGCCCCCACAAAGTTCATCACATGCATGTTAGGATCATCTGTAGCAAGACCCGCGATTACAACTTTCAAGTTAAGCAGGTGGATTATGGCACTTGTAATGTCAAACTTTGTGCCCTGAGGTAACTCTGGTGGAATAATGGAACCAGTCTCAATCGGCTCAAAATAAGCCACATCTTCTTCTTCAGGATCATCATAAACTGGTACATGTGGTCTTTGAGGTATTTGGTGTGACCTTATTCTTCTTTGTCTTTCTTCAGCATTAGCCAGACGTTGAGCTGCTTCTTGCATAGCTCGATTATCTCTATCTGCTTGCCTAAGAGCAGCTTGTCTAGCTTGCTCTTCCCGTGTTAACCGAACAGTAGTTTGTTCTGATGTTTCATGACCAACTGGATGAATTGGTTGGTTATGAACGTCTCCCACAGCTGCAGGATCCTGAACTCCGTCGGTATTCACCATTCTTCGATTAGCTGTTAGAGTTCTTTCTATTTTAGGATCAAGTGGAATTAGGGGATTGCCTTAACTCCTAGTATTGGGCATACACCGGCGTGTGCCCTTAAAAGTATAATGAAATAAAACCAATCAACTCCAACAAGCAAAATACTCAATTCCATAACCGTAGTTCCCCGACAACGGTGCCAAAATTTGATGTCCTAAATCTAGCTTCAGACAAGTATAATGCGGTCGCTATATCAAATATAGAACCCAACTAGGTTGGGGTTGATCCCACAGGGAATCAGATGAAATTATGTAGAATGCTAGGCTGAGTAGTTGGCAAATACATCAAACTGGTGTTTTTTTTTTGAATAAATGGTAACAATAACAATTGCTGATTTTTGGATTTGTAATCAATATGAGAAATACACTAGGAATGTTATCCCCAATGATTCCTTAACTTCACCGGTTATTTGTGCTTGACAAAATTGTCCCGCTGCGTTGCATGCAAAATTTAACAAGATATGTTCATCTAAACATTTCTCTACCTTGGTTAGACGAATTTAACTCTTTTCCTCTCGGTCTCCGAGTGTTGCACTACTAACCCTTGTCCTGGATCTCAGATAACTATCCCTATTATGGCTCAAGTTATTAGATGAAGGTTGATAGCTTCAAATTTATATTGTTATTCCATTTTCGTAATATTTACCTCTCTCTCTCGAGCAAGTCTAGAATACAGGCGAGTATCTAATATTTGCAACCATTAGAAGATCAATTATAACGAAGGTAATAACAATACATGCATTCACAATGGTTCAGAATTTGCTTCGCACTTAACTTGTTTCGTTAATTCCTGATGATTCACACAACCCTAGTTAATGGGTTTAGTTGCTCATTATTGCAAGAACACAAGAAGAATTCGAAGATGAAAACATAATTGTAAACTCAAAATAATGAAGAAAACTCTGAAATCTCAATATTAATAGAAATCCTAGAACTGGTAATCCAAGATTACAAAATCAATAATGTGTCAAAATACTGGAAATATGTCTCAAAATAATGTTCTGGATAACTCCTAAACATAGGACAATAAAGGGGTATTTATAGATACAAGAGGAATCCTATCCTAAACAAAATAGGAAAACAAAGTCGGTAACTTTCCACGATATCATGACTTGGTGTCGTGGAACCAAGTCACGCCACGTAAATCAGGCAACATTGGACATCTCTGAAGTTGACACATGACACCCACTCACGTCACATGGGTGGACTCATGACACGTGAGTCCTGTCGTGAGTAACATTTCTAATACAAGACCTGGTTCTTTCATCTTCAGATACTCCGTTTTCAAGCATAATTCTTCCTTTTTGATCATTTTGCCTCCAAAAACCTATTCTCCTACAATATAGAACAGAAAACACATTGTACCTACCAAACATACCCAAGTTATTGCATATTTTCTTTGTTTGAATCATCGAAAGTGCCATGTGATCATGACACATCAATCCCTCACGCGTGGTTTGCCTCAAACCATAGCCTCAATGGCTGGTACAGGCACTGTTGCTGGTGCTGGTACTGGGGTGGCTGCTGCTGATCTAGAGGAATATGTGTTCACTATCAGCGAAACAAGAATGAAAGAGTTAGATACTAATTTGGATCACCAGATACCAATTGGAATCAAGTAATAGCACGAAAGGAAAAAAGAAAGGAATTCATTTCCTAAAGCCCTGTAGCCTCTCGAAGAAAAGTACAAACATCTCTATACCATTCCACAAGACTCCACTAGACATGTTCTTGTACGAAGAGTTCTATGAACCCAGTACTCTGATACCATCTTTATCACGACCCAAACGGTCATGATTGGCACCCACCATAAAACTATAGCAGGAGAACCATTTAACCCAACCATCACTAACCAAACTTAGCAGTATACAATTCACATTTCACCAAATTTAATAATAAATGCTAAACCAATTATTCATTAGGGAAAATAAAATCGTCAATCCTAAACAATCATCAATACTAGAATAGAGTGAGGAATCCTCTATTTATTACATCCCGGGGACCTGAAGTCATCGTACAAGAACAACTAAGAATATTCAAAAATCTATAACTAAATGATTATCCAATAATATCAAGGAAGTACGACAATGTCTTAGTTCTAAAACAAGGACATGAATAAAAGTAAGATGATTCAATGGCTGCCGATCATGGTGCTTACCCTTGAACCTGAGTCTAGAACTGCTGGCTAAAATCGAGATCTCATCTCAAATACTGGAACACGCTCTGCACTCAACAAAAAGAAGAGCAATGTAGCATCAGTACATCAACAAATATTAGTAGGCATCACAGGTCAACTTAACCCAACAACATACAAATAAGTAAACCAAATACATGTAACAACAATCATCATAAAACTTATAATTAGAGACAACCAAACACATTTATAACACTTCATTTTAAGAGGGGATACAAACTCATAATTATATACATTACACTTAGTCATTTTCATCAATAAGTTACATCACCACATATAATCACAACTGAAAATTCAATGCATCTGGTGAATGTATGTATGCAAGATGTGCACATCATCACTTTCTCTTCTCTATACCATCAACATTTGTCAACTCACAATTATCTCAATATCATTATCATAATTATTAATTTATCATCATTGATTTCATTATCAATATCATTATTAACATGATTTTAATATCATGATCAATATCATCATCAACTCATCTTCTCAACATTCAACATGTATCAATATGCAATGCAGTCATCTAATCACAAGTAGTGCTCGAAAGCAATGAGTCAAGCAATTCTGAATGCTACAACAAACCGTAACCTACTTCGATTCTTTGCTCGAAATCACCCTTAGGCCATAATTTTGCCTTTTCTTTCTCTTTCACTTCGTTCTTGATCTATAATAACAACTTTACATACCTAATTCAATCATTTCTTCTTGCCTAACTACTAGGGATTAATAATTAACAAATTATTTCATAAATTTTCCCTAGTTCATCATGTGAGGGTTTTCTATCCTTTAAACCCCATGAATTCTACTTCATTTAGTATAAACAACTATAATTCTACACCCAAATAGTATTTTCAAACACCCTAGGATCATTAACAATTGATTTTACACCCATTCCCATCAATTTGTATTCAGTTCATAAATTAGGGTTGAACCCCAATTTCTATCATAAACATGATTCTAGCAATTTTTAACAATTCTAGAAGTAATTGAAGTTTAGAATATGAGGAATCTTACCTTCAAAGATGAAAATCCTAGAAAATTGCATAAAATCTTCTTCCTAGAGCCTTGGTTCATTTTTCAGAAAAGTGGAATGAAAAACATTTTCTAATTTTAAAACTATAAAGATACTTTGTTTTACCGTTGCAGAGGTAAAGTTACAACTGCAGCGGTAAAGTTACTGCCACAGTGGTTTGCAACAAAACTGAGGCTACCATTGCAGCGGTACCATTGCAGTGGTTGTTTGTCCACTGCAGCAGTCTTGGGCAGAATCTTGGGTCTCTCACCAAATGAGTAAATTTTACAACACACCCCTTAAAATACGACATCACGCTAACCCCTTCACGATAAACTCTGTAATCGGAGTTCTATAACTCCATTTTATGTACCAAAAGTTGCTATGACTTTCTAAATTCATCCTCTATCTATAAATAAATTCAAACTCCCCCATAAATTCTCATACTAATACTAGATTTACTTAAACTAGCATACCCTCAAAAATTGCCTAATACTAGGCTAGCCCTAAATTTTTTATCTAAAAGGAAATTTGGCGAGGGTTTTACTCCTTATTTTAGCGTAATGATGATTTAGGTCATTATAACAGATAGTTAACATATTTAGTTGATTTAATTTTTTTAGAGAATGTGTTTGATTTGCCTTTACAGTCTTTACAACATATCAAATCCCCAATTTTACTCCGGACAAAATATTTTAGAGAAAGGAACTGAAGTGCCATTCAATTTAATGCCTTTGACATATGTCATTTAGTAAAATATTTTTGCCACGTGTTTTTTTGTGGTTGGATTTTAAGGGCGGTTGAGGTTGCCAAAGCGCCACTAAGGATCTTTCGACTTCCTTCTTCATATTTTATTTCTTTTTCGAGGTCTTGTTAATTGATCAGAGGATCTTTAATAGGATATATTATTTTCATGTCATCCTTCTTTTCCACAGATGCCTTTCTACCTTCCAGGTCCTTTAAGGACTATTCTTTTTCTAAGAATTGCTATAAATACCCTCAATTTGTCGATACTAATATTCCACAAAATATTTTCTTTGATATGTTCTTTATAAAAAAAAAGGATATTTTCTTTGTGGCCTTTGCCTACCTTTTATTCTATGGTCGAGTTCTTGGCTCATGTTTTGTTTCTTCTCAGCTTCTATCTGATCCTTGTTTCTGACTCTTTTATCTTATATATTGACTATCTAGGGTCGTAAATAAGGGTGAGGGAAGATCGGGGGGTAAAGTTGAGGAACCGCCTCCATGTCAGCCTTCTTGGTAGTTTTGGGATCATTATTTATTTCCTATTGTGATTTTTATCTTAAAATTATTCTCAGGAAATGCTTTGATTATTTTTCCTATTCAACAATTTTTTTGTGCTTCCAGCATATTATTGAATTTTTTATGTTAGGAAAGTCTCAATTTTCTTGAGATATAAGTGGTGCTTTACTTCATTGCCTTTTTTGGGATGTACCCTCGATGTAAAAATTAAGAGGGCTTACCATACATTACTCTAGTGTTATCTATCCTTGTGTTTGGATCGAGCATTTATCATGTTTCTACCCTAATATAGAGGTTGATTGATCTTGGTGCAATAATGAGGGCATTTCCTCTATGTTTAGAAAAGTGGTTTATTGGAGAAGTTGGATTCATGGACTGGTGTCATACACAAGGGATTTAACAAAATACTTGTACTCCCTTTTCTAGGAGTGTTTCATGTGTTTTCCCTCTTTAGGGTGTTTTAATATGTAGTGATATCGGTTTTTGATTATTTTGTATTTAACCCTTTGTAAGAGCTATATGTTTTTTTTATAACTTCCTCTATGTCTGATTCTTTTGAATTTGATCAAGTTATTCTCATACTTTGATTTATTTTAGCAATGTACTTTTTCTTTCATCAAAGTCTTTTGGAATGTTTTGATCTATTTCATGTGCTTTTGGTCCTTTCTTTTGCATAGTTGGCTTTTAATTATGAGTTCTGCCCATCTCTAACTTAATTACATTTTGAATCTAAATAGGCTATTGGTGGCAGGTACGTATTTGCATACTTAAGTATGTATATGGCTGCATAGGTTGAACGTTTTTGTAACCAGGATGTGCCTTATTCAACCTTTTTAGTCAATTTGCTAAACAATATAAAAGTTTTAGAATTTCTATACTTTTGACTTCTCATTGATAGATCTAGAAAATGATACTATTTTATTAGTATAGGCCGAGAATTTTTGTCTAGATTTTGATATTGGTCAAGAACTTTTGTTCGGACTGTGTTTATTTTGGGGGTCCTTGATTCTATGCTAGTGATTTTATGATGTCACCCGTTCACTTTATACATGTTTGTTTTTGGAACTCTGAGTTTCTTAGAATCTCTTAGGAGTCTTAGATTTTGAAACTTCTTTGTTATGTATAACTTATGTTCTTAATATTTTGTTGGAATTTTTTGTTATGTATGATCGTTGAGTTCTCTATTTTGAGTATTTCTAATTCTCAAGCCACACATTAATTGTAGTTAGTCAGAATAAAGATGCAGATGAAGTTTTACAAATGAAGGCTTTGTTTCTCTGGATGTAGATCAAGCTTGTACAATAGTCTTCTTGCTTGCCAGCCAACCTATTTTGGGTGAAGATCACCGACTCTAATTTTGAATAGTCCTCGGTTTCTTTTCTAAGTAAAGGTCTTAGTTTCTCTACTTGAGTAGTCTTCGATGTTTTGTTTCTTAAACTCTATCTCAGTTTTTTGCTTTAAATTTGAGGTCTTAGTCTCTCCACCCAAGTTATATGTCTATGAGCTCTTTTGATATTTCTTTCCCTTGAGGATTCCCCCGATGCTGAATTGTGAACTTATGAATATTTGAGCACTGGTTAAGCTGATTTTGATTTGAAGTCTCATGTATTTATCTCGATTATTACCGTTATGTAGTATTACATTTTTTTCTTGATGACTCATTAAAAACTTTGTAAGAAAAACCCTCTTTTGGGGATGGAAAAACTAATTTAAAGGAAAAGAGTGCAACAAGTATTTTCAATTTAGAACAATGCGGCTTCTTTCACGTGCTTTGATCCCTATATTTTCAGTCAGAATAGATAACTTTAAATGCATACCTTAACAATAATATTATTTTAGATAACCGACGTTCTAATTATTGGGGAGGTCATGTCCTTCTTAGTTTGCCAGTTTATATGAGATTTTATTAGTTATTGTGGTAACTCGGTAAGGTCCTTCTCAGTTACACTTTTGAGGACCAAGTCACATTTTTGAAAGTACCGTAGATTTATTCTTGGATTGTAGTATATTTCTATTCTTTGCTTTTATGATTTTTTTTGGACTAAGGCTAAATCACGTCTTTCTTCAATTAAGTCTGAATTGAAGACAATAATTTCTCATTATTTTCATCATTGGAAAATTAGAACCAGAGGATTGGCGCTCTTACTTCCACTGGTAAGAAAGCTTCACCACCATATACCAGTAAGAAGGATATTTCTCCAATGATGGATTTTGGTGAGGTTCTGTATGTCTATAGTACTTCAGGAAAAATTTCTCTCCAAATCCCTTTGGAAGCTTCTAGATTCTTATTTAAGTTTTGGATCATTATTTTATTCATATATGCCGGCCTGTTTGCCTTGGGGTGGTGCAACATGTAAGTTATCCTTTCAATCCTTATTTCCTTTAGGAATTCAGTCATTTTTTTCTGATGAATTAAGGATCGTTATCTCAAGTTATCTCTTTAGGTATGCCGAGACAACATATTATATTATTCTAGAGGAAGCATATAGATTCTTTCTCTCTTATCTTCTTGAAGCAACTCGTTTCAACCCATTTTAAAAAGTAATCAGTTAATAAAAAGATATTTTTTACCTATTTGGTCGATGTTGGGAGCATTTCAACAATATCAATACCTCACTTCATAAGTGGTCATGGTAAAACCACGTGGTGTAATGGTTCTATTGGCAAGTGGATCATGTATGCAAGATGTTGGCATTTGTCACATTTTTGAATAAACTCTTTGTAATGATCCTTTCCATTTTCATGGTATAGTCAAATGTGTCAAAATTTGGGTTAAGATTCTCCCTAAATAAAGAATTAGAGATTTCATGCTAGACTAGTCTTGGATGAAATCCGAGTGTGGTATGGTCTAGAATAATTTGGTAATGGATAGGCTGGTGTTTGAATGATTTGAGACCATTCTGTGAAAGCTAAGACGTTAAAGATCCCATAGAAGCTTTTAAAAGTGAATTTAGATTAGTAGAACTCAAGATATTGTGATTGACATAAAAGGGTTAGTTCAGGATGTCAATATCAGGAAGAGTGTTGTAAATTAGGTAAATTTCTGGGGTGGGCAGACATTCTGCCTCCACCTAGGCTGCTATAGTGGGAGGCAGGCGCTTCCACTGGCCTGCTATATCCAAAATATTCCTGTTATAGCGGGAGTCAAAGTTGGCTAATCTCACTATAGCGAGAGAATCCCACTATAGCGATGCCACTATAATAGGATTCATCCTGCTATAGCGGGACAAATGCTGTTTAATGCATAAAATATTCCAAAAATGTATTTTTTATTACAAATACGTTCAAGGGCTAAGAAAGGCGATTTAGGGCATTTTCAACTGATGTTCCACCAAAATCCTTCATTGAGGTAAGTAATTCTACCCTTTTACTTGTTTTTTGAAGAATTATCCTTAGAATTACTAGGTTTTAAATATGAGAAAGGAATTGACTTTACCTAAGTTGAATTTTTGGTGTAACTTAGTGAAATAGGGTGAAACCCTTGGGTTTTGATTAAAGATAAATGAATTATTGTTGTATGTTTAGGATTCGTCCTTATAATCATGAATTTGATAGAATTAAGGTGGAATGAAAGTAGAAAACCCTAGAATGGGGAATGATTATTATTTTGGCCTTGGGGTTTTGGGATTAGGTTATAATCCCTGATATTGTTAGGTCATTTGCTTGAATATATCTTGTATTATTATTTTTAGACCACAATCAAGCCAAAATTGCAAGAAAGGTTAAAGCTATAGTTTGTTAGAGCAAGTGCTAGCTTGGATTGAGGTAGGTGATGTCTGAATGTAGTTGAAAACTCAATCTAGTCCATGTGTGCATGCTAATTTTCTCTTTGTGTACTTGTACAATGCATGCTGAAGATGCTAACTTGTTGAATGATATTACAAGTGTTGTGCATATATAATGAGTTGTGTAAAAGGCCTGTTTGATATGAAAGTGTGATTGTGTGATTTTATATTGTGATTATACTTGCTGTGACATGAGTTGTTATTATGAGAATTGACCATTAAAGGTTAATCATGATTATGTTGGTGGAATTAAAGAAGGATAATGGGGAAATGGAATAAGGGTGGCATAATACTGTAGGGATAAGGGGGTATAAAACTTGTTTGGAATAAGGATGGCGACATTTGATGTCGGATAGTATTCTATGGCAAGTAAATGCCGGTGATGATATGGTACATGGATAGAACTCGTCCCCTGCAGGTCATGGCTAGTGGGCAACCATAATACCAATGGCATGTGTATACATGGTACTGGTGAGTTTGATGGTTCCATCAGTGAACCGAGTTATATGGTCGTTGATTTTTTGAGTTCCTTGAGTGAAACGATGGATGATGTTGTTATTTGGATCAATGAGGGGTTTGAGCTATTGATATATTTGAATTGTTCAATTAATTGTTGAAGTCTATTGAAAGATTCTTTGTGGCATCATTGAGTTTATTGTTGTTGGTCATGGTCTTGACTTGGTGAATTGTTGTGTTGATTTTTACTTGTCCGATTTTTTTGAATATTGTTGAGAAAGACAAAATGAAGGCATAATTGTTAAGTTTTTCATGGTTGTACTTGCTTACATAGTGTTAGTTATGTGTACATATTTATTATTTTGAGTTGACCGATGACCCTACCAGTACATAACGGTTTTATACTGATACTACATGTACTTTTTTTTTGTTGAGTGTGGAGCATCTTCCAACGACTTCATCGACACCTCAACTTTAACATGTGATTGTTCTGATTCAAGGGTGAGCTATATCTTTCGGGCAGCCATGAGTCATCTTACATTTAGATCTTGTTCACTTGTTTTGGACATAGATGTTTTGCTATTCTATTTTTCGGGTTGAACCCGTAGTTTGACATTATTAGAAGTTTTGGTACAATGACTTCAGTTCTTAGGGGTATTTTAGGCATTTTGTATTTCTACATTTGTTGATTTATTAGAATATTTGAGATATTTGGTTAAATCATAGAATTGCTATTTCTCTTTTTAAAACCTATTAAGTAGAATGGTTAGGTACTTGGGGTTAAACAGTTCTCCCATTGGAGGGATAGTGTTGGTGCCAATCACAACGGGTTTAGGGTCGTGACAAAGTTGGCATCAGAGCCCTAGGTTCGTTGATCTCATTATACCAAAATGAGTCTAGTAGAGTGTTGTAAACTAGTACAGAGACGTCTGTACTTTTATTCTAAATGCTACGGGACTTTAGAAAATTATCACTTTGTTTCTTTGTTTTGTGCTATAACTTGAGACCAATTGGTATCTGGCGATCCAAATTGGTATCTGACCTCTTCACTCTTTTGTCCATAGATGGTGAATACAAAAGCCAATAGAGCCAAAGCAGCAACTACCGCACCAGCAGCTCCAGCTGTGGAACTAGATATCAGAGACAGAGAAAAGGGTAGTGGAAGAGGTAGAGGTAGAGAATCACCCGCAGGGGTTGGAACTTGAGCTGCTGCTAATCTGGCTTGATAAAGATCTAAGTCACCTCCCCCAACCCAGGATAAATATGATAAGGTTGTGAATGAGGAAGTTTTGGAACATGAGTAGGCAATACCAATTTTGGTAGGTGCAACTCCTCTATCAATGTCGTCTGAGGTGATTCAACAGGTACTTGATTTTCTAAGTGGGCTGGCGGTATAGGAGCCACTCCTACAACACCTGCTTACTAGTTTCCAAGAGTGCAACCTGATGCTACTTTTTCTCCTAGAATGGATGAGCTCTCAGGGACGGAGGTCTTTCATCGTCCGATGTTAGGTCTTGTCATGACTGGCTCTGAACATGGTATGCTGACTATGTTTTTGAAGATGAAGCCTCCTACCTTGTGGGTTCTGAGACTGAGGATGCATTTAAGTTCATAGTTGATTGTTATGAGAGGCTGCATAAAATGGGTATTGTGGAGCAGCATGGTGTTGAGTTTGTAACCTTCCAACCACAGGGTGATGCAAAGCAGTTGTGGAGGGCTTATGTGGAATGCTAGTCACCAGCTTTACCTCTATTGACATAGACTTAGTTCCATACTCTATTTTTGGAGAAGTATGTACCTCGTACTCTTCGTGATCGTAAGAAGGATGAGGTTCTAGCCCTTGAGCATGGCAATATATCTATTGCAGCTTATGAGGTAAGTCTCATGCATTGTCCTATTATGCTACTTAGTTGCTTGGTACTGAGAAGGAGAGGATCTGGCTTTTTGTGAAAGGTTTGAATAATAACCTACAGATCTTGGCGGTATAGATGACTTCTACTGGAAAGACTTTTAAATGATGTTGCTAATTATGTGAAGAAGGTAGAAAAAGTCAAACAGGATGGCTAGGCCAAGATAGTAGCAAAAAGAGCCTGGAATATGGGTAACATCGGTAGTTCTTATTATAAGGGATATGGTCATCAGGCTTATCCAGCTCGCCTATACAGTCTGTTCTACCAGTGTCTACAAGGGTCAATCAGGGACCACCCAATAGTCTTTAGTTGTGAGAAGCCAAGGGGCTATATATTCTTCTGCTAGTTGGCCTTCTCTAGACCGGGCTTGCTTTACTTGTGGTGTTATTGGGAACTTTAGAAGGGACTGTCCAAATGGTAGGCAGACTAGTCTGCTGGGCTAGTAATAGACTAGAGCTATGGTTCCAGCTAGTAGAGGTAAAGGTGGTAATGGTAGAGGTTATCTATAGGGTGTGCATGGTAATCATTAAGGTGGCCTAGGTGGAAATCGAGGTGGTGATAATACAGGGAGAAGTGCTACTCATCCTACTAAAGAGGTTGCTCAGAGTGATTATAGAGCTTATTGCTATTCCTGTCTAGCCAAATCAGAGGCAAAGGCTTTAAATAATGTAATTATAGGTACTATTCTATCTATGATATGATGGCTATAGTTTTGTTTGATTCGAGTTCCTCTTATTCTTATGTATTTGTTAAATTTTTCTTGGGTTTAGACATGGTTTGTGAGATGCTCGACTCACCCATTTATATATCTACTCTAATTGGAGACTCGGTGGTAGTGACCTAAGTGTATTGTATCTATTCCATTATTTTATGGGTTTTCAGATTTGGGTAGATTTGATGATTTTGGATATGCTTGATTTTGATATCATCCTGGGTATGACTTGGTTATCCTTGTATCATGTTGTTTCAAAGTGTAATGCAAAAATTGTGACCTTATATATGCTTGGGATGGATAAGTTAAAATGGAAAGGTGTTTATAAGTCCGAACCTATGAAGATAATTTATTTATTCAAGCCATGAAGCTAGTTGGGAAGGGGTGTTTGACCTTTGTCGCACATCTTTGGATATTAGTGCAAAAGTCCCTTCTATTGAGTCAGTTACCATAGTGTCTGCATTTCATGAGGTATTTCCAACCGACTTGCCGAGCATGCCTTCAGATTGGAACATTGACTTTTGTATTGATATGGAGCCGGACACTTGCCCAATCTCTATCCTCCCTATCACATGGCTCTAGCTGAGTTTAGAGAACTCAAGACTCAGTTATAGGAGTTGCTTGATAAGGGATTCATTAGCACTAGTGCTTAACCTTGGGGTGCTCCAGTGTTATTAGTTAATAAAAAAGATGGTGGCATAAGAATGTATATAGACTATAGCTAGTTGAATAAGGTTGCTATTAGGAATATGTACCCTTTGCCCCGAATAGATGATCTATTTGACTAGTTTTAGGGTGTTTCCACTTTATCTAAGATAGATTTGAGGTTAGGGTATCACTAGCTAATGATTCGGCTTGAGGATATACCCAAGACAACTTTCAAGACTCGTTATGGACATTACGAGTTCATAGTGATGTCCTTTGGGTTAACCAATTCGCCGACAACATTTATGAGTTTGATGAATGATATTTTCAAGTCTTTCTTGGATTCATTTGTGATTTTTTTTATTGATGACATATTGGTTTACTCCAAGAGTAAGGAGGAATATGCAGTTCACCTTCGTATAATCTTAGGAATTCTAAAAGCGAAGCAACTTTATGCTAAGTTCTCTAAATGTAAGTTTTGGATGTCTTTTATGGCCTTTTTGGGGAATATGGTTTCTGAGAAGGGAGTGATGGTAGATCCCTGATAAGTGGCGATTTTTCCACTTATTTGTCTCTCTTTTCTTATGATTTTACGTCGTAAATCTATAATAGGAGGCTAATTATCCTTTGAGTGGTGTTTATTTTAGGTATTTTGGGTTTATAAGGAGTTTTGATGAAAAAAAAGTGAAATCGAGGCAAAACAGAGCTGAAACAGAGAAGTTAGAGAACTGGGTGAAAATTACTCATCACTATCTCAATGGAGGAGGGTCGATGTCATATACCACAATCGCGATGTACTAGAAGTTAATTCATTGTGATCACGGTGGACTATGCTCGCGATAGCGATGACTAATACTGTCAGGCATCAGGGGCAGGTTTAAAACTTCACAAATTCAAACCCAATTCATCAAAACTCAATCCTAAGACATTCCAAGACTAGGCAGGTTTGAAACTTCACAAATTCAAACCCAATTTATCAAAACTCAATCCTAAGCCATTCCAAGATTACCTTTGGCATATTTCTCAACTTTGGAGGCTATGGTTCTTGACCCAACACCCTTGGATTGAAGATTTGGAAGCTTTGTATTGTTAAATTCTTAATCCCTTCTTCATTTCCTTGCTTTGTAGTGACTTATTTTGGGTGCAGTTAAATTCATACTTAGATATTGTAGTTAGACATAATGCAATGTTTATGTATTGAATTTGGGTTTTGATTTTATCTGATGCTGTCGTGCTAGTTGATTACTCTTGATTTATAAGTGGGTTTTTCTTGTTTAAATTAATCTCATTCTTCAATTGATTTTCGAAGGGAGTAGCTAACCTGAGGACTCACCCATTTACTTTGATTCGGCTTGAAAGAGTTCATCGAGGTTGGGAAAGATTAATTTAGCGCAATTTGGGACGTATGACCCACCTTATGGATTTATTTCTTGACATAGTCAAATCCTAGCATATCCAAAAGTTAGTTTTGTGATTCATGCTTCTTAGCTTGGTTTGAAAGAGCAAGTGATGACTAAACCCTCAATAGTCGAAAAACATTAGTGGGTGTTTTCGAATCTAAGGCTAATTTGCTAAATCTGTGATTAAATTTGAGTAGTTAATTGAATACGATGGATTATCTATAGAATTGATTCGCCGTATCATTTTCCTTATTTTTCATTGTTATGAAAGCCACTAATCAACTTGTTTATATTTTAATTGGTTCTATCTGTGTTTCATTTTTATTATTGAAAAGCGCAAAAACACTTGTATCCTTTGTTTGGATTTTAGTGAGTTGCTTTTATTTTGTACTTTCTCGATTGCTAGTCACATTGTTCCTTGTGGATTCGACCCCGACTCTAAGTTGGGTAAATATATTACTAACAACCACGTACATTTATTTCTAGGGTGTATTTGAGCGTTTTCAAAAATAGCACCATTGCTGCGGAATAATTTGGCGTATTGATTTATTTTACTTGCTATGAGTCGAACTTGTGAATATGTGTTCGTGATTTTCTTTTATTTCTTGTGTTAGTTAGATTTTTGTTTTGTTATACTTGATACTATGGCAACATGGAATGATAATGAGTTTGGTGGTTGAAAATCTTATCTTTACAATCCATGTCCGTATTTGGAGGACCCCACTTTTCGCAAGATTATAGAAATGCTCCTGGAAGAGAGATGTGTGTACCATCTCAATCCTATAGGGAGGATGATTGCTACTTGTGTGGTGGTCAAGATGGACATTGGAGTGACTATCCCAATTAGTGTGCCCCCTCTCAGAGTTATGCTAACAAAAATGCTAGTTGTTCTTGTGAGTTTGATAGGTCTCATGATGTGGCAAAGGAAGAGCAACATTCCGGACATAAAGGTGTTGAAGAAATGCTTCAAACTATCTTGAATTAGGTGACTATAATGGGTGAGGATATGCATCTCTTGCACCAATCTATGGCGGTATTTGGAAAGGAATGTGAAAAAGAAGAAGACCTTTATGAAGATGCCAATCTCTCAAGTGTCTTGAATTTGCCTAATCCTCAAAATGAAGTTGTTGAAAAAGAGATTTCAAGACATGTGGTTGAGCCAAAAATATGTGATGACTCAAATGAAAATTGTCAAAGTGAAGAAGTGGCTCAAATTGAATAAGAGGAGCAAAATTGTGATGAAGAAATCTCGGATTTTCCAAAGAAACAAATATAGGAGATAGTGAAAGGCACAATGGAGAAGAATGAAAACTTGGCTAAATGGTGGGACCTAATCCAACAAAGTGATGATGAAGTTGTCCAAAACATTAATTTTTCCATGGGTGAATTTTTGCAAGCAGTGATTGAGTGCCAAAATGAGGAAAAGCTCGATAAGAAAGAAATTGTGAGCCAAGAGTGGCTATTGAATCAAGCTCAACAACTTGAAGCCCATGAGAGTCAAATTGATAAAATTTTGCTAATGATGGATGAATCCCTCAAAAGTGTATGTTGAGCGATGTCAAGTGTGGGTTCAAATTGAAATGTCTACCAAAAATTGAAAACCAAATTGAATGCAAAAATTGAGGCATGTGATGTTCAATGCCAAATGGTCATGAGTAATGATGAGATGGTTTCCAATGAAGATGTGAGTGAGATTGATATTGAAGAATTTATGGTGATTTTCCAACCAACCGGGCTAATAATAATGAAGGATGCTGAAATTGAAGGAGTGATACTAGAGTTGCAAGAAAAGGTCAATCAAATCCTTTGTGAAGAGTCTAGTTCATTTTGGGGTGAGAATGTCAAGAAATATTCAAATTCAGAAATGGAGAGGCTTAAACCTCATTCCAACTATTTTTCAATGTTGTACTTGGTGGACATGATGGAAATCAAAATAACCGAGCAAATGGAGAATTTTGGATATGAGGGACAAAGACCCTACATTTTGGAGTTTTTCATCCCAAGAGGGCAAAATGACGTCCCTCACTTGAAGGCCAAGAAGTGCAAAATGAAGTGTTTGAAAAATGGCCTATTGATATTCTCACCAATGTCCAATGAGCCTAAATGAAATATTGATGTGAAGTTGGGTAAAAGATTCAAGTCTTTCAAATAGCGAGATGGAGTTGGTCTCATTGCTTACTGACTTTTATCCCACACGCCTCAATGAACTTTTGATTTAAAATTGGGTCAAAATTTAAATCCTCAAAGTGGAGACATCAATGGTAAGGTTTCTTGAATCGTGCCGCAATGTTAAATCAAGCGCTTGATGGGAGGCAATCTATTGTTCCCAAAAAATTTTGCATTTAATTTTGAAATTTTAATTTTTAGAATAGCTTAGGATTTTAGTTTTGACTAATCCACAAAACTTTAGAGTCTTTGAAGTGATTTGAACAGGTTTGGATGGAAAATATTTAGTGGAATGAAGTTTGAGTTTGTAATACCTTGAAAATAGGACTTGGGACACTTTTTTGGAGTGTTCGGATTGCCAAAGTTGATGGCATATCCCCAAAATTGACCTGGGCATCGCCAAAATAAACAGAAACTGTCCAGTTCTGAATCACCTTTTACTCATTGCTATCATGTGAAATAACCATCACAAACGTGGCGAGTTAAGTTTGGCAACCTTCGCAATCGCGTGACATCAAGTCGCGATCGTGATGGTTTATGAAATCTTAACTCATCGCGATTGTGGTATTCTTTCTCACGATCGCGATTGTGGTATTCTTTCTCACGATCGCGATTGTGTGGGCTATGAGAGATGTTTGAAGGTTCACTCGAACAACCCCTTTTTCATTTTTTTCATCGTACTCTCTCATAAACCAAAAACAAAAGCAAAATTCATAAAAAATTCTCTGTATCTTTGTTCTCAAGTTTGTAGATTCCTCTGTTCATTGCTTTCAAGGTATGTCTCTTGTGATTGATCCCATAAAGTTTTCCATCTTATTGGTAGGTACAAAAAATGTTAGAACTTGATTTTTTTGGTTGTGAATTTCGTGTTTAGAATTAAGTTAGTGACGTGATAATTGTTTGGGGTAATGCTTGGATTTGATTTGATCCTAACTTTGTTGACTAGAAACGTGTGTAATCTTTAAGAAACGAGCAAGAAATTGTAGCCCTCAACTTGTTTGAAAATACACTTGAATGAATTCTGGGTTGGTGAAGAAGATGACCATCGCGATTGCGAGGCCAAGTGACGTGATCATGATGAACAAAATTGTTTGAACAACTAATAAGCCTTCACAATCGCAATGAACAATTTTTCTTAGAAAAATAAGCCATCACGATCGCGTGGAAACATGCCGCGATCGCGATGAAGAACTGTAATCTATCAAAAATCAGTAGCTTTGTACTGCTCTGTTCAGTGCCCGTTCCACCCATTTCTTTGGCCTGATTGTGTGCTAATACATTACTTTACATACCTATATCCTCGTTTGACGTGTTTGCTTCTTTTCTAGGTACTTAATCTTCAAAATGGCCATGGAATCAAACATACGTGCCCGAAAATATGGAGCAAGTGTTGGATGATGAATACTATGATCAATAAACCTCTGTCTCACTCAAATGTTCTCAGTTGTACGATCGTCTCTTGACAAAAAAAATTCAAAAGAGGAATATTTTTTTAGAAGCTCCAAGACCGACCGATGGCCTAATTTTCATGGGAGACTAGTTGGTAGTGGCTGGATGTGTTTCGCTGATGATCTAATTGAGGAAAATTTGTAGATCGTGAGAGATTTTTATGCAAACTCAGCAGCGACGGACTTTGCCAATGATTTGGTAGTGATATTCCGAGTGAAGCAAGTAAGGTTTTACCCTTCGATCATCAATAGTTACTATGGCCTTCCTAATATGGACAATGAATTATATAAGTTAAGAGTGAGCAAAGAGGGACACAATTGGTATGTGAGACATTTATATGGTGGACACTTGCCAAAATGGATAGCCAACAATCTGTGGGTTAACTCCTCAGAGTTTACTACGGAAGCCAAGTCTTGGCTTTTCATCATTTGTGCCCGTATTGTTCCTTCCAAGAATGAGACAAATGTCTCCATTGAGCGAGCTAAGATTATTTGTGCTATTATGGAGGGTATTCAAGTGAATGTTGGAGAAATTATTGTGCAACAGATTGAAAATATGTACTAAGGAGCCCAATAATTTATTTTTCCCTTTATTAATCACATGGTTATACAAAGAGATGGATGTTGAAAAGAGGGGTAATGACCATATGAAGGGTCCTAAAACAAAGATTCATCTATTGAAGAAGAAGGGGGTTGGAAATATGCTTAATAAGAGGAAGATTAATGTGAATTCACTAGCATTTGTCACTTTCACCGAGTCCAGTGAGAGTCTTGATCCTGCTAGAGCTTCAGTGTCCATTGAGGCTCTCAATACTGGACCTCCTACACTGCGATACATAGCCGACCAAATGTATAGTATGAATGCACAGATTTGGCAGCTTGTAGCTGGCCTTCCCTCATGCCCAGAAGAGAGCTCCTCCTCTCGTCCAACACCAAATTCATTAACATTGTCCACCATAGCTCATGACTAGTAATACATCAAAGAAACGCTGACAAATGTGGAGAACAGGCAACGAAATATGAAGGAGCATGAGAAGAAGAAAACTAAGTTCTTTAACAAAATAATGAGCACTCTTTAAAAGTTCTGTGGTATGGAGAATAATGATGGGGAGGAGGATGAGAATGCGGACGACTATGTCTTGAAGGGTCCCAACAGTTCTAGTTATGATTGATACACTTTCCAGGGAGCCCCCTTTATCTTTTTATGCTTTGATGTTATGTAGTGAGGACACTGGGATTTCTTTAGTTGGGGGTGGCTTATGTTGATACTTATGCCTTTGTCTGGCTTGGATTTGTATTTTGTTCTATTTTGATGTATTTGTGCCCTTGTTGTGCTTGACTATTATTTTGTGCTTTATTGTGTGCCCTCTCCGGGCTTGACATTATTATGCCCTTGCTGGTCTTGATCTATTTGGTTATGTATATTGTGTGCCCTTATTGGGCTTGAGCTTAATTTTGATTTTGTTGGATTAGTCACTTTTCATTATTTTTCATTTCTAGATTAGTTTCTTTCTCATGTTAGCTTCTTGTAGTTTTTCTTTTGGTAGTGGTTTTGGGCGATATTTTCCCCATGATAGATTGAGTGACGACATTCTTAAAGAAAAACTATCATTTTTGGTTATTGGTGTTATATGTGCAGGAAAGTCTGAGTACCCATAGCCATTGTGAATTAGGGTTATGATTGTTGTTTTGGTGAAGTCTGATTAACCAAGTGTTATGGTGGAGTCTGAGTAGCTGTGGCATTATTGCCCTTGTGGAGTCAAAATGTGAAATTATGGCTTGTTTAGTTCTAATAGAGTTAGTCTTGCATTGTGAAATGTTGAAATAAGCATACCCTTTCGAAATTTTTTGTGAAAAATAAGTGCATGGAAGTGAATGATGTTTGTGACAATACTTTGACTCTTTTTATGACTCTTAGCTCATTAAGTGGTGTTAGTTTGCATTATGAGACGTAGCTCCTTTTGTTCTTGTGTAGGAAATGAAATTGAGCCATCATGAATAGTTTGCATGCCATGTGTGGTGAGTTTTTGTTGAATACTTCTCGTGCTTACTTATTTCATCTAGAACTTGCCCTGTAGATCTTTCAATTCTAGTCTTGATTGTGCTGGTTGAAGATATGATCTTAGGCCTTCTTTGTGTTTTTTGAAAACCTCTTCAGCTTTAAAAGCCTACCCGTGCACATATTCTACCACTAGTTACCCCAGTTGATCTTATTACCCTTTCTTTGACAACCACATTACAAGCCTTGAACCTTTTTGAAATTCTCCTTCTCTTGAATCCTACCCTCCTTGAACTTGAAAATTAAAACTTGAGGCTAAAAGTCTAAGTTTGGGCTGGTGGAACTTGAAAGAGGTGATCATGCACCATGGTTTTGTAAGGTTTTGTAAGTGAGTGCCTTACGACCAAATCAATGATTGAATAATAAGGTTGAATAAAGCAAAGAAAAGAAAAGAAAAGAAAAAGACAAAAAAAAGAAATTGAGAAAAGAAAAGAAAAAGAGAAAGTTGTCAATAAATGGGTGTACTAGAATGAAAAGGAAAAGAACTTGTGTTGTATGAAAATGAACAGGCAATTGATCAAAGTTTGGATTGTATTGTGTTTTGTAGAGTTCAAGGAGGGTGTATTCACTTTTATTCAAAATGTTTATCCTACCCTTCCCCAAACCTGCCGTACAATCTAGAAAAAATCATTTGGGATCTCCAACCGATGCTTTTGAGTTAGTGGCGATTGAAAATAAGGGCAAGCCTATGTTATGATACTTGTTTGCATCGAAAATTATTTGTTGAGTGTGAGTGCTTGTGCATTTGTACCTTGTATATGTGTTGTAAGTATTATGAGTTTTGGGATCTGTCTTTCTTGTGAGGGCATGTGAACTAGGATAGATTGGTGAAATTGACAAATTCTGAAAATGAGTTAAGGGAGAATGTTTGGTTGACTAGTGGTTTGAGTCACTTCTTGAGAATTAGTTGTTGTTAATTGATTATTCTTGAAATTCCATTGTATCTTTGAAAATGTGTTTGCAATTGAGGGAGTTTCTTGACTAAGACTCACATTCTTGTTAACTAATTATTAGTACCAACCAAAGTCGTATTCATGGTGCCTAATTGAAAATTGAGAAGTGAAAGTGTTGATGTTGGTTTTTGAGCTTAAATTGATAGCTTCATTGACTTTTATTTTGTGTTGCTTGAGGACAAGCAAAATATTTAAGTTGGGGGTGTTGACAAGTGACAATTCTGCCACTTATTTATATCTCTTTTCTTATGATTTTATGTCGTTAATCTATAATATGAGTCTAATTATCCTTTGAATGGTATTTATTATAGGTATTTTGGGTTTACACGGAGTTCTGATGAAAAAAAGTGAATCGAGGTAAAATGGAGCCGAAATGGAAAAGTTAGAGAACTGTGTGGAAATTACTCGTCGCTATCGCGATGGAGGAGGGTCATGACCGTGACCCAATCAAAGTCAATGCCACACAATTGCGATATCACATGCCGCAATCGCAATGTACTAGAAGTTAATTCCTCGCGAGCACAATGTCCTATGCTCGCGATAGCGGTGAGTAATACTCTCAGGCGTTAGGGGCAGATCTGGAATTTCACAAATGCAATCCCAATTCATCAAAACTCGATCCCAAGCCATTCCAAGACTATCTTTGGCATATTTCTCAACTTTGGAGGCTAGAGTTCTTGACACAACACCCTTGGATTGAAGATTTAAAAGCTTTGTATTGTTAAATTCTTAATCCGTTCTTCATTTCCTTGCTTCGTAGTGACTTATTTTGGGTGTAGTTAAATTCATAATTTTTTTAATTAAAAGATTCCATATAGGCCTTTTATTAGAAATCAATATATGTACACAACAAATATTGGCCCAAATCCAAGTCATTACCGACCCAGTCCAAGACCAATACAGACAAAAAAATAAAGATATAGAAAGATCTAGACGAGAAAAGCAAAAAATACAAAAGGAAACAAAAACAAAGAGCTACAAAAATCCTACATCTTCACTGCCATGCCTCATCTTCATCCATAATCGAGCTAAATGTAGATTGCTGCCAAAAAGAATGATATCTACCGTATTAATCAGTGATGAAGCTCGTTAACTGAACTGAGTAGATGAGTTTTTGGTGTTTTCACTAAGGCATTTATATCGTCTCACAAATGCCGTGAAATCTACCCAATCGAAGACTTCTTCATCTCTTTTATCCATATATCTTAACTCATACACCAAGAAAAGTATTTATCTTCTTCCTTCAACCTGAACAAATTTGAGTATGGTCATTAATTTCTTTTCACATTCTCTTTCTTGACAGATTGAGCTTGTCAAGGAGCTGATACCACTGTCAAAAAAGGGAAAGGTAAAGATCCCTTGGTAGGTCCTAAAAATTGAAATAGATTACTCTATTCATACCTGCAAAACAAAAACTTGATTAACAATACAATCAACCACCTTGTTGCCTTCTCTATAGGTGTGTTCCACCACCACATCCACCTCCTTCATAAAGGCTTTTATCTTGTTGATTTACTCTGCAACACACCAAGGTATCTCCCAACTTCCTTCCAGGATATTCTTAAGAGATAAAGAATGTAGTTAGACATAATGCAATGTTTATATATTGAATTTGTGTTTTGATTTTATCTCACGCTTTTGTGCTAGTTGATTACTTTTAATTTATAAGTGGGTTTTGCTTGTCTAAATTAATCTCATTCTTAATTGATTTACAAAAGGAGTAGCTAACCCGAGGACTCATCCATTTACTATGATTAGGCTTGAAAGAGTTAATCAAGGTTGGGAAAGATTAATTTAGCGCGATTTGGGATGTATGACCCATCTTATGGATTTGTTCTAGACAAAGTCAAATCCTAGCACAGCCAAAAATTGGTTTTGCGATTCATGCTTCACAGCTTCGTTTGAAATAACAAGTGAGGATTAAACCCTCAATGGTCAAAAGACGTTAGTGAGTGATTTTGAATCCAAGGCTAATTTTCTAAATCCGTGGTTAAATTTGAGTAGTTAATTGAATATGATGGATCATTCATAGAATTGATTCCCCGTATTTCCTTGTTTCCCATCATTGTGAAAACCATTGATCAACTTGTTCATATTTTAATTGGTTCTATCTGTGTTTCATTTTTATTATTGAAAACCCCAAAAATACTTGTATCCTTTATTCGGATTTTAGTGAGTTGCTTTTATTCTATACTTTTTTGATCACTAGTCACATTGTTCCTCGTGGATTCGACCTAGACTCTAAGTTGGGTAAATATATTTCTAACGACCACATATATTCATTTCTAGGATGTATTTGAGTGTTATTAATCCTTAAAAGATTGAGGTTGTCAAGAGTTGGGTTCCACCTAGATCTGTGACCGAGATTTGATGTGTTATGGGTCTTGCTAGCTATTATCATAGGTTTTTCAAGAACTTTGCCTCCATCGCTACTCATTTTACAAGACTAACACAGAAGGAGGTACCATTTGTTTGGTTTGATAAGTGTGAAGAGAGCTTTCAAAAGCTCAAGTCTCTTTTGACCACAACTTTTATCCTTGCTTTACCTACTGAAGGTAACAATTTTATAGTGTTTTGTGATGCTTCACACTCTAGTTTGGGTGTTGTGTTGATGCAGGACAGGAATGTCATTGCTTATGCTTTGAGGTAATTGAAGCCTAATGAGAAGAATTACCTAACTCATAACTTGGAGTTGGCAGCGATAGTTTTTGCACTGGTGACATTATTTGTTCGGTGTTAAGTGTGAGGTTGTTACAGACCATCACAGTTAACAACATGTGTTTACTCAAAAGGACTTGAATTTGAGGCAAAGGCGGTGGACGGAGTTACTAAAGTATTATGATGTGACCATCCAATACAATCCAAGGAAGGTCAATGTGGTGGCAGACACATTGAGTCAAAAATATGTGAGTATACGTAGTTTGGCTTATTTGAGGATGTCAAGGCGACCTTTGGCTAGAGATATCCAAACTTTAGAAATGCAGTTTATGCAATTTGGAGTGTCTGAAAGGGGTGTATTATTGGCTAGGGTGGGGGTAAGTTCAACATTCGTTGATCAAATCAAGGCTAAGCAATTTAAGGATGCAAAGTTGAATAAGATTTGAAACAAAGTGGTGTGTGGTGAAGCTCATGATGCCACACTTGATGTGAGTGGAGTGTTGAGAGTGAGAGGGCGTCTGTGTGTGCCTTATATTGGTGATGTGATTCTAAGTTCGCTTGCATAAGCTCATGGCCCCGGATACTCTATACATCCTGGTGCAACCAAGATGTATCCTGACTTGAGGTAGCTCTATTGGTGTCCCCAAATGAAGAAAGATATAGTAGGGTATGTGGCAAATTGACATAACTATCAGCAGGTTAAGTATGAACACCAAAGGCCTGCAGGTTTACTTTGAATATTGCTCATTCTTGAGTGAAAGTATGAGAGGGTAGCTATGGATTTTGTGATGGGTTTTCCTAAGACCTTGGGCAACATGACTCAATTTGGTTCATAGTAGACAGGCTAACCATGTCTGCTTATTTCATTTCGATTAAGGTGAACTATAATTCAGAGCAGTTAGCCAAGATCTATGTCAAAGAAATTTTGAGATTGCATGGGGTGCCAATTTTTATCATATCTAATAGAGGTACACAGTTCACCTTTAAACTTTTGCACAAGTTATATGAAAATTTAGGCACCAAACTTGATCTCAGTACTGTATTTCATCCACAGACTGATGGGCAGTCTGAGAGGACTATTGAGGTGCATGAGGACATGTTACGGGCATATGTGGCTGATTTTAGTGGTCACTGGAATAAGTTTCTACTGTTGTGTGAGTTCTCATACAACAATAGTTATCATTCTAGTATCGACGTGGCTCCATTTGAAGCACTCTATGGGAGAAGGTGTAGATCACCCATAGGTTGGTTTGACGTTGGCAATATGAAACCTTTAGGCATAGAATTGGTGAAGGAAGCTTAAGAGAAAGTAAGGTTCATTCTGCACAAGCTGTTGGAAGCCCAAAGTAGAAAAAAGGAATACACGGACCACAAGGTAAGATATATGTTTCTCAAATTGGGTGAACATGTATTATTGAAGGTGTCTCCCATGAAGGGAGTTATACAATTTGGTAAGAAAGGCAAGCTTAGACCCAGGTACATTGGTCCGTTTGAGTTACTTGATGACGTTGGTCCAATAGCTTACAGGTTAATATTGCCTCCAAGCCTGTCCGGAATCCATCTGGTATTTCATGTTTCCATACTCAAGAAATACCATGGGGATGGCGGCTACATCATTAAGTGGGACTCTATTTCGCTTGACAAGAACCTTTTGTATGATGACGAGTTGATAGTGATTCTTGATCGAGATGTTTGATAGTTAAGAACTAAGGAAATCCAATCAGTTAAAGTCCACTAGAAGCACCGTCCTGTTAAGGAGGCCACTTGGAGATTGAAAAAGATATGTGTGAGAAGTACCCCCACTTATCTTAGGATCCAAGTACTTTTCTTATTTCTGTTATCTTATTTTCCTTAATTGATCATTTGAGGACAAACAATGGGTAAATTGGTATCTATTGTAACAACCCTTTCTATCATTACAGTATAGTCTAGCATGCCAAAATTTGGGTTAAGATTTTCCCTGAATAAAGAGTTAGAAATTTTAGGCTATGCTAGTCTAGGATGAAATCCGAGTATGGTATGGTATATAATAATTTAGGAATGTATAGGTTGGTGTTTGAATGATTTGAGACCATTTTTTGATAACTTAGACGTTAAAAAAACCGTAGAAACTTTTGGAAATGAATTCGGGATAGTAGAACTTCAAATATCATGATTGATGTAAGGGGGTTAGTTCAGAATGTCAATATCAGGAAGTGTGTGGTAAAATGGGCAAATTTTAAGGGTGGTCATACATTCTGCCTTCGCCTAGGCCGCTATAGCGGGAGGTAGGTCGTTGCCACTTGACCGCTATAGCGGGAATATTCCTACTATAGTGGGAGTTAGAGTTGGTCGAACTCGTCATAGCTGGCGAATCCTGCTATAGTGATGCCTCTATAGCGGGAATCATCCCACTATAGTAGGATAGACACTGTTTAATGCAGAAAATAGTCCAAAAATGTATTTTTCATTCTAAATACATTTAAGGGCTGGGAGAGGCAATTTAGCGCATTTTTAACTGATTTTTCACCAAAATCCTTCGTTGAGGTAAGTAATTCCACCCTTTTAACTAGTTTTTTGAAGAATTATCCTTAGAATCACTAGGTTTTGAATATGGGGATGGAATTGACTTGACCTAAGTTGAATTTCTAGTGTAATTTAGTAAAATAGGATAAAACCCTTGGGTTATGATTAAAGATAGATGAATTATGGTTGCATGTTTAGAATTTGTCCTTATAATTATGAATTTGATGGAATTAAGGTGTAATGAAAGTAGAAAAACCCTAGAATAGGGGAATGATTATTGTTTTGGCCTTGGGGTCTTGAGATTAGCTTATAATCTCTGAAATTGTTAGGTCATTTTATTGAATATGTGTTGTATTGTTGTTTTAGACCACAACCATGCCAAAATTGCAAGAAAGGGCAAAGCTCAAGTTTATTAGAGCAAGTGCAAGTTTGGATTGAGGTAGGTGATAGTTGAAGGTAGTTGAAAACTCAATTTAGTTCAAGTGTGCATGGTAACTATCTCTTTGTGTACTTGTGCAATGCATGTTGAAGATGTTAACTTGATGAATGACATTACAAGTGTTGAGCATATATATTAGTTATGTAAGACATATTTAATGGGCAAGTGTGATTATGTTGTTTTATATTGTGATTATGCTTGTTGTGATATGAGTTGCTGTTGTGAGAATTGATTCATTAAGGTTAATCATGATCGTATTAGTGGAATTCTGGGAGGATAAGGGGGCCAGTGGAAAAAGGGTGGCATAATACCATGGGGGATAATGGGGTATAACACCGGTTTGGGATAATGATGGTCACATTTGATGTCGGATATAATTCTATGGCACATAGATGCCGGTTATGATATGGTACATGGACAGAGCTCGTCCCCTGTAGGTCATGTCTAGTAGGCAACCATAAAACCCATAGCATGTGTGTACTCGATACTGGTGAGTTTGACAGTTCCATGAGTGAACCGGGTTATATGGTTGTTGATTTTTTGTTTTCCTTGAGTGAATCGGTGGATGATATTGTTGTTATTTGGATCCATGAGTGGTCTGGGCTATTGATATATTTGAATTGTGCAATTAATTGTTGAAACCTATTGAAAGATTAATTGCTGCATCATTAAGTTTATTATTGTTGGCCATGGTCTTGACCTGGTGAATTGTTGTGTTGATTCGTGCTTTTCTTGTTTTATTGAGTATTGTTGAGACAGACAAAATGAAGGTATAATTCTTAAGTGTTTTATGGTTGTACTTGTTTACAAAGTATTAGTTATGTGCACATATTTATTATTTTAAGTTGGCCGATGACCCCATGTAACGACCCTTTTTATCGTTACGAGTAAATCTAACGTGCAAAAATTTGAGTTTAAGATTTTTCCCTGAATTGGGGGTTAAATTTTTTAGGTTAGGCTAGTCTTAGATGAAATGTGAATGAGGTATGGTTTAGGGAAATTCGAGAATGTATTGGGTAAGCGTAATAAAATTTAGAATGTTTTAATGTTAGCTAAGACAATAAAGAATCCATAGGATTTTTCAAAAGTGAATTCGGTGAGTAGAACTCCTGCTATCAAACTTGACATAAAAGGGTTAGTCTGAAATGAATGGTTTGAGGGTGCAATGCAAAAAAGGAAAAAATGGGAGCAATCCCGAGTTTTCTCCTCGCCACACCCACTATAGCGGGTGGCGGGTTGCTATGGGGCTACTGCTATAGCGGGAGTCAAAGTCGGTCAATCCTGCAATAGTGGGTTGCTTTTGCTATAGCGATGCCTCTATAGCGGGATTGGGTTTGCTATAGTCGGGTAATTATGTTTAATGTAGAAATTTCCCTATAATAGTTTATTATTTTCTAAACTCATTTTGGGGAAAGCTTAGGCGATTTCAGGTGATTTTCCATCAAAGTTCTTCGTAAAGGTAAGTTAATCACTCCCATTAACTAGTTTTTTGATTTCTAAACCATAGAATCACTAGTTTACAGGTTTTGGGGAGGATTTAACTTGGCCTATGTGATTTTTCTGGTGTAATAGGGTCAATTAGGTGTAAAACCTTTGGGTTTTGTTTTAAGGTTAATAATTTACTATTACATGTCTATAATTCACTAATGTAACCATGAAATTAGTAGTTTAAGGTGAATTAACGGTGGAAAAACCTAAGGGGTGAGGGAATGATCATGAAATTAGCCTATAGGTTCATGATTAGGTTATAATTCTCGATGTTGTAGTTCATTTCATTAATTATATATTACATTAATGCTTTTAGACCACAATCAAACGAAAGTTGCAAGGAAAAGGAAGGCTCAATTTTGTTAGAGCATTTTAGGTTGGATTGAGGTAGGTGATAGTTTAATGTAGTTGAAACCCAATTTTCTTTATGTGTGCATAATAACTATTCCTTCGTATTGCTTGTACAATGTGTGTTCAAGGAAGGTTAAAGAATGTTTGATATCCAAAGTGTTAATCGCATGCAATGAACTTACATGAAAGCTTGTTGAATTTTTTTACAAGTGTTGTTACTATTTTCATTGTGGTTATGATTGTTGTGACATCTTTCATTATTGTGGGATGTACCGGTATTTGGACATTTTCATGAAATTTGGTTGGTATATGGTTGGCAGGCACTTGATGTCTGCGATTTGGTGCATGGACAAGAGCTCGTCCCCTGCAGGTCATGGCTTGTGGGCGACCATAAGACCCTTAGCATGTATGTACAAGGTATTGGTGAGTGTGATGGTTACTTGAGTGAATCAGGGATTATGTGTTTATTGTTATATGGGTTCCTTGAGTGAACCAAGTTTACGTGCTTAATTGCTAAAGATGGTTTCTTTATGTAATCTGGGCTGCATAATAATTGCCATTGTTGTTATTGTTTGGATCCTTGAGTGGTCAGGGCTAATTTGTATGTTCTGGCATATCTCTTTATTGTCTATTACTTGTGTAATTGAGACATGGTTGATTTGATTATTGGTGTCATGCTTGTTGACTTGGAGTCTTTTTGGTAGTCAGAGTCTTCACTTGACTTGTTATCCATATTGACTTATAATGAGTAAGTTCCATAATGTTGTTGAATAAGGTTAAATGTTATGAACTTGAGGTAAGGTTACATGGTAGGTGTTGATGGTTTTTTTGTTTTACGAAGTTATGGTTATATGTTCATATTTCTAATTTTGGGTTGGCCAATGACCCTACCAGTACACCGTTGATTCTTGTGTACTGATACTACACGTGCTCTTGTTTTTGTTAAGTGTAGAGCATATTCCAGTGACTATTTCGAGACCTTAGCTGTGATTCAGATTGTGTTCGAACTCAAGGGTGAGCTATATATTCTAGGCTCCCATGAGTTCTTCATTCAGTTTCTGGTTCATTGTTTTGGACTTAGACATTTCTAGTTGTTTTGGTTTGAACCCTTTATTTTAACATTTGTAGTATTTTGGTACAATGACTTTCAGGTTCTAGGGGTTGTTAGTTCTTTTTATTCTACATTTGTTTAATTGGATCATGGATTTTGGTTCTTATTAACCCAAAACAGTTAGTTTGCCTTATTTCTGGCTAAGTGTTGGGTTTGCATGGTTGAGGTTAGATGGTTTTCCCACTGGGAGTTAGAGTGGGTGCCACTCACAGTGGATTTGGGGTGTGACAAAGTTGGTATCAGAGCCCTCGGTTCGTTGATCTCCTTGTATATAGTAGAGTCTTGCGGAATGGTATGGAGATGTTTGTACTTTTCTTTGAGAGGCTATAGGACTTTAGAAAACTATCACTTCTTTCTTCTTTCGTGCTATGACTTGATTCTAATTGGTATCTTGTGATACAAATTGGTGTCTGACACTCTTTATTCTTTTGTTAACAGACGGTGAATACTAGAGTGAATAGAGCCATAGCCTCACCCTTCACAGCAGCAAATCCAACTGCAGATTCAACTATTTGAGGATAAGGATGCAGGATGGGAAGGTAAGGGGAAGAGGGAGAACGACACCCACTAGGGGTGGAGCTCAAGAAGTAGCTAATCATCCTCGTCAAAGAGCAGTGACCCTTCCCCCAACCCAGAATCATTATGAGGGGGTTAAGGAGATGAACAAAGATATTAGGGAGTAGGCGGAGGTGGCGCCATTTGGAGGTGCAACACTTCCCCCTATGTATTTTGAGATGATTCAGCAGGTCCTTTCTTTCCTGAGTGGATTGGCCGGTACTGATGCCACCCCTGCTATGCCTGCTTATCAGTTTCCAGGATTTTAATCAATTGCTACAGTTGCTCCTAGAATGGCTGAGGCTTTAGAGACTGAAATCTTTCCACATTTGATTCATGTCCTGTCATGACTGGGACTGAGTATGACATGCTGACCAAGTTCCTGAAGCTAAAACCTCCCATTTCTATTGGCTCTGAGATGGAGGATGAGTTTGAGTTCATTGTTGATTGCTATGAAAGGCTACACAAAATGGGTATTGTTGAGTAGTACGGTGTTGAGTCTGTTACTTTTCGTCCGCAAGGTGATGCCAAGCAGTGGTGGAGGGCATATGTGGAGTGTTGGTCACCAATCTTGCCTCCATTGACTTGGACTCAGTTTTATACCTTATTTTTGGAGAAGTATGTATCCCTTACTCTTCGTGATCATAAGAAGGATGAGTTTTAGTCCCTTAAGCAGGGCAATATGTATGTTTCATCCTATGAGGCCAAGTTTCATACTTTGTGTCATTGTACTACTTAACTACTTGGTACAGAGGAGGAGAGGATTCCATTGTTTGTAAAGGGCGCCTGAACACTAACTTACAGGTTTTGACTGTTCATATGAATTCTTCCATAAAAAACTTTAATGATGTTTTTGATTATGTGAAAAATATAGAAGGGGTGCAACAAGTTGGTCAGGCTAAAGCTTTAGTGAAGAAGTCCCAGAATGCGGATAACTTTGGTGGCTCTTATTCCAGGGGTCATGGTCAATAGAATTATTCAGCTTGACCCATTCAGTCAGCTCTGCCATCTTCTATAGGTGGTCATTCAGGGGCTATTCAGCAGCCCTCAGTTGCTAAAGGCCAAAGGGCTTCTTATTCTTCAGCCAACAAGCCTTATCTTGAGCGAGGTTGTTATACTTGTGGTGTTATGGGGTATTACAAGAGAGAGTGTCCTCAGAGACAGGCTGGGTTATAGGGCCAGCAATAGGCTAAGTGCTAAGGTTGTGGTTCCTACTAGTAGAGGTGGTACAGGTAATGGTAAAGGTAAGGGTAGTCCACAAGGTGGGTGGGTTAATAATCAGAAAGGTCGTGGTGAAAACCGAGGTAATGGTAATGCAGGGAAGGGTGGAGCGCAGCCTGCTAGGGAGGCTGCCCAGCTTGATGATAAAGCTCACTACTATGCCTTCCCAGGCAAGATCGAGGCCGAGGCATCTGATGCCGCCATTATTGGTACTATTCTCATCTGTGACTGTATGGCTACTATTTTGTTTGATCTGGGTTCCACTTATTCTTATGTATCTGTTAGATTTACCTTAGGATATGCCTTGATTTATGAGATACTTAACTCTCCTATTTATATGTCTACTCAAGTCGGAGACTCTGTGGTAGTGACCCATGTGTATTGTGCATGTTTTGTTTCATTCATGGGTTTTTAGACTTGGGTAGATTTTATAATCTTAGACATGCATGACTTTGACATTATCCTGGATATGACTTGGCTATCTCTGTATTATGCCATTTTAAATTATAATGCTAAGACAGTGACCCTAGAGATGCCCATAATGGATAAGTTAGAGTGCGAAGGTGTGTATAAGCCTAAGCCTATGAAGATTATATCCTATATTTAGGCTAAGAGGTTAGTTGGGAGAGGGTGTTCGGGTTTTCTAGCCCATCTTCGGGATGTTGGTGCAGAATCTCCTTCTATTGAGTTAGTCCCTATGGTGTCGAAATTCCTATGGTGTCGGAATTTTAGGAGGTGTTTCCCATATATTTTCCTGGTATGACTCTAGATCGGGACATTGACTTCTGTACTGATTTAGAGCCGAGTTTTTGCCCCATTTATATTCCTCTCTATCGAATGGCTCTAGCTGAGTTGAGGGAACTCAAGACTCAGTTACAAGAGTTGCTTTATAAGGGATTTATTTGTCCTAGTTTCTCCTTGGGGTGCTCCGGTGTTGTTTTTTAATAAGAAGGATGGTAGCCTAAGGATGTGTATTGACTACAGTCAGTTGAATAAGGTTACCATCGGGAATCAATATTTCTTTCCCCGGATAGATGATATTTTTGACCAGTTGTAGGGTGCTTCCATTTTCTCCAAGATAGACTTGAGGTCGGGTTACCATCAGTTGAAGATTTGGCCTGAGGATATACCCAATACAACCTTCAAGGCTTGGTATGGCCATTATGTGTTCTTGGTGATGTCATTTAGGTGACTAATGCACCGACAACTTTCATGATCTAATGAACGGTATATTTAAGTGTTTCTTGGATTCATTTATGACTTCCCTTTTTAATGATATTTTGGTTTACTCTAAGAGTAAGGAGGAACATGCAGGTCATCTTCACATTATGTGGGATTTTAAAGGAGAAACAATTATATGCTAAATTCTCAAAATACGAGTTTTGGTTGTCTTCAGTTTCCTTCTCAGGTCATGTGGTTTCAAAGAAAGGGGTAGTGGTAGATCCCTAGAAGATTGAGGTGGTTAAGAGTTAGGTCGGCCTAGCTCTGTGATCGAGGGTAGAAGCTTTGTGGGTCTTGCTTGTTACTATCGCAGGTTTGTCAAGAATTTTGCATCTATTGCTACTCACTTGACAAGGTTGACCTAGAAAGATGTGTCATTTATTTGGTCGGATAAGTGTGAGGAGAGCTTCCAAAAGCTCAAGACACTTTTGACTGCAACTCCTATTCTTTCCCTGCCAGTTGAAGGTAAAGATTTCATTGTACTTTGTGATGCTTCACTTCCTGGTTTGGGTGCAGTATTAATGCAGGATGGGAATGTAACTGCCTATGCTTCAAGGCAATTGAAGCCTCCTGAGAAGAATTATCCAACTTATGACTTAGATTTGGCGGCAGTGGTCTTTGCATTAAATAATAGAGACACTATCTCTATGGTGTCAAGTGTGAGGTGTTCACAAACCATTGCAGTTTGTATCATGTGTTTACATAAAAGGACTTGAATTTGAGGCATAAAAGGTGGATGGAATTGTTGATGGATTATAATGTGACCATCCAATACCATCTGGGTAAGGCCAATATGGTGGTAGACACATTGGGCCGGAAAACGATAAGTATGGGTAGCCTGGCTTGTTTGAAGGTGTCAAGGTGACCCTTGACTAGAGAGATTCAGACTTTAGTATCTCTATCTATGCAGTTTGGTATTTCTAAAAGAGGTGGACTGTTGGCTAGCCTGGAGGTAAGGTCAACATTCCTTAATCAAATCAAGACCAGACAATTCGAAGATAAGAAGTTGAAAAAACTTTGGAACAAGGTAGTATGTGGTGAAGCTTCTGAAACCACACTTGATGCATGTGGGGTATTGATTATGAGGGTACACATGTGTGTGCCCCAGGTTGATGATTCGATTCCTGATTTGCTTGTCTCTATACTCTATTCATCCGGGTGCAACCAAGATATAGCATGACTTGAGACAACTTTATTGGTGGCCCGGGATGAAAAGGGATATAGTGGAGTATGTGTCTAAATGCCACAATTGTCAGCAGGTGAAGTATAAGCATCAAAGGAATGCAGGTTTACTAAAAAGATGCCTATTCCCGAGTGTAAGTGGGAAAGGTTAGCTATGGACTTCGTAGTAGGTCTCCTTAAGACCTTAGGGTAGTATGATTCGATTTTGGTCATAGTGGACAGGCTGACCAAGTCAGCTCACTTTATCCCACTTAGGGTGGATTTTAGTTTGAAACAGTTAGCCAAGATTTATGTCAAAGATATATTGAGGCTATATGGGGTGCCAATTTCCATCATTTCTAATAGGGGTACACAGTTCACCTCTAAGTTTTGGGACATGCTACATGAAGAATTGGGCACTAAGCTCAACCTCACCACTATTTTCTATCCTCAGACTGACAGGCAGTCAGAGAGGAATATTTAGGTACTTGAGGATATATTAAGGTTCTGTGTGATTGACTTTGGTAGTCATTGGGATACGTTTTTGCCGTTGTGTCAGTTTTCATATGACAATAGCTATCACTCTTGCATTGATATGACTCCATTCGAAGCACTCTATAGGAGAAAGTGTAGATCACCCATAGGATGGTTTGAAGTTTGTGATATGATGAAGCCTTTGGGCATGGACTTGGTAAGGGAAGCTCAGGAGAAGGTGAGGTTCATTCAAACCAAGATGTTGGCAGTCCAGAGTAGGCAAAAGGAGTACGCAGACCATAAGGTAAGGGACATATCATTCAAGATGGGTGAACAAGTTTTGTTAAAGGTATCTCCTATGAAGGGAGTCATGAGGTTTGGCAAGAAAGGCAAGCTCAGCTCTCGGTATATAGGTCTATTTGAGGTTCTTGAGGACGTGGGTATGATAGCGTGCATGTTGGCATTACCACCAAGCTTGTCGGGGGTCCATCCGGTGTTCTATGTATCCATGTTTAAGAGATATCATGGGGATGGGGATCACATTATAAAATGGGATTTAGTTTTTCTTGATAAAGATCTTTTCTATGAGGAGGATCTGATTGCTATTCTTGATTGGGATGTTCATAAGTTGAGGAAAAAGGAAATTTGATCGTTACAGGTACAATGGAAGCATCCTCCAATTAAGAAGTTACTTGGGAAACTGAGAAGGACATGTCGGAACCCTCACTTGTTTGAGGATATAGGTACTCTTTCATTTTCTTGACTTAGCTCACATTCTTGTTTGATCTTTTGGGGACAAATGATGGGTAAATTGGAATCTTTTATAACAACCCTTTCTATCACTACGGGTAAGCCTAACGTACAAAAATTTTGGTTAAGATTTTTTCCCGAATTGAGAGGTAAATTTTTTAGGCTAGGCTAGTCTTGGATGAAATTTGAGCGAGATATGGTCTAGAACAATTTGGGAATGGATTGGGTAAGTGTGATAAAGTTTTGCATGTTTTTGTATTAGCTAAGATGATAAGGAATTCGTAGGATTTTTCAGAAGTGAATTTGGGTAAGTAGAACTCCCAATATCAAACTTGACATAAAGGGGTTAGTTTGGAATGTCATGGTTTGAGGGTACATTGCGAAAAAGGCAAAACTGAGAGAAATCCCTAGTTTCTGCCTCGCCACACCCGCTATAGCGGGTGGTGGGCCGCTATGGAGCTTCTGCTATAGCAGATAAATTCCTGCTATAGTGGGAGTCGAAGTCTGTCAATCTCACTATAGCGGTGGCTTCAGCTATATTTATACCGATATAGAGGGATCGGGTCACTAAAGAGGGGTAATCATTGTTTAATGCATAAATTTCCCTAAAATAGTTTATTATTTTCTAAACTTATTTTGAGGAGCTTAGGTGATTTTAGGCGATTTTCTTCATAAAGGTAAGTTAACCACCCCCACTAACTAGTTTTTTGATTTCTAAACCTTAGAATCACTAGTTTACAGATTTTGAAGAGGATTTAACTTGACCTAGGTTATTTTTCTAGTGTAATAGGGTAAATTAGGTGTAAAACCTTTGGATTTTGATTTAAGGTTAATAATTTACTATTATATGTCTATAATTCACTAATGTAATCATGAAATTGGTAGTTTTAAGGTGAGTTGATGGTGGAAAAACTCTGGGGTTGAGAGAATGATCATGAAATTAGTCTAGAGGTTCGGGATTAGGTTATAATTCTCAATGTTATAGGTCATTTCGTTGATTATGTGTTACATTCATGCTTTTAGACCACAATCAAGCCAAAGTTGCAAGAAAAGGGAAGGCTCAAGTTCATTAGAGCATTTTAGGCTTGGATTAAGGTAGGTGATGGTTTAATAAAGTTGAAACCCATTTTTTTATGTGCTCATGATAACTATTCATTTGTATTGGTTGTACAATGCATGTTCTAAGAAGGTGAATGACTATTTGATATACTAAGTGTTAATATCATGCAATGTACTTACATGAAAGCTTATTGGATTTTTACAAGTGTTGTTACTATTTTTATTATGGTTGTGTCTGTTATGACATATGTTATTATTGTGGGATGTACCGATAGCTGGACATTTTTATGGGATTTGGTTGGCATAAGGTTGGTAGGCACTTGATGTCTGGGATTTGGTACATGAACAAGAGCTCATCCAGTGTAGGTCATGGCTAGTGGGCGACTATAAGACCCTTAGTATGTATGTACAAGGTAATGGTGAGTGTGATGGCTACTTCAGTGAACTGGGGATTATGTGATGACTGTTATATTGGTTCCTTGAGTGAACCAGGTTTATATGCTTAATTGCTAAAGGTGTTTTTTTTTTATGTAAATCGGGTCACACTATAATTGCCATTGTTGTTATTCTTTGGATCCTTGAATGGTCCAGGCTAATTTGTATATTGTGGTATAACTCTTTATTGTCTATTACTTGCGTAATTGAGACATGATTGATTTAATTAATTTATTCAAGGTTTTTGACTTGGAGTCTTGTTGGTAGTCATGGACTTGACTTGTCTTGTTATCCATGTTGCCTTATAATGACTACGTTCCATAATGTTGTTGAATAGGTTAAGTGTTATGAACTTGAGGTAAGGTTACATGGTAGGTGTTCATGGTTGTCTTGTTTTACTAATTTATAGTTATGTGTTCATATTTCTTATTTTTGGTTGGCCGATGACCTTACCAGTACATCGTTGTTTCTTATGTAATGATTTTTTGTTGAGTGCAGAGCATATTTTGGCGACTGTTTTGAGACCTCAGTTGTGATTCAGATTTTGTTTGATCTCAAGGGTGAGCTATATCTTTTGGCCTGCCATGAGTTCTTCATTTAGTTTCTGGTCCATTCTTTTGAACTTAGACATTTTTAGTTGTTTTGGGTTGAACCCGTTATTTTGAAATTTGTAGTGTTTTGGTACAATGACTTTCAGGTTCTAGGGGTTGTTAGTTCTTTTTATTCCACATTTGTTTCATTAGATTATGGATTTCGGTTCTTACTGATGTAAAATAGTTAGTTTGCCTTATTTCTGGCTAAGTGTTAGATTTGCATAGTTGGGGTTAGATGGTTCTCCCACTGGGAGTTAGTGTAGGTGCAACTCACGGCCAGTTTGGGTCGTGACATCCTACTAGTACATAGTGGTTTTGTACAAATACAACCTATACTTTTCTTTTTTGTTGAGTGTAGAGCATCTTTTAGTGGCTTCATCAAGACCTCAGCTTTAGCACGTGATTGTTCTGACTCAAGGTTGGGCTACATCTTTTGGGTAGCTATGAGTCATCTTACATTTAGATTTTGTCCCCTTATTTCAGACATATAACATTTTGCTATTCTGTTTTCTGGGTTGAGCCCTTAGTTTGACATTATTAAAAATTTTTGGTTCAATGACTTTCAGTTCTTGGGGGTATTTCAGACATTTAGTATTTCTGCATTTGTTGATTTATTAGAATATTCGAGATATTTGGTTAACTAATAGAATTGCTATTTCTCTTTTTAAAACCTATTAAGTAGAATGGTTTGGTACTTGGGGTTAAATGGTTCTCCCACCAGAGGGCTAGTGTGGGTGCCAATCGCAATGGGTTTTGGGTCGTGACAAAGTTTGTATTAGAGCCCTAGGTTTGTGTAACACCCCGTACCTACGAAACCCTATACGACGACGTTGAACAATGATTACCCAAGTGTCGAGAGTGTAAAGGGTGTCTTGTGTAATGGTAGTGAGGAGATAATTGATATTGGGCCTAGTACATGGGATTCGAACTTTGTAGGACGTGTAATACCCCATATGTTGTTGAACCCATATGACTACGTGTACATTTTTGGAGATATGAAAACATGAGAGAAAATATGAATTATGTGTTCAATTGTGGGCATTTAAAAGTCTAAGACAATTGGGCCCTTAAATGAGGCCCAAAAACTTCAAGACAAATATGGCCCAAAAATAAAAAAAAAAAGGGTCCATTCTTGCTTTGACCAAAAGAGGACCCTTAATTCTTGATTAATTGGATGGATAAGGAGGACCATAAGGCATTATATAAGGCCCCAAATCAGAATTTATTCATCAAAAAGACACATGCCCTTTTTCTAGAATTCTCCACAATTCTCTCTCCACACAACCCTAAGCTATCATCTTCTTTGGGAAAGATCACCTTTTTTCAAGCCTTGGTAAGTGTTTATTATTGTTATTTAATATATATTATGCATGAGAGATGGTGTATCATATGTTGGTTATGTTGGTGAAGTATTGATAAGTTTACTATGTGTGAAGTGTATGTATTGGTTAAATCGGAGGATGATTTTGCCTTGTGAACTTGAACATATGCTTGTGATCTTGAAGACTATGAACTTGATGGATTAAATATTGATATGTGGGGTGTGATTATAGTATTGACCTGTTTTATTCTTGTGTATAATGTTTGGAAAAGTTATTGGAAAATTGGATATGGTTTTGGTGGCATATTGGCCGTAAAGTGTAGTTTTGGGTGTTGTATGTGTGTTGTGAGACCATGGATGGTATTTGGCATGTTATATGATCATAAATATGTTAAAATGGATTTGGTTATGATCATGTACCATTCATGGCATTAAAAGACCCAAAACGGAGCCATTTCGGACCAAACGGGCATCCGCCCCCGCAGACGGAGGCACCTGCGGGCGCAGATGCCAATGCAGATGCCTCTGGCTGGTGCCATAGGGCACCTGCGCACGTACCTTGCCACCTGCGGGCGCAGGTGGCAGCGCAGGTCACTTCCAGATCTCAGTTTCATATGTTTTCGTACCCAGTTGATCCCCGAAAGCCCCGATACCTTTTATGGATGTAAATAGCAACTTGTAATGTCGTTTTAATGACTTTAAAGTGTCATATGAAGGCATGTTGGACTGTATTAAATGTGTATGGTTGTTCATATGTTGTTGTGAGTCAAATTGAGAAGTGTAAATGTGACGGAATGATAATGGGAAAGCATAAAGGGTAAGTGTGATGCGAAATGATATTGTTGAATGAAATCTTGGTCAATGAGTGGAATGTTATGGTAGTGTTGTCATGTTGATGCGATAAATGACATTATAATAAGGCGAAATAACGTTCTAAAGTAACTATGTGAGTCACAGTCATCTTGTGCACTTGTAAGGTGGTTGATTGCTAATATAAGCTTCGCTATGTACTTATGATGTAGAGTGAGACGTAAAGAAAGAGCTTTACTGTTGTGTTCATATTTCGGCTTATGTACTGGTACTTGGAAACAAAGGTATGTAAGGTTATTCTTCTATTTCCTTCTGCAACATATGGTGTTCACATTGTCATGGTACTCATTCGATTCCGAAATACCCTAAGGTATTCCGTATCCAATAGTTGGCAAGAGTTACTCATATGTCCTTTCAATGGTGAATCGTATGACTCATGTTCATTGATGGACGCATGTCCATTGGTTGACTTATGATCATTGGTTAGTATGCTAAAAGTCCTATAAGGATCCAAGGTATCACATTTCTAGTCGGTGACAGTTGAAATCCACCTGCATAGTGTTTGGTGCTTATTATCCTAAGATTGTGCTATTCCAATGGGGATCTATAGTATTCCAACGAAGGTTGACATATAGTTCTTCTTAGATGACTTAGGATCTACTTGTCTTCTATTTATGGGCGGAAGGTCTTAAGTTATCATTGGTTGTAGGTCCTAAGAGTATGATCCTAGCAAGGGCAATGAGGTAAAGAGGGTTTGTTTAGTTTGAATAGCACTATTCCAATCATGTCAAGGTTCAAGTTCCAATAGAATTAGATCCATGTCTCATATTCATTAGCAATGTTCCAAAAGTCCAATGAGGTATGTTTCAAGGTTTCAATAGTGGTTATACTCGTGTATCTTGTTCATTGATCATTGTCCAATGGTTCCAACAGTGTTATGTTTCCAATACTGCTTATTCACATGTTTTTCACTCATTAATTATTGATCCAAAGCTTCAAATAAAGTTGTGACTATCATTGCATTAATCTCTCATAAGCAAGAGTATCAATCTCTCTCAAGTGAATTAATCAATCTCCCACAAGCAAATGTACTAATCTCAAAGTAATGAAATAAAGGAAGCAATGTATGTAATGTTAACCCACGATAAAGTGGATGCCCACCAAAGAGTGGATGAATACCCACAATAAAGTGGATGCCCACCAAAGAGTGGATGACTACCCACGAAAAAGTGGATGCCCACCAAAGAGTGGATGACTACCCATAGTAAAGTGGATGCCCACCAAAGAGTGGATGACCACCCACAATAAAGTGGATGCCCACCAAAAGGTGGATGATCATAATAACCCACCAATAAGGTGGACGACTATTAAAGATGACGACTGTAAGTAAGGAATATAATAAACGTAATGCACATGGTTATTATGTACGAATCCTTGAAGATAATCATAAAGAAAGAAAGGTACATAATTCCACATATAGAGTTTTTCTTATAATCGTTTCCATTGAAGTTCTTATGTATTGATGCATTGATGTCATTGTCAGTTTCTTAAGGCCTTACATACTCAGTACATTCTTCGTACTGACCCCTCTTGGGGACTTACCTTACATGCTGCAGGTGCAGGCATTAGTAGACCTCCACAGTAGGCTGCGGATTTTATACAGGTCTCTGGTGAGCTCCAGTTGCTTCGGGGCTTCCCAAGTCACATGTGAACACTAGGTGTTTGGTATTAGGTAAATATTGTATAGACATGGTTATGTATCTGTAGAGGCTTTGTAGACAGTTGTGGGAAGACAAATGTAAGAGGTGTATGTCCATGATGACTTGATGGCACTGTCGGCCAAGTTTCACATATGTATATATATTTAGCACATGTTTCATGAATGTTGTTATTAGCCTGGTAAATTCTCACGTGGTAATGACATTTCTTATGGCATGCATATGAACGAACATAAGCAAAGATTGGTTCTCTCGGGCCTTATCGGCTTCGGGTGCCAATCACGCCTCGTTGGGATTCGGGGTGTGACAGTTTGTTGATCTCATTATACCAATAAAACATTAAATTTCACAAGTGGTTCGTTTGAAAACCTCACAAGTATTTCTTCATAACCAATCTAAATCCTCAATTTGATAGCCTTATGTCTAAGATCTACCATTAATTGATATGAATCAAGTCATTGTTGACCACTACTCCTCACCCTTAATCCCTTTGTCAAGGATGATAAGGGATCTAATCTCAATTAGAGTTTACAACCTCCAATTGTAGGTTGATAACATGGAGTAAAGGTCAAATCCATAACAATTAATCAGTTAGAAAAGCAAATAACCACTACCCATACAATAATCACTACTCAATCATACATAAGCCCAAGTTGGGGAATTTAGCTACACATAGTGAGAGAAAAAGGAATTATACTCATATTCTCATTGAAGTCTTTCATTGAATCCATTCACAAGTGAAATCCAAATCCAAAATAAAATAAGAAGTAATAAACTAAATTCCAACTGTAGGGTTTCAACTATAAGCTTCTAGATCTCAAAATTGACAAAAGATAGTCTTGGAATATTTGGAGATCAAGTTTTTTATGAATTGGGATTGAAAATGTGAAATTCTAGAACTGTCCCCGGTGCCTGGTACTTTTTTTTCTATGTGTTCGCGGTCAAAGCGCCATGTTCACAATGTTTACTAAAAGTTGACCTCCGCGTTTGCAATCGGTTGATTGTATTCATGAAAGTTTGTTGACTTTGACTTTCACGTTTGTATCCAATTGACCGCGTTTGCAAAGGGTAGTTCACCTTGACCTTCGCATTCTCGGCTGAAGCTCCGCGTTCACAAAGCAAAATTTTGTTGCCAGTTCATTTTTTCAGCTCCGTTTTGCCTTGATTTCACTTTTTTTCATCAGCGATCCATGTAAATCTCAAATTACCTAGAATTAACACCTTTCATATGATAATTAGTGTAATGACCTTCCCAGTCATTTTCCTCTTTTTCGTGTGTTCTAGGTGTTTAGAGCTTTTCTATAATTATCCCAAGTTATTTATGACTTGTTGGGACTGACAGTTCAGTTTTTGGGCAGTTCGTTTGAGAATATTATTTAGACCGAGCACGTTGTAAAATATTAAATTAAATTTGAATTTGGTAAAATGACATAGTTAATTACCTTTCGAAAATGTTTTTGAAATTTATAAAATTCTTTAGTTATGATATATCTATACTATTTTATAATAGTTGTATAATTTATTAATAATTTAAGCGGAGATAGTGAATTTAAATATGTTAAAATAATATTTTTATTTTATAGAGGTTTTGTTAGAAATAATTTTCTATTAATATTTGAAGTTATATCCGTTCATCGAAAGAAATTAATTATCTACATCAAGTTATTCAAGCACGAGTTCTAGTGGGGAAGTGTTTGTGGACGTGTAATTATCGTTATTTTGGTGAGTTTCGTCGTTTTACGTTATATTTTTGGATATTGTTGGTGGTTGTGCTATTGGTGCTGAATTAGAGCTAAGTTTGAGCTTGGTTATAATGATGTCTCTTGTAACTATTAATCACTGAGTTATTTGAGACGCTGTGACGGCTTTGGTTTTGCCATACCGCAAGCGGGCCCCACATGGACTGTTCGGACATTATCCAAACTAATGTAATATGGGTATCAATAGTCATGTTTTGACATGTAGTTTATTATTTTGGTAGCTTGGCAGCAGTCAGAGGCCTCTCGGAAGGGGAAGGCTCTTGTATAGCTGGTTCTTTTGGCGGGCTTGCATCGGCGTCCAGGTAGGCTAGGTTTACCTTCCTTTGCACTTAGATTAGGCTTATGTGTGATATATGTATGCTATTGTGCTGGTGTTGCGGGCTAGTATTATAGACTTGGTGGTGCTGGTTTGCTATTCCAGGCCCGTTATTCTCGTGGTACACCACAGATGACGGACAGTATTGTTGTTGTTGTTGCTAGTCTGGGAATGTTATTGTTGGACCTTAGTCCATGCTTAGACAGACTTAGCCCATACTTAGACAAGTATAACCAGACCTGGTTTTTGGGACTCGATAGCGGGCCCCGTTACCCTTTTTGTCGACTTGTCAAAACTTTGACATCTTTGGGCTCAGTTAAGCCCTATATGACCTATTAGGGTTGTGATGGGATTGAGTCACCCCAATTATACCCGGTTGGCCTATTTAGCCTTGTTAGTCCCTGATAGCACCGTATTTGACCAGGGTCGGCTAGTTTGACTTAGAGCACTGGACCGCCTTTTCGTGACTTATAATGTATACTCAGACTTGTATATAATATAATTGTTTATAGTATGTAGTAACCTAGAAGGACCCTGAGATTGACTTGTGGCATGTTGTGGAATTAGCTTCTGTACTTATATACTAGTGTTGACTTGGGACTAGGGCGTTTCCCGTTTATCTGATATGATATGACATTTGATTCTGTTATGGTTACTGGCTATGATGAGTTCCGGTTTGAGTCCGACCACTGATTCAGATATGACGGGTACTGATTATTATGAGTTCCGGTTTGAGTTCGTCCACTGATTATTATGAGTTTTGATTCGAATCCGTCCACTGATTATTATGAGTTTCGGTTCGAGTTCGACATCTGGTTATGATATGATTGGAGAGTTTTGATACTGGGTACCGTGGTTACTGGATACCGATACAGCTTTGAGACACTAGTGACTATGCATTTACTTTTCTTGCGTTTCCTGCTGGTTTATGGGGGCTAGACTGGGTTATTGTTTTCTTCAGTGTGCCTATCGGGTTTATGGGGGCCCAGATAGGTTATATTTGACTTGTGTGTTTAATTACGCATTTATTTACTCGATTATTCGGTATCACATTTATTGATTTCCTAAGCATATCTACACGCCTCGGCAATTACTTATGTATTTATTACTTATACCCCGGACTTAGCATGTCCCCCTGCACTTTAGCTTGCTTATATTATATTGAGCTCAGTTGGCCGATGATGCCTACTGAGTACCCGTTGCCCCGGTACTCATACTGCATTTTTGCATCTTTTTCCCTGATGCAGATCCAGACACTAGTCGACGGTTTTGACATGACTCTTTTCTCAGCATTGACTCCGGAGCAGGGTGAGCTTACTGACGTCCGAGGCAGATCCTAATCAATCTATACTGTATAGTCTTTTGCTCTCGAGACTGTATTACTGATTGTATATATTTGGTTTCTGTCTTTTATTTTGGACATGTCTAGTAGTGGCTCTTGTACCGACATCACCACGTCTTGGGAAGGGTTCTTGACTTTATATACTGTCCTCTTCCTTCTCAGTCTTGGCATATAAACATATTCTGATTCTGTCTTTAGTGTTATAGCATGTTTATAAATATGGTTACTTCCACTTCATCTCTGTTTTATGAGATTTCGCCCGTTAGCCCGTCGCTTGTCGCTTCGGGCTAGGGTTTGGCTTTCCTATTGGTGCATTACGGTAGGCGCCATCATGACTCAAATATTGGGTCGTGACAATTAGCCTCATATTATGGATTAACGACATAAAATCATAAGAAAAGAGACACAAATAAGTGGCAAAACCGCCACTTATCAACACTTTTTAGCTTCCTACTTTATATTTGGCCAGTGGTAGCCGACTCTAACTAGTTGTTTGATTGAGAATCTTGGTGCTAGGTTAATTATCATAGGCACATTCATGGATTTATCTCATCACATAGTCGGTCTCACCTTGACCATAACATTTAGCCAGGGGACCAGTGTAAGATCTGTGGTACCAAGTAATATCACAACTTTTGTGTAGAGTGCCCAGGATTCTTTTGCATCATTTGGCAATTTTCTTTTTTGGGTAGTCAACATATTAATTTATCCTATCATACACTAAGCCTATGCAATTCACCTCATTGTGGTTGATGTTGAGGGATGAGTTGAGTAGTTGAACTATTTTTTCAAAGTTATTTGCCCTTGTGTATGAGTGAAGTCCCCAAGTTTTCTAAAGCATTTAAATCTGCATTTTGAGCATGTGATATATGGTCACCGTCTATTCCTTAAATTGACTTAAGGCAATGATTACCTTGTCCAAGTATATTTTTATTCATTCGTCTTAGACTTCGAACACATAATTAATCTAGTTTACTACAAGGAGAGAGTCACATCTTGCTTAAAGGGCTTCTACTTCTAGTTTTTGAGTTAAATCTAGACCTATAATCAATGCCTCATATTCGGTTTTATTGTTAATTAAATGAATAATTTGATGGCCTTTCTGAGGACGTCTCTGGAAGGAGTCTTTAAGATAATGCCTTATTTGTACTCATGTATGTCAGATGAGCCATCGATACATATATTCCACACTTTGAGTTCGGTTCTTGAGGTTTTACATATTCTATTTCATCTTTTGGTATCATTATGTTTGGATAAAATCAGCTATGAAGTCAGTTAGAACTTGGGACTTTATAGTTGTATGTGGTTTGTATGTTAAATCGTACCCACTAACTTATATTGCCTATTTAGATACCCTTCCTAATAATTTGGGTGTATGCATGATGCTCTTTAGAGGGTATGTAGTTATGACAATGATGTGATGACATTGGAAATATAGCTGCTTATCCTAGTGGATATTACCAGTGTTAGGACTTTCCAAAAGTAGATAGTCTGTTTCTACACTTGACAAGGTTTTGCTAATGTAGTACATTAGAAATCATGCACCTTTTTCTTCCTAAAGCAAGACAGTGTTGATTACTACTTTTGACACTATAAGGTACAAAAGCAGGGGTTCTCCCTCTTTGGGTTTGGCCGACAATGTGGGCTCGCCTACTATTTCTTCAAATCCTTTAGTGCTTATTGGCACTCTGGAGTCCATTCAAAGTAATTCTACTTCTTTAATAGAGACAAGAACTTTTGACTTCTCCTGGAGGATCGAGATGTGAACCAACTTAATGCGGCTAATATTTTTGTGAGTCATTGCACAACTTTCACATCTTTGAGGATCTCAGAGATCTCTTATATCACTTTGATTTTATCTGAGTTACTTTGATTCCCCTTTGGAAATAAGAAAGCCCAAAAAATTGCTTAACCCAATGCTGAAGATGCATTTTTTGGGGTTCAGCATCATGTTGTATTCTTAGAGTACCTTGAAGGTTTCTTGAAAATTTTGTAAATTGTCCTCTGAATCCAGAGACTAAACCATTATTTCATCTATATATACATGCATCATTTTCCCTATTTATTCTTTGAACATATCATTAACTAACCATTGAAAAGTTACTTCGACATTGTTTAGGCGGAAATGCATTATGTTATAGCAATAGGTTCCATATTTGATAATGAAAATGTCTTCTTTTGTTTTTTAAGGTTCATATTTATCTTATTGTAATCAGATTATGCATCAAGAAAACTTTGCATGTCGTGCTCATCTATTCCATCAATCATTTGATCTATGTGTTATAAAAGGAATAAATACTTTAGGCATGCTTTATTTAAATCTTTAAAACTAATACAATGTCTTAATTTGTTACCTTTCTTAGGCACTGAACGACCACCATGTTTTCCAACCATTTGGGGTAATTGACTTCTCGAATGTTTTCGATGGTAAGCAACTTGTACACCTCTTCTTTATTAAACTTGTTTTTGAGTTATGCCATCAGGTGTCTTTTCTGCCTCATGACAGAAAGCTAGGGATTATGCTTAGCTTGTAAGTTGTGACCTCTGTTGGAATACCTGTCAAGTATAAAAAAACTAAAGATCCAACTCATGAACGCTGGCTTAAATCTCAAGAAACTCTGACGGGACCTTAGATTCATTCACAGGTATCTTTTCTAGATATTTATCTTTTGTAAACTTTTGAATCATGATTTACCATGGCTTTAAATAAATTTGATACCAAACTATTTCCTAACAAGAGTAGGCTAGCTATGGTCCTCGCATAACTAAGCACCCCGGACGTGCCCAATCTAGACTTTTTTCTTATTTTTCTCCAACACTCTATTTTAGAGATGCATTTAACCCATATACCTACATATAGTCCAAATAAACAATATTAGGGTGTGTTGCTTCCCACCAAGCAACTTATTTATGGTTGTGGCACGACATGTTTTTTGTATTTTTATTAGTTTTCTTATTTTTAACTACATCTATTACAATTCAGGGGTTGCCTCCCGTGTTGCGCTTGATTTAGCATTGCGGCATGAAATAGTTCACCTATATCAACTTGGATTGTTAGATAAGTTAGAACTATGGGATTGTTTCAAATATGGTATTATTTAAATCTTTCCTTGCATCTACGCACTCATTCCATTTATGATCTAGTCATAGAATTACACTCCTTAGCATGTCTCACCATGTTGTTTAATAACTTAGTGGCGTCATCAAAAGTGAAATCTCTGAAGTTTTCTCTAGCCACAAAATTTGATATGGACAGATTCATGGAGTCTAGCACATAATAGAATGTTTCAATCAATACTAATTTATTAATCCCATGCAATGGAGGGATCAATAATTCTTTATATCATGCCCACACATTTGATAAAAGCTCAACTTCTCTTTGTATGAAGTATAGAATATTGCTACCATCCTTATTTTACCTCTTAGTGGGCACCATTTATACAAGAGAACATTTATTAGCATGTGCCATGTTTTGATAGAATCTGGCAACATACTTTAGTACCACACTTTTTCTTCACCTCTAAGAGAATATACCAATAGTCACAAATTCAATGTTTTATCAGGAATTTACCCATTTCAAACCTGTGCATAAACTCCTATGAAATTCCTCAGATGCTACATAACATCCATCTCTTTTGCATATCAAAATAATCCTTGGCCCTCAAGGGTCTCTACTAAAGCTTTTGCTTATAAAAGTGCTGGTTTAGGATATTATTCAAAAAATTTGATAGGTTATATCACTTCATAGACATCTGGCTACTTTGTTGGCTTGTATGTATGGAGCACCTCTACTTTATCATATGCTCGCATAGTAAGCTGTTTATATGTCATATTAATGAGTGCTTTTCCCATAGCCATGAATTGGCACCCCAAAATAAATGGAACATTTAGCTCAAGTTCAAAATGGAGGATTACAAAATCCACCGGGAAGATCAACGTACCAATCTGAACCAATAAGTCTTCAATAATACCCTTAGGCTTAACCAAAGACTTGTCAACTAATTTAACACAATTGTAGTGGGTAGGGGATTGTCCAATCCCATCTTTTTGCATAATGAAGAGGTATTAGATTAATTCTAGATCATAAGTCATATAGTGCCTTTTCCTTTACCTATTGCCTAATGGAAATTTCAATATTGAAACTTTTGGGGTCCTTTACTTCATTGGTAAACAATATTGAATTTGAGTTGAGCATTGTTTAGTGAGTGCTACTGTAGCATGTTATGTCAGACTCATCTTATTGGTTACTATATCCTTAATGTATCTTGCATATTGGGGAATGCCCTACAATATATCAATAAGAGCTATGCTAATGTTTACCAGCTTTAGTAGGTCAAAGAACTTTGAGAATGCATATTCCCCTTGTGTTTGATCAACTTTATGGGAATGGAGGGTATAGTCTAGCAACTATCGGTGTAGGCTACTTTACAACTTTTGCTCTTGGCACCTTAGTTCTCGTCTTGTAAAATGCTATCTCTGTTTTTTGGTAAATAAATGGATTTTATTCAACCAAAGTAATAGTTCCAAAGCCAATAGATCAGAACCCTATTTCTCAGTAAATAATAAACAAAATACAAAACCTAGGAAGGACTCACACTAACAAGGTGTTGTATTCAGTTTCATCAGCAAATGCCCCCACTTCTTGTGTGTTTAGCCTCTAAAATTTATGTGAAGAGCTATTTCTTTGCAAACCTTGTCTTACTAGTACCTACCTCATTGAAATATGATGAGGTTTCTCTCTATATATGATGTTGATCACCATAGCATAAACATTACAAACAATAGCACCCCTTCCCGATCTCCCTTTTACATGCTTTGTTACCAACTCTAACTCTTACTGCTAGCTACCAACAGGTCTGTGAATACCCTACCAATGCAATAACCTCTTCCATAATCCTTTAGTTATGTAAATATCAAAGAACAAATGTTGTTGGGTTTCAGTTGCACTATCACAAAACACACATCATAGACTCATATGAATACCAAACTTGGATAGCCTATCAATAGGGGACAATCTCTTCAGTAAATCCGGCCAAATTATAAACTTATGTCTAGGATGGATGTTGTGGTTGAGAAGGAGACATTTCTAAGGGAATTTATGATGTTTTGGGTTCAATGCAGTATATAGTTTCTTAAGAAAGAACTTGGACCCCTGTACAAAAGTAGCAAGTCTTGTCTGCAGATCACCTTGTAACCCCAGGGCTGTCATGACATGTTGTGTAGTTTTAATAATCTTTTTAATTACCCAAGTCGAACTTTTAAGAATTTCCTAAGTTTTAATAGATTCACCTTTCAAGTAGTAAATATGAATCCATTTGATCTATAAGCAGTCCTTTTTCTCAGTTATAGCCCAAAACTGTTTTGTTACTACTGCTTTGTTCCAGTAAAAGAGGTTGAGATCATTTACACCACCAGCTGCCTTTGGTAGGCATAACTTGTCCTAATATACCAATGCCCTCTTTGAGATCACTATAGAACCAGTCCATAGAAAAATTCTACAGTAGCCAGTGATGAGTTTCATGATCTCTTTTGGCAATATGAAGATCTGTGCCCAATAAGTTTGGATGCCAAAGACTATCGACTTGATCAATTACAACCTACCTGCATATAATAAGAGATTTGTAGACCATCAGTTTATTCTTACAACAATCTTGTCAACAAGTGGCAAGCATTGGTCAACGGTTAGTTTCTTGGATGATAGTGGAACACCTAGATATTTAAAAGGTAAAGCCCCCTCACAATAGCCAAGATAAGACAATATATCCTTCTTTTCCTGTGCCTTAACCCCAGAAAAATAAATGGAGCTCTTCTCAATGTTTGCCTGAAGACCTGATGCATTTGAGAATCTGAGGAAAGCCTCTTGAAGGAGTATAATAGAGGTGATATCAACTTTGTAGAATAACAACAAGTCATCTGCAAAGCATATGTTCTTAACTCCATGATTTTTGCATCTAGGATAAAACTAGAAATCCTTGTTGAGAGCCAGAAAACTTAGTTCCCTACTCAAATATTCCATTGCAATCACAAAAAGATTGGGTGGTATAGGGTTACCCTGTTTTATACCTCTTTTGCCTTGAAATAGCTTAGTCAGTCCACCATTTAGGATAAATAAGGAAGACATAGAACTGATATATTCCATAACCCAAGTGATAAATTTCAAAGGAAAACCCAACTCAACTGGCATACTATTAAGAAAACACATTCAATAGAGTCATAAGAAGTACCTCCCCCCTGGCTAGCCTTGCAAAAGCGGGTGTGCGAGTGGCCATGGGTTATAACGCACTCTTCGCACAACAAATCCACTTTGAAGTTGACTTATTCGCTCAGCCAATCTCCGGAATGTGTATGACCTGGGGATGTAGCTCTCCAACTCACTAAAAAATTCAGGCCAACTAGAAGACAATCTTTTCATCTTAGGAAACCTATACATAATGTTAATCTGAAATGAAATAAACAAGTAAAGATCCCTCCCCAAGTCGTGCTTGCACTTTTCATTGCACACGACTTTCCCTATGTATACATCAGTTCCTTTCTTATAGAAATTTGAAAGACTTTTCAAAGTTGAATACTCAGTTGATTTACCCCTTATTACTATTACTATTGCTATTACAATCAACATTTTGGAATAGTGCAAATTTTTGATCTCTTCATCATTTAGAAAATCTAAGAATGAATCATTGATAATTCGCCATTTCCTAAGATCAACTTTTAATACACACCTTGGAGAGAGACCTTTTATAGAATACCACTTAAATGATTCATGACTGAAAAGTATGTTGTCCATATGCTTCTACCCTCAATGAAAGTTGATGGAGAGGGGCCTATAATAGATCTAATTATACCCTTAATCGTGTTGGTAATCACCTTTGTGATGAGTTTGTAAATAGTATTACAATAGGCTATAGGCCTATAATATTTGACCAGAGTAGGTGAGGTACATTTTGGAACTAGTATAACTATAGTACAACTGAAAGATTTCAGCATTTTACCTAAATGGAAGAACTCTTTCACTGCCTTGATCACATCATCCAGAACAAGTTTACATTAGCTAGTAAAAAATTCCACGTGATATACATCCACACCAGAGGCTTTGTCTACAGACATATCTTTTAAAGCTAACAAGATTTCCTGCTCTGTTACTTCCTGAATGAGAGCAAGCTTCTGAGAATGAAACAGGCATGTACTATGTCTAATCACCACAAAAATTGGACAAGGGAGTTCAATAGCAGTTGTACCTATAAAACCTGAAAAGAAATCAATAAACTCTTTCTCAATAAGTGTAGGATCATTAATCTTGTTGCCTTGATCATTATAAATAGAGGATATATTGTTCCTGCTAGCTCTGATTTAACATTGGGCATGAAAGTATTTGGAGTTTGTATCGCATTGTTTATCCAGGCTGCACTAGATTTCAGCCTCAACATGCAGGTCTTGGACTATTTCTTTTCCTCATGAGTCAACATTTGGCAAAAGGATCTGCAGCAAGCCTGTCTTATGTAAATTCCAACCTATATCTAATGAGTTGGAGTCTTTGAGCATATCAAGCAGGATAAGAATTGAGTCCCTGTGGGTCACTCTTCAAAGCCTTTAGTTTTTGACTTAATTGATACATTTTAGTGCCAATAAACTTTTTCCTCCAAGTGGTTGGTACAATATCAGGTTACTCAGAGTGGTCTAAATTAGTTTTATATAGTTTGAATGGCTTAGGTTTAGATGACACTTGGGAACTGTGTTGGATCACTATAGGTGAATGGTTAGACTCCCCTTAGTTCAAAAAATTAGCTTTAACAAATCCATACTCTTGCAGCCAGTAGTAATTTCCCAAAGCCTAGTCAATCTTGGAGTAGACTCTATGATCAAATTATTGTTTGTTGCAAAACGTGTAGTGACAATACTTTGAGCTCAAGGGAGTAAGCTGAAGATGATCAACACAATCATTGAAATCTTGAGTTTCAGCCTGAGTAACAGTGGACCCTAACCTATAATTTGCAGAGAGTACAGTGTTAAAATCTCCACATAGGAGCCAAGGTTTCTAAATAGCAGTACCTAGCAGCTGAAGGTCATTCCATAACTTTACTCTCTCATGCATTCTATTTTTTGAATAGACTACAGTAACATATGCAATGAATGAGCTATTAACATCAACTATATAGCAATAAATGAATTTATCTTTGATCAGTAGGATGTTAACTTGAACATGAGACTGTCAAAGCAACAATAATCTTCCATTATGATCCATTGGGTAATTACAACAACTATTCGATCCATCCAACACTTTCATCAATATACTTTGTGCCTTGTGTTCCTTCACTCTTGTTTCTAAGCAACCATATACTACAATTTTGTGTTTTCTCAAAAAGAGCTTTAACTCCTTCTTTCAGGGGATGGTTAAGACTCCTAATATTCCATATGGCAAGAATCAAATATTTGGAGCCTCTCCAGATTGCCCTGGATATCCATCAGTATCTGGAGTATGTTGTAAGCAAAAAAACTAATTTGTAGTAACCTTACTAGTGCCAGTCTATTCTTGAGAAGACATTAATACAGGCAAAACATACGGACATCCAACAACTGAGGTTGTTTCCTTGTCAGCACTATTAGCATTGGGAGAGTTGAGATTGAATTTCTTCTCATCCCTTCTCTTCTGCTAATCATGTCGAGGTGGTCTTCTCCTTCTTCTATTTCTTCTCTTCCTCTTAGGTTCTTGTTTAAACTCTTTATCACCCTGGCTAGCAATGTCCTTTTCCATCCAACAATTCTCAGATAGATGTCCAAACTTTAGGAAATTTGCACAATACTTTAGCCTCCACTCATATTCAACTGGCTGCTGAAATATACGTGTAGGCACTACCATCTATATAGACTTCACTAGATGTTGAGAAATGTTTGTATCCACCAAAACCTGAGCATATGAGATCCCTTCCATACTTGCAGTGAATTGGTCTGTGTGTTTAGCTATACCTATAACACTAGCAACCTTGCTAAGGGCTTCACAGAACTAATATCCTACTGGTAATTCTGGGAAAGTAACCCACAAAGGGATTATAGTGATACAATTCGGATGAAATTCAAAATCAATATCCCAGGCTTGTCCAATAAATGGCTTTGTTATGGAAAGTGTAAGGAGCCTCCATCAATATTCTATTCATCAGAAGAATCAAAGTGAAAAATAAAGTATCCTATATCATGACTCAATATCTAGGGTTTAACATTCCAGACATTAGAGCTATAATTCTCCATCGATTTCAAGTATGGAGTGTTTCCAATCACATAACCAATTAGTTCATTCTTCTAGTAGTTTGTTTGACCTCTTATATCATCCTCAACAATACTCACTGAAATCTTACCTTACTTTGTAGTCGGAAGAACATAGAGGAGGTTTTTGCCTATTTCAGCTGCTCGACTCTCACCATACTCCATCCTTACTAGGTTGTATGAGTAGAAGTGGCTGCTTCAAAAAATTAGAGACGATGATTCATCAGGGGTCCATCAGAGTCATCGTAGTTCTAAAGGTGAATAGAACGTGGGGAGTCAGATGCAGTCGATGTATCCTCAACCTCCTCAAGAATAGACTGAAATTTAATAGGGAAAAAATTTCCAAATGTAATTGAAGGGAGATTCCATCTTGTGGTTTAACAAGGTTTGCCAGATATTCAGCAGATTCTCCCGATTGGGTCATGACTTCATAGTAGGAGCACGTTAGCAGCCCTGCTAAAGTGCTCCGAGAGCAAAAATATCAAATGTTATCTTAACCACTATTTTTGGCATATTTTAACCCAAATTCGTAGTGTTTCTAGTCACAACTGCATCCACCTACTTTGGATTAGGATCTACATAACCAAGTAGACCTCCAAAAGGCCTCACATTTTGGCCTCAGCAATCTAACCCATTTGTCTTTCCAAATTTTGAATTGTAATTCATGGTTATTAGAAATAGCTTCTTGCTTTTGTTGCCAATCTATCAATTTCTTTGGTACCTCTTTAATATCATCAAGTTAGCTTTACACTTAATTATTCTGATTCTACTGATAGCCTTGTTGTTGACCTTGTGGTCTATATTAGTTTTGATTTGATTTCCATCTTAACAGAAATTTGGGTAGTTCCTCCAATTCGAGTTAATATGTTCTTGAAATTCTAATTTTCTCTGCCTCAACCTACATTTCTCACAAAATATATAGACTCTGGATTAGCTCAATACACATCAGCTATATGATCACCTCCACAAATCTCACATAACAACTGTACTTGTTGAACTTTTTAAACTTGGCCTTGGCCTTTTGCATGACTAATAAATAATGTACTCAGCTGATTAAAGTTGTTGTTCATTGTTGTGATCTATGTTTATATAATGGTCATCTCATGAACCTAGATCATCCCCACCATATACTTTATCGCACCTCTATTGGACTCACTGGTGCACTCTATTTCTAGTTGCTATCCTGTTAAATAAAAACACTAATTCATCATAAGTTTTCTCCAATACTTGTCCACCTGTAGCTGAATCAAGAAATAGTTTAGAATGGATATATAAATTTTCAATAAACGTATGTGCTACGAAGTTGTCTTAAGATTTCTGAGTTATCAGGGTTGCTTCGGGGCCTTAGAGTAGAATTCAGGTTAGAGCCTTAGCTTATGTTGCCTATTTAGTATGTGGAGCCTTAATTTAGGGTGCTTTCTTAGTTGTAGGAATATATTAGGGATTCTTAGTAGATGCCAGGGGTAGTATTTCGTGATAGAATGAATTTATTATTGTTTTTATTATCCCTCGGTTATGTTCGTATTAGTTTCTTTTTGGGTTACCATGGTGTTGTGAGATTGTGAGGCCTACGGGTCTAGGATAGTGTCAATGGATCTTTCTTCTTGAGTTTGATATTATAGAGAGAGGAATATTACCTAGTTTCCAAGCATATTAAACTTACATGCTTCTATTGGATGTTATATCTTTACTTATATCAGTACACACATATTCATACATACATTTTCATAGTACATGTCTGGAATTGATGGAATTACATAATTTTGAGTTTTAAAAAGGGTGGCATAAAAATAAGAAATGGTTCTAGCCTCAGTTCGAGTCCAGGCACCTGTTACACTTATTTTTAGTCCTAATTCGAGACCAGGCCATTATTGATATCTATTGTTTATAGACATCCAGGTTCGGGTCTGAGCATTATATATGGACCTTAAGAGTACCCCATGGGTCCTGCCTTTGCAAGCACAAGATATTGGAGGGGGTACATACGGTAGGCATCTGCCATTGCATTAATCCCATTCTGCGCCACATTCACTCATTTACATTTGTAAATTAATATGAACTACATGTATGCTATTAATTATTTTGTTTATATTTCTATAAGGATGTAGAGTTTTAGCTCTCTTTTAGATTTTCTATGCCTAGATATAGGTTATATCTGCACTTCATATTATATATTATTCTTCTGCGCACAGTCGGCCTATGATGCCTACTGAGTACCGCATGTTTTGGTACTCATGCTACACTTTTACATCTTTTTCTGATGTAGATCCTAGCCCAAGTATTCATCGCCAATTTCCTATTCATTTAAAGACTGTTTTGGATCGTATTTGGGGTGACACTTGGCATTCAGAGTTGATCCATTTCCTCCATATAGTTACTGTCTTTATTTTTGTATATTCATAGATAGACTTGTATCCTTAGATACTTATTTAGTTCTACTTCACGTGTTAGTAGCTCTTGTACTAGTGACTCTAGGTCCTTGGGGATGATTTGTGTATTTTGTACTTTTTTTGGCTACTTATGGGCATTTACTGTCTGTATTTATCAATATAGTTGGCCCAATTCTTCTGTTGTTCTTTATTTCAATATTAGTTGTTATTTTACTGAATATGGCTAGTGGGGTTGGCTTACCTACTAGAGGATTATAGTAGGTGTCATCATGGCCTAATTTCGAGTCATGACATGCTTAGAGTAATAGTTTTGGAGTTAGAATAAAAGCTAAATGAAATTTGGTGTCATTATGTGTGTAAGTACTTTATTTTATTTCTATGTTTATACATGTAATCTAGAATTTATCTGGTTAGTAATGTCACATGTCTGAGGATAGCTCAGTTGTAGAGATGAACTTAGGCCTTCTTTGGGAAATAGAAGTCAGTATAGGCTAATGAGCCTTTCAAAAGTGAAATAATATTCGTAGTCTCCCATTTTGAGCTTTTAGACCCTTTCTTCGGCTATCCATAATTGAAATCCAATTCTCTTGTGAAAAAATATAATGTCTTTGAACTTGTCTCTCCTCAATAATAATAATAAAATATGAGTCCTAAACAACCTAAATTTGGGAGAGGGGTGAAAGGGTGAACAAAATGGTGATAAGTGAGTCTTTAAGACTAAGCTTGGGGAAAAGCAGTTATGTGTAGACCATGATCTAGTGTTGCAGAAAATAAATAGAAGAAAATAAAGTTGAAAAAAGAATAAAAGTGATAAAAACCATCACACTAGAGTCATTAAATGCAATTGATACACCTAGGACAAGGATTATATAATAACCAACGGATTAGGTCATACAAATTAAACATTCCAGAAGCTTCTAGATATCGGCGCTTGGGTACGGTTCCTCACAAACTACTACAAAAGGCGAGCATTTAATGCATGTGTATGCTACCAATCTCCTTAAGTTCGGACTAGACTCTATCCGAGTGGTTTTCAAAGAGATATTTGGATCCATACTTGTCTACAGGATAAGGGAATAGGCTTTGAGGGTAATGTCGAAGCCTCTGCCTATCCTAGTTGCCCCAATGGGACTTAATCATTTGAATTCTGACAATAAGAGGAAGAGAAGCCCTCTTGAGTAGGGCTTGCCTCTCTTCTCTGTTCTCTTCTTTTAGAAGTTTTCTGTGATCGAAACTTCTTTCATTTTTAACGACTCAGTCCTATTTCATATTTTTCCGTGGCTAGTCTCTTTGTAGTAGTAATAGCGATGTATCCTACTCGATACCAAGCCTACATTACAAGCTTATAAAAGCACTTAACTAATCTCAACCAAGTATTTCAAATATAGTGGCAATATAATATAAAGGCAAACCTATGGTACTTTCATGTGTAGCATATAAATTTTTTTGTGAACTTGAGTGTTTTCTTTTCTCTTTATCTCTTTGTCCATTTGTTCATTGTATATATGTGTGTTGTTTTGGTACATTTATTTGGTTTATGAGAGGTCATTTGGATTAGAGTATATGATAACTTAACTTCCTTGACTTAGTATCTTATATGCATTGATAAGCTGATAGATTATATTATCAAAGATTGAGGATGCATTACTAGTGTTGTCAATTAGGAGTAAGTAAATTAGTTTTGGAAAAGGAAAATTGAGGGGCCAATCATATTTTGATAGTGAATGTTGGTAGTAACTTATTAAAACTATTGTAGGCAACTTACTTTGTTTTTCTTAAGCTTAGGCAAGTAGAATGCCATGTATGACTTGCTTTAGGAAAAAAAAGGCTTTAAGATGGGGGTATTGATGTGCCTGGAAATTAGGGCACACATGATATCTTTTACTTGAGTTTTATATGTCCTTTTGCATGCTTATATGTGTTTTTAATGTTAGAATATTATTTATAGGTTTAGAGGTCAATGGACAAAAAGTGGAAAATCTGAGAAAACTACCAGAGAAAGGACATCCATGGTCGTGGATTGAAATAGAGGTTGTGACATTTTGTAGAAAAGTTTCGAGAGGGTGTAGAAAGGGTATTTTGTAGAATATCAAAATACATATTGTATGTCACATTCATGATCCATACACCTCGAGAAGATTGGGCCAGCAGGAGTACTTATGACACAATATACAGACCATGGATCAGTTCACGGCCCATCCATGGATTTATGGTTGAAGTCCGAAAACCCTAAAATAGCACCTATAGTGTAGTTAAAAGGCAATCCACGGACAATGGATCAGTATACAACCCATAGATTCATCCATGGATGGTATCGACAGTCAACTTGATTTGTTTTGGATTTTGATTTTGTGGGCCATTATAAGTACTTTTTATAGGGTTTTTTAATAGGGCGTCTCGGATAATTTGTTGTAATTAGATTCTAGGAGTTAGTAGTGACATTATTTCTATCTCTAATTTTGTAGGCTTTTATGAAGAACGAAGAACAAGTTACTTCTTTCACCTTCAATTCTATTCGAAGTAAGCAAAATTATTTCAATTTACTCTTGCAATTGGTTTCATTCAATCATGAGTAGCTAAATCCTATACTGAGGTGGTGAACCCATATCACTACCCAAATCACGAGATTGTGTGGGCACCTACCCAACTCTACCCCAGATAGGAGAACCCTTATTACCCAATCTTTGATACTGTGGAAAACATTTCTAAAACCTTATATATTAGTAAATAATAAGCCTTTTTATTTAAAACAAAACATTATTACATAAATACATTATGGAATTTAACTAAACAACTTCCCAAAACCTAATCTAAACAAGTACAAGAGGACTAAGTACAAGAAGGACTACTCAATATACAGCCTCCATGTAAGAGTAGAATGACAGGAGCGCTGGAGAATAATCACCGCTTCACCTATAGAAACTTTAACTGACCTGCAACCCTGGCTATACCCACCAAAGGAGATATAGTAAGTATAGTATCAATATAACGATACGTACTAGTAGGTATCATCGGTTAACCAGGGTTAGAGAACATATAACAGAATATAGCAATCAAAAAAAGATCACTACAAATATAAATACTTAACAACTGAACATACTTAATATACCTAAGCATACTTCAACCCCCAACCTCATCATTTTCCCTTATTTTATAAGTTATCAGTTATTCTCAGAGCGGGACTAAAGACACAAACCCATGGAACACCCGAACCCATACCTTTTATGCACTCATCTCACTAAAAGAGGCTCTACACTCATCTCTCATGAAACTTCTCTCGTGATAACTCTCACTCACTATTTTATTCCTATTACCGCCAGTAATGTTGCCACCAAAATAATTAAATAAGAAACAACAATTTTATAAGAAAAGATACTATAATACACTTCACGTATACAACTGTACACATAGGAGAATGAGATTTATACATAAATAACAACATACCTTAGATTCACGATTTTTTGCAATGCACAATCACAAAACCATTAACTTACTAACCACCGACTATCTTTTTCATATCATCCCTTTTCAAGTTATTCATTCCAATCACTTAAACTTAAGAAGTACAATTACCAACCAATCACGTATCAATGATATACCATAATGAAATCATTACAGTTCAATAACAATATAATAACAACTATGCAATAATATTAATGTGATGCCTAGAAATGGTGTAACACACATACTAGGGTCGGTAGAAATTCTTAGTCATGACCTATAGGGTACACGCTCAATCCATGTATATTAACGGTGTGGTACCCGATCCCAATATCAATTAGTTTTGGTGGGACACCCTCTTCCACTATCAATATTCAATAGGTAAAACCTCAATAAAGTGCTAAAAGCACAATAATATCAACATTCAAGTTCATTATTCATACCTCAACATTTAACCTTCAAATTAATCATTCAACTAACAATTACAACTATGCCCGAAGGCTAATCATAATTATCTAACTAAAATATAAGCATAGAGTCAAATCAAGGCTACAACTATGTTCAATCACACATCTATACCCAACCTTCATGAATTACTACTAATCCAGTTGACCGCCCTTAACATAAGCTAACATTCCCAGGGTAGGTTCTTCCAGACACTACCTTAACCTTACCAATTGCTTCCTTCTCACCACTATCTACCTTTATCCCAATTCCCATATTCACTTAAGGACACTTCGTAACACTAATCCTTTCCACATTTTTTACACTAACATCAACCCTCGCCCAAGCGACTAAAATCCATGCTTAGTTCTACCTGCAACTCCCTCATTTTCCTCTCTTAACTCTACTATTAGCTGTCCTTGATTATATTGGCCCCTCTTTCCATAACCACCATGACTCAACTTGTTCCACTCTATCATCAACTTGAAAACACACAAGGCATTTCTATGTCTACCTTATAAGTCTAACCCATAACATACTCTCTTTTAAACAAACTCATATGAATAACTATTTACTGACCTACCTCTAGTTCATGCAAGTATAACAACTCCTCAATGTATAAAGGGTAAACACATACCATAAACTCAAGCATGTATCACCAAATACATCCAATCTATTACCCTAAGTTCAATTCATTATCAATTCCATCCAAACTCTGTGCCCATAGGCCTAGACATGAAGTCTCTCATTAAAACTATAGTTATTACATGCATCTAACATAAACCTACTATAATTGAACTATAACTTACCTCATGCATGAGTTTGTTGTTATGGAGAGTGAAGATCCTCTCCTCCTGTGCTTTTGTCTATCTAATCAATAGAAGTTTCTTCAGGGAAATGCTTGGAAATCACCCTATCTGAGCTTGACCTCTAAATCTTTGTCATTCTAAACATAGGATTCATCTAGGGTGTTTTTGGAGGAGGCAAATGACATAAAAGACCACAGTTGAGGGAATAGTTTTAAAAAACTGAGGAGGCTTATTGCCAAACCATCACTATGGTGATAGGAGTGTCGATACATCAGTGTCACTGCAGCAGTAGTTGGCAGCAAGCCTAGACCAATTTGAAAATTTGGCCCAATAAATTTTGGGGCACAGATTTGCTACCACAAAAATTAATTCTAATCGAGCTCGAAACACATTTTTGATTGAATTATTTTGCCAAAATGATTTTTAACATAACAATTTAACGGGTATGGAAATCAAAAGAGAGATTTTTTCGTACGATTCTGAAAACCTAGAATTCCAAAATGGTTAGGATTTTAATACAACCTCCCACCTATTTTTAAATAATTCAATAACACCTTACCGAACCGTCGTCGTATAATTAATGTGAAACAGTTACCCAACCATCCCATACTACTTGTTATTAAGCTTTTTGACCAACTTATAATTACTATATCCCAAGGATTATCATTTGTAATAAAATTTATGTAATGGTTCATTTAAAATACATGGGACACCATAACATTACAACGCACAAAAATTTGGGAAGAAAATAGGATTCCACCTCATCCATTGCTGCAATAAATGATTTGTCGTTGTAGCAAGAATACTGCAGATTTATGTAATGGGTAATTTAAAATACATGGGACACCACACAATATTACAACGCATAAAAATTTGGGAAGAAAATAGGATTCCACCTCATCCATTGCTGCAACAAATGATTTGTCGCTGTAGCAAGAATATTGTAGCGACAATCTGCAGTGGTGCTCGAAAGCTTCAAAAGGGGAAGTGGGATTCATTTGTTCCCACTTATATAACTTTCAAACTTCTCAAACCCTCTCAAATTTCTCTCTGGCAATTCTCCAACTTTCAAACTTCTCAAACCCTCTCAAATTTCTATTTGGCAATTCCATTCCTGGCGTCAAACTAAGGTAATTCTTTATCTCTACTATGATACTTATGCTTTTATCATTATCAAATCATATATTTTATGACTAAAATTTGAAATTCTGAATGTTTTTGGTGAATTTTTGGGTAACTCAAATTTTTGTCCTTTTTGTACAAATTCACAAAACATGCTAGTCTATTTTAGGATCTCAATGGTCCTACAACATTCTAGGCATAATATTTACAACGTACATGGTAATTTTTGGGCTTGAAATGGGTAGAAGATGAAGAGTCATCTTCCCCAAGGATTTCCAAGCCATTGAGGCTTGCATTGGCTGTTATTCACTCCCAATTTAGTAGATAAGAGTTCAATAGCACTCTACCAAGCCAATTTATGCCTAAATCTAAAAAATTTAAAGAAAATTTAAAAATCTGCCATGGATGGGGTTGGGGACTATTGGGGATGATGACATTACTGCAGCAACAATTTGTCTCTACAATGATGGTTTGGAAGTGACCTTGCCCAGAATTTTTCAAAATGATTTTTTGAAAATCCTATTTCGATTTCTAAATTTTTTAATGTCATTACAATTGCAGGACTATCTACTATGGCCAACCTAAATGCTAAGAAACCTGCATGCCAATGATTCCCCTAATAGAGCCTACCCATGTATGCAACTTGGAAATCATTTGAGAGTTCTATGTTATACTGCTGACCGTGGACTATTCTATACCCAATCCCACCATCCGTATTCGAGGAATAAATGTTTCGGTGGATGTGGCCACCATCAATGAAACTTTATAGGTGCCAAACCCCTCAAATATTGCTTTTAAAGCAAAAGGGGAGGAGGCTAATATAAATTTACTGGCATGAACTTTGATGTGAGAGGGTCAGGAGAACAAGGTACAGTAGAAGGAAATTGGGGGGAACCAAAATCACCCTTTTGATGGAAGAGGATCAAAGGTGGCTGAACTTGGCATCCCGAAGGATTCATCCTTCATGCAATGCCATCGATGTGACCTTCCACCCAGTTTTGGTGGTGGATTGTGCTCTATCGGGGATTGTGATGAATATAGGGTTGTATATTATAGATGAGTAGAAGTTCTTCTACTCAAGAGGAGGGCCTACAAAGGACTTTTTCTTTCCCTCCATGATTACTAAGTTGTATAAGCGGGTGGATATGCCCAAGGAGAGAGATGACCCTATGGAGAAGTGTGATGTGCCCTTCAACCAACTAAAGGTGAAGGGTTCACAGGGGGAAGTAAGAAGAAGAGAAAGGTTGGGTTTAATAAAGATACTAGTAGGGCCTCCAAGGGCGAGGGAGAGGAGGACCCACCGAGCCTCAAGGCCTCCTACTCCGCCCTATCTCGGGCTCATGAGAACCTACGTAAGGACTTGGACAAGGATAAGAAGAAGAGTGCCTCCCGAGACTGCATGTTGGCCCAGATGTGGAAGACCGTGAAGGTCATGTTCAGGTGTGTCTCCCCCGACCAGAAGATGACCAAGATGAAAACCTCAGGTATGTAGGAGTTCTTCTTCCTAAATGGAATAGAGGAAGAGGGTCCGATGCTTCGCGCTTAAATGAGGATGAGGCATCTAACTAGTTCCCCCCCCCCCCATACATTTTATAGTTGGTTGCCCCCGTTTAAGGTTTGTATTAGATAATCTTCCCTTTTCCCAGACTTTTGAATATTTTATTTTATTGCAACTTAGCTTAATATACTACTAGCTTGCGCAATAATCATGATGAACTATATTTTTCCATATATTCTATGAATACAGGGTCGTTTTTACGAAGCATAAAAGAAACACAAAAACATGGGATTTTCTGGCAGTATTCTGCCGAAGTATTGCTGCAATGACTCCGCAAGACCAACAAGGAGTTGTTGTAGCGAACTCGCTTTAGCGATGAATATGTCGTTGCAGCAGCTCATAACTAGTGACTCCGAGCTCTGTTTTACCAAACCTTTCCAAGTGCGATGCTATTCCATGAACACTTTGATACTTCCACTAACTGCGTTCTAGCAATTTTTAACTTAAGTTAGGCCCTAATACATTAATCTACACTCATTTACTACATGTTTTCAAATTTCATGCCTCTTTTACACTTAACTAATACCTCAAAAAGGTTGTACACTCGGACATGTTTTTCAACTTAACATCATCTTATGATGACTTTCGGTAAATATAACCGATCAATTAGTTGAAAGAGTTACACTTACTATTCCACTAAAAATCACAACATTACACTTAATCAAACAACCATAACCACATAAAGAATTCATGTAACACTAAATAAAACACAACAACAGTAGTAAAACACAAGTATCCTTTTGCTAAACATAACCAATCAATTAACAAAAGAGTTACGCTTACCAGCAACACTGAAAATTCCAATATTCCACTTAATCAATTGTAACACTCCGTACCTTCCCGACCCTACTTGACAACCTTGAACCATGTTTACCCTAGGTTCGAGAGCAATAAGTACGTATTTTGCATTGTTATTGATGGAACATTTGATATTGTGCTAGTAAATGGGATTAGACCTTTGTAATAGGTGGTGTTTGTGACTTTGTGGAGCATTTGTGGGGTGAAAAGTGAGGTTTAAGGGACATCCAAGCAAAGGATCTTAAAGATAAGAGGCAAGCAAAAGGTTGGGACTTGAAATATCCAACCAAATCTGTAAAGAAAAGTCGAAATCAAAAATTTTGTATGGGGCGCTACAGGTGGCGTGCCAGGCCGCTTCTGATCGAATTTTTACTTGATGGACCTAACAGCCAAGTTTCATATATAGCATATGTTTTCCATGACTTTTGCCATTAGTATCATATAGTTATATGAGATAGAACGATATTCATACTAAGACATACCTATGAGCGTAAATGAGTAAAGATTAGTTCTCTCGGGCCTCAACATCTTCGGGTTCCAGTCCGCCTCGTTGGAATTCAGGGCGTGACAAAAGTGGTATCAAAGCAGGTTGTCCTAAGGGTGTCTACAAAGCCGTGTCTGAGTAGAGTCTTGCTTATGGATGTGTTGTGCACCACATTTATAAGTAGGAGGCTACGAGACATTTAAGAGATGTTTCTTTTCTTCATTTCTAGATAACACTTTACCCAAACAAATAGACAAGTATACAATTACATCATTCATACTTAAGAAGATTCCTCCAACCATAGGCATCACAATAATTATGTACAGATGAAATGATGAATGCTTGCATGTAAGATGTACATACATAGTAGAGTCAATATGGACTCTCAAATATGTCCTACAGGGATGAGATTAGTTTATGTACCGATATCAGTGAGATACCCGATCCAATAACAGTGTCGGTATGACACCCAATCCATATAATAGTGTCTGCGTGACACTTCATCCGTATAACAGTGTCGGCATAACACACAATCCATATATCATCTCAATACCATCTCTAAATCATATATCAATTCATGATGCAGTCAATAATCATAAGTAATGACCAAAGGTTAATCACAACACCCAACTCACATATAAACACAAATTAAAATGATTCCATATTACACCTTATAGACTCACACTCACTCAACATGACAACCATACTCTAACCATCACTCAAGCTTCTACTGATGACCTAAATCTCGAATATCATACCTATCTCTCACCTCCCTTCCCCTCTACTATGAAAATACCTATTCCACTATGGACAGTAATATATAAACCCAGCATGCACACCCATAGTCATCACTTTTCACAGTTTTTACCTTAATAGCCTTCAAAAGTCTGTTGAACTCCTATGAACCCACTGAAGGCTTACTTTGGCTCTGATTCACACTCAATACATTCATAGGAGCCCTAACCCTTCTACTAACTCATAAATACACTAACTTCTATCGACCTACCTCTAGTTCATGAACACTCACACCCTTGGAAAATTAAAGAAGCAAAATAGTGAAATATCATATCATTCAAGCCATAAATTCATTATCATAGTCCAATTATCATTCTATCCATCCAAACTCTATGCCCGAAGGCCTAAGGCATGAAATATTAGGCCTTCAATCTCCCAATATTACTATCCTTATTACATGTATTTAGCCTAAGTCTACTATAATTAAACCATAACCTACCTCGTAGATGAATTCCACTGCTATGGAGAGCGAAGAGTTGCCCCACGCATGCATTACCCTTTATTAATGCCGAAAACCCCACCAGAATGGTTTGGAATTTCCCTTACGGAGCTTGGACTTTAAAATCTCATCTTTCTAGGTATAGGGTTCACATGGAGTGTTTTTGAAGGAGGGAGACGACATAAAAAGGCTTTAGCTGAATGAGGGTTTTAATTAACCCTCAGGCTATCTACTGCCTACTACCAATATGGAGACAGGAGTGCCGCTGCAGTGGTGGATCTACCGTTGTAGTAGCGAGTCAGTGACCTAGCCTAATTTCTTCCCAACTTAGACCCAATTTAAATTTGGGCCCCGAATTTTTCCCACGAAATAGTTCCTACAAGGTCTAGGACAAGGATTTCTTAGTTGAAATATTTTTTTGAAATGGATTTTAACATAATAATGATTTGGGTTATTTCATTAGATACCAATTTACCCACCGATCATCTCTGAATGGTTACAAAGAAAGGAAGAACGGTTTTTAGCATGATTCACAACACCCAACATATACAATGGATTTTGGAACGAAGTGTGATATTTATTCTTATTAATTATTCGATAATATCCCATTGAAACCTAGCCAGTCTATGAATTAGGAGTCCTCAAATTTCTTCACTTGATGCACAATTATAAAAATAGAAGAAATAAAATTTACGATGATACCTCACGTAACGAGCATTTAAAATACCCCAGACATCAAAAAATGCCAAAATGCACAAAAATTCAGGACAAAATGAAAATTTAAAGGGTCCACTATAGTACTGCTGCTGCAGCGATAGTATTTTCGCTGCAACAAGTTCAATAGTTCAACTAGGGGGAAATGTTCATTTTCCTATTTTCACTCTCCCACTCAAAACTCTATCAAATTTCCCCTGAGCAAACTTCTTTTTGGTTACACTACAAAGGTATTCTCATCTCTACTACTTTATTCACTCATTTAACATTGTATAATAATAGAAATTATCATAGAAAAGGAATTTTTCAAATGGTTTTCTGGGTGCAATTTGAATTTTGAAGCGTTTTTGCATATTTTGACAAGCATGATATATTATCTTATGTACAAATTCCCCTACAAATTCTAGACTTAAGATTGATGATGTTCATGGGGTTTTTTTGTTCTTGAAAAGGGTGGGAGATAAAACTTCCTCTCCCTCAATGATTTGGGACAATTTGGGCTTGATATTGGGTGTTAATCACCCCCATTTTAGTGTAAAAGAATTCACACATACACTACTAAGCTCGATCTATAGAAACTAAAAATTCAAATAAAATTTACAATTCCACCATCATTTTCTCGATTTCCATACATTTTTGGTGTTTCATGCCTTTCCATTACGGCTACAGGTCATTTATGACTTGTCGAAACTGTCGATTCGATTTTCTAATAGTTTATTTGGATTTTATGCACATTTTTATGTTTGGGAGCTTTTGAAGTTGAGAAGTTGGTCTTGGACCAATACTCCAAGTAAACAGCCTTGGATGAGAATTCCAACAGTGCTATTAGCTCTGAAACATGGATTTCAGTCTAGGGGGACCCTTGGTCCGAGTTCCGAGACTTTCGGACTTATTTTGAGCTATTAGGTAGATTTGGTGAAAAATAAAGCTATGGGTGTGGGACCTACATAATTCTAAATGACCTAAGTTGGGAATTTTGATGGTTTCATTGAGTCTGGAATGTTGAATTTGGTATGTTAGTATAGTTCATTTGCACGCACGGGGTTCCAAATGAATCTCAAGCACTCGATCAGAGTCTGTTGGACTTAGCATGTTATTGGTGCCCAAGTTACTGGTGTTATGTCTTAAGCGACCCCCTGGTGGCTTAAGTGATAGAGGCTTAAGTGAACCCTTGAAGGATTAAGCAATAGCGGCTTAAGCGATCATTTGACGGCTTTAGCAGTCATTGCTAGTATTTTTATATATTTCATTTTCCCTCATTTCTAGCCATTGTTCCAAGCTTAAAACCTCTATTTTTCAATTTTTAGAGCTTGAATTGAGTGGGATATCCTAGGATTAAAGCTGGGCTTGGGTTGGAAACATTGAGGTGACCTTTTTCCCGTTGTTATTTCGTAAGTTTCCGCCCCAATCCTCCGTTAAATTCTCAATTTTCCCTTTTATTTTCCTTATCTCTTGGGCTGATTTGATCCCCAATTGAGACTCTATTTGTGCTCAAATTTCAAGTATGCATTCCTAGACCTCCGAAGGACCTCATGAAGGATTTAATTTTAGAATTTCATTTGTGGGCCCTACAGGCTCGTCCTTGACCTGATTTCTACCCAAGGGTTTATATTGCAATATGGGTCTCATTTTACTCATATTAATACGTACACTATGATTTTGATAGTGTGATATTATTTTGGAATCATGGAGCAAAGACGAACGGTTCGTGAATGGTTTGAGACTGTGGTTCGGCTACGAGGTAGCCTTCGATCGACTTTTCTCTATGAGATTGTGTATTGTATGGATTGCATGCTAGGTAGGGATTATAGGATAGGTTAATATTTTATACCCAGTAATATCATGACTTGACCTATTTAGAGGATTTAGAATAGAAGGTGACCCAAACCTTAACCTAGAATACTCGTTATGGTTGTAGGATCCGATTGCACCGGATTATAGAATTGCTTAGCTATAGATTGACATGAAGGATGCCTTAGCATAAAACTTACCATATTACTTAGTGAATTAGATGATATTCCCTGATTATACCCTTATAGTAGCTTTATGCCCTTGTTTACCTTAGTTTTATATATTATTGAGCCCGAGGCTGTGGTTACGATACCAGTTGGACACCAGGTCAGTATTCTATCCTCTCAAAGGATGTGCCTGTAGTTTATAGGTGCTTAGATGCTTATGGTTGTATTGTTTCGATACTGGTGATGGTATGCATACATTTAGACACATTTATGCTTATTAGAGGCACGATTCCAACTGAAACCTTGGTTTTACCATGGTTTTCTGAAAAGGGATTCTTTTTCAATTTTTATCTTTAAAACTAATTTTTAAACGGAAGTTATGCCACCGTTATTAATGACTTATAAGCTTTTAAACTAAACTTATTACTTTGGAAATTAAATCGAGGCGGATTTCGGTTCATTATTGGTCCACTCTCTTTTTACCACTACTTACTCATTTTGGCCGAGGGAGATTCCGACCCTTTCTACATTATTATACTATTTTAGTCCCAAACTTGATCTTGGGCAGTGGATTTACAGATTTGTACTTATTTAGTCTCATTTCAAGTCCGAGCAATTATTACACTCTTATTTCTCTCCATTACTGGATGGAGTAGATTTGGTTATGATGGTTATTGGAAGTCTTGGTTCAAGACCAGGCAGTGTATACGTATATTCTGAGTCCCCTATGGGCCCCTTCGTCTGATGAGCCACTGTACCAGAGAAGGATGGTAGTCGTAGGTCCTGCCTTTGAATGCTACTGAGCTGGAGGAGGTGTATAAACTTGGTACGCTATGGCACTTGATTGGTTGATGGTTCTGGATTATCCTTGCATTCATTCATTAATATGCATTGCCTATCACCAGTATAATTATTTGGCGCCTGTATCTATCAGTCCTATGGGGGGCCGTATAGGTAAAGGTTATTATTGTTGTTTGCTAAGTGTTTGTTTGTGTCTCTCCGGGCTTATGGGGGCCTGGTTAGGTTATTGATTGTCTAGGCTAGCCGGTTACATTATTGTTTGGTTATTATTGTATAGTTCGTGGAAGGTTGGTTGTGGATTGGTACCCGACGTTATCGGTACATTTCTGATTCCTTTTCTCCTTATTATGGTAAGATTTATTGTTGTTAGAGTATCTCCTGATTATTCCCATTTCGGTTAGAGACCCTGATTATGCTAGTGTTAGCTCCCTTATCACTTATGATCCTTTTGATATTAGAGAAGCTCCCTCAGAGTAGTATCTTCGGGTTTGGTTGTAGGTATAGGGTATATATATATATATATATATATATATATATATATGCATATATATTCTTCCCTAGCCATAATTTGTATATCATTTCCTTCTTTCCTACTACTATTATACATTGTATATACATTTCTTCACTCTACTATAGTATATGGTATATCTCTTTCTTCACTTTACTATCGTATATTGGTTAGATATTTATGGTATAGCGCCTTGTCCTGTATTATTGGTAGTTCATGATAGGTTATCCTTATTGCTTCATTAGTACACTACAACAAATTTGGCCGTAACACTAATTCTAGACAACGCTTGAAAAGTGTAGCCAAAAATATCTAAGGCCACACTTTCAAGGTGTGGCTTTATTACAAGGCTTTTGGCCACAAAAATTTTGGCAACGCTTATAAAACGTGTCCTTTAAAATTATACACTACATGGTTTAAGTGTTGCCAAATCCTAAAACAATTGGCAACACTTATTTATAGATTTAACCACACTTTTAAATGTGCTATATTTATAATTCTAAAAATAACACTTTATAAGTGTCGCCTATTAGTTTTCATAAAATTTTGAGTTAAATTAGAATGTTCCTTCCATATATTTATTTTCCTCCCAATTTCTAAAAAGCAAGAGTATTCGCCCTAGATCTCGCTATACCTCGACAAAATTGCTCCAGCTGTGTCTTATCCTCTTTAGCTCTCTTTGCTTTTGGTTCTCCTTTAGCCACTGTTACTCTTTTCTTTTATCAGACCAATCGTTTCTAGCCCACATCAATACGCCATCATTTCCTTTCTACACAGACTAGAAATTCAAACTTCATCCATATCTCAAACCCAAGGCTTGGTTTTTTTCATCATTTTTTGGTTTAATTAGATTGTGGAGTTTTGTGATTTTGATTAATCTCGAATGGGTTTTGCTAGTTTAGTGATTTTTTTAAGCTGTATTTTGTTAGTTAGCTAATTGCCGAGCTCTTGCAGATTTTTCTTTTGTTGCACATTTGTATATGTGCTTTTTTATTGTAGCTGCAATGGGGGTGGCGACGTCATCCATGAAAGCAAAGTTTGCATTTTTTCCATTGAATCCCCATCTCATACAGTGGTGGAGAATGAATCGATGGGGAAAGTCAAGTTGACTAAGGTGGCGTAGAAGGAAAATGTCGAGTATAAAGCTACCAAAGAAGAGGGGAACGGATATTGTGGCGGTGTACGTTAGGAATCCGACAGAGATTCCTAATAGCAGGTTATCTCTGGCTAATGGCAAACCTTTTAAAGCTTTGTTCATCTGTTATATTAGGTAATACATTTTGTTCGTACAACTCATTTGGTTTCCTTCTGATTATATTTTTCCCTATTAATTGTTGCATGTTTATGCCATCAATTTTCTTGTTTGTCTCCATATTGTAAAAGAGATTATGTTGTTCCTGGAAGTTTATAATAGAGAAATATTTGTCTAGCATGTAAATTGGGAAACTATTGTTATTTATTCACCAGTATGGTAAAACTAGCCTTGATGCACAGTAGAGTTGCTCATTAGTTGTTAATTAAATTGTTCCTGACAGTTCTGCTTTGTTGACCTATTCATTTCTAGTCTCTCGGTGCTGGCCTCAGGATTTATGTTCAATCATAGTTTGACCAAAGATTAATTATATGTTTTTCAGCTCCCCCATCTACCCCTTATGTTTATTTTGTTGTCAAAACATATTATAGAGGGATCTCAGAAGTAAAATGGGTGCAATAGATTCAAGAGCTTCACGTTCTTGGATACCTTTTAAGGAAGTGACAATAATCTCATTTGTTGTGAACTGATGGGGATCTTCAACTTTTTATGAGTGGAAGAGCTAGAAATAGTGTTTTAATTAAATTCATAGTACACGTTCCATGCCCTCATCCTTGTTCATCTTGTACATTATGTATAATGGGAAAAAGGAAAGGCATTCTAGTTACCCCATGTAATAACTCAACCTTTGTTGGGGGAAGGCCCTATTTGGTGGCTTTCTCCCTGAGCCCTTTTGAGTTGCATTGGTGTTGAAGCATACTTTATTTTAAATATTTAATCAGAAGATGTGCAAAAAGAGAAACTGGTTTTCCTTGTCGATACACACAAATATCTTCATTTAATGAGCTGAAAGTTATTTTGTTTGACTTATTTCAGGAAGAATGCAGAGAGAAGTGGCTCATCTAGTGTACCTTTCCAGTTGGAGTGAGCAAGAACCCATCCTTCTCCCCTCCCATCTAAGTTAGCATCTCTGTGTGATGGAAGTTTTTTCATTTATTGTAGCTGAAATACTACATTGTTTTGCGACAGAGGTTGAGAAACTTGAGCAGTGATGAAGCACTGCAATACATTTCCTTAGTTGCGTCAATCTTGAGTAGTGATGAAGCACTGCAATGCATTTTCTTAGTTGCGTCAATCTTGCTTTACTATGTGTTTTCATCAACTGCAATATTTTCATGCTTTTTTATTTATTTATAGAATATTCCCCAAATGAGCCATGGTGAATTAGAAGGGAAATACACTAACATTTGACAACTTTTCAGAGAAGTTCAATCGAGTAAGTTATTATCGATGCACTTTGTTTGCCCGAGTTCACTTAGTACCTGTGTAATACATCATCTTATTGTGTTTTACTGAGTGTCTTCTATCTAGAACTCAAAGCACAATGACGTTACCAACTTAACCCATGATACACACTGACAGGAAATACCTTAAATAACCTCACCTAAGCAGCCAAAGAAACTATTCAGGTTAATCATGCTAAAAATGTTCACTTTCAGTAGAACCATCAATTAACCAATGAGATTGTCCCTAAAATTTGTCTTTAACATTTAGTTCGAGATAAATGACCTAAAAAGAGCCTTGAATTCACACTTCTATATGGTAGTAAAAAGGGAAATAAAACTTCCTTAACTCGACACCAGTAGACACTAAATATTCTAGTTTCCCCATTCTTTAGGAAAAGAAAATAGTGTAATTTTTCATCAGTTTAGAAAATGCGTTGGATAAATGTCAATATTTAGAACTTTAAGGTTAAGGTGCACCAAAGATAAAGAATAAAATTATTTAGGTTAATCATGTAGAAAATGTATGAAATAGATATGATGGTCAGAGTCTTCGACTTAGTATGCATTTACTTACCTGATTTTTTGTATTTAGGTATCTTTTCATTTTGTCTTATTATAGTCCATTTGATGATTCTTGGCATATATTGCAGAGAGTATGGATGTGATAAAACCAAGAGCTCATTGTTGGTTTCATGAAACAAGTAAGTTCTCAATCAGCTCCGAGTTGCTACTAAGGATACACTCTATAGTTCTTACCAGTTTTATTGGAAGCAAGGAGGTATCAGAGTTTAGAAGGCTGGTCACAGATTCAATAGGTGGTATGGCTGATTATTTTTCTGAGATAATGCATAAACAGGATACTGAGCTTCTGATAGAGCTGTTCCACTTCCCTGGAGAAAATAGAAAGTAAGTTTTCAACAGCGTTTTGACTAATTTCGGAAGGTATGACTTTAGAAGCAAGCTTTGGGTAGAAGTTTAATTGCTTCAGAAGTATTTATTTGACAATTTTCACCCAAATAATTCAATGCTTGATATATTTCTTTGGATAAAACTTAGTTATAGTGATCTATTTTTTGTTAAAATTGTCTTAATAATAAAGGTAAAAATTGCCTGAAATATTAGGTGATCTAAATAAAAAATAAATGTTGCACAGGTGAATTGGAGTTTTTCTTCTGCTATATGGTTTGAATCAGCTTGTTTTGCTTTTAACAGAAATATGTTGATAGCTTCCCTTTACCCTAGCTTGTTCTCTTCTCCCTCTCCAAAGTTGTCAATTAGAAGTTTGCTATATATTGTAGGCCCCCAAGTTGTGTGCATTAGTAGTAGATAATTTATTACAATTAAGTTTTTTGGACTTTCATCTGTTCTTCTTTTTATACTGATGTACAGGTCGGGTTACTACATAATCCACATTTGTACTGAAATGGCACAAGTGGGGTCAGTTGGATCTTTGGCACTATATGTAACCATCTTATCTCGTGCCTTGCAAAGAAAGTGAAATTTGATCGAGGTTATCTTACCCAAGTAATCAAGAATATTTTTGCCACTCTCAATTTTGGTTGGTTTATGATGAAAGGTTGCACTTGCGACTTCTTTATTTTTCCAGCTTGATGCTTTGTCTATTCAGAAGTATGGTATAGGGGTGAAATAAATGTTCAAGGTCTACGTTGAACGAGAATTCCTAATAATAAAGAGGAACTCAGTTGTTTACATATTCAAGCTCTTTCAGGTACTGACTACTTGGTCTATTAGAAATATACAAGTGATTGCCGAAACTTGCTTTATTTGATGGTTTCTCTGGTTATGAGTATCTGACCAACACTTAGTGAGTTTGCTTCCATGATTGCTCTTGTTTTTGGTTTGATATTGCTTCTTCTTTGGATTTGGTCATTGATGGTTTCTATTTTGATGCTAATGGATACTGATGGTACTTTGAAAACTGTTACTTTTACGTTTACCTTGTTCTATTCTGAAATGATAAAGTTAATGAATTTGAAAAAGTAATTTGGATATATATGATGCAAGCCTGGGAAACAGCCTCTAGCAGAAATGCAAGGTAAGGCTGCGTACAATAGTCCCTTGTGGTAGGGCCCTTCCTCAGACACTACGCATAGCAAGAGCTTTAGTGCACTGGGTTGCCCTTTTTTTATTTGGATATATATGAGTCTGCAGAAATATAATTATCCCTCCTCTTCCCCTTAATTATAATAGTTCCCGTTTTTCTCTTCTTTTGCATGAAACTCTATAACAATCATCATTACCACCAAAGACTTTGGACCAAAAGTGTAGTTATAGTGTTTGAAAAGAGATTCAGCTAACACAAGTGATTGATCTTTTCAAATTAGGCAAATACAAAGGTATTTAGGAAGAATTGTTAATTAGTTGTAAAAACTTCATCTTTCTGAATGTAACAGACCTTTAAAATGTAGTCTTTATGAATGTATTAGACCCAGAACCTCAATCAAAGAGTGTCATTAGCCCATACTTTGGTACCATCCATCCCAGTGGATTTTGTTAGCTAATTCTTATGAAATCTACGCTTTCAATTGTCATAGAATAATAAGTCTAAAGGAGGAACCATGCTTTCATACTTTTCTACTCAACGATTGTCATGTTTAATTTTATGACATGTTCATTTGTATCCAATATTATAATTCTTTTTTCAATGTCTTGAAAGAGAACACATGCAAGTCTTTTGACCAAGAAAAATCAACTACCAGGGGTAAATAGTTGTTGTCCTTGAGTTTATATAGTTCGTGTTGCTTCAACCAGCTCTGGTTTAAAATAGTTTGTTTCCTTTCAATAGAAGTGATAGCCTCACCTCCCTGGACCCTATGTTGTTTAGACTCTCCAAAAATGTTGTCGTGCTGCCACACCTATGTTGGATACTTAAAAAAATTCAAGCTTTGGAGGATCCAACAAGCACCTGGAGGCATTTTTTAAGACTCCACACAATATAGCCTGGGCCTATCATCACTACAAGGATAGATTAGTACTGCACTTTTTTCTTGGAAAACTAGGGATTGCTAACTTGTCTACACTTTTTGTTTGTCCCTTGTCCCTACACTTTTTGATTGTACTTTGTCCCATACCATGTATTAAGTGAAATAGATTTTTATCTTTTGTTGTTGGTCGAAGGTCTAGTTTGGTTGCTTCAAGGCAGCTCCATAGAAGAAACAATGTATATTATTTTCCCATAAAAATTTTAAGTTTCCTTGGTACACTAGCTCTTCAAATACAACTTGCAGAAGAATCTGGGCCTTCACCATTCTTCTGCTCATGCTTTATGTCATTCTCATTATTTACTGGAATTGCTTTCTCAATTCTTGGTACACTAGCTCTTATTTTTCCAAAAGCTTAAGTTTTCTTGGTACACTACTCATGTATCTAGAATTTGAAGTGTATCAGTTTCAATAATAATCTCAACGGATATAATAACTGAGTTCGCAATCAAATATTTAGAAATATTTAATTTGCTAAAGATACAAAATATGAGCAACAGTTACTACATGTGTTCTTAGTCAACTTTTGTTTGGATCACTGTTAGAATTAATATGTACATCATAAAAGCTGCTACTTGAAATATTAGCCACATTATCTTAATTAATTTGCTTTTTTTCATGAAATGTGTTTTTCATTTGTTGAGCATGATTCCCTTCTAATTTTAATTTCATTTTGAATGTGTAGGAAACTACAAGTGATCAAATTTGAATGGTGCCACAAGTCAATTTGATCTGTCAGTGAATGAAAAGTTTTTGAACTATTGTAATGTTTGAATGCATTTACTTTTGTAGAATTTATTGCTAGTACACATTTTTTAAAATATTATGTTATATATGTGTAGTATAAGACATGTTTTTAGAAGGTTATTGCAAATCTACACATTTAAATTATTTATTTGTTAATTTAGAGTTTGATATCATTTATATATGTATGGTAATAATGTATAAGGTGATTAGTGAATATGTGCAAAACAAAATTGTATTTTTTCAATCGGAAATTGTGGCGTATAAATATTTTTTTAGCCTATACAATATTGCCACACTTCAAAAGTGTGGCTATAGGGACATGACTTGTGTGGCTTATTAATTATAAATTGTGGAATATACATTAGCAAAGGTTACTCTTTGCGAATGTGGTTGTAGAGGTGGTATAAAAGGCTACGCTTTATAAGCATGGCCAATAAAGAAACAAAGGTCACACTTTGAAAGTGTAGTTTCATGAAATTAAAGTGTTGCTAATAAGGTACTGCAAAGCGTGGCCTTTGTATCTCATGGGCCACGCTTATTAAGCGTAGCCATTATGGCAACACTAAAAAAGTGTGGTTGAAAGTCAAAGGTTATGCCTTTTTAGCCCACCCTCAAAAAAGCATTGTCTAAAGTCGAAAAGTGTGGCCTTTAATCAAAGACAACACTTTGTGCTAGTTTTGGCCATACTTTACAAGGGTGGTTAAAAGCCTAAAATGTTGTAGTGGTATTATTATTCTTAGTTTTGTAGGTTGTTGCCTCTAATTTATATTCCTTCTTTACATGATATTTATACTTGCATTATCTTTGGAGCTCAGTCGACCGATGCGTATTAAGTACCACGTGTTTGGTACTCATATTACACTTCTGCAGCCTGTACATCATAGTACGAGTTCTCGTTATTGATATGTGTATCGTGCGGAGCAGCCATGGATCGGAGATTAGGGGTGCACTCCTGACATTCAGAGTTATTCCTTCTCTCCCTCTTATTGTTAGATATTCTCTATTTTTGTATTTCAGAGATGGCTTGTATATATTTACTCTGTATCCCACTTTGTACTCCCGTTGTATTATAAGTTCTTGTACTAACTTCACCAGATTTTGGAGATGTATTTACTTCCTTCTTTTCTTCTTCCTCTTTTATTTAGTTTTGCTTTGTTTTTTCTTATTAGTCTCTTTCTAGTTGTTCTGGTCTATGGGTTGGATAACCTACTGGTGGCTTATGGTAGTTGCCATCATAACCTGTGAAATTGGGTCATGAAAAATTGGTATCATAGCCTAGGTTCATCGGTGTTGTTGGTACAAGAGAAAAGTGACAAGTAGAGTCCTGTGGATTGTTACGAAGACGTCTGTATCCTATCTTTGCGCGGCTATAAGGAATTCTTAAGAATTTCCATTCCTTGATTAGTTGTTATGCGTTCGTACTTCTATGAACATCTAAGTGTTTCTTTTGACTCCACTCTTTCCCAAATGGATAGCATGAGATTATCAGTAGATGCAGATGAGACTTCTGTAAGTGTTACTAGAGTTTCAACTCAGCATCGGGCTAGGGAGTTAGAGATTGATATTGAGGATATTTAGCATCATCCAGAGGGTTTTGGGCCAGCCCAGGCTCTGGCAAAGTTTGTGACTGCCTCAGTTTTTTAGGATACCATATTAGGGATTTTGAGTCTTTTCGTGGATACGTCACAATCAGTGGTATTCCTCGGTACATCCAGTGGTTCTCAGGCTAGAGTTGGTTTATTGGTGTTTAGCAGGGATCTTTATCAATTTCAGACTATGAGATTAAGTTTCTCGAGTAGGCCAGGCATACTCATATGTTATTTCCTACAGAGCATGAGGTGGTGCATAGATTTAGTAGAGGATTAACTTTACCACTCTGCTTGGTGTTAGAGCATTTGATAGCAGCTGGGTCTACTTTCCTTCAGGTTGTTGATCACGCGAGGACTATAGAGAGGGAATGTATTGAGACATATAGAGATGGCAAAAAGAGGCCATATTAGCAGCACAGTTTTAGTGGTATTCTGTTTGGAGGTAGGGATCCTCCCAGCAGAGGTCAGAATCACGTACAACCTATCAAGCTCGTACAGTTAGCACCTCAGATTATGGGTGGCTCTCAGATAGGTCGTGGTGGTCATGGTGGATAGAGTTCTTGTCAGGCATTACATGTTACCGTTCTAGGTTTTCACGACATGGCAGTCATTCTAGATCAACAGGTACAGTACATCAGGGGGTTCTAGGGGCATGTTTTGATTGTGGTGAGATTGGTCACTGGTGTAGGGAGTGCCCCATGCAGGATTTTGTCAGTCAATTGGGGTTAGCTCGTGTTTCTCACCAGGTTAGAGCTTCAAGAGTTTGTTAAGACTATAGAGAGACTGATCATTGGTCTAAAAAGTGTCCCTGACGTGGGATTATTGAGCAGTCAGTGCATCCACATCAGTCTCTTAGAGATGTTGTACCTTCGGGAGGAGGAAGTGCTCTTAGTATTTTAGTTGGTGATGTCGCCCAAAATATACCTCCGAGAAAGTACAATGCGGTTGCGGAATCAAATATAGAACCCAACTAGGTTGGGGTCGATCCCACAGGGAATAGGTCGAAGTATGAGTAGACTACCAGATGGAATAATTGGAACGTAAATAAAACTGGGGGGTTTTGCTAGTGAATAGTAACAATGACGATTGCTGGTTGTATTGAGTTTGTAAACAATAAGAGAAATTCACTAGGACTGTGATTCCCAATGATTCCTTAACTCCACCGGTTACTTGTGCTTAACAAGATTGCCCCGCTGCGCTGCATACAAAATCTAACAAGTTAGGTTCATCTAACTGTCTCTCGACCTTCATTATACGAATTTCACTCTTCTCCTCTCGGACTCCGAGTGTCGCACGACTAACCCTTGTCCTAGATTTCAGATAACCATTCCCGCTAAGGCTCCGGTTATTAGATGAAGGTTGATAGCTTAAAATCTCTATTGTTATCTCCTTTTCCCAATCTCTACCTCTCTCTCAAGCAAATCTAGAATACAAGCGAGTTTATAACGTTTGCAACCGTTAGAAAGGCAATCACAACGAAGGAAACAACAATACATGAATACACAACAGTACAAAATTGCTTTTCACTTAACCGATTTTGTTAATTCCTCATGGTTCACACAACCCTAGTTGATAGGTTTAGCTGCTCATGATTGCAAGAACACAAGAATAATCCAAAGATGAAAGCATAATTATGATCTCACAAGAATGAAGGAAAACCAAAATTTCAATTATCAATAAAACTCAAATTAGGGTTTGTGAATACAAAACCAAATATACGTCTGAAACAGTATGAAATAACTCTCAAAGTAGTAATTTGTCCAAATCTCGCACTTAGGACTACATAGGGGTATTTATAGATACAAAACTAGTCCTATCCAAAACCAAATAGGAGAACAGAGTCGGCAACTTCCACGGTATCGTGACTTGGTGTCGTGGAACCAAGTCACGCGACGTAGGTTGATGTCGTGGGAATCAGGCTCAACTTGTGCTGTTCAGAAGTTGGATCACGGCAGGCTTACATGTCACGTGGGTGTCAGTCACGCCACGTGGGTGTCAGTCACGCCACGTGACCCCTGCCATGGAAATCAGGCTGATTTTTCAGTCTCTGGACTTGAGTCACGATAGCCACTCACGTGGCGTGAGTGGCTTCCACGCCACGTGACTTGTGGCGTGACTACTCCTCTTTTGCAGCCTCATGTTCTTTCTTCTTCCAACACTTCGTTCTCGAGCTTGATTCTTCCTCTTTTGCTCATTTTGCCTTTAAAACCTGTTTTCCTGCAAATTAGGACAGAAACCACATCATACCAACAAAACACACCTAAGTTATTGCATATTTTCCTTGTTTTAAGCGTCAACAGTGCCATGTAACCATGACACATCAACACCCTCAACTTAGAACGTTTGCATGTCCTCAGGCAAATAAAATAAAAGTACACAAACACATTGCTTAACTAAGAGAAACCTAAGGGACCTATGGCAGTCTACTCGTTGCTTTTGACACAAAACCTTTTCGACCCCTCCTATTTTCAAAGTAAAACCAAAGTGTGTATATAAGCAGCATAGGATCATGACACAGAAGGGATCAAGTGATGGCACCAATTTATGCACAAACAACTAAGCGTATATGCAATTGGCATTTACTGAACAACTAGTAGCTAATTATGCAACCCATGTGCTCTCACAATCAAAGAAGTCCCATGCACTCTCAGTATACTAATGGATATCAACATAGGGACTAGGTCAAAACACTCACGCTCACAAAGAAGTTAAGACAGTGTGCATTAAATACCATAGGCTTGCCCTTATTTTCTACGCCTTCATTTTTGGACAATCGGACTAGGATCACTATAGGACTTTTCTCGTCTTGTAATGTAGGCTTAGGAATGGGTATGGTGCATATGGGTATAGTGACTCAACCCTCCTTGACACTACATACTTTTTTGGTTCCAACTTCCAAACTTTTTCCATTTTTATTCTCCCTTATTCTCCATTCTTTTATTTTCAGATTTTGGGTGTGACTTTTTTTTCTTCACTTTCAAAAAGCGATCTTCTTCTCTCTCTCTCTTTTTTTTTTTATTTTTCTTTTTTTTCTTCACACCCAAACCTATTTTTCCCTTTTTCTTTTATTAACATACCCAACTCAATTTACGCACCCCTATAATAGCCACCCTCAACTTAGGCAATTTGCCTGAGTTGAGGTACACAGTGTCCAAGGAGGGACCAGGGACAAGACAGGTTCATTGTGATTAAAATGGAAAGGTGAATAGGCTAATGAAAGAAATAGGACGATTATAGCTCAAAGTCGGGATCAAGGGATACTTCTTCCTTTGGTTTGGCATTTAGGCTAAAAGTGGACTTTATTCAAAAACGGCCTATGATCCTTTCCTAATCCCTATCCTTTAACTCAGGCAAGACTAACCAGGCAAGTTCTGGATTGCACACACACAGTTAACTAAGTAGTGACCTCACACACACATAGCACAGGGTTGTATTGCTACTACCTATACGTTCATGCAATGCTAGTTATGGTTATTTGCCTATAATTCTAGTGCCATAACAAGATCCAATAGTTTTCACCCACAAGCATGCTATTCACACAATTCAAAACAGAAATTTTAGGAGGGGTATTCCTAAAACACATAAAATCTTTAAAAACTGGACTGCACTACAGTTCCCTCATTTTTCTCCTAATTTAGCAAGAAACACAAAAAAACATCAATAACATCCTAAACATGCCGGTTCTACTATGATTACACACTTGGGGGAAAAGAAACACGGCAACAAAACCCCCCAAGTGGTGGTACACCCCCACCCCAACTAAACACGGTGCAATGCCCTCAATGCACCGATATCAAATCAAAAACAAGGGAGTGAAGACATACTTGTGGAGCCCTAAGCGCGGGAAGTGAGCCCACCAGGAGCGGGATCATTAGACTGTGCAGCAGTAGGTGCATCCGGTGGAGGTACAGCCTGATTGGCAGATGCACCACAAGCCCTCTGCTCCACCTCAATCTGGCTTGCATGGTACTCTACTCGGGAGGCTTTAACAACCCTCCTCAGATCATTCTCGTACTCAGCATCACTATCACCCCGCTTCTCCGGACTACGAGGTCTCTTGACTCTATCCATCGGAGGCTCCTCATCAGCAAAGAAATCAACCTCAAAGGCTGGTCTCACAGAGGTTGGGGCAGGCATAGGTGGTATAATGGGAGTGCTACTCGATGTCAGTACCTGAACCTCCTCTCTCAACGCAGCTATCTCCTGGGTCAAGCCGGCCATATCAGGGCTCGGTGCAGCACTCAATCGGGAGGCCATACGTGCCTCAAAACTATCAATTCGTCCATGCAACCCCCGCATATACTGGTCCATCACTGCATTCATCCAAGCCTCTACCCTAGTCTCCACAGCCTCTACTGTAGATCGAACCTAAGGCTTAAGCTTGGATACCAACTTGGCCATCTGAGTCTCAGTGTGAGCCTGGCGCTCAAACATCTCCGTCTGCCTGTCAATCAGCTGCTGCAAAAAGTCTCGTGATACTAAAACCATCCCAGCAGGAGTCGGTGGGGCACTAGTACTGGGTACTCCTTCATTAATAGGGCCAGCGCCCTCAGTAAGTACAGGTACCCTAACTGGTGCAGGAACAGGCAAAGGGGCACTACTCAGCTCATCCAGGGCTGCACCCGCCGACTCAGACGGCTGTGACTCTCGTGGAAGCACGGGGTATGAACCTCTTTGCTGCATCAGTGTAATGTCCGCAATGCGGGTCACCTCAATATAATGGTCGAGGGCAAGTAACCTGGCCACCCCTGCCCTATCACACAGTCCCTAGATCAAGCATGGAAAGGGGATACTCGTGTGATCTCTGAAAGCCCTCTCGTGGATCTACCGGACTATGTATCTCGCAAAAGGAATCTCATAACCAGCTAAGATGCTGGCAACTACTACAGCCCGCTCCAACGTTAGTGAGTTGTCAGCATTGGTTGGACCCAACCGATGTCGAACCGCAGACCACCAAAATTTACCAGCGAAATAAAGCGTGGAATTTTTGATGTCCATCTTCCTAGTCACCCACCTAGCCGCCACACCATCTTCGGCTATGTATCCTGCAATCCATTTAAGCAATTCTAATTTCTACTCCGCATCTCTCATCTTAACTCTATCTCTGACAATGTCCATCCTATGATCATATTCAGCAGTCAACGTGGGAAGTGAACGGTCAGCCCCAAATAAGAAGCAATGAATGGTCTGCTCTGAAATATCCACGCGGGTACCACGAACCATGACATGAGTCAAAAATGAATGTAAAATAAATTTCTGCCCAACCGGAGTACCCAAATCCACTGACGCAGCATACAAGGCATAAAACTCTCGGACTAACTCCGAGCTATATCGATCAGAAGGCTACGCCATCCAACCTAACCCGTATCTCTCAAAGACAAGCCATATATCAGTCAAGGTCCTGAACTCATCCACCCGATACTGTGGCTCCTCCATAATGATCCTCCAACACACCCCTCTCTTAGTCAATTCAGCATCTCTATCATGGAAGGCATGCATGCCCTGCACACACCAACACTGAATCTCAGCACTCTGCGCGGGAGTAGGAGCACTCTGGGAACCAGAACCTGAAATAGAAGCCGTAGCCTCCGCCGCAGAAGTACCCTGGCGCACAACCATTCTCCCCCTCTTCAAACTGGGGGGTGGAATCAGAAGACTCAGCAAGAACAACAGGCTGAACAGGTGGTGGGGCCGACTGAAGTGCGGCTCGGGCAGCCGCTCGGGCTCGCGTCTGTAACCTCCTAGCCCGAGGAACCAAAGCAGTGTCATCCTGGCTAATATCAAATTCCTCCACAGAACCACTCTGTTCCGACTCAGTTAGTTCATCCCGCAGGCGGGTCGATAAATTTGGATTTTTGGTCCGAATTCCGGATGAGGCATCAAGGTGGTCACTCTTGGGGTTGGATTTTGGAGGCATGGAAACGGGTTTGGATTGAATTTTTGGGTATTTGGGTTGGATTTGGGTCGGGTTTGGCGTCTTGGATTTGGATTTTAGGACTTGGGGTTCTAATTTTCGAATTGATTTGGTAATGGGGGTCAGATTCTTGAGATTTTGGGAGTCTAGGGTTTGGATTTTTGATTTTGGGGTGTGAAGATCCGAATTTGGAGGAGAAGGATGAGTTGGTTTTGATTTTAGGGTTTGGTTAGAAGAGATTTGAAAGTGGGGAAAGAAGGGACATGGTTCGGATATATATCGGGTAAAGAAGACAAGATCCGAATTTATTTTGGAAAAATGGGCCTGGGTCGGGTCGGATTTGGGTTTCTAAATTTTTTTAAGTTTCACGCCACGTCCCACGCCACGTGGGTGTGACCTACGTGACGTGAGGTCTGTCGTGACTGATGTTCTGAGACTGGCCTGAGGTTCTAATTTCAACGACACCACTCACGTGGCATGGATCCTATCCACATCACGTGGATGCATTCCGTGGAATAGATTAAGAACTTGGAAATTTTCCTCTGATTTTGATGATACCAACCACGTGGCGTATAATACCCTCACGTGATGTGGGTTATGTCGTGGGTGATATTTCACCCATTCAGGTAAATTCTGTGATTTTCAGCTAACTGTTCCTCAATAATCTGATCTCCGCATAACAGATCTTGGGTTGCCTCCCAATCAGCGCTTGATTTAATGCCGCGGCACAACATGGCTAGCTTGGATACTCAGACTTCCCCAACTAGCCCATGGGTTACCTCCCATGAAGCGCCTGATTTAACATCGCAGCACGACATGACTAACTTGACTACTCAAACTTCATCAAGTTCAAGTTCTTCAATCGTCCTTATCTCTTCCGGAACTCCTACATAATGCTTAACACGCTGTCCATTGACTTTGAATAGGACATTATCTGCTCCTTTTAGCTCAATAGCACCATGTGAGAATACCCGAACGACAGTGAATGGGCCAGACTATTTGGATTTTAGTTTTCCAGCAAACAAGCAAAGCTTAGAATTATACAATAAAACCGAGTCGCCTGGGTGAAATTCGTGGTTCTCAATCCGATGATCATGGTACAGTTTCATCTTCTCTTTATACAATGCTGAACTTTCATAAGCCCGGAGACGAAATTCATCCATTTTATTCATCTGCTCAAGTCGCAATTGGGTCGTTTCGCTCCAGTCTAAATTCACCCTTTTCAACGCCCACAAAGCTTTATGTTCTAGTTCAACGGGCAAATAGCAAGACTTTCCAAAAACCAACTGATATGGTGATGCACCAATTGGTGTTTTGAAAGCCGTCCGATATGCCCATAATGCATCATCCAGTCGTCGAGACCAATCAGTCCTATTTGCATTAACTATTTTTGCCAGAATGGACTTAATCTTGCGATTTGACACCTCCACCTGCCCGCTAGTCTGAGGATGGTAAGGTGTCGCCACCTTATGTTTGACACCATATTTTTCAAGCAGGGCTTTGAATAGTCGATTGAAAAATTGGGATCCTCCATCACTAATAATAACTTGGGGCATCCCAAAACGTGAGAATATGTTCTTTTTCAAGAAATTTGTGACACTTCTCCCTTCGTTATTAGGAAGCCAATTGCCTCCACCCACTTAGACACGTAGTCTAAGGCTACCAAGATGTATTTCATTCCATGCGAGCTCACAAAAGGACCATAAAGTCAACTCTCCACACATCGAACAATTCAAGCTCAAGTATGGTTGTCATAGGAAGTTCTTGTCTGCGTGAAATATTACCTTGCCTTTGACATCGGTCACAAGCACGGGCATAGTCATGAGCATCTTTGTAAATACTGGGCCAGTAGTACCCACATTGCAAGATTTTATAGGCGGTCCGTGCACCTCCATGATGACCCCCAACTGGATATGAGTGACACGCCTCCAAAATACTTATCATTTCGGGCTCTGGGACACATCTTTGAATCATGCCATCAGCACACACCCTAAACAAATATGGCTCATCCCAGAAGAACTTTCTTACCTCATGCATGAATTTCTTTCTCTGCTGATATGTCATATCTTTCGGGACTAGATCACTTTCCAAAATGTTGGCAAATCAGCAAACCAAGGGATCAAGTCTTGAGATGCTGCCAGTACTTGCTCATCCGGAAAAGTATCATCAATCTCTAGCTCATCCTTCAATTTAAGCATGGCCTCCTCCTCAAGGCGTGAAAGATGGTCAACCACTTGATTTTCGGTCCCCTTACTATCCTTGACTTTAAAGTCAAATTATTGCAACAGAAGTACCCACCGAATCAGTCTTGGCTTAGCATCCTTTTTTCGACATAAGATACCGAAGGGCTGCATGATCTGTATGGATAATCACTTTCGTACTAATCAAGTAAATCTGAATTTCTCAAAAGCGAATACTACTGCAACAACTCTTGCTCAGTCACAGTGTAATTCTTTTAAGCTGGATTAAGCACCTTGTTAGCATAGTAAATCGGGTGTAATACCCTTTCACGTCTTTGGCAAAGGACTGCACCTAAAGCCACTCCACTAGCATCGCACATAACCTCAAAAGGCTTAGTCCAATCCGGTGACACAATAATAGGGGCTGACACCAACTTCTCCTTAAGACACTCAAACACTTTAAGACATGCTTCATCAAACACAAACTTCACCTCTTTCTCTAAAAGTTTTCACAAGGGATGAGCAATCTTGGAGAAATCCTTGATGAATCTTCCATAAAAACCAGCATGACCTAAGAAACTTCGAATACCTTTCACAGAGATAGGTGGGGGGCAGCTTCTCAATTACTTCAATTTTTGCCTTATCCACCTCAATGTCGTTTTTCAAAATTTGATTCCCCAATACGATACCCTCATTGACCATAAAGTGACATTTTTGCTAATTCAGCACTAGGTTGCACTCCTCGCATCTTTGAACCACATTGGCAAGGTGTGACAAACAACCCTCAAATGAGTCTCCCATAATAGAAAAATCGTCCATAAAAACCTCGATGGTGTCTTCCACCATGTCAGAGAAAATAGACATCATACAGCGTTGGAAGGTGGTCGGTGCATTGCACAAACCGAAAGGCATGCTCTTGAATGCGAACGTCCCGTATAGAAAAGTGAAAGTGGTCTTCTCTTGGTCTTTGGGGGCAATAAAAATCTGATTATACCCCGAATATCCATCAAGAAAACAATACCATCCTCTACCAGCAAGACGGTCTAACATCTGGTCCACGAAGGGCATAGGAAAATGATCCTTTTCAGTCCACGAATTCATCTTCCGATAGTCCATGCAAACACTCCACCCAGTCACCGGCCTCATTGGAATCAACTCATTTTTTTTGTTTGAAACCACAGTGATTCCTCCTTTTTCGGCACATACTGAACTGGGCTCACCCACTTGCTATCAGAAATGGGATAAACCACTCCTACATCCAACCACTTGATGATCTCTTTCTTCACAACCTCTTGCATCGGTGGGTTCAGACGACGCTGATGCTCAATGCTAGGTATGCACTCAGGAACAAGCTGGATCTTATGAGTGCATATGCTGGGTGGAATACCTATGATATCCGTAATAAACCAACCAATGGACCTCTTAAATCTTCTCAAAACTAAAACCAAAGACTATACTTGCCAATCCACCAGCTTAGCAGAAATAATCACAGGCAAGGTATTGTTGGCTCCCAAGAAAGTGTAGCGAAGGTGGGTCGGAAGAGCCTTAAGCTCTAAAACTGGAGGCTTCTAAATAGATGGACGAGCTGGTGGAGTTACCCTATTCTTCAAATCAAGATTCAGTTTATTGGGAGCATAAGCGTATGCTCTTTTACCAGCTAGTGCACCTACCATCTCATCATAGTCTGCTATACCATCGTGTTCAAAGTTCATGATCACGGCAGCCAGAGGTTCTACTCCCAACCTTTCTTCAATGGACACAACAACCTCAATATCATCAACCGCATCTATCACTGAAATCACTCGCTTATCTCTTGGCTGCTTCATTGACCAACAGATATTGAAAGTAACTTGTTCATCATTCAATATAAATTTCAGCTGCCCAGTTTCCATATCAACCAATGCGCGACCCATGTAAAGGAATAGTCTTCCCAATATGATGGGAACCTCAAAGTCAACTTCACAATCGAGAATCACAAAATCAACCAAAAATATGAAAGAAGCAACCTTCACCAAAACATCGTACAGAATGCCAATCGGTGTTTTCACAGTTCTATCGGCCATGAGAAGTCTCATGGAGGTTGGTTTTGTTGCTCCCAACCCCAATTGCTTGAACACAGCTAATGGCATTAGGTTGATGCTAGCGCACAAATCGCACAGTGCTTTAGGAAAGTCGTAGGACCCAATAGTACACAAAATTGTGAAAGCTCCTTGATCCTCTTTCTTTTCAACTAAGGACTGTGAAGCAACTGCACTACAATGATGAATGTTATCTGCTGGCTCAAAACTGACCGTTCTCTTCTTTTTCACCAAGTCTTTCATGAACTTGGCATAACCTGGCATCTGCTCCAATGCCTCTACAAGAGGGATGTTAACTGACAGCTCCTTCAACATGGTGATGAACTTCTGATACTCTCCTTCCTCCGCCTTCTTCTTCAACCTTTGAGGATAGGGAGGAGGAGGTCGTAGGATAGTTTTGAGCACCTTTGGCACCTCTTTATCCTTCCTCTTCTCAGATTTTGCATTGTCGCTATCATCATGCTGATTTGGAACCATGTCACCCTTTTCATTATCCGACTCTAACTCAGCTTCAATATCGATAACCACTGGATCATTAGGCACACTACTTTCGGCCAGCATAGGTGGATCTGTCGTGCACTTCCTGCTTCTATTAGTGATGGCAAGGCAATGACTATCATTTTTAGGATTTTGGACGGTATTACTTGGAAGGGTGCCTGACTGACGTTGATTCAGTGCCAATCAAATCTGCCCAAACTGTTGCTCCAACTATTTAATGGCAGTTGAATGGGACTCCACTTTCTGACTTATGCCCGAAATGTCAGTCCTAATTTCTTTCAAGCAATTTTCCTGACTTTCCACACCTTTGACCAATTTATTGAGGAGTGCCTCCATCCTTGAACTTCCAGAGTCCTCATCATGCCTTCCAGGTGGTATATATATGCCATTCTTTTCTCAATTATCATCTTTCTGCCTCCAATCACCATCACAGTCCCATTCTCGGTCTCTGTATCCTAATTTGTTGTAGCTTTCACCATAATAGTTCCGACCTTGATTCCCTTGCCTTGAGTTCCAAGAGTCTTGATTATACCCTTGGCCCTTGGCTCGAAAACCCGCCACTTCGCGATCTAGATACTTTGCCTCTTCATCAGACTCACTGTCATCGTGTCTAGCCGATTTTCTTTGTGCACCTACAGCATGCACCTTCTCCGTGTCTCTGTCCGCTATCTGTTTGGCCAGAAGACCAATTTTTGTTCTCAACTGAGCGACCTCTTGCGCCACAGATTCATCCAAAGCCCTTTGAGCTGCTGAGGCTCCAATAGCACATGTTCCAGCCGGTGTATCTGCCTCCTGAGTATGCCATCCTCGGTTGGTCTTAGTGACACGATCTAATATCTCAGAAGCTTGGTCCCATCTCAAACTAATGAATGCTCCACCAGTGATAGTATCTGCTACCGCCTTTGTGTTGACATTCAAAGCTCTGTAGAATATTTCAAGTAAGTTCCTGCCACTCATCCTATGATTTGGCACCATCTGCAGCTTCTTTTTAAACCTCAACCAAGTTTCATAGAGTGCTTCCGAATGAAGTTTTCTAAAATTGTAGATCTCATCTTTCAACTGCAGTATCTTGGACGGTGGGAAAAATCTTTCCAAGAATTGATTTCTCAATTCCTGCCAAGTAGTGATGAAACCTCATGGCAGCTCAGCCAACCATAACGTGGCTTCTCCTGTAAGAGATAATGGGAACAACCTCAATTGTATCGCCTATTGGTAAACTCCAGGCAGATTGTATGACGTGCAAACCCTCACAAAATTCATTACATGCATGTTTGGATCATCAGTTGGAAGACCCACAAACACGCCCTTCAAGTTCAACAAATGGATCATGGCACTATTGATGTCAAACTTAGTTCCCGGAGGTAACTCAGGTGGAACAATGGTACCATTCTTGATTGGCTCAAAATAGGCCACATATTCATCTTTAGGATCATCATAAACAGGCACATGTTGTCTCGGTTGTTCTCTTAATCGTCTTTGTCGCTCTTCAGCATTAGCCAGACGTTGTGCTGCTTCTTGCATAACTCGATTATCTCTTTCTGCTTGTCTAAGAGCAGCTTGTCTAATATGCTCTTCTCGTGTCAATCGAGCAGTAGTTTGTTCCGCTGTTTCCTGACTAGCTGGATGAATTGGCTAGTTGTGAATGTCTCCCGCAGCTAGGGGATTCTGGACTCCTTCAGTATTTACCATTCTCCGATTAGCTCTAAGAGTCCTTTCGATTTCAAGATCAAGTGGAATTAGGGGATTGCCTTGACTCCTAGTATTTGGCATACACCGGCGTATGCCCTCAAAAGAATGTAAAACAACAACCAATCAACTCCACCCAGTAATGTTCAACTTCGTAACCATAATCCTCGGCAACGGCGCCAAAATTTGATGTTGCCCAAAATATACCTCCGAGAAAGTACAATAAGGTCGCTGAATCAAATATAGAACCTAACTAGGTTGGGGTCGATCCCATAGGGAATAGGTCAAAGTATGAGTAGACTACCAGATGGAATAATTGAAACATAAATAAAACTGGGGGGTTTTGCTAGTGAATAGTAACAATGACGATTGCTGGTTGTATTGAGTTTGTAAACAATAAGAGAAATTCACTAGGACTGTGATCCCCAATGATTTCTTAACTCCACCGGTTACTTGTGCTTAACAAGATTGCCCCGCTGCGCTGCATGCAAAATTTAACAAGTTAGGTTCATCTAACTGTCTCTCGACCTTCATTATACGAATTTCACTCTTCTCCTCTCGGACTCCGAGTGTCGCACGACTAACCCTTGTCTTAGATTTCAGATAACCATTCCCGCTAAGGCTCCGGTTATTAGATGAAGGTTGATAGCTTAAAATCTCTATTGTTATCTCCTTTTCCCAATCTCTACCTCTCTCTCCGTCAAGTCTATAATACAGGCGATTTTCTAACATTTGCAACCATTAGAAAGGCAATCACAATGAAGGAAACAACAATACATGCATACACAGCAGTACAAAATTTCTTTGCACTTAACCGGTTTTTTTAATTCCTCATGGTTCACACAACCCTAGTTGATAGGTTTAGCTACTCATGATTGCAAGAACACAAGAATAATCCAAAGATGAAAGCATAATTATGATCTCACAAGAATGAAGGAAAACAGAAATTTCAATTATCAATAAAACTCAAATTAGGGTTTGTGAATACAAAACCAAATATATGTCTGAAATAGTATGAAATAACTCTCAAAGTAGTAAATTGTCCAACTCTCGCACTTAGGACTACATAGGGGTATTTATAGATACAAAACTAGTCCTATCCAAAACCAAATAGGAGAACAGAGTTGGCAACTTCCACGGTATCTTAACTTGGTATCGTGGAGCCAAGTCACGCGATGTAGGTTGATGTCGTGGGAATCAGGCTCAACTTGTGGTGTTTAGAAGTTGGATCACGACAGGCTTCCACGTCACGCCACGTGACCCCTGCCATGGAAATGATGCTGATTGTTCAGTCTCTGGACTTGAGTCACGATAGCCACTCACGTGGCGTGAGTGGATTCCACTCCACGTGACTTGTGGAGTGGTACTCCTCTTTTACAGCCTCATGTTCTTTCTTCTTCCAACACTTCTTTCTTGAGCTTGATTCTTCCTCTTTTCCTCATTTTGCCTTTAAAACCTGTTTTCCTGCAAATTAGGACAGAAACCACATCATACTAACAAAACACACCCAAGTTATTGCATATTTTCCTTGTTTTAAGCATCAACAGTGCCATGTAACCATGACACATCATTTGGTCGATCAAACGCTTAGTCTAGGCTTAGACGGGTTCAGATTCATACTTCTTCGTGCATGTCAGGGACTATGACTTTGGATTCCTTCGTATAGGTGCACTTTTTTTTAATCCTTTTGGTTCTATTTGAATTGAGTTGGGATTTTCATACCTATCAGTGGTTTTATGCCTTGAAATTTCTAAATTGATTTGTAAGTCTTTGTGTAGACTTGTGCATATATGGCTACCCCCGTAGATGATTTCTTCTTATAGTGGATTCAATGGATCAGTATTGTGATTTACTTGGGGTGTAGCATTTGGGTTAAAGTCCCTTTCCTTTGGCATATTGTCCTTGTCATGATACTTTAGTGGTATTAGTTATTGTTTTTCATTTTTGGTGCAACCTGATACTGGGCATATTTATACACCTAAGTGTCATTATCTATGCACGTTTAGCCTACTTTTAAGGATAACTTGGTTTGCTAAATGAAGTATAAAGTGTTCTTTGTGTATTTTTGTGCAAATTTACATGTTTAGAGTGTTTAAGGTACATTTGAAAAAAATCAAGAGTCAAAATGATCAAATAGAGTTTAGACAAAAAAACTAGTTCGGCTAGCCTAAGCTATGCTTATTCTAGTGTACTTTGATGAGTTTTACTATGTTGTATGGACTAATGTTTGTTATAAGTTGTTACAAGAGTCCATTAGAGTAGATATGGAAGCTAAATGAAGCCTACACACAAGCCATAAGTAGTGGGGAAAAAAGGAACAAGTAGACGAGAAGAAGAGAACAAAGATTGGAAGAGATCTCCCCTTAGTGGAGGCAGCCATGCGCCGCACCCCCATATAATGGGAGGAGGCCATGTGCCACACCCCCTAGAATGAGGGAAAACTTCCTTGGACATGCTATAGTCCTGCGTTGCACCCCGCTTGTCCATTCTATAGGCCATGCAGCGTAACCCGCCCCCCCTCCCCCCCCCCCCCAAAAAAAAGGTCTGAAAATTGGTTTTTTGCGTGGTTTAAGTTGAGGGTAAAGTGGTAAATTCTTATATTTAGGTTGGGGCATCCTATGTACGATTTGAAGGAATATATAAATAGTACTTATTCACAATTGCAAGACACCTTGGGAACAATACACGATTGGAGAGAGGAGAAGGCATCAAGGGCTCTACTCTAGGGTTTTTCTTCCTTTAACTTCTAGTTTCTTTGTAGTTTTACTTATGAATTCATTAATGGTGATTATTTTTATGAATATGAGTGCATAAATACCATTTTTCTAGGATTGAGGCTACGAACATGATTGCTTAGCGTATATTCAAGTTGGTTAATGTTAAATATCACAATTGGTTGTTCTTATGTTCTTGCACTTACTATTCTATTGATTCACAACCTTTAGAATACATCTATATTTATTTTGTGAGCCTAGAAGGAGTAACATTAGATTATAACATGGAACATAAGGAATGAGTTCTTGTCTTTAAGATGAATTAAGGGTAAGATTCGTGGTTAGGATAGAAATATACCTAATTAGCCCTGTTTGGCTCAAATACGGGATGAAATATGAATGTGTTTGAATTAGTTCCCACATCCCTTCTCAACAATGTAGTTTTAAGGCTAATTTAAATAGATGATTAGAGGCTCAAAAGACCATAATCATAATATTAACCCTGTGACTGAACAACCAAGATAAATAGCTTAAGCAACAAGATTGTATAACTTTGCATAAATGTTCAAGATGCCTTGAACCTAAAATCCTCCTAATTATTATCTCCAACACTTTTAATTTCCTTTATTGTTCATTGTTACTTTTAGAATAGTAAGACTTAAACTATCTTTGGTTACAAATCGCAATCGTTTAACCTTAATAGTAATACTTGAATTGGATTATTTGCTAAATGCCAACTCCCTGTGGAATCAATATTTGGCTTGCAAGAGCAACTTTATTACTTGCACGACCACGTACACTTGTGTGTGCAGTTGGGCGCAACAAGTTTTTGGCGCCATTGTCGGAGACTTGAAAATTAGTAACCTTCTAATTTCTAGTTCTACTATTTTGTTTGATAAGTGCTGAGAACTTGGTTTTAGCTGCTGAATTTTCAGGTACAGGTTTAATTCTTAAGCAAGCTAGCAAGGGAAAAGGATTTGGTTGAGCCATATCCCAAACCTGAGTAACGCTTGTACCAGTTGAGAAGAGAAGCAACACTTCTCTATCCAATCACACAGGTTTAATAGGATGATACCATTCCTGCAGTTATTGGTGATGAACAACCAGCCCGCAGGATAGTACGTGAAGTGGTAATCCCACTCGCAACCAATGTAACCTTTATTTTCCATAGGGTGGATGTAGGAGGTTGATTTGATCTTAAATAGAACATGGTGCAATTATTGTACAAAAGTGGGTAGTTTATAGGCTTATCACATGAGGATCCATAGGTCCATCTTAAGAATTTTCTAGAGATTAGTGACACATTCATTCCCGTGGGAGTCTCCACAGATTATATGAGGCTCACTCTTTTCCCATTCTCACTCTTGGGAGAAGCAAAGAAATGGTTGAAGGTAGAACCTTCAAATTCAATCATGACTTGGGATAACTTGGCAAAGAGGTTCCTCATTCGATTCTCTGCAAAGTTGAGAAGTGAGATCTTAAGTTTCAAGCAAAAGCCAGACGAAAATCTTTATCATATATGGGAGAGATTAAAGTCTCGTCTCAGAGATTGCCTGCATCACCAATAGACATTTAAGGTATTAGCTCATACTTTTGTTGAAAGTCTTGACTATAACACAAAGATTTTGCTAAATTCAGCGATAGGTAGTCAGGATTTGGAGAAGACCAATGAAGAGTTGTATACTCTCCTCAATCATATTGTATATGACAATTTAGAGTGTCAAGGTTATGTATCCAAAAGTATGGTGAAGAAGCCTGTAGGTATGATCGAGGTAGATAGTATCACATCATTTGATACACAGTTGGCCTCTCTTCAGAACCAGATGATGACTCAGTTTAACAAGTTGAGTGTGGCTCAACCTCAGGCCCAGGTTAATACAGTTTAGCAGGTACATACTTGGTATGAGATTTGTGGTAGTAATGGTCACTCTGTAGATTTATGTGGAACAAATTAGGATTTGGTGAATTTTGTGGGCAATGCACAAAATGACAATTAGAACTATCGTAATTCCTATAATCGTAAATGGAAGAGTCACCCCAACTACTCTTGGGGAAATAATCAGGTTCAACCTCAGCAGTTTCAACAGCAACAAGGTATTCAAAACAACACTCAGGCAAGCAATATAGAAGAGACTTTGAAAAAGATTTTGTCCAACCAAGAACAAATTATTGCAGAGATAAAAAATTAGCAATTGGCTCAAAATAATTTAGAGACGCAAATGGATCAGTTATCTCAGGAACAAAACACAAGACCTCAAGGGGGTTTCCTAGTGATATAGAGCAAAATCTAAAGCAAGTTATGGCAATCACCTTGAGAAGTGATAAAGATTTAATTGATGCAGCTCCAAAGAAAAATCATGAGGTGCAAGCAGAATTGATCACACCTAAGCAGACAGAAAAGCAATTCAAAATCAAAGAAGCTAACAAAATAGAGAAGTCTGAGTACCCGAATGAAAAGTTGGTTGAGCAACCTCAAAACAAACCACCACTACTATTCCCTCAAAAGCTTGAGAAAGCCAAAGAGGATGCTTGTTTTCAAAAGTTCTTTGATACATTTAGGAACTTCATATTAACCTTCCATTGTTAGATGTTTTACAGGAAATTTCCAAGTACTCTAAGTACCTGAAGGATATGGTGACGAACAAAAAGAGGCTTGGTGATATTTAGACTATAGAACTTACAAAAGAGTACAGTTCTATGGTTATGAGCAAGATGCCCAAAAAACTCAAGGACCCTAGTAGTTTCACCCTCCTCATACAAATTGGTGAAAGTGATATTGTTCAAGCTCTGAGTGATTTAGGGGCAAGCATCAATTTGATGCCCCTTTCTATGTTTAAAAGTTTAGGTTTGGGGAAGCCAAGGCCCGCATCAGTTATGCTACAGATTTTGGAAAGAACTAAAATTGTCCCCGAAGGAATCATAGAAGATGTTCTCATTAAGGTTGGTAAGGTAATTATTCCTCCTGACTTTATTGTTATTGACTATGATTTAGATGACAGGGTACCAATCATATTAGGACGTCCATTCTTGGCTACTGGTTGAGCTTTGATAGATGTTTGAGAGGGAACACTCAAGATGAGATTGAATGATGAAGAGGTGGTCTTCAGAGTGTACAAAGAACTTCACACACACTCACACTATAGAGATTTATGTATGATCATGAAAGTAGATAAGTGTAGGGTGGCGAGTTGAAATGTTCCAATTACCGCTTCAGACTCTCTCATAGAATTTCCTAAGTTGGTCAGTAAGACTGAGCTTGAAATTCTTGCATATGATCTGACATGGGGTGAGAAAAGTAGAAAAAGGGAAAATTATGATGGTATTGTTGGTAGAGTAAAGAAGAGAAAAAAAGTTATGGTCGAAAGGGAAGGAGAGATTGAGAGACTATGGATGATGGTTTTGATGTGAGTCGTGCTGCGATATTAAATCAGGCACTGCTTGGGAGGAAACTCATATTGTAATAGGGTTAGTTATTTTTATGTAGTGTCACCTTTGTTTTTGTTTTTGTTTGTTTGTTTTATAGATTCGGGGAAGTCTGAGTACCCAAAATCTAAGCTAAATAGCATGATGAAAGCATAAGTGTGGGGTCCTCTGGCCCCCCATGATGAAATATGAGAAAGTGACATGCTACTAGCTGGGCCTAGAGGCCTCAGGGAGTATTTCTAACCCTTTCTCTTAATTTGATTTATGTTTTGGGGACATATCATTATCTCAAGTTTAGGGTGGGAATCTTCCGATTTGTTTAGGGTGAAGTGCACTATAGAATTTCTATTCTGATTTATTTGCAAGTTTTTGACTAAATCTTAAAAAAATACAAAAGGATTTTATTTTTGTTTATTTGCATTTTTGTTGTTTTTTCCGTGTAGTAGAAGCACACTTCACCCAACCCTCGATTTTTCTTTTCGATTCTTTTCCAAAGGGGAGCCGTTTGAACCTAGTATCCTTTTTGATTTTTAGGAGTAATTTTAAATTTTTTGTCTTTTGTAATAAATAGAGATGCTCTTGCTACATGCTGCACATGATTATTTGATGTAAGTTGGTGTTGAATTCTAGGGCATGAGATGAAACTTGAATGACTTCTATGAGACACCTAGGATCTTTGATCTAACTCTTGTGTGATGTTGGCTTAAATTTAAATTCTTGGAATTGCTTGATTGAGAGTCTATAGAGATCCTTCTGAAGTGTGTTGAGGTTTTGGTTATAGTCTATGTTTGCATATTGATGTATAGAACTTGCCCGGTGTGTTTGCAAACAAAAATAAAGAATGTTGAGTTTAAGAGATGATATAGGCATTTCTTTCATAGCTATGTTTTACACATACTTTATATAACCTTTATGCATGACCTTAGTTAGCTCTGTTGAGCCTTTAGCCTATTTTTTAGTAGCCTCATATGCAGCTTATTCCTTTTCTTTCAATTGACCATAATTTGATCCAAAACTTCTAAGAACATCAGTTGAAAAATTAAGATGTTAAAGAGTAGAAAAATGAAGAATGAAAAAGTGAAGTTAAAGCCATGAAGTAATAATGATGAGGGTGTTTAAAAAAAAGTTCATGTGATTGGTGGGGAGTAATGTAATGAAAAGAGAATTGACCAAAAGAAGTGAGTTATGTGTTAAGGGTTAATACTCCCTACTAAAGATGTGTGAGCTAGCTTAAAAATATGGGAGAAAACAAAAGAGAGGTGTGAAGATAAAAAGTGGTGAAAAATAGATTAGTTGGATATGAGTTTAATGTAAAGTGTGGTGTATTAAAGTGCTTAGGGAAGATAGTCACTATTACTGGCCAGAATGGTACCTACCTGTCCCTTAGCCTACATTACAACCTGTAAAGTCCTACTTGATTCTGATTTCTGACGTTCTCATATTATAAGAGTAGTACACTAAGGGCAATCTTATGGTTCATCATATGTGGCATGAGAATTCTTTGTGAGAGTGAGCGAAATTCTATTCTTACACCCATCCTTGTGTTGAAATTGTGTGTTTGTGAGTGAATATGGGTTACTCTCTTGTGGTAAAGATTCATGTTTAAGTATGGATAGGAGACTTATATTACCTCTTTTTTGAGTAATTTTCATGAGTTTTCCAACTTGGTAGAGTCAATCCTCGAGGCTAGGAGGTTTTAAGTAGTCATTCATGTGTTTGAAGTTGATAATGTGACATGCCTAATGTAGAACTTGCTATTCCTGTAGTCGTTGTAGTTCTATCTTAAGTGTCTTAGTTCAAGTAGTGATGTTAGAGTCTTCCTTGATTGTGATTATCATAAAGAGTTGTTCGAGGACGAACAAGGCTTTAAGTGTGAGGTGGTGATCATAGGCCTATTTATACACCTAAGTGTCATTTTGAGGGTAACTTGGTGTTCTTAATGAAGTATAAAGTTTTTTTTGTGTATTTTTTTGCTAAGTTACATGTTTAAAATGTTTAAGGTGCATTTTAAAAAAAATCAAGAGTCAAAATGATCAAATAGAGTTTAGACGAGAAACTAGTCTGGCCAGCCTAAGCTATGCTTGTTCTAGTGTATTTTGATAAACTTTATTGTGTTGTATGGACTAATGTTTGTTATGAGTTATTATAGGAGACCATTGGAGTATCTATAGAAGCTAAATGAAGCCTACACACAAGCCACAAGGATTGGGGAAATATGGAACACGTAGACGAGAAGAATAGAAAAAAGATTGGACGAGATCTACCTTTTATGGAGGCAGCCATACGCTGCACCCCCCATAGCATAGGACGGGTACATGCGCCACTCCCCCTAGGTCAAGGTTACACTGCCTTGTACATTATATAGTCCTGCGCTACACCCCCCTTGGCCATGCTATAGTCCATGTGGTGCAACCCCCCCCCCCCCCCAAACAAAAAAATGTCTAGAAATTGGTCTTTTGTGTGGTTTGAGTTGAGGGTAAAGTGGTCAATGCTTATATTTCTCTATGGATGATTTATAAGGAATATATAAATAGTACTTAGCCACAATTACAAGATACCTTGGGAACAATACGCGATTTGAGAGAGGAGAAGAGAAGGCATCAAAGGCTCTACTCTAGGTTTTTTTTTCCTTTAACTTCTAGTTTCTTGGTAGTTTTACTTATAAATTCAGTAATGGTGAATCTTTGTATGACTATTCATGGCTAAATACCCTTTTTCTAGGTTTGAGGCAACGAACATGATTGCTTAGCGTATATTCAAGTTGATTAATGTTAAATATCACAATTGGTTGTTCTTATGTTCTTACACTTACTATTCTATTGATTTGCGACCTTTAGAATACATCTATATTTATTTAGTGAGCCCAGAAAGAGTAACATTAGATTAGAATGAGGAACATAAGGAATGGGTTCTTGTCTTTAAGATGAATGAAGGGTAAGATTCGCGGTTAGGATAGGAGCATACCTAATTAGCCCAGTTTGGCTTAAATACAGGATGAAATATAAATGCGTTTGAATTAGTTCGCATATCCGCACTCAACGATGTAGTTGTGAGTCTAATTTAAATATATGCTTAGTCTCTAGAGGTAAGATTGATTTGGGTATTTAACTATATTAAAGACTTGTTGGCTTAAGTTGTGGTTTTGACTCTTTTGAATAGCGACTTGGGAGTTGTGAAAAATTATTGTACGTGTATGCTAACTCATCAACAGGATCAGGTTAGATAGTTGAGATAATTAGTTTAGCTTCAGTGTTGAGATTGTAGCTATGGACTGCATAACCTGGTTGCAGCCCCATTTTGAGGCCTTGATTCAGTTGAGCATCGTTGTAAGGCTTACTAGGGCTACTCATTACCTATCGATTTAGTTTTCTTCAGCTCAGGGAGATTTTGCTAGGTAGATACTCGAGGGATGGTCCATCGGCACATGGTATTGGCTTTTACTGCTTTTGGCCTTGTTTCTTAGTTCTCATCAGAAATTATGTATGTCTACTTAGAAGGAGAAGTGAATTAGGCTTACAATGGTTCACCCACAGTTGGTGGGCCATTTTGGAGTGGATCATTAAGTTTTGAGAGCTTATGCTTTGGACTCATAACTATTGATTTTGAGGGTCGTCCATACCAATTAGTGGCTTCGTAGAGGTTGCAAACACTGGTAATGATCACTATTTGAGCATTCAGGTAGAACCTTATGGGGCCTTATTCATATGCTAGTCCATTTGAATTTCTGGTGGGTCAGCTTCAGTCTTTTGAGATTAGGGTGATGTGTTTAAATGGGCAGGAGACGGATTATATCGGAGAGACTCTATGCAGTTCATAGGAGACATCAGGTTTGGAAAGACAAGGAAATGTTAAATTTGAAATTTGGAGTTAGTTTACAGTTCATGCCTTAGATTGTCTTTAGCCTGGTGGAGTATCTTCTTAGTGTGCTTGTATTATCGTGATGTCAATATACTGTGGTTTGGGTTTGCATATTTTAGTCGTGCTCTTTTTATTTGAAGGCCAGTTGGTTTTTGAGGATGAGTTTTGGTTACTTAGAAAGTAAAGTAAGGTTGTGAATGAAAAAGGGATACCTTTAGAGAAATCCCTTGGAAGCGTTGGTTGGTCTTAGAGGTTATCTGGTGAGGCTTACATGGGGTATGCAAGCCTAATACCTCGTCCTTTTCAGCTTTTGAGTTGTTTCTACCCATTAACATTCACGGACAAAAGTCCTTTTAGTAGTGGATATTGTAATGATCCTCTAGGTTATTTTCTTGATTTCTGTTCATTTTCAGTATTTTGTGCCTTCCCATAAAGGCTACAGGTCATTTATCACTTGTCAAAACTGTAAGTTTAGTTTTCAAACAGTTCGTTTGGGTTTTAAGCCTATTTTTCTATTTTGGAGCTTTTGAAGTTGAGAAATTGGTCTCAGAACAAAACTCTTAGTAAACGGCCTCGGATGAGAATTTCGACAGCGTCGTTAGTTTCAAAATATGGATTTTAGGTGGGGGATCCTTGGTCTGGGTCCTGAGGCTGTCAGACTCATTTTGAGCTATTGGATAGATTTGGTAAAAAATGGAACTATAGGTGTGGGGCCCACATTATTTGAAATGATCTCTGCTAGGAATTTTGATAGTTCTGTTGAGTCCGAAATATCAAATTTGGTATGGTAGCATAGTTTTTTTGCACATACGAGGTTCCGAATAAATCCCGAGCACCAGATCGGAGTCCGTTGGGGCTTAACATATTACTCGTGCCCAAGTTGCTGGTGTGATAGATTAAACGACCCCCTGATGGCTTAAGCACCCCCTGACGGCTTTAGCGATAGTGGCTTAAGCGATCATCCAACGACTTTAGAGGCCATCTCTAGTATTTTTATATATTTCATGTTCCCTCATTTGCAACCATTGTTCCAAGCTTAAAACCTCCATTTTTCACTTGTGGGAGCTTGAATTAAGTGGGAGATCCTTGTATTGAAGCTGGGCTTGGGTTGGAGACGTTGAGGTGACCTTTTCCCCGTCGTTATTCTGTAAGTTTCTGCCCTAATCCTCCGTTAAATTCTCAATTTTCCCTCTTATTTTCCTTATCCCTTAGGGCAAATTTGATCTCCAATTGAGCCTCCGTTTGTGCTCAAATTTGAGAACGCATTTCTTGTCCTCCAAGGGACCTCGTGAAGGATTTAATTTTGGAATTTTATTTCTGGGCCCCACGAACCCATCCTTGACTTGATTTTTAACCCAAGGGTTTATATTGCAATATGGGTCTCATTTTACTCGTATTAATGCGTAGATTATGATTTTGATAGTGTGATGTTATTCCGGGATCATGACCAAATATGAGAAATTTGTGGGTGATTTGAGACTGCGGTTCGTCTACGAGGTAGGCTTCGGTCTACTTTTCTCTATGAGATTGTGTATTGTATAGATTGAATGCTAGGTAGGGATTATAGGATAGGTTTATTCCTAGTAATATTATGACCTGACCTATTTAGGGGTTTTAGAATAAAAGGTGACCCAAACCTTAACCTAGAATACTCGTTATGGTTATAGGATCCTATTGCACCGGATTTTAGACTTGTGTAGCTATAGATTGACATGAAGGATCCCTTAGTATAAAACTTACCATAATTACTTAGTGAATTAGATGATATTCCCCGATTAGAACCTTATAGTAGCTTTATGCCCTTGTTTACCTTAGTTTTATATATTGTTGGGCCCGAGGCTGTGGTTACGATACTAGTTGGACACCAAGTTAGTATTCTATCGTTTGAAAGGATGTGGTTGTAGTTTATAGGTGCTTAGACTCTTACGGTTGTATTGTTTTGATATTGGTGATGGCATGCATACATTTAGACACATTTATGCTTATTAGTGGCACGATTCCAACTGAAACCTTGGTTTTACCATGATTTTCTGAAAAGGGATTCTTTTTCACTTTTTCACTTTAAAATTGATTTTTAAACGGAAGTCGTGCCACTGTTATTAATGACTTATGAGCTTTTAAGCTAAACTTATTACTTTGGAAATTAAATCGAGGCTGATTTTGGTCCATTATTGATCCACTCTCTTTTTACCACTACTTACTCATTTTGATCGAGGGAGATTCCGATCCTTTCTACATTATTATACTGTTTTAGTCCCAAACTCGATCTCGGGCAGTGGATTTACAGATTTGTACTTATTTAGTCTCAGTTCAAGTTCGAGCAATTATTACACTCTTATTTCTCTCCGATACTGGATGAAGTAGATTTGGTTATGATGGTTATTAGAAGTCCTGGTTCAGGACCAGGCAGTGTATACGTATATTCTGAGTCCCCTATGGGCCCCTTTGTCTGATGAGCCACTGTACCGGAAAAGGGTGGTAGCCATAGGTCCTGCCTTTGAATGCTACTGAGCTGGAGGAGGTGTATACACTTAGTACGTTATGGCACTTGATTGGTTGATGGTTCTGGATTATCCTTGCATTCATTCATTAATATGCATTGCCTATCACCAGTATAATTATTTGGTGCCTGTATCTATCAGTCTTATTGGGGGCCGTATAGGTACAGATTATGATTGTTATTTGTTGAGTGTTTTTTTGTGCCTCTCCGGGCTTATGAGGGCCCGGTTGGGTTATTGATTGTCTAGGCTAGTCGGTTACATTATTTTTTGGTTATTATTATATAGTTCGTGGCAGGTTGGTTATGGTTTGGTACCCGACGTTGTTGGTACATTTCTGATTTCTTTTCTCCTTATTATGGTAAGATTTATTATTGTTAGAGTATCTCCTGATTATTCCCATTTCGGATAGAGACCCTGATTATGCTAGTGTTAGCTCTCTTATCACTTATGATCCTTTAGATATTAGACAAGTTCCCTCAGAGTAGTATCTTTGGGTTTGGTTTTAGGTATAGTGTTGATATATATATATTCTTCCCTAGCCATAATTTGTATATCAGTTCCTTCTTTCCTACTACTATTATACATTGTATATACATTTCTTCACTCTACTATTAAATATGGTAAATCTCTTTCTTTACTTTACTATCGTATATTGGTTAGATATTTATGGTATAGCTCCTTGTCCAGAATTATTGGTAGTTCATGATAGGTTATCCTTATTGCTTCATTAGTATTATTATGCTTAGTTTTGTTGATAGCTGCCTCTAATTTATATTCCTGCTTTACATGTTATTTATACTTGCATTATCTTTGGAGCTCAGTTGATTGATGCCTACTGAGTACCACGTGTTTGGTACTCATACTACACTTCTGCAGCCTACAGATCATAGTATGAGTTTTCTCTGTTGATGTATGGATCGTGCTAAGCAACCATGGATCGGAGATTAGGGTGAGCTCTTGACATTTGGAGTTATTCCTGCTCTCCCTCTTATTGTTAGACTGATCTCTATTTTTGTATTTCAGAGATAGATTGTTTATATTTACTCTGTATTCCACTTTGTATTCTTGTTGTATTAGAAGCTCTTGTAATGACTTCACCAAGTTTTGGGGATGTATTTACTTCCTTCTTGTCTTCTTTCTCTTTTATTTAGTTTTGCTCCCATTTTTCTTATTAGTATGTTACTAGTTGTTCCGGACTATGGGTTGACTTACCTGCTGGTGGGTTATGGTAGGTACCATCATGACCTGAGAAATTGGGTTGTGACAGATGTATGACTATAGTGAAGCTTCTGTCACTGTAGCAATGCTGGGCAGTGCCCTCCCAAATTTTTAATTTTTCCCCATTTTTGAATTCCCCTCCCTTCTGAAGCATCTAGAATTTGTTTCTAACACTAAAATTGCGATATTTGCAGGACTTCTATGGTTAACCAACCCAACAACTGAAGGTTCCCTAATGTCGCCTTCCATGAGTTTTGTGAAGAGGGATTGAGCACGAAAGGGGGTTCGTGACTAGAGACCTTGATAAGGAGGCACCCGACTTCTATTATCAGATACGAGCCTTTGGGTGGGAGATTTTTATTAAGTCTATCCGTACTTGTAACTTGGAGATCATTCAGAAGTTCTATGCCATACTCTTAACCGTCGATTGGTCTATGCCCCAACACACTATTCCCATCCGAGGAAAGAAATTCTGAGTGGATGCTTCTATTATTAATGATATCCTGGGGGTGCCAAATCCTTCCAATGCTACCTTTAAGGCTAAGATTATAGTTTCTAAATTGAAGTGGGCGGCATGGACCTTGGTGTCAGAGGGCCAGGAGGGTAAGGTGAAATAGACCAGCATCAAGGAAACCAAGAGCACTCCTTTCTCAGCAAAGTCTCGGAGATGACTGCAATTGGTGTCCCTACGGATTCGTCCTTTTATAAATGTGACTGATGTGACCTTCCACCGGGCTGTGATGGTGGCATGTGCTCTTTCGGGGATAGAATTGAACATGGGGATCCAAATTATTGAGGAGTGGTAGTACTTCTACACCAGAGGAGGGTCTGCAAGGGATCTTTTGTTTCCCTCCTTGACCACGGAGTTGTGCAAGAGACGTACCAAAGTAGGACCATGACACATTGGAGGAATGTGACGTGGCCTTCAACCCACTTAAGGAGAAGGATGGAAGGGGAGAAATCAAGAAGAAGAGGAAGATATGGGAGGATGGTGAGAGCAGCCAGGTGGGGGAGGGCGTGGAGACTAGTACCCCTCCGACACAGGCTCCTGCATTTGCTGGTGGCTGGAAGGAAGAACTTGCGGCTGTTTGGGTTTATTTGGAGAGGTCTCATTTACCTCCCCTAGGTTCAGCTACTACAAGATCCACGTCCCCTCCAAACTCAGCCCAGGCCTATACAAAGCAATGAAGGGAGCTAGATGAGTAGAAGAAGAAGAGATACTCCTGGGATTGTATGCTGCTGAGGATATGCAAGTTATGTTCAAGTGTGCCTCCCCTTCCAAGAAGCTCCTGAAGTTGACGAAGAAAGTCACTGAGGAGTTCTCCTTCCTTAGCAGTATGGAGGAGGAGGTCTTAGAAGCCTCGAGCCTCGGAGATGATGGGGCCTCCAACTAGATTCCCCCCCCCCCCCCCCCTTCTGTTTTTATTTTACTAATTTGGATTGGGTTACCCCTATTTGGGGCATGTAACAAACAATTATTCCCTTTTTATTTCTCGCATTTTTAGGATATCTACTATCATCGCACTAGAATTAATAAAGTATTAGATTACTATGGATGTCAGAAATCTATTTGAATCTTTGATTATTTTTAACACATGGTCACTTTTGGAACGCATAAAAAGTCACAAAACAGGGGAGCCCTAGAAGCTTATTGTCTGGCATCGCTGCAGTAGAGAGTTCATCGTTGCAGTGACACTCAACAATGGCTCTGAATTTTAGCCCTTTCCAGGTCCTTTCTCACACGATGATATCCCACTAACACTTTATTACACCTATCCCTCACATATTAGAATTTTATCTCCAAGAACGCTAAAATCCGTTATTCTAAGTTTATTACTTATGCGGTTTTTGAATCCTTTACTCAATTACGCACGATAAGGTTCCCAAATACCACTCATCTTAAATGATAACCCATCATGAAAACTTAAACTAATTGTAGGAAGGTATCCAGGTAATTTGTCAAGTCCGGGATGGAAATTAAGGAATATTTCAATTCACGAGAAATCAAGACGAGTCTCAAATCACGGAGATGAAGCCATACCCTAAAATTGCACCCAACCCTTACGATACCCAAATTTCTTGTAACCACTTACCTCATACCATTCACAAAGATCACTCACATAAGAAATTCAACCATCACACAATAAAGCAATAATGTAGTCAATGCGATAACAATCCACTTAAGGAATATACGTAGCATTCTATCATAACACGACAAAGTATTTAAAGCATAATTATCTCTTTGGAAAATATTACCAAACATTACAAAAGAGATATATTCACTATCAGCAATTAAACTACACAATACACTATATCCAATTATATCTTACAACAAAAGAATACAATCCTATGCTTCTTATTGACCTCTACCGGTTAAAATAACACTATTCCAACCTTCCGAGCATTACCAAGATACCAATTAGGACCAACTTATCCCTATTGTGGTTGTTAAGATACCAATTGGAATCTGCCAGATACCAATTGGACTCATCTCAAGGAGATAACACTGAACTTGCACGATAAGAGAGAAGAAAGAGAGATAGATTCTTAGATGTCCTATAGCCCCTTACGGATTTAATGTGGATGTCAACACACCAATCTGTAGGAATCTACTCAACATATACACCCATGTACTGGGAGACCCGTAACCTAGGCTCTGATACCATCTTGTCATGACCCAAGTCACAGATCATGTGGGTACCTACCCAACTCTACCCTGGATAGGAGAATCCTTACAATCCAACCATTCAATTAAATGTGGAAACTAAACAAAATGGCTTTTTGACAGAAATAAACCTTAGATCAAATAAATTCTTACACAAAACATTTATTAGTTAAAACATGGTGGAAATAAACAATAATTTTCCCTAGAACCTAATCTAAACTAGTACAGGAGCACTAAGTATTGAAGACGAATACCCGAGACACAACATCCATGTAAGAGTGAGATAACAGGAGCTGTTGAAGAGTAACCACTATCGTACCTATAGAAACTCCAACTGACTTGAAACATGGCTATATCTCCAAGTGGAGATATAGTAAGTGTAGTATCAGTACATCCAAACATACTAATAGGTATTATGGATCGACTAAGGTTAGAAACAAATAACAATAATATAAAATAGACAGGAAATCATGATACAGGTTAAGGTTCCAGATAACAAACTCTTCCCAAAATCCCTCTTTTCAAGTCTTTGACATGCCTATTATTTAACATTTTTGTGTATCTTTGTTCTTTGACAATTTGACCCTTCCTAAATTCCCTTACTCTCATTCTACCTTCCTTATTGACAATCCCACAACTCTATACTCACAATAGTATGGCTCCCTACTTAACTTAACTCATCAAGACAACCATTAGACTGAACTTCTAGGATGGGATCGAGTCACATATACCCCACAAATACAACGCATACATACTACGTGTACCGAGATTAAGATAAGTACTCACATATAGCATATGCAACATTACCATTATCCTTTACGCTCCACTACTCATGCCCTCAACCTCAACACATGACACGAAATAGGTGTAGTTATAACAATTTACCTTAACAAATATACTGAGTATACAATTACATCACTCATACTTAAGCAAATTCTTCCAACCATAGGCACCATAATAATTATGTACACATGAAATGATAAATACATGCATGCAATGTGTATACACATACTAGAGTCAATAAAGACTCTCAGATATGACCTACAGGGGATGAACTCAGTCCATGTACCAGTACCGACATGGTACCCAATCCAATAATAGTGTCAGCATGACACTCGATCCATATAACAGTGTCAGAGTGACACCTGATCCATCTAACAGTGTCAGTGTGAAACTTGATCCATATACCATCTCAATACCATCTTTAAACCATATGTCAATACATGATGCAGTCAATAATCACAAGTAATGCATGAAGGATAATCACAACACCCAACTCATGTATAAACACAGAGTAAAATGATTCCATATTACACTTTATAGACTTACTCACTCAACATGACAACCATACCCTCTTACCATCACTCAATCTTCTACTAATGACCTAAATCCCAAATATAATACCTATCTCTCACCTCCCTTCACCTATACTATGACTATACCTATTCCACTATGGATAGTAATAAAGAACCCATCACGCACACCCATAGTCATCACTCTTCATGGTTTTAACCTTAATAGCCTCCAAAACTCTACTGAGCTCCTATGAACCCACCAAAGGCTTAATTTGGCCCTAACTCACACTCATTATATTTATAGATGCCCTAACCCTCCACTAACTCATAAATACACTAAATTCCATCGACCTACCTTTAGTTCATACACTCACACCCTTAGACAATTAATGGAGCAAAATAGTTCAATATCATATCATTCAAGCCATAAATTTATTATCCTAGTTCGGTTATCATTCCATCCAACCAAACCTTTTGCTTGAAGGCCTAAAGCATGGAATCTCATGACATTACTATCCTTATTACATGCATCTAGCCCAAGTTTACTATAATTAAACCATAACCTACTGACGAACTTCACTACTATATATAGAGAGAAGAGTTTTCCCATGTGTGCATTGCCCTTTATTAATGTCAAAAAACCTACTGGAATGCTTCGGAGTTTCCCTCATGGAGATTGGCCTTCAAAATATCATTGTTCTAGGTATAGTGTTCACTTGGGGTATTTTTCGTAACACCCCGTAAATTTTCGAACCTATTTGATTACCGTAACATTTATGAAATTATTTAAACTAGAAATAGTAGGTGAATCATCTACTAAAATTCTTGGGCTCAATTAATTCCATGCTAATGGGCTCAAATGAGGTCCAAAATAAAGTTAAGAAGACATGGCCCAAAGTGAAAAATGATCCATTCAAAGGTTGAGCAAGTAGACACATGAATTATGACCAAGTGTTTGGCTAAGTATGACCATGAGGGACTATATAAGGCAAAAAAACAGATTTTATTCACCAAATAACACTTTTCAATTCTAGACTTTTCCAAAAAGATATTTCTCCTCTTTCAAACCCTAAGCAACAACCCTTTGGACAACATCATCTCTTTGCAAGCTTAGGTAAGTGTTTACTCTTATGGTTTAATATATTATATGCATGAGGGGTTGTGTAAATCATGTTGGTTATGCTTAAAAGTGTTGATTAGTCCACTTTTGCTTCTTCTAAAGGATTTACCTTCTATTTGACTTAAACTTGAAAGGAGACTTGAGATATTAAATGAAGTGAATGATATGGGTGAGATGTTAACATTTTAGGATGTGGTTATGTCCCTAACTTATTTCCTTCTTGTGTATGACATGTATAAATGTTGTTATGAAATTGTGCATGGAACTTGTGGTGTAGTGAAAGTAGAATATAGTTTTGGGGATGTTCATGTGCATGTTGAAACCATGATTGTTCATTAGAATCAAAGTTGACCTAAAATATGAAAAGGAAAGCTCACTTATGGCCATGGATCATTAATTGCAAAAAAGGACCCAAAAGTGACCCCTGGCAGCTGAAATGGGCACCCTCCCTCACAGGTGAAGCACCTGCAGGTGGCCCTGGACAGGGCCAAGGGGGAACCTACGGATGCACCTCAACACCTGCTGGTGCAGGTGGCTTCGCAGGTCCTTCCAGGAACCCATTAGGCTCATTTTTGTTTCTCTTTGACCCCCCAAAATCCCTCTACCCTTTTTGGATGCGATCACCAAATCATGGTACCTTTTGGATAGATTTAATGGGGTAGTCCAGAGATGTTTTGAATTGTATCAATGGTGGAATATTTGTAATGTGTTGTGGTGAAAGGTGTTTAGGTGATGTGGTGAAGTAAATGTGACGTTGTACTGAGGAAGAAGTGTAAAGCATAAACTTGGTGTGTAATCCTATCTGTTTATAATGTAGTTGACTTCTAATGTAGCTCTGTTATGTATTCCTATTGTAGAGTAGCACTTTAAGGAAGAGCTAAACTGTTATAGTCACACGTTGGAAGGATAAGGTATGTAGGGTTTCTCTTTTCCATATTTCTTGACAGCTCCTATTGCTCTCATTGTTATCGAACTGGTTTCCATTCCAAAATGTTCTAAAGTGTCTCATTTCAGGTTTTTTATATATCTTTATTCACATGTCTCTTATTCATTGACTATTGTTCCAAAGTTCCAATAATGTTATGACCACCAATGTATTAATCTCATAAAAGTAAAGGAATGAAGTAATGCATATATGGTTACTTGAGCCCGGGTGGTAGCTCAAAGGGGCAAAAGCCTAGCTAGAGACGATCCCGAGATTATTGAATCAGGGGGAAGCTCAATGGGGTGAAAGCCTAGATTGAGAAGAACCTGAAAGGGGACAGCTTAAAGGGGCATAAGCCTAGCTAGAGACGAACCTGCTTTATTAATTTATGGGTGGTAGCTCAAAGGGGCATAAGCCTAGCTAGATACGATCCCAATGTTATGATTTCCCACTGATCAGTTGGGGCCTGGGCATTATATGATTGATAATGATAATGATATGAACGTAAAAGCAAAGAAAGTAATGAATGCAATGTACATGGTTCCACCCATACAGAATGGTGGTTTATCAATATTGTCCACTCACTTGTATTTGATTCCAGTGGAGTTCTTATACTTCATGCAGTTGCTTATCGCCTTACATACTCAGTACATTCTTTTGTACTGACATCCCTTGGGGGACTTACCTTACTTGCTACAGGCAGAGGAGCTAGTAGACCTCCACAGTAGCATACGGGTCATCTGCAGACTGTTGGTGAGCTCCAGCTTGATTCGGGGCTTTCCGAGTCATGTGTACATATTGGTTTTGGTACTATGTAACTGTTGTATAAAGCGGGGACTTGTCCCAACTTTAGGTGGTTATGTATCTCTTAGAGGCTTTGTAGACGTTGTAAGACACATGAAGGAATTTATGACCCCTTTTGATGTGGTGGCCCTAACGACCAAGTTTCATATCTATTTGAATGTTTTTCCATGACTTCCATCTTTGACATCTTGTATCTATATTAAGTAGATGGTGTTCATTTGGTGACATGCATATGAATGTAAACAAATGTATAGGTTGGTTCTCTCAGGCCTTAATGGCTTCGGGTGCCAGTCCGCCTCAATGGGATTTGGGGTGTGACAAAAGTGGTATCAGAGCAGGTCGTCCTAGGGTGTCTACAAAGCCGTGTCCGAGTAGAGTCTTGATTATGGATGTGTTGTGCACCGTATTTATAAGCAGGAGTCTATGGGACATTTAGGAGTTGTTTGTTTCCTTTATTTCCTAGATCATGCAGTAGAGCAAAAGTTGTGGGTGGAATCACATCTGACCATTGCACTTGTTTTTCTTTTATTATAGTACAATGTCATTTACAAGGAGAAACAAGGGTAAAACTAAGAAGCTAGACTGGATTGTCGGAAAAGGAACTAGTAAATCACCACCTGAACAAGTAAATCAAGGTGAAGCTAAAAATGAGTTTGCATCACGGGCTTCTTCTACTTTTCCAGCTCCGAGAGAGCCGAGAAGGGGAGAAGTACCTGCAGAACCTCCTGTAAATGCTACTGAGCAGGATTTAAGGAATGTGGTGCAAATGTTAACCAGTATAGTTGCTGTACAAAGTCAAGTACAAGCAGGTCCAACTACAAGTAATGATGGTACGGATAGGGCCGCTAGTCGGAGGACCCATGATTTCCTTAAATTAGACCCTCCCACATTCACCCGGTCAGGTCTTAATGAGGACCCATAAGATTTCATGGACCAAATTCAAAGGGCTTTAGATGTTATGCATGTGTCTGGTATAGAAATGGTTAGGCTGGCAGCATATAGACTAAAAGGAGAGGCTATATTATGGTATGAAGATTAGAAACGATCTAGGGGTATCGGTGCACTTCCAACTAGTTCGGAAGAATTTAAAGTGGCATTCCTTGATCACTATCTTCCATATAAGATTTGAGAGGCTCGTGCAGACCAATTCTTAAATCTTCATCAAGGGAATATGAGCGTTCGAGAGTACAGTATTTGGTTTAACTCTTTGGCCAGATATACTCCTAATGTGGTAGCTACTATGGTCGATAGAGTTCATCAGTATGTGGACAGATTGGATCCATATTTGGTTAGGGATTGTACTATTGCTGCTTTGAATAGGGATATAGCCAGGATATCAGCTTTTGCATAGAAAATGGAGGGTTAGAGGCAAAGAAGAAGGACGCAAGAATTTGAAAGAGGACCGTCAAAGAGGGCTAGACCTATGGGATAGTTCATAGCGTACCAAGGAGAATTTAGGCCTCAGAATTTTAATAGACCACCTATGCCATCATTTTCTTATCCTACGGCAGGTACTCCATCCTAATTTTGAGGGTTTAGAGGCAGCCAAGTTGGGCAAAGTAGTAGGATTTGAGGTTCAAAGATAGTTGGATAACAGGAGCAAGGAAGTATGAACCAATTGCAGTTTTCTCGTCAGCCAAATCAGTACTGCAGGAAGTTTCATTTAGGTGAATGTCGGTTTGGAAAGAATATTTGCTTTCAGTGCGGTATGTTCAGGCATATGATGAGAGAGTGTCTTCAAAGGGGCACGGGTAGTATGGCGCAACCTAAGGGGTCAACCATTAAATCATCATTGTCGGGTGTACAACCTACTGGTCCTGGTAGAGGTGCTAGAGGAGCAGCTAGTTCTAGTGGGGTCCAGAATCGTACTTATACTTTAGCTGATTGGCAGAATTTGAAGGCTTCGCTTGATGTAGTTACTGGTACATTATCCGTTTTTTCTCATAATGTGTTTGCATTTATTGATCCTGGCTCTACCCTATCATATGTTACTCCATTGATTGCTGACAAATTCAAAAGAACACCAGAATTATTAGCTAAGCTATTTGAAGTATCCACACCTGTTGGTGAGTCTATTATAGCCAAGAAAGTCTATCGTAATTGTATGGTCACTGTTTGTGATCATAATATATTAGCTGATCTTATTGAGCTGGAAATGATAGATTTTGATGTTAAATTGGGTATGGACTGGTTGACTTCTTGTTATGCCACGGTAGATTGCCGAGCTAAGATGGTATTTTTCTATTTCCCACAAAAGACCGTCCTTGAATAGAGGGGTAATATTAGAGCACCAAGAGGTAAATTTATTTCCTACATTAAGGCAAGGAAAATGATATCTAAGGGATACATATGTCAACTAGTAAGAGTCTATGACACCGATGTGGAGCCACCGACTCTTCAATCGGTTCCAGTGGTAAATAAATTCCTTGATGTATTTCCTGAAGATCTTCTGGGTTTTCCTCCAGAACGGGAAGTAGAGTTTGGTATTGATGTGATTCTAGGCACTCAACCTATCTCTATTTCTTTGTATAGGATGGCCCCAACAGAGTTACAAGAATTAAAGGAGCAATTAAAAGGCTTGCTGGAAAAGGGATTCATAAGGCCTAGTATGTCCCTTTGGGGTGCAGCAGTATTATTTGTATGGTAGAAAGATGGAACGTTGAGAATGTGTATTGATTATCGGAAAATGATTAAGGTTACAATCAAGAACAAATATCCCCTCCCCAGAATTGATGATTTGTTTGACCAATTATAGGGTGCCAAATGATTCTCAAAGATTGACTTGAGATCGGGTTATCAACAAGTAAGGGTGAGAGAAAAAGATATACCCAAGACAGCTTTTCGAACACGGTATGGTCATTATGAGTTTTTAGTTATGTCATTTGGGATAACAAATACACCCGCAGTTTTTATGGATTTAATGAATAGGTTGTTCAAGCCATTCTTAGATGTGTTCATGACCCTGTTTATAGATGATATTCTGGTTTATTCAAGATCACAAGAGGACCATGCTAGTCACTTACGACAGGTGTTACAGATTCTTCGTGACCGTAAGTTATACGCAAAGTTCTCAAAATGTGAATTTTGGTTAAAATCCATAGCATTCTTGGGTCATATCGTATCTGATAAAGGAATAAGGGTTGATACTCAAAAGATAGAAGCAATAAAGAATTGGCCAAGACCTACGACACCTACAGAGATTCATAGTTTTCTTGGATTAGCAGGTTATTATAGAAGGTTTGTCGAAGGATTTTCTTCTATTGCTGCACCTTTAACAAAGCTAACACACAAGGGGACCAAGTTTCAATGGAATGATGGATGTGAGAAGAGTTTTCAAGAGCTGAAGGATAAATTGACTTCTACACCTGTGTTGGTACTTCCAGAAAGCACAGAAGGATATGCGGTATATTGTGATGCTTCAGGAGTTGGCTTGGGATGTGTATTGATGCAGCACGGTAATGTGATAGCTTATGACTCAAGACATTTACGGCCACATGACAGAAATTATCCAACACATGACCTTGAGCTAGCAGCTGTGATATTCGCTTTAAAGATATGGCGCCACTATTTTTACGGGGTTCATGTTGACATATATACCGATCATAAGAGTTTACAGTATATTTTCAACCAGAAAGATCTAAATTTGAGGCAGCGGAGATGCTTGGAACTATTAAAAGATTATGATATCGATATCTTATATCATTAGGGGAAAGCAAATGTAGTAGACGATGCATTAACCCACAAAGCAATAGGAAGTACTAATGGCCAGCTCACGAAAAAGCAAGGTATAGTCAAGGATCTACATCAATTAGCTAGTTTGGGGGTTCGTCTTCTTGAAACTCCAAATGAAGATATTATGGTGCAAAATGCGGCAGAATCTTCCTTAGTAGCTGAAGTGAAGGAAAAACAGTATGTGGATCCTGTGTTATTGTAGCTAAAAGAGAATGTGCAACAAGGTTTGACAAAGGCATTTGATCTTACGCAAGAGGGAGTACTTCAATGCCAAAGTAGATTGTGAGTACCTGATGTAGGTGAGTTAAGGAGACGGATTATGACAGAGGCACATCATTCACGGTATTCTATTCATCAAAGAGCTACCAAAATATATCATGATTTGAAGGAAATGTATTGGTGGGGTAACATAAAGAAAAACATTGCAGAATTCGTAGCCCAATGCCCAAATTTTCAACAAGTAAAAGTAGAGCATCAGAAGGCTGGAGGTTATATGCAATGTATAAATTTTCCAGTATGGAAGTGGGATATGATCAACATGGATTTCATCACAGGTTTGCCGCGTACACTTCAAAAATTTGATTCCATATGGGTAATAGTTGACAGGCTTACCAAGTCAGCACATTTTCTACCGATCAAGACCACCTACACAACTTAGGATTATGTGCGGTTGTATATTAAAGAGATAGTTCGATTGCATGGAATTCCAATCTATATTATATCAGATAGGGGAGCTTAATTTACTATAAATTTTTGGAAGTCTTTTCAGAAGAGTTTGGGTACCCAGGTGAATTTAAGTACAACTTTTCATCCTCAGACAGATGGACAAGCAGAATGTACTATCCAAATACTTGAAGATATGCTACGAGCTTGCACATTGGACTTTAAAGGTAGTTGGGATGATCATCTATCTCTTATTGAATTTGCCTACAATAATAACTATCATTCAAGTATCAAAATGGCACCTTATAAAGCTTTATATGGAAGAAAGTGTAGATCACCAATTGGATGGTTTGAAGTGGGTGAAACTGCCTTATTTAGGCCAGATCTTGTACATTAAGCTATGGAGAAGGTTAAGGTGATAAAACAACGGCTACAAATGGCTCAAAGTCGACACAAATCATGTGCTGATGATAGAAGAAGGTGGCTAGAATTTTCCTTAGGTGACTGGGTATTCTTGAAAGTATCACCAATGAAAGAGGTAATGAGATTTGGAAAGAAAGGAAAGTTCAGTCCAAGTTATATATGACCATATAAGATTACCCGAAGATTTGGTCAAGTTACGTATGAATTAGCACTACCCCAGGAACTCTCCACAGTTCATCCAGTGCTTCATGTTTCTATGCTTCGAAAGTGCATCGGAGATCCATCTCGTATTACTCCCATTGAAGATGTGCAAGTTACGGAAGATCTCACATATGAGAAAGTGCCTATTTCTATTCTAGATCGACAAGTTAAGAGGTTAAGAAATAAGGAAGTAGCTTCTGCAAAGGTACTTTGGAGAAATCAACAAGTAGAAGAAATCACATTGGAAGCCGAGGAAATGATGAAGTCTAAGTAGCTGCAATTATTTCAAATGGAAGAAAAAGTGCAAGATGCGAAATTGAAGCAATAACAAGTAAGTACCTATAAGCATTATGTTTTATGATACATGTGCTTAGATTAGATAATGTTACTAATATTCGAGGACAAATGTTTCTAAGGGGGGAAGGATGTAACACCCGTACATTTCCGAACCTATTTGATTACCTTAATATTTATGGAATTATTTAAACTAGAAATAGTAGGTGAATCATCAACTAAAATTCTTGGGCTCAATTAATTCCATGCTAATGGGCTCAAATGAGGCCCAAAATAAAATTAAGAAGACATGGCCCAAAGTGGAAAATGATCCATTCAAAGGTGGACCAAGTAGACACATGAATTATGACCAAGAGGGACTATATAAGGCCAAAAATAAGATTTTATTCACCAAATAACACTTGCCAATTCTAGACTTTTCCAAAAAGACATTTCTCTTCTCTTTCAAACCCTCAGAAACAACCCTTTGGACAAGATCAACTCTTTGCAAGCTTGGGTAAGTGTTTACTCTTATGGTTTAATATATTATATGAATGAGGGGTTGTGTAAATCATGTTGGTTATGTTTAAAAGTGTTGAGTAGTCCACTTTTGCTTCTTGCTAAAGGACTTGCCTTCTGTGTGACTTAAACTTGAAAGGAGACTTGAGATCTTGAAGGAAGTGAATGATATGGAAGATATGTTAACATGTTAGGATATGGTTATGGCCCTAACTTATTTCCTTCTTATGTATGACATGTAGAAATGTTGTTGTGAAATTGTGCATGGAACTTGTGGTGTAGTGAAACGAGAATACAGTTTTGGGGATGTTCATGTGCATGTTGAAAACATGATCATTCATTAGCATCAAAGTTGACCTAAAATATGAAAAGAAAAGCTCACTTATGTCCCTGGACCATTTATTGCAAAAAAGAACCCAAAAGTGACCCCTGGCAGCCGAAACGGGCACCCGCCCTCGAAGGTGAAGCACCTGCGGGCACAGGTGGCACCGCAGGTAGCCCTGGATAGGGCCAAGGGGGAATCTGCAGAAGCACCTCACCACCTGCGGGTGCAGGTGGCTTCGCAGGTCCTTCCAGGACCCCATTAGGCTCGTTTTTATTTCTCTTTGACCCCCCAATATCCCTCTACCCTTTTTGGATGCAATCACCAACTCATGGTACCTTTTGGATAGCTTTAATGGGGTAGTCTGAAGACATTTCAAATTGTATCAATGGTGGAATATTTGTAATGTGTTATGGTGAAAGGTGTTTAGGTGATGTGGTGAAGTAAATATGTCGATGTATTGAGGAAGAAGTGTAAAACATAACCTTGGTGTGTAATCCTATCGGTTTGTAATGTAGTTGACTTCTAATGTAGCTCCGTTATGTATTCCTATTGTAGAGTAGCGCTTTAAGGAAGAGCTAAACTATTATAGTCACACGCTTGAAGGATAAGGTACGTAAGGTTTCTCTTTTCCGTATTTCTTGGCAGCTCCTATTGCTCTCATTGTTACCGAACTGGTTTCCATTCCAAAATGTTCTAAAGTGTCTCATTTCAGGTTTGTTATAAATTGTTATTCACATGTCTATTATTCATTGACTATTGTTTCCAAGTTCCAATAATGTTATGACCACTAATGTATTGATCTCACAAAAGTAAAGGAATGAAGTAATGCATATATAGTTACTTGAGTCCGGGTGGTAGCTCAAAGTGGCGAAAACCTAGCTAGAGACGATCCTGAGATTATTGGATCAAGGGGCAGCTCAATGGGGCGAAAGCCTAGCTTGAGATGAACCTGATAGGGGACAACTTAAAGGGGCATAAGCCTAGCTAGAGATGAACCTGCTTTATTGATTTATGGGTGGTAACGCAAAGGGGCATAAGCCTAGCTAGAGACGATCCCAATGTTATGATTTCCCACTGATCAGTTGGGGCCCGGGCATTATATGATTGATAATGATAATGATATGAACATAAATGGAACGAAAGTAATTAACTCAATGTACATGGTTCCACACATACAGAATGGTGGTTTATCAATATTGTCCACTCACTTGTATTTGATTCCATTTAAGTTCTTATACTTCATGTCGTTGCTTATCACCTTACATACTCAGTACATTCTTTTGTATTGACAACCCTTGGGGGACTTACCTTACTTGCTGAAGGTACAGGAGCTAGTAGACCTCCACAGTAGGATACGGGTCATCTACAGACTGTTGGTGAGCTCCAGCTTGATTCGGGGCTTTTCGAGTCATGTGTATATAATTGTTTTGGTACTGTGTAACTATTTTATAAAGAGGGGACTTCCCCCGAATTTAGGTAGTTATGTTTCTGTTAGAGGCTTTGTAGACGTTGTAAGACGCATGAAGGAATATATGATCCCTTTTGATGTGGTGGCCCTAACGGCCAAGTTTCATATTTATTTGAATGTCTTTCCATGACTTCTGTCTTTGACATCTTGTATCTATATTAAGCAGAATGGTGTTCATGTGGTGACATGCATATGAATGTATAGGTTGGTTCTCTCGATCCTTAACGGCTTCGGGTGCTAGTCCGCCTTAATGGGATTTGGAGTGTGACAAAAGTGGTATCAGAGCAGGTTGTCCTAGGGTGTCTACAAAGCCGTGTCCGAGTAGAGTCTTTCTTATGGATGTGTTGTGCACCGCATTTATAAGCAGGATGCTATAGGGCATTTAGGAGTTGTTTTCTTCCTTCATTTCCTAGATCGTGCAGTAGAGCCAAAGTTGTAGGTGGAATCACATCTAACCATTGCACTTGTTTTTCTTTTATTATAGTATAATGTCGTTTACAAGGAGAAACAAGGGTAAAACTAAGAAGCTAGACCGGATTGTCAAAAAAGGAACTAGTAAATCACCACCTGAACAAGTAAATCAAGGTGAAGCTGAAAATGAGTTTCCATCACGGGCTTCTTCTACTTTTCCAGCTCCGGGAGAGACGAGAAGGGGAGAAGTACCTGCCGAACCTTCTGTTAATGCTACTGAACAGGATTTAAGGAATGCGGTACAAATGTTGACCCATATAGTTGCTGCACAAATTCAAGGACAAGTAGGTCCAACTATAAGTAATGACGATGCGGATAGGGCAGCTAGTCGAAGGACACAGGATTTCCTTAAATTAGACCGTCCCACATTCACTGGGTCGAATCATAATGAGGACCCATAAGATTTCATGAACCAAATTCAAAGGGCTTTAGATGTTACACATGTCTCTGGTATAGAAACGGTTGAGCTGGCAACATATAGACTAAAAGGAGAGGCTATATTATGGTACAAAGATTGGAAATGATCTAGGGGTATCAACTAGTTGGGAAGAATTTAAAGTGGCATTTCTTGATAACTATCTTCCATATGAGATTCGAGAGGCTCATGCAGACCAATTCTTAAATCTTCGTCAAGGGAATATGAGCGTCTGAGAGTACAGTCTTCGATTTAACTCTTTGGCCAGATATGCTCCTAATGTGGTGGCTACTATGGTTGATAGAGTTCATCGATATGTGGACAGATTGGATCCATATTTGGTTAGGGATTGTACTATTGCTTCTTTGAATAGGGATAAGGATATAGCCAAGATACAAGCCTTTACACAGAAAATGGAGGATTAGAGGCAAAGAAGAAGGACGCAAGAATTAGAAAGAACACCGTCAAAGAGGGATAGACATATGGGACAGTTCATAGCATCCCAAGGAGAATTTAGGCCTTGGGATTTTAATAGACTGCCTAGGCCATCATTTTCTTATCCTGCGGCAGGTACTCCATCCCAATTTCGAGGGTTTAGAGGCAGCCAAGTTAGGCAAAGTAGTGGGATTTGAGGTTCACAGACAGTTGGATATCAGGAGCAAGGAAGTATAAACCAATCGCAGTTTTCTCATCAGCCGTGTCAGCACTGAGGGAAGTTTCATTTAGGTGAATGCCGATTTGGAATGAATATTTGCTTTCGGTGTGATATGTCTGGGCACATGATGAGAGAGTGTCCGCAAAGTGGCACGGGTAGTATGGCGCTACCTACGGGGTCAGCCATTTCGTCATCATTATCGGGTGTACAGCCTACTGGTCGTAGTAGAGGTGCTAGAGGAGCAGCTAGTTCTAATGGGGTCCAGAACCGTACTTATGCTTTAGCAGATCGGCAGAATTTGGAGGCTTCTCCTGATGTAGTTACAGGTACATTATCCATTTTTTCACATAATATGTATGCTTTGATTGATCTGGGATTTACCCTATCATATGTTACTCCATTAATTGCTGAAAAATTCAAAAGAACACCAGAATTATTAGCTAAGCTATTTGAAGTATCCACACCTGTTGGTGAGTCTATTATAGCTAAGAAAGTCTATCGTAATTGTATGGTCACTGTTTGTGATCATAATATATTAGCTGATCTTATTGAGCTAGAAATGATAGATTTTGATGTTAAAATGGGTATGGACTGGTTGACTTCTTGTTATGCCACGGTAGATTGTCGAGCTAAGATGGTATTTTTCTATTTCCCATAAAAGACCGTCCTTGAATAGAGGGGTAATATTGGAGCACCGAGAGGTAAATTTATTTCCTACATTAAGGCAAGGAAAATGATATATAAGGGATACATATGTCAACTAGTAAGAGTCTAAGACACCGATGTGGAGCCACCGACTCTTCAATCGGTTCCAGTGGTAAATGAATTCCTTGATGTATTTCCTGAAGATCTTCCGAGTTTTCCTCCAGAACGGGAAGTAGAGTTTGGTATTGATGTGATTTCAGGCACTCAACCTATCTCTATTCCTCCGTATAGGATGGCCCCAGCAGAGTAACGGGAATTGAAGGAGCAATCAAAAGACTTACTTGAAAAGGGATTCATAAGGCCTAGTATGTCCCTTTGGGATGCACCAATGTTATTTGTGTGGAAGAAAGATGGCACATTGAGAATGTGTATTGATTATCGGCAACTGAATAAGGTAACAATCAAGAACAAATATCATCTCCCCATAATTGATGATTTGTTTGATTAATTACAGGGTGCCAAATGCTTCTCAAAGATTGACTTGAGATTGGGTTATCATCAAGTAAGGGTGAGAGAAAAAGATATACCCAAGACAACTTTCTGAACACGGTATGGTCATTATGAGTTTTTAGTTATGTCATTTGGGCTAACAAATGCACCCGTAGTTTTTATGGATTTGATGAATAGGGTGTTCAAGCCATTCTTAGATGTGTTCGTGACCGTGTTTATAGATGAAATTCTGGTTTATTCAAGATCACAAGAGGACCATGCTAGTCACTTACGGTAGTTGTTACAGAGTTTTTGTGACCGTAAGTTATACGCAAAGTTCTCAAAATGTGAATTTTGGTTAAAATCCGTAGCATTTCTAGGTCATATCGTATCTGATGAAGGAATAAGGGTTGATACTCAAAAGATGGAAGCAGTGAAGAATTGGCCAAGACCTACGACACCTACAGAGATTCGTAGTTTTCTTGGATTAGAAGGTTATTACAGAAGGTTTGTCGAAGGATTTTCTTCTATTGCTGCACCTTTAACAGAGCTAACACAAAAGGCAACCAAGTTTCAATGGAATGATGCATGTGATAAGAGTTTTCAAGAGCTGAAGGATAAATTGACTTCTACACCTGTGTTGGTACTTCCATAAGGCACAGAAGGATATGCGGTATATTGTGATGCTTCAGGAGTTGGCATGGGATGTGTATTGATGCAGCACTGTAATGTGATAGCTTATGAATCAAGACATTTACGGCCACATGAAAGAAATTATCCAACACATGACCTTGAGCTAGCAGCTGTGATATTCGCTTTAAAGATATGGCGCCACTATTTTTACGGGGTTCATGTTGACATATATACCGATCATAAGAGTTTATAGTATATTTTCAACCAGAAAGATCTAAATTTGAGGCAGAGGAGGTGGCTGGAACTATTAAAAGATTATGATATCTTTATCTTATATCATCCGGGGAAAGCAAATGTAGTAGCCGATGCATTAAGCCGCAAAGCAATAGGAATCACTGATGGCCAGCTCACAGAAAAGCAAGGTATAGTCAAGGATCTACATCAATTAGCCAGTTTGGGGGTTCGTCTTCTTGAAACTCCAAATGAAGATATTATGGTGCAAAATGCGGCAGAATCTTCCTTAGTAGCTGAAGTGAAGGAAAAAAAGTATGCGGATCCTCTGTTATTGCAGCTAAAAGAGAATGTACAACAAGGTTTGACAAAGACATTTGATCTTACGCAAGAGGGAGTACTTCAATGCCAAAGTAGATTGTGTGTACCTGACAGAGGCACATCATTCACGATATTCTATTCATCCGGGAGCCACCAAAATGTATCATGATTTGAAGAAAATGTATTGGTGGGGTAACATAAAGAAGAACATTGCAGAATTCGTAGCCCAGTGCCCAAATTGTCAACAAGTAAAAGTAGAGCATCAGAAGCCTGAAGTTTATATGCAATGTATAAATCTTCCAGTCTGGAAGTGGGATATGATAAACATGGATTTCATCATAGGTTTACCTCATACACTTTGGAAATTTGATTCCATATGGGTAATATTTGACAGGCTTACCAAGTCAGCATATTTTCTACCGGTCAAGACCACCTACACAGCTGAGGATTATGTGCGGTTGTATATTAAAGAGATATTTCAATTGCATGGAATTCCCATCTCTATTATATCGGACAGGGGAGATCAATTTACTGCAAATTTCTAAAAGTCTGTTTAGAAGAGTTTGGGTACCCAGATGAATTTAAGTACAACTTTTCATCCTCAGACAGATGGACGAGCAGAACGTACTATCCAAACAATTGAAGATATGCTACGAGCTTGCACATTGGAATTTAAAGGTAGTTGGGATGGTCATCTATCTCTTATTGAATTTGCCTACAATAATAGCTATCATTCAAGTATCAAAATGGCACCATACGAAGCTTTATATGGAAGAAAGTGTAGATCACTAATTGGATGGTTTGAAGCGGGTGAAACTGCCTTATTTGGGCTAGATCTTTTTCATTAAGCTATGGATAAGGTTAAGGTGATACAACAGCGGCTACAAATGGCTCAAAGTCGACACAAATCATATGTCGATGTTAGAAGAAGGGGGCTAGAACTTGCCATAGGTGATTGGGTATTCTTGAAAGTATCACCAATGAAAGGGGTAATGAGATTTGGAAAGAAAGGAAAGTTGAATCCACGTTATATCGGACCATATAAGATTACCGAAAGATTTGGTCAAGTTGCGTATGAATTAGCACTACCCCAAGAACTCTCCACAGTTCATCCAGTGTTTCATGTTTATGTTCTTCGAAAGTGCATCGGAGATCCATCTCGTATTACTCCCATTGAAGATGTGCAAGTTAATAAAGATCTCACATATGAGAAAGTGCCTATTGCTATTCTGGACCGACAAGTTAAGAGGTTAAGAAATAAGGAAGTAGCTTCCGTAAAGGTACTTTGGAGAAATCAACAAGTAGAGGAAATCACATGAGAGGCCGAGGAAATGATGAAAGCTAAGTACCCGCAATTATTTCAAACGGAAGAAAAAGTGCAAGATGCGCAATTGTAGCAATAACAAGTAAGTACCTATAAGCATTATGTGTTATGATAACATGTGTTTAGATTGGATAATGTTACTAACATTCGAGGACAAATGTTCCTTAGGGGTGAAGGATGTAACACCCCGTACATTTTCGAACCTATTTGATTACCTTAACATTTATGGAATTATTTAAACTAGAAATAGTGGGTGAATCATCTACTAAAATTCTTGTGCTGATATAATTCCATACTAATGTGCTCAAATGAGGCCCAAAATAAAGTTAAAAAGACATGGCCCAAAGTGGAAAATGATCCATTCAAAGGTTGACCAAGTAGACACATGAATTATGACCAAGTGTTTGGTTAAGGATGACCATGAGGGACTATATAAGGAAAAAAATAAGATTTTATTCACCAAATAACACTTGCCAATTCTAGACTTTTCCAAAAAGATATTTCTCTTCTCTTTCAAACCCTAAGCAACAACCCTTTGCACAAGATCATCTCTTTGAAAGCTTGGGTAAGTGTTTAATCTTATGGTTTAATATATTATATGCATTAGGGGTTGTGTAAATCATGTTGGTTATGTTTAAAAGTGTTGAGTAGTCCACTTTTGCTTCTTGCTAAAAGATTTTCCTTCTATATGACTTAAACTTGAAAGGAGACTTTAGATTTTAAAGGAAGTGAATGATATGGATGATATGTTAACATTTAAGGATGTGGTTATGGCCCTAACTTATTTCCTTCTTGTGTATGACATGTAGAAATGTTGTTATGAAATTGTGCATGGAACTTGTGGTGTAGTGAAAGGAGAATGTAATTTTGGGGATGTTCATGTGCATGTTGAAACCATGATTGTTCATTAGCATCAAAGTTGACCTAAAATATGAAAAGGAAATCTCACTTATGGACATGGACCATTTATTACAAAAAAAGACCCAAAAGTGACCCCTGGCAGCTGAAACGGGCACCCACCCTTGCAGGTGAAGCACTTGCGGGTGCAGGTGGCCCTAGACAGGGCAAAGAGCGAACCTGCGGCCTCACCTCACCACCTGTGGGTGCAGGTGGCTTCGCAAGTCCTTCCAGGACCCCATTTGGCTCATTTTTATTTTCTTTGACCCCCCAAGGTCCCTCTACCCTTTTTGGATGCAATCACCAACTCATGGTACCTTTTGGATAGCTTTAATGGGGTAGTCCGGAGATGTTTTGAATTGTATCAATGGTAGAATATTTGTAATGTGTTGTGGTGAAAGGTGTTTAGGTGATGTGGTGAAGTAAATGTGACGATATATTAAGGAAAAAGTGTAAAGCATAAACTTGGTTTGTAATCCTATTGGTTTGTAATGTAGTTGACTTCTAATGTAGCTCCATTATGTATTCCTATTGTAGAGTAGAGCTTTAAGGAAGAACTAAATTGTTATAGTCACACGTTGTAAGGATAAGGTTTGTAAGGTTTCTCTTTTCCGTATTTCTTGGAAGCTCATATTGCTCTCATTGTTACCAAACTGGTTTCCATTCCAAAATGTTCTAAATTGTCTCATTTCAGGTTTGTTATAAATCGTTATTCACATGTCTCTTATTCATTGACTACTATTCCAAGGTTCCAATAATTTTATGACCACCAATGTATTAATCTCACAAAAGTAAAGGAATGAAGTAATGCATAAATGGCTACTTGAGTCTGGGTGGTAGCTCAAAGGGGTGAAAGCCTAGCTAGAGACGATCCCGAGATTATCGGATCAGGGGACGGCTCAATGGGGCGAAAGCCTAGCTCGAGAAGAACCTGACAGGGGGCAGCTAAAAGGGGCATAAGCCTAGCTAGAGATGAACCTGCTTTATTGATTTATGGGTTGTAGCTCAAAGGGGCATAAGCCTAGCTAGAGACGATCCCAATGTTATGATTTCCCACTGATCAGTTGGGTCTCGGGCATTATATGATTGATAATGATAATTATATGAACGTAAAAGCAAAGAAAGTAATGAACGCAATGTGCATGGTTCCACACATACAGAATGGTGGTTTATCAATATTTTCCACTCACTTGAATTTTATTCCATTGGAGTTCTTATACTTCATGCAGTTGCTTATCGCCTTACATACTCAGTACATTCTTTCGTATTGACGTCCCTTGGTAGACTTACCTTACTTGTTGTAGGCCCATGAGCTAGTAGACCTTCACAGTAGGATATGGGTCATCTGCAGACTGTTGGTGAGCTCCAGCTTGATTCGGGGCTTTCCGAGTCATGTGTACATATTAGTTTTGGTACTGTGTAACTATTATATAAAGAGGGTACTTGTACCGACTTTAGGTTGTTATGCATCTGTTAGAGGCTTTGTAGATGTTTTAAGACGCATGAAGGAATGTATGACCCCTTTTGATGTGGTGGCCCTAACGGACAAGTTTCATATCTATTTGAATGTCTTTCCATGACTTTCGTCTTTGACATATTGTATCTATATTAAGCAGAATGGTGTTCATTTGGTGACATGCATATGAATGTATACGAATGTATAGGTTGGTTCTCTCGGGCCTTAACGGCTTCGGGTGCCAATCCACCTCAATGGGATTTGGGGTGTGTCATTTTTAGAGGAAGAAGATGATATAAGGAGGATTTAGATAAATGAGTGTTTTAATTGACCCTCAGGCTGGCCACTGCGTACTGCCGTTGTTGCTACAGGAGTGTCGCAATAACAGCGCATCTACCACTACAGCAGCAGGTCAGTAGCCTGGCCTAATTTCTTTCCAACTTTGGCCCAATTTGAATTTGGGCCATGGATTTTTCCCATGAAATAATTCCTACAAGGTCAAGGACAAGGATTTCTTAGTCTAAATGTTTTTCCGAAATAGTTTTAAATGTAAGGAAAATTTGGGTCATTATAAATCTTCTTTGTCTTGATCAATAAATCTTTTTCTAGTCTACTGTAAAGGACCTTGTTCCTTCATTTATGTACTGTACTCTTAATAGTAGCTATTTATAGTGGACAGGCTAAGGAACTGGTTTTTCTGCTATGTATTGTTATGAGCATTATCATCCTTTATTAAGATATTTGAAGGACCTGGTTCTTGCATATGTTATGGTATGTTTTTCTACTCATTTGTTATCATTAATCTTCATATCATTAGCCTTAGCACCTAGTTCTCTAGCTCACATTACTCTCTCGGTCACATATATCTCTATAGCTAATTTCTTTTAGTTCAACACTAACGTATCTTAAAGGTACTTAGGACTAGTCTATTTTACCCATCTAGGTACCTTTGACATAATGGAATATGCAAATGCTAGCTATGTTGGATACTTAGTGGATAGTAAGAGTACATAAGGGAGGCTTACTTTTTAAGATAATGCTTGATCTTTTGTGCAACAAAGAAGCAAGATTCTTTGGCAATATCTATTACAAAATCTAAATATATAGCTACTTCATTATGTTATGCAAAACCATTACACATCAAGGAACAATTAAAGATTATAGTCTAATAATTGAACGAGTTTCAATATTTCATGATAATATGTGTTGTGAACATGGTAAAGAATTTAGTCTATCACATGAGAACAAAACATAATGATGTTAGATACACTTCTTGAAATATAATATAGAGAAGAGACATATTTCTATGGAACTTTCCAAGATAGAGGATCAAATTGCTAACATATTCACAAAATCTTTGAGTTGGTGTCACTTTGAAAGAAATCTCTTGGAGCCTGGACAGCTCAAGATGGACCTATAACCGAACCTGTAACCTTTTTATTCCCTTAATAATTAATTGTACTTTATCATAGAAGATTCATTTTGATTATGCTAAAAGGAGGAAATTATAGGGATAAGGAAAACATTGTGCAGTTGACTCCATAAGGATGCGCAAATACAAAATGTTAAGAATACCACTGAATAAAGAAACAACAAAACTAATCCTTTTACTTTCAGTGTGATATTAACATGAACTATATGGTTCTAATTAGGATCTCATAACCTAGACAACTACTAGATAGAGATGAGTGGAAGGTTAGTCCGTAGATGAACTTGGTAAAATCACATATCATACCAAGTCATATTACTGATCAAAATGAGCTCTTAGGAAGAAGATTTTAATTGAGTTCACATGCGACTGGTATGGTTTTGTTATAGATTTTGCATCATGAAAATAGGAGATTTGTTGAGCTGTGTTTCATGTGAAGTTTTGATTATTAACAATCATAATAAACACTATACAAGGTCCAGTTTCTAAACATGCCTCAAATAAGGACTAGTAGTGTTATGATAGACAAACAACTACTAAAAAACTAGTTCCTTATTATATCTACTGAAAGAACTATATTATAGAAGTTTTATGCATGAAGTAGAGAAACCAGGCACTTCCTAATACATAGGAGATGATTGTTAATCCATTGGTGTGAAACAAATTACATATGCAAGACAGATTCATTGAGAAATTAGTATTATGACTAATCTAATGATTTAAGAAATAAAAGATTCAACATGAAAAAATTTCCATAATTGCAAACATGGAAAGAGATTAAGATATAGGAGAAAATGTAATGAAGCCCATACAAATAAATAAACTAAGATTAACTTGGATTAGGTTCTTAGATTCTTGTTTGGATTTGCAAAACAAGACACGACCATTCTTACTCCCATTTACAGAATCACATTGATATTGTTGAAGAAAAAGAGACATTCAAGCACGGATGAAGATTGTATTCAAGTGTCATTGAGAGAGAGTCAACTAAAAACATAGAAGAACATGTTCCATGCATAGATAGTTATTTAGTTTAATTCTTTGGTCTTAAATTGTAACCTATTTACTTTTATAGAGGATTTGTAACTGGTGTTGAAGTGAGTTGTATAGGATTTATTGACCGGGTAGAGTCTTTAAATAAGTAGCTACAATTAGGGAGAATTGTAGAAGTAGAAATGTGTATGATGTTCGTTCCTTTGGTTATAGAGTTGCAATCTAAAATTTCTTATGATTTAATAAAGATTTGAGAAAAATCCTATAGGGTTATGTTGTGGTTTTTGACTATCTTGAGCAAGGAGACTTTTCTATAAAAATCCTTGTGTTTTACTATTCTTGTTCATTACTTCTAAAGAACCTAATTCTTCAATACATAGGTGGAAGCTTAAAATAATAACTTGTTATAGGTTTAGCACCAACAACTGCTCAAGGTGGTGTTAAATCCATATCCACAGAGTCGGAGGTTGTTCATACTGATGGGTCGATTCTATATAATAAGATTGGGCTACACTTGTGGTTTAGAATGCTTTAGTTCAGATGTTAAGAATTCTAGAGGTATGACACATATTGATATATTTCCTATCACACCAAATAGTTCTTAGACAGAGATAAGGATTTAGATCCCTAGTCAGCTAATTGTTCTAGGTTTTTAGACTCTAGGACTCAACCAACTGCAGTTGGGTATGCCACTACCCTCATTGTTCCACCCCCTGTAACTCTACGAACTATGAATATGTGAGAGTAGAAGAGTTTTAATATATTTAAGAAGATGGGTCCTCTATAATTCAATGGAGATTAAATCTTATGCTTATGAGTATTTGATAAGTTATTGTGATAGGTTGTATATTGTGAGTTTTGTGGATTTCAACGGAGTCAATTTCATAGCTTTTAAGTTGACTCAACCAGCTAGGTAGTGGTGGAGGGTGTTGTTGATACATTTATATTAGCCTATATTCATATCAAGGATTTGTAGGTGTTTCAAGATAACTTCCTTCTATGTAATTTTAGGTCTTCATAATCCCCTATTTAAGTTTGGCTTTTTAGTTGATTGGTCCAATTGCAGTACACAAATGAAAAAAGATCATGCCATAAATTCCTAATGAATATCGGGTCTGCTGGCAATTAAGTGAGGCATCCCATACAAGGAAAATATAAGTCAATGACATATTTTTTCCCAAGGTAAACCGTTGGTGCCCTTCCAATCCAAGGATAAAGGGTAAAAAGTCATTGGACTGGACATGTCTTCTCCACGATCTTGGAGAAATTAAAATCAATTTTCTAAGATCTATAAACAAATCTGTGAAATTTTATATAAATGTAAAATCATATATAACCCCTTATTTATAGGAAACTATTACATAGCCTCGTAGACTTCCTTGCCTAACCTTGAACTCTTCCATTCTCAATGTTGACAAAACCAAATATGCAGATTATTGATAGATATAAATTTAAAGTATATAAATATTCTTTCTATCTCCTCACTCCTTGACTCCATTCTCCAAATGAAGGGCAGTTTAACTCATACTTGCCATTCAGAGGAATCGTTCCTCGACAGTACTAGTAAGAATTACACTTCTAACCTTGGTAGTACTTATGTCTTTATTTGACTTGGTTTACCCACTTCAAAAGGTTTATAGAAGACCTATCCCTTAAACCTCATGTGAAAAGAGAGATTCCTTAGATTCTTTTTTGAGAGAAGAGATATTCATTAGGATAAATCTGATAGAATGGAAATCAGTTTCTTAAGGATCCTTGCTCCTTCACTACCCACCTGACCCCTATCTTTAATATTAATTAAAGTAAAGTCAAACCAATGAAGCAAACTGCCCAACCTCTTTGCTTGAAGCTTTTCTTGGAAGCTTCTACTTGTTAAAAGCCCTTTCCTTCTGCTTGACTTGTCTACTGAAGAAGCTCTTTTGTAGGAGTAGGCAAAAATAAAAGCTTGTGTTAAGCATATTGCTTTTTTAGAATGATTTCATCCATCAATGGTAGCTATATGATATATCCTTGATTCGCACCTTTGGAACAACCAATATAGGAATAGTGGACCTAAGCAAAGGAAATGATTGACCGTAAAGAAGAAGGGGATTACAAAAGTAATTGCTTTTTTCGCGATGTCAAAGCTCCTTCTTTTTGAAATTGTATAGTGTTTAATATGTTTGATGCAATAGAAGCCTTTGATGCAATATCTTGTGGTGAAGGCATTCCATTAAGAGCTTTTACTATAACAAAACTAGGATTGTCAAGTCCAACTGTCCTTATAGATAAGCAAAAGTCTATATATGTGTGTATGTGTGTGCGTGTGTGGAGTATATGAAATACCCAAGATATTACATCCTCCCCACCTTAGGAACATTCGTCCTCGTATATGAAATATAACGCACAAGTAGGGCTAAGTACTTGTTAAATTTACGGGAAACCTCTCCTATATACCAGACTTACCACACCATCCAAACAATCTAGAAACATGCCACATGCCCCATAAGTTCACTGCAACTAAAATTAATTCATCGAGCCTTATACAACTATCAATAAAATAATCTCAGACCAGAAACTAAAACTTTTCTTGATGCGAGAAAATCCATCATAGGAAATGCTATGATGCCTTGAATTAGAATTAACCTTTCCTTAAAGTCTGTTGAGGTCTGATGATCTTGAATTTCTTTCATATGATTTCAACAACTCAACTCTTAGGACTCAGCTCTACCGTATGATTTAAAGATGAAAGATTGATAACCGATCATAAATTCCATGAAGCCTCTTATTATAAGTGTGGTTGACAATACACACATAAGCAAGACTCTACTAAACATAGAATGCAGACTCCCTAGGATATAATATTTCTCTAATACCAGTTTGTGACGCCTTCCTAGATTTTAGGCGTTACAATTAACATCTTTACTTATCATAATCTTACACATACAAAGTGGTGCATCTCCAGGGTGATGAGAATATGTACAAATCATTTATCCTAAAAAATGTGCTACCTGCACTTTCGAATGCATATCATCATTTTGAATCTTATCTAATATTGTATGTCTATACATCCATTTTAGCTTTGCAGCTTGTGCATATGTTGGACTTTAGTAGCTCAACATTCACTACTATATAACATAATTGGTAATATAGTTGTTCTATATAATATACTTTTCACTTTTGTAGGATCTTTTTATGACATAGCACTCTTGTATCCCTTCACCATTTCATCCATCCAATTTTATCCTATGAGTAACATCTTCATCTATCATTGCATTCTCTTAAAATAATGATCCTATATATCAAAATTGTTTGCATTTTGGTACCGTAATCCTGTTTAGTGTCACTTCAACTTCTCTCTTATCATATTGGCTAAACATGTAATGCCTATATTTGGTATTACTTCTAAGTATCCTAAAACTCATACTCTCTCTAAAGCAATTCTCTATGTTTCAAGAATCATTAACTTACGAACCTGATGATCAAAAAACTGAACCAGAATCTCTTTCATAAGATAGGTCATCCTTAGTCCAAACATCTTCTATAAGAACAAAATGTGAAGGATCACCAATGCACATCTTCAATATGGATATGTGAAACATTGGATGCACGGACGCCAACTCAACAGATAACTTTAACTTATAAGCCAATTTCTCATCCTATTAATAATCCAATAGGAACCAATGAACTGGGGACTGTGCTTCCCTTTCTTATGAAAATACATAAGACCCTTCATAGGTGAAACCTTTAAGAAAACTCAATCATCAATTTTAAACTCTAGTCTCTTTGCCTCCTATCAAAATATGATTTTTTTTCCTGCACTGTGCCATCTTCAGCCTCTCTTGAATCATCCTAACCTTCTACATGGCCTCATGAAGAATATCTAACCTTATCAATGTAGCCTCAATAACCTCAAACTGGCCAATAAGAGACCTATATGAATGCTAAAGTGATAACTGTTACTATGAACAATCTCAATAAGAGGTAGTTGATTATACCAAATCAATAACACAATCTCTCAACATATCCTAAAGAATCTAAATAGTGTGTTCTACCTGCCCATCAGTCTGCAAATGAAAAGTGGTACTAATAGTGCCCAAACCTTTCTGAAATAACTTCCAAAAGTGGGTTGTAAACTGTGCACCCCGATCATAAATAATGGACAAAGGATTTCCATAAAGCTTAACTATCTCTCATATGTACATCTTAGTATAATCCTTTGTCATATCAGTAATCTTGTCAGGCAAAAAATAGGCTGATTTAGTCATCCGGTCAACAAGCACCCAAATTGAATCTTGCTAACGACATGTGCGCAACAAACCTATGATGAAATCTATACTAAGCATCTCCCACTTCTATATGGGAATACTTATGTCTTGAGCCAATACAATAAGTCTTTGATGCTTAAACTCTACTTGTTGTTAGTTGGGATACTTAGCTATAAAATCTACAATGTCCTTCTTCGTAGCGTTCCACCAATAAACCTCTCTCAAATCATAATATATCTTTAGGGAGCCTAGATGAATTGGGTATCTAGAATTGTGTGCCTTGGTCATAATCCTCTCTCTCAAGTCATTAGTATCTGGAACACATTACCTATCTTGACATCGAAGAACACCATCTCCCCCTTAGAGAATATCGATACCTTTTGCTTATGGACTACTTCTTTAAATTGGAGTAGTATGGTATCTCTATCTTGCTTGTTTTTTACTTCAATCACTAATGAGGACTCAGAATCATTTTACACTATTACACCACCATCATCGAATCGTAAGATGGACTCCCAAATGTGTGAGCTTATGAACATCTTTCATAAGCTATTTCTTACCTTCCTTTATATGAGCAACACTTCCTATGGACCTATTAAGAGAATCAACTATAATATTTGCCTTACCCGAATGGTATGACACACTCATATAATAATCCTTGAGAAGCTCTAGTTATCTTCTTTGTCAAAGGTTAAACTCTTTCTGACTGAACACATACTGCAGGCACATATCATTTGTGAAAACATCAATATGTACAACATAGAGATAATGACAACAAATTTTTAAAGCAAACACAATAGTTGCAAGCATGAGGTCGTGGGTAGGGTAATTCTTCTCATGAGTCTTAATTTGTCTAGAAGCATACTCAATAACCTTATCATTCTGCATTAATGCACAACCAAGGCCAACTCTGGAGGAATCACAATAAACGACAAAATTGTCTGTACCCTCTAGTAAAGTCAAAACTAGAGTTGAATTCGATCGAGCTTTCAACTCTTGAAAACTCTTCTCACATGCCTCGGACCACTAAAATTTTGCCTTTCTCCAAGTCAACTAGGTCAATAGAACAGAAATAGATGAAAACCCATCTACAAACTATCTGTAGTAACTAGCTATACCCAAGAAAATCCTGATGTCTGATGGGGATGTAGGTCTAGGCCAATTCTTAACTACCTCAATCATTTAGGAGTCAACCAGAATACTCTCACTAGAAAAAACATGCCCAAGAAAAGCTACAGACTTTAAAAAAAACTTACATTTATAAAAATTTGCATACAACTATCCATCTTTGAGAGTCTGAAGAACAATCCTAAGTTGATCAGTATTCTCCTCCTCACTTTAGGAGTAAACTAGAATTATCAACTATGAACACAATCACAAACATGTTGCTGTACAACTTGAACACTCTACTTGTAAGACTTATAAAGGTTGTAGGAGAATTGGTTAGCCCAAAAGACATGAAAAGAAAATCATACTGACCATACCAAGTACGAAAAGCTATTTTCATAAAATCATGCTCACTAACCTTCAATTGATGGTAACTGAATCTGAGAGCAATCTTAGAAAAACAAGTAGCACCCTAAAATTAGTCGAACTGGTCATCAATTCTAGGAATAGGATACTTGTTCTTGATGGTGACCTTTTTAAATAGGCGGTAATCAATACACATTCTAAGGGAACTATCTTTCTTGCGTACAAAAAAATGGGGGAACTCTATAGGGAAACACTTGGTTTGATGAATCCCTTATCTAGAAGATCTTTTAACTTCTATTTTAACTCAGTGAGAGCCATTCTATATGAAGGAATAGAGATTAGTTACACATCCAAAAGGAGGTCTATCCCAAAGTCTATATCCCTATCGAGAGGAACTCCGGGAAGATCATCGGGGATAACTTATGGAAATTTGTTAACTATGGATATTGACTGAAGAGAAGGAGTTTCAGTGCTAGAATCTTTAACTTGAATTAGATTGTAGGTATAACCCTTGGAAATAAGTAGGTATAACCCTTGGAAATAATCTTTCTAGACTTAAGATAGGATATGAAATGGCCCCTATACACAACTGGAATACCTTTCCACTCTAAGACAGGCTCATTAGGAAATTAGAATTTCATAATTCGAGTTCTACAATCAACTGAAGCAAACATGAATATAACCAGTCCATGCCTAAAATGACATCAAAATATACCATGTCTGACTCTTCTAGGTATAATGTGGTTTCTCTGTGAAGAATTGATGTGGTGTAAGATTCATCTAGCTAAGACAGACTCTCTAACTAGAGTGGAAATTAAGAATATCTCTAGAAGCTATTGGGGATTAATTTCAAACTTCATGGAAACATATGGGTTCACAAAACACAAGGTAGTTGTAGGATCTAACAAAGCATAAACATCAAGGTGGAAGAATTTTAACATACCAGTAACAATGTCGGGGGAACTCTCTTGATCTTGGCAACTAGATAGAGCATAAAAGTGGTTCTGACCACTACCTAAACTTGAAACATTTGCTTTTTGAGTAACACGGTCTACTGGAGCTGATGAAGTGATCTGAGATATATTACCCTCATTACTATGCCTAGCAAAAAGGAAATCTCTTAACATGTGACCTGACTGACCACATCTGTAACATCCTTCCTTCCTATATAGACACTCACTGAGATGAGATTTTCCACACTTTTTGCAAGCAAGATAAGGTGTAAAATCCCATGTGTTACTACCCTGAGCCTGAGAGCCTAGTTTTCTGTACTTTTAATCACTTTTGGGTCTAGATACTGGTCCAGATGACCTCTTATAAAAGAATGACCAATTTTATTTCTGATTCTTTATAAGCTGACGTCATAATAGACTGACTTGGCCCTCTTACTATGATGTTCTTCCCTTTCTTTCAATTTATCCTCCTCAATCTGCTACACATAAATTATAAGTTTGGCTATGACTATGTATCCAAAACATTACCGTCTTGACCACATTAATTGAAAGCCTGGAAAGTTTTGACATGAACATTCTCATCTTATTAATCATATCAAACACCATATCTGAAGAAAAGTAAGATAACTGGATGAACTTAAGGCTATACTCCTTCCCACTCATAGAACCTTGCTCCAAATTAATGAACTCCCAAGCCTTTACCTCCCTCAACACTCGGGGAAAGAAACACCCCAAGAATGCTTTCTAAAACTTATCTCACTCTACAGTTACAACATCTTATCTTTGATGTGTTCACACTGCTTAAACTATATGCATGCAATATCCTTAAGTTGATATGAGACAATCTCAACCTTCTCCAAATTTGTAGCATGTATAACCCGAAGAATATTTTGAACCTCATCAATAAAATTATCAGGATCCCACCAAGCTTTGACCATATGAACTTTAGAGTGTTTCTTCTGAAAAACTCATAGATATTGGAAGTATCATGAGAATCAGAGCTGGTTGGGGCTGAACGGTTGGCCTGAGTAGCCACTATATGAGTCAATATCTAAATCGCATTCCTGAACTCGGTGTTAGGATCAACACAAGATGGTTGAGCAACAGATAAACTGAAACCCCTTTGTATAACTGATGGCACAGGTGCAATTTCTATATTAGTATTTTGACTGGAGGAACAGGCTTCATTCCTGGTCTACATAGTACCGTGTAGAGGTACCAGAGTGGAATCAACTCTAGCATTAGTAGAGACACTCTGACTGGTGGTTCTCTTTAAAGGCATAATTCGTAACATAATTAAAGCATAAGTTAGAAGACAAGCATAGAGTTAAACTCTATCATATGAACTAGATCATGAGAGAAAGGAATATTCCTAAATGCCTTATAGCCTCCCAATTATAAATATGGCTTGCTTCACACCTATAAGTATAACTCTATTAGACAAGACTTCAGAGACACCCTAGGAGTTAAACCTAATGCTCTGATACCAAATTTATTATGACCCAAGTCTACACCCATGTTGTGAGCCATAACTAGCTGCTCACTAGTGGTCCGATAAGACACTTGGAATAACATGTCTAAAGGGCAATATAAATAATGAAACTGAAGCAGAAACATAACTACGATAATGGGCTAAACCTGAAGAGAAAATCTTTATTAACGTATAACTGAAATGAATGAAAAACTATCAACTACTACATATTTGTGTGTCTACTGAAGCTGCTACTACTAAACATAAGAGTTAATGGGACAAGTCCCTATAATATTTATTAAAACAAAATTCTAACCCAAACTAAGAAGAAAACTAAAATCAACTTTATGCCTCTAAAAGTCAGGTGCTACCAAATATACTGAATGTTAGGTGCTACCAAATATCTAAAAGTAAACCTTAAGCTCGATTACTTAAATATATATCATGAAAGTATATAGTGCAAAATGCAGTTAATATAATGGAATGTATTGGTACGCAAGATATATTTATGTAACATAAACTCTGAAATCAGATTACAATAACTTATAAAGAGTACCTTAAACAAGAGTCAAAAAAATTGAGTCAAAAGTCTCAACAAGATCACTTAAAATATCTTAAAACAACTAATAGTCTGAACAGAAACACAATAGCAAAAGTTTGTATAAGAGAATCTTTCATATGCATATTAACAAAGTCAAAAGGTCAAAAAGGCATAAATCAGTCGGAGTTTCTTATAATCGATAAATACTATATGAGCTCATGATGTCCAACATTCAATCCCAGTTGGGAGTACTTCCCTGTACTTTCCAAGGTATAGAACCTATCTATCCATGGATCTAGAACTAAGTCTCTTGGGATAAACAAATCATCTGACTTTTTGGATTGAACCATATTCTATGGTGGAAACATAGTTATGGGACATGTGCTATCTAGAACTCATGTCCTTTCAGTGTTAAATAATTCTCCCAAAACAATCTTTATAAATCTATAGGCTCATAATATATCTTGTAAAGCTATCTGAAATTATAACATGAGTCATTGCTCATCTTTTTTATTCTGTAATCATACTTCTTGTGAGATAGTGGTAAAATTTATATCATAAATCGTATGCATAAGTCTTTGATCAAAAACCTATATCTTTTTAACATAGGGTTCATAGCACTTGAATCATTCTTACAATCATGTATTTCAAAATGTAAATCAAGAATTTGCATAATATTCATAAGAGCATAGAATTTTTTCATAGAAATCAGGTTAAACTTATAAAGAAATCAACTATAAGGGTTTGGGCATAAAACCCTAACTTTGAACATAATTCGTGATACTTCAAAATACTTGGACGTGAGGATGAAAAATATACATCATTGAATTCTTATGCACCTGTGAAGACTATAACTTCGACGAGAAAAGACTTGACTTGACTTGGCTTGAACAGAACCCTACATGCTTGATTGTTCAAAGAACTTGATCTTGACTTGATTATAGAGAATAAAAAGGAGAATCAACTTTAGGATCTAATATTTATACCTTTTGGAGATTAGGATGTTATGGCATATGGTATAGGATAAGGAAAAGTTGGCAATAGAGTTTTCAAAATATTGCTAAAAATTTTAGGATTTTGTCCCATGGGTTGCTCCATGGAACATGGACCACTTCCATGAGTCGTGGTTTGATCCGTAGATACTTGGAAGATTTTTGCTATGATCTTGGAATGGATTCACGATTTGACTTCACAGATCATGGAATGTTGTTCACTATTTGTCTTGTCATCCGTGGTCTCCTGAGTCAAAATTTCAAAATCTTTGTATCTAAATAATTGAATAGTTACACTAATCATAGACTATGTTACACAGCTTGTGAATCTTCTCATAGGAGCTTGAGTAAAAATGTTAACTTTCTTGGTATGGTTCCACGTCTGAATCCACGACCTATCGACTAAGAACATGGGTCGTGGTTTCTTTTGTGGCAACCTGGAAGCATTTATTTCTTGGAAATAGCTTCATGGTTAAGAGCACAAGTCATGGTCTTTAATCATGAACTATGGTCCTACTCATGCAAGCTTGAAAATCTATAATTTTGATTTAGACTGAGCTAAGTATTGAATAAACATGGGTTCAGGTTCTGAGATATTATAATAAAACTCCAGCATCACTCTTCAAGCTTCACACTACTAAGAATCCTCTAGACCTAGGGCCAAATCTTGATAGGCGAATGGGTCTAAGGGGAATCTACAAAAGGGATAAAAAGGTAGAGTTAAAGTAGATTCAAAGATGGTCCCACATAGATAGAGGTTGGACACTTACAGTAATAGTTCCATTCTTCAAGTACAACCGTACCATAAAAGAGATGATCGGTGTGAATAAATACAAACTTGTCAGTCTATTGATGACACTTTTCATCTATGTCTGAGAGAAAACTCTTCAAGCCCTGACATTTAACCATAAATAGTTTCTTAATGTGGGGACGATACAAAAGGATAAAAGTTGGTAAAGAGTGAAATCAAGCACCAAGGTAGATGTAATAGCAAGAATGCAAGAGACTAACCTCCAGATGGTGGGAGCTACTTACCTGAGAGAAATTTTGTATCTCTCAAAGATCTGAAGAACAAACTTGAAAATAGGGCCTCAGCCTTATTCCAAACAGCATGGACAAGTAAATACCCCTATATATCCTAGTTTCAAAGAGCAAATTCTTTTTTGAGGGAGGCAGAAAGAAGCTTAATATTGGCTACAATGCTGGAGGAAGCCCAATCTTAGGAAGGAATGTGTGGCTTCATCATAATGTCCTTCACTACAGTAAAATATGACTCCAACCACTCAGCTGGTGCAGGGAGATCACCAGTACCTTCACTCTTAGGGGCCCTGCTACTCTTTCCCTCCAATCCTACCTTTCTTTTTATCTTGCTCTACCCCTGTGAACTTTTCACATTAAAAGGGTTGAAGGGCATTTCACACTCTAAATTTATATCATCATCTTCTCAAGGAACATGTACTCGGTCACACAATTCAGTAATAAAGGTAGAAATATAAGGGTCTTTCATATTTCTTCAGTAGAACTCCTTCCATTAGGCCATAATCTAAGACCCCACATTAAGCTTTATTCCCCTTATAGCACAAGCCACTACCAAAGGCCAAGGGTAAGTAACATCGGTAATATTTCTCGAAGGACGAATCCGCCAGGACACCAAGTTAAGCCACCTCTAAGACACTACATAAAAGTAGGTGCTCTTGAGATCTACAGTACTAGTCTAGTGGACCTTCCCCCTATCAGCCTCTGCCACCAAAGTGTCCGCCAACTATCATAAGTCACTCTCCATGAACTTTGTTTTATAGGCATCATTTGAGTGATTTGGCACCCCCAAGGCAGCATTGATAATAGCTACATCCATGGGTATATTAACTCCCCAAATGCAGATAGTGGGGTGTGGGTCATCCTAATGCACAGTCGGGAGCATAGCATAAAACTCCTGTACCTAGCCCAAGTTACAATCCTCGGTGGGTTCCACTAGAAATATCCACACAAGCTCCTGCAGCTGGGCATATAATTTTGGTGCCTATTTCACCATAGTTCACATTACAAATCCCCTCTCATGGCAAAACCCTCTCCTCCTATAATCTATGAACCATTGTTGGCAAGCCCAATCAAAAAACCACATGTAAGGAGGATGAGCATCACCGTAGTTTTGGTTGTCCATAATGTAGTAGTCCTATAAAATTAAGTGAAATCAGAGTTAGGATTCATTGTTATGCTAAAAAGGGAGAAATTTTAGAAAGATTGAAAATTATGCATCACCAAATAGGGTCATTGAAAGACCTCCGCTACAGCAGTAGACATCCCACTATAATAGGGCTCTTATAAAGGTATAATACCACTGCATTAGGACTACTCCAGTAAAAATCATCCCATTGTAGCGGACCTATCATCTTCAATAGCCATGGAATGCATCAATGGCGTCCTTTTAAAATTTCTCCGAGTTCTTAATTCTATAAATTAGATCAGGTCTAGTGAAGTAGTGTATGACTTATAAAGATAAATTTTTGGGGTAATAAACCCCAATTCAAGCCCCAGTGGCTAAGAAATTCTTGGAGAAGATGACCATTCATCTTCTACCCCACTTTGAATCCCAAAATTGTCATGAACTTCTTAAGTTTTTATGCCTAGAATGCTATAGGATCATCATGGACGTAAAATAAATTTGCGTGCTTTAAAAATCCCTTTGATAAGGGGTAGATCCAAATTTTTCTAAAAATTACCTTAACCCATTCAAATTTTCAAAATTTATGGCCTAAAACTATGAATTCGGTAGTAGTAAAGCATAAAAATAGAGTAAGAATGAGTTTTTTAACTTAAAATCAATGAATGAGAGGCAACGGTTAAGAGGAGAGTGTTTGTTTGGAGAGTAATAAAAGTTGGAGAAGTGGGAAGAAAGAACCCACTTCTCCCCTTTTTAAATCTGTTAGGCTACTGCTTCAGCGGTTCGACTGCAGCAATACCGCTGTGGCAACAAGTCATTGCTATAGCAAAAACATAAGGGGGGGGGGGGTTAATTTTTCCATCCTATGTTTATTTCAATAGGACATATTAACTTGGCCCTATAGATACCTTGGGTAGTCCTATACAGTCGAATCTAGACAATGTGCCTCTTTTCCTAAATCATTGCCCCTATATAGAGATACCTCGAGGGTAGTAATTGTCGTGCATTGAATAATTTGATTAGACCATTAGCAGAATATGAGTACATAGTAATTGGAGTTGGACCGTAATATTAATCATCTTAGAATTAATGGATTTTGGATTATGTATAGATTTTCTATTCTATGCATACCCTAGCCATTCAGGGATTAACGGTGAGTAAATTAGTATCTAATATAATAACTTGCCTCATCATTACTATGAACACTACAATAGGGAAGTTGTTAATGAGATGCATCTTAAATTAACCCTGTTAAGATTTAAAAACCTTGGTAAAGTACCATAAAATAATTTAATCGACCAAATGTTTGGGAGATTGAAATGACCTACTCCCGCTATAAAGACACTAGTTCTGGTGCAGCGACGTTGCTACAATGAAAGTTTAGCTACTGCAGTGGTGATCTGGAAGTCAACCTCACATTTTAAAACCCTATTTCCATAAGCTCTTGTTCTAATTTATTTTCCTCCTCCAAAAAACACCCTAGGGTTATCCCTAGACTATAAACAACATGGATAAAGAGGCAAGACTTCAAGAAGACGTGTTACAACAAAGATTTTGAGGAATCTTTGATGGAATTGCTAGCATAGGATTGAGAAAAAGAGATATATATACTGTGTGGCGGCAAACTCTACATCGAGGTAGGTTAGGGTTTAATTTGTAGTAGACCTTGGTTATTTTTATACGCGGCATATAGTTTAACAGGAAATATCATGCTTAGGCATATAGGAAAGGATGTTTGGATGGCTAATCACCTACAAACTGTAAGATTGAAAGGGTTGTCTTTCAATGTGTTATAGGGGTGTCACCTGAAGTAGTGTATTATCATTATGAAGTTAATGTTAGCTAAAGTTATAAGAATTAGAGAAATGCAAGTGATGATGGGGTATCACGTGAGTTTGTAGCTATAGAAGTGGTGTAAATAGGATTAAGAATGAGGGCAGGTCCATCTAGAGTTCCTGCGAGTATCGGTCACATTATTGATTAGTACAGTCAGGCTGTAATCAATTTATGGAGGATTAAAGTAATAATAATAATGTATAAAGTATGGATAGAGTAAGGTGCAATGTAGAAGTAGTAATGGTGGGTTAGTTGTAACACCTCGTACATTTCCAAACCTATTTAATTACCGTAACATTTACGGAATCATTTAAACATGAGAAGGTTGGTCTGTTACACATTAATTTTAGTAGGCTCAATTGGTCTTGTGTTCATGGGATCAAATGAGGCCCAAATATTAAGTAAAAATACATGGCCCAAGTGGGGAAATGACCCACTCCACCTTTGACCAAGTAAAGATAACATTGATTGACCATAGTGTGGATAATGATGACCATTGAGGCACTATATAAGGCACAAAATCAGATTTTTATTCATTATAACACACATGCCAAATCTAGACTTTTCTCAAGATATTTTCTCTCTACTCTCAAAACCCTAAGGCAACCATCCCTTGGATAAGATCACCATCTTGAAAGCTTTGGTAAGTGTTTAATCTCATGGTGCAGTATATTATATGATTAATATGGTGTATAAATCATGTTGGTTATGTGGGCAAGGTGTTGGACAGTTCACTATGTGTGAAATAGTCTATATGTGCTTAATCGGTAAAGGGTTTTGCCTTATAAACTTGAAAGTGGACTTGTGGTATTGAAGGAAGTGAATTTTATGGATTAAATATCAAAATGTAAGATATGTTTATGTTCTTAACTTGCTTTCTCTTTGTGTATAACATTTGGAATTGTTGTTGCGAAATTGTGCATGGAATTGGTGACGTATTGAAAGAAAAATGTAGTTTTGTTGATGTTCATGTGTGTTGTGAAACCATGGTTGTTTTTTGGTATCCAAGTGACCTAAAATATGAAAACAGAAGCTTACTTATGGCCTTGGACCATTAATTACAAAAAAGGGCCAAAAAGAGACCCATTTTGGCCGAACCAGGTATCCGCCCTCGCATTTGGAGCACCTGAGGGCGCAGATACCAACGCAGGTGGCTCAAAAAAAGGCCAGAGAGGTACCTGTGGCCGTATTTTATCCACCTGCTGGTGCAGGTGGCCCCACAGCCCAGTCCAGAATTCTATTTTGTATGTTTTTATCTCTCTTTGATCCCCCAAGGCCCCTATACCCTTTTTGGATGCAATTATCAACTTATGGTACCGTTTGAATGGATTTAAGGAGTCGTTTAGAGGCATGTTGGATTATATCAATTATGGATTGTTGTTAATGTGTTATTGTGAAAGGTATTGAGATGACTTGATGGAGTAATTGTGATGTGGTGTTAAAGGGGAAGTGTAAAGTATAAACTTGGTGTGAAATGCTATTGGTTTATGATGTTTTGGTCAATGTGTGGAATGTGGTGTTGTTGTTGGTATGTTAATTTAGTGAATTGTATTGTAAAGGGTGAAATGACATTATATGGCAGTCATGTAGCTCATTGTCGTCTTATGCACTTGTAAGATAGTTAGATGATAACGTGAGCTCCGTTATGTACTTGTATTGTAGAGTGAAATGCAAGGAAGGAGCTGGATTACTGTATTCACATATAGGACTGTGTATTCATATTGGGAAGATAAGGTATGTAAGGTTACTCTTTCCGTATCCCTCTGCAGCACATATTGTTCACATTGACATTGTACTTGTTCCATTCTGAAATGTCCAAATGTATCTCATTTAAGGTTGTCATATAGTATTACTCACTAGACCAATTGTGATTCACATGTCTCATGTTCTTTGAATAATGTTTCAAAGTTCCAATAATGTACAATCACCAATGTATCACTTTTATAATGAAAGAATGAAGTAATGTATAATTGTTTGTATATTCTTGAGTAGCATCCCAGGGGTGGAATAAACATCTAGCTTGGTTCAATCCTAATATTATGGGTGGTATCCTAGGGGTTAAAATACCTAGCACGGGTCGATCCCAATATCACAGTAACAACCCAGGGGCAACAGAAAAGCCTAGGATGGGTTAATCTCATCCCAGGGGCGACAGAAAAGCCTAGCATGGGTTAATCTCATCCCAAGGGTTAAAATACCTAGCATGGGTTATCCTCCTTTACCACTGATCAGTTGGTCATTTTTTTATTATATGCTTTACAATTTTCTTAATGTAAAGAAGGATAAAGTTAAGTAATGAACAATAATGATGAATGAACGTAAAGTTAAAGAAAGTAATGAATGTAATGTACGTGGTTCCAAACACAGAGAACGGTGGTTTATCCATATTGACTACTCACTTGTTTTTGATTCCATTGAAGTACTTATGTCTCATGTAGCTTCTTATAGCCTTACATACTCAGTACATTCTTCGTACTGACGTCCCTTGGGGGACTTACCTTACTTGTTGCAGGCACATGTTCTAGTAGACCTCCACAGTAGGTTGCAGCTCATTTTCGGATCATTGGTGAGCTCCAGTTGGTTAGGGGCTTTTCGAATCGCTATGTACATTTGTTTTGGTATTGCATAACTGTTGTATAAAGCGGGGACCTGTCCCGACTGTAGGTTGGCTATGTCTATTTATCTGTAGAGGTTTTGTAGATATTATGGGACAAATGAAGGAATGTGAGGGATGCATGCTTTTGACATGGTGGCCTTAACGTCCAAGTTTCATATATGTATATATCATATGTTTCCATAACTTCCACCATTAGCATCTTGTATCTATATGTGATAGTGATGTTCCTTGAGTGACATGCATACGAATGTACATGAACGAAGATTGGTTCTCTCGGGCCTTACCGGCGTCGGGTGCCAGTCTGCCCCGTTGGAACTCAAGGCGTGACAAAAGTGGTATCAGAGCAGGTCATCCTAAGGGTGTCTACAAATCCGTTTCTGAGTAGAGTCTTGCTTATCGATGTGTCTTGCACCATATTTTTAACTAGGAGGCTACGGGACATTTAGGAGTTGTTTCTTTTCTTCATTTCTAGATCGTGCAATAGAGCCAATGTTGTAGGTGGAATCATATCTGACCATTGTAATTGGTTTTCTTTGTTATAGTAAAATGCCGATGACAAGATGAGGTAGGGGCAAAGGTAAGCAGGTAGATATGCTTGCCGGAGAAGGAACGAGTAAATCACCACCTGACCAAGCTAGTCAAGGTGGCGCTGAATAGGAGTTTGCATCGCTGGCTTCTTCTACTGTTCCATTTCTGGAAGTGCCAAGAGGTTGAGAAGTACCTGCAGAACCGCCTATGAATGCCACTGAACAGGATTTAAGAAATGCAATGCATATGTTGACTTAGATAGTTGCTGCACAAACTCAGGGACAAGTTGGTCCATTGACAAGTGAGGATGGCACGGCTAGAGTAGCTAGTCGGCGGACACAAGATTTTCTGAAATTAGACCCTCCCACGTTCATCGAGTTAGATTCGAAGGCAGACCCACAAGACTTCATGGACCAAATCCAAAGGGCTCTAGATGTTATGCACATGACCGGTGTAGAAACAGTTGAGCTTGCAGCCTATAGGTTGAAAGGAAAAGCTATATTGTGGTATGAAGATTGGAAAAGATCAAGGGGTATTGGCAAACTTCCAGCTAGTTGGGAGGAATTCAAAATGGCATTCCTTGATCTTTAACTTCCATATGAGATCTGGGAGGCACGTATAGACTAGTTTCTAAATCTTTGTCAAGGGAATATGAGTGTTAGAGAATACAGTCTTCAGTTTAACTCTTTAGCTCGATATGCTTCGAATGTGGTAGCCACAATGGAATACAGAGTCCATCTATATGTGGATAGATTGGAGCCATATTTGGTAAGGGACTGCACCATTGCGGCTTTGAACAGAGATATGGATCTAGCCAAAATACAGGTTTTTGCACAGAAGATGGAGGATCAGAGGTAAAGAAGAAGGGTACACAAATTTAAAAGAGGGTCGTCAAAGAGGGTTAGACCTATGGGACAGTCTATGGTGTCCCAAGGAGAATCTAGGCCATAGATGTTTCCTAGACCGCCTAGACCATCATTCTCTTACTCCACAGCAGGCGCTCAATCTCAATTCCGAGGGTTCAGAGGCAGCCATTTTGGGCAGAGTACTGGGATTCAAGGTTCACAGACAGCAAGATTTTCTCGCCAGCCGTGTCAGCACTGCGAAAGGTATCATTTAGGTGAATGCTGATTGGGGACAAATATTTGTTTCTGGTGTGGTAAGACGGGGCACATAATGAGAGAATGCCCACAAAGGGGCACGGGTGGTATAGCATGACCTACGGGATCAACCGTTGCATCATCATCATCGGTTCCTTCCCTAGGCAGAGGTGTACAGCCTGCTGGTCATGGTAGAGGAGCAGCTAGTTCCAATGGAGCCCAGAATCGCACCTATGCTCTAGTGGACCGGCAGAATTCAGAGGCTTCTCCTGATGTAGTCACAGGTACATTATCCATATTTTCGCATATTGTATATACATTGATTGACCCGGGTTCTACATTATCATATGTTACTCCATTGATTGCTGTGAAATTTGAAAGAACACCAGAATTATTAATTAAGTCAACTGAAGTATCTACATCAGTTGGTGAATCTATTATTGCAAAAAGAGTATATCGTAATTGTGTAGTAACTGTGTGTGATCATGATACGTTGGCTGATCTTATTGAACTGGAAATGGTGGATTTTTATGTCAGAATGGGTATGGATTGGTTGGCTTCTTGTTATGCCATGACAGATTGCCGAGCTAAGAAAGTAAATTTTCATTTTCCACAAACGAATGTTCTTGAATGGAAGGCTAATGTAGGGGCACCGAGAGGAAAAGTTGTTTCCTATCTTAAAGCAAGGAAAATGATAGACAAGGGGTACATATGTCACTTAGTGAGAGTGAAAGATACTTATGTGGAACCACTAACTTCTCAGTCGATTCCAGTGGTCAATGAATTCCTTGATGTATTTCCTGAGGATCTTCCAGGTTTACCTCCAGAACGAGAAGTAGAGTTTGGTATTGATGTGATGCCAGGCACTCAGCCTATCTCTATTCCTCCGTATAGAATGGCTCCAACAGAATTGTAAGAATTAAAAGAACAATTAAAAGATTTACTGGACAAAGGATTCATAAGGCCTAGTATATCCCCGTGGGGTGCACCAGTATTATTTGTACAAAAGAAAGATGGCACATTGAGAATGTGTATTGACTATCGGCAATTGAATAAGGTAACGATCAAGATTAAATATCCCCTCTCTAGAATTTATAATTTGTTTGATCAGTTACAAGGTGACAAATGTTTTTCAAAGATTGACTTGAGATCGGGTTACCATCATGTCAGGGTAAGAGAAAAAGATATACCCAAGACAGCTTTCTGAACACGGTATGGCTATTATGAATTTTTAGTTATGTCGTTTGGACTAACAAATGCACCAGCTATTTTCATGGATTTGATGAATAGGTGTTTAAGCCATTTCTAGATGTGTTCGTGACGGTGTTTATAGATGACATCCTAGTTTATTCAAGATCACAAGAGGACCATGCTAATCACTTATGGCAGGTGTTACAGATTCTTCGTAAGTGTAAGTTGTATGCAAAGTTCTCTAAATGTGAATTTTGGTAGAAGCGGTGAAGAATTGGCCAAGACCTACAACGCCTTCGGAAATTCGTAGCTTCCTTGGGTTGGCAGGTTATTACAGAAGATTTGTTGAAGGGTTTTCTTCCATTGAGGCACCTTTAACAAAGCTTACACATAAGGCAATCAAGTTTCAGTGGAATGATGCATGTGAGAAAAGTTTCCAAGAGTTGAAAGATAAATTGACTTCAACACCGGTATTGATACTTTCGAAAGGCACAGAAGGGTATGCAGTATATTGTGATGCTTCCGAAGTTGGCCTTGGGTGTGTATTGATGCAGTACATAATGTAATAGCGTATGCCTCAAAACAGTTGTGACCACATGAGAGAACTTATCCCACACATGATCTTGAGTTAGCAGTTGTAGTATTTGCTTTAAAGATATGGTGCCACTACTTGTATGGGGTTCATGTTGACATCTAAACTGACCACAAGAGTTTGCAATATATCTTTAAGTAGAAGGATTTAAATCTGAGGCAGCGGAGGTGTCTTGAACTATTGAAAGACTATGATATGGATATCCTATATCATCTAGGAAAAGCAAATATTGTAGCCGATGCATTAAGACGCAAGGCAATAGAAGGCACTAATGGTCAATTGATGGAAAAGCAATGTATAGTCAAGGATCTACATCAACTAGCCAGTTTGGGAGTTCGTCTTCTTGAATCTCCAGATGAAGGGGTTATTGTGCAAAATGCAGCAGAATCTTTATTAATAGCTGAAGTGAAAGAGAAGCAGTATGCGGATTTGATGTTATTGCAGTTGAAAGAGAATGTACAACAGGGTTTGACAATGGCATTTGATCTTATGCAAGAAGGAGTACTTCAATGCCAAGGTAAATTATGTGTACCGGATGTAGATGAGCTGAGGAGACAAATTATGACAGAGATGCACCATTCACGATATTCTATTCATCTGGGAGCTACCAAAATGTATCATGATTTGAAAGAAATGTATTGGTGGGGAAACATGAAGAAGAACATTGCAGAATTTGTAGCTCAATGCCCAAATTATCAACAAGTAAAAGTAGAGCATCAAAAACCTGGAGGTTATATGCAATGTATCAATCTTCCAGTCTGGAAGTGGGACATGATTAACATGGATTTCATCACAGGTTTTCCTCATACACTGCAGAAATTTGATTCCATATGGGTGATAGTTGACAGGCTTACCAAGTCAGTGCATTTTCTACCAGTCAAGACCACCTATACAGCTGAAGATTATGCAAGGTTGTATATTAAAGAGATAGTGCAATTGCATGGGATTCCACTCTCTATTATATCAGATAGGGGAGCTCAATTTACTGCACATTTTTAGAAATCCTTTCAGAAGAGTTTGGGTACACAAGTGAATTTGAGTACGGCTTTTCATCCCCAAATAGATGGACAAGCAAAACGTACCATCCAAACACTTGAAGATATGCTACGAACTTACACGTTGGACTTTAAAGGTAGTTGGTATGCTCATCTACCTCTTATTGAATTTGCCTACAATAATAGCTATCATTGAAGCATTAAAATAGCACCTTATGAAGCTTTATACGGGAGGAAGTGTAGATCACCAATTGGATGGTTTGAAGCGGGTGAAACTGCTTTACTTGGGTCAGATATTTTTCATCAAGCTATGGAGAAAGTTAAAGTGATCCAACAGCGGCTACAAACGGCCCAAAGTCGACACAAGTCATATGCTGATGTTAGAAGAAGAGGGTTCGAATTTGCCATAGGTGATTGGGTATTCTTGAAGGTGTCACCAATGAAAGGGGTAATGAGATTTGGAAATAAAGGAAAGTTGATTCCACGTTATATAGGGCCATATGAAATTGTCAAAATATTTGGGTAAGTTGCTTATGAATTGAAACTACCCCAAGAACTCTCCACAGTGCATCCAGTGTTTCATGTTTCAATGCTTCGAAAGTGAATAGGAGATCCATCTCCTTTTGCTCCCATTGAAAATGTACAAGTTACGGAGGATCTCACCTATGAAGAGATACCTATTTCTATTTTGGATCGACAAGTGAAGAGGTAAGGAATAAAGAAGTAGATTTCGTAAAGGTACTTTGGAGAAATCAACAAGTAGAAGAGATCACATGGGAAGATGAGGAAATGATGAAGTACAAATACCCTCATTTGTTTCAAATGGAAGAGAAATTTCAAGATGCGACATCGGAGCAATAACAAGTAAGTATCTATAAGCATTATGTATATATATGATGACATGAAGAATGATCCTAGACTTGAATTTTTTTAAATTGGATAATGTCACTAACATTCGAGGACGAATGTTTCTAAGGGGGGAAGATTGTAACACCCCGTACATTTCCAAACCTATTTAATTACCGTAACATTTATGGAATCATTTAAACATGAGAAGGTTTGTGTGTTACACATTAATTTTAGTAGGCTCAATTGGTCTTGTGTTCATGGGCTCAAATGAGGCCCAAATATTAAGTAAAAAGACATGGCCCAAGTGGGGAAATGACCCACTCCACCTTTGACCAAGTAAAGATAACATTGATTGACCATAGTGTGGCTAAGGATGAACATTGAGGCACTATATAAGGCAAAAAATCAGATTTTTATTCATTATAACACACATGCCAAATCTAGACTTTTCTCAAGATATTCTCTCTATTCTCAAAACCCTAAGGCAACCATCCCTTGGATAAGATCACCATCTTGCAAGATTTGGTAAGTGTTTAATATCATGGTGCAGTATATTATATGCTTAATATGGTGTATAAATCATGTTGGTTATGTGGGCAAAGTGTTGGACAGTTCACTATGTGTGAAACAGTCTATGTGTGCTTAATCGGTAAAGGGTTTTTCCTTATAAACTTGAAAGTGGACTTGTGGTCTTGAAGGAAGTGAATTTTATGTATTAAATATAAAAATTTAAGATATGTTTATGTTCTTAACTTGGTTTCTCTTTGTGTATAACATTTGGAATTGTTGTTGCGAAATTGTGCATGGAATTGGTGACGTATTAAAAGGAAAATGTAGTTTTGGTGATGTTCATATGTGTTGTGAAACCGTAGTTGTTTTTTGGCATACATGTGACCTAAAATATGAAAATATAAGCTTAATTATGGCCTTGGACCATTTATTACAAAATAGGGCCCAAAAGAGACCCATTTTGGCCGAACCGGGCATCTGCCCTCGCGTCTGGAGCACCTGCGGGCGCAGATGCCTATGCAGGTGGCTATGGACAAGGACAGAGGGCACCTGAGGCCACATGTTATCCACCTTATGGCGTAGGTGTCCCCACATCCCAGTCTAAAATTCCATTTTGTATGTTTTTGTCTCTCTTTGATCCCCCAAGGCCCTTATACCCTTTTTGGATGCAATTATCAACTTATGGTACCGTTTGAATGGCTTTAAGGAGTCGTTCAGAATCATGTTGGATTATATCAAATATGGAATGTTTTTAATGTGTTATTGTGAAAGGTATTGAGATGACTTGATGGAGTAATTGTGACGTGGTGTTAAAGGGGATGTGTAAAGTATAAACTTGGTGTGAAATGCTATTGGATTATGATGTCTTGGTCAATGTGTGGAATATGGTGGTGTTTTTGGTATGATAATGTAGTGAATTGTATTGTAAAGGGTGAAATGACGTTATATGGCAGTCATGTAGCTCATTGTCGTCTTATGCACTTGTAAGATATTTAGATGATAATGTGAGCTCCATTATGTACTTGTGTTGTAAAGTAAAATGTAAGGAAGGAGCTGATTATTGTCTTCATATATAGGACTGTGTATTCATATTGGGAAGGTAAGGTACGTAATTTTACTCTTTCCATATCCTTCTGCAGCACATATTGTTCACATTGACATTGTACTTGTTCCATTCCAAAATGTCCAAAGGTATCTCATTTCAGGTTGTCATATAGTATTACTCACAGGACCAATTGTGATTAACATGTCTCATGTTCTTTGAATAATGTTTCAAAGTTCCAATAATGTACAATCACTAATGTATCACTCTTATAATGAAAGAATGAAGTAATATATAATTGTTTGTATATTCTTGAGTGGCATCCTAGGGGTGGAATAAACACCTAACTTGGGTCAATCCTAATATCATGGGTGGTATCCCAGGGGTTAAAATACCTAGCACGGGTCGATCCCAACATCACAGTAACATCCCAGGGGCGACAGAAAAGCCTAGTATGGGTTAATCTCATCCCAGGGGTTAAAATACCTAGCATGGATTATCCTCTTTTACCACTGATCAGTTGGTCATTTTTTTATTATATGCTTTATAATTTTCTTAATGCAAAGAAGGATAAAGTTAAGTAATGAACGATAATGATGAATGAACGTAAAGACAAAGAAAGTAATGAATGTAATGTACGTGGTTCCAAACACACAAAATAGTGGTTTATCCATATTGACTACTCACTTGTTTTTGATTCCATTGGAGTACTTATGTATCATGTTGCTTCTTATAGCCTTACATACTCAGTACATTTTTCGTACTGACGTCCCTTGGGGGACTTACCTTACTTGTTGTAGGCACAGATTCTAGTAGACCTCCACAGTAGGTTGCGGGTCATTTGCGGATCATTGGTGAGCTCCAGTTGGTTCGGGGCTTTCTGATTTGCTATGTACATTTGTTTTGGTATTGCATAACTGTTGTATAAAGCGGGGACGTTTCCCGACTGTAGATTGGCTATGTTTATGTATCTGTAGAGGCTTTATAGATGTTATGGGACAAACAAAGGAATGTAAGGGATACATGCTTTTGACATGGTGGCCCTAATGGCCAAGTTTCATATATGTATATATCATATGTTTTCCATGACTTCCGCCATTATCATCTTGTATCTATACGTGATAGCGATGTTCCTTTAGTGACATGCATACGAATGTACATGAATGAAGATTGGTTCTCTCGGGCCTTACCGACTTTGGGTGCCAGTCCGCCCCCTTAGAACTCGAGGCGTGACATTAGTATAGGTCATGATCGTTAAAATTGGCTAAAGAAGTCGCTCATATACTAGGGGTGTTCTTATATTGGGGAACCTTGGTTATTTTGGGGATAAATAGAAGTCATAAAGTGGTAGACAAGGACCGGATTAGTTAATAAACGTTGAGAATTTAATGTAGTTATATACTTCATTTGATTTCCATGCTAATTCAAGAGTTGAATAATTATGGTTGGCCTTCGAACTTACTTGTGATTGGTAAAATGACTTGGTAAATGATCCTATTTCTTAAAATAATGAACCTTGAAGTGGACTTATGCTTAGTTAAATTGTGTATTTGTATGTAGTTGTATTCTATTATTGTCTGGTTAATATTGATGGAGATATTCATGTATTATGATATTCAGTAGATTGGGTACCTCGCCTGTACATGTTACTTATAGTTTGATGTTTTGGTGGAGTAGGTACCTTACCGGTACGGTACATAGATGTTAGATCATCCTCTGCAGGTTATGACTAATGGGCATATAAGACCCTTAGTATGCGTGCACATAATTTATGATCAATTGGTTGGTTTATTACATTGTTCATAGCATTGGGTTGAGAGCTAATTGCATTGCATAAGTGTCATGATTAATAGAAGTGGTAGGATCTATTTGTGAAATGATTAGATTAATGTACATTTGTTTGTTACACGTGTGGTAAGTAAAGAGTCAAAGGTTAGTCTCATCGAGGTTATAGGTGGCTTGGGCGGTTATTTACAAATGGCAATTCGTCGATTGAAGACTGCTTGTTATGTGATAATTACTAAGTAGTTCATACCTGATTAGGTCTAGGTGAGGTATTTCTCCCTATTAGTTCAGATACTTTATGAGTCTAGTAATCTTAATACCTTGAGAATTATTATGACGTTGTCTATATCTATTAAAAATAGTAGAAGGATCATGGGTTAGAGTGAGGAAATGAGGTAGTTGTAGACCGACATTTAGAGTCGATATCAGTGATGGTGATTAAGAAGAATTTATAAGTAGGAATTTAGGTTGCTCTTTTGGAGTTGAAAAAGAGTTATCTATGTGGATAAGACATAAATAAAATTTTCTAGAAAAAAGGAGAGTGTTGGGATGTGGAATGTGGACATGTGTGACTTATGTTAAGGTAGATTATCATGTCATTCTTATAAGATTTCTATATGTTGTTATATGTTTCCAACTTTGGTCGATCGAAGATGCCTTCCAGTACGTGTGGTTGTGCTGATACTACTCTTGCTAGATCCCCCTTTTTGGGATATAGATATATTGCATGATCAGTTGAGGTTTCTTATTTGAAGCATAAAGTATTCACACACAGCTTATACTCCTCTTGTTTCTACAGTAGAAACTGTGTCTTTTATTTGTTCCTCATTGCATAGAAGCTCTTGTGCATGTATAGACTAAATCTTGAGTAGTGTCGTAAGTGTTGGTATTGTATGTAATATTGCAGAAACTTTTGCTTAATGATTGTATTGATGTAATATTTTAGAGTTGTTAATTCAAATAAAGTTTTTACTGATTTTTTGCATAGTAATTGGTTGATTGGTAAGGGTTCTCCTATCTAGTTAGAATAGAGTAGGTGCCCGCATGATTCCGTAATTTGGATCGTGATAGTTGGTATCAGAGTGATAAGTTATTGGTCTTACAAGTATAAGAGCAAATGTCGAATAGAGTCCTTCGGATTAGTGTGTAGACATCCACTTCAAATCCTTAGGAGGTTATGAGGCATCTAGGAACCATTCTTTTCCTCCTTCCTATCGTCCTATCTCAATGTTGTACTCTCGGGTTGAGACGCAACTAATTCTATTTGGAATCTAGTTGATTCCAATTGGTATCTCGATAGTGTCTGGAAGCTCAAAAACTAGTTGTCATAACATTGTTATAGATTAATAGGAGACACAGGTGTCATATTCCTAAATATTGGTTATATTACCTTAAGTGAGGGTCATATTGTATACTTGTATGTTGTTTGTTTATGGATTAAGTGAATTGGGTAATGAATGGTTGTAAGTGGTGTAATAACACTCGAGCCGGGTATTAAAGGTAATTGTAACCAGTGTAGTAGGGTCCCAATCCAAGAACAAGAGTAGAGCAATTGGATTAGTAAGGTTGTGATGGTAATTCTAAGGAAGAATTGTGTGGGAAGGAATGGGGAGATGCTGAAGTAGAAATCCTGGAGCTACTGCCCAGGAGTCACTGCAATGGTAAAAGCAGTCTCGCTGCTGCCACTGCAGTGAGATCGATGCAGTGAGAGAAGGACTATTGCAGTGGTCTCCAGGCAGTGATCTAACACCCCGAGTTTTTGAACTATGATTCAACCCATCCTTAGAATGCGTATAGACCTAAATTCGATGATTTAAAATTTGACATAGGTGCTAAGATCAATTCCATAGTGTGGGAAGAGCTTTGGATATGAATTAAGGTCATACGGGAGCCTCTAGCACAAGGTTATGTTGAAAGCTTCTTTGTCGATTGATTTCCGTATAAGATTTTATGAGGGTCAACTTCAAATGAGAATAAATCCTAGAATATAAGGATTCTTGTAGTGTAACACAAAACACATAAAAGTTCTTCAAGTCTTCTTTCTAATTCCATAAATCGTTCATTAATCTTGTTCCAGAGTAGAAATTATGCCCATTTTACCAACAAGTAGCGATCTGGAAACTATGTGGGCTGGTTTGCGGCCGTAAACCACTTTTTGCACTCCACACACCCAACGCATACCGTGAAATGTATGCCAATTGCTTTTTGCACTCTGCACACCCATGTATTAGAAATCATCCCTCAACTCTTAAAACCCTCAAATTCATCAGATTTATTGAAAAAAAAAAGTATAAAAATCTCTCCTTTTTATTTCCCAAACTTTCAAGCCCTAAAATTCAAGGTCTAAGGCTCCTTATCAAAGTTTTCTAGAAGAAGCAAAGCTAGGGTTTCTCAATTTAAGGTTTTTTCTTAACCCTTCCTCCAATTTCCATGATTTCCAAGAAGCGTTTCTCAAGTTCAGCTTCCAAGGTTCCAAATTCAAGATTTTCTCCAAGAATTCTCCAAATTCAGGTATATAGGACTTCAATGAGGATTTTCTTTCATCCTCATGTCCAAAACATACTAGTTTTCATGAATTTAATTATATAGTTAGGGTTTATTAACCTAGTTTCACATTCACCATTTTTATTATCCAATTGCATGACTTCTTGAAATATTTACTCATGATTATGGATTATTGACTATTGTATGTCATTTTTTTATGCTTAGCAAGGTCTTCCATTGTCATCCTTATTAGTTCTTGACATGATTTTGTATTTGATCCTTAAAGCTTATATTTTCAAACATTATTTTATAACTATTATGTTATTATAAAAGCTATTTTGAGAATCTACAAGTTATGCATGTTTTAGTAAATTTTCCCATGAATTGGGCTATAAGAATGATTTGAAAGAAATGTTTTTGAAAGAGATTTCAACATATGATTTTAGAAAGAAAGATTTGAGCTTCATCTCATATATTTGAGCATAGTGTCACAGCAAGATATGTTTCAGAAAGAGATTATGAGCAAGGCTCATGATAAGCTTCTAGATATGCTTAATAGATATGTTATGGTCTTCATAGATAGTATCTTTTGAAGTATTATTTAGCACTGAATGGACTTGCATTCTAGATAACACTTGTCCTAGAACTACATGCCACCATAGGATTATGTTTTCCGCAATGTTGGGTGATTTTAGCTGAAAAAGGTCACTTAGTAGATCCACACATAGATAGATAGGTCCCTTACCCTAGCAAGGTTAGGGGCAGCCCTCCTCAACAGGGATTGTAAGTTGGTGCATCATAAGCTCACATTGTGTATGTCAGTTATAAAAAGCTCTCACCCAAAAACTTTGCTCTATTTTCATAGCTTACTTGTATAATCATTATACAGTTTCAGATAGCATGTCAAATAGCATAACTTCAGATAACCTGATTTCAGATAGCATGTTCTTAGATAGCATGATTTCAGATAACATGATTTCAGATAGTATGATTTCAGAAAATATGGTTTCAAATATACTTTGTCTTTCATAAATACTCATTTATGGTCTCTAACTGCATTTTTTCTCAGTTGATATATAATTAAAAGACTCATTTTAGTCCCTCTCACAACTTATGATATAGATATAATTACAGTTATTTAGCGTTATTCCTACATACTCAATACATTCAGACGTACTTACTGCATACTTTTTTTACCTATATTTTTCATGTGATGTAGATACGAGCGACCATTCTCAAGCACGTGGCTAGTTTTCCATCAACTCAAATTCCAATAGTGGTGAGTCCTCATTATTCGGGGACTTAGCGTAGTTGTTCCTTTCCTTTTTATTTTAGACATTGTTTTAAGATTAGTTGGAGGCCCTATACCCGCAGATTATATTATTCAAATTTAGAGGCTTTTAGACACTAGTTTTGTGGTTCATGTTAATCCTTCGGACTTTTTAGGTCTTATGCATTCAAATTTTACTTTACATTTTAAGAACTTACCTTTACAAGTTTATTATATCTTCCGCTTCAGTTCTATTTTTTATGCTTAGACATGTTATGCCAAGGGTTAGCTTAGAACACTTGTGGTTCTACGCACCGTGTCTAGATTAGGGTGTAGACTCGGGTCGTGGAAAGTGAGCTGCCAGTTCCCTACCCTTGTTTTTGTTAATTTCTTTCCAACCTTGTTCGAGGCAATTCCAGGTGCAAAACGACCATAAAATGAGTTAGCCTACCCATAAAAACCTCGACTTGATAAAAGCAATTTAAGGGGAAACCAACCAAATCTACAAATAAAAAGGGGGAAAGGGGAGTAGCATTCTGGGAACTAACTGGAGGCCCCATCATCATTGAGGCTCAAAGCATTAGAGTATTCCTCTTCCATGCTACTCAATAATGAGAACTTCTATGCATTTTTTGTCTTCATCTTAGGGAGTATCTGGTTTGGGGCAACGCAAGCAAACATGATCTTTATAGCCTTCCACATATGGGAAAATAGCTGATCCAGGAGAACCTCTTCTTCTTCTCCTCATCTAAGTCATGGTGGAGCTTCTCATGGGTCTGAACTAGATTAGAGTAGAAGGCCTGGGTCCTGGTAGGTTTGCAATACTAGAAGAAGCCTGCCCTCAAGGAGACATGTGTGACGACACTAGAAAGTCCTTCATTGCATCCAAATCTGACTCCAATAGCTCAAAAGACCCCGTTGCTGGTGCAGGGTGACCATAAACTCCCTCACTATTGAGGGCCCTACTACACTCTTCCTCAGTTCCTACCTTCCTATTCTTCTTGTTCTTCCCCTGTGAATGTTTCATCTTGAGAGGGTTAAAGGGCCTGTCACAGTCTAGATTTGTATTGTAAACTTCCCGGGGCATATGTGCTCAGTCGCAAAACATAGTAATCAAGGTTGGAAGATAAGGGTATTTCATATTTCTACGGTAGAACTCTTTTCATTCAGACACAATCTAACCCATACATTGAGCTCTATTCCCCTTATAGTTAGTGATGTCGGTAACATTTCCCAAAGGACGAATCCTCTGGGACACCAAGTTAGGCCACTTCCAAGCTTTCATAAAAAAGTAGGTGGTATTGAGTCCCACAGTACTGGCCCAATGGACCTACCCCCTGTCAACCTCCGCCTGTAAAGTGTCCACCAATCATTGCAAGTCATTCTCCATGAACTTTGTTTCAAAAGCATCATTTAAGGGATTTGGCACCCGTAAGGCATCATTGATAGTGTTTGCATCCACAGGGACATTCACTCTCCAAATATAGATAGTGGGGTGTGGGTAATCCCAATGCACAGTTGGGAGCATAGCATAAAACTCCCATACCCAACCCGAGTTACAATCCCGGGTGGGTTCCACTAGCAACATCCACCAAAACTCCTACAGTCGGGAATATAATTTTGGTGCCTCTTCTTCTATGTTCCTCATTATAAAGTCCCTGTCGTGGCAAGACCCTCTCCTTCTATAATCTGAGAACCTTTGCAAGCAATCTCGATCAAGAAACCGCCTGAAGGAGAAAGAGCATAACCTCGATTTTTGTTGGCCATATTGTAGAGTCTTATAAAATCAAGAAAAATAAGAGTTAGGAGTCATTGTTATGCTAAAAAGGAAGCGATTTTTGAAATATTAAAAATTTGGCATCATCAAGCAGGGTCTCTACCAGACCTCCGCTACAGTGGGAGAGATCCTGCTGAAAATAGGCTTTTATAGTGGCATTATGCCAATGTAGTAGGATCGCTACAGCGAAAAGCATCTTGTTGTAGTGGCCCTGTCATATTCAACACCCATGGGATGCATCAATGGCATCCCTTTGAAATTTCTTCGACTTCTCAACTCCATAACATAGATCGAGTCTAGTGAAGTAGAGTATGACTTTAAACATCAATTTTTGGGGTAATAAACCCCAATTCAAGCCTCGGTGGCTAGGAAATTATTGCAGGATATCACCATTCATATTCTACCCTACTTTTAAGCCCAAAATCATCATGAGTTTCATAATTTTTATGCCTAGAATGCTATAGGAGCATTAAGGACGAAAAATAAACTTACATGCTTCAAAAATCCCTTTGATAAGGGGCAAATCCGAAGTTTACCCAAAATCACCCAAACCCATTTGAATTTTCAAAAATAATGACCTAAAACTATGAATTTGATAGTAGTAAAGCATAAAAATAGAGTAAAGATGAGTTAGTTACCTTAAAATTAATGAACGCAAGGCAACGGTTGAGAGGAGAGTGTATGTGTAGAGAGTAACGGAAGTTGGAGAAGTGGGAAATAAGAACCCACTTCTCCTATTTTTAAATTTATTCAGCTACCGCTACAGTGGTCTAACTATTGATGAAGTGTTATTGTTGTGGCGACATAACGTCACTGCAGCAAAAGCCCAAAGGAAGGGTAATTTTTTCATCCTATGTTTATTTTAATGGGATGTATTAACGTGGACTTTTGGATACCTTGGGTGGTCCTATACACCTGAATCTAGACAATATGCCTCTTTCTGTAAATCATCATGCCTATAGAGAGACACCCTGAGGGTAGTAATAGTCGCATATTGAATAATTCAATCAGACTATTAGCAGAATGCGAGTAGACAGTAATAGGAATAGGATTGTAATATTAATCATCTTAGAATTAATGGTTTTTGGGTTATGTATCAATCTTATATTCTATGCATACCCTAGCCATTTGGGGATGAATGGTGGGTAAATTAGTATTTAATGTACGACCTGTCTTATCGTTACTATGAACACTGCGATATGGAAGTCATTGAATAGGATTAAACTTAAATTAACCTTGTTAAGATTTGAAAATCTTGGTAAAGTTCCATAAAATGATTTAATCAACCAAAAGTTTGGGAGGCTAGACTACCCCGCACCCGCTGCAGCGACAATGGTGCCACTGTAGTAAGAGTCTGTTTCCTGCAATGATGATCGGTCAGTCAGTCCCGTGTTTTAAAACCCTTTTTCCACCAACTCTTGTTCTAATTTCATTGCCTCCTCCTAAAATACCCTAGGGTTACCCTTGGACTAAAAACTAAATGGGTAAAGAGGAAAGACTTCAAGAAGACGCGTTCCAACAATGATTCTGAGGAATCTTCAATGGAATTGCTAATATAAGATCAAGGAAAAGATATCCATACACTCCGTAGCAGCAATCTTGGCATCAAGGTAGGTTATGGTTTAATTTGTATCATACCTTGGTTATTTGCGTATTAGGCATATAGCTTAACGGGTGGTATCATGCTTAGGCCTATGGGCAAAGGATGTTCAGATGGTTAATCAGCTATAAATTATGGGATAGACGAGGTTGTCATTTAATGTGTTATAGAGGTGTGTTCCAAAGTAGTGTATTATCATTATGAAGTTAATGTTTGCCAAAGTTATGCGAATTAGAGAAAAGCAAGTGACGATGGGGTACCACATGAGTTTGTAGCTATGGAAAAGGGGTAAATGGGATTAAGGGCTAGGGTAGGTCTAGTTAGGGGTCCTGCAAGTATTTGTCACATTGTGGATTAGTACAGACAAGTTGTAATTAATGTAGGCAGGATTAAAGTAATAATAATAATGTATAAACTGTGGATGGAAGATGGTGCGAGGTAGAAGTAGAAACAGTGGGGTAGTGTAGAGTATGATCACTAATATTGGCTAAGAAAGTCGCTCGTAGATTAAGGGTATTCTTATATAAGGAAACCTTGATTATTTGGGATAGATATAAGTGGAGAAGTGGTAGACAAAGATCGGATTAGTTAATAAACGTTAAGAATTTAATGTAGTTGTATACTTGATCTGATATACATGCTTATCCATGAGTTGAATAATTATTGTTGGCCTTCGGGTTTACTTGTGATTGGTAAAATGACTTGGTAGTCAATTCTATTTCTTAAAATAATGAACCTTGAAGTTGACTAATGCTTAGGTAAACTGTATATTTGCATGTAGTTGCATTCTATCATATTCTTGTTAATGTTGATAGAGATATTCACGTATTATGATATTTGGTGGGTTGAGTACCTTACTGGTTCATATTACTTGTAGTTTGATAATTTGGAGGAAATGGTACCTCATCGGTACGGTACATGAATGTGAGCTCTTCCCCTGTTGGTAATGACTAATGGGCTTATAATACCCTTAGTATATCTGTATGATTAATCGGTTGGTTTATTACTTTGTTCATAGTATTGGGTTGAGTGTTAATTGCATTGCATAAGTGTCGTGCTTAATAGAAGTGGTAGGATCTATTTGTGAAATGATTATATTAATGTACATTTAATTGTTACACTTACGGTAAGTAGAGAGTCAAGGTTAGTCTCATCGCGGTTAATGTTTTCTTGGGCAGTTATCTATAAATGACAACCCATCAGTTAAAGATTACTTGTTATGTGATGATTACTAAGTAGTTCATACTTGATTAGGTATAGGTGAGGTAGTGTTCCCTATTAGTCAGATGCTTTACGAGTCTAGGGATCTTAATACCTCAAAAATTAAAGTGACATTGTCAACATTTTTTAAAAAAGGTAGAAGGACCGTGCGTTAGAGTGAAGGAATGAGGTAGCCCTAGACCAACTCATAGATTCAATATTAGTGATGGTGATTAAGAAAAATTTATGAGTAAGGATTTAGGTTGCTTGATGTAGTTGAAAAAAGGGTTAGCTATGCGGATAAGATATAAATGGAATTTGCTATAGAAAGGGGGAGTATGGGGATGTGGAATGTGGATATGCATGACTTATAGTAAGTTGGATTATTGATGAATCAGCAAATTGCGACTCATTTCGCCTAAAAATGGTAAGAAATCATTGATGAGTCAGCAAATTGTGACTTATTTGGCCTAAAATGGTAAGAAATCATGTCCTCAATGCTAATCTGAATGCGTTTTAATGTTAATTTGGTGTAATTTCAGGGTTAAGGCCAAGGAGTGGTTGAAATAGTAAAAAATGGAAGATTGCAGCTAAAACTACAAAAGAGCATCGTGTGAGATAATTGGAGCATTGCCAAAGTGGACTGCGTATCGCCAAAAGGCACATCCCTTCGCCAAAGGTAACAGTTTAGGCCAGGTCATGAGTTGGATAAAAGAGCGATGACAAGAGCAACGTGGCACATCGCCAAATGGATCGGCAAATCCCAAAACCTATCGCCAAGTGTAACAAATGTCATCCCCTAGAGCTATATAAAACGTCAAATCAGCGAGTAACATACAATTCACTACATCGCTGAGTTATTTGGTGATGGATGTCTTCGGTCGAATTGGACGAGGTGGCATTTCTATAATTTTGACGCCCATTTTCGCTGAAGCTATTTAAGACTTTTTGGCTGATTGAAACCCTATATTTTGGTCATATTTTGAAGCTAAAGCTTGTAATTGAACCCTAGTTGAGATCTTAGTTGCTTATTACTACTTTCTTGCTTGTGAATTTGGATTTTCTTTGGAAACATTTAGATTCTATGGCAGCTTTGAATGAGAACATAGGTATATTTCCTTTTTCTCTTGTATGAGTAGCTAATTTTCCAAGCTTGGGGTTATATATTATTAAGTATTGATTATTGTGTGGGTAGTGATTATTTATCTTTATATTTGATTGAATATTATGATTTTACCTAAATCTCTATGTTTCAACTTAAGAATTGAGGTTCCAAACTTCATTCATGCTTAGATCCTTTGTTTTGTTTGAAAAAAAGACAAAGGTGGAGAGATTTAGTTGACAAAGACTCGAGAATTTATCATTTAATAGCTAGTGCTATAAATAGACTAACTAATTTGAGGTTATTGGATGCTTGGTATCGTATGCATATAGGTGTTTGAAAGAACCCTTATGAATTTTGGTGGTAGATTGAAATATTAACTCCAATACCTAAGACAAAGCCTAGTCATGACTATCAATTGAATTTAGGTACACTTTCACTTACCCACACATATAATCACACTTAAAAAGGCATAAGCCCAAGTACTTCTACTTATCGATTACATTCGTTACCATTCACTTTGATAAACCAACATCGAAATTGATAATTTGAATACAAAATCCTGTTACATTAACCCCCTCCCCCCCCCCCCCCCCCATTTTTACTTTTTTGCATTATTTTTAACATTATGTGCAGACACCTAGTCACTTACAATACTCGAAGGTGAACCTATATCCTTCATTTCCTGTGGAATCAACCTCGACTCCAAGTTGGGTATAAATTATATTGCTACCTACCGCATACATCTAGATGTGTGTCTTGAGCATTATCAAAATGGAGTTGTTGTCGGGGAATGAAATATAGCACTCATTGATTGTCATGTTATAAGTTACTTTTGTTAGCCGTAGTGTAACCTTTACTTTATTTGTTGTTTTAGTCTTGCTCAGAGAATAATCTAAGTATCCATGACACAATAAGTCTACATAGTAGCGACGCTGCCTCCTTTGATGGACATCTTGATGATGAGGATCACCTAGGGGATACGGAAAGGGAAAGTGCAAGCATCCCACCCAAGGAGGGTAATGGAGTGTCTCATGTCACAAGTGTGATGCTCCACTTACTCCACATGAAGGGCTTATTTGGTGGTCAAGCTCACAAGGGTACAAACCTCCACTTGAAGAACTTTATAGATGTTTGCCCTCCATTTGACATTGCTCATATCTCACAAGAGTCCATCCGATTGAGGCTCTTTCCATTCTCATTGATGGGTGATGCAGTGTTATGGTTGTGGGAATCTCCCATAGGATTTATGACATCTTAGACTGAGTTGACGAAAGATTTTCTAGATCGGTTCTTTCCACCATCCCACATGCTCCAATTGAGGGATAAAATCACAAACTTTCTTCAATTGAATGGTGAACCATTGCATGAAGCATGGTTAAGGTTCAATATGAAGTTGATACAATGTCCAAACCATGAAGTTCTGGATGAGATGCTTCTCTAAATCTTTTATAGAGCATTGTGCCAATTGAACAAGACAGTAGCGGATATTGCGGCCGGAGGATCTTTGATTAAACAAACCCCCGGAGTTATTGGACTAAGTGACAAAGAAAAGTAGAGCATGGAACATACAAGATACTGAGGTGGCCGTGGGGGTTACCTCCGCATCTTATGTGAGCCAATAGCAAAGAAATAAGGATGAGGAGATAGACAATAACATGGCTAAAGTAATGACACAGTTGGATCTCCTCACAAAACATATAATGGGTGCAACTCCAAAGGCGGTCAATGCCATATTTACAAAGGGTACTAAAGCATATGAAGATAATGATGCAGAGTCTCTTATCAAAGAAATTCAGTACTTATCGAACCAAACGAGGGGTTCCCGACCTACCTATCAAAGACAAGGCGGAAATCAAGGTTGGAAGAAAAGGGACCGTGATTGGAAAGACCGTAATTGGAGGGACTGAGATCGTGATAGAGATTGGAGGGATAAGGAGAGAGATAGGGACCAAGATTAGAGAGACTAAGAATGGGACCGTGATAGATACATCCCTCCTCATGATAGGCAAAAAGGTAAAGAGTCTGTCATCGTGAATTCAAAAAGTTATAAGAAAGAGAATTTGTTTGATCATATCCTTATGGGAGTCGAGGGGAGTGACAAGATTTTAAGAGAGATAAAGAGTGACTTTTCACAACTCAATCAAATGTTCACTTCACATTCGGCCTCCATCAAGCAACTTGAAACACAATTGGGCCAAATCTCGGCTCATCTAAGCACAAGGCAAAAGGGTAGTTTACCTAGTGACACCATGGAAAATCTAAAGAAAAATGCTCATATCATGGAAATTGTCACTAGGAATTGTAGGAATCTCGGTAATGATGTTGTGAATTTTGATAATGACCCCAATGAGAAAAGGGTTGAAGAATAAGTGAGCAAAAAGAGAAAGCGGCTTAATAAGTTGAATGGCGAAGTCCCTATTCCAAATAAGACAATGTTGAGAATCCAGATGACGTGGAAGATAAGGTTGAAAGTGAAGAGATACCTCAACCTATTGATGATAATGTCTTAAAACCAGAGGAAAGTCCGATTGTTTCAAAGCCAAAAATCAAGATCCCTCCACCATTCCCTCAAAGGCTCAAGAAAAAGGAGGATGATACAAAGTTCAAGAAGTTCCTCTCAAAATTTAGCAACTTATCAGTGAACATTTCTTTTTTGGAAGCCTTGCAAGAGATGCCCGGGTATGCCAAGTTCATGAAGGACTTGGTGACAAATAAAAGAACAATGGACTTCAAAATGGTGGAGATCTCACATAGTTGTAGCGCCATCATGTCTAGCCATATGGTGGTCAATAAAAAAGACCTCGGTGCATTCACTATTCCTTGCACCATTGGGGTGTACTAATTTGGCAAAGCGTTATACGACTTAGGGGCAAGTATAAATTTGATGCCTCTAGATATATTCAAGAAATTGGGATTAGGTGCTCCAAGGCAAACAATCATGAGGCTCTTAATGGCAGATTGGTCCATCAAAAGACCTATGGGAATTCGATATAATGTGCTTGTTTGGGTTGAAAAATTCATATTTCTCAGTGATTTTGTGATCCTAGATTATGAGATACACTATGAAGTTTCCATTATCCTTGTTAGACTTTTCCTTGCTACTAGGAGGGTATTAGTTGACGTGGAATGTGGAGAGATAAAGCTTATAGTGCATAATAAAGAGGTAACTTTCAATATGTGTAAGCCCATGAAACAATCAAAGGACTTGTGAATGATCTCTGTGATTGACATGATTGATGTTGAGGTGGCCAATGCTATGGAGGTGGATTTCATTAGTGAGCCACTAGCGAGAGTGTTGTAGAATTATGAAAGTGAAGAGGTTTAAGAGTATGATGAAGTTGTAGCTTCATTGATGGGTATTGGTTCCTACACCAAGAACCCATGCAAATTATATCTTGACTTGAAAAATTAGGAGAATCCTCCCGCGAAGCCTTCTATTATGGACCCACCATAACTTGAACTCAAGCCATTACCACCACACTTTCGCTATGTCTTTTTAGGGGAAGGTTGCACCTTACCCATTATTATTGCATGAGATTTGTTTCCATGGCAAGTGAAAGCATTGAAGTCGGTTGTGAGAAAATTCATTTGGGCCATCAGGTGGACTATTACAGATATTATCAGGATTGCTCCTGGTATATGTAGTCACAAGATAAAGTTAGAGCCCGATTGTGTACCGAGTGTTAATCATCAATGAAGGCTTAACCCTTCGATGCAAGAAGTGGTGAAAAAGGATATAATAAAGTGGTTGAACGTGGGCATTGTGTATCCAATCTTGGATAGCACATGGGTAAGCTCAATTCAATGCATTCCAAAAAGGAGGAATAACGGTGGTTTCTAATGAAAACAATGAGCTTATTCCTATAAGACAGGCGACAGGTTGAAGAGTATGCATGGACTACCGAAAGTTGAACTCATGGATAGAGAAAGACCACTTTCCCATGCCATTTATGGATTAAGTAATTGATCGGTTAGTATGGCAGGGGGTGGTATTGTTCTTAGATGGATACTCCGGTTATTACCAAAGTTACATTGCTTCCAAATATCAAGAGAAGACTACCTTCACATGTCCATATGGGATGTTTGCCTTCAAGTGCATGCCCTTTGGGTTATGTAATTCACCTACAACTTTTCAAAGGTGCATACTATCAATCTTTTCAGATATGGTAGAGGATACTATAGAAGTCTTTATGGATGATTTTTTTGTTGTGGGAGATACCTTTGAATCACGCCTTGAACACTTGGGCAAGGTGCTTGAATGATGTGTTGAAACTAATCTTATGTTGAATTGGGAAAAGTGTCATTTTATGGTAAAGGAGGGCATTGTGCTTGGGCATAAAATTTTCGGTCAAGAAATTCAAGTTGACCAATCTCTGTGAAAGGTGTTCAAAATTTTCTTAGGCATGTCGATTTATATAGATGGTTCATCATAGATTTCTCCAAGATTGCTCATCCAATGTGTAAGCTTATTGAAAAAGAAGCAAAATTTGAGTTTGATGGTGATTGTGTGAGGGCATTCAATTGCCTCAAGGAGAGTCTTGTGTTAGATCCTATCATTGTAGCCCCGAATTGGTCACAACCCTTTGAATTGATGTGTGATGCAAGTGGAAGAACAAGCTTGTTCATCCTATATACTATGCTAGCAAGTCCTTGAATGATGCACGATAAAATTATACAGTTACGAAGCAAGAGTTGTTTGTCGTAGTCTATGCTTTTGAGAAATTTCGTGCCTACTTGTTGGGCACAAAAGTCATTGTGCACACCGATCATGCAGACCTTAGGTACTTAATGGCTAAAAATGCGGCAACCTCGATTGGTTAGGTGGATTTTTCTACTTCAAGAATTCAATTTTGAAGTTAAGGATCGGAAGGGATGTGAAAACCAAGTAGCGGACCACCAATCCTCTTGAGTCTAACAAAGAAAAGTAGGGTGAAATTGAGATTAATGAGACCTTTCTCGATGAGCTTGTCATGGATCTAAAGGGGAGTATGCTACCATGGTATGTCGACTTTGCAAATTATATGGTGAGTGGGTTGCTCCTCGATGATTTGATCCATTATCAAAGGAAACGCTTACTCCATAATATGAAAAGGTATAATTGGGATGAACCTTATCTCTTTAGGGAGTGTGCAAATGGAGTGATGCATCATTGTGTTATGGAGAATGAGATAAGGCCTATTCTTGAAGTACGTCATTCATCACTGGTTGGTGGTCATCATGGTGGTGTGTGTATAGCTATAAAGGTTCTCCAAAGTAGATTTTACTGGCCAACTTTGTATCATGATGCCCATGAGTTAGTGCGGACATTTGAGCAGTGCCAAAGGCAAGATGGGATCTTAAGAAGGCACGAAATGCCCTTGCAACCGAGTGTGGGATGTATGGGATTGAACTTTATGGGACCCTTCATAAGTTCGTATGGGAACCACTACATCTTTGAAGCGATTGATTATCTTTCCAAATAGGTTACAACCATCATATTGCAAAATAATAAAGCTAAGAGTTTTAATCAATTCTTGAAGAGATACATTTTTACCCTGTTTAGGACACCCCGTGCTATCATAAGTGATGGGGATTCTCATTTTTGTAATTGATCTTTTGGTTCTTTGCTTGCTAAATATGGAGTGAAGCATAAGGTGACTTCTACATACCATACTCAAGCTAATGGGCTAGAGGACCAACTGGGATATAAAAAGTATTTTGTCAGAAATCGTGAATGCTAGTAGGACGGATTGGGCCTGAAAACTTTGAAGGTTAGAATAGCATATCGGCGCATCTCTCATTATTGTTGGAACGGTTGTGTTCAATGAGTGATGGTTTGACTTCTCTAACCCTTGACCTTTCATTAGCTTTTGACCTTTGATATTATTCAAACCTATCCTCTTCCCCCTTTCACTCTTCCCTTTAACTCTTTCTAATCAACATACACACAAAAACAACCATACACACACTCATTATCTTTCTTACAAGTCAACACCACCACCACCACACTAGCAGCACCATTATTGGGATTACACATCACATCAATCTCTCATTTCCTCATTGATTTCTCTCTAAAATTTGAAGGTTAGAATCACTTTTATTTCAAAATCTAATTATTGTCGATGTTGCCCATGTTTACAGAGAAATTTTTGTGTAGGGCTTGTTATTTCTAAAGTTTATTGTTTGAACTATTCAAGTTTGTGTTGAAATTGTACCTTTGAAATAGGATTCTTGATTAAATTAAAGTTAACTTGTTGAATTTTGGTCTTTAAATGCTTAATTGTTAGTCATGTTTGCTTGTGGGCTAATTGTTGATAAAATGGGTGTCAAAAAGTCTTGGATTATAGTCGAATGAATTTGAAATCGACTAATTTTGCCCAACGATAGATTGGGTGATGACATTATTAAAGGCAAATGTAATACCCCATACATTTTAGACCTTATTTGACACATTGGAGTCATGTTTACTTAGTGTTGAGAGCAATAAGTAAGTGTTTGGTAGTGCTTTGATGGGATATTGGAAGGTAGGCTAGTGTTTGCAAAAAGGGAAAAAAAAAATCAGAGAACCAGTGAAACTTGTGCCACTCCCTGTTTCAGGAGGTGTGGTGCAAGCCACCTGATTCAGATGGCAGCTATTTCTTGCACCACTGCTTGCTTTGCAGCTAGTGGCGCAAGGCACAAAAATTATGCCCTTCCGCGCCCGTTTTGCAACGCAATGCAACGTCGATTCTTCCATGGTTTCTTTTGGTTCCTTGGAGTTATTTTAGCATTGTTAAATCTTCAAATACCTCAATACACTCCTACATACTCCTACATGATCAAATCATGAAACACAAGTATTTATCAAATTGAGTTCAAGTAAGCCATGGGTGGCTAGAATTCCTATTTTTACGATTGAGGCAACGAACATGACTCTCGTAAGTGAATATTGTCATGACGTTATGGAATTATTTAAACATGAGATATATGGTTGATTATACATGGGATTTTGTGGGCTAAGTTGAGATAAGTTATTGGGCCCAATTTGAGGCCAAAAATGAAAGGCCCAAAGGCAAAATGACTCATTCTTCCAATATTTGACCAAGTAAACATATCATTTAATGCCAAGTGTGGCTAAGGATGACTTGAGGTCTATATAAAGGCCCCAAAATCAGATTTTATTCACAAAGACTCTCATACCTTTTTGGATATTTCTCAAACCTTTCTTTATTTTCCAAACCCTAAGGCAACCATTTTCTTTGGACACTTTGGACAAGATCAACACTTTGCAAGCTTGGGTAAGTGTTTATTCTTGTGATTTAATATATTATATGCATGAGAGATTGTGTAGATCATGATGGTTATGTTGGCAAGGTTGAATAGGACACTTTTGCCCTTTGGTAAAAGATGTGCCATCTTGGTTAATTAAACTTGAATTATGACTTGTGGTTTTGATGAAAGAGCATGGTATGGATGAAATATGAACATGTATGGTTTGATTATGTTATTAAACTTGTTATTTTTCTGTAAGTGTAAATTATGGGATTTTGGCCGATATGTGATATGAGGTGTATTAAGGTAACTTGATGGATTATTTGTGATATGGTGTGAATGAGAAGGTGTAAAGGAGAAGTTTTGTGGTGAAATGTTATTGGTATATGATGTTGTGGTCAATGTATGGTATGATTGAGGTATTGTTGGTATGACAATGCCGAAAATGGTATTGTAGAGAAGGAAATGAAATTTTTAAGGCAAACATGTAACTCATTGACGTCATATGCATTTGTAAGGTAGTTGGTGGTTAATGTAAATTCTGTTATGTATTTGTGTTGTAGAGTGAAACATAAGGAAGGAGAAGGACATTGTATGCACATTTAAGATTAAATATTCATATTGAGGATACAAGGTATGTAAGGTTACTCTGTCCGTATCTTTCTGCAGCACATAATATTCACATTGACATCGCACTTGTCCTATCCCGAAATGTGCTAAGGTATCCTATACCCGGTTACCAATTGTCAATATAACATGTTTCCTACCTATTGAGCAATGTGAATCACATTTCTCATATTCATTGATAGTGTTCCAAAAGCCCAATAAGGTTGTGTTCTAAAGTTCTAATAGTGGTTATACTCATATATCTTGTTCATAGATTATTGTCCAATGGTTCCAATAGTGTTATGTTTCCAATAAGGATATGTTTCCAATAATGTTGATTCACATGTCTCTCACTCATTGATTATTTATCCAAAGCTTCAAATAAAGTTATGATTATCATTGTATCAATCTCAAAGTAAAGAATAAAGTAATGCATATTTATGGTTAATGATTGAGTATGGGTGGTAGCTTTGGGGGCAAAATGCCTATCTCAAGCCTATCTCAAGATTATTGGATCAGGGGGCAGTCCTAGAGGCATAAGCCTAGCTCAGACAGATCCTGACAGGTGGTAGCTCTAGAGGTAATAACCTAGCTCAAGACGATCCCGATATATTGATTCTTAGGGTGGCAGCTCTAGAGGCATAAGCCTAGCTCGAGCGTCTCCCAACATAACGTTATGTTATGTAAAGACCCACTGATCAGTCGGGGCCTGGGTATCATAGATCACAGGTAAAGATGAATAAACAATGAAGCCGAGAAGCAAAGAAAGTATTGAAAGTAAAGTACATGATTCCAAACATAGATTGACGGTTTATATTTATTATTCTATTACATTGGTTTCCATTGATGTTCATATACATGTCACAGTTGCTTATGGTCTTACATACTCAGTACATTCTTCGTACTGACCCCTTTGGGGAATTTACCTTACTTGCTGCAGGCGCAGGTTCTAGTAGACCTCCACAGCAGGTTGCAGGATATTTACAGCGTTTGGTGAGCTCCAGTTGTTCAGGGCTTTCTCCGAGTCACAGTTGTACATGTGGTTTGGTTTGGTATATGTTGTATAAAGCGGGGACTTGTCCCGACTTTTAGTTGGTTTTGGTAAATGCATCCGTTAGAGGCTTTTGAATACGTACGTGGGTCTATGGATGTAAGATGGTACATGATGTTTTGACTTGACGACTGATGTCGCCCAAAATATACCTCCAGAAAAGTATAATGCGGTCGCTGTATCAAATATAGAACCCAACCAAGGTTGGGGTCGATACCACAGGGAATAGGTCAAAGTATGAGTAGACTACTGGAAGGAATAACTGGCAAGTAACTAAAACTGGGGGTTTTGCTAGTAAATAGTAACGATGACGATTTCTGATTGATATCGAGTTTGTAAATAATAAGAGAAGTTCACTAGGACTGTGATCCCCAATGATTCCTTAACTCCAACGGTGACTGGAGCTTAACAAGACTACCCCACTGCGCTGCATGCAAAATCTAACAAGTTAGGTTCATCTAACTGTCTCTCGACTGTCATTAGACGAATTTCACTCTTCTCCTCTTGGTCTCCAAGTGTCGCACTACTAACCCTTGTCCTGGACTTCAGGTAACCTTTCCCGCAAAAGCTCCGGTTATTAGATGAAGGTTGATAGCTTCAAATCTCTGTTGTTATCTCCTTTTCCCAATCTCTACCTCTCTCTCGAGAAAGTCTAGAATACAGGCAAGGTTCTAACGTTTGCAACCGTTAGAAGGCAATCAATACGAAGGAGACAACAATACATGCATACACAGCAGTACAAAGTTGTTTTGCACTTCACCGATTTCGTTAATTCTTCATGGTTCACACAACCCTAGTTGATGGGTTTAGCTACTCATAGTTGCAAGAACACAAGAATAATCCAAAGATGAAAGCATAGTTATGATTTCACAAGAATGAAGGAAAACCCAAAATTTCAATTATCAATCAACTTCCGAATTAGGGTTTGTGAATACAAAACCAAAATATATGTCTCAAACAATGTAAAATAACTCCCAAAATAGTAAATTGTCCAACTCTAGCACTTAGGACTACCTAGGGGTATTTATAGATACAAAACTAGTCCTATCCAAAACAAAATAGGAGAACATAGTTGGCAGCTTTCACGATGTCGTGACTTGGTGTCGTGGAACCAAGTCACGACACGTGACTTGTATCGTGGGAATCAGCCTTTTCTTGGATCTCTGAAGTGGACTCACGCCATCAAATCATGCCACGTGGATGTCAGTCACGTGGCGTGAGTTCTGTCGTGGAACTCAGGTGAAATGTTAGTCCTCTGGAAGTCAGTTCACGACACAACCTACGGCTCGTGAATGGGAATCACGGCTCGTGAGTGATGCCGTGGGTTACTTCATTGTGCAGATTTATTCTTTCCTCATCAAACACATCATCTTTTGGCTTGATTCTTCCTCTTTTGGTCATTTTACCTTTAAAACCTGTTTTCCTGCAAATTAGGACAGAAACCATATCATACCTACAAAACACACCCAAGTTATTGCATCTTTTCCTTGTTTTAAGCATCGAAAGTGCCATATAACCATGGCACATCAACACCCTCAACTTAAAACGTTTTCATGTCCTCAGGCGAACAACATGAAAATACACCAACACAATGCTTAACTAAGAGAAACCTAAGGGACTTATGGCAGTCAACTTGTTGCTTTTTTTTTTTTGATACAAAAAATAAATAAATTCCAATCCCTCCTATTTTCAAAGTGTGTATGTAAGCAATACAGAATCATGACATAGCAGGGATCACGTGATGGCACCAAATTATGCACAACAACTAAGCGTATAAGCAATTGACACTTCCAGAACAACTAGCAGCTAATTAAACAACCCATGTGCCCTTACAATCAAAGAAGTCCCATGCACTCTCAATATACCAATGAGTATCAACATAGGGACGAGGTCAAAACACTCACGCTCAAAAAGAAGTTAAGACAGTGTGCGTTAAATACCATAGGCTTGCCCTTATTTTCTATGCCTTAGTTTTCAGACAGATGGACTAGGATCACTATAGAACTTTACTTGGCTTATAATGTAGGCTTAGGGACAGGTATGGTGCATATGGATATAGTGACTCAACCCTCCTTGACACTACACTATTTTTGGCTCCTACTTCCAACCTTTTTCATTTTTATTCTCCCTTGTTCTTCATTCCTTATTCTCAGATTTTGGGTGTGGTTTTTCTTCTCAACACACACATATATATATATATATAAATATTTTTTTATATTTTTTTTATTTTTATTTTTTTTTCACACCCAGATCTGTTTTCTCTTCTTCTTTTATTAACCCTTCTTCATACCCAACTCAATCTACGCACCCCTATAATAGCCACCCTCAACTTAGGCGATTTGCCTGAGTTGAGGTATACAGTGTCCAAGGAGGGACCAGGGCCAAGACAGGTTCATTGTGATTAAAAATGGGAAGGTGAATAGGCTAATGAAAGAAATAGGACAATTACGGCTCAAGAGTTGGGATCAAGGGATACTTATTCTTTTGGTTTGGTATTTAGGCTAATAGTGGGATATTTCAACAACGGCCTATGATCCTTTCCTAATCCTTATCTTCTAACTTAGGCAAGACTAACCGGGCATGTTCTGGATTGCACACACACAGCTAAATAAGTAGTGACCTCACACGCACATAGCACAGGGTTATCTTACCAACTACTACCTATCCATTCGTGCAATGCTAGCTACGGTTGTTTACCTATAGGTCTAGTGCCATAAGAAGATCCAATAAGCAGTCACACACAAAACATGTTAATTACAAAACCAAAATTTCAGGAGGGGTATCCTTAGCAACGAAAACACATAAGAAATTTTTCAAAACTGAACTGCACTAAAGTTCCCTCATTTTTCTCCTAATATAGCAGGAAACATAAAAAGCATCAACAATATCATCCTACACATGCCAGTTCTACTATGATAGCACACTCGGGGGAAAAGAAACACGGCAACAAAAAACCCCAAGTGGTGGTACACCCCCACCCCTAACTAAGCATGGTGCAATGCCCTCAATGCACTGATATCATATCCAAAATAAGGGAGTGAAGACATACCTGTGGCGCTCTAAGCGCCAGAAGTGGGCTCGCCAGCCGCGGGATCATCAGACTGTGCAGTGGTCGCATTCGGTGGGGGAATAGGTTGACTGGCAGATGCACCACGCGCCCTCTGCTCTGCCTTAATCTGGCTCATGTGGTACTCTACCCGGGAGGCTTTAACAGCCCTCCTCAGATCACTATCGAACTCATCATCACTCGCACCCCCATCCGCCAGACTACGAGGTCTCTTTCCTCTATCCATCTCCGGCTCCTCATCAGCGAACAAATCTACCTCAAAGGCTGGTCGTACGGAGGTCGGGACAGGCATAGGTGGTATAATTGGCATGCTAGACGATGCCAGTTCCCGAACCTCCTTTCTCAATGTAGCAGCAACCTTCTGAGTCAAGATGGCCAAGTCAGGGCTCGGTGCAGCACTCAAGCGGGAGGTCATACGTGCCTCAAAACTGTCAATCTGCCCATGCAGGCCCCGCATAAACTGGTCCATAGCTGCAGTCATCCGAGCCTCCACCCTAGTCTCTGCAGCCTCGACTGTAAATCGAACCCAAGGCTTAAGCTAGGATACCAGCTTAGCCATCTGAGTCTCAGTATGAGTCTGGCGCTCAAACATCTCTGTATGCCTGTCAACTAGCTGCTGTAGAAAGTCTCGAGAGATGGACACCATCCCAGCAGGGTTCGGTGGGGTACTAGTACTAGGTATGCTCTCATCAACAGGGCCAGTGCCCTCAGTCTGCACCGATAACCGAACTGGTGCAGGATTATGCAAAGGTACACCACTCACCTCATCCATGGCAGCACCTGATGCCTCAGACGGCTGCGACCCTCGGGGAAGCATGGGGTGCAAAACCCTCTGCTGCATCATCACAATATTTGCCAAGTGGGTCACCTCTATAGAATTATCGATGGTAGGTATTCTAGCAACCCCAGCTCTATCACACAGACCCTGAATCAGACATGGGAAAGGGATACTTGTGTGATCTCGGAATGCTCGCTCGTGGATTTCTTGGACGATGTATCTTACAAAATGGATCTCATAACCAGCCAAGATGCTGGCTACTACTACCGCCCTATCTAGTGTGAGAGAGTTATCAGCATTGGTTGGACCCAACCTATGACGAACCACTGACCACCAAAAACGACCAGCGAAATGGAGTGTGGACTTTTTGATGTCCAGCTTCCCAGTCACCCAACTAGCCGCTACACCCTCCTCAGCTATGTAACCTGCAATCCATTTGATTAACTCTAACTTCTGCTCGGCATCTTTCATTCTAACTCTGTCTCTGACCGTGGCCAGCCTGAGATCAAATTCAGCTGTCAAAACTGGAACTGGACGGTCAGGCCCAAACAGGAAGCGGTGAATGGTCTCTTCTGAAATGTCAACTCGGGTACCGCGCACCATAACCTGAGTCAACACTAGCTGCAAAATATATCGCTGCCGAACTGGAGCGCTCAAACTAATCGATGCAACATAAGAAGCATAAAATTCTCGGACCACTTCCGAGCTATACCTGCCAGACGGCTGCACCATCCAACCCAAGCCATATCGCTCAAACAGAGGCCAAATATCCGGCAATGACCTCAGTTCCTCCATTCTATATCGGGGCTCCTCCATAATGCTTCTCTGACACACACCACGCTTTGTCAGCTCAGCATCTCGATCATAAATAGCACGCATGCCCTGTACACACCACCTTTGAATCCCCCCATCCTGCGCAGTAGTTGGGGCACTCTCGACACCAGTACCGAAAGGAGAGGTTGTGGCCTCTGCGACAAATGTATCCTGACCCGTAGCCTCATCTGCAGACGTACCCTGACCGGTAGCATCAGCCGCAAACCCTGACTCAGAACTTTCCTCTCCCTCTTCATACTGGGGGGGCGGACTCAGACAACTCAGTCAGAATAACTGGCGTAGCGGGTGGTGGGATCGACTGACTAGCTGCTCGGGCCCGCGTCTGTAACCTCGTAGCCCGCGGGACTAAGGCTGTGTCATCCTGACTAATCTCAAATTCTTCCACAGACCCACTTGGTTCAGATTCAGTGGGTTCATACCTCAGATGTGTTGGTAAGTCTGGGTTTTTAGTTCGGATGTGGGATGATACCTCAAGGTGGTCACTTTTGGGATTGGATTTTGGAGGCAAGGTAACGGGTTTGGATCAAATTTTTCGGGTATGGGGTTGGATATGGGTCGGGTTTGGTATGGTTGTTTCGAATTTTTTGGACCTCCTTGGTAATGGGGTTTAGATTTCCGAATAGGGAACGGATTAGGTCAGTGTTTGGGCTATGGTTTTCGGATTTTTGGAGTTCAGGGGAGAAGGGATTCGGATTTAATGGAGAAAAGTAAAGGAGATTAGAGTTTTAGGGTTTAAGATGAAAGAAATTAAAGTGGGGGAGAAAGGGTTTTAGGCGGATAGAAATCGGGTGAAGAAGAAAAAGAGTCGGATTTATTTCAGAAAAACTGGGCTCGAGTCGGGTCGGATTTTTATTTTCGGTGGTTTTATGAGTCAAGATACTAGTCACGCCACGTGACTGACACCCACGTGATGTGAAGTCTGTCGTGATTTGTGTTCTGTAACTGGACTGGGTGTTCTGAGTTTAACGACATCAGTCACGTGGCGTGTATCCCATCCACGTCACGTGATTGCTTTCGTGGAACTGATTCAGGGCCTAGAAATTTTTCTCTGAGTTTGACGATGTCATCCACGTGGCGTATAACCCCCTAACGTTGTGTGAGTTATGTCGTGGATTAAATTTACCCCCTTCTCGTAGATTTTGTGATTTTCAACTAACTGCTACTCAATAATCCGATCTCCTCATAACAAAAGCTTGGGTTTACTCCCAATCAGCACTTGATTTAACGTCGCGGCACGACGTGGCTAACTTGGATACTTAGACTTCCCCAAGTTTCCCATGGGTTGCCTCCCATGAAGCGCCTGATTTAATGTCGCGGCACGACGTGGCTAACTTGAATACTCAGACTTCATCAAGTTCAAGTTCTTCAATCGTCCTTATCTCTTCCGGAACTCCTACATAGTGCTTAGCACGTTGCCTATTGACTTTGAATAGGACATTATCTGCTCCTTTCAACTCAATATCACCATGTGAGAATACCCGAACTACCGTGAATGGGCCAGACCATTTGGACTTTAATTTTTCAGCAAACAGGCAAAGCTTAGAGTTATACAGCAGCACCATATCTCCCGAATGAAACTCTCAATTCTCAATTCGACGATCATGATACAATTTCATCTTTTTTTTTATACAATGCTGAACTCTCATAAGCCCGGAGATGAAATTCATCCATCTCATTCATCTGTTCCAGTCTCATTTCAGCCGCTTCATTCCAGTTTAAATTCAACCTCTTCAATGCCCACAATGCTTTATGTTCCAGTTCGACGGGCAAATGGCAAACTTTTCCAAAAACCAACTGATATGGTGAAGCACCAATTGGTGTTTTCAAAGCTGTCCGATATGTCCCTAATACATCATCCAATCTACGAGCCCAATCAGTCCTATTAGCATTGACTGTTTTTGCTAAGATAGATTTGATTTCACGATTTGATACCTCAACCTGTCCACTTGTCTGCGGATGGTAAGGTGTCGCCACCTTATGCTTAACACCGTAATTTTCAGGCAGAGCTTTAAACAGCCAGTTGTAAAAGTGGGATCCACCATCACTAATAATAACTCGAGGTGTCCCAAATCGTGAGAAAATGTTCTTTTTCAAGAAAGCTGTGACACTTCTTCCTTCGTTATTGGGAAGCGCAATTGCCTCCACCCATTTAGAAACATAGTCAACAGCCACCAAGATATACTTCATTCCATGAAAGCTCACAAATGGTCCCATAAAGTCAACTCCCCACACATCAAATAATTCAAGTTCAAGAATCGTAGTCATGGGAAGTTCGTGTCTGCGTGAAATATTACCTTGTCTTTGACACCGGTCACAAGTGCGGGCATAGTCATGAGCATCCTTGTAAATGTTGGGCCAATAGTACCCACATTGCAAGATTTTATGGGCAGTCCTTACACCTCCATGATGACCCCCAACTGGAGATGAGTGACATGCCTCCAAAATACTCATCATTTCGACCTCTGGTATGCATCTTCGAATAATGCCATCAGCACATACTCTGAACAAATATGGCTCATCCCAAAAGAATTTTCTTACCTCATGCATGAACTTTCTTCTCTGCTGATATATCATATCCTCCGGGACTAGATCACTTGCCAAAAAGTTGGCAAAATCAGCAAACCACGGGATTAAATCTTGGGATGCTGCAAGCACTTGCTCGTCTGGAAAAGTATTATTCATTTCAAGATCATCTTTCAATTTAAGCATGGCCTCCTCCTCAAGGCGCGAAAGATGGTCAGCCACTTGATTTTTCGTTCCCTTTCGATCCTTGACTTCAAAGTCAAATTCTTGCAACAGCAGTACCCATCGAATCAGTCTTGGCTTAGCATCCTTTTTCGACATAAGATACCGAAGAGTCGCATGATCTGTGTGCAAAATCACCTTAGTGCCAATCAAGTACGATCTAAATTTCTCGAAAGCAAAGAATACTGCTAACAACTCCTACTCAGGCACAGTGTAATTCTTTTGAGCTGGATTAAGCACTTTGCTAGTATAGTAGATTGGATGTAATATCTTCTCAAGTCTCTTCCCCAGAACTCCTCGCAAAGCCACTCCACTAGCATCGCACATAACCTCAAAAGGCTTCGTCCAATCCAGTGACACAATGATAGGAGACGACACCAACTTCTCTTTCAGACACTCAAACGCTTTAAGACATGCTTCATCAAACACGAACTTCACCTCTTTCTCTAAAAGTTTGCACAAGGGATGAGCAATCTTGGAGAAGTCTTTGATGAACCTTCTGTAAAAACCAGCATGACCCAGAAAACTCTGAATGCCTTTTACAGAGATAGGTGGAGGCAGCTTCTCAATTACTTCGATTTTTGCCTTATCCATCTCCATGTCGTTCTTCAAAATCTGATGCCCCAATACGATACCTTCATTGACCATAAAGTGACACTTTTCCCAATTCAGCACTAGGTTACACTCCTCGCATCTTTGCAGCACATTAGCAAGGTCTACCAAATAGCCCTCAAACGAGTCACCTACTACAGAAAAATCATCCATAAACACCTCGATGGTGTCTTCCACCATTTCGGAGAAAATAGACATCATATAGCATTGGAAGGTGGCCGGTGCATTACACAAACCGAAGGGCATCCTCTTGAATGCGAACGTTCCATATGGGCAAGTGAAAGTGGTCTTTTCTTGGTATTCGGGGGCAATAAAGATCTGGTTATACCCTGAATATCCATCAAGAAAACAATACCATCCTCTTCCAGCAAGACGGTCTAACATCTGGTCCATGAAGGGCATAGGAAAATGATCCTTTTCAGTCCATGAATTTAGCTTCCGATAGTCCATGCAAACTCTTCATCCTGTCACTGGCCTCATTGGAATCAACTCATTTTTGTCATTAGGAACCACCGTGATTCCTCCCTTTTTTGGCACACACTAAACCGGGCTCACCCACTTGCTATCAGCAATAGAGTAAACCACTCCTGCATCCAACCACTTGATGATCTCTTTCTTTACGACCTCTTGCATAGGTGGGTTTAGACGATGCTGGTTTTCAATGCTAGGGATGCATTCTGGCACAAGCTGAATTTTATGAGTGCAAATGCCAGGTGGAATACCTATGATATCTGCAATGGACCAACCGATGGCCCTCTTGAATCTTCTCAATATTGAAACCAAAGCCGCTACTTGCCATTCTGCCAACTTAGCAGAAATAATCACTGGCAAGGTATTATTGGCTCCCAAGAATATATAGCGAAGGTGGGCGGAAGAGCCTTAAGCTCTAACACTGGAGGCTCCTCTATAGATGGGCGAGCTGGTGGAGTTACCCTATTTTTTAAATCAAGATCCAGTTTCTTGGGCGCATAAGTGTACGTTCCATTACCAGCTAGCGCACCCACCATCTCGTCATAGTCTTCTATACCATCATCTTCAAAGTTCATGATCACTGCAGCTAGAGGTTCTACTCCCAACCTTTCTTCAATGGGCACGACAACTTCAATATCATCGATCGCATCTATCACTGAAATGACTCTTTTATCTTTTGGCTGCTATATTGACCGACAGACATTGAAAGTAACCTGCTCATCATTCAATCTAAATTGCAGCTGCCCGGTTTCTATGTCAACCAGTGCACGACCAGTGTCAAGGAATTGTCTCCCCAGTATGATGGGAACCTCAAAGTCAACCTCACAATCGAGGATCACAAAATCAGTCAAAAATATGAAAGAAGCAACCTTCACCAAAAACATCGTACAGAATGCCCATCGACTTTTTCACAGTTCTATTAGCCATGAGAAGTCTCATGGAGGTTGGTTTTGGTGCACCCAACCCTAACTTCTTAAACACGGCTAATGGCATTAGATTGATGCTAGCACCCAAATCGCACAGTGCTTTAGCAAAATCGTATGACCCAATAGTACACGGGATTGTGAACGCTCCTGGATCCTCTTTCTTTTCAACTAAGGACCGTGATGCAATTGCACTACAATGGTGGATGCTATCTGCGGGCTCAAAGCTGACCGTTCTCTTCTTAGTTACCAAGTCTTTCATGAACTTGGCATAGCCTGGCATCTGTTCTAATGCTTCTACAAGAGGGATGTTAACTGACAGCTCCTTCAACATGGTGATGAATTTTTGATACTTTCCTTCCTCCGCCTTTTTCTTCAACCTTTGAGGATAGGGAGGAGGAGGTCGCGGAATAGTTTTGAGTACTTTTGGTACCTCATTCTCCTTTCTATTCTCAGATTTTGCATTGTCGCTATCATCCTGCTGATTTGGAACCTTGCTACCCTTTCCATTATCTGACTCTATCTCAACTTCAACATCGATAACCACTGGAGCCTTAGGCATACCACTGTCGGCAGGCATAGGTGGATCTGTCGTGCACTTTCCGCTTCTAGTAGTGATGGCGAGGCAATGACTATCATTTTTAGGATTCTGGACGGTATTAATTGAAAGGGTGCCTGGCTGACGTTGATTCAGTGCCATTGAAATTTTCCCAAACTGTTGCTCCAACTGTTTGATGGCGGTCGAGTGAGACTCCACTTTCTGACTTATGCCCGAGAGGTCAGTTCTAATTTCTTTCAAGCAATTCTCCTGACTTTCTGCTCCTTTCACCAATTTATTTAGAAGTACCTCCATCCTCAAATTTCCAGACTCCTCATCACGTCTTTCAGGCGGTACATAAGTGTCATTCTTTTCTCTATGATCATCTTTTCACCTCCAATCACCAGCACGGTCCTGTTCATGATCTCTGTATCCCGATTTGTTGTAGTTGTCTCCATAATAGTTTCGACCTTGATTCCTTTGCCTTGAGTTCCAAGAGTCTTGATTAGACCCTTGGACCTTGGCTCGAAAATCCGCCACTTCACGATTTAGACACTTCGCCTCTTCATCTGACTCACTATCATCATGTCTAACTGATTTGCTTTGTGTACCAACAGCATGCACCTTTTTTGCATCTTTAGCAGCTATCTGTTTGGCCAGAAGACCAATCTCTGTCCTCAACTGAGCAACCTCTTGCGCCACAGATTCATCCAATGCCCTTTGAGCTGCTGAAGCTCCAACAGCATATGTCCCAGCCGGCATATCTGCCTCCCGAGTATGCCATCCTCGGTTGGTCTTAGTGATACGATCCAATATTTCAGAAGCTTGGTTCCATCCCAGACTCATGAATGCTCCACCAGTGATAGTATCTGCTACCCCCTTTGTGTTGACATTCAAAGCTCTGTAGAAGATTTTAAGTAAATTTCGACCACTCATCCTATGATTAGGCACGTTCTGCAACTTTTTCTTGAACCTCAGCCATGTTTCATAGAGTGCTTCCGAATGAAGCTGTCGGAAATTGTAGATCTCGTCCTTTAACAACAGTATCTTGGATGGTGGTAAAAACCTTTCCAAGAATTGATTTCTCAATTCCCACCACGTAGTGATAGAACCTCTTGGTAGCTCAGCCAACCACAACGTGGCTTCTTCTGTAAGAGAAAATAGGAACAACCTCAACCGAATCGCCTCTTGGTTAACCCCAGGCAATTTGTATGACGTGCAGACCCCCACAAAGTTCATAACATGTATGTTTGGATCATCAGTAGGAAGACCCGCGAACACACCTTTCAAGTTCAGCAGATGGATCATGGCACTAGTAATGTCAAACTTAGTGCCTGGAGGTAACTCAAGTGGAACAATAGCACCATTCTCAATCGGCTCAAAATAGGCCACATATTCATCTTCAGGATCATCATAAACAGGCACACGTTGTCTTGGTTGTTCTCTTAATTGTCTTTGTCGCTCTTCAGCATCAGCCAGACGCTGTGCTGCTTCCTGCATAGCTCGATTATCTCTTTCTGCTTGTCTAAGAGCAACTTGTCTAGCATGCTCTTCTCGAGTCAATCGAGCAGTAGTTTGCTCCGCTGTTTCCTGACCAGTCGGATGCATTGGCTGATTGTGAACATCCCCCTCAGCTTCGGGATTTTGGACTCCTTCAGTATTCATCATTCTCCGATTATCTCTTAAAGTCCTTTCGATTTTAAGATCAAGTGGAATCAGGGGATTGCCTTGACTCCTAGTATTTGGTATACACCGGCGTATGCCCTTGTGAGTATGTACGAACACACCCAATCACCTCCAACCAATAATTTTCAACTTCATAACCGTATTCCCCGGCAACGGTGCCAAAATTTGATGTCGTCCAAAATATACCTCCAGAAAAGTATAATGCGGTCGCTGTATCAAATATAGAACCCAACCAAGGTTGGGGTCGATACCACAGGGAATAGGTCGAAGTATGAGTAGAATACTGGAAGGAATAACTGGCAAGTAAATAAAACTGGGGGATTTGCTAGTAAATAGTAATGATGACGATTTCTGATTGATATCGAGTTTGTAAATAATAAGAGAAGTTCACTAGGACTGTGATCCCCAATGATTCCTTAACTCCAACGGTGACTGGAGCTTAACAAGACTGCCCCACTGCGCTGCATGCAAAATCTAACAAGTTAGGTTCATCTAACTATCTCTCGACTGTAATTAGACGAATTTCACTCTTCATCTCTCGGTCTCCAAGTGTCGCACTACTAACCCTTGTCCTGGACTTCAGGTAACCTTTCCCGCTAAGGCTCCAGTTATTAGATGAAGGTTGATAGCTTCAAATCTCTGTTGTTATCTCCTTTTCCCAATCTCTACCTCTCTCTCGAGCAAGTCTAGAATACAGGCAAGGTTCTAACGTTTGCAACTGTTAGAAGGCAATCAATACGAAGGAGACAACAATACATGCATACACAGCAGTACAAAGTTGTTTTGCACTTCACCGGTTTCGTTAATTCTTCATGGTTCACACAACCCTAGTTGATGGGTTTAGCTACTCATAGTTGCAAGAACACAAGAATAATCCAAAGATGAAAGCATAGTTATGATTTCACAAGAATGAAAGAAAACCCAAAATTTCAATTATCAATCAACTTCCGAATTAGGGTTTGTGAATACAAAACCAAAATATATGTCTCAAACAATGTAAAATAACTCCCAAAATAGTAAATTGTCCAACTCTCGCACTTAGGACTACCTAGGGGTATTTATAGATACAAAACTAGTCCTATCCAAAACACAATAGGAGAACAGAGTCGGCAGCTTTCACGATGTCGTGACTTGGTGTCGTGGAACCAAGTCACGGCATGTGACTTGTATCGTGGGAATCAGCCTTTTCTTGGATCTCTGAAGTGGACTCACGCCATCAAATCACGCCACGTGGATGTCAGTCACGTGGCGTGAGTTCTGTCGTGGAACTCAAGTGAAATGTTAGTCCTCTGGAAGTCAGTTCACGACACAACCTACGGCTCGTAAATGGGAATCACGGCTCGTGAGTGATGCCATGGGTTACTTCATAGTGTAGATTCATTCTTTCCTCATTAGACACATCATCTTTGGGCTTGATTCTTCCTCTTTTGGTCATTTTACCTTTAAAACCTGTTTTCCTACAAATTAGGACAGAAACCACATCATACCTACAAAACACACCCAAGTTATTGTATATTTTCCTTGTTTTAAGAATCAAAAGTGCCATATAACCATGGCACATCAACGACCTCAACGGCCACGTTTCGCATATGTATATATTTGTTGCATGAACTCTGTTGTTGGTATTTTAAGCTCTTATATGATCATGTGTTTCTTATGACATGCATATGGTTGAATAGAAGCAAAGCTTGGTTCTCTCGGGACTTGTCGGCCACGAGTGCCAATCCGCCTCGTTGGAACTCGGGGCGTGACAGCAAAATCATCGTATTGTGGTTTAATCATTGAAACCTGGGGAAATTTGAGTAGTCATGGTCATTGGGATTGAAAAAAACCTTTGAAGGCTTGAAATTACGACAGTCACATTGGAGAAGATGACGATCGGCGATGGGTTGAGTACTTCGGCGATGTGCCAAACTGCATGGCATATTACCAAATCACTCCCCATATCACTGATAGTCATAGTAGGTGAGGCTAATTAAGGTGAGATTTAGTGATGCCTTAGTAATTCGGCGATGCTCTGGGAGTATCGTCGAATCCTTTGGCGTGTTGCCAAAATCCCACTTTCCTTTGCAAATCCTTTCCCTTAGTTTCTATTCCCAATTGGTGATAACCATGTGCAGTACAGAACTATTTGGTGATGTGTCAATTTGTTCGATGATGCTTTTCTGGGTAAAATTTTTGGTGTTGTTTTGCTAACTTTGGCCGAGCCTATTGCTACTCTTATGTGAATATATGACTAGGAACAAATGTGTGGCTATGAAGCAAGCCAGCTCTTCTCCTTCTATCTCAAAGGTTGCAAATGGGGTGAAAATCAAGGAAAGAACTCAAGCGGTAAGAGTTTATAAACAAAAATGGATGGATGAGAGTGCAATCAAAGCACCACTAATTGAGAAAGAAAGCTCAGAACATAGTTTAAACTCGGAGAGGTATAACTTTAATTCCTCGGATGAAGGGAACATAACACCTATCCATGAACCATTGCCTATTCCTGAGGATACTCCAACAAAGAAGAAAAGGGTAGAATAATCCTCTAATGCTACAACAAGGTCCACCCCATCGTCAAGGAGGTCATAGATTCCTCAATCGGCTCAAAGTTCCTAGTCAAAGAACAATTATTGAAGAGAATAGATTGAGCCTTGATGGGATAGAAGGCAAAAACCCTCAAGTGTTAGATGTCATCTAATATCACAATTTTGAGCAGTTTACTCATCTGCTAAAATCGTAGGTTGAAAATTATGGTACGAGAGTTTTATGCAGCCTATGGGAGATTGTTGCCCGAGAAGCAAAGGAAGGGTAATCCTCAAGAAACTCATGATGTGGTAAAGGTGCAGGGTGTCAATGTTAAGTGTGATGGTGCCATAATCAATCAAGTCTATGGTGAAAAACTCGATTCACATCACTACTTTGTTATTGTGCCTTGGGTAGTGTCGATGATCTTCAGGAATTTCTAGCCCCTTTGCTACACGATGCGATACCTAAATGGATCACTCGGGGGACCCCGATAGAGAAAAGTGATATAAGCATAGAAGCTCGATATTGGCTTAGTTATGTGTACATCAACATATTGCTATCCCAAAATAAATTTATTTTTGTGAACCCACAGGAAGTGCTTGTAGGCACGATATGGTGAAGGAGAGGCTTAATCCAGTTATGCTCATCGCCACAGATATTTCTCACTGAACCCAACAAAAAAAGAACTCTCTTGCCTTCCCGTGTTTGATCATAGAGCTTTTTCATCGTGCTTGGGTCCCTTTTGATAAGAAGAAAGCTTGTGAGTACTTCCCTACCTCTAATGTTGATATTACTCGCCTTGAGATTGTGCAGGGAGTGAAAAATAAGAAAGTTCGGGTGGAAGATTCCCCAATGATTTATCTTAGTTCTCTTCATAGTGGTGCCAACCAGCCTACTCCTACTACTTCAGCTTTTCCCCACCAGTTTCCTTCACAGGTCCTTCTATTCAACCTCTCAGACCAATAATTTTTGTACCTCACCCATCCACTACTCTGGGCACATCGAGGGCTCCACTAACTCAGGCCGATATTATTCGGATAGGGCAATTGGCCTATTCAGGTGATGTGAAGTCATCTAGATTAGAGAGAGAGATGTCTCAAATGATTGCTGATGCAATGAAAGATACAATGGTACCTATTCATAATGAGTTGCGGGGCATCCAGGAGACCCTGCGTATTTATGGTACCAAGCTGGACGAGTTGAGTGCTCCACGGCATGCTATTCCTAATGATATTCTGATGAAGATGCAGAGTGAGATCGTTTCCCTTCAGAAGCATGTGGATGAGATTCGATTACCCGACTTGATACATTTATAAGGAGCTTCATCTGAGACACCAGCTCCAACTCCAGCACTTATTCGTAAGGATGATCCAGTGGCAGAGGAGAGGAAAGACGACGACGATGATTGTGCTTTAGATGAGAAAGTTGATAATATGAAGATATAGGGTTATTTTGAGAAGCAGGGCTAGATTAGGATATAGGTCAAGTTTTAGTTTGATGCATAGGTTGACGAGAAGGCTGATGGGCAGGAGACAAATGATGTGATTCTTGCTGCCACTTTGGAGAGGTCGATGTATGAGATAACACAGGTTGTAACATCCAGTTCAGCTGCTGCCATAGAGACTAAGGATACTATACCATACCCTCCCATACAGGACACACTTGGAGCTAAGCCAGGAACTGATGCCCAGACAATGGCCACTTCTATGAGCCAGTCACCGCCGCCGGCTTAGCCATTCTTAGAAGGACCCTTACTCTCACTCTCTTCTATTTTTATTAGTCCTATTGCATTGAGGACAATGCATATTTTAGAGTTAGGGTGGGGTGTTTATTTTATTTATTCTGGCTTTGTAATAGGTTCTTGATAGTTGGTAATTTTGGTACACTATTCTAGATATTTATTGTGTGGTGATGACTGTGATTTGGATGTTATTTTGATATTTCATTTGGCTTGTAATAGTTGAGTGTATGGTGTGTGATGTTGCATTTTCATTTCTTTGCTTTTTATCATTAGCCTTATAGTGTAGTTAGTTACAAATACAATTTCTTTTTAGCATGCGTACTTAAGAGAAAAAGTATGCTAGCAATAGAACACTTATGACTCAAATAGTACTCTTAGGGAGATGTTCACATGCTCAACTATTAAAGATGATGAATTGTTGTACATTGCTCCATTTTTAAAAAATATGCCCCTTTTCAAAAAAAATCTTTGGCTTAGTTTCAGCAGTTAGGTGCTTATCATTTGTGAACACCTACATCTTATTTTGACTACTTGAATAACTTTCTCGATATGTGCTATGAATATGGTACATCAATTGAGGAAGGTTGCTTCGAATATGCGATTGAGTGTCGTGTGTGGGTGAGAATTTGTCTTGATCTTGCACATTGAGTCCACCTAGAACTTGCCCGGTTGCACTAACTCTAAAGCAAAGAGTGTGTGATGTTGAAGAAGTGATCATAGGCCATTGATCGAGAGTGAACCTCTAATTTGACTAAATAGCCACCCCATTGTGAGTTAAGTGACCAATTTCATCCCAAATTCGAGCCTTGGAACCCTTTTTCTTGCATAACCTCATTACAAACCAAAACCATTTTCCAAAGCCCCTTTTTTAACCTAACCCTTCTTGAAGCGTTTAGGTGAGACCAAAACCCAACTTAGGCCAAAAGCCTAAGTTGGGGGTGGTAGAGATTCCAGGTGGGATTTGTGATAAGAAGTTCATAAATTTAAGGACCAATCATTTCCATCCCTCTTAGTTATCATAGTATTCTTTATGAATAGTATAAAAAGAGAAGAAAGAAAAAACATGAAAAATATTCGAGAAAAAGAGGTTGAAAAAGAGTTCCAATAGTGTAAGCATATTAATAAGAAGTTTTTGTGTAGAAAGGATAGGAGGGGAAGATATCTTGAAAACAATTTAGAATTGGTCCTTGTAATGATTTGAGAAATAAGCTTTGGGAAATAAGTGTAGTTGAGGTCTTCTTAGATGATTTGAGAAATAAGCTTTGGGAAATAAGTGTAGTTGAGGTCTCCTTAGATGCTCGATAGGGTGGAGTCACTATAACCTTAACCTTTCCTACCTTACCCGATGCCTATGTTATAAGCCAAAGAAAGACCTTAGTGATCTATAAAGTAGCACGCTTGTATATGGTGAAATGGAGCTTATGGGCAAGCCTATGGTGTGGTTCTCGTGTGCATGACCATCTTTTGGAGTGTGAGTGATTCGTGATAGTCCTTCATTTTAATGTTGATTTTCTCTTGAGAGAAAGAACTTTTTTGTGTGTGGGCACTTGATTGCAATATTTGAGCAATTTTTGATCTTGGTTGGAGTCTATGAGCATGTACGAGGTTTGGTAACATTTAGTCAACATTTAAGGCTTGTTGTTCACAATATGAGCATTTGATAGGTATAACCTGTGCCATTGTTGTCAAAACCAACAGAGAAAAGTATTTTCACAAAAGAAGAATGTGTCTAAGCTCCCTAGTAGTACCAATTATAGGCATTGTTGATTTTGTTGTGTATGCATTGATTTACTCAAGGACGAGCAAAGATTTAGGGGGTGTTGATGAGTTGGCAAACTGTGACTCATTTGGCCTAAAAAGGGTAAGAAATCATGTTCTCGATGCTTATTTGAATGCATTTTAATGTTACTTTGGTGTAATTTTAGGATTAAGGCCAAGAAGTGGTTGAAAAAGCAAAAAGAAACAATAAGATGGAAGATTGGGGCTAAAAGTGCAAAATAGCATCACTTAGGATAATTGGCGCATCGCCAACGTGTCCTGTGTATCGCCAAAAGGCACAGCCCATCGTCAAAGGTAACAGTTCAGGCCAGGTCCTGAGTTGGACAAAATGGTGATGAGAAGATCAATTCGGCGCATCACCAAATGGATTGGCAAAACCTATGACCTATCACCAAGTGTAACAGATGTAAACCCTTGGAGCTTAATACAATGTCAAATCAATGAGTAACATACAATTTGGTGCATCGCCGAGTTGTTCGGCGATGGATAAGTCCTCAACCGAATTAGATACTGTGGTATTTCTGTAATTTTGAGGCCTATTTTTGCTGAAGCTATTTAAGCCTTTTGGCTGATTGGAACCCTATCTTTGGGTCATATTTTTAAAGCTAAAGCTTGTAATTGAACCCTAGTTGGGATCTTAGTTGCTTATTACTAATTTCTTGCTTATGAATTTGAATTTTCTTTGGAAATATTTGGATTCTATGGCAGCTTTAAATGAGAATATAGGTATATTTCCTTTTTCTCTTATTATGAGTATCTAAGTTTACAAGCTTGGGGTTATGCATTATTGAGTGTTGATTATTATGTGGGTAGTGATTATTGACCTTTATATTCGATTGAATGTTATGATTTTATCTAAATCTCTATGTTTCAACTTAAGAATTGAGGTTGCAAACTTCATTCATGCTTAGATCCCTTGTTTTGCTTGAAAAAGAAGACAAGGGTGGAGAGATTTAGTTGACAAAGACTTGAAAATTTCTCATTTAATAGCTAGTACTAGAAATAGACTAACTAATTTGAGGTTATTAGTTGCTTGGTATCGTGTACATATGGGTGTTTGAAAGCAACCCTTATGAAATTTGATGGTAGATTGAAAGATTACCTCTAATACGTAAGACAAAGCCTATTCATGAATATCAATTGAATTTTAGGTTTACTTTCACTTACCCACACTTATAATCATGCTTAAGAAGGCATAACCCCAAGTACTTCTACTTATCGATTACATCCTTTAGTACTCACATTGACAAACCAACATCAAAATTGATAATTTGAATATAAAATCATGTTACATTAAACCCCCCCATTTTTACTTTTCTGCATTATTTTTAACCTTACGTGCAAATACTTAGTCACTTACAACACTTGAAGGTGAACCTATCGCCTTCATTCCCTGTGGAATCATCCATGACTCTAAGTTGGGTATAAATTATATTGCTAGAGACTGCATACATCTAGAGTTGTATCTTGAGCATTATTAATTATCATCTTGTTGTTTTGAGATTTCTATATGATGTTATATGTTTCTAACTCTAGTCGGTTGATGATGCCTACCAGTAAGCGTGGTTGTACTGATACTATTCTTGCTATCTTCCACTTTATGGAATATAATATGTTGCAGGATCAGTTGAGGTTTCTTATTTAAAGCGGCAAGTATTCACCAACATCTTCTGCTCATCTTATTTCTATGGTGGGAGCTGTGTCTTTTATTTGTTTCTTATTGCATTAGAAGCTCTTGTACATGTCTAGACTAGATCTTGGGTAGTGTCATAAGTATTGGTATTGTATGTAACGTTGCAGAAAATTTTGCTTTATGATTGTATTTATGTACGATTTTGGAGTTGTTAATTCAAATAAAGTTTCTACCGAACATCCATATAATAATTGATTGGGTGGTAAGGTTTCTCCTATCTAGCTAGAATAAAGTAGGCGCCAGCATGATCCCATAATTTGGGTTGTGAAAGTTGGTATCAGAGTGTTAGGTTATCGATCTCATAAGTACAAGAGCAAATGTTCGAATAGAGTCCTGGGGATTGGTGTGTAGGCGTCCACATCAAATCTTTAGGAGGGCTATAAGGTATCTAAGAGTCATTCTTTTTTTCTTTCATATCATCCTATCTCAATGTTGTCCACCTGGGTTTAGCCCAATTGGTATCTAGCCGATTTCAATTAGTATTACGACTTTTCAAATTAGAATCTAGTAGATTCTAATTGGTATCTCAATGGTGTCGACAAGCTCAAAAACTAGTTGTCATTATTGTTATAGATTAATAGGAGAAATAGGTGTTATATTCCTAAATATTGGTTATATTACCTTAAGTGAGGGTCATATTATATACTTGTATGTTGTTTGTTTATGGATTAAATGAAAGGTTTTATAATTGCTTGAATTGGGACTGTAGGGTTAAACATAACGATGTATCAATTTGTTCATCCGGGTTCATAAATTTTTGGGTAATGAATGGTTGTAAGTGTAGTGACACTTGATGCGTGTATTAAAAGTAATTGTAACCAGTGTAGCAGAGTCTCGGTCCAAGAATAAGAGAGAGTGGTTGGATCAGTAAGGTTGTAATGGTAATTCTAAGGAAGAATCGCTTGGGAAGGAACAGGGAGATGCAGATGTAGAAATCCTGGAGCTATTATCCAGGAGTTGCCGCATTGGTAAAAGGCCCACTGTAGTGTTACTGTGTCGCTATAGCGAGAGAGGGACCACTGAAGCGGTCTCCAGGTAGCGAGCTTCCAGTTTCCTTCCTCTATTTTTCTTATTTTCTTTCCAACCTCGTTCGAGGCAATTCCATGTGCAAAATGACCATAAAACGAGTTAGAAATCTACCAATGTGATTAATTAGTCAAAAATATGAACGAATAAAATATTATTTGTTATAAGCCCTAAAATAGGGGCAACCAACCAAATCTAATGACATGTTTGCCCACATGTGGAAGGCTATGAAGATCATGTTCTTCTATGTTTCCCCAAACCAGAAACTCCTAAAGCTAATGACATAACATGCACATGAGTTCTCGCTCTTGAGCGGGATGGATGAGAAGGGCTTCGATGCTTCGAGTCTCAATGATTATGGGGCCTCTAGTTAGTTCCCAGTGAGAAACCACCAGTGAAGAGGACAAGCGTAACCTTGTTTTTTGTTGTCCATAATGTAGTAGTCCTGTAAAATCAAGTGACATCAGAGTTAGAAGTCATTATTATGCTAAAAATAAAGTAATTTTAAAAAACAATAAAAAATTAGAATCTCTAGTCTGGGTCACTGCCAGACCTCCACTACAACGGGAGAGATCCCGCTACAGTGGGATCGATGCAAGTAAAAGTATCCCATTGTATTGGCTCTATCGTCTTCAACAGCCATGGGATACATCAATGGCATCCCTTCAAAATTTCTTTGAGTTCTCAAGTCCATAACTTATATCGGGTCTAGTGAAGTATTGTATAACTTCTAAATGTCAATTTATAAGGTAATAAACCCCAATCCAAGCCCTAGTGGCTAGGAAATAGTTGTAGAAGATGACCCTTCATCTTATATCCTAATTTCAAGCCCAAAACTGCCATGAACTTCAAATATTTTATGCCTAAAATGCTATAGGAGCATTGGGGGTGTAAAATAAACTTACATGCTTTGAAAATCCCTTTAATAAGGGGAAAGTCTGAAGTTTGCCCAAAATCACCCAAACCCATTTGAATTTTTTAAAATTATGACCTTGAACTATGAATTTGATAGTAGTAAAGCATAAAATGGAGTAAGGATGAGTTATTTATGTTAAAATAGATGAACATGATGCAACGGTTGAGAGGAGAGTGTTTGTGTAAAAACTAATGGAAGTTAGATAAGTAGGAAACAAGACCCTTTTTAAATCTGTCGGGCTACCGCTATAGTAGTCCAACTATCGCTGCAGATGTACCGCTCTGGCAGTAAGTCATCGTTGCAACAAAAGCACGAAGGACGGATAATTTTTCTATCCTATGTTTATTTTAATGGCCGTCCAAATACCTTGGGTGGTCCTATACACCCGAATATAGACAACGTGCCTCTTTCCCCAAATCATCGTGCCTATAAAGAGACACCCTGAGGGTAGTAATAGTCACGCATTGAATAATTTGATCGGACCATTAACAGAATGCGAGTAGGCAGTAATGGGAATTGGATCATACTATTAATCATCTTAAAATTAATAGCTTTTGGGTTATGTATTGATATTCTATTCCATGCATACCCTAGCCATTTGGAGACAAATGGTGGGTAAGCTGGTATTTAATGTAATGGCATGTCTCGTCATTGCTATGAACACTGTGATAGGGAAGTGATGCATCTTAAATTAACCTTTTTAAGATTTGAAAACCTTGGTAAAGTTTTGTAAAATAATTTAATCAACCAAAAGTTTAGGAGGTTGGACTGCCCCGTGTCGACGGCAGTTACACGGGTGCCATCATAACGACGTCATTGTAGTGAGAGTTTGTCCGCTGCATCAGTGATTGAGTAGTCAGCCCCGTGTTTTAAAGCCATTTTTCCACCAGCTCTTGTTCTAATCTCATTACCTTCTTCTTAAAACACCCTAGGGTTACCCCTACACTAAAAACAACATGAACAAATAGGCAAGACTTCAGGAAGACGTGTTCAAACAATGATTTCGAGGAATCTTTGATGGAATTTCCAGTATAGGATCAAGAAAAAGAGATCCATACACTCCATAATAGCAAACTCGGCATCAAGGTAGGTTATAGATTAATTTGTAGGAGACCTTGGTTATTTGTATATGTGGCATATAGTTAATGAGAGATATCATGATTAGGCCTATGGACAAGGATATTCGGATGTCTAATCACCTAGAAATTATGGGATAGATGAGGTTGTCATTCAATATATTATATGGGTAGCTATCGAAGTAGTGTATTATCATTGCAAAGTTAACGTTAGCTAAAATTAGGTGAATTAGAGAAAAGCAAGTAATGATAGGGTATCACGTGAGTTTGTAGTTATGAAAATAGTGTAAATGGGATTAAGGGTGAGGGTAGGTCCAACTAGGGGTCCTATTAGTTCCGGTCACATTGTGTATTAGTACAGTCGGGTTGCAATCAATGTAGGGAGGATTAAAGTAATAATAATAGCATATAAAGTACGGATAGAGTAAGGTGTGAGGTAGAAGTAGTAACAGTGGGGTAGTGTAGAGCATAATCGTTAATTTTGGCTAATGAAGTCGCTTGTAGATTAAGGTTGTTGTTATATCAGGGAACCTTGATTATATTGAAGGATTATTTTAGGGATAGATAGAAGTGGTGAAGTGGTAGATAGGGATCGGTGAGAATTTAATGTAATTATAGACTTGATTTGATATTCATGCTTATCTATGAGTTGAATAATTGTGGTTGGCCATCGGGCTTAGTTGTGATTGATAAAATGACTTGGTAGTCGATCCTATTTCTTAAAATAATGAACCTTGAAGTTGACTAATGCTTAGGTAAACTGTATATTTTCTTATAGCTGCATTCTATGATACTCTAGTTAATATTGATGGAGATATTCACTTATTACGATATTTGATAGGTCGGATACCTCGCCGGTATATGTTACTTACATTTTAATGTTTTGGAGGAGCGGGTACTTCGCCAGTATAGTACATAGATGTGAGCTCATTCCCTTTAGGTCATCACTAATAGGCATATAAGACCCTTAGTATGTGTGTACACAATTTACGATCAATCAATTGGTTTATTACATTGTTCATAGAATTGGGTTGAGTGTTAATTGCATTGCATAAGTGTCGTCATTAATAGAAGTGGTAGGACTATTTGTGAAATGATTAGATTAATATACATTTGTTTGTTATACTTGCAGTAAGTAGAGAGTCATGGGTTAGTCTCATCGAGATTATTGGTGGATTGGGCGGTTATCTATGAATGGCAATACATCGGTTGAAGATTGCTTGTTACGTGATAATTACTAAGTAGTTCATACCTGATTAGTTCTAGGTGAGGTAGTGCTCCCTATTAGTTTAGATACTATACAAGTCTAGTGATCTTAATACATTGACAATTATTATGACGTTGTCTACATATGTTAAAAAAGGCAGAAGGATCGTAGGTTAGAGTGAGGGAATGAGGTAGATGTAGACTGAATCATAGAGTCGATATCAGTGATGGTGATTAAGCAGAATTTATAAGTAAGGATTTAGGTTGCTTGCTTGTATTTGAAAAGGGGTTAGCTATGAAGATAAGATATAAACGAAATTTTCTAAAGAAAAGGAGAGTGTTGGGATGTGGAATGTGGACATGGGTGACTTATGTTAAGTTGGATTATTATGTTATTCTTCTGATATTTCTATATGTTGTTATATGTTTCTAACCCTGGTTGGTCGATGATGCCTACCAGTATGTGTGGTTGTACTGATATTACTCTTGTTATATCTCCCTTTTGGGGATATAGATATGTTGCAGGATTAGTTGAGGTTTCTTATTTGAAGCGGCAAGTATTCACCAACAGCTTCTACTCATCTTGTTTCTAAGGTGGGAGTTGTGTCTTTTATTTGTTCCTCCTTTCATTTGACGCTTTTGTACATGTCTAGCCTAGATCTTGGGTAGTAACGTAAGTGTTGGTGTTGTATGTAATGTTGCAGAAATTTTTACTTTATGATTGTATTGATGGACGAATTTTGGAGTTGTTAATTCAAAAAAAGTTTTACCGATCCTTTGCATAATAATTGATTGAGTGGTAAGGGTTCTCCTATCTAGTTAGAATAGAGTAGGTGTTCGCACGATCCTGTAATTTGGATCATGACAAAGGTACCCTCTCGTAAAGGATACGGGAATGACTGCTCGCCATCCTTCGGGACGTGGCAACAAGAAGACAAATAGAGGACAAAGAATGTCAGACCTACCAGGAGCACAGACGAGTCTATACAGAGCAGAGCATCAGAAGAATATTAGTTGGCTCTATAACGATCAGACACATGGTACACCCACTTAGATATTCATCCTTTAGGGAACTATTATTGAATAGTGATTGGCCAAGGCCAAAAGTTGTAAGCTATAAATAGTCATCCCCCCATACTTGTAAAGGATCTGCTCTCTCACTCTCTTAATCAATATAATAGTTGTTACTTGGTCTCCAAGCTCTTCTTTTTTGCTCTAGAGTATTCACATAGTTGTTAGACATCTCGGATAACTTAATTTAGCTCTCGATTACGCTCATTAACATTCGCTCTTAAATTTGTTTGTTTTGCTTGTCTTATTTTGTTCGTAGCTAATTATTTCTTTTTAGTTAGCTGGAACGTAATTGCTAATAAATCGAATCTAAAACAAGGTTGAATCGTAACACGTGATCTTGACTCACCTACAAATTCAACTATACTAAATTCAGGATTAAAAAAAATAAATAGTGTAAAAATCAACTTGAATAAAATGAAGCATAAAGAAAGAAGTTGAAAGCGTAGGAAGGGAAAGCTCTTACTTTGTAGTTTGCACTTTGCAGACAAAGATTCAAAGAGCATTTGTAATAGTAAAATTAATAAGGTATTAATAGTCAAATTTAATGACTATATAAGGTATTAATAGTTAAATTTAGAATTTCAAAGCATAATTAATAAGGATAGTTTAGTAAAATAAATGTCTGATAAATATTTTCTTAAACGAAGTGTCAAATCAATATAGGTCAATTAAAATGGAACAGAGGGAGTAGTTAAATATAAACCAAAATAAACGCTTACTATACTACTCCCTCCGTTTCAAAATAGTTGGCCCTTGTTGACTTGACATTCCCCTTAAGAAAATATTTATTAGTGGTTTATTTTACCAAAGTAGCCTTATTAATTATGATTTGAAAATATTAATTTGCCTATTTCATTTAATGATAGGGGTAGTATTGGAAGAACATAATAAAATTCTCCTAATTTCATCAATAGGACAACTAAATTGAAACAAATATTTTTAGAAAGAGGATCAACTATTTTTAAATGGAGAGAGTAATTGTTTACTATTCGTTAAATATGCCCAATATATTCCAAATTTCAAGGTATACTGTTAGTTATTTTACTTTTATATTAAGTAAATATCTTATTAGACAGATAATTTACAAGATATACCTAGATTATACAATATATAAAAAATCTATAAATAATATAATATGATTACAATTATTATGTAATGATATATTAGGTACATACACAATAAATTCAAAGTATAAACAGTATACCTCGATTATACTAATGAAACTTTGCATGTATATACCATCCGTGTAAAATATTAGCAGACCTTTTTCTATTTTATTGACATATTGTATCCCAATTTATCTCAAAATCGGTAGCATATGGATTTCGCGAAATCAAAATCGAAAAAGCCCCATCTGGAGCAAACTTCAACAGCGGGCTGGCTCTCCAACTCAATAACTTGATATTATCATCTCAGTAGAATGAAATGGTGAATAGCATAATTAGTTGGCCGCACTTTTGAATTTACTTTGAGTCCTGTTGAAATTATCTTAGGAATTCTTAACATAATTGCTTGTAGTTTTTAGCATTATTAAAGCTTTGATTTTTTTGTCCACATGCATCTTCCTCTATGTTTTCACCTGGAATATTTAGAGTGACTGTTTATTTGGATTCTAGGATAATAAAATATTATTGAAGACCATTGAAGTTTGATTCAGATTTTTTACAATCTACGTAATTATGATTTATTTTGATTTTGGCTGATGTCAGATTTTATTGGAGATATCTAAGGAGTTTTAATATTAGTTTTATAGTTGTTTGGAGGTAATTCAAGGCAAATTGGAGATCATTTTTAAATTGAAACTCAAGGTTCAAGAAGACTCCTATGGGTGGCAAATGAGCCATTTCAAGATAGGCTGAATAAATAGATGGGTCAATGTTCAAGATGGGCTAAATCATGAGTCATAAACCAACCCGTCCAACTTAATTCAATTATTTTTTCGAGATATATCAATAGACCAGTGATGAAAGCCCGGGCGTTGCCCGTTCCCAATATGAGTGAATCAATATGTAAAACGATTAAATGTCAATACTTAAAGGGTACACTACATGTAAGACACTTAAAATGAGCACATGGAAGGAGCCGCTACAACTTGCAAACAGGAATTGGATTGATAAAATTGACTCTCGAACTGTTGTCTATCTTCAAAGACAGAAAATAGTTCAGTAAAAGTCTATAGAAAGTAAGAAGTGGGGAAAATGTCATGAGGGACTATATATAAATTTCATCTTTGACATTGCTGAACTCTGGAAACAACTTTTGGTTTTATTTCCACTGGCACGATAACATTTCTGGCTTGCTTTTTAGTCTTCTTTCAAAGATAGGCCTATCGCCAAGAACAAAGCAAGTGATCAATGCTCCAACCCGGTCATAAGGATCCACAATGAAGGGGTGATATGCTTTCACATATGATGAAATTGAAAGAACTAATCTAATGATATGTCATATATAGTTTCATGGATTGAAAATAAAGGATGGACTGTCTGCTGCAGCAAAGCATAGAAGACGCTTAATTAATTTTGTAAAAAAATAAATACCAAGTCTACCGCATCTGAAACATCGATTCCAAGGTAAGAAAAAGTGTGATTGACCATCACATCAACATAATTTAAGCTAGAAAATGGAACATAAAGATTCTTATACAACATAATTCCTTTAAAACGATAAGCTGTAGAAGTTGAATAAAGTATCAAAGTGTCATTAGACTTTCATATAGAGAAGAAGTACAAATAAAGTCATCAATCCACAATAGACTCTATAAACTACCTTGTTGTATGGGGAATGGAACACAAGTTATCACTTCCATAAAATATGTATACACAAAATTTGGCCTTTGAAGGTGTAAATCAACCATGTTCTCCCCCATTGAGTTATATTTTTCACAGAGAATCAATTGATGATAAGAATAAAATAGTAACTTTTTTGCTTTTTATTTTGTCACACAGGTGGATTATGCTGGAATGTGTGTATATACACACACACACACATACACACACACACACACATAGAGAATTTGACCTGAGTTGGTTGTTGTTGTGCCACAACTTACTAAAGTAGGAGAATCACCAAAGTTTCATTTTTGATACCTCATTCTGCTAAGTATAGTTTGTGTTGTTTCCTTCACCCGTAAAAACTAGAAAATGAAAATGATAGTTCTAATCCCACAGTTAAATTTTGTTTCCTTAAAGAATATAATCTCCTCACAATTGCCCAAGGTTTGGATTAATTCCTTCCATGATAGAATAGAATACTATTCAGCCAAACCGGCAATGGAATTTGCTGAACTTCGTCGAACTCAACTAATGGAGTAAATCACACTTACTTTGATTTCTTTTGTAGAGAAAAAAGTAGTTTTCAAGTTGTGAAAATAATAATTTTGTATCTCCTTCATCTGAGGAAAACATAAGTATTTATAGCCTAAGAGGTGGTGCTTCAGAAGAGAAGCAATGGTTGAAGCAAAGACACACTGTTTCGAACCAACACCTAACCTACGCTCGCAGGTGGACACATGCAGCCACAGGTCAGCGTTTAGCATAAAACCAGTAGCTACTGGTTTGTCCTGCGCTGGTCACCTGCATCCGCAGGTGCCACATATGCGCGCAGGTCACCAATTTGGTGTCAACTAGTGCCTCAAAGGGTCGCGTCCCTGCGAGGTGTGTTGTGACATGCGTACGCATCCGTTCATGTATGTCCACATATGGAGAAATGATTTCCTATCATATCTTTGGATTAAACTATCAATAATTCTCAAGTTTCAAATAAACTTTGTCCAAAAAGATAGTCTCTCGATCAATCATTTGTCAAATCCAAAGCCGAAGTCGAGCTGAGCGAGCAACAATGACGACGGCGCGAGGCTTGTATTGTTCTTGCCTCACTATCCATATGAAGGAGTGTATTCCAATATATACACAATAAAGTTTCTTTCTCCCACCAATGTGGGAGAAGTTCACTTCTTTAAAGTGAAGAATTTCTCTTCATTTTTCCCTCCATGTTTCTACCTCCATTTTCCATTCACTTCTTATCAACCAAATCCAACAATCCCCCATATGAATGGGGAATGGCTATTTTATATTAAAAAACTCGTGTGATCTACAAATAAGGATCAATCGCATCTGGGTAAGTAAGTTTCCCTTTGAATCTTCCATACTGAACATACGTCGGGTATCCTTGGTCAATCGGTAGATTTGATATCTTTGAACTATCGAGATTTTATGTATACCTAGACAACATATGTCACACAATCAACCCTTAACCATTCTTAGTTCTTATTGTTTTGTTTCGTTTCAGCCATGAACACTTCCTGATTTCATGAGTACGTAGAGAACTGGCCTTACTCTTATTCTCCTTGAAGCGGCTTCCACTTCACACTCACATAGGTGATTCATAAATGTTTTATCCTATAGACAAACTATTTGGTCATACCTGCCAAACTTAGAAATCATTAAAAAAGCTTCAAACCTTAAACTTTATCCTTGTTTCTTGAACATTGCCATATCCCGGAAATGGATATACTTTTTAGTGACAATGCTGAACCGCCATTTGTAACTTTGTTTGATCTCTTTGAACCTAGACCTTGGGATCTCCATTTAGCTAGGTAGAGTTACCATTACAATGCCTTGTTCTAGGCCATAAACCCATTCCCTTCGATGATTTATCAACTGCCTCTCTAGTTAGGCCTTTTGTAAGTGGATTCGACACATTATCCTTTGACTTCACATAGAGAATTGTGATAACTCCACTAGAGAGTAATTGTCTAACGGAATTATGTCTTCGTTGTATGTGATGAGACTTTTCGTTATACATAACATTTCCAGCTCTTCCTATTGTCGCTTGACTATCACAATGTATGCATATAGGAGCCACTGATTTTGTCCACAAAGGAATATCTTCTAAAAGTTCCGTAGCCATTATGCTCCTTCACCGGACTTATCTAAGGCAATAAACTCAGATTCCATTGTAGAGCGAGCAATACAAGTCTGTTTGGATGATTTCCAAGAGACTACTCCTCCACCAAGAGTAAACACATATCCACTCGTGGATTTCACTTCATTTGACCCGGTGATCCAATCTGCATCACTATATCCTTCAATTATCGCTGGATATTTGTTGTAATGCAAAGCTTAGTCTTGAGTATGTTTTAGATACTCCAAAACTCTTTTCATTGTCATCCAATGAGATTTATCGGGATTACTTATGTACCGAATTAATTTGCTAATAGCACATGCTATATCTGGTCACGTACAATTCATTATATAAATCAAACTTCCCAACACTCTTGTATAGTCTAATTGTGACTTGCTTTGACCTTGGTACTTTGTGAGAGAAAGATTCACATCAATTGGAGTTTTGGCAACTTTGAAGTCCAAATACTTGAATTTTTCAAGTACCACATTGATGTAATGAGTTTGAGACAAAGCTAAACCTTGAGGAGTCCTTAGAATTTTAATTCCTAAGATCAAATCTGCAACTCCTAAGTCTTTCATATCAAACTTGCTAGCAAGCATACGCTTAGTAGCATTTATGTCAGAAATGTCCTTACCCATTATCAACATGTAACACCCCGTATATTTCCGAACCTAGTTGATTATCGTAACATTCATGGAATTATTTAAACATGGGAGTTTTGAGGTATTATACATAAAATGTGATAGGCCAAATTAACCTTGTACAATTGGGCTCAATTTAAGGCCAAAAAAGACACAAAATACATGGCCCAAATGAAGGAAATGACCCATTCTTGTGTGAACAAGTCAATACATCATGATTGGACCAAGTGTTTGGTTAAAAAGGACCATTAGGGGACTATATAATAGGATAAAAATCAGATTTTATTGAATAAAAACACTCATGTTAAATCTAGAAATTTCTATAAGATTATTCTCTCAACTCAAACCCTAAGCCACCTTCCTCTTGGGACAAGACCACTCCTTGAAAAGCTTTGGTAAGTGATTACTCTCATGGTTTAATATATTATATGCATGTAATATGGTGTATATCATGTTGGTTATGTTGGTGAAGTGTGAGAAGTTCACTATGTGTGAAACAATTTATGTTTTCTTAATCGGTGAAGGGTTTTGCCCTGTAAACTTGAAAATAGACTTGTGGTATTGAAGAAAGTGAATTTGATGGATTACATATTAACATGTATGATGTGTTTATGTCCTTAACTTACTTTCTCATTGTGTATAACATTTGGAATTGTTGTTGTGAAATTTTGCATGGAATTGGTGACGTATTGAAAGAAAAAGGTAGTTTGGTGATGTTTATGTGCGTTGTGAAATCATGGATGTTCATTGGCATCTAATATGATCTAAAATATGTTAAGATAAGGTTATTTATGATCATGGACCATTTATTACAAAAAAGGACCCAAAAGAGACCCTTTTTGGCCGAAATGGGCACCCGCCCTCGCAGACGAAGCACCTGCGGGCGCAGGTGACTTCGCAGGTGCCTCTATCCACTACCAAAGGTCACCTGCAGGTGCACCTCATACACATACGGGTGCAGGTGGCTCCGCAGGTCAGCCTAGAACCCCGATTTGATTGCTTTTGCATCCCTTTAACCACCCGAAACCCCTATGCCCTTTATGGATGCAATTATCAACTTATGGTACCTTTTAAATGACTATGAAGGAGCATCCCAGAAGTATTTTGAATGGTCTCAATTATGTATTGTTGTTAATGTGTTATTGTGAAATCTATCGAGTGACTTGACGGAGAAAAGGTAATGTAGAGTTAATGAGGAAGTGTAAAGGGTAAACTTGGTGTGAAATGCTATTGGTTTATGATGTCTTGGTCAATGTGTTGAAGGTTATGGTCTTGTTGGTATGGTGATGCAATAAATGGTATTGTAAGAGGGCGAAATGATGTTATACGGCAGTCACGTAATTCATTGTCGTCGTATGCACTTGTAAGGTAGTTGGTTGTTAACATGCGCTTCATTATGTACTTGTGTTGTAGAGTAACACGTAAGTAAGGAGATGGATTATTGTATTCACATATAGGACTGTGTATTCATATTGAGAATATAAGGTATGTAAGGTTACTCTTTTCGTATCCTTCTGCAGCACATATAGTTCACATCGTCCTTGTACTTGTCCCATCCCAAAATGTTCGAAAGTATCTCATTCAGGTTTGATATATATATATATATATTGTTGTCCACATATTTCCTATTCATTGACCAATTGGCATTCATATGTCTCTTATCCAAGGACTGAAGTTCCTAAGCTCTCATAATGTTGTAACTACTAAAAGAAACCATCACAAGGGAAGTAATGATGTAAAAAGAATCTATTCATTCCTGAGTAGCATATCTAATAATGTTATGTTCCAAAGTTCCAATAATGTTTTAACCACTAAAGTATCAATCTCATGAAGTAAATGAGTGAAATAATGTATATATGTGTGCTTCAAATAATGTCATGATCCTCAATGTATTAATCTCTCACAAGTAAAGGAATGTAGTATATATTATATTATGACCCACTAAGGTGGATGATCTGTATTATATTGTATTATGACCTACTAAGGTGGATGATCGGTATTATATTATATTATGACCCACTAAGGTGGATGATCGGTATTATATTATATTATGACCCACTAAGGTGGATGATCGGTATTATATTATGTATGACCCACTGATAAGGTGGATGATCGATATTATATTAATGGCCACTAACCAGTCGGATGAGCAGTAATGAAGATAATTATAAAGAGCAATGAAAGTATAGCCCTTGCATGAATATATATCAATATGAATGTGATTATAAGACTGATGATGATAAGAATGAATGATCAAGTAATGAGAATAATGAAAGTAATGAACATAGTTCCACATATTCAGAACGGAGGTTTATCCATATTGATTATTCTCTTACGCATAATTTTATGGAATTATTTATGTATGATACAGTTTCATATAGCCTTACATAGTCAGTACATTCTTCATACTGACATCCCTTGTGGGACTTACCTTACTTGTTGCAGGCACTTGTGCTAGTAGACCTCCACATTAGGCTACGAGTCATTTGTAGATCTATGGTGAGCTCCAATTGGTTCGGGGCTTTTCGAGTCGCGTGCATACTTATGTTTTGGTATTGCATATAGTATTGTATAAAGCGGGGACTTGTCCCAACTTTAGGATTGGTTGTATCTGTTAGAGGCTTTGTAGACATATATGGGAAGATGAAAGTAAAAGATATATGTTCATTTCGCCTTGATGGCCCTAACGACCAAGTTTCATATATTGTACATGTTTTCTATGACTTTCGTTATTGGTCATTATTAGTTACATGGGTTACATGGGATGGAATGATAGTCATACGTAAACATGCATATTAATGGACATGAGTAAAGATTGGTTCTCTCAGGCCTCAACGGCTTTGGGTGCCAGTCCTCCTCAATGGGATTTGGGGCGTGACAAAAGTGGTATCAGAGCAGGTCGTTCTAAGGGTGTCTACAAAGCCGTGTTTGTGTAGAGTCTTGCTTATGGATGTGTTGCGCGCCACATTTATAAGTAGGAAGCTACGAGACATTTAAGATTTGTTTCTTTTCTTCATTTCTAGATCGTGCAATAGAGTCAATGTCGTAAGTGGAATCATATCTGACCCTTGAAATTGATTTTCTTTGTTATAGTACAATTTCGATTACAAGACAAGATAGGGACAAAGGTAAGAAGGTAGATATGTTTGCCAGAGGAGAAACTAGTAAATCATCACCTGACCAAGCTAGTCAAGGTGGGGCTAAAACTGAGTTTGCAACGCAGGCTTCCCCTACTTTTCCAGCTCCAGAAGAGCTGAGAGGGAGAGAAGAACCTGCCGACACACCTGTTAATGATACTGAGCAGAATCTAATAAATACAGTGCAAATGTTAACTCACATAGTTACTGGTATAGTTGATGTATTGAATCAAGGGCAAGTAGGTCCAATGACACGTAGTGATGGTGCGGATAGGGAAACTAGTCGACGGATACAAGATTTTTTGAAATTAGACCCTCCCACGTTCACTGGTTCAGATCTGAATGAAGATCCACAGGACTTCGCAGACCAAATCAAAAGGGCTCTAGATATTATGCATGTGATTGGTACAGAAACAGTGGAACTTGCAGCATATAGACTAAAAGGTGAGGCTATATTATGGTATGAAGACTGGAAAAGATCGAGGGGTATTGATGTACCTCCAGCTGGTTGGGAGAAATTTAAAATGGCCTTCCTTGATCACTACCTCCCATATGAGATTCGGGAGGCACGTGCAGACCAATTTCTAAATCTCCGTCAGGGGAATATGAGTGTTAGAGAATACAGTCTACAGTTTAACTCTTTGTCTCGATATGCTCTGAATGTAGTGGCCACGATGACAGACAGAGTCCATCGATATGTGGACAGATTAGAACCATATTTGGTAAGGGACTGTACCATTGCTGCTTTGAACAAAGATATGGACATAGCCAGAATACAAGCCTTTGCACAGAAATGGAGGATCAAAGGCAAAGGAGAAGCGCGCACGAAGTTGAAAGAGGACTGTTAAAGAGAGCTAGACCTATGGGACAATTTATGATGTCCCAAGGAGAATTTAGGACTCGGGGTTCACAGACAGTGGTGTATCGAGAACAAGGGAGTATAGGCCAATCGAAGTCTTCTCGTCAGCTGTGCCAGAGCTGCGGGAAGTTTCATTCAGAAGAATTTTGGTTTGAAATGAATGTTTGCTTCTGGTGTGGTAGGTCAGGGCATCTGAAGAGAAAGTGCCCACAGAGGGGTACGGGTAGTATGACACAACCTACGGGGTCAGTCGTTGCATTATCATTGTCAAGTGTACTACCTGCTGGCCGTGGCAGAGGTGCTAGCGAAGCAGCGAGTCCTATTCAGAACCGTACTTATGCCTTAGCGGATCGACAAAATTCGGGGGCTTATCCTGATGTAGATACAGGTATATTATCCATATTTTTACATAAGATATATGCATTGATTGATCTGAGTTCTACATTATCATATGTTACTCCATTGATTGCGAAAAAAACAAATGTGGAAGAACACCAGATTCACTAGTTAAGCCATTTGAAGTATCTACACTAGTTGTGAATCTATTATAGCTAAAAAAGCATATTATAATTGTATAGAAATTGTTTGTGGCTATGACACACTAGTTGACCTTCCTGAACTGGAAATGGTAAATTTTGATGTTATCATGGGTATGGATTGATTGGCTTCTTGTTATGTCACGTAGATTGCTAAGCTCAGAAAGTGTATTTCCATTTTCCATAAAAGACTATCCTTGAATGGAGGAGTAATGTTGGAGCATCGAGAGGTAAATTTATTTCCTATCTTAAGGTAAGGAAATGATGTCCAAAGGAAATGGAACATTAAGAATGTGTATTGCTTATCGGCAACTGAAGAAAAAAAAATGATAACGACTAAGAATAAGTCTCCCCTCCTTAGAATTGATGGAACATTAATGAACGCAAGGCAACGGTTGAGAGGAGAGTGTATGTGTAGAGAGTAACGGAAGTTGGAGAAGTGGGAAATAAGAACCCACTTCTCCTATTTTTAAATTTATTCAGCTACCGCTACAGTGGTCTAACTATTGATGAAGTGTTATTGTTGTGGCGACATAACGTCACTGCAGCAAAAGCCCAAAGGAAGGGTAATTTTTTCATCCTATGTTTATTTTAATGGGATGTATTAACGTGGACTTTTGGATACCTTGGGTGGTCCTATACACCTGAATCTAGACAATATGCCTCTTTCTGTAAATCATCATGCCTATAGAGAGACACCCTGAGGGTAGTAATAGTCGCACATTGAATAATTCAATCAGACTATTAGCAGAATGCGAGTAGACAGTAATAGGAATAGGATTGTAATATTAATCATCTTAGAATTAATGGTTTTTGGGTTATGTATCAATCTTATATTCTATGCATACCCTAGCCATTTGGGGATGAATGGTGGGTAAATTAGTATTTAATGTACGACCTGTCTTATCGTTACTATGAACACTGCGATATGGAAGTCATTGAATAGGATTAAACTTAAATTAACCTTGTTAAGATTTGAAAATCTTGGTAAAGTTCCATAAAATAATTTAATCAACCAAAAGTTTGGGAGGCTAGACTACCCCGCACCCGCTGCAGCGACAATGGTGCCACTGCAGTAAGAGTCTGTTTCCTGCAATGATGATCGGTCAGTCAGTCCCGTGTTTTAAAACCCTTTTTCCACCAACTCTTGTTCTAATTTCATTGCCTCCTCCTAAAATACCCTAGGGTTACCCTTGGACTAAAAACTAAATGGGTAAAGAGGAAAGACTTCAAGAAGACGCGTTCCAACAATGATTCTGAGGAATCTTCAATGGAATTGCTAATATAAGATCAAGGAAAAGATATCCATACACTCCGTAGCAGCAATCTTGGCATCAAGGTAGGTTATGGTTTAATTTGTATCATACCTTGGTTATTTGCGTATTAGGCATATAGCTTAACGGGTGGTATCATGCTTAGGCCTATGGGCAAAGGATGTTCAGATGGTTAATCAGCTATAAATTATGGGATAGACGAGGTTGTCATTTAATGTGTTATAGAGGTGTGTTCCAAAGTAGTGTATTATCATTATGAAGTTAATGTTTGCCAAAGTTATGCGAATTAGAGAAAAGCAAGTGACGATGGGGTACCACATGAGTTTGTAGCTATGGAAAAGGGGTAAATGGGATTAAGGGCTAGGGTAGGTCTAGTTAGGGGTCCTGCAAGTATTTGTCACATTGTGGATTAGTACAGACAAGTTGTAATTAATGTAGGCAGGATTAAAGTAATAATAATAATGTATAAACTGTGGATGGAAGATGGTGCGAGGTAGAAGTAGAAACAGTGGGGTAGTGTAGAGTATGATCACTAATATTGGCTAAGAAAGTCGCTCGTAGATTAAGGGTATTCTTATATAAGGAAACCTTGATTATTTGGGATAGATATAAGTGGAGAAGTGGTAGACAAAGATCGGATTAGTTAATAAACGTTAAGAATTTAATGTAGTTGTATACTTGATCTGATATACATGCTTATCCATGAGTTGAATAATTATTGTTGGCCTTCGGGCTTACTTGTGATTGGTAAAATGACTTGGTAGTCAATTCTATTTCTTAAAATAATGAACCTTGAAGTTGACTAATGCTTAGGTAAACTGTATATTTGCATGTAGTTGCATTCTATCATATTCTTGTTAATGTTGATAGAGATATTCACGTATTATGATATTTGGTGGGTTGAGTACCTTACTGGTTCATATTACTTGTAGTTTGATAATTTGGAGGAAATGGTACCTCATCGGTACGGTACATGAATGTGAGCTCTTCCCCTGTTGGTAATGACTAATGGGCTTATAATACCCTTAGTATATCTGTATGATTAATCGGTTGGTTTATTACTTTGTTCATAGTATTGGGTTGAGTGTTAATTGCATTGCATAAGTGTCGTGCTTAATAGAAGTGGTAGGATCTATTTGTAAAATGATTATATTAATGTACATTTAATTGTTACACTTACGGTAAGTAGAGAGTCAAGGTTAGTCTCATCGCGGTTAATGTTTTCTTGGGCAGTTATCTATAAATGACAACCCATCAGTTAAAGATTACTTGTTATGTGATGATTACTAAGTAGTTCATACTTGATTAGGTATAGGTGAGGTAGTGTTCCCTATTAGTCAGATGCTTTACGAGTCTAGTGATCTTAATACCTCAAAAATTAAAGTGACATTGTCAACATTTTTTAAAAAAGGTAGAAGGACCGTGCGTTAGAGTGAAGGAATGAGGTAGCCCTAGACCAACTCATAGATTCAATATTAGTGATGGTGATTAAGAAAAATTTATGAGTAAGGATTTAGGTTGCTCGATGTAGTTGAAAAAAGGGTTAGCTATGCGGATAAGATATAAATGGAATTTGCTATAGAAAGAGGGAGTATGGGGATGTGGAATGTGGATATGCATGACTTATAGTAAGTTGGATTATTGATGAATCAGCAAATTGCGACTCATTTCGCCTAAAAATGGTAAGAAATCATTGATGAGTCAGCAAATTGTGACTTATTTGGCCTAAAATGGTAAGAAATCATGTCCTCAATGCTAATCTGAATGCGTTTTAATGTTAATTTGGTGTAATTTCAGGGTTAAGGCCAAGGAGTG